>OX438845.1:2400000-3765000 GCA_949315975.1 Eudonia truncicolella | reverse complement strand
CCTACAAGTAGATAGGCATAAGGCAGATCCTTACTGGCGCTGTCATAAGGGCGAAAATATGTAGCGCTTGCGACAATAAAAACCGTAAATTAATAGAATCTAAAAAATATTTAAAAAAAGATATGGTTTTTAGTTATTAAATATGCAGCTACAAAATTACGAATATTGATATGTTTTCAATGTATTTGAGTGGTTTCTAAGCATATAAATTAAGTAATTTGGTTGTAATTTTAACAATAGTGATTTGTAGTGGTGTTTTCGAAAATAATTATGATCGAGTCAAAATTATACAATCGTGTATTTGATAAACATAAAGATATATCAAGATTTCAGATTCGTTAGTCATATTGGTACATATTTCAGTGTGTTGGTTGTTGCCATAAAAAGACGATCGATTTTAAGTTCCTCAAATTTTATTTATCTTCCTGTTGTTACGCCGACTTCTCCGTCGGAAGCACGTTGGAAGTCGTTTTATTGGTTCCATTCTTCGCTCAAGTATGGTTTCATTATACACTTTGCAAAATGGCCAATTTTCTGTGACGTAGTATACTTACTTATAAATATTATTTCACTTATATAAGTATTCGTGCGTTGACTGACTGGTCACTGTTCTTATTTTCGTTGCCCAGGGAAATTGTTATGTAATTAGTGTAGTTGCACTATTAACGTTCGACAGGAACCGACGACGAATCAACATTTTTTTTTTGACAAAAATACTGTTTTGAAACTGTTTTTTAAATTTTAGTCTTTAGCAACAATTAAATACAGAACACCTACTTGATAGTTTACCTACATCACAATTTTTTTTGATGTGTAACATTTCTCTTGCTATTTATGAGAGTGATTTCGTGAAATGGGACGGAAGAGTGTAACAGGAAGTCGGGGAAGCGCGCTTCTTCATATGCGACTACTCTCAAGGCTTCTTTTTTTTTATACTTAGCACGGCAAATGACTCCACACCACCTGATGTTAAGTGGAAATGGAGTCCAGATGCGAAGACAACTGGTGCAGCGTGAAAACAACGCAGCATCAGTCAACTTCACTCTGCCGGCCACAAGAGGCTCGTTTTCTTTTTCAATATGTGTAGCTTTCTGGCGACGAAAACTGTGTCGAACACGGTGCCACTACGATACATAACAAAATGTAACCGTCTCGTAGCGACGGTCAGCGGCGCCACTATCCAAGAATGCAGTTAAGACAAAGAGGTTAATTATAATCAGTTCTTACTGCATTCTGAGTTAGGACGGCAGTATCTAGCCATCTAGGAGGCCACAGTCGTCCATGCCGATCGTTCTTTTTTTTATTTACTTGAGGAATTGCTTTTGCATCCTTCTCCGCCCTGGGACAAGGGGTGGATTTTATAGGACTCGCACCGAGTAAAACCTCAAAGTGGGACCACTTAGCCACTCTATTGGAGTAGAGGAATTGAATTGAAGTCAGAACCTGACCAGAGTCTGAAAAAAAACGGTTAAACTAACTAACTACTACAAAATAACGGTTTCATTGAAACAAACAATATTAATCACACATTCCAATTTCCATCCTTGAAAGTCATTTGTTTGGATTCGTAACGGAGTCGAATAGAAATCAGATTAACTATATTTTTATATTTAATGTACAAATTATTCTGAAATACAATTACTTGTTTGCAATGTATCGTCGCTTCGCGTCCGTCGGTCGCTACCACTTTGAATTTAAACACTTAATTTTATACGAATTTTAAATTGCTTAATGTTCACTAATCGCGTTAGTGTTTTGTTTCGGATAGTCGCAACTTGGGTTTTGTTTTGTTTATTGTTTAATGACGTTTCGTGACATTTATCAGCTGTCACTTGTCTGCTATAAAGTCCACGTAGATTCGGGATCTACCTTCTCCACTTCGAGGATAATTCCAGAACACCAAGTAAGCTAATAGTCATTTACTGGCATGATTTAAAACATCTACTAATTAAGTAGCTACTGGCACAATATGTACCTAATCAGTAAGTAGGAAGGCTGCTTTTTAGATTTTATTCTACCAAGAAGTCCTTTATCTTTAGCAGTCTCTGTGGTCTAGTGTTTAAACTCTTTAAAGCATCGGTCTACGAACCAGAATTTCTAGATTTAGTATACACTTTGGCCGACCTGGGATTTAAACCGTGAACCTCCGATTTGCGAACCGAGTGCTCTTATGAGTCGACCACACACACAGGTCGATAATAATAAAATATACAAATAAAAGAAAGAATTTGAGAGCAACAGTTGGCATAGCCAATATTTATTCAAGACAAACACAACAAAAGAATAATAATTAGGAATATAAATATAAAAATAATTTTAATACATAACACATGTCTTTTCCTATATCAGAGATGAATAGAACGAGAATATATAGAAATCGTGCGTGATGGCAATCAGCATCAGGATGAACAGACAGCAGGAAGAAAACGGCATTATCCTATACAGTTACTATACTATTTCTATTCAATGAAATATCCTGTTAAGTATTTGTGTTCGGAACACAATAAAATGTACTAACGACAACTTTGTCTTCATGACGCCCATTCATGACACCATTACCCCCTTAAAGGGCGAATTTCCAAAAATCCTTTCTTAGTACTTACTACTATAAAAGGAAGCGTAGTGAAATGACGTAGATGACGTCATAAACTATACACATAGCCAAAGCAATCAATCGGTTAGGCGGTCGGGGGGCTGTTTCGAGAAAAGAATGGTACGGCCGCCGTGCCGCTTTTGTGCTCGACTTGGCGGGGGCACTGCCGTGCCTCCAGATATCTTTTTTATTTGGTGCTGCGGTGACTCTTATCGATAATAATTTAATGAGCATTCTTAATCTTTAATTGCCAACAGAAATAGTTTTATGAATAAATTACAAAATAAATAATATGAAAGCTAAATAAATACATGCCTAATGATAAAAAATATAATGAGAATAATCTTGCTTAACTAATATACCTACAAGTATAATGGTTTATGAAGACTTCATAACTTTCCTCAATATGGCAGTCGCGGCCATTTTTACTGTTTTGTTATTTACTTGGTAGATATCTTTAATACTCTTTTATTATGTGTAATTATTAAAACTATAAAATAAACTGTAGAATTGTACTGATTGTCGTGTTTGAGCAGGAAGAATTTCGTGTGAAAACAAATGTGTTTTCGACTTTTCGTTGTGTGTTTTGTATTTAATTATAGGCCTGGTATTGACCAAAGCCGATATAGGCGAATAGGAGAAGGAAATGTAAAATCATTTACTCAGTTTAGGCTACAAGTAGCTCTTGTGAATGTCACTATGCCATCGGTTCGCGGACACGCACTAGTGCGTGATGCCGTTCCCTCTAGAAAACCTCCGGAGGTGATTCGTTTCACACGGCTTGAGGAACCCTTTAAGTTTCTCGCCGCCCCCAAAAAAACCCGGTGAAGCTGAAAATGCCGTTTAAAGGAATCAGCAAACTCTCCCCAAAAAAAAATTAATCGTTCAGTGAATTTGAATCCCAGGTAAAAAAAAGAGTTGTCAACAAAAGGGTGGTGCAAAAATTGTTCTCTCTTCGTTTAGATATGCACTAACTCAAAAAGTGTAAACAATATTGCAGTAGCATCGAAACTGCTGGCTGCTTAGGAAACATCTTTTAATAGTGCCCATAATATATATAAAATTCAACTTTTATACTGTGACGTAAGTATAACTACAATTAATCAAACATTAACAATTGAAAAAAAACAGCCTTTATATAATGACTTAGGTTTGGCGTTCACGGGATCTTTTTTATTAGGTACTTTAACCCCATTATCCGCATGTGTCGTTTGTTTGTATAATGGTCTCGCAGCAAAACATGAATCTTTGGATGTTATGATTTGATGATATTTTTTGTGCGGACTGTGTCTGTCTGTTAACTACTTTTTATCCAGTGAATATTGTGTAATTACTGTTTTTGGTTCTAAGCTGTTATTTTGCTGTTAATTTATTTTTTTACAATTAAAAGTATCGATACTGTCTCAGCACTAGACACATCAGTTTGACACTTGTCAAAGCAATCAAGCTATATTAGGACTTCTTGGCGGGAAAGTGAAGAGTCATGTCTGCGGTTTTGTTTTATTTTCTAAAATTTGTGTTATGTCGAATATTAATGTGAAATAATGGTGGATTGTTAATCGTTAAGTGTTCGTGAGTGTGCATGTGTTGGCAAATGAAACAAAACAGTACAACGTCACTTTTCAAATTCTCTCAAAAAGTCTGCGTGAGGACTTAGTAAAGCCCCACATCTTTACTGAGATACTCGAGGGGTTGGGGGGGTATATTATTTCTCACTTCCCATTTCCATTATCATTCATCTTCATCAATAGGCACCCTGAATGCCCAGTGCGAATTTTATTTGGCACTAGTTGTCACTCGCGACTTCGTTCGCGAATATATAACAAAATTACGAATATCAATGATATTGTCATGGTCTGTCTATGTGCAAAGTTTCATCCAAATCCGTTCACGTGAACATTTTCACGTGATGCGCGGTCAAATAAACAGACAAACAGATAAACAGATAAACAGACAAACATTCTCAAAACTGTTGGAACGTGTTTGTTTTCGATTGTAAGTATCCCCAGCCAACTTTTTTCCGAATATCTTCCATACAGACTTTCGACCCTTTTTAGCTTTGTAAAATAGGATTCGTTTTACATGTTCGAATGGTAAATAAAACTCGCACTGGGCACTTAGGTCAGAGCCAACGCGAGCTGGTTCTACCGAAACCTCTTTTTTATGTAATATTTATTTAAACAAAACAAAAACATTTTATTATATTTATTTTTATAGTAATGTACCAACTTAACATATCTTTCAAAGATTATTGTTACTAACAAAATGTACAGTAACTCCATTGTCTGCAATCTGAAAATAGAATATATGCATACACAGCTTTGTACGACCACATGAATAATACTTACTTATGTATGGTACCACATGAATAAATATATCACTCATGTGGCAGAGAACATAAAAAAAAACCAGTTCTGTGGGTACGACTAACTGCCGCACTCATAGGTGTCAATTATCATTAACAATTAATTAGCACCAACGTCACTGTTAACTTAGTTAAGTTAAAAACACAATGTTGAAAAAATTTCCACGAGCAGGATTTGAACCTGCACCCTTCTGACATACCGGGGTCAGGTGCTCTTCCAATTGATAATTTGTAATTGTAATTTGTTGTTGTGATTGTAATTTGTTTCGCAACAAAATTTGCGTTAAAATTATATAAACAAAACAAAAACATCTTAGTTAAGTTAGTTGTTATAAGTTAGTGTTAAGTGCACATTTTCGACTGAACAATTGTAGGTGTAGTTATCATTAATGATAATAATTGACGTCTATTACTGCGGCGGTAAGAGCCTTTAATAAATCAAAGTTGTTATTAATATGTCACCGAAGGTCGTAAAGATTGGTTGATCTTCTTCGGCTTGAAAAGCTACCAATTTTTACGACAATTTGATTTTCGCCATATTCGTCCATTTCGTCATTTTTAATTCAAAATTCAAAATATAAAACGTCTTTTTGATTCATTCGTCATTCCTTCTTTGAAATGACGAAGTAGAAACAATACACGCAATTCGAGTCGGATCCGTAGGTTGGACTAGTTCTTAGCATAAGTGACAATAACTGTCTATGCTCAATGAAGACATTGCCTTCAGCCAATGTGAAGCTGATTAAGCGTTTCAGCTGATAAGGATCTCGCCATTCAATACCATATCTATTGAAGAACATATATAAGGTAGTCTCCATGTAAACTCGTGAGTAACTGCTGCGGAGTCGACGTGAGCCGTAGCACGGTGGGTCCAACTTGTGTTTGTCAGTTCATCATTCATACGTGCGTAACCAGTGAATAAGCAGGACTAATTTATTTAAAAATGATAATATATTATATCAATTATTGTTTATTATTATTTTAATTTCGTTTAAGTTGACACAAATTAAGAAGACTGCAAAGCGCAAGCTCGAGCGCGGTATGTATGAGCCGCGCTCGGTTTGTCCCGAGCTGTTCCATGATTCCGTGCCCGCGAGAGGGTGGGTGGGTCTGTGTGCGCAGTTCGAGCGCGGTATGTTTAGCTTAACTTTTGCAATCTTCTTATTTTTTTAATTTTTGTTGAAATAGGTACAAAAACGAGGAACATGCCAAAAAATGCACATTCTATGTAGGTATAACTTAAAATAAAGAAAAATTAAATGAGCCCTCTCCGTTTCTGTTTGCTCTTTACGCGAACGACATCCTTAAAGGCGGCCATAGACGGGCAGCTTGAAGCAGTCAGTCAAATTAATGTATTCCATTAGTTAAATTACAAAATGATAAATTCCAACGATAAGGATATTTTTGTATTATTTTACTGCAATCCCACTTTACAAACAAAATAGTTTAATCTTACTCATCCAAAGGTTGTCTGGAAGGGATCCTTCTTAGTGATAAGACCGCTTTATACGTTTACTATGTGAAAAAGAACTTTGGTGTAATAATATTTCGACCCATCTAGCGAGTTTTGATTTTAATATATTAAATTGCATGCTCGATTTGAGTTAACTATTAATAGTTACAAACAAAACTAGTTAGGTTCAATAAAATACTTACAATGCAATAAAACCAGCAAAAATCTTAATAGCTTACTGCGGTTAGCACAGTTAGTCAATGTCAACGTCAAAGAGAAGTTGTTAAATACTGTTGTTCTGTTGTTGTTCTTTGTTTAATTTAATAGATGTTAAAGAGTGATTGTAAATATTACTTTTTTATTTTCAAGTGCTAATTGCTGCACTGAAGCTAAATTAAATATTTTTAAATTTTTTATAAAATACAGTGAAAAAAAATATATTCGGGTTATTAAAAAAAGTCGGGTGGGCATTTAATTTTTTCACTGTATTTTATAAAAAATTTATGGATTGTAAAGAGACGGGGAGTTTTATGAGAAAATTTTAAAAGTGACATTGCACTGTTTTGTTTAATTTACCAACACACATACACGCTTCTACGAACTTAACGGTTAATAATTTTCTCTTAATTTACCATCATTTAACATTAATATTAGCCAGATAGAATAAAAACAGAAAATAGTGCCTCCTAACTTTCGTGCCAACTCTTCTCGGTCGAAGGCTCTCCTGAAATCAGAACTGTTGGTAGATTCAGTAACTAAATAAATACTAATAGTATAATTTAAAAAAATAATGTTTATTATTATTTGATTTTTTGTAGTTCTTTTAACGTCAATATGAAGGCTTAAAAATAAACGACTTCGACTTGGACATAGAGGAAAGCCGAGCGTTTTGCCGTCGCTATTGAGATTAAGTTTAAATCTTTACATTTTTTTACAGGATTCGCTGGCCGCTGGCGCTGTGAAGGACAGACATAGAAATGATTTTATCAGAAGAGGTGAGAATACTTAACTTATTTCATGGTGGTCTTAAGTTATGGTAAAATTTTTGTAAAACGATTAAAGCAATTATTAAATAATAAAAATTACTACTCCCTACAAGAATTTTTGGATGATAAAAACCTCAAATAATATTTATATCATATTAAAGTTGTTAATTTATAATGTTAATTGTTAATGTATAAGCTAAATATATGGATTTATCTATACATGATTTATATAAATATAATAAACTAAAAAATAAAAAAAATGTGAATACGAGCATAAGGTGACTCCTCGCCTCTCCTATTTGCCGTGCCCTACAGGGTCCATAAATGTACCTACTTATATTTATAACATCTTTGTAACTTATGGAGTGCAATAAAGATATGAATATGAATATGAATATGAATATGACGATGTCGTCGTCGTCAGTAAATAAATTAACTAAATTGTAAATAAATTTTGAGGAGCTCGATGGCGCACTGGTTAACGCGCCCGGTCTAAGAGTGCTGAGGTTAAGCAACTTTCGTAAAGGCCGGTCATTGGATGGGTGACCAAAAATTTATCATCTCGAGCTCCGTGCTTCAGAAGGCACGTGAAGCCGTTGGTCCCGGCTGCAATAGCAGTCGTTAACAACCACCAATCTGCACTGGGCCCGCGTGGTGTTTTATGGCCCGTTCTGGGATCTATCCATAGGGAAGACTCGTGCCCCAGCAGTGGGCACATAAAATGAGCTGATGATGATGATGAAATAAATTTTGCAGTCTGAACGTTTATTTGGCGTGTACCTATAACAATAAAATAATAAAAATACATGCACTATTAACAAATACAAACAGATTATACAGATGATAATACATATATATAAACGCCGATAAAGTAATTACAAAAACTAGGAACAACATATGCGTTTTGCTAAAGATATACCTACTTAATGTGATAAGATAATTATGTATATTATGTATTGTCGCTTAATTAAGTCGTTTGCCAATTTCTCTTTCGATTGTTAAATACTGCGAAACATGTCATTAGATAGTGTATAATTAGGTATTCAAAAATACGGAATTCAAATGAAGGTGTTTTACCAAAAAAATATCTTTTTATTATTTCTTTTTTAGATTGTTTAAGAAACTTGTTTACTTTCTACATAAGTAATAAGGCGTACGTTTTGTATTGTTGTGTGTTAAATAAAGTGTTTTAAAAGGTAAAAGAATTTGCTTGGGATAGAGGCGAATGGAAAAAGCCGATACACCGAGAGCACAAGAGCACAAGAGCACACCTTTTATTGTAGAAGAAGAATAAAAGCCATTACACCATCGTAAGTCTCCATGGGATGGCGGGAGACGGAGAAGAACCAGCAAAACTGCATGGGCATTTCTTTGGGAAATGATTTATTTGTATTACAAAATAAATATTTGGTCAGCAAAATTATTTTTTGGTCAGCAGAATTATACAATCGGTTAGCATAAGAAATCCTAACCGTTGGTTAGGTTAAGTTAAAAAAAAAACCCGTGTGAAGCGCAGAGTAGCGAGGGCCAGCCACTGAAGGGGGGAGCGGCATAAGACTGCTGTTCAGAATTATATAAGTTGCAGACTGATTTAGAAATATTTGCTGACCATAAGTTGCTGCCCAACTAGCATTTATTTGCTAACAAAAATACGAATACTTTGCTAACCGTTTAAATAACACCCCATTTCTTTTCTCCCTCAAAAAGGTCAGCAATATTAGAAACTAACACACAAATAAAACTAAGTGTCCATTTTGCAGTCATGCCAATGTCCCCTGGTCGACGAGGGAGTGTCCCTGGTGAACTCCGGGATCTGCAGCGGCACCATCTACTTCATGGTGCTGCTGGAGGCGTTCCTAAAGGGGCGGTGCAGCATCGCCCGGCCCTGCCAGAGGATCGAGTCGGTTGAGGACGTAAAGTCGGAGTACGACTTCGTGGTCGTTGGCGCGGGTTCAGCGGGCTCCGTCGTCGCCGGGAGGCTTAGCGAAAATGACAAGTTCAAGGTACCCACCTTGAACAGGGTTAATGTTTTAATAATATTTGGTATCGAGGGTCATTTAAATAATTAAATAATAAAGTTTTGAGAATTATCAAACCTACTAAGTAAATGAAAATTGGTAAGAGAAACTCAATAAGTTTAATGACATCTCCAAACGGCTGGTTGACACTTCCCATGACCCAAGGGCTGGCTCTTACCTTGGCCAGAGGCTAAGCATTGCCATACAACGTGGCAATGCCGCCCCGCCAGTCTCTTGGGTACATTTACCAGTCGACAGCGACGCGGAGCCGGCAAGAAACTCCGCGAGGGCGTTTCTTTTCTCCCTTACAGTGTCAAAATATTGGAAAATTATCATTTTGCAAAGAGAAATTTAAATAACAGTGCAATAGCCCAAAGCTGCCTGTCAAAGAGTGGAGTGGCCAGCGGAACATGTAGTTTTAGACCTTACAAACATCCCTACATTCGACAGCTTTTTCCTTTTTATGAAGAGCTGAAATGTTTTCCAGATTATTCCTATGTTCAGTAAAGAGGATCAAACTCTAGACTTCACATAATTATATTTTTTTATTTTTTGGTGCGTTACGCGCTAATCCTAGTAGTGCATTTCATGCGTGTATCCAACGTCAGGAAAAATATTATTATTCTCTGCAGGTATTGCTCATAGAGGCGGGAGACCAGGAACCCATAGGTGCCCGTCCGCCGTCCTTCTACCGCACCTTCTGGTGGAACGAGAAGCTGGACTGGCAGTACCGCACCGTGCCCGACAACTACTGCCTGGACCAGGGAGGCAAGGGATGCTTGTGGCCCAGAGGAAAAGTCTTAGGTTAGTACAAGAATAGATAAAGTACATACAACTGATAGGTGTGACCGCACTGCTTGGTAGAACGAGAAGCTGGAGTGGCAGTACCGCACCGTGCCCGACAACTGTTGCCTTGGATCAAGAGGGCAAGCGCTGATTGTGGCCCAGGGGAAAAGTCTTAGGTTAGTAGGTACCTACACGAATACATACAGAACAGCTGATAGGTGTCAGTTCGCTTTTCTTCTACCGCACCTCTTGGTAGAACGAGAAGCTAGACTGGCAGTACCGCACCGTTCCCGACAACTACTGACTCGACCAGGGAGGCAAGGGATGCTTGTGGCCCAGGGGAAAAGTCTTAGGTTAGTTCCTGCTACACAATAGCTGATTAGTGTTATTTCGACATCCTTCTATCGAAACTTTTGTGGAGCGAAAAGCTGGACTGAACGAAATGTACGTCTTGACCTGGAAGGCCATTGGGAAACTCCTAGGTTCGATCATTCAGTTTCTCCTGTGGGCTCAGTGCGAGTTTTCATTTTAAAACTGAGTTAAAAGTTGTCTTTACTGTGGTTACCTAATTTGGTAAAAATGGCAGCAACGCCGCCGGCAATGAACATCTATATGTGAAATCACATTGTGGTACTAACTAGCTTGCTGCTAGTGGTTCCTTCCGCGGACTTGTAGGAAATGGAAAAGATCCTTGAGAGTTGTTTCCCGTGTGCTATAACTTGATGTTCTTCAAGAAGCGTGTAAATAGGGCTCACAAAGTCTGTAATCCATAGATGGAACAGGTCTGTCAAAGGTGTTTCCCATGCGCTCTAACATGAGGTTCGTTAAGAAGCACGTAAATGGGGGCTCACAAAGGTCAGTAGGTAATCCATAGGCAGCTACCCGTATGCTTCAGATTTCGATGGGCGGCGGTTACTACTTTCCATCAGGTGGGTCACTTGCAAGTTTGCCTTGTTTTTACATAAAAAGCGGTATCACACAGCGCCCGTATCTCTATATTGCCCCGTGGAACGTCGAAATTTTATAAAATATCACAACAAAACAAAAAAAATATTTCAAAATTTACAATTTGGCGCGGCACCATGCAAAACAAACAGGCACACTTTAAGGTTACATCAATCTAAAAAGATCTCAAGTGTGACTTATGAATTCTTTAAATGTGTTTAGTTACATCACTTTATTGCGCAGCGGAAGATAATGCAGTCAAGCCTCTAATAAATAAGGTTAGACCGACGATCTGATAACGTGCCTACGCGGAAAGCGCGGAATCCCCCTTGAATGTCGTAACTTTGAATTTCTAGCTGACCGGCGGACTTCGTACCGCTTTGACAGTTTCCATGACAACAAAACAAACAAAACGTTGACAGTTGCCATGACAACAAAACAAACAAATCATTTTGTATTGGAAAAATTTCAAAAATCGAAAAAAAATTTAGTGGTGTATCACCCTTAACATTTAGGGGGAAGACAAATAGATGTTGTCCGATTCTCCACCCTAGCCGATATGCACGCTAAGATTCACGAAAATCGGTCGAGCCGTTTCAGAGGAGTTCAATAACGTACACCGTGACACGAGAATTTTATATATTAGAAAGATATAGTTAATTAATTTGTTAACATAGCAGATTAGGCAAACTTGTTAAATAATAAACATTATTTTCTAGCCCCCGCCCGATCCTCTAAATGCCACTACACATTTACAGAATACATTAAACGAACATGCACAATGTTTAAGCTCAAGACACCGTACTCGTAGAACAACACTATACTATACCACATGTATCTGAGCGCTAGTCCCGAACTGTCAATTCGAGCCAAGGCACAGCCTTTAGAGGCGCCCTTGGGTTATTCCACACCCGTACCGATCTGAACCCATCGGAGTGCCTAGTATAACAGGTTCGCTAACTCTGAAAATGCGGCTTGAGACAATCAGCAAACTCTACCTCTAGATACTACCGGTTTCACACACCTGACAACGTTATTTAAGTAGTTCCCAATGAGGAATTTGTACTGCGCCAAGTACATTTTATAAGTTGGTCGACTGTTACTCGTTAACTTGTAAAGCCTACTTAGCTGTGATAGTTTTCCTTTTAACTTCGTCATATATACAACTACCGTGATGTTTTTCACGTATCCAAAAACAAATATTTGGCTGGCAAATTTTTCACTTTAAAGCTTAGTAGCTCACAAACGCCTCAATCAAAAAACTATTTTTACAAACCCGCTATATTTTTGAAATTGCTATCCAACGACAGCCCACACTTAAGGTTAAACAAGAAAAAAAAATTACATCCCCACTTCACGTGTAGGGGAGGTAACCTAAAAAAATATATTTTTAAAAATTTTACTACTTTGTCGGCGTGATTAATATGTATATCCATGCCAAGTTACATATATATATAGCTTTCTAGTACTAAGAGTCGCTGAGCTAGACTGAGGTCAGACAGACAGACAGACAGACAGACGGACATGGCGAAACTATAAGGGTTCCTTGTTGACTACGAACCCTAAAAAAGGGTCTAGCATAGATGTTGCTACAATGAAGTCATTACGATGCCAGAAACTGTTTGCAGTTAACGCCCCTCGTACCGTTGCTACTGTCATCCAGCTACCGTCTCAGTGTACCGCCGCATCAGTCTTACAAAAGTAGCGGCATCGCTTGTACTCTTCCCAGGTGGTTCGAGTCTGCTCAACGGCATGATGTACCACCGCGGCCACAAAGCCGACTACGATGACTGGGTGGACGCCGGCGCCGTAGGATGGTCCTGGAAGGAGAACAAAAAGTACTTCGACATGACTGAGGGGAACAAGCAGATCGGCTCCCTCGTCAGCGCCAAGTACCACTCGGACTCGGGGCCTTTGCCCGTTCAACAGGTAAACATTTTAAGTCCTTACTCTTTTTATCGTACCTTATCTAAATCTTACATTTTTACAGTCGGGATGATGACGATAACAATAAATCAATTTCAGAACATTGAACGTATAAAATAAAATCACGTAGTAGTACAGTTATTTAAAGCATGAACCATTTTTTTTATTTGACCTAAGCATTATTGTAACCTTAAAAGTTATTATTACACTCAATTGACGGGACAAAAGAAAGAAGCCCACTTAATGTATTCATTAACTACTGATCATTCGTAAAATAAAACTTGGTTTTAGTAAGATTTCAATTACTAAAAAGTAAATGTTAAATGCTTTCAATGGCACGTAAAGCCGTCTTTAACAACCATCGCACTGACTGGGCCTGCGTGGTGGGTGATATATGTCCCGTTCTCCCCATCCATAGGGAAGGCTCATGCCCCAGCAGTGGGGACGTAATATGAGCTGGTTATGATGATGAGATAACAATTTCTTGGTATACAATCTAAAAGCATCTTGTAATGCGAGCGTGTGAGAGCCCATAAGATATAAATGAAGGGCAACGTACCGACCGACCGACGGCAACGTTTCAATGATGGCGTCACAAAGGACAAAATAAACATTATTTAAGCAAGATGGTTCATATACTACCTTCATTATTTAATTTATTTGTTTACCCGATTATTTTATCTTTTTTTTATCTAAAAGTTATTTAAAACGAATATTTTTTTTTTTTAATATATCTTACGTTACGGGTAGGCACAGTTCCATGTGGAAGCGCACTTTACCCGAGATCCTCAACTACTGAGGCACTGGCTATCTTATCTCTAGCTGCCGGAACACAACGAAGCTACAACGTCGAGCTACATTGATTTTATGACGACATATTTAAATAAGATGGTGGTACTTAGCTACAGCTAGCCAGGCGGACAAACAAGCCCTACCACTAACCAAACCGAGTACACAAAGTAATCAAACCCGGGACCCAGAGGCGGACCATAATGTGGGCTTCGGATTTAAGACAGTTACAATAACACGTTGTCGCCTTCTGCCTTCAGTTTAGGTACCAACCGGTGGCTGCGTACGAGCTGCTGAACGCCATCAATGAGACGGGTTACCCCATCATCGCCGACATGAACGACCCCAACACGCCTGACGGGTTCAACATCGCGCAGGCATTCAACCAGTAAGTTATATTGTTAGCATCCAGCCCTCTTGTCTAACTCTATTACCTATCGTAATACCTTTCAATTTGACATTTGAAAGCTTAGCTTAGCTTAGCTTTTATCAATAATAATAATAATAATAATGTATAATGTAGAGTATAATAATAATAATAATAGCGGATAGTCCGAAGGTTCCTGTCTCTGCAGCCCTAACCACCGGCAACTTGAGCCCTACCCCGTTGCCGGCGGCACCCTAGGCTAAGTTTTTTATAATATTTTTATGTTTTGTATGTGCTTTTGTATTTTACTTTTATATTAATATTATAACAAACCTAGGCTAAGAAAGAAAATAAATAAAGAGTATAATAATAATAAAAATTCTTTATTACCTCTTCACAATAAGGATCTTAATCTAACACTACAGTAATATTACAACAATTAGCAGATTCTACCACAGCAATCCCAGTGCGAGAGAAGCCGGCGCCTGCGATGGGTTCAGAGAAACCGGTGTTACAGGTCACCACGCCAACCCTCACAGGAGAATTGCTGGAGTAATAACATTAATCTTAATACAAAGTGAAAAAGAAATAACTTCATCTATACATATAGGATAGTCGTGTAATAGTTTACAATACCTTTAAAAGTATACAAGCTATGATTAATAAATTAGGCAAGTAAATAGTAGGTTAAGTTAAGAATGTACTGAATATATATTTACTCGATCTTTCGCATGTTTACGCACACCCTGAATGCCATTAGTCTATTTAATATCGGCTATTTAATCGATTTCAGGAACTTCTAACAAAGGTGATCTTTTTTTTAATTAAAGTTTAATTTGTATACAGGGTGTAATCGTTAAGTGTGACCAGGCGATTACTCCGTAACTATTACAGATATCAAAAAAGTTTAAACTGATATCGAAAGTACGTTACCTAATGAGTAAAATTACATCAATAACTTTTTAAAAATCAAACGAGAAGTATCCAAAATTTTGACATTAATCACTCCCATACATTTAGTATGAGTATTCGGGATTCGAACCCGCACCCCATGACAAACCGGTTCAGGGGCACTACCAACTATGGTATCGTGGCCACGATAAAAAAATTTCAACACTTTGTCTTTTATCAAATTGTAATTTGCTCGCAACAACATTTGCGTATAATTATATTATGTAAATAATCATTCTGACCAATGACGATAGGGTTTTAGTTTCAAGTGACAGTCGTTTATTATTTTAAGATAATCGTTATAATAAATACCTATGTATTAACACATCGTACTAATTAATTTATATTTTCATCAGGGACGGTCAAAGATACACGACAGCTAGAGCCTACCTCAAGCCCAAGTCTGAGAGGCCCAACCTGAGCGTGAAGCTGAACTCCCATGTGACAAGGGTCGTGTTCAAAGGGAAACATGCTGCCGGCGTCGAGTTTATCGACGAGAACGGGGAGAAGAAGATCGTGCGCGCTTCTAAGGAGGTCAGTGACTCACAAAATAGTACATACCGCGCTCGAGCAACGCACACATAGCACCCACCCCCTTTCACGGACACAAAACTTGTAACAGCTCTAAACAGTCCGACCGCAGCTGTTGCGGTCTATTCCTTGTCCGCGAGAAGTTGTCTATGTGTGCGTTGCTCAAGCGCGTTTGTACGAAGTGTACCTTCTGCAGCCGATCCGATCCGAACCCTTCAGAGAATCTAGTGGGGAACGGGTACACGCCTTAGTGCGTGATGCCGTTCCCTCTAGAAAACCTCCGAAGGTGAATCGTTTTACACGGCTTGAAGGACCCTTTAAGTTTAAAAAGCCCCAAAAAAGCCCGGTGAAGCTGAAAAAGCCGTCTGAAACAATCAGCAATATCTCTCCAAAAAAAAATCCTTCTGCAGTTTCTTTATTTTGTGGCCTGATTAAGATTCTTTCATGAGCTTAGCAGTACTTAACTTCAGCTGGGGTTTTTTTAAAGTTATTTATAATTCTCACCTCATTAAGAGGGTTCCATTCAACTCGTAATTAAAGTCACGGGAGACTACCAGAAAGCCATTGATTTTTCACTACTAAAGTTACAAAATTGTATGTGACATCGAGCAGTGTATCGATGGAACCACACTCGGCAGTCTATAGCAAACGCGCAAGAAGCCATTTAAACAAGTGATTTTATCATAGCACATTGTTTTCAGGTCATATTGAGTGCAGGTGCACTGAACAGCCCGCAAATTCTGCTGCTATCAGGCATCGGTCCAAAGGAAGACCTCAACAAATTGAAAATTCCCGTGATAGAGGATCTTCCAGTCGGCAAGAACCTCAGGAACCACTACGGTATCACCCTGTACTTCGTGCTCACGAAACTGAACAACACAGAGGTTTTGGACTGGAGTATTCTAACCAAATATCTACTGGAGAGGGACGGCCCGATGTCTGGTACTGGAGTTACACAGGTTTGTCATGATGCTATTAGAGCATACATTTTATCTTGCCTGACGATACTTATAGAGTTGCTGTCCCTGGTCCCAAGTTATCTTTGTGGCAGAGAAGGGATGGTACGGGGTTTTTTAATGGGGAGGCCTCCTCTTTGCCGTCTAGCTTTTCATGGCTGGTCGAGATATGGAGTTGAGTCCTCCTACCGAACCAACCTGAGCTTGCCCGGGTCTCGACGTTACATTGTAACTATTACCAATTTGAGTCACGTCATGTCGCAACTAGACAAGCGAGGCGGGGTCTGATTGACTATTGTCTTGTGTTTGAGTGTATTTTTTTTTATTTGTGTGTCACTTAATGTCTCTCTCATCACCATCAGCCTATACACGTTCACTGCTAGACAAAATGCACGCCACTGAGCACGATCCGCGGCTACTCTCATTCAGCTCTGTCAATGTCTCTCTGTCTCTCGCTAATTAACAGTTGAACTCAGTAGGTATTGTTCTGAACAGTTTAAAAATACTTAATACGCCATTCTGTTCTCCAGTTGACAGGGCTCATGTACTCCAGCTTAGCAGACCAGAGCCGCAAGCAGCCGGACCTCCAGTTCTTCTTCAACGGTTTCTACGCGGAATGTTCGAAAACCGGCCAGGTCAACGAGTACCGCGAGGATGGATACCACGGAAGGAACGTCTCGTAAGTTCTTGACAAATTATATACGTACTTATACCAATGATTACCTATGTCCAGAACAGACTCAGGATCGAATGGAAAGAGCTATATACCTACCTGGTGTTTACTCCAATTCCTTTTTTAACGAGAACGCCTTGGGACAAAGTACCTAAGTTTATTTGAGGAAGTAGAGTTTTAAACCAGAAGACTTCAAATTCTTCGCCTCCATAGATATTGCCAAACTTATGGTAGTCATCCTCACATAAGAAGAAAGACATGCAAAACATACCATTATTTCGGCAACATAAATTATGTTACGCAATGTGGACTCACCTTTATGTAACGAATTTGTTTAAACTTTTTGTGTTACACAGACCCGGACAAAAGAAATAGCCCTTGCCCTTTTTTCTTGCGGCTTCTTACGGTACAAACAAGGTCTGTAGTGTTTATTTTGATTGCAGAGCCAACGCAGCGCTGCTTCTGCCCCGCAGTGTGGGCTACCTCACCCTGAACTCCTCGGACCCGCTGGATCCGCCGCTCTTCTACCCCAACTACTTCGCGCACGATGAGGACCTGGTCATGATCAGGGACGGCGCCAGATACCTCCAAAGGCTCTTCGAGACTGACGTTAGTTTATTCCAAATACTTACTAACATTTTTATTGGTAACTTTTAATCTTTACATCTGGACGCAATCAAACAAGGGACTGTACCTACTTAGCTATCAGTCAAGCTTCATGGGACCGCAGAAAGTTTTGTATACTGATCTCAGCATTTTAGTAAGCATACAGATGGCACTAAAATTAGTATTTTCGACATCAAATATTGATCGATTTATTAATCGATTAAAGATCGATCGATCGATTGATCGATTGATCGATTTATAGACTTTTATTAAAGTAATAATAATATTCTGTAGAACATAATGATATGTGAGGCATGTGGCAAGTAGATCTATCTGAGCTCATCGCATTATTCAGCCTATAAACGTGAAACTCCTGTGCTCAGACCCCCACCACGCTGACCCAATGTGGGTTTAACTACTGTCTTAATACGACGACAACCTGCTGTGCCTGCACAACTAAAAAAGTTGAAGATATTATAATTTGAACATTGTTGCGTTCCGATAGATAGAGATAAGGTTGTCAGTTGTGAAGTGCGCTTACACATCACGCATCTGGTGTTACCCGGGCAACCCGAGCTGAGGTCATAGCCTTTAGAGGCGCCCTCGGGTAGTTCCGCTCCCGATCCGATCCGAACCCGTTAGAGTATCTAGGAGAGAACGGGGACACTAGTGCGTAATGAAAACCTCTAACGGTACTTCGTTTCACACGGCTTGTCAAAAAAGTTCGGTTGCGCTGAAAATGCCGTTTAGGCATCAGAAAACTCTTTCCAAAAAATAAAAAAAAACCATCAGGTGGACAAAGGTTAAATACTTAGTTAGCTAGTTTCATGCCACTAGTAGCATAGAAACCCTACAAACTGTCGACTTAAGGTCGACCCCTTAACCATGACACCTTCTAATTTCCAGTTGCTGGCCAAGAAATTCGGCCTGATACTAGACAGTAGCACCACGGAGAAGTGCTCCAAACACGAGACGTGGTCGGACGACTGGATCGAGTGCATGGCGCGCGTCAATACGGACCCCCAGAACCATCAGCTGGGGACCGCCGCCATTGGGCAAGTCATCGATACTGAACTGAAGGTTTACAACATTAAAGGTAAGACAATTTTAAAGAAAGGCTAAAAGCCTTAAAAGCTTAATCTTCATCATCAGCTAATTTTATGTCCCCACTGCTGGGGCACGAGCCTTCCATATGGATGGTAAGGCATGGGTGGTAAGGCAAAACTGCTAAAGCGCCAAAAATCATTTAGTGGGAAATTACTTTTAAAGTTTCAACCCTAAAATTGATTTCCCACTAACGACCTTTTGGCGCGTAAGCAGTTTTCCCTTTGGCTAAAATTAAATTGAGTGTTAAATTCGTATAATCTGTAATTTAAAATATATTTTTTTGTCTTGTGTATTGAGAAGATTGGGCATGGTTTTTAGCCAGTCAGTGTTAAAATCTGGACTAGATTTATTAACACATGTTTACTACAGGTGACCGCGTTAGCGTTGAAACAGTTGATAGATATAGGTACTTAATAAAAATTATTGCCAGGTCTGCGGGTGATCGACGCTGCGGCAATGCCAACGCAGCCTACCGGCAACCCCCAGGGGGCCATCATGATGGTGGCGGAGCGAGGGGCAGCCCTCATCAAGGAATGCTGGCAATAACGGACCACAAAACTGTTACCTGACATATATACCTACCGAGTTCCACACTTATTCCATAGGCAACTACAAAGAGATTTATTTTAGGGCAACTTCGAGTTTGGAAGGACAATTCTAGGCAGGGCTTTTAATACCGATAAAATTAGGTAACGAACGATATTTTCTTTTGTCAAACGAAGATACCGTTAATAGCCAGTGTAACGTTATTCTACCTGGGTGCCATATTTTTGTATTTTAAAGTAACTAACCGCTCTACACGGATTAGCTAAAGCCACAGATGCTAGGTATATGGTCTTAAGCACATTAGGCAACGAAAAAAGTAACAATACTTTTCTAATTTGGTAACGTTATCAAGCCCAGGTTCTAGGTTTAAAAACATAACTAGAAATCACTTAAAACGACTTCCGAATTGAAGGAGCCGTCGAGAAGAAGGAGGTCGAAAGAAAGGAGAAGGAAGGAAGGAAGGAAAGGAGGAGTAGGAAGAAGGAGTAGGAAGAAGGAGAAGGAGGAGGTGTCGGTAGCCGAATGGAAAGATGCTTGGGTTGAGAGCGAGATATCGCGGTTCTATCTAGCTCAGTTAGACTACTGAACGTGAACCCATGCCTAGCACAAACATGTAAGCTTCCTAGGTGGAGGACTGTAAATAAATACATTTTAGTCATTAGTGCATAAATGATCTAAACCGAAATATATATGCAAGTATTGAATTAATATCTAGCCACATAGGTACTTATAGCGAAAAAATCAACCAAAGTTGTCTCAATTTTTTTAAATAATTTGTAGCATTCATATCTCTTTGTAGTCGATTGTATATACTTATATAAGCGTAACGCTATGTAATTATCTCAGTAATATTGTTAGTGCCTATCTATTATCTAACTAAGTATTACTTACCTAAATATTAAAAAAAAAACAGGTCGTAAATAGAAAAACATTTTTGAGAATTCCCTTGAAAAGGGATCACAGAGGGTCATTTTTTTTAGATACAGACTGAACTCGTATTTGATCACAGACTATATGTTATTATAAAAAATGTAAACACTATGTTGATATTTATCTCAGTAATATTTATTAGTTACCTTTTACTATGTAAGTAGATAGCTATTTCACTATGGCGTAATGTTGTATGTTGTTATTATTACAAAGTTATATAATAATATGTTAATGGCATTGTACATTAAATTTATGCCAATATTCATCGTCTTATTTCATTACCTACCTTTTTCTCTAAATCGCTAAATTTGAGCCACCTTTGTCTTTGTAGATGGATGGATGGGTGACCGAAAACTGGTTCTCCAAAGTAATATTCTATGCCTAGGAATGCATGTTAAGCCGTAGATTCCCATCGTGCACAAAGAAATTCAGTGACTCGTTTCTTTGTAGCACCTCCAAAAGATGGAATAGCCTACCTCCAAACGAGGCGTGAAGAGACACCTTGTGGGCCGGCAGAGTGAGGGTACTGATGCTGTGTTGTCTTCGCATCTAGACTTCATTTTCACTTAACATCAGGTGAAATGACTCCATTTCGCCTGATGTTCGCTATTCGATCTCGTTAACGAAAACGAAAATTAGTATGTTATTGAAGCAACGCCTCCTGGTGACAAGCGAGGAGAGTTGCAATTTTGCCAAACAAATTCTCATTTTCAAACAAAACTCGCTGTAAAAATTATTATTATTAGGAAGTAATGCGCTATAAACAATTTAATTCAGAATGAAGCTATGCAACCCAATTTTCCCCCACGACCCGGTCAACCCGAGCTAACGTCCTAGCCTTTAAAAGAGTGTTGCCCAACTGGTATTGCTCCAAGAGCTATTTTGAAAATCCCGACACCTCACGCGTGCACCGCCGAGTTAATACAAAATCCTAAGTGAGATAAAGGAAAGTACATTATAGAAATACACCATTTATCTTCATAATATGACACACTACCACTTCAAAACGAATATACAGCAACAGCAAAAAGTTAATGCGAGACTTAGCTCTGTTCACATTTTGTAAATGTGTGTGTATTCCTTATTAGATTTTAATCGCGAGCGCTTAGGAAACTGGCCGTGACCTGGGGCTCGCGAGCCACCGGTTGGGCACTACTGCCCACACTCGCGGATTTTTCCGCTCCCGATCCGATCTGAACCCCTCGGAGAATCTATTAGGGAACGCGGACATGCTTGCGTCACTTGCGTGATGAAATTCCATCAGACGGCTTGCGGAACCCTTTAAATTTCTCGCCGCCCCCAATAAATCCGGGGACGTTCAAAAGCGTTTAGGCCATCAGCAAATTCTCTCAAAAAAAAAACTACAGACTTTGTAGTATTTTTAAAGTAACTGGCGTAAGGTGTCGACACGGATTCATTAGCGTTTTAATTAACAACGTCATTGGGTAAAGATGCGTCGTTAGCTTAAGTAGCCGCAACAGTCATTAAAATTGCAGACTTGACTTTGATGAGTAGGTACAGTCACGAGCATTTTACACTTTTAACTAGATTTAATTCTTATTCCGTTGTATTAAGACATTTAAGAGTAACATTGTTTACAGGTTGACGCTAGCAACAAATTGGTCGACGCATTAAAAGTTGTCTATAATTACTATACTTTTATTTAATTTTTTAGAATTGCTTCCTGCTATGTCAATATTTGTTATTGACTCAAAAAGACTCAAAACCTCGAACCTGTATTGAAACCCGTTTTACTTACATGTAAAATCTTTTCGATAATTTAGTTACTTCCTAGTTTACGAATAATTTGATGTTACCTACTCCATAGTGAATTTATTTTTATTTTCAATAGACTACGATCTATCAAACTATTACTTATTCTGTGGATCTAGGCCGTTCATATTAATTATTTCTCGCAATATCTGGCAATGAGGGTGGGAAATAACTTTTTGTAATTATTTTTTTGAGTTATTTAAATTTCAACTTAAAATGTTGGCTATATACCTACTGACGTTATGCGAGCTGTTGGGCGGTTCTGGCGGCGCAATTTGACATGACATGACAAATATGACGTCAAACGAATTCACGCGATCATACTATTTTGAGCGCTAGGAAACTGAGCGACGCACGAGCGACGCATACTAAAATAATCAAATTAATTAGTATTATTAACTTTGTAAATACGTATCGTATCGAAGTTAAATAAAAACTATTGGTTTTTTAATAGGTAATGAGATCTATAATTGTATAGGGAAAAATATTTTTTTTTAAATCGTTTCCAAGCTCATTGAGTAAAAAACCATAGTAAATTGAATCGTATTTACTTAACTAAAAGGGTCCGTGTCTATTAGCAAGACAGTCTCTGACCCAGTAGTTGAAAGTTCGATTCCAACAGCGAGGTACAGTCGAACTAGTTCACTGGTTCTCGTAGTAGTAAGCTACTTCAAAAGCTTATCACTTGAGGACCATGTTTATCATGCAAACCCCGTTCATAAATAATGGTTGCAAGAGTGTGAAGACTCCGGAGCGACTTGGTGTGACATTAAAGTGTTAGGCTACTTCTAGGCCGACTGTCCCTATCTACTACGTACTGACGTAGATGGTCCCATGTGCTTGCGTATGGATATCTGACACTACATTGTAACCGCTAGGTTGGTAAGGGGTGTCGGTATAAACTTTAATCGTGTGTAGCGGGGTGTCCCTATATACTGACCCTGATAGGTAGGGTATGGCAGTTGGAACTACAGGTCCGGCTGTCTTTTCAAGGGTACGACGGGAGTTCGGACTACCCCGCTACACACGACTTTAAAGTTTATACTGACATCACCCCTTACCAACTTAACGGTTATAAAAAGTAGTGTCAGAATATCCATACGCAAGCACATGGGACCATCTGCGTCAGGTCATAACGCCAGATTAGGATGCACCGAAGCGCATTCTTCATCCGGTACTTTTAAGACAAGTGTCTCGAGCGAGTTGCTCCGTGGACACGGATAGTCCACTACCTAATATCCAGATACTTTACCGGAGCTGTAAGCTCGCTCACTTCTCGTTGCACCATAAGCACAACTCGCAGTAAGTACCACTGCTCGGGCGGTCAGCTCTACAGCCGACTACCAAATGTCCTCTTTGGTGGCGGAGTTGTAAACCCACTCACTTCTCAGTACCCATCCAGGCACCTCATCAATTCCAAAAATCCTACGCGGCTGATTCAACCGGAGACTTCGGAGTTCGGACCAGTACCACCCGGACATGGGTTGGATTCGTGGTAGCTATGTGGTTAGCTGTAGAAGTGGGAATGTTCGTCTGCCTGGTTGAGGTCTGGCCAGGCTTCCATTTCATGCACAGCGAGCTGGTCCGAGTAGCGGTCTAGGTGGGACCTGTAGCGAAAGGATCTGCGGGGCACGTGAGTTGTCCACAGTTGGTTGTTCTGCTCGGTGATTTTCATTGAGTAGGCTTCCAACAACTCCGGCACTAGTCTGGAGAACTAGTAGAGGCGCCCGCTAGGTGCAATGTCTTCGGTTGGATTAGCCGCGTAGGATTTTGGAGCTGATGAGGTGCCTGGCTGGGCTTACAACTCCGCCACCAATGAGAACATTTGGTAGTTGACTTTAGAGTTGACGACCCGATCAGTGGAACTGCAAGTTGTGCTTTTGGTGCAACGAGAAGTGAGCGGGCTTACAGCTCTGGTGACCTATATAGATATTAGGTAGTGGACTATACGTGTCTACGGAGCAACTCACTCGAGACACTAGTCTTAAAAGTACCGGATGAAGAATGCGCTTCGGCGCGTCCTGAGCCCACTGGCGTTATGACCTGACGCAGATGGCCCCTTGTGCTTGCGCAAGGATGTCTGACACCAAACTTTATAACCGTAAGGTTGGTGGGTAGTTGAAATAGTTAACTCGACAGTTTCCTGGGTGTTACCTTGGATCACAAATTACAATGCGGTTAGAAAAATAAGGTCACTTACTGATGGAGAAACGGCAAGATTGGTTTACTTTAGTTACTTTCACAGCGTCATGTCTATGGTCTTTTATTGTGGGGCTCAGCGGCTGACCTTGAAACCATTTTTGTGTTACAGAAAAGAGCCATTCGAGCTATTTATAGCCTTAAGCCCCGTGATACGCTGAGAGTTATTTAAGCAGATTAATATTTTAACTGTAGCTTCGCAGTATATTTATGAAAATATAGTTTATGTTTATAAAAATTTTGATAAATTTGAAAAAAAAAGTAACACCCATAATTTTAACACAAGAAATTAAAACAAACTTGCCGTTCCAAAACTTAGACTCAATAAGGTCGGTAATTAATTTGTTGGGAAATGTATAAAAATATACAATAAAGTGCCTTTCACTCTAACGGAATTGCCACTACCCAAGATCAAGACAGAAATAAAACAAGGTCTAATGAAAAAAGGCTACTATAAAATTTATGATTATTTTAATGATAAGAATGTGTGGTCATCTCAGTCTGCTTGCCTGCACATGTTATTTCACATTGTAAGAAGTTACACTTTTATATTATAAAAGGTTATTTATTATACAGTCAAGAAAGAAAGAAGGTTTTTCAACATTTGTGTTTTTGCAATCAAAGAATATTAATGTATATAATCTTTATACTGATATGATAGCCTTTATCAGCAGTGTCCTACAGTTAACAAACAGCATTGCGTTAAATAGATCATTAGGTTTTTATTTAGAGTATCTTGTGTGTCATGCTCTCTTTATTGTCTCTGCGGTGATGGCGTGTGCGTCGGGTCGTTACGTTCCCTAAAATATGGTTGAGCGAAGCGATGGCTGATTCATATGTCATACTCGTGAACGGGTGCCGCCTGTGGAGGCTGGTCAGCTCTTGCATACTTATCTTATTTTTAGTATTATTCACTATAGTTTGACTTTGTTTTTCTTAAACAATTTTTAGCTTTTATTAGAGTACTGTAGTGGTACTGTATGATATTGTGGAAATTGAAACTTTTACCTGAGGTAAATTTGTTAATTTAGATTTTTAATTTAGTTTTTTTACATGTGGTTGCTTTCTTTATTTTTTTGTGTTATTTGTGATGGAAAGGGTCCTGCTACGATAGGGCATTTTCCAATATTTTTGACGCTGTAAGGGAGAAAAGAGCTGGACACTTGCTGAGTTTCTTGCCGGTTCTTCTCAGTACAAGATCTCCCGCCCAGAGTAGACTTAGGAACCGATGGCATAGTGACATTCACAAGAGCTACTTGTAGCCTAAACTGAATAAATGATTTTTTGAATTTAAATTTGTATTTGAATTTTGGGGGGTGTCAGTATAAACTTTAAAGTCGTTTGTAGCGGGGTGTATAAACTGTGCAGTCGTTGGTTGGTGTTAAACAGTTTTCTAAGTCTACCTGTTTAGGTACATTTTATCTAAATGTCGCCATAAAAAAATTAAGGAATTGTTGTTCCGACAGTTAATGAGATAATGAGATAAGATACCCGTTTCCTCAATAATGAGAATTACGGGTGAATTGCTTCCACCTTCAGCTTTATCATTAAGATCAGGTTAGATAAAGGCCAACTGTATTCACGTTACAAATAAAACAAATAGAAATTAAACTAACTATTAAACATTAACCCCCTTATTCATAAAAACTATTTATGCATTATTTAGTTAAATATTACAAAAACACAAATGTAGAAAAAAATTCCACGAGCAGGATTTGAACCTGCACCCTCCGACATACCGGGTCAGGTGCTCTTCCAATTAAGCTATCGTGGTTCTAACCAGCCCGCCAAAATTATTCAACACTATTTACTTTTTTACTTTGTTTCGCAACAAAATTTGCGTCAATATTATATAAACAAAACAAAAACATTTTAGTTAAATATTGTTTTGTCAACGTCACACAAACGTCATTTTGAATTTGAGAAAAAGAGACAAAACAATGATTAACTAAATAATGCTTAAATAGTAAGGGGTTAAGACTAAACATAGGAAGTTACTCAAGGATTATTAAAATGAAACAGTATTGTTATACAAGATAATATAATAATAAATACATACATGATTACACAACTAACATAATACACACACTCTAGGCATATAAGTACTTTATACATATAATTATGTAGTTAATTTATCTTCAGCAAATAGTGATACACAAAAGCGATTCTTCGTTACCCTATTTACCGAAAATGAAAATATACATGACGGTACTTCATATAAAAAACAAAACTGTTGCTTACAAACTTATAAATACTTCATTTTCTAAAACTTGATTAATAAGAGTTCTCAGCCAATTGTGGGGAATGATCAATAATACTACTTTACCAAACACTTCGTTTATTGAATTTGATGAACATTGGTAAGGTCAATCTTAAAGTAGAAGTGGAATTAAAATTCGTCAAATGCATGATACCGCTGTAATGCAGCAATTTAATAACTAAGGTCTAAAATTAGCACCTCTTATTGTTCTGAGATTATTACGAAATCCATATTAAAATGAACTTAACAACTAAGTAATACAATTTGTTTTCATTACAATACCCCAATTTATCTATTTGTTTAGCAAATATATAAACCTTAATTTTAAAGATATTCAACATCAGGCAGATTGCGGAATTCATAGCTTGATCTGTTTTGATTTAAATAATACTCCATTATGGCTGTCTGTAACAAACATAATACACTACATTTGCACATACAAGTACCTAACTATCAAAAGTACTTTTAAACCCCTTTATTCTAAATAAAATGTGCAGTAAGTTTTTTTTTCCCAAATGCAGGGATTAAGAGACAAACAAAAGCAGTTTCCAATCAAATGAAGAACATTGAAGGCATTTCAGAGCAAAGGGGTATAAACTGTACAAGGTATATCTGGCAAGAAATTAAAAAGTTGATAAATGGTAAGTATAATGAATGGCCACATAATGTTGCTAGTGTCAGTGTTATAAATATTATTTGCAAAATTAATTTTTCTGTGTATTGGTTACCTTGAAATTGTTTCTGACAGTAAACAGAAAACATGCTATAAACAAGAGAATAAGAAGTAAAAGACAATGATTATTTGGAAACCTAACAATCTGCGCTGAATGCATGACATGCTTACTGCTCATCCTTGTCTTTAGCGCCATGCTTGAGAATACGGGTGAATTCTACATAGTCAAAGAGCCCATCGCGAATAGGCGCCTCACGCAGCATCTCATCTACATCATCGTCAGTGAACCGGTCACCCATCGTAGTCAACAGCTCGCGGAGACGATCCTCTCCCATTACACCCAAGTTTTCCTCATCGAAACAACTGTAACAAAAAATAAATATAATTTATTTACTAGTTAATATTTTTAAATTATTAGAGACAGTATTAAAAATATTAATGTTGTATTAATTATTTTCAATATACTGCATTGGCATCTAAAGGTGGGTATTTATTATTTTCGCGCACCTACTGGGCTCCGCTCTTCTGCAACTGCTCTTGGTAACAAATATATTTGCAAACACTTGCTAAAGAAGCTGTCTTATAAAAAGTATTTAAAAAAATTATACAAAAATGTAATTATTTATTTCGTTAGTTTAGTTTGTTTAGTTAGTAAATAAGTAAATAAGTTCAGTTCAAACATCAATCTAAGGTTGGGACCACGGAATACAGATATCTGTGATTGGGACCAACCTAGTAAGTAAGTATAATAACACCTGCTGCAGGAGGCCCCGCTCTTCCATAACAATTGATGGCATACATATTAAAAAACAAGAGTAAGAGAGAGAGCCCTCACTTACGAGATAAAATATTACTAGAAAAAATCAACCAGTCTTGGGAAAATTGAGTGGGAATCGAACCCACAACCCTTGGATTACCAGTCAAATGCTCTGACCGCTGAGCTACCGAGACTCTACACTCTTGTAACTACAATAGCATTGTGGATGCAAAAATAAAATAATAAAAAAGCCTTCACTTACCCAAACGCATTCTTGATGACATCCTCTGGGTCGGTCCCTTGAAGTCTTTCACCGAACAAAGTCAAAAACATTGTAAAGTTAATGGGACCAGGAGCTTCGTTCATCATGCCTTCAAGGTAATCTTCAGTTGGGTTTTTACCTGCAACAATATTATGATCCAGCATGCTTCAAAGTTCAAAAGAAAACAAGTTGCATAGGTGCCCACAGGTTGATACATTATTAATGTAGTGTAACTTCTGCAACATTTAATTTACATGGCGGACTCAATGCCCAATGCATTCTCTACAAGTCAACCATAGGGTGGTGCAAAAATGACATGGTAAGTGCAATTCAGAGTGATAAAAGGTAGTTTGTTGGGTGTGTTTTTAGCTCACCTGGCTAGCAATTTTAGAGATAAAACAGCTGGTTCAACAGTAGTTGAAGTTTCTGGATTGGGAGAGTTTTCACTTTTGGCCTTATTGTGCCTACTATTAGTTGAGTGGAGCCATCCATAAGATAGGTCAATGAGATAAAAACTAACAGGCAGAGAGTTATGGACAATAGTTGCCAGTAACAAAATATAATGGTCACTGTCGAAGAAGGTTGTTGTCAAAAGACAAGGTGAAGCGACTATATTCGCAAGGTGGCTGGCAAGAGTTGGATGAGAGTTGTATAACAGTGGACTAGTACACTAATGATGTAGTAGGCTGATGATGATTGTCAAAAGAGGCACATATGCAAGGGTGTCAAGGCAATAGTTATGATTAAGTATAATAAAAAAAGGAAAAATAAAGTAATTATCCTACATACAGTCCCACTGCTAGGCAAGGGCCTCCACTATCATTGAATTCAAATGGGTAATGGCTTAATTACCGCACTTGCTAAACGCGGATTGGTGATCACAAAATGATTGTAAAGTTTGTTTGTAATTTTTTGTGTAAATAAAGGCTTTTTTTATTTGAAATGAAGGCCAAGCAAGTGAGATTTATCTTCCTATAAGATTAATACAAAGAAACAGATCCACATACCTAATGATGCAAGCATGTCGTGGAGATCGTCCTTGTCAACAAAGCCATCTCGGTTCTGATCAATCATATTGAAAGCCTCTTTGAACTCGGCAATCTGTGCCTGATCAAACATAGCAAACACATTGGAAGTTGCTCTCTGAGCACGCTTCTTGTTGGTGCCACGGCGGCCGGCTGTCTTACGGGACGACATGGTGATTCTGAAAATAAATAAAACAATATAGTTTTAAATCAATTACTTCTTTGTACTCCCAGTAGACTATCCCACAGTCTTCTGGCATTGATTTTTGTAAGAAAGCTATTAGTATTAGTATTTAGGTCTACAACAGAATGGTTGCTCACAAAATAATAATAAAAAAAATATATTATAATCATTAAAACAGTGGCTCAGAGTATTATAGTATAGAATAAAACAAACAATGAAACACACGTATGAATACTGCCTGACACAAGCGAGATCACGTTCAACTAAACAATGGATGATGTACTAAGCAGAACCCGCAGTTAAAAATAAACTTGATGAAGCTTTCGCGTTGACACACGAAGTCTCTGTACTTGAGTTAACTAATGAACATGAGTCACGTATGAGTGAACGGTTTGTCGCTGCACAGCCGCTTCTCGGCGTGTTGGTAAATTAGGGCAGGGCACCACACGATGTCACAACTATCAAGGATTTCCTTAAAAGGCTGCACATTTCTAACACAGTGCACATGGCTGTTAAAAAGAGTTATTTTTTAATAATATATAACAAATTAATACGTACGAGTGTTCAAGATCTAAGGGAATTGGAAAATAAGTATGTTGATGGTCGTTTTCAACCGAAATACGAATTTTCGGCAAATAATTGTAAAACTACTAGTGATTTGACAAATTTGACAATTTGACGTGACGTCAACTTAACTCTGTATTTCTCTATGACTCAACTAGTGTTGCCAATCGATAGTTGACTATCGATGGTTAATCGATAGTCTATTGATTTTTATATTTTTATTTTTTTATTAAGTAAGACTATCGATCGGCCTATCGATAGTATCGATAGCACAGAACAAGGCAATACTATCGGATGAGTGAAATACTATCGATACCATCGATAGTATTGTAGGTCGTTAATAACAAACTATCGATAGTATCGATACTGTCGATTTTATTTGCAACGATACTATTGATTGTTTTGGATTATCGATAGTTTAACAATAGTATTGCTATACTATTGTTATTATTATATATTATTTTATTATTATATATATACTATACTATTGCAAATATATTGCTATATTTGCAATAGTATTGTTTACAATTTTCAGGTATAATAGTCAATTACAATCAACTATTCCAAAACGCTGCTTCTTTATCTTTTAAAATAGTAGAACTTTTTTTTTTTTTTACCCAGGGGAACTCATTACGAGTACGAGGACCTTGAAGAGGCCCAAGTTATGTGGGACTCACCCGTCCGCCTTTCCACACCCACTGACGAGGAGAGAAGCTCCAAGTCAGCTGCCAGGAAGACCCGGCTGGGAGGGCGAGACGGAGGGGGATACCGCACTAAACCCCTGGGGGACAAGGCAATCCGAACACTAAATAAGGCGACAACCACGGTATACTTCCAAAGGAATTGAGCCGCGGCCGCCGCCCTTGCGCCCGTGCACCAACCTACGGCCATCTCCGTGCGCTCATTCCCGCTTGCGCGGGAAAATGCGCATTTGACGGCCGCGCGCCAGTGCACGGGCACGTGCTGACAACGCACAGCATGGGAAATTCATAAGGAATTTCGGCTATTTGTTAGGTGGCACATCAGTGCCACTTAACTACGACTTCGGGGGGGGGTAGACGCCCGCCACGGACCACGGTCCATGGCGGGTGCCCCCTTTCCCCCCCGTGCGACCTGAGAACCTTTAAGAGGCGGCCGTCTATTTGGTACGACGCCCAGAAGGGACGCCGCCAGAACTCCTCTCACTGCTCAGAAGGAGTAGTGAGTTACGCAGGCCAAAGTAGACCACGTATGGGAGCTGCGAGGCCCAGAAGGGACCCCGCCTAGTCAGATGTCAGCCGGCTGGGTCCAAGCGTCTACTACACGCCAGAGCGGGAGACTGTTGGAACCAGCCATTGCCCAGGGTGCACCAACGTGGAGGTCATCTGACTCGCACCCCAAAATAGTAGAACTAGCACAACTCGATAGAAATGTTTATAAAAATATTTATATATATCTGCCTCTAATGGTCCTCAACGACATTACTGTGAAAACATACCTAATACTATTGCAAATTGGCAGACTATCGATAGTCTAAAACAATCGCTAGTATCGATACTATCAATAGTTTGTTATTAACGAACTACAATACTATCGATAGTATCGATAGAATTGCACTCATTCGATAGTATTGCCTTGTTCTGTACTATTGATAGTATCGATACTATCGATAGCCCTATCGATAGGGTACATGATTTTCCATGCTATCGATAGTTTTAATATCGATAGTTCGTCAACACTAAACTCAACTGCTCAACAAACATTACTAGTTTGCTTCTTAGAATAGAATATGAAAAGAGATCTAGCCCATACAACCTCCACCCTCTTCTAAAGCACGCAAACTGAAGTACTGACTGTATGGGCTAAAGATGCCTTTGGCTTTATTATAACAAATCGAAAAAGAAACTAAAAAGTCACTTTTATGACATATTTTGTCATTTGCCTTGAAAATCTTAAAATTAATTTTAAAATGTAGATAAAAGACATTTCTTGTAAATTCAATAATCTAAATTAGTATCGTAGAGTTAGTAAAGGTGAATTTTGAACTTATTATTTTCTTACTTCTTTAATTCATTGATTTTCTCGAATGTTAAATGTTTTATAACTTTTGCTGTTCTTTCGCTAGATGTTATGTCAAGGCAAATCGCGGCTTATTTACAGCGCGATTCGCTACTTGAGCAAATCTTCCAAGATATACGCCAGCCATTATGACATTCTCGGAGTTACCCCAAAGGCAACACAGAACGACATAAAATCTGCATACTATAAATTATCGAAACTTTACCATCCGGACATATCGAGCGTACGTCATGCTTACACAATCTTTTAAACTTCCTTAATTATTTTTATATTAAATGAATATAAACAGTTTAAGGATAAAATGTACATTATAGCCCATCGAGTTGAACGTTCATAATTTTTTGGTTAAAAGATCATATTTTAAGGAGTAATTTTGCGAAGTTTTCAAACGCCGGAGATGTGCAGTTTTTTCACAATAAATTATTGAAATTTCACATAATTAAGTACTTTTTTTCTTTTAATTGGGTCTGTCAGTTGCTTTCAGACAAGCAAAGGGTTGAAAGTTCATACAGCCCAATATATTGCGTTATGTTTTTAAAGCACATTTTATACTTTTACTTTACGTTTCTATTAAAACCATTAAAATCAAGTCAACAATCACCAAGATTATTATAATCATTTTAATTGACTTAATTTTACATTGTAAAACATTTTTCCTAATTGAACGCAAAGCGACGCCGTCATTGACACCATGTGTCTCCGAAGCGCCAGGCCTCGAGTTTGCTGCATCGCCTGAAGAGTTGAGTGAAGTGCAAGTGTGGGACTCAAATGTCCCTCCCCCACAAGGAGGGGTGGGGAGTTCGGCCACCCTTCTAGGGAGCTTGGGTGACAAAATCCCTATTGATAGTGGTTGCAAAGTGTTGTAGTTACCTCACTGGCACATAACCTAACCTCAAAACAAAAAAAAAACAAAAAAAGGGGGGCTCCGAGCTTCACTCTTCAAAGGAGGGTTGCCCTCCCTCTCCCCCCCCCCTCCCCTCTACGTCCCTTATAACAATGGGCTATAATGTACATTTTTACCACAGTTTAACACCTAAGTTCCTAAAAATACTGTAATTTTTATATCCCTTTTCATGTTTTTATTTAACATTTATTTATTTAGGATAACAGCTTACATAGGTATTTTAAATATTAACCAATTTCAAATCAGTTTAGACTATAATAAAAAGAGATGTAAAGAGAAAACAGGATTACAGGCTCTAGCCTGATTTAGACAACTTGTCTGAATTGCCTGTCTGTTTAATAATAATAATAATATTAAGAATTGTAATCATACTTAAACTGTGATGAGACTGTGATACAACAGCATGTTTCAGGCACCAGTTTCTTACAATCTTTTGTCCTTGTTTGTGCCTTTTTTTTAAACCAATAGCCTGTATCTATTTATTATTTATTTCATTCAGGCAACAATACAGTTAATACTTACACGAAATAACTATAATACTTCTTTAAAAAATATAAATTAATTAGATACAGAATTATTCATAAGTTAAAGAAATTTGAATTTAATTTGTTAATGACGGTAGTTGTTGACATTGAATTGGCGCCTTTGGCTTTCAAAGTAAAAAAGTAAATAGTGTTGAATAATTTCGGCGGGCTGGTTAGGACCACGATAGCTCAACTGGAGGAGCACCTAACCCGGTATGTCAGAAGGGTGCAGGTTCAAACCCTGCTCGTGGAATTTTTTTCAACATTGTGTTTTTGTAATTTGAAATATTTATATTCACTATCACTACATAGTACCTATATGTATGTATGCTTAGATCTTTAAAACTACGCAACGGATTTTGATGCGGTTTTTTAATAGATAGAGTGATTCAAGAGGAAGGTTTATTTATATGATAATTAAAATTATATATTTTTATAATAATTTTTTATCTTTTACTTTTTACGAGAAATAATGGCTTATTTACGAAGCGATTTTAAGCAATACAGCATTAATCCTTATCCAATTAAGTATCTTAAATACATTGTGCATTTAAAGATCAATATGGCCCTTTACAGCATGTAATTTAAATGAATATTTTCGAAGATATTACAGATTTAAAATGCAGGGACATAGCGGTTGCGTGTATCAGCATTGCACCCGTGCGAAGCCGGGGCGGGTCGCTAGTTTTATTAATAAACTCTTAGAGTGCCGGCACAAATGCTTAATGTAATTTTTTTTATTAATTTGTTTAATTATATAATTATTGAAGGTGTTAGCATAGCAAGTGCCTTATTTTCAGGATGAAACATCTGCAAAAAACTTTAGAGCCATTACAGAAGCATATGAAGTCTTAGGAAATCTTAAATTGAAGAAGATGTATGACAAAGGTATGACAACGTTGCTTAACTCATTTGAACAAACACATAATATAATATGTAACCTCTAAACTTCACGTCTCTTGTATATCAAGTATATGCAAGAGTTGCTGTAGGGTAGTTAAGTTGATGATAAACAGGCATAATGCAAAAATACATTATATCTAGGATGCATCTATTCATAGATTTCTATATATGTTAATAAAACCAGATTTAAATTACTTGTTTCTTTATTACAATAACATACTGACCATAATAACAAAACCAAATTGCAATTAAGTACAAATTTTACCTTCAGATTGTTTTTTTTAAAATAGACTATTATTATTTATAATTGATGGCAATTTTTCTACAGGTCTCCTTGTAGGCCGAGTGAACTCTTCCCGAATGGAGTACAGACCTGATCCAGAGCCTACCGACCCCACACTAAAGTTCTACAAATCTAGAATCCAGCGTCACGTTGCACCCACTATGGATGGGAAAACACCCATTTACGATTTCGATGCCTGGTATGGTGATAATAATATACTGTATTACTCTTTATAGTTGGCTTGAATGTTCTGTCCACTCCTGTTTAAACAACAGTCCTTACTTAAGTTTCATTATGTCTAGCTAGTCACTGATTTGTTGGACCTAGTCAGCTAGACTAGAAATAACAACATTAGTTGATTCAATCATTGTGAATGGTTTGCTTGGGACTCCATCTAACTATTGTTATTTAAAATAATATAATTCATATTAAGGTTTCAATTAATTAGTATAAATAGTGCCGTAATTTTGTTTTAAAAGGTATATCAGCCAATTTTAACAAAATATTAAAATTAAGCTTATAAGAATTTGGTGGTGTTTTACTATGCACTTACTTTAATAATTTATGTACCTACCTAGTATAATATTAAAAGTCTAATGTTTTACAGGTCCAAAAATCACTACGGTGACTTGTTCCAAAAATCGCAATACGAAAAAGATTTATTAAGAAAGCAAAAAGCCAAAAAATCGGATAGCAAAAACTCAACAAATCAAGAAGCTCTTATGTATGTGCTTTGTGCCATAGGAGGACTCTTCCTAGTTCTTGTTGCGAATGGGACCGCTGATCACGACCAAGTTAGGGATATAAATAAAGACTCAGACAAATCTAATAAATCTTAAATATCCAACACAAAAACAAAGAGACTAGGCTATAGTAATACCACAAAATAGTTATAGCTCTGTACTTGTTCGAATCATGTTAAAATTATTGTTTTACATTAGATTATTTTAATAAATTTTATTATAATATATATGTATGTATATTGAATTGTACATAATTATTCAAATACCTCGTCAATAGATTGTAATAGTTAAATTGTGATAATAAAATAATAATAAAGATGAGAATAGTTATTCACTAATGTTTTGTTATTATTCCCTATTACCAAATTTATTGTGGAGCTGTTTATCTTTGTTTCCGCAAAATGTATATTTAAATTGGAATCTTAGTACTTACTTTTAAAAATAAAGAAGCTATTATTTAAAAAAAAAAAACTATTTATATTGTCTTTAAGGTTTTTTATTTGTTTCAAGTATCACTTCCAGAAAAATCTTCATTATTTTTCCCATTAATCTAATTATTAATTACAGCTGTATTTTTGATGTACTTAAATAGATTAAGTGACACAAGGTTAAATACATAGTAATATTACCGAGATAATTCTATAGTTCAATAACAAATAGGCATTCTTTTTAAATTCTTATTTGCAAAATAACATTTTTATTAATAAATATTTCTGGAAAAAGACTTCATTACATAATCTTAAGAGATCCAGCATTATTTTGATCTTATACATATACTCTATGTGAACTAGGCTATATATCCTATATTGATGCATTATTATGAGTTTATTTATTAAATCAATTACATATTATTATTTCTAATTATCATCACATATTTTCCTACATAAGCACCAACATCAAACGGACCATTTAGAATTTCTACAATTTAAAAGCAATAAAATGCTTTTAAAAGTGGATAGAAATTAAACTTATAAGATCATAATTATTATTATAATGCTAAGAAAAGAAATGTTTCCATCAACTTTTCCAATAATAATTATTGACCTGCTTGTACCCAATGCAATTTATTAAAATAATAATATTAATAGTTCATAGAAAATAAGGAAGTTCTTTTACATTGAGAACATACCTTACGGAGTCTCTTTCGACTTAAAATAAACAACAGGTTCTTAAACACCTGAATACAACAATGAAACTCAAAAATGGTTTCCATACATGCCCGGCATTGGCATGTTGAGGGGTCCTACTGGATATGGCACATTAGGGACACCTGGGGGGCCATAGCTAGGATATGGTAGATATGGTTTTGAATATCCATTTCCAAATGAACTTTGGCCATTTCTGATGAGTTCACTCATTTTTTCCGCTTTAAACTTTCTTAGGTGCATCTTTTTGCGGATTAGCTCAAAAGTTTCTAAAAATTTTTCAACATCAATATTCCGGGATAGAAATTCTTCAGCAATATTCTCCGACTCTTCCTCTGTCTCTGCTGCTGATGTTTGAAGCAATGCTAGTGTTGTGTCAGCTGAAATTCCCGCTGATTTTGATTCTGCAAAACAAAATGGCAAATTTTAAATACCTACCTCTTAATTGAGTTCATTGCACTTTTGAAACATATAAACCTTGAAGAAAGTTACTTTAAAACAATCATAATTTTATTGTAAACTAGCGGCCCGTCCCTGCTTCGCACGGGTGGACATTTTTTTTATATAGCCTATGTTACTCTCTTTTGAGGAGGTTGGGCGGTTTGATGTATGCTCAAGTGTGCGCTATATGCTGTGTTGAGCTATATGCGTCTACCGTCAAGTCTTATCACGAATGTCCTCGTCGCCGCTTGTCCTGTCGACCACTTGTACAGGCAGGCGGCGAACCCACCCAGCGGTGGGTCGTCCGCTCCGGGCCATGTTGTGATCACCAAGCAAGCATCGCACACTCACTATTTTACCTTGCGACCTCAGTAGCGAAGAGCGGAGGGCTAACTCGCCAGTGATATCCCGCACGGCGGGCCAATACCCTACCCTTTTTCCCATTCACATAATTGCATTCCTTCCCGCTTTCCTTATTTCCTACCCCAGTCCTGGAGGGATGACAACCTCGACTCCAAAATTGTCAAACAACAAAAATAATGGCAAATTTTTAGGAACAAATTTACCCCAGGAGGAGGGTACCGACTACCGGTGGAGAAGCCTCCCTGGGCCTTCGGGCTCAGACTGCCCCTTGCATCTGGGGGGGCAAAAAATTTGCCAATATTAAGTGTTGCTATGCGCGGCAAAACTAAGGTCCCGCAAGGGGCGAAAGCGCGCCGCGCCCCTACGGGCGGATGGTCCTAGCTGTAAATTAAACTCAGCCTTGGACATAGAGTTTGAAGCTGACAGAATTACAGAAGCACTGATGACGGCCTGGGAAAATAACTGTCCAGAGACAAAATCAGTGGCAAGGAGGGTACCATGGTGGAACCCGGAACTGGCTGTAAGAATGCTCTTAGCAAACTTCAGAGAACACCTTGTCACTGGTGCCTTTAGAACCACCACTGCACAATGTAATAGAAACAGAGGCAAAGAAAGCGTTACATAGACTTAAAGTGACCGGACTATGGGATGCATCTAAACCTCTGACCAGACACACAAAATGGGAACCAAGTGACATTCCTGATAGGATCATGGAAATGGAGTGCGATAAAATATATATATATATTCATGTTCGAAAAGAAATTAAAGTTTATGTTCCAACCAGGGACGAATGGAAACGAGGGCCATCCGGAAATAGACAGCCTAATCTGGTATACCGACGGATCAAAAATGAAGTCGGGCACAGGGGCAGGCGTCTATAATAACGACCTCAAGCATAGTCAAAGCATGGGAAAATTTGCCACTGTTTACCAAGCAGACACTTTCGCAATTCTCCTATGAGCATACTGAATATAGAGTTAGCTATGAAAAAGCCCCGAATCGACTCTGGCTTTGTTCTGGAAACAACAAAAAGCTCTAAACAAGCTAGGTGGACATAACAAGGTGCAATTGATCTGGGTCCCATGCCATATAGGAATCCACGGCAACAAGATGGCGGATGCACTTGCCAGGGAGGGCTCAGAGTCCCAGCTCATTGGTCCTGAGCCGTTCGTGGCACTTGCACAAAGTACCATTAACAAGGTCGTAAAAGACTACATCGAAAACAGGCAGGGCATCGAATGGTTAATTTAACTAACAAACTCAATGTTCATGGTATTGGTGAACCCTTGCTGAATTGGTGCCGATCGTATCTGTCAGACAGAGCGTCAAAAGTGGTGGTAAATGGGTTCACTTCGGATCCTTTTCCGGTTGCTTCTGGTGTCCCTCAGGGATCACATTTAGGTCCCATGCTGTTCAATGTTTTCATTAATGACATTGGCGGGTGCTTCGGTAATTCTGATTACTTTTTATTTGCAGACGACTTGAAATTTTTCAGAGTGGTTGACACTCAATTGGACGCGAATCTGTTACAAACAGACATAAATAACCTGGTAGAATGGTGTGAAGGTAATCATATGGATTTAAATGTTTCCAAGTGTTGTTCGATGCGTTTCTCAAGAAAAAAGATACTTTCTAACTATAAATACAAAATTAAGAAAGACATTTTGGCGGATGTTGATACTGTAAGGGATCTCGGTGTTCGTTTGGATAGCAGGCTGAGGTTTAATGTGCATGTTAATGACATTTGTTCCAAGGGCTTCAAGAATCTTGGATTTGTCCTCCGAAACTGTAGAGATTTTAGGTCTCCTAAGACAAAGATCCTTTTATATAACTCATTTGTTCGTGGTGGCTTGGAGTACTGCAGTATGGTGTGGAATCCTTTTTATGACGTATATGTAAAACGACTGGAAAGCATCCAAAAGCGATTTTTATGGCACTTGACGTTTTCGTGTAACTTGGGCAAGAGTGTTTTAAAATATTTTGAGAGATTAGACCATTTTAAGATCAGTTCTCTATCGGATCGTAGACGTCATGTTTCTCTATAGGCTAGCGAATGGCATCCTTGATGTCCCGTGTTTACTAAAATCGCTGTCATTCAATGTACCCTTAAAGCTTCCACAGGCATCAAGAAGTAACATCCTTGTAGACCAGCCTTGCAGGTCTAACCTTGGTCAGAATGCACCTTTGAATCGTATCATAAGGGAGTTTAATGGTACAGCTAAAACCAAGAGTTTGGACTTGTTCATGAGTGACATTTGCAGCTTTAGGAAGTCTCTCATCTCTTGATATATGTTGTATGCGACATAAGTATTTATATTTCTTTTTTTGCAATTGTTATTTAAATTTTTCATATTTAATATTTACTTCAATTCCCTTTTTATCATAATTATGGAGGTACTATTTTTTTTTGTTAATCCTATTCACGTAATTGCATGCAGTCTTCACCTATAATTATGTTGACATTAAGCTAAAATCTATTTTTGAAATGTTCTGTTTACGATATCAATGATGTTAAATATGTTGGTGATCATTTGAATAAATAAATAAATAAATAAATAAATCAAACACAACAAAAAAGAAATCAGCTAAATCAGTTCAGCCGTTATTGAGTATTGCGATTAGCAACATATTTAGCGATTAATTTTTATTTATATAGATTTACTCAAAGTAAAAATGAATTGTAACAAGGAGTCTTTAATGATAATAATATAGGAAGAAGAAGTCTTTGATTCCATTTGAAATCTACTCACTGTAGTCTTCCAGTAGTTCCTGTATGTGTGAGCAAAGCTGTTCCCCAACCTCTGACCTTTCTAACACTTGCTGCTTCATTTTCTCCAATTCAGGCTCCTTTGTCAAGTTGAATTCTGCCAAGGATCTATTGCTTGCAATTAACATTTCCTTTTCAACTTCCCATTCTTTTACCTGTTAAGTAAAAAAAAAGATTTCATTTTAATTTCAAACGAACTGTTTCTGCAGACTAGGTACTTATTGCTTAAAAGTACAACTTTAATTATTATTTTATTTTAAACAGTAAAAGCTTAAAAAAAACTCTTCATTATTTTATGAAGCTTACAATGAGTCATACAATGAACTTCATTGTTTACCACAAAATGTAAGTAAGTAAATAAGTTTCACAACAAAACCTGTCAACTAGAAGTGGGAGTTAATTCAATTACCTGGTCCACATCTTTCAGGACATCGGCGAATTTGTTGTCGTCGTTAAGCATCTCTTTGAGCTCGTCAGAGTTCAGATGGGTCAGCAAGCCCATGGCCGCAGACATGTCGGGTTGAATCATTTTTCAAACAGCACTGATGTAACTACGGTGAAATTGCTACACAAGTAGTAGGAATCTATTCAATCGCAATTGCCTAGTGCAATAGGAATAGGAAAAGTAGAATAAATTCTGCTAAGTGCTGACTACTCGTAAATTAACAACTTGTATTGTGCTTTTATTTATTTTTTTAAGTTTAGTTTGTTCCTTAAGGAACCGGCTAAGGTCATAGACCATGCTGCCATGTCATTAGTTTCTTAACTTCATTGTAATACATAAATAAACAATATTATATTGATGATGATGAATGATAATAGAAATGGGAAGTGAGAAATGATATTACCCCCCAACCTCTCGAGTATCTCAGTAAAGATGTGGGGCTTTACTAAGGTCCTCACGCAGACTTCTTGTGAGAATTTGAAAAGTAACATTGCACTGTTTTGTTTCATTTGCCAACACTCATGCACACTCACGAACACTTAACGGTTAATAATCCACCATTATTTCACATTAATATTCGACATAACACAAATTTTAGAAAATAAAACAAAACCGCAGACATGACTCTTCACTTTCCCGCCAAGAAGTCCTTGTATTGAGCTTATTTATGTGACTGCTTTTTTTTTGTATTGTTTTACGGCCCCGGATTAAATCAATCAAGCCTTTTCATTCGTTCTATCTTCATATTATTATGTAATACATAAATAAACAATATTATACAAAAGAAAAAGAAAGAAAGAAACAATCAAGACAGGAGAAGTAACAAAGAAGTAACTAATGAAATTAAGAAACTCTTTAAGTTCCTTAGGAAACGAACTACACTTTTAAAAAAAATGGGAAGTGAGAAGGTATTACCCCCCAACCCCTCGAGTATCTCAGTAAAGATGTGAGGCTTATGGGCTTTACTAAGTCCTCACGCAGACTTCTTGAAAAAATTTTCCCGAGAATTACCGATGTAGACTTTTTAACGTCCGTATCCTGGCTGCGTTTTGGTGACCTCTTTGGGGAAACTTTGGGGTTTTGTCTGTGCAATTAAGGACGAAGTTATGCTGACGAATAACTACTGGAAATATAACTAATTTTTTTTGAATTTTTGAATTATGAAGGACGGGACGGTTGACATATGTCGAGCATGCCACCGTCCGGTGAGTCTATCAGACATTATTTCTGGCTGTTCTCGTCTGGCTAACGGCGAGTACTTGCATAGGCATAACTAAGTGGCGAGGATTATCCACCAGCAACTTGCTTTGAAATACAAACTTGTGGATTCTGAGGATCCATCCACTTGAGGGGTTGGGGGGTATATCATTTCTCACTTCTCATTTCTATTATCGATCATCATCATCATACTGGAAGGAAATATTGTATATTTATGTATTACTTGAAACAGAAATTACTTTGACACTGGCTAAATGTGCTAATCGCACGCCATAGCCATCAACTAAAAAAAAAAAAATTTGTCACTCACAGTCACAGTATCTCTACCTAATTTGTGTCACTCACTAATCAAAATGATTCTACCAAACATCTGCATTTTTTTTAGTTACAATTTAATAAAAACAAAACATACTACATATGCAATTTATTAATTAACAACGTCTGAACAAATGACAAACAAAAGCAACTTTTAATTATAAACAAAAGTTTATAATTCTAGTCAGAAATGTTATGTGAAAGCTCGGCTTATGACTTCGAGCTTTTGTATGGTTTCTATTTACAATTTGTGGCTGAAACCCTAGTATACCTTAAGAATTTTGTGTTGTATATTAGTTTATGGGTGTTGGGTTACTTGTTGGTGTGTTGTGTGGTGTATCGGAGGTATGCACGTCGTCTTCCGACACGGACGCGAGGGGCGCTTAGAGCAAAGAGAGTGCTAATAGTGGTAGCTCACCCAGACGATGAGTGCATGTTTTTCGGACCTACAATATTTAGGCTTTGTGAGCAGGGTGCTGATGTGCACTTACTATGTCTATCTAATGGTATGTTTATAGTTATTTCCAGAAATAACACAAGTTTTACATTTAGGCTTTATTAATATATGAAGCATAAAATGTAGAACTTGCCCATCATATTATGGTATCAGAGCTTACATATACTATTAACAGAGTTAATCTGAATCTCTATTTCTAATCAAAGTCGTGTTATTTAGTTAAGACTCATTATACCTTAAAATTAAACAAATAAAAATTTATTAATACTATTATTTGCTAATAACATTTAATTTACGTTTTTAGGAAACTACGAAGGAAAAGGTCAACTGAGGAGGCAGGAATTATGGAGCGCATGCCAGGAGCTTGGTGTTCCCCATGAAAATATCTGCCTCATCTCAGATACGAGACTCAGAGATGATCCAAAACTGCATTGGCCAGTTTCCGTCATAGCCAAGTTGATGCAGCAAACATTAGAAGCGTTAGAGATAGATACGTTGGTGACGTTTGATAGAGGGGGTGTGTCGTCTCATGCCAACCACTCGGCCATTTTCTATGCTGTTGCTTACATGTTTGTTGAAAAACTTATGCCTAAGAGTAAGTATGGCCTGTACAAAAAATTATAGTGTTAATTTAAAATAAATAAGTGTTTAAGTATAAATAGATATCTCTCTAAAATTCATAACATATTAAAGTAGGGTAGAATTATATAGGGAGGCTTATATTTCTATTAATTTATATGCACTATTTAATATTTTTGATAGAGTTTTTTGTCAAACAAATGTTTATACTTTTATTTTTATTTTTATAGGTTTTTTATGTGTGTGAGCTTTAAAATAAGTTAAGTTGTTCCAAAAATTACTTCCTACATACAAACATTTTTTTGGTGTAGATTTATGTTTCAAATCCTTTTTGTGGTTACATAGACATTCATCCTGTGTGCAAACACAAGGAGGTCTACATAAAAAGTTTCATTTAAATATTTATTTAAGAAAGCAACATCATAGGTAGGTACCTATGAAATAGTTTTTGTAGTGTTCAGTGAAGTCCTCTTATAGTAAAATATGTACTTAAATAAATATTTTTATTTTCAGAATGTGCAGTTTACACTTTAGATTCTGTGAATATAGTAAGAAAGTATATTGCTTTCTTAGATATACCACTTAGTTTTATATTGTCTTCCAAAAGGTGAGTAAATATATATATATTTTTGTCATTGAGATAATATACCATTTGCTGTTGGACTGTAGAAATAACTGGCAGACTTTATGTAAAAAAGAGTTTGGTTAATGTTAAAATAAATTTCAAATGAGATTGCATAATCATAACAACTAATTGGTTACTATGAGAGTTGTCTAAACACCATATTTCAACTGTACAATAGAAAACAACCATAATTAGAATTAATCACCCTGTAAGTCTAATCGTAAGGTGGAGACTGACAGGAGCATTTGGCTGCAATGTAACATGTTTTATGCAAGCATTTCTTGGTTAGTATAGTAGTGAGCCGAGCCACTCGCCAGCGTATCAAGCTAGCCGCGATTGTTGCGTTGCGGTTACGTTACGATGATCGCTCTGGTCAGTCGCCCGCCACCATACCATTAGACACTCGCCAAAGCTTTTACAACTGTTGTATAACGTATAACAGAGAGGTGTGGTGAAAATGAAAAGATTCAAAGTGTATCAGATCTAGATCTTGTATGCAGAGTTTCTGGGACATAATTCACGACATACGGAGCCGAATCGTGGACACTCATGGCACTGGTTCACAAATTTAAAGTCGCTCAGCGAGCTATGGAAAGGGCTATGCTCGGAGTTTCTCTAAAGGATCGACTTCGGAATGAGGTGATCCGACAGAGAACGAAAGTAATTGACATAGCCAATCGGATCAGCAAGCTGAAGTGGCAGTGGGCCGGTCACATTAGCCGCAGAACCGACAACCGTAAACGAGTAAACGGGTAAACGAGTTCTCGAGTGGAGACCGCGTATCGGCAAACGTAGTCGCGGATCGTGCTCGGTGGCGTGCACTTGGAGAAGCCTATGTCCAGCAGTGGCTGTATAGGCTGATGATGATGATGATGATGATGATGAAATACAAAGATTTGACAAAGTTAAATGAAATCTCGTATCAAAGTGGCACCAGTGTCCGAAACTTTGACTCCAGCATCCGATACTGTTTTCGTTGCCAATAAATAATTACATTGAAATTGTACTGGATGAAAGATAGGAAGCAGATGGTCTATGTTCAATTGTCACTAAAGTCACAAATCATTTGCTGACCCCTATTTCTAATGATTATAAGAATGTAGCGTAGCGTAGGACGCCCTCAGACTAGGTGGAGCGACGATCATCGCAAGGTGGCTGGTAAGAGCTGGATGAGAGTAGCCGCGGATCGTGCTCAGTGGCGTGCACTTGGTGAGGCCTATGTCCAGCAGTGGACTAGTATAGGCTGATGATGATGATGATGATGAATTATTCACTTTAATTTGATAAGCAATTTTTAATTAAATATTTCTACTGTAATGTCGCGCCAAAATAAACAAGTCACAGCCCTAGTGATTTAGTAACCTCTGTGTACTTTCATCATAATATATCTGTTACACATTATATATTATGATCGGGAGTATGTCTCACCTTCTTGACCGTACTTACAGGTACTTCCTCCGTTGGACTGAAAGCAGACGAGTTGTGCGCGCGATGAAACGCCACCGGTCACAGATGGTGTGGTTTCGTTATTTCTATGTGTTCTTTTCAAGATATATGGTGATAAACACCCTGAGAAAAATAAGCCTCGCCGACATAGAGTTGGAATTAGAAGTCGACGATTGAGATAAAAGTTAAAGGGATTGCCATGTTCAAAAATAAAAAAAATCCTAAACAATGATGGCATATTGAAACACTGATTAATGGATAAGTTAAGTATGTGAAATGACAGTATTTTATTAGTGTTTTGTGCTGTATACTGTACACAGTACGCTTAGCTTATAGTTTAGCTTACTGAAATAATTATATGTCTCAGGTAAACAGTTGAAACAAAAATTTTGAGATAAGAATGCTTAGGAGATCTCTAGTTCTCATATGTATTTATTTATTGCTATTCTGTCAAAGTACTCATAGGCATTTAAGTTGTTTTTTTTTATGTTTGTATGACTTTCAAATGTTTTATAACATTGTATTAACTTAGATATTTTTTATGACATTTTACTATATACCTGTTGTTGCACTATGTTTGCCAATCTGAAACATGCATTACTGTATGCAATGAATACTATTGTTTTGTGTATACAGATCGAATTGTGTAATGTTTAAAATTAACATTTTTATTAGTTCTAGTAATAACATATTTATCTTTGCTAGAAACAAATAGCTCATCTATCATAGATCATTTGAAGTTTTGTCATTTTCTGTCTGTAAGTTTCATTATAGATTGCCAATTACTGTAGGAAGTGTAAAATATGTCAATTGTCATAATTATTTACATTAGTAGCTGATTTTTAAGCAGAGTTGCGTCTTCCGTTATTATTCATACTTTAAAAGTTTATTATTATTATTAGCAGCCTCTGTCCAGCAGTGAACGTCTTTTGGCCGAGATGATGATGATATTGATGAAGAGTGGCAGAACTTTATGAGAATGTATTTGGTACCTAGACTAGTCGTATGTTTATTATAGTATAGGTAAAACTGGGTAAATACTAAACAAATCATAGTTGTGAAGAATTACGAATGTACAAATGTTAAATTATGAACGTAAATGATGTACTGAAATTATTGTACACACGCCTTCTTCACATTAGACTACCACAAATTGTCAAATTTCCCGAATAGACTTTGAACTTTATGTATATGACAATATGGTTGAACATTTATTGAAGAAATTTAACAGAAAAAACTTACAAGAAATCCTACCGTACGAGACTTCTTCCCCAACATCCCACTATGGGCTTGTTTCAGGAGTTCCGCTGTCTCCTGGGTAGCACCTAAAGTGTTCTCTAATGTGGCGGACAATTTAGCTGCAAGAGCCTCCCCGAATGCTCTCATGTCATCAACTGTGGTCTTGCGTTGTTGAGCCCAGTTGGAATCATAGATCCCATATGGTAATTTTGAAGGGAGGCGATCAAGGGAGCTAACATGCTGGCCAGTGTGGCATGTTTAAGGGTTTTGAATTCGGTAAAGTATCCGTCATGTATAACTCTAGTCCAGGGATACTTCAGATCAACATCTCTTTTTGGAGTGTACTCCATAAAGAATTGTGAGATTATCCCCCAGGATCTGATGGTGTTGAAGGTCATCGAGTATCGGGCAAGATCTCCCCAGGAGCATTCGTATTCGTCCTGGATCCGAGAGATCATCTCCGGGATTCGCATGCATTTGTAGGAGGTATGAGTGAGGACTGAAGCGGCTAGCATCGCGGCCATTTCCTCGCTGCCATCGATTGATGATGTTTTCCAGATGTGAACGATTATCGCCATGAAGCTGCTGACGTCCCTGTTCCTCTTGATAATAGCTAGATGGGCATTATTTAAGGCACTCTCACAGGGGGGAGAAAAGTAGTGAATCCCGTCTTGGAAGATCGGGTGGATGATGTTCCCAAGGTGTTGGGTTTTGGAGAACGCCTGAGCCATTTGATTTTTGTCTTTGATAGTGAATCTTAAAAATGTTAACGCTAGGTAACATAAGTCTTCTTAGTTCAAAGAACCCATCCCCTGGTGTCTGAGTAGCTTTGATATCTTCGAAGATTTTTTCACAACTTTTTCGAAATTCTTCGAGATCCTTGGATGAAAACTGTTGTATCAACTGAGTAATGGTTCCTTGAGTGGTGGTTGACGCATGTGGTACTCCAAGGTTGTTTGCTAGGTCATCAAAGGAGGGAGTTTGCGCCTGATTGACGGTCTCCAAAGGAGTGGACACCTTGGAGAGATTGCCCACATCGGTTACGATCTCCAATTTCTCTGTCTTGGGGTCTATCTGAGGTTGAGATCCGCCTGCGCGCTTTTTCTCCACTGCATAAATGGGAGTCCCGGAATCATTTGCTGATGCATAAATCGCATTGTCCCAATACAGTTCAGTCAGACGCGGCGGAGCAGTCGGGCTCTGATAAGAGGCTGGCCATATTGATTATGATGGCTTTTGCATTTAGTCCTGCAGGAACTGAACAGCGCAAGTAGAAATTCACAAATCGGATCATGATAGCTATTTGTAGCGAATATTGAGTTAACGATCTCGAGATCTTGTATTTTAAGGAATGTTCCCAGCAAGATTTTCTTTCCCATTTACCTAATTGTGCTGTCGTCGCTTTGGATTTGATTCCATTTGAATATTTAACACCTCGACTGAAGGTGTTACAGTATGGCCTGACTACCTACATATTGAAGGTTTGCATTAAAATGTTGTATTCGTTTTTTAACAGTTTTGGATATGTTGATGTGATGGCGTCTTTACTAAATATTACTGATTCTTGATGGTTTCCTTTCGCATCTTAGGAATATAGTTATTGTAAATACAGGGATTTAACGGCAAGCGTAGCGTAGGACGCCCTCAGATTAGGTGGAGCGATGATTTTCGCAAGGTGGCTGGCAAGAGCTGGATGAGAGTAGTCGCGGATCGTGCTCGGTGGCGTGCGCTTGGAGAAGCTATGTCCAGCAGTGGATTAGTATAGGCTGATGATGATGATGATGATGATGATGATGATGATGATGATGATGATGATGATGTCGCCAATAAATAATTACATTGAAATTGTACTGGATGAAAGATAGGAAGCAGATGGTCTGTGTTCAATTGTCACTAAAGTCACAAATCATTTGAAAGTGTCGATCACTGGATGGATCCTGCCGAACACCGGTGCCACTACTACGGGGTTAGTAAAGTTAGAATGACAGCTCAATTTTGTTATATCTCTTAAAAAATCTAGTGATTTAATCTAATCATAGATTGTATGAAACTGTAAAATGAAAACAGTTATTATCGTTATGGTCGAATTCTGAGGGTTGGACCAATTACAGCGGTAGTCGCTAAGTGTTAAGGTTTAAACGACTTTTGAGTGTGTCGATCAGGGTGCAGAATGCGAGTTTTATTTGCCATTCGATCAGGCCTCCTGGTGACGAACGAGGAGAGTTAAAATTTAGCATGATCGAATGATTAATAAAACTAGCAATACTCGTCTTTGCTTTATTAGCAAAAATAAAATTATTTTATGAATTTTTGTTTTGTTCTTACTAAAAACATATTGGAAAGTTTTAGCGTAGATACCTAGGTCTGGACTTCACCTTAAGGTTTTCTCAAAAGGTAATAAAAAAACGCATTGTTTTTTTAATTATGACATTATATCTCTTAGCTTTTGTATCCACAACATAAAGCTTAATTTTCGGCGCGTAACTGAATTTCAAGTTCGAAAGACTTTGTTAACTGTAAAGCCCGTTCATTTTTGATGAATACACTATCGATCTGCATAAGCAATCCCAACTAGAAGTAGTCAATTGTTTCTAAGACCGAAGCCGCTTGCACACCAACCTATCCAAAACTGTAAAATTTCTTCAATAAATTATCAAACATATGCCATCTACATAAAAGTTCAAGTCTATTGAGGAAATTTGACAGTTTGTAGTAGTCTGGTGTGCAGGCGTGTACGTGTGTAAGATACCTACTCAACGGTTATATCAGTCCCTATAAATATAGCGGGGCGTTGCGTGATATTCAAGGTATAACTTACTCAAAGTATGCGTATGTCATGTATACTATGCAATCAGTCACATCTATTATCGTTAATGATTAAATAGTACTTATACTTAGATATTTCGTCCCGAAAAGTACTTATGACGTCATTATTAGACATTTTACGATGACAAATCAAAGGTGCTAAGTAATCGTTAATGATAAAGTCTCAAGTGATTTAGTAAAGTCACCAAGACATTGTTTTTAGTTTACGCGAATACAAACATACTACACATTGAAACGAAACACTTGCCTTCTTCGAATTTACTTGCAAATTATCTTTACAAGGTCCGTGGTCACGGAGAAAGTTAAATATTGAATAAACCTGAGTAAATTCGTAGTTGTCCCTTTAGCTTGAAAGTTAATAACGCTTAGGCGTTTTAACCTAAAGGGACATTCATTTTTGTTTACAATAATGTTGATGTAAAATTGGATATTTATTGCAGTATCAGTAGTCTAATATGGCAGGGCTTTAACAGTAGTACAAACTTCGCAACGAACTTAGAATTCGCCTTGTAATTCGTAGCTAAAAGCCGTAGTTTGCACGTGAGCGAGTCAAATATGATAGCAAAACTGTTCTCAAAATCGTTTGATTACTACACTCGGAAGCTATTGCAGCCTTGCACTGCCTATTATGATGCGAGATATAAACTGTATTGTTATCTTTCAAGACAAAATCAATACGCAAATATTGTTTTTGTTGCAGCAACTATCTTTTTTGTTATTCATTTAAGAAATGAATGTTGTTATTTTTCATAATAAATTATTATACTAAATGATCTAAAACCTATTTGTTGTCTTTTTACAAGCTTTTATTTAGTTTCACCTGTCCCGATGTTTGTTTGTGATCAAATCTTGCAAGTTAAATTTGATCCACTTCCCGATATTCGATTGAGCTGAAATTTTGCATGCATGTGTAAATCGGATGACAATGCAAAATTATTATGACATGGAGCTGATCTGATGATGGAACCGGAAAATGGCCATAGAAACTCGGTAATTAAACGACACAACCCCATCGAGTTTGGGCTCGTATGATTCGTCTTGACGAGTACTTTGGTGCTAGATGGTAACCAGGGTCTGATGATGGAGCTGAAAGATGGCCATAGGAACTCGGTAGTTAAACGACACAACCCCATCGATTTTGGGCTCGTATTTATTTATTTATTTAATCTTTATTGCACAATACAATAATGGCATTTTCTACCAGTCGACCTAAGGGCTGGCAGAAAAGCGGTGCGACAAAGAACGTAAATGAAACATATACTACATAATTTTTTAAGAACTGAAATATACATACTATAAAAAACTTAAATAAAAATAGACTACATGAACATACTTAAACATAACAGAAGAAAAGATGATGGGAATCTCTTACGTGGGTGTTGATTCCTGTAGAAACAGTTCATACACCATTGTTTTAAAGACCATTTTCCTTGGAGCTTGTCTGACTTTTTCGGGGAGAGCGTTCCATAATTAAATGGCCTGAACCGTGAAGGAATTTGCAACGAATCCTGAATGATGCAAAGGAGTGGCGAGAAGGTGATTATTTGATGAGTGAAGTTGGCGGGCATGAGTTGAGCTAAGGAAACTGAAACTACATTTTAAGTAAGAAAGAGAATTAGGATCATTTAGAATAGAAAATAGCGTTGTTAGAATTCTTGACTTACGACGTTGCGGGATGGTCAGCCATTTAAGCTGAAAACGATAAGAAGAAGATATATGGTTGTATATGCGTAAACCAAAAATAAAACGTATTGAGTTATTGAGAAGACGATCCAATTTATTAAGGTCCTTATTTAAATCGGGATAGCAAACATCAGCATAATCTATAATTGGGAGAATAAGGGCTTGTACGAGCGAAACTTTGGTTTTGTGAGGCAGTAAGTTTTTAAGCCTGTAGAGAGAACGTAGAACGCAGCGGTGACTTTCCGGCTTACTTCGGTGACTTGAGAAGACCAACTGAGTGTGCTGTCAATTTGCAAACTAAGGTCTTTGACGCAGGAGCAGAAAGTCAACACCGTTATAAGTGACAGATGAGACAGCAGAGACATTAAGTTTACACAGCCCACGTTGACTACCAATAATTATGGCCTAGCACTTCATAGGATTCACCGTTACTCCATACCGCCTCGACCAATCACTTACACTCCGCAGATCGACCGTCAAAGCAGCTACAGCGGCGTCAATGTCAGTAACATGACTATCGCGATACAATTGCAGGTCGTCCGCATACAAATGGTGAGAACAGCGAATAAGAGGAGTTAAAAAGGGAAAAAAGAAGCGGGAACAGAATACCTCCTTGTGGTAGGTACAGCAGTTAAGAGAGTACTCCATTTGGAGAATTTGCGATCAACTCTAACGGCTTGCTCACAATTGCGAAGATAAGCCGGGAACCAATCCAAAGCCGTCGATGAAATACTAAGATGGGATCCTTATTCCCCTACAAAAATACTAAAAAGTTAAAAATAAAATTAAAAGAAAAAAAACTTTTTAAAAACAAGCTTTTATTACTTGTTGATAAAAAAAGGAACTAAAAAGTTAAAAATAATTTAAACCTTTAATTAAATTTGATAATAAGAAAAAAATTCTTTATAAATAAAAGCGTGTTACTATTTACTACTTATTTTGATGGAACATTAAAGAACATTTAGCATATTACCTTAGAATTACACCTTCATTATTTTTCTTTTGCAATCACAATGTAACACGCTTTTATTTATAGAGATTTTTTTCTTATTATCAATTTTAATTAAAGGTTTAAATTATTTTAAACTTTTTAGTTCCTTTTTTTATCAACAAGTAATATTCTTTGCGTCTCTTCGAGGTTAGTTTCGACTATAACCGGATAATTTAAAACACAATCTACATCTACACAATCCAAACAAAACATAACAGATTAAATTATTTTTATTATCTGTTGGCCTCAAAATATTCATAGTACATTTTACAACAAATGTTATTACAATATTATTATACTAACATTTCAATGCAGAAACTTTTCAAACCTTCAATTAGCTAAACATTTTTAAAATTGACAATTTTAGCTATTAACTATATTTCAAATTGTGGAAATGTTTTCCAATACCATATATAATGTGCTACCGACAGTAAACTAGCTACATATGATACTGAATATCTTTACCGGTGGACAGAATGTTATTAAAAAGAATAAAAAGCGGAAATTAAAAAAAAATAAGCGGTCGCATATGTAAACACACCGAACGACAATCACAAAAAAAGGTCGGGCAGAAAATCAAAAATAAATCCTCGAGTGTACTCCATGTTTATTTGGTAACTACTACAAACAAGCTATAACAATATCAAAGTGAAATAGATATTTTCATTTACAGTTATACTTTATAACAATTCACTTTCACTGTACAACCGAGAGTTCGATGACTGATTAAAACAATCGACTATATTTGACATTTCATACAATTTTGCTTATATTATGTATGCGTTCGTTTTTATTCTTCCGTCCACACTTTAGTGCATATCTAATTAAAACTATGGACCAATCACTCTTTACATCTGTGACCCGCGATAGTATTTATAAATATTAAACAAATACCTGTGCATTTTTAAAACGTGTAATTTTTAAACCATCAAATCAAGTATCTTATTTGAGCAAATGCTTAATTCACCTACCTGCGCGATGTAGCTAGGTATTTTTTTGACATTTCAAGTTAAACTGATTATTTAGAATTATTTCAAAAATAGGGTAAGTGTCCGAGTGATTTGATCCATAAAATTTGAACCTAACGCACTAAAGTATACGGTCGTGTATTGTATACCATTTCTCGTCAGCTGGCTCGACCACATAATTAAGAAATTGTCTAAGATTTAGTAAGGGGACATACTATTAACAAGTTTCCATTAATATCCAATGATAAGGACTACTGAATTATCTAATATTGTGCCGTTTCTCATTGATCCAAGTTTACTATTAAGTACTTCAAAACGGTTTTTAAAAATGTTTTTATAAAATATAAAAAAAAACAACACAAGCACTAGGCGACGCTAAAAGCGGGTTAGAATGTTTACTAATAAAAGACTAAGCTCAAATATATATATCACGCTGTATTTGATGTAAAACTTATTACAACATAAGTAAAAAAAACTTAAAAACAAATAAGTGCAATAAGTAAGCTAACATAAAATAGTTGTTTGTTCGGAACCCCGAGGAACCTTGGTAGGAACAGTTGTTGGTCGAGAGGTGGTCACAGCCGACCTCGGGGTTTGAACGTCACTTACAGAAGCGTTTACTACACACGGCCATAAGGTACAACGCTACGGTTCGAATGCAGGAACGCAAACACTACTTCATTATTCAGAAAGTGATGAACCACATAAAACTAATTTCATAACATACATTGTACTGATCATATGTAAAAATATAATTGATTTCATATGCATTGCTGCATAACGCATGGGGACCATACAGAGAGCTATAAAATCAATAGAAAAACAAATTAGATCGAGATGCGAATCGATTGACGACTTTACCATCGGCATAGTCTGGAATGTCACACATTTAAAAAATACTGATTTGTAAAACGACAAAACTTATTAATAAAAATATACATGCGTCCACGCGCGGGGTGTTGCAAGTTGAACCGTAACCCCCCATTCGGGAATAAATATAAATAATAGTTAACCCATAATATCCCAACATCACCGACCAACAACCACAAAATAAGTTAGCAGTTTAAATAGTTATTCACCTCGCAACACCCAACACACGCAACAACCCAAAGTCTGCACATTTGGCGGGTTGCCATCGTTAAAAAATATATTGCACCGTCAATTTATTAATTGTAGTAACACCGTGCCAGAGCTAAGTTACCGTTGCGCAAAAATACTTACAATAATAATTGGTTTATTTATAACAATATAAACAACAGCCAGGACCGCCTGCTGCTTTCATAGCGAACAGGCAGGACATTTATCTAACAGAACAAATGATTAAACATTAGGGCGTAGAGGCGCCGCTGACATCTCCACCGATTCTAGATGTTAACGAGTAGTTGTCAGAGGTATCGAAATTATTTTATTAATTAGGTAACGACAACACTACCTGTTAACCACTGACTACATCGACTTATAGTTATTCATTTAAATAGTATCTATACCACATCTCAATGACATTATTTCTCTAATGGTAAACTATGCCCTCGCCTCGCGCTGGGAACTCACAGCAGCTATGGTACCAATTCGACATACGGTATGGAACAGCGAAACTCTAAATCGCCGTTTGGTGAATTTAAGACGAACAATTGGGACTTATAGGATATAATGAGCAAATGACTGCCAGCAGTCGACCGTTTGCATTGGCTACAATAGCATAATATTTATCAAGTGTAGATATATTCAATCATCATTATAACATTTATCTGTCTGATAATGTTTTATTCTATAAAGTGTACCTGTCACAATATTAGAAAGGACATGAAACAATTTCTTCAAAACAGCTATATAATAACTATTTAAAACGACTGTCTAACGCAAACTCTTTAATTTAGTTTATACCTAAGCGTACCTTTTTAAATATCCGACGTTTCGTTCGTTACTACGGTAACGGTGACTCGGCCGAAACGTCGGTTATTTAAAAAAATGCATCTACACTCAAAGAGTTTATAACAATAATGGAACGCGAAAGGGTTGTAAGTATTCATATAGCTTTACAATGAAATATCAAAATGACAAGTTAAGTTGACAATTGAAAATTACAAGTTATTTTGGGTATCTATTTATATGCCGTATGACTTCGGTTCCATTGCCTTAATAGGGGCTCGGGCATCGAGTGAGCGTTGCTTGTTAGAGCTCGGGCGCACGACACGACTATTTGGCCGAACATATTAACAAAAGGCCGAACTGGTTCAATACAATAACGCCGGGGATAGTTCAAAAACGTTTAAGCAGCATTGGTTAATACCGCGTACCGTTTCTTATAGATGAATAAAGCAAAACAGCGTAAGTACAGCCCTTACACTAAGATTGACGTATTTTTTAAAGAAAATATAATAGAAGCCAAAACAATTGCTGATTTAATTGGTACATCAGACTATCCAAAACTGTCAAATTACTTCAATAAATATTCAACTATATACCTAAGACATAAAGTTCAAAGTCTATTGAGGAGATTTGACAGTTTGTGGTAGACTGATGATGGGCAGGCGTGTGTACGTTAAACAGCTGAGTAAATAATGGAACATTCAATTTACCTTTATCCTGCAATCGTTTGGTGTTTGACAATTACGAGGTTTTAACCAAATGCTACTTATGCGCCTTCGAACTATCCCCGAAAATACCACATAAGGATTCTTCGTAACCATATCAACAATCGCCAATCCCTGCATTCAAATTAATTCGGGAATTGAAACAATTCAGAGTGCCGAGTGCTAGTTATATTCACCATTTTAAACTAGCTAGCATTCCCACCCCCACGACCCGGTCAACCCGATCCGAGGTCCTAGCCTTTAAGAGGCGCCCTCGGGTTGTTCCGCTCCCCATTACGGAGAACCTAGTAGGGGGCGGGCACACGCTTCATCATTATCAGCTCATTTTTATGTCCCCACTGCTGGGCACAAGCATTCCCTTTGGAAAGAAAGATATGGATATGAAGACACGTTAGCGTGATGCTAACCCCTCTAGAAACCCTCCGAGGTTTCGATCACATGGCTCGAGGGACCGAGTTTTACGCCGCACACAATAGTCCGGTTACGCAGTGTAACCATAGGTGGACAACAACAATCACTTTTTTTTTAAATTCAATATTTTAACTAGCAAATTGCAATTCACCTCGTTTGTCACTAGAAGGCGCTGCTTCAATGCCATACAAATACCTGTTTTCGTTAACGCAATCGAATGGTGAATGAAACTCGAACTAGGCACCCTTAACATTTAGTAAATCGAAAAACGATTTTGATCATAATAGTCGTATTTAATTCATATTGTAATTTTTTTGAGCCATACTATTTAAACATTTTAAAATTTTACTAAAATCATATTGCTGCTTAGAAATTTCAATATTCCGTATACGAAGCGTAGTTTCAACAAAAGTTTGAATACAGTAATTCCCATAACGAATTGTTAAATAATCTTTATGTACCTACAAGAAATTTCATAAAAATTTGTACCATACAATTTTATACTGCGCTCGTCTCATTTAGAACTTTACCGTCATAATAATGGTTACGAAAAATCCTACCCAAACATTGTCATGCTACATACAATCGTTGAAGCAATCACAATTCACACCTATGTGTTATTGGGTGCCTAGTGCGATATTTATTACACATTCGATCACGTTAACGATGAGGAGATCAATTTAACTCTCCCCGTTTGTCACTAGGAGGCGCTGCTTCAATGCCATACAAATGTTGGTAACGTGATCGAATTTCAAATGGAAGACGCACTACGCACCGTGATGTCAAGCGCGATAATCGTACACACGCATGCTTCTTATTACAAAGGAAACGCCGTACGCAGAATACCGCACAGTATACACACAAGTCAATTAAAAATCACGAAAACAACATTTTAGTTTCACTTTAGGACTTTGGGTGTTCTTTAATATAAAATTGGATTTGGTTCAAATATGTGTGCCAATTTTTTTATAGTCATCATCATCTGTTAAAGTTGTCTCCGTCATTTTCAATCGAGTAGTACAGTCAAGTCCTTTAATAATTTATAAGCAGTTTTGTACCGTGTCAAAGTAACTCTGTGCATAGCAACTGCTAGCAACATACAATAGCTTTTAGGCCCTATATTGTTATTATTGGACTGGACTGTATGTAGCATAAAAGTGTTGTATGTAATTTTCAAAGTATGGTTGCAAGTATTGTATGTAGCATGCTATGCACGCGGTCAGCTCAAACAGTATGCTATTTACATGTCGAATTCCGCACGTAGCATACTTCACACCCTGGGCTAAGTGCCAGTTTTTTCACTATTCGAACAATTAAAGTTAAAATTTCGTATGAATAGTAGCGCCACCTACTGACGCACTTTGTGACCAACTTGTCAACAATTTTAAGTTTACAAACTGTTTACCGCTTCGGTGGTCAACACAGTTGTATTTGGCTTTTCAATCTCATTCCAAGCGCATAGAGTTCAATATCAGGTAGTAAGAAAACTAAAACCCGTTCGAACAGCGAACAAAACTCGTACAACGCACTCCGTTGGTATCCTGTTGTCGCTGTCTGTTTACGTTGTCGTAGCACTGCGCGCGTCCGTAGCCGTGCCGCGTGCTACGCGCTACGCCGGCTCGCCGCCGGCTTACTCGTTGTCAGCGCGCATTCCGCGCACCTCGCCCTCGCGGCGAAGCTTCTCGAGCTCCTCTTTAGTGCGGTCTTCGATAGCGCGGATGTCCGCCATCGTCATGCCGAACCAGTCGTCAATTGAACAGAACACTTGTCTGTAATAAAAGATTTGAAGGTCAGAAAAGATGTGGAAACTTCTCGGCGGGAAAGTGAAAAATTATGTCAGCGTGTGAAATAATTGTGTTCGGGAACGTGCATGAGTGTTGGCAAATGAAACAAAACAGAGCGATGCGCGACGTCGCTTTTCAAATTCTCTCAAGAAGTCCGTGTGAGGTCTTAGTAAAGCCCCACATCTTTACTGAGATACTCAAGGGGTTGAGTGATATGTTATTTCTCACTTCTCATTACTATTATCATTTATCATAATTATATTAACAAAACAAAAATATTATCTATTTATTTAACTTGTAAGAAAATTCTTTTAACACTGGCTAAATGTGCTAACCGCGCAAAGCCAACAACTAAAATAAAAAAAGGTGTGAAAGCTTACTACGAGCGATATTTTAACGTGCGGACTCTGACAAACTTGGTAGGGCTAATCTGCTGATTAGGCTACCGTGGATGTATCTGATCAGTATATATTTAGTTGTTATGTGTTGAAACTGTTTTGTTGACATTAGATTAAGAATTACTTTGGTGTATAATGTAAGAAAAATAATAATAAACATAAATTTTAGCATGGACAATGCATATTGGTTAAATTGGTAAGTATTAGGGCAGCTTGAAGCAGTCAGCATCGACTGCTTCTAGCTGCAACTGCATAGTGAACTACGCAACTGCTCGAGCGGCTCCAAGTCAAGCAGTCGCATCCTGATTGCTTCAACATGCCCGTGTATGACCGCCCTTAGTTCTACTGGCATCTAATAAAAATTGTTAATAATTACCTATGGAATATGGTGAATAACCGCCGTTCTGATTTGTGGATAACATTTTCTACTTTACTCTGAAAACAAAAAAAAATATCATTAAATAATCAATTCGAAAATACAATTAATGAAACATAAGTGTTAATATTATGAAGTAGGGTACATTTCTAGTGGTAGAGCTCTAGCACAGACCTCTTTGGAACGTTTATATTATAAACGTCTATTTTTACTTATTACGGTCAGCAACAGTATAAAAAATATAAAAATATAAAATATATATGGTTGTATGTATGTATATAAGTATGTATATTTATGTATTTATTATATAGGTTGTCAGGAAGAGATTGCTTTGTTAGCAATAAGGCCTATTTTGTACTAAATCTCTTCGTCAATTTGTCTGTATCTGTATTTTTTGTGAACATAAATAAATTTATTATTATTTTATTTACACTTTTTTCAACGCCTCCATCTTATTTAATATCATTCTTCTCCATTCCTAGGTTGCCTGGAAGATATGGCTTTAAGTGATAAGGCCGCCCATTGTACGACTCCTATTTACTTTTGATTACTTTGTTTAACATGTCTGTGTTATGTTTATGTATACAATATAGTATTTTATTCTATTAGAGTAATATATTAGAGATTTTTTTATAGTTAAACATCAAAAGTAGCTCATATTTTCGTCGCTAACTACACCAACAATTTATGTCATGGCCTCGTATGACAACAAATTCGTCATAGATATTTTTCTCAACGGGTCGGTGTTACAACATATTTTTTTAATTAAAAATATGCTGATTATTCTGTTATCCATATGTTGAATATACATATATGAGACAACATCACATACATTGTTCTGATCCCAAGCTAAGTAGCTAAAGCACTTTTTGTTATGGAAATCAGGTACAACGACGGTACCACAACCACCCAGACCCGACACAATATCGAAAAGTTCTTTTTCGACATTGACCCGACCGGGACTCGAACTTGGGATTTCAAGTCCGGCGTGCAAGCCACTTTGCTCTTTGCTTTACAAATACTAAAGATCAGTTCAGTAGTAGGCAAGCTATTTATAAAATGTTTTTGTTTTGTTTATATAATTCATAAAATTTTTATATATTTTTTTTTTACATTCGTTTAGGTATTTGGACGGTTACATTACTGAATAATCTCTAGGGGTCTATTGATCCCAATGTGAAGCTGGCTGTCATTTTGTAATATTTCGATGTCAAAGTCACAGTCAAATTATTATTTTTTTATTTAAGTGCTTTTGAATCGTCCATACATTTTTTACCTACTACCCATTTAGGACGTCTATTTTTTACTGTGGAGAAGAATGGGCGCATGGAACTCCACAGCTTTAATAGAAGTAACGACATTTACAACAAGAAAAAAAGTATGTCGTTACCAAACCATACAATATTTAATTTAAAACATTGTTACTTTTTGACTTTGAAAACTCTATCGAACATTGGGCTTAAAAGTGTTGATACCCATAAGCCCTAAGTAAAAAAAAAATAAATAGCCTATAACTGTCCCACTGCTGGGCAAAAGCCTCCATCATTGAAATCAAGTCATCACTATAATTGATAGGTAATGGCTTAATCACAACGCTTGCCAAATGCGGGTTGGTGATTACAAACCCGGGCTATGTATCAAAAAATCTGAAACACACTTTGCCCGACCTGGGAATTAAACTCGCGACCTACGGATATCTGACCGAGCGCTTTGCCACTAAGCCACCGAGGCGTTAAGTACTAAATAGCAAAAATTTTTTTGATAGTCACTTAAACTCACCTGTAGCCCAAACCACTTGAACTCAGCAGTGACCAGCTTGTAGCAGGTCATGACGGGCTTTGCCTCGTTCTTCCACGCGGGGCCGACGAGGGGCCCGCGACCGGTCTTCTTCGACTTGAATTTGGTAGGGTCCGTCTCAGGCTTGTAGTCGGCGGGGGGGAGGGGATCGTTCGCGATGTCGATGTTGACCACCTCGCGGATCTTCAGCTTCTCGGGGGGCAACTCGTGCACCTGCCGACAAAAGGTAGTATTGTAGTAGTTAGGGAGAAAAAAAAAGAGCTGTATATCCGTATGCGTTACTTTTTGGCGGATCTTAAATGAATTTAACATTAATGAATAACTTAACTGAATTTAACAAAAATTTGAACAAAGGTAAATTTAATTATGTGAATGAAATTCTAAATATTAAATACTATTTAAAAAATATAACATTCATTTTTAAATTTTTACAACCCGGGATTCGATATCGGAACCATAGTGTCAAGGATAAGTAGAGTAACGAATTGACTGGAAAAAGTATAAAACATTTTTTTCATTGCTCAAAAATATGACAATATCTACAATATAGCTTAACCAAGACGTCTATTTGAAAAAAAAAGAGAAAGTGTTAAAAAAATTCCACGAGCGGGATCCGAACACCAATCCGCAGTGGGCCCGCGTGGTGGTTTATGGCCCGTTCTCCCTATCCATCCATAGGGAAGGCTCGTGCCCCAGCAGTGGGGACATGTAATGAGCTGGTGATGATATACAGTGGTGGACTTATAATTAAAAACACTTCATATGAATTATGAAAGTTTTTTTTTATACTTAGCACGGCAAATGACCACCTGATGTTAAGTGGAAATGGAGTTCAGGCGCGAAGACAATACGCAACAAAATATTAATTATAAGTTTTAGTAGCCTATACAGTATCTATTACCTAAATTATATAATGCTCAATAATTAAACCTATAAATTATTTATCATTTTTTTTGTATTGTTTCTAATTAGTTGTCCATTATTGCTGGTACTTTAAAACTCATTTAGTTGTTTGTATGAAATTTAATATTTAATCAGTACTTGTTTAGTTGATATTTTGTCGTTTTTTCTAATAAATGATAAGTTATTGAACATATTGCTATTTGTTGTTTCATTTCATATTAAAACGTATTAGGGTCAAATATTTTGTATAATGTTAAGTTCCGTTAGTAGTGTTTATGTCCGCCACTGTATAACCAAAATTATAAAGACGTCTATTTTAAAACACTTGGCCGAGTCATAACAAACATATCCCTACTTAAGGGTGCGCCGACCAAATAGATAAAGTGTAGTCACGGTTGAGTTGATATAATTGAACATACTATCGTATTAAATAAACAAAATACATATTTAGTATCAAAGGAAACGTGTTTACAATTATTCCGATCCATAAATTCATAATAACACACTATTAGTTTTTCCTACAATATAAAGTTAGGCAAAAATCATGAAAACGAATGGCGACGTTTAGTTGATATTTTATAGTTTATCTAAATTATTATACCTCTAGTTATGCCTAAACAATCACCAATTAACTTAACTACAAATCGTACGTCTCACATTTTCGATTCATCGAGCGGTTTTTTAAATTATTATTATTTTTCAAATTAACACGTTAAATTCCCCATACAAAATTAGTATGGCCGCGCGGCATCAAATAAAATATATGTCACTTGTCACTTACGGACGCCGCACCCTTAAGATTATATTATTGGAATTTCATATCTGGCACTTGAGTAATAAAAAAAATACAAGTAGGTCTGTTACATACCAACACGTGAGTTGATTAATCGCATACAATAGATTTTTTGCCTTTGTTAGAAGAAAAGTCCAATTGTTCAGTGTTCATGGTACATTTGTTATATTACTATTGGATTGTATGACCAAATAGCGCTACCGTAAAGTGCCGCTTGAACAGAAAAATTATTGGATAATTTGATAACATTATTTTCAAAGTCTGTTGGTTTTAATACTTTTTAATTTGTTAATTTCTTCTAATCGTTTCTCTAATCAGCATCGGTTTGATTTTATCTTATTATTATTGAATAAGTTATATAAGTAATATAAGTTTCCTGGTCAAAATGCTGTAACTTAAGGGAATCTTTCACCATCTACAAGTAAGTTCCTATTAGCGTTTACTTGACAGATAGTCCATACAAAACTGTCACTTTATCTGCCAAGTATTTCCTAATCAGATATTGTGAAACAGGCCCTTAATCATATAATATAATATCTATATTATAAAATACTTATTTATCATTCATCATCAGAAAAAGTGCACTCTTGTTTACCACACATTGTATGGAAACGTATTTTAACGAGTATATACACATTGTATCTGATGTGTAATTTCGGTGGTTCGATTTAATTGGCCCCAAATGTAACTTGAAAAAAAAACACGACTTGCCTACCCACTATATTTATATTTATAACTATAACCACTGGCGTAATTAAATGTCCGCTGTAATAACGCAAGTTGCGATACCATACCATATAAGCGGCTTAATGAGCGAGACAGGCCTAAACATTATAAAAGAAATCTATTCGCTAGTTACGCATCATTGTTTACCATTTTTCTTTTATTGCAATCAATTTAGCAACCTCAATTTATTTTTTATTTTATAACTAAATAATATTATTAATGTGCTATTAACACATATTAATATCATATGTTGCGAACAAATGGTAAACCCGATTTTTGCGATTATACATAAATAAAAGAACCATAAACCCATCCAGACGGCTTAGACAAATGGCATAACGCTAATATAACTTAAATGTAATCCTACTAATATTATAAACGCGAAAGTATGTAAGTATGGATGGATGTTTGTTACTCTTTCACGTAAAAACTACTGAATGGATTTTAATGAAACTTTCCTCATACAGACTATCAGCATATAGGATATATTTTTTTACTGTAGTCTTCGCGAACGAAGTCGCGGGCAACAACTGGTACATGAATAAAAGAACTATTAACCCATCCAGACGGCTTAGATAAATGGCATAACGCTAATATAACTGGAATGTTATATAGAATAAATCGTTGGCTAACTGCAAGAACTCATTAATTGACATACAGAACTTTGAGAAATCAATTTTTTATATTCCTTTGATCGTATTCAAAAGGTATCCCCATAAGGTTATGTCATTATAACTATGGGAGGTTAAATAAAAAATATGTCTCTCATAGTAATGATGGCACAAGACATGAAAGGCCCGATTTTTCAAACCTCAGCTAAGTTTTATCCAATGAAATCTCAGTGGGACAAACGAAGCATAAATCGAATAACATTGCCATTGTGACAAGAATCTGTCATTGTCAAAATTATTCAATGAATAAACTTAACTGGGGATTGAAAAATCGGGCCTAAAACATCTAATACCAAATGGCTGTTAATGTCAGTGAGTTGTTTGTAAATGTCGTACGGGGTTGACATAAGCCAACGAGACGTATCAATCAGAGTTTTCAATACTAGCCAATGTCTTTTGTGTAGATTATCAGCAGTCGTCAGTAGTAGAATTTGAATAAAACCGATGATTTTGAACTTATACATTTTCAACCATATGCCTATGTCATAAAGTTCAAAGTCTATTGAGCAAACTTGACAGTTTGTGGTAGTCCCATGTGCAGGCGTGTGTACTATTAGGTGAAATGAAGGCCAAACGTTTTATTATAACACAAATGAGAAATAAATACTTATGTACATAATTTTATGAATTACTCGTCACACGTAGAGCACATTTTTGTATAACAATTTATCAATTAAATATATAATATATAGTACGATCGGCCAATCTCTAATGGTTGTAATTTAGAACAAAGGTCGTTTCAATTTGAGTCAGTCAGCATAACAAATATCGAACGTACAAAGAACGTGCAGTCTAGATCGAGAAATTAATTAGTGGGTCGCCCGCAAAACTTCGTGATTATTCAACAGACTTTTTATGAATTTCGAAGCATATGACATGTTTCTTTATTTTTCTGCACATCTACCGCTGGAGTTCTTCAAAATGAGACAATAACCGACTTTTTATGTGCAGCTATCGTCCCATAATCACTGGGACAAAAGTCGGCTTACGCTATTAATATATATATTACTTCAAATTAATCAATATTGTTTCCACCTGCCTGGAACTGGACTTCATCAGGTGGGATGGAGGCCAAATGCACCCTTGTGGAAGAACAGTGATCGATCACACACCGTGAATCTTTTAGTCGTTTGTATCAGGTAAAGGAGAATGCCCATTCTTGGTATCGTCCTTGTTCGAATTGTACCTCCACCTAATTTATATCAAAAATATTATACTGTAATGCGATATAATATATTTTCCATATCATATTGAATTATTGACACATAAACATAAGCCAACTCGTTATTTTAATGAAATAACTACAAGTGAATCGATTATATTTTGATGTTACAAAATGGCAACACCGAGGACACAACTCGACATGTCAAAAAAAAAACAAATTAAATGGAAGTGAATTTAATTACTAAATAATATGGGGATGGCCACACGACCACCAAGGCGTTTTGGTGAGTCATCATCATCATCATCATCTCAGCCAAACGACGTCCACTGCTGGACAAAGGTCTCCCCCAAGGATACATGAGGGGATTTGCCATAATCGCCACGCTTGGCAGGTGGGTTGGCGATCGCCGCAAGTTGAGAGTTAACCTCAGAGAGATGCTGCTGCCCATCCTCTGGAATGGTCCCTTAGTCGGCTTTTACGACACCCACGTGAAGAGATGGGGATCCCCAGCACCACACAGGGAGTTTTGGTGAGTAGTATTTGGTTATTATTGTAATGCATGAGACAGCCGAGTTGTTTTATATATTTCCGAGTTGGTCTATTATTCTATTATTCCTAATTATGAGTAGCTACTATCACCTGCTTAAGCATAAAACGACGAATCAAAATTCACGTTGTATCCTGCATACAACGTGAATACAATACAAATGAATGAATAAGTGAATACACACAAACCGTGGTATCATACAAAATCATATTTATGAAGATTTACTTTTCCATAAAAAAAACTCAAATTTATTTTATTAAAATGTTTCGATTTCTGTTAGTGTTTGACCATGAGGTTGACGACCAAGAACAACGTATCAGCTTGATGTAGGGTTGTCACTTTACAATTTTGACTTAGTAACAAAGAACTTTAATATCTCGGACAACTGGTGTTTTTCAGTTATATACATAATTTTCCGGGGTTCTATGAGCGGTACCCATCTGCCATATTCGGGATTATACAGGTATTACCAAACACATTGTATGTGTTTGTGAATATACATATTTATTTATACATAATTAAAATCACTGAACCATATACTTGAAGAAACCACTTAAATTCGTTGTTAACAATAATTATATAGTTTTTGTAACGTAACAAATTGGTCTAATTTAAATCATTATACGACCAAATTACTCATCTCGATAAAATAATAAGACCTCTTAAAAACTTAACCACAACTTATCTTACACTAAAAGTAACATAAAGAGCATTTTAACTTTAAACTATTAGACAGGTACAGCGTTTCTATTGCAGGTACATAAAGTTCAAATTGTGGCGGCGTCTGTATTGCCACCACCAGTAAAGGGGTTAAGACGTCCTTGAGTCGGTCGCTATATCTATGTATTTTTAGTTTATTGAAAAGCTACGAAGAGTCAACACTTAGGAACATGAGTTTCGGCACGGGATTGTACAGAACTATTTGTTCAGCGCAGATTATGAACAAAATTATTATTTTATTTATCATTAATTTAATTTAACTGAGTAGCTCGATGGCGCAGTGGTTAACGCGCCGGTCATCGGATGGGTTAAATATATCAATTCGCTCCTCCGTGCTTCGGAAGGCAGTCCTGACTGCATTAACAGTCGTTAACAACCACCGCACCGCACTGGGCCCGCGGAAGGAAGGCTCGTGCCCCAGCAGTGGGGACATAAAAATGAGCTAATGATGATGATAATGAATTAATAACACTTACATTGTACTGATCGCCGACATCTGGTACGTGCAAGGACTCTATACATATGACGAAGTTATCTTTCATGTAGCCCGGATTCTGAAAAAGATAAATATGCATGGTCATTCAATTAATAAATTGCTTATTAAGTAATAAGCAATTTATTATGTATTATGTTATTTTTCTGTAAATAATACTGTATTTATTTATTTCCAGTAAAATTTACAGAAAAATAACATCTCATAAAATACATACTAACAATAATATATAATGACATCTATAGTTTAATCGCCCCTGTGGCCTAGTGGTTAAGACCATTGGGCTCAGACCTAGCTAGAGGTCCCAGGTTCAATTTCCAGCGGGGGAAAACACGTTTCACTTTGGTGGTAGGATTTGTGTGTACACTTGGCTATCTATCACCATCTTATTTAACGCCATAACATTGTTTAGTGTTTGTAGCATTGCTGTGTTCCGATAACTAGAGATAAGATATAGATAAGATAGAGATAAGATAGCCAGTGCCTCAGTAGGTGAGTTTCCGGGTGAAGTGCGCTTCCATCTTCGGCCTTATCATTACTTAACATCAGGCCACGTGCTTACCCGTAGTAAAACTATTGTCGCTAAATAAACATACCTATAGTTTTAACAAAGCTTAACAATAACTGTTCAGCTATCTGCTGAACGGATTTAGTTAATTTTCAAAGTACCTACGACAAGTAATTCATGGTATACAATAGGTTTAGTAGGTTAAGGTAACATGTGAACTTATACCTAAAAAGTTCGTAATAAACCCATTGTACGAGTGGTAGGACTATTTCGATATACAACGTTAGTCGGAACGGTGGTACTAAGCCGAAAGGAGGGTAAAGTATCGGGTTGTTCCGCTCCCCGATCCGCTCCGAACCCTTCGGAGAATCTAGTAGGGCACGGGGCACGCACTATTGCCGCTCCCTCTAGAAAACCTCCGAAGGTGATTCGTTTCACACGGCTTGCTTAAGTTTCTCGCCGCCCCCAAACAAGCCCGGTGAAGCTGAAAATGCCGTCTAAGGCAATCAGCAATCTCTCTCAAAAAAAAAAATGTCATTTCCTCCCATACGATTATTACCATTCTATTCTGTTGTTATTCTACTAGCATTATGGCAATTGTCTAGCTAGGCCCTCAGCTGTGCGAGGTATAAATAACGGCGTCTGTGGATCAGTGGTTAAGACCACCGGTCTCAGACCTAGAGGTCCGGGTTCGATTCCAAGCGAGGGGTACATTTTTGTGTACTCGGTTTGGTTGGTGGTAGGGCTTGTTTGTCCGCCTAGCTAGCTACAACCATCTTATCTAAACATATCGCCATAACATCAATATTTGTAGCATAGTTGTGTTCCGGCAGCTAGAGATAAAATAGCCGGTGCCTCAGTGATTGAGGATCTCGGGTGAAGTGCGCTTCCATCATTGGCCTTATCATACATCACTTAACATCAGGTGAGACGAAGGCACTGTGCTTTCGTTTTGCACACCGCTTAGAAGTTGCACGGTTCTGATGGAAATGCACCCTTGTAGACAATACGCAAGTCTTTTCCGATCAGATTATGACAAATGCCTTTGACGTAAGGTCAAAAACCAATTGGCCAGCATGAAGAGTTAAAACGTACCGTTAGTACAGTCCTGCAGTAAGGGTAAGCGTTCCATGCCTCCTCGTGCACCTCCAAGGACCCCTTCGGCGCCAGGAGCCTGATGAAGGCCGGGACCTTCGACGCCAGATGGTATATCTTGTACGTGTACTGGCCTGAGGAATATCTGCCCCCTGTCAAAGCAAAACACATTTATAAAACACCGTCGAAAGGCTCAAACTGGCGTGACTACGCGTGTAACCGTTACTCTATTAATACGCGTAACCGCTGTACACAGTAGGTTATTATGTAATTAGCACGTCTATGCCAAGGATGTAATCTACGGTAGCTAAAAAAACAATGATAACAGACTCTCAACGATAGGATGGCACTGGCACTATGTAGCACTGACGTCTGCACATCAACTTATTCAAAACTAACAAATTTCTTTAATAATTGTTCAACCATATGCCATAGATAGTTTGTATTATTAGTCTGATGTGCAGGCGTGTGTACTACGTGGGCTTAAAAGTGTATTTTAATCTAACGTAAAGCACATAATGTAAGAATATGGAGATACATACATTGTATCTATTCTAAATATTTTACCTTAGAAATGAAAGCCGCTGTGTAGTACGCACGTTGAAGATACATGTACTTCCTTATTCCAAAGAGTTTTTATCTAACATGGTCCGACCGATTTCGGTCATAGCGACCACTACGCCTCCTAGTAGGAACGCCCGAACGTAGTGCGCCCGAAGATGGCTGGCATAACCGATCTTTATAATAAACTGGCGGGCGAACTTAGCGCATGTAAGCTTTACGTATATTAAGCTTTAAGTATTATTTTGCTATGCCCTAATTGGGCGCATTATGTTCCGCACATCTCATAGATTATAAGTAAGCGTAAGTTATTTTAGCGCCATAAATTGCAAACACCCTTGCAGGGTGTCTCATGCTCACATATTGGTATCGTTGTCATCTTTTGTTTTTAACTATGAGACCATGCAATAAATAAATGAATTTGAATTTGAATTTACATCAGCTTATTTATAATGATTGACGAGGTAATCCACTTTCAGCACCCGCCTAAATAGCACCTGCACGAATAGCACCTGACCTAGTCCACATTCGGCACCTATTGATATTTTTGGCAGGTGCTATTAGTGGATTCAAATGTATTTTTACATTTTTGTCCACGAACAGCACCTACAGTAGGTACAGCAGCCTAGTGCTATTACATATTAGATTGTTACATAACAATCTGACAATGGCTGAATATTTATAAAATTTTATAAAATACTGTGAAAAAATTAAACGCCCTCCCGACCCAGCCAGGAATCGAACCTGGGTCTTCCGGGCGGCTGCACTGACTGCTATGCTACTAGGAAAACTGACGAAAGCGCTGAATTCTGTCAGTATTTTTTGAGTGCTAATAGCGGCACAGTGCGCCATCTTTTCGCGCATATTTTAAAGTGCTAATTGCAGCACTGAAGCTAAATTAAATATTTATAAAATTTTATAAAATACAGTGAAAAATAATAGCTAAATAATATTTTTTTTTATCAAAAAGTCATCGTACACAAAAATGTAAGGCGAAAGTTTTCGCAATAAAACGGCCAAAAGCTGAGTCAAAACAAAGTCATAAAAGGTTGCAACAGATAACGCCTACTTCTACTTTCATAATACACACTTATTTGTGAACTCCTTACTTTATTGTGTTCTATAAAAGAATTACCTACTTGAAATACTACGTAAACGTAAAGGATAGACGTTACTTTACAACATCAAACGATTGTGTAGGTAAATGAGTAAATTTATCTAGCTATTAGAGGTTTTATCATCAGTAGGTTTTATGGTTCTAGGCGCCTGGTGGCAAGGGGCGCGAAAATGCGAAAAACAATGTCGACAAAGAAATAAATTTTAATGGCGCCATTTGAGATTAACGAGTGTATATTTAAAAAAATATATCGCTCTGGGCCTGAGATCAAGTAGGCCGCCGGCGCTGGATGTAGGCTTACAAGAAGATTAAACAGAAGATGATTATAAATATTTGAGTTGTCGAGAGAAAAGAATAGCGGTGACCAAAAAAAATAAGAGGCAAAATAACTCTAAGCAAATGGTTAAATGGTTTAAACTATCTAAAATACATTAACGTTATGTTGAACCATGTCGTACAACGACTCTGAAATTGGAATATACGATAATCGCTTATTTCTTTTCGCTGTACTGTACAGTACAGTACTACTATCATCATAAAAAAAATAGTCAAACATGTCAGTAAAATAATCCAACTTTTTACTATTCAGTAAATAGTTTAAAAAAAATCATAACAAAAACCTACTAAAGTCAGTTGAACAATCAATTACATTTTTAACTCTCTGACCACTCCATTGTTATGACGCCGACTGCACAGACGGACGCCTGCACAGCAGACTATCCAAAACTGTAAAATTTCTTTAATAAATATTATACTTATAACCTTAAGCCATGATACATATAAAGTTCAGTATATAGATCAAATTTGACAGTTTGTGGAAGTCTAATATGCAGGAGTGTGTACAAGTACATTGCATGCGGTGGCAACAAATAATTGTGTTGACGACAGTTGTCGTTGATCAAACGTTCGGTTATATTTTACGGCACTTCTGACTGCCACTTAGAAACTGTTCAAATAGCGGCACGAAAGCCTTCGCATAGTATTCAATTTCGTTTAACGACCCTTAATAGATCGCGCTAAAACAAACGTAGACTTAGCGAATAGAAAATCGATTTAAAACACTATAACGCCCACCGATTAAATCATTTAACGGCGTCCGTGTTTTAAACTAAATTGGTAATGATGACACTGTACTAGCGTATTAAACTTGATATTGAGTTGCGAGTTACGACTTTATTTATAGCGATATCGATACCGAATACGGCCTCGACTGTGAGCACAAGCGACTGCGAGACGCTCCGAGCTTATTTCTTGTTCATTGCGCGTTATATACTACGGAAGACTTACCCCCTTACAAATAAACAAAGAATAAGGTCCGAATAGTTATTCCGTGTTTTGTCTCTTTTACTCTAATTTGAAATGATATTTACACGACAGGAACAAAACACGGAATAACTATTCGGACCTTAGTCTTTGTTTATTTGTAAGGCGGTAAGTCACGGTAATGGAAAGAAGGGAGTTCGATGGCGCAATGATTAACGCGCACGGTCTGCTAATGATGAGGTGAGTTAAGCAACTTTCGCAAAGGCCGGTCATCGGATGGGTGATCAAAAATTTATCATCTCCAGCTCCTCCGTGCTTCGGAAGGCACGTAAATCCGTTGGTCCCGGCTGCATTACCAGTCGTTAACAACCACCAGTCCGCAATGGGCCTGCGTGGTGGTTTATGTCCCGTTCCATTCATAGGGAAGGCTCGTGCCCCAGCATTAGGACATAAAATAAGCTGATGATAAATGGAAAGAAAGCAAAGAATAGATAATCGTGCGGGGCACCGCAAGACGCCCGTGTACCGGTGCAGAATTTTAACTGCCTCTGTGGTCAAAGACGGGCCCGAGTTAGACTTCCAGGGGGAGTAAAATAATTTGACTTGACTTACCACTCGATTTGGTCGGTGGTAGTAAGGCTTCATCTCAGGCATCGGCCACGAGCGCGAGCGTTTTGCAACTCGGCAAACGTTTTTTCAGTTCATTTAAAAAAATCAAAAAGGTATTATACTCCAATTCATCTACCTATAGCTTCCACCATTACCACCAGAATTCATTTTTGTGGCGAGCGAGTAAGACCCTCAATAAGTTTTGTGAAACAAACGACTTTGATGTATTTTAATTTAGTACTAGCTTTTTATCGCGGCTTTGCTCACGTGGGCTACACGACTTTTGTTTATTCATAATAAAAGCCAAACTTATTAAAGATAAATATCATAAGGGTATAAGCACAGATTGTATAAGTAAAAAAGTGTCTAACACAAAACGACGTAATAAAGATCACTCTGTATAAGTAACTTTGGTCCGTTCTGAAACCTCCTGTACAAATTGTAATCCCCTACTTAAGGGATCGTTTTCCAAAAATCCTGAAACAATTTCGGTATTTGGCCTGGTTAGAAATTGTAAAAATTTCTAACCAGGCCAAATACCGAAATTTAAGAAATGACAGATTTCCATACAACTTTCCACCCTTATTTCACCTCTCTAGGGGAGGTTTTTCACACACACACGTTCTTTATTTTTGTTAAAAAATCTAAAGATCAATTAAAATACTCATTTTGATAGTATTTCTTTAAAAATAACGATTTCCCTAAAGAAAAATAAACAAAATTCCTGAGGTCATTCTTTAATTCTTTTCAAGAACCCAAATAACAATTTTCATGTATTTCAAGACTTTAAAGGGACTTTCAAGGGGGTGAAAGTTTGTATACTTTCACCTCCTATTTGACCCCCTTAGGGTATGATGTCCGTAAAATCCTTTCTTAGTGGCTGGTTACGTCACTCAATTAACCTACAGTCCAAATTTTATCTAATTAGCTTCAGCGGTTTAGGCTCGGCGATGATGAGTCAGTCGGTCAGGACAAGTCATTATACACGTATGTATATAGATAACAACAGCAAGGCGGCTATTATGGGTATTTATGAGTCAATATTTCTTATCTAAATTCTAAATTATCAAATTATTATTGTTTCATTAACATATCTTTTTTTATCTTTCTTTTTTTTATACTTAGCAGGGCAAATCCATAACACCTGATGTAGTGGAAATGGAGTCCAGACGCGAAAACAACTGTCCCCCGACCGCCTAACCGATCGCTTTGGCTACGTATATTTATGACGTCATCTTGTCATTTCGTACCGCCTATATATGAAAGCAATATCGAAAGCTATAGCCTATAGCTATAGCGGTCGGGCCCCTGGTGCAGCGTTAAAACAACGCAGCATCAGTCAACCTCACTCTGATGCCGGCCCATTCACATAACACGTTCAATTTGTAATTTTGTTCTAAAATGATTTTAAACGTGAAGACCTGTTAATGGCCTTTGCTACCTATATATCAAATGTATACTGTTTCATATGCGGTTGGTTTTCCATAAATAAATAAATTACGTGTTATACTAAAGAGTACCCTAAACCGAAGAGCATGTATGAAGGGAATAATGAAAGTGGACGAAGCGAAACAAGTATGTAAGGATCGTAGCAAGTGGAAAGAAGTGGTCTCTGCCTACCCCTACGAGAAAGAGGCGTGATTATATGTATGTATGTATACTAAATAAGTCTTTGTAAACAGTAATTGAAAGAACGAAATCGCACCACAAATAGACCGCCGCCGGCGCCGCTTCGAAATAAGGAACATGTTTACATACACAGTCGTGCACGACCACAATTCATATTCATCATGACCATTATAAGGAATTTCTAGTGATCTACAAGCAATAATAAGAAATTGCTTCTCGTACAATTGTCGAAATGGCCTGTTCATGGGAAAATGTATGGACAACGTCTCATTTCAAACAAAAACATCACCCAAATCTCTACTGTACTCATAGAATACTTGACTATGAACGCAATGCCAATAATCTAACAAACTGCACTTTTCGTGCAACGTACAGAAAAGACAAAAATATATATTTAACATGACTGATCAGTGATCACGCTTACTTAAAAAATTGCCACACCTTGTTGAAATTATAGTATAAAACGAATTTAACACAAATAGGTAAACAGTTATCACATACTAAGCTTATATAGCTTTATCACTCTTATTTCGGTTGGAGTGTACGAAAGAAAAATTTTCGTCGAAAATTTCGATCCTACATAACACCCTATTTTTATCATATTGTTGGGTGGGCCGGTTCAAGGGGACCAACATTGGGCACCATTATTTGAAGGTATTTTTAAATGAAAACCATGAGAAGAGTCTAAAGAGTTCATTAGGTTAGGTTAGTATGGTGATTGGTGATACCAATATCGCGCGAGCCGAGCGAGCGGAGCGAGCGTGCCGCGGCAGCACCCGGCGAAGCGCCAGTAACAACGTTTTTGGACGTGTGACGTTCTTTTACATACTACCCATTTTTAGTGCGCGCACCCTTTGCGACACTCTGACCGATATTTCAGTTTCAATAGGTATTAAAGGACTGTCAACATTTTGTCGTTTTAATTTAAGTTTTATATGCGTTCTGTGTAAGCTTACATCCTAGAGCAACAAATTGGATCACTAATTTAAGCATAATCCGTTAAGCGCCCCAGGGATTAATCTATCTCAAAAGTGTGTAGCCGAACGAATAGATGCTCGGGTTGAACGCGAGATATGGTGGTTTAATCCCCACAGCACCGTTGAACTACCGACGAGAACCTCTTTCTTGTCTTTATTTATAGCATATGTAGTAGGCACACGGATCATATTGTTACGTACTTTCATTTTGCTATACTTGGGCGTGACGTGAGTAATCGGGCGAGGAGAAATAATTAAGCACTGATGTACAATCAACGGTCTATTTCGTAATTAAAATCAAAGTACAATAATTGTTAAGCTCTTATACGAGACTACAAGAAAAACGGAGACGTTCCACAGAACACGTGGTGCATGTGCCAGATGCAAACCGATTTTCCAACTTATTCTGAATAAGTGTCATTCGCTTCACTATGACTTGAGATCCATGTTTTATTTATTACAGAAGCGCCGTCACATCAATAATCGTTAAGAAAAAACAATTGACAATCAGCGCTTTGTTTATTCAACTGACATTTCATGAATAATTGTGGCAGTGCCGGATTAAGCTAGCGCCTTTTTGTTGTCAATACCAGCAGCTACATCTGTTTTTAGCAGTTCAGCAGAATGCACCAGTTGATTGTCCAAACCATCTTCTACGTCATCTGGGTAAGCGCGCTGATGATAGTTGGACTTCTTTCCAAAATCTCTTCCGCCGCTAAAAACTTAAATTCTAGCATCATTATGGACAGTTGGACTTTTTTTTAGTACTGTAGTATTACCAACTTGCTAACCTATACAATTACAGTATGGCCAGCGCTTACTTTGAGAAAACACAGCTACTAGGTGTGTGTGGCATAGTATATCACAGCGCAGGATGTGAATAGAGTACATCAAGACGAAGACAAATTTCCTTGTGAGGGTGGAGCCGCTGGAGACGCGACACAATGTCAGCTTTAAGGCATTTGTGGCGCGGGTCTCAACAACCAAGCTGGTCGACACTTTTATGAGGGAAGACTTCTGGCCGAAGGGCGTGGTGTACCGGCGTTTCCGCGGAAGATTACCCGTCAGCACCACCGGAACAGCACAAGCTAGTGTTTAATATACTAACATAGTTATACCTAAGTTATATCTACTAACAAAAATTGTATTATATTGTATGTACATTAGTCTGTAAGGTATTTATTATATGGGCCCCTTTGTGTTTTTACTATCTTGTACATTGTGTTTTGCCTGAAATAAATTATTTATTAAATTATAGTGGGTGGATTTTCAATTTTTTCATCGAAGGCGCCCGCCCCTAATGCGCGGGGCCCGTAGAATTTGCTGCCTTCTGCTTCGTAGCTAATCCGGCACTGAATTGTGGGGGTAATTGTTACCTATCGTAAGGTCGCTCACACACAAGCTCACGACACGAGCGTGTCTCGGACCAAAACAAAAATGAAAAGGATGAAAAGCAATACCGCTTGCACAAATTAACGAGATGTGCGCTCACTCACACACAAGCTCACGACGACACGAGCGTGTCTCGGACCAAAACAAAAATTAAAAGAATAAAAGCAATACCGCTTGCACAAATTTACGAGATTTTTCTATATGCCTCTGAAACATGGACATTGAAAGCTCTTATTGTATCAAGGATAGACGCGTTTGAAATGTGGCGCTGGCGTAAAATGCTGCGTATTCAGTGGACTGCGCGTCGCACTAACGTTTCTATTCTTCAGGAGCTGTCCATTAAAACCCGCCTATCATCAGCCCGCCTTGAAAGAACTCTCTTATTTTTTGCCCTACCTAGTAATTTGGAGAAGCTTATACTGGTGGGTCACGTTGAGGGAAGAAGAGTGCCAGCCCGATGAAGGGATGCTATGGAAGCCCTTAAATGCAACACGCAGGCGGCTATCCGTCTACCCCAGGATAGGACCTCTTAGAGAGCCCTGGTCCGCGATGTTGCTATTAGTGGTCACGACCCTCAGGCATGAGGACTCGACGACGAAGAACAGAAGATATTAATTAAGACTAACAGCTATAGTCTTCATTTTAGAGCAAAGTCGTGTAAAAAGAGGCGAGTCTTATTATAAACGACTAAAGGACTCGGAGTCTCTTTCATCACTAGTCTGTACCCTGTAAGTTGCGATGGCCGCTTTTCATCAGGCAGCACAGCCCGTTTTAGTTTACCGGTAACGAAGATACGACTTGGAAATGCGCTCGACGCGTGTGCATAATCAATTGTTATTTGTGGTAAGGTTAGCGCTCGTTTCAATTTATAAAGTTAGCCTTAAAAATACAGAGAACGTAAACCTTTGATCTCTCCTTTTATCAGCTTATGTTAGTCACTAACAAAAAAAAAAGGAACTTCTGCCTACTCCATCCTACTAATACAACATGAAACTTTGGTAAGTTGTTATGCTCACGCCGGCGAAGGTTTCCGAGCTGATATACAACCATCACATGATATGGACGATGTCGGGAGCCCACTAGGAGGACCACTAGTATTAAAAAAAACACGAACAAACATCGCCCGACAACAGTATAACTTACAAGTATAAGTTACAGGCAGTAGATGAAGCGGCCAAGTTGAAGAGGCTCTTTATTCAATGACACGATCAAAGGTCATAGATATGGCGGGTGGTGTTTTATGTTCCGCTGATAGAATAGAACCGGCCCACACCTAAGCAAACATGACACGTCGCAGCAACTGAATAAACTGGTAGATGTGACGTCATCCATAAAAACATTGTTTCGAACCAGACACATTTTTCTACTATAACAACTGCCAAGTATCAGCTAGCCGCCTTAAACTCTATTGAGAAGTGCGCTATGAAGGTCATTGGCGACTCTCAACTCGTCGAATCCAGCTGCAGTCTTGAAAATTGACGCAAGGTCAACCAACCTTTCGGCATTTTATCGAATACACTTTGAGTGTGCGATGGAATTACACGAACTGATACCACTTTCTCCTTTTCATATTCGGCGAACTAGACGCGGACTGAGATCACACCATTTCGCTGTCAACATACCGCCTATACGCACAAAACCAATGCGCTTTCGTCATTTTTGGTGGGGACAGCTAAGGAGTGGAACTCCCTTCCTGCGGATCTGTTTTCTGACACGTACAACCTGGACATGTTCAAGGCACAACAAGGATGAACAAGTATTATCTAGGCAAGTATGCTACATCCTAGGCCGCTTCATCGCTTACCATCACCTTGCTTACCATCGCGGTCTAATACTCTTACTTAAATGCTCTATATATAGATTTTTTTTAAAACTCGGCTACGAACTCGGTCGGTTTGCAACGAGGCGAGCGGGTTTCTTGTTCATTGCGCTGTTTCTATCAGCGTTGACTATGACTGCGCCGTAGCATAACGCGCAATGAACTAGAAATCCGCTCGCCGCATCGCAAAACGCTTGTTGCCCGTTTGAAGAAACGCGAAGGACTAGGAGTCGATGTAGGAGTAATCTTAATATTATATATTTTCGGCCATAGTAAAGTAAAATTGTAAAATAAATCCTCAATATTCTTCCATACCGAAAATTAAGTTTTAAATAATAGTAGGCCTAGTTTAGATTAGGATTTAAAGCAAATTTCGCAATGGCGGGTCTCAAATTAAAATATATGCCTCGAGGGTGCGCCGCCGCGTCCGTAAGTCACAATTGTCATATATTTTATTTGAAATGTCTTCGTCCATATTTATTTGATGCCGCGCGGCCATACTAATTTTGTATGGGGAATTTAAGGTGCTTAATAAAAAAAACCAATTTAAATAACCGTTTATAAATCGAAAATGTGAGACGGACGATTTGTAGTTAAGATATTTGGTGATTGTTTAGATTTAGACAAAATCAGAGGTACAATAATTTAGATAAACTATAAGATATCAACTAAACGCCGCCACTCGTTTTCATGATATTTGCCCAACTTTAAATGATATTGTAGAAAAAACTATAGTGTTTTATGAATTTATGTATCGGACTAATAAAATTGTAAACACATTCTCTTTGATACTAAATATACATTTTTTTGATGTTTAACATCTTTCCGCTCGCTTTCTATATATACAATTTGTGGGAGTGATTTCGTGAAATGTGACGGAAGTAGGTGTAACAGTGTGACAGGAAGTCGGGGAAGCGTGCGCCATTTTGTAAATTTAAAATGGATATTATAAACATGACATATTATAAGTATATTATGTGACATATTGTGTCAAAAGTCATTTTGCACATCACGTTATTATACGACTGCTGTAAGGCTCGCTCGTTTTTTATTTATGTAATACGATAGTATTTTTAATTATATCAATTTAACCGTGACTACGCTTTTAAAGCCTTTAAGGCGTTGGTCCCGGTAGTCGTGTGGTAGCAGTAGCAGTCGTGAAAACCCGTCAGCGTGGTTTGTTATAACCCGATCTCCCATATGCTGTTGTTCATGAACACACGCCTGCACATCAGATTACCAAACTGTCAAATTTCCTCGGTAGACTTAGACTTAGAACATGGCATATGGTTGATCATTAATTGAAGACATTTTACAGTTTTGGATAGGTGTATAAATTGTACTGAGCCCAGCTGCGGGTGATTAAATCCTTTAACGACGATGTTAGTATTATGTTTGTTTTGGGCCGGCAGAGTGAAGTTGACTGATGCTGCGTTGTTTTCACGCTGCACCAGTTGTCTTCGCGTCTGCACTCCATTTCCACTTAACATCAGGTGGTGTGGAGTCATTTGCCGTGCTAAGTATTAAAAAAAAAAACTTCAAAGCAAACAAATAGCATAAGTTTATTTTAAACAAGTTACATGGTCACCAAGCAATGACGTTACAAGATAATCTGTAAATACATACGTACTTCACGTTGTCCTTACATCTAGTGGGTACCTACCTGTAGCAAAATTACAAGTTTTTACCGCGACGAAGTAGAGATTACGATTTTAATAAGCATTGAACAAACAGCTAAGTCAAAAATCACGTCAAAAGGTCACAACGAGACTACGTGTAACAACCGGTTAATTATCGTTTCCAGCGAGATTATCATAACATCTTGTGATTATACAGTACATAATAATAATAATTATAATAACTGTTTATTTTCTCATGTCTCTTATATCGTCCATCGCGAATAGTGTAAATAAGTAAGTCATATTCATAACAAGATGAAAGTTTTGCTGAGTAAATCATAATTTTCAGTCAAATAATTTTACACAATTGTAAATAAATTGAATTTGAAACGAATCAATAACAGAGCTGCCAAAAAATATGGCTTGGCCTGATGACATTTGGACTACCTGTGAAAATTTCAGTATCATAACATCAGGTGACTGAGACACGTTTGTTGAATTTATAAAATAGCAGAATCGAGACCAGCGTGGACTTTGCCCAAATAATTACATAGCACCTTAATAAGAATAAATTAAAATAAAATAAAAAACTAATATGTCTACGCTACACTGCAATACACTACGGTGGGCATGAATTTATTGTACTGATTCAATCGTTACTTATTTATATAATGGAAACCTAAAGGGGTTACCATCATCATCTTCAAGACAACCCGGGCATTTGTTACATTCTGCAGTTTTCTTAGAAGTAGACGCCAATTTGCCTGGTTCTAGATAAAAACAAAGTCAAAAATAATAGGCCTTTTTTGATTGCTAAATGAAGATTTAAACACCAAATCAAACAAAGTTGCAAAATAAACAATACTGCAAAACTGGGTGACTTTAGAACGCACAGGACCATTGACAGCATCTTGAGAAGTGGACATTTCTAGTCAAAATAAATTAATTGCAAATTTAAAAAAATACCTATATTGTCACAGTACCAACAAGAAATGATAAAAATTAGCGTATTAAAAAAAGATTTAATTAACCATGGACCTTGGACCTCCCTTAGTAAATTTACCACCTTATAGCGCCTTTTTGTATATTATTAATAATTTAATTCAGATAATACAGAAAACATAATATTTCACATTACATGTAGTGTTAGTAATTAGTATAGAGGGTTTAATAGTTTTCTATGTTTTCTAGGGTCTTTGTCTAATATATATATTATTATATAACACAATAAATACTCAAATAGTTGTCAGAAGGTAGGTCGTAGGTATCCGATTATTAAATATTTGTAAAATAAATATATCGGATGTCCAAAGTGTAATATATAGCCATTGATGAAATAAGCCGTTTATCCCGGTTATTGTAAGCATTGCAAAAAAAAAACATCGACAAGGAAACCAAAGTTTCGATATTGAGGAATCGAAAAGCCCGGATTATGCCCACCTGGTGCAAGTTTTATTTCATGCTCTATATAAATATGGTATTAAAAATGCAAAATAAAAATATACCTAATAATTTACCTATAGGTTGTTTAATTTAAGGAATATGGTTTAAAAATTTAGACACAAGTTTAAATGGACTTACTTAGAATATACACATGGGCCAACAAAACATGTCAGAGTTGAACAGAAGTAAATGTAATAAATAAATAAATCTAAATAAGTTAATCTAGGTAAATTACATTTTGCATGTTGTTTCTGAAGAGTTTTTTGTTTTTGAAGAGTTTGCCGATTGCCCCAGACGGCATTTTCAGCTTCAACGGGCTTTTTTGGGGGCGGCGAAAAACTTAAAGGGTCCTCAAGCCGTGTGAAACGAATCACCTTCGGAGGTTTCTAGAGGGAACGGCATCACGCGCTAGTGCGTGTCCCCGTGCCCTACAAGTTTCTCGGAGGGGTTCGGATCGGATCGCTGTTGTTACAGTGTTCGTTATACTTGGTTGAGAGGCGTCCATTAATTACTTCTTAGGCGTTTTTTGAAATTTTTTGGCTCCTGCATCCCTCAATCTCAAGTGAGATTTTTTTTAATGTGAGTTTCTAGTTTAAGTGCGTTGGATTTAAATTAAAAAGAAAAAAATTGCTTAATACTTTTATTTACGACACGAACAATAACATTTATATAAAAACGACACATCTAAACAAACAGCTAAAGTATTCCCTTAAAGAGATATGTTTAACCTACCTTTTGAAGGAATGCTAAAGTCGTCCGGCCTTTTCTTTCGGTCGCTTCTCCGAGGAGCTTTTCGATCTCGTGCTGAACGTGCTGTACCAAATCTTCCTATTTTGTAAATTTTTGCTTCGCTGCATTCCATAACTTTATCACATCGTTCTGGCAGGACTTTTTCGTCTTATAGACGTATCATTTTACGTGTGCATTATAATAATCTTGATAACTCATTTTAAATGAGTGATAGCATTGACTGAGTCGTCGACTACGACTAATAAACTATTTACGAGAGAAAAAAGCAGGTCGGAACGTGTCTGTCTGGATGTGTAGTGTGAGTTTTGTTTACTAATCGTATTCATTCGATTACGTTTACGAAAACGAAAATTAGTATGGCCTTCAATGCCATACTAATTTTCGCGCCTCCTGGCGGCATACGAGAATAGTTAACATTTTGCCATACAAATTCTCGTTTTCGATAAAACGTGATCGAATTGCGAATGAAACTCGCACTTGGCACCCTGTTAGCTCGGGCGCTGTAACAGAGTTAACGCAATGCTGATGTTTTTTTTTTATATTAACGGATAAGCACTGTGCCTTGATCTCACCTGACGTTAAGTGATGATAAAGCCAATGATGGAAGCGCACTTCACCCGGGACCCTCAACTAGTGAGGTACTGGCTACCTTAGCTGCCGGAACACAACAATGCTACCTACAAACATTGATGTTATGGCGACATATTTAGATAAGATGGTGGTAGCTAGCCAGGCGGACAAACAAGCTCTACCACCAACCAAACCGAGTACACAAACATGTACCCCCCCACTGGTAATCGAACCCGGGACCTCTGGGTCTAAACCGGTGGTCTTAGCCGCTAGACCACAGAGGCGGTTAGTAGGTGAACTACGAGCTTGTGTGCGTGCGTTTCGGAGCGCTTGTATGAAGTCGCCGCACTCTCGTTCACTCTGGCTGTAACGTTCGTCGAGTCGCGCGTTCGGCAGGCAGAGATTGCTGATTGCCGCTGCGGCATTTTCAGCTTCACCGGGCTTTGGGCAGGCAGTCGCGTGTAAACAAACGAGCTACTGTCATAATATTATTCCGTGCTACTGTGCAACTTGTGGCAATCGCAAAATCTCGTTTAATAATTTGTGTACGGTTTGGCCATATTTTTAAGTAAAAAAATCATATTTTATTTAATTTATAACTATTTTCTCGTTACTCTTTCCTGTTTCTAGCGGAAAAAAAATGATTGCCGAGATTTGCCCTCTCCCCCAAAGTGAGATTAGATGAGATTCAACTCGACCCCCCCCCCCCCCCCCTTGAATGCCTTACGACTACGTAATTAATGGATGCCCCCTTGCATGGCTATGTTTCAGGATTATACACCTATTATCCAACACCCAGTGGTTTACCTCCAAGATCGTGTATTTCGACAGCCAGAGAAGAACTCTTAAAATAAAAACACTATACTACATTACTTTACACTGTAACAATGAATAAATAATATAATCAATAGTTGGCCAATTGACTGAGATTCCCTAATAATTTACCTCAAACGAACACGCTAAACACGTTCACCGCAATATCCATAGAGTACATATATAAACGAGCTCCGTCAATTTTGCTGACGAATTATGTTATTATAGTTTTCCTATCGTAACAAAAATTTACGACCAAAATAAATATAAGCAAATGTAAGGCTTCCATCAGACGACGCTCTTTTTAGCGATTGAGAATTAACAAAGCGTTAACATGAAATTAAAGCTTAGTTCAAACTACATAGATATTTTTGCGATCAATAGGTACGTCATCAACATGAATAGACGTCGAATAAATTGTCGACATTGAATAATTAAACTCCTTTGACTTACAAAGTAAAAAGGAAATAATGTTGATTAATTTCGGAGGGTTGGACGGAGCCACGATAGCATAGTTGGTAGTGCACCTGACACGGCATGTCATGGGGTACTGGTTCGAATCCCGCTCGGCAGCTTCCTGCCTGTAGGTATACATCAAGCGACAGAATTTTTCTTTCTGTACATACATTTTTTTATAATAAACTCATTTTCGACAAAATCGGACTTGTATCCTTTTTCACTAAAAGCACGAATTACTGGTAAAGTCCCAATACTCTTGATAACATACAACAGCTGATAGATAAATAATCGTTCGTTCCTACGTACGTTAAGTGCGACCTATGGCAAAAATCGTATTACAATAGCGATGTTACGCCTTTTACAAAACACTACGTAATTATTATTTTAGTGACTACTTATTTTATATTACTATAACTATCAGTTAATCAATTTATATGGCACAAAATATTTATTTGAAATAGCCATTTTGTTTTCCAAAGGAGAATGCCGGTTTTTGTATGGAAGCCTATACCAATTGCTTTTAGATGAAACAACCATTTTTAGCCAGCTTCTAGTTTAATACTACCGTTGGCATTAAGCGTTTTTGTTTTCGAATCCGCAGTGAGCTGAGATATTTCCTCATAACTCTATGTTTTTAAAAAACCCGCCTAAAATATTGCAAAGATACCATTCACTATAATTTAAGGGGAATACGTTTCGATTTATAAGAATTTCAATAAATAAATAAACTATCAGCAACGCAATATAGCTACGTACTGCAAAAAGATGGATTACTTACCTAAAATCGCAGTTATGTATATTTTCAAGGGATAACAAATAAAGAAATTATAAAAGGTAGAAACTACCACTGATTTTGAAAAACTAAATTAAACCCTTATTCCCCTTATATTATAGTGAATGGTATCTTTGTTATATATTAGGCGGGTTTAAAAAAAATATAGTATTGATAAAAAATCTCAGTATAGGTAATCAGAACACTTTTATGATATAATATATCATGAGAGCCTTCAGCACTGCAGTGGTCATCTAAGAGGTTGTGATAATGAGCCCTACCTTTGGAAGTTATGTGGAAAACTACAGGTGTCTAGACAATAACAGAATAATATGAAGGATATTAATTAAATAAAATGCAAACCTTATTACCTTTCATTTTTTTTTGTGGGGGTTGACATTTGACAGTTGTTTAGGAGTGTTGCTAACTCGATGCAATATGTCTAAAATCGATATCGCCTATAAAATAATCGATTAATGAATAAATTGTCCATTCAAAGTCTTAAATCAAGTTTAGCAGCCAAATCGATGTACCTCTTTCGATTTCGATTCAAAAAATCACAAAGAACAGATTTTTTTATTCACTACCAGTGCCTTCTAACGAATGAAAAATCATTTTATTCGTCTAACTGCCGTACACAGAGACGTCAATTAAGTTTTAATGACAATTAAGTCTCTTGCTGTCACTTTCTATGTATAGTGCTAAATAGAGAAGGAAAGACATTTTATTGTCATTTAACTTAATTGACGTCTGAGTATGGCAGTAAGCAATCATTCTGTGGTCCATTCTCTTATAAATATTTTGTTGCTTGGGATCGACTTTTTTTGTGTAGGCAAGTATAGGCATCTATCTAATTCTTGACTACCGGAAATGCATTCGGAAGTCAAGATCTTGGGCTATCGAACTTTTTTATTGCATTTCGCAAACGCGGATTTAATAATGATTAATATTTTAGTAATGGTAGTCAAAAAGTGTTTGAGTATTTATGGGAAATATATTTTTTATAAGCAATTGGTACAGGTTCCGGCATTCTCCTATACACGCAAACACTACACTTTTAATATTGACGTGACCTTTCACTATACTATACACGTGTATATAATCGAAGATATACACATATAAATTCTCTTGATTGAATGGTGAATGAAACTACCTTTTATAATGTCTCCGCTTTAGCTGATGTTTAGGGTGCGCCGTCCGTAACATTGACTAGTTTAGTGTCATAATATTTTATTTGAATGTCTTCGTCCATATTTTATTTTATGCCATGCGGCCATACTAATATTGTATGGGGAATTTAACGTGTTAATTTAAAAATTATAATTAAAAAAATCGCTCGATAAATCGAAAATGTGAGGATGGTCCTGCCCATCCTCTGAAATAGACCCTTGGTCGCATTCTACGACACACACAGGAAGAGATGGAGCGGTGCAATTCTTTATCCCCGTCGGGGGATTGTGTATTGGCCACACGTGGATTACGAATATGGGCCAGTGAAAGGGTGTAACAAACAGGTAAATGAACAACAATAGCCAGCTCATAAATACAAACGGTTAAGGGGGACACTCCATTAAACCGGAGCTGAGTTGGGCGGAACACCCTTGATGCGGAGCTGAGTAGAGCAGAGCTGTGTGGAGATCAACCAAATAAGACTGCGTTTCCACCAGAGCTGTGCAAGGTAGCTAGGAGGTGGGCGAGGAAAAAATCCACCAATAGGATTATTCCATTTTATACTGCAAGAAAGAGCATGTCATCTTATTGGTGGATATTTTCCTAGCACACCGCCTAGCTACCTCGCACAGCTCTGGTGGAAACGCAGCCTAAGAGTCCTTTTATTTTAACGCTTTTACCCCGCACCGATCAGCTCCGCCCAGCTAGTAGGACATGACGGTTTTCCTTAAAAATACAACGCTGCTCATGTCTGCTCCGCTAACCACCGTCCACTGGATAGTAACGAAAAAGAGCCGTTAAAATAAAGGGACTTTTATTGGTTAATTTCCACACAGCTCTACTCCGCTCAGCTCAGCTCAGCTCCGCTTCAATCGAGTGTCACCCTAAATCGTTTGTATTTATGAGCTGGGTATGATTTACCTGTTCGTTGCTATGAATGATTGCGGATTAACAATAAATATGCAGTCATTGAAAGACCTTTTCACGTAATTGGTGATGACAAAAGGTTTCAAGTCGGAATTTAATGAAAATTTTCCTTTGTGACTGTTCATTCGATTAATACAAACCATATATTTAAATTAATTTTAAACAAATGGCTGTTATATTAAACGTTATAGGTATAAGACTATGACAAAAACTTCGTTGAATTTAATGTTATTTGTAATTTTATAAGGTCCCTTTCCCGTCGTTGAGAAAAAATATAGAAAGGTCTAATATGTTGGTTTCTTCTACAATATGTAGAATTATGTATGATCAATCACCTGATATGTAAACAATAGTTGTATTGTCACAAAACCTAGTCAAGTTTTTATTGTTAGTAATACAATAAACTATAACTTCTATTTTGTGCATTTTACAACAAAAGATGATGCTGCAATACTTCTGCGAGAGTGGAGCAATGAACGGCGAAGAGATAAGCAGAAACGACATTTGATTGGTTTACTAAGACAAAACCTTTCATTTCCGTCCATCTCCGCTTTGGTGGATATCGGTAGGGCATCGAGAACCGGTCCTTATTTTCCAGAACCGGGTTTTCGGTTCCAATCGCTGTCAAGAACCGAGTACCTGGTTTTTTCGGTTTTTTTCGTTTTTTTTTAGGAATCGATAAAATTTATAGTAGTAAAACAAGTTAGAAGACCATGATGGGACATTCAAATAAAATATTTTGTTGCAACACTATAATTATTTATTTATTATACTCAAAGTTTTTCAGGTTTTTAAGTAACTATTATAGCTTTAAAGAATGTAACGCTAAGTAATTCAGTATTTTTGTAACAATCAGTTCTTTATAATAATAATTGAATACTACGTGTCATACGTGCGTCATTCATAAATTTAACAAATATAAAATCAAGACAACTTGACAATAATAGTAGTAATTTTTAAAAACTTGAACATCTAAAATATTTAAAAATATTGAAACAAAATTATACAACATTAAATATTACGAAACTATGAAACTATATAAAGTTTTAATAGAGATAGATATATAATTATTTAATAGAGATACAGATATAAGTACAAATTATTATTTATTCATTACTTTTATATTTGATCTAGAAAAGAACCGAAAAACCCGGGTTTTATTACTTTCAGAACCGGTTCTTCCAGTGACTCTCAAAACCGGTTTTACCCGGTTCTTTGGGTTCCGGGTAAAACCGGTTCCGATGCCCTAGATATCGGGCCTAACGATAACCTCTCTTTCTGGTTATGCAAAATTGTCTTAAGCAAACATAATGGCCAGGGAGGCCCTCGAGTTATGTGGGACTATTCTTCTCTCCCCTAACAGCCACTAAAAGCTCGACGAAGAGAAGAGAAGTTTTTAAACCCTAGTAGCATTCCATCCATTCCCCTGTTACGGGGATGCCTCAGCAGTCAGGACTACGACATCAAGCATCGAGTTCCAGCTTATAACAGTAGCGTGGAGTCAACTTTCTCATGTGGTTCTGTATGTTGTCATAGTGTTTATGATTTATTATTATTGCAACAATACAAATGTTGAAAAAATTTCCACGAGCAGGATTTGAACCTGCACCCTTCTGATATACCGGGTCAGGTGCTTTTCCAATTGAGCTATCGTGGTTCTAACCAGCCCGTCGAAAATATTCAACACTATTTACTTTTTTACTTTGAAAGCCAAAGGCGCCTATTCAATGTCAACAACTACCGTCATTAACGTATTTCTTAACTGATCTTTAGTATTTGTAAAAATATTATGATCAGATAATGTGTAATTTGTTTCGCAACAAAATTTGCGTTAAAATTATTAAACAAAACAAAAACATTTTATTATTATTGAAAGTGATCGCAGTTGCCAGCAGCTGTATGACCGGACTTTTAGGGGTGAGAGACGGCATCATGCAAGCATTTCTCCGTCGCCTACTAGTTCTCTATTAGTGTCGAGAGCGGACCATTTTAAGACTAGGACCACAGCCCGAGTTGACAGAGGCATGCGAATGTCCTTATATACCTTTCAGACTCAGAAACGGGCCACGCGCAAGGCAGTGTCTGTGGTACGGTCATATATGGAAGGGCACAAGGCAAATGCTGGACTGCAGATGGTTCATTGACAGGGGCCTACACGCAGCACGCGTCTCGTTTTCACAACTACAATAATACTGCTTCAAGAGAAAGGAAGACCCCTAAGTCGGAGCACCACCGTCGCAGTCAGGCCCCGCACAGCCAGACAAGTGGTGGTGAAGAATTTGTGTTTATTAAATGAATAAACAAACTAAATATGAACTTACCGAGCAGTGGGAAGTCTTTGAACGGTTCATTCTTAACCACTTCTATCCCCTCGCCGCCGCCCGTTTCATTTTTTGATACCTCCGCCACACAGTACAACTGCGCCACTTGGTACTGTGCAACAAACAAAAAAACGTTACAATGTGCTCTGAGGAAAGAAACCTACGTGCAAGTTTGACTAACCATTCGATCAAGGTAACGAAAACCTGATTTTTATGACACTGAAGCAGTCACCTCGGCCAGCCCCCCGACCGCCGATAGCGATAAGCTATAGCTTTCGATATTGCTTTCATAGGCGGTACGAAATGACAAGATGACGTCATAAACTATATACGTAGCCAAAGCAATCGGTTAGTTAGGCGGTCGGGGGGCTGGACCCCGTCAAAAAATAAGGAGAACCCAGGAGCTCCAGCAACTCGCACATATACTTGCACGCACAGACCCTTGGACGGCCACGTATCCCGAAACAGTCGGACAGTGCGCAGGCAGCTGTTGCAACTTTGCGAGATTCCGTGTCCGCGAGAGGTTGTCTATGTGTGAAAAATATGTGAAAATTTGTATGGCATTGAACCAGCGCTCTTTGATAGAAAACGAGGTGAGTTAAAATGTTGCCCTAGGTACAAAGTCTTTCATTAATCAAGCCCGGTGAAGCTGAAAATGCCGTCTGGGGCAATCGGCAAACTATCTTCAAACAAAAAATAGTACATTGTTCACCGAGAGGAGAAAGTGACCGATTACCGTCGAGGGTGTCGTTTGAAGCCCGAGCCGTAGGCGAGGGCTTTAAAACACCTGAGATCGGGAATCGCAGTTTCTCTCGAGTGATACATAGTGCTTTATACTACACCTAAAAGGAAAATAAAAAACGAAATCTTTACTAATTGAAATATATATTGAAATTGTTGCAGTTAGTGAAGCTTAATGTAACACTTTTTCCATTAATGTTATTTTTGCTGTTTCCTTCAACTGCGGCGGAGTTAAAAAATCTTCATCATCACTATCACTACTTATCATTTTGATAGTTTTATTTTACTTTCTACGAAAACTGAATCCTCAAACAACACACAAATTGGAAATGGCGCCAATGGCGTCTGCAATTTTCACATGTTCTTTTTTCAAATTGTTTATCCTGCCGCCGCAGGGTCGCACTGCCAGCCCGACACCATCCAACACACAGCTAGTGGCCAGTGTCATTTTGCGAACTTGGAGATAAAAACTCACTGTAAAAACTTTTTGGCTTTTGATATTTAGGTTACCGGCGCATAGTCTTACCCAAAATTAAAAAAGAAAAACCACGTAAGAAATGGATTTTCATACACTTTTCTCTCCCGCTCAGATGCGTTTTCTCCCCGCATATTTGTTCGATATGCAATGACGTACTTTCTACCGTAAATTTGATAAAGTATCAAGGTACTTTTCAAGCAGGTGTAGTATAAATTGTTTTTATTAACGTAATCGAATGTCGAATGAAAGTAGGACCTGCCCCCCGACCGCCTAACCGATTGCTTTGGCTTCGTGTATAGTTTATGACGTCATCTTGTCATTTCGTACCGCCTATGCCAGCAATATCAAAAGCTATAGGCTATAGCTTCAGATATACGCTTATACCTATTAGCTAGATGACAAGAGGACGTCATAAACTATACACGTAGCCAAAGCAATCGGTTAGGCGGTCGGACCCCTGGTGACAGCTAGGAGAGTTCAAATTTTGCAATACAAATTCTCGTTTCCGTTAACATTATCTAATGTTAAAAAAACATAATTAGGCTCTCTCATAATTTTAGGTTATCGAAGCAATACACATTATCACTATTCAATTAATAGTTTAAAGTCAATTAAAATGTGCCTATGTATGGGAAATGTATGTACATGTATGGGATCGTATAGTAGCGCCACCTAGTGACAAGTTGGTAATTTCGATGTACTACAATTTGTAATTATACACTTTACTTTTTTTATATACACTTTTAAACTTTCGCGCTCCACAGTTAAACAAAAGAATTTATACGGGGATTAACGCAAATTAATTAGTAAAAAGGTATCGTACTTCGTTCTTCATACCCGACGTCCCAACGTCTCGACCGAGTTACAACGGCCGTGGTCACGGGCTGACTGGAGACGAAGAAGAGAGGGTATGATACGTTTTTACTAATTAGTTGGCGTTAATCCCCGTTTAAATTCTTTCTGCTTCTCTTCCTTCTTCTTTCTATGCAACAGAGAATTAACTGGCTTAGCTGAGATCCTGCATTTTAGTTTCGAACTTTTTCATATTGATCCATTTCGATTGGACGTGTTAATAAAGAATATAAAATTATAAAAGTATAGGAGCTATATGGGCTATAGGTACAGACTATAACAAGCCCTTCGAGCATTAGAACAGGTAGGTACACTTATCTAGCTTACTGAAGGGAGCGAGAGGACGATGTACGTCTCCCGATTGTGTACAAGATTTTTAATATTATTTGAATGCAGTTTTACTTAACTTTAAAATCGACGACATTGTTCCTTACAACAAATTTCCCTATCTCTTAAAGTTTCGCACTTCCCCATACTGACCCATTTGGATTGGTCAACCTGTGTAATAAAGAATTCTAATATATGAGCTTTGTAGACTTTAAGAATGCCTTTGAATCATTCAAACAGGGTTAGCAGACTTATCTAGCTTACTAGAGAAAGCGAGACAGAATGACAGCTAGAGACACAAAGAGTATGCAGTAATGTTAACCATAATCATAGAATAGGATGTTCCATAATACAATGAAATGACTAGCAAGAGCAGACTTCACAATTAAAAGTGTAATTATACCAAGCAAATATAGTCTCAAGATTTAGTCATTGAATGGGATAAAGACATTCCACAAAAAGGTTTAGAAAAAGTATTTTACCCTCATTTATGTTACCAAACTTGTATTCTTACAAAAACAAAATTGACAACCATAAAAGTACTATGTTATTATATCATCAAGGTCGAAATTACAATAAATTAAACATAGTAATAGAAAAAAAAAACAAGTTTGAAGACTTGATTTTTTTAATTAAACCTTTACTTAGGTAACTTCTGAAATAAAACTTATTGTCACAAGTTAATTTATTTAGAATTCTCATGCTTCCTTGTATGTACTTTCGAATCATACTAAACTGGATTGTAAAGGAATGCCAAATTAATGAATATGTAACTGTGATAATTGTATTATTTACTTTTGAATTTGACTTATCACATAAGTAGTTAATAGTCTTAAATATAATAGTGAACCATATGATCACATAATACATGTTATGTTGTGAAGAAACATCTAAATGGACAAGACTTAGTTGTCAAACAGAGGAAGAGAAGAGGAAGAGTAATCACAAACTATTGAACTAAACCAAAACCATAAACAACCGCTTTTGTGTAATTTAAATATCATTAATTTGAGGAGAAGGAGAAGAGCAGACATCTCATCTGTTTATAGTTGTTGAGATGATGTTGATGATTGCATAATGGAAAGATAACAAAAATAAATGTATAATAATTTGAGAATAAAAAAGAAAACTATTAAATCTCACTTAACTTGAAAATGACACTTCATTCTCCAAAGTGATTTAGCATTGACTACAACCTATATTTGTATGATCATAATATTATTTTTAAATAAATTTCTACTTCAAAGTTTTTGTTGGTGACAACTAACACCCATTTGCACTAAACTTATGAATCGCCTAAGTTCTTGCCTAATTTGTTTAGGCTACTCCTAGCGAAAAATTTGCTTGCACTAACCTTAGGCAATTCCTAACTCCACTTAGGAGATTCATAACTTTATGAGCCCGATTAGGAAGCGCCCAATGAGAAAGGCGACACTTAAGTAGTAATATTATGTCATTTTCTGTCTGTCACAATCAAATCAATCAATCAGGCACTTTTTGATGGGTTATTTTCTTCCGCCGTGAAATTCGGAGTTTGTTTACGTTTTGTGCATTCCATTTTAATAAAAACCACACGAAAATACCACGAAAGGCACAACAACAAAGTCCACAAATTAGATTGTCAAGACATGACGTAGACAAATAAACAATCTATCATTCCAATCGTTCGTCATTCTTTCATCATTCACTTTGCTAGGCAATTCCTTAGTTTCGTCACAGCTGAGACAGAACTTTTAGGGCAAACCATTTTTTTTGGTGGGGTGCTCCTAAGCTTAGGTGTATCTTAACTAGGACAAGCCTAACCCAAGTTTAGTGCAAACAGGCATTAGTATCTGAACTAACAAACTTCATTTATTAAGTATTTTGTCATAGCTATCTCTGGTAATAGCAACAGTAAGCTGTACAGTCCTTGTATATAATGAAATCAATTATATATAATTGGTTAGTTCCAATGATTAGGTTACATAATTTATAACTTAATGATAAACAATCAACATTGATAACAGCATTAAAATTTACAGCCAATACTTTATCCTGTTAGATATGCTTTATTATAGAAAATTGCAGTAACATTTTATCTCCTTCATGAAATGTTTTATTGTAAGAAATATGAATTATTTAGTCTACTATAATAACATACAAAATATTTACAATATCACATCACACATAGAGAATTACAGATCAGCTTAAGTTTTCTATCTTGAGTAGTATTAGAACCTGAATTCAGAATACTTACTCCGTAGGTAAACTCAAATGTGGAGTTTAGCAATAGATTTTGCAAAGCAAGGTATATTAAAAAATATTGAATATGACTGTATGTATGTAATGTTGCAAAGCAAGGCATATTAAAAAAATATTTAATATGACTGTATGTATGTAATGTATAAGTTTACAATTCAACTGACATTTCTCACAAAGGTCAAAAAGGCAAAAATATTATTTTATATATTTATATTTAATATTATTACTTTGTAACAAATACAAAATATATGTTTTGCAAATGAACATACATGCTAAACCAATACTAGCATTAGATTGGTCACCGTGTACCTAAATAAAAAGATTGCCAAGATTATCTTTGGAGAATTACTGACATTATTATGTGGCATTATCCTGATAACTCTTAAACCAATAGATAAGTAGTAACTCTGACCATAATTTTAACAAAAAAAAACACTAGTGATTTATAAGAATTTGAAAAACAAATTATTCTTACCTCTTCAACTGTTAGAGGAAGAGTAACACGGCTGAAAGAAAAAAAGAATATGGTTAAGGTCAGTTATGATGTATTGTAGGCACATCAGGTCTAATAAAATTTATAAACACTGAACAATTTTCGTAGTTTGTCACTTATGTTATGACAAGAACGTATATAATTGCAGCTGATGATTGTACCAGGTATAATTTCCAACTCATGCATGCAGTATGCAGTACCATACCATCTGCTACCTACTCTCAACCTTGACCTGAACATCTTCTGTCAGTGTCATTTCTGTGCAATATAATAACTTGGTAGCTAAAAGCTCTCATCGTCTTTATTAATGATAATTAGGTACGTCATTATCTTAGAATTAAACTCGAACTAATGTGTGCTGATAAGGTGGAATTTGCCAACATCTATGTAAAGAGTATTCAAGTAGAACGGTCAAAAATCGATTCATATTCACAAAGTTTTAACCTTCGCAAAAGTACTTACTATTCTTTGATGAGCATGATGTAGTTGTGTTATTCCACTTAAATGCACATTAGACAGTCCACACCACCGCAAAATTATACCTATCACACTGCAAGCCTTGAGCTATGTCCTGATTATTGGCAGATTATTGTAATTTTTATCTATGACTAGCCAATGAAAGTGACAAGGCGCATGCTCGTTTCATGACGCAACGGATATTACGTCAACTCTTTAGGATGCGTTTGGATGAGTTAAATTAGGTTTTATATATGCGTTCACGTCATTACATAACCACAACAACATATAACACGAACAATGTCATTAAAATACCATAACGCCACTTAAAAAATCAGCGGGAGTTGATTTAACCATATATTTTTTTATTGATGCTCTTAGAATAAAACAAAAGAAGTCTAACGACACTTTTAGCTGTCTCAAGAAGTCTTACCTACCTATATAACAAAAACAACCTTACTGAAACCCGAAAAGTTTGAGGAACTTTTAATTCATTATCATCGTGAATAAAAGTAAAGTTAACAATAATATATCCAACTAAAAGACTTGTGTCCAGGGCACGAAAAAAGAATTTAAAAAAAAAATTTCAATGTCAATTGTCATTTGTCAGTCAGTTTGACATTGTGATATCATCATGGATGTGTGATGGTGAACTTTTTTGAATTAATGAAATCACATAGATCAAAATCCCATAGTATACCTAATAATACTTAACAAAATCTATCGAAATGTTTTAAGCAATGATTAAATAGCTATTCTGATGCTTTAAATTTCAATCGTGCCTCTATTTTTAAGATTTATTAGTGGTGTTGGATACCAGAAAAATGAGTTTAGTCGGGAAAAAGTGTGAATCGATATCTTTACCTGAAACAAGCAAAGGTGATATCATTCCGAGTATCACACCAGACGACGTTTTGCGCTTGGAAAAAATCACCGATACATATCTCTGTAGTCCCGAAGCTAATGTATACGATATAGATTTTACAAGATTTAAAATACGTGATTTGGAGACGGGGACGGTTTTGTTTGAAATAGCTAAGCCTCCTACGGATTTTGGTGTCGACAATGACAGTGCAGAGGATACTCCAGAAGAACCGCTTGACCCTAATGCAGGTAGATTTGTACGATACCAGTTTACACCGCAGTTCCTAAAGCTGAAAACTGTTGGTGCGACGTAAGTTTCGCTGCAACTTCATTGAGTAATGTAAGTTACGAGGATAACAACAAAAATATAATTACACGAAACGTAATATTTTCAGTGTGGAGTTCACGGTCGGAGCCCGACCTGTAAATCACTTCCGCATGATTGAGAAGCATTTCTTCAGAGACACATTACTCAAGACCTTCGATTTTGAGTTTGGCTTCTGCATTCCATTCTCAAGGAACACATGTGAACACATTTACGAGTTTCCCACTCTGCCTCCTGACTTAGGTATGTACTTATGGAATGATGATAGTTACAGATTCAACAAAAGACATGGTTTTTCTTATTTTAAAATCACATTTATCCATACATAAATAATCTTACAAAGTAACATAGTGATCAGTTAAGATTCCACTACTATAATACTCTACTGCCACTAAATATGATACAAAATTAAATCAAATATGTTCAGAATTTAATAGTATGTATTAAATTAGATTAGTACATAACATAACAATAATAGCCTTACAAATAAACAGAGAATAAGCTTAGAATAGTCATTCCGTGTTTTGTTCCCATCATATAAACATCCTTGCAACATAAGACTAAAAGAGACAAAACACGGTATAACTATTTAAAGCGTATTCTCCATTTATTTGTAAGACATTAAAGGTGGGTTTTACCAACATCCAATTTACACGAGAATAGCTATCCCAGTATAACTTTACTCTTATGATTACTGCTAACTTTGGTTTCATTTCACCAGATTAATCTATTGGTAAGTTACTCTCGCATTGTTACTCTGTGACAATAAACAAATGAAACAAACGAAAATATTAACCACCAGACATAAAAGTACATTCATACCATGCCTGAGCAATGGCGCTGCATATTTTTAATTAACCAGCATAATATGTCTGCTTGACATTTGAATAACTTCAAATATCTGTTGTGTTGATTGTTTGTCGACGGAGAATATTGTAAATATAAGAAGTCATGAATAGCGTAATTCTTTAATACATACCAGCACGTAAATACAACGAGCGCCTGCAACTCACCTACTTATTTGCTGCATGGGTACTTCAGACAATGCTTAATTTTTGTCAGCAAATTATACACAGAGGCTTTTGACAAACGGAATCTTATGTGCCGAAGTCATAGTCATCATTATCTTCAAAGTACTATGTCCTTTCTTTAAACTATGTTGTCATTTGATTAGTCAATAAATTGATTCAAACGTAACAACATTTTGTTAGATTATCTATAAAATTTGTCCATGACAGTTATTGTGATGCAACTTAATCTATGAATAACAGCTTACTCGGCCGAAATCGGCGGTATAAGAAGTTACTCCGGTATAGTAAATATATCCTTGGGTTAAATGTTGGTGAAATGAAAAGTTTGTTTACTCTTGAATAATTAGCGATTTACTCTCGGAATAAGACTTATACTACCTTGGTGAATCCGCCTTAACTATACTATAATAAAGTGTTGTTTCCTTTTACTTTCAGTTGAAGAGATGATTGCAGCACCATTTGAAACATGCTCTGACAGTTTTTATTTTGTTGACAATCACCTGGTGATGCATAATAAGGCTGACTATGCCTACAATGGCGGTATAAATAACTAAAAAGAATATACTTTCTACATACTGCATTACTTTTCCAATAAACTTCGTAATTGAAGCACTACTAAAACAATTTTGAAAATGGTATTTCTATTTTAAACTGACATACTTTTGATTCCGGTGTGTATGTGATATTATATTCAAAGCCGTGAAGACCGTTATTAAAAAATTAAAGGTTTTCAAAATTTTACAGCAAATTATTATTAGCAGCCAGAGCTTACTACCATATAATACAACATATTCCCATAGTTAACAATATCCCTAGTGTTAACATTTTACGGCTTTGACAATATCATTTTGTCACTAGATAAAATAACTTTTTTGTAAAATATATTTTTTATCATAAAATGATGTAATAATTAAAACTGGTCTCGTTTAAAGCAAGATGCCTTAGATGGGGCTGCTGATTATCTATAGTCCTAAGTTAAACATAAACTATGTTTATTGAAATTGTATTCTATTCCGTATATTCAAATATGAATAGTTATGGCCAGTGCAATAGGAGACAGTTGTTGGGTGTTATTTTGTCTGTCAAAACCTTCGATAAATTATGTACTAGTACAAAAGACGGTAGGCGACTTTGGGGCCCCAGAGCCAAAATGACATTTGTGGCGATAACAGTAATTATTAAGTACAAACATTTTGTAACCTTAATTTAATCTTTATTTTTAAGACATAAGGTTCATAGTAAGCTGAATTTGTTGATGATATCCAATGTTTTTTTTAGATTTTGTTATTTAAAATTTAAATGTATAAGAATGAGCAAACAGGACCACTTTCAAGATGCTTCTTTGTTCCGTATCCTTCATCTAGTTCTAGTACATTATTGATCGAAAGTCAAAATAGACCATTTAGAAATAGAGGCGGTACTGTTATACAATGCATCAATTTTGCAGTAGACAGACAAAATAATACACCAACACTGCCTCTGGTCTGCAATGAGTGGTAAAATAGAGCAATCCTGTAATACCCCAAAAATATGAGACTGTAAATGTCGTATTTTAACCCACCCCATTTTTTTAATAATACCCTGGACTTTACATTCCTGAGTGACATTACCAGTTTATTCTAAATATTTTGTTAGTCTCAAATTAAAGTTTGGAAAATTTGAGCATACTATCTTTAACATTTAAAATGTTTACTGAAACTGGCTTGCACCATAACTTACTTTATATGATAAGTGTTTAAAGTAATAAAAATATCTTTACATCTTTTCACTTTTTTATAGTTGGAACAGACATGGTACAGACGCCTGCACGTCAACCTATCCAAAACTGTTAAATTTCTTCAATACATTTTTAACCATATATCTTAGTTATAAAGTTCAAAGTCTATTGAGGAAATTTGACAGTTTGTGGTAGGTTGATGTGCAGGCGTGTGTACTTTATGATTTGTGAGTTTTGATGCAAGTCAAGTGTTGTGGATGTGAGATCACTTAGTTGACACCATTTGGCACGAAATGATTGTAGCACTGACACCTATTTTCGAATTTTTGGTGTGTAACACTTAGTTTCCTATTTAGACATCAAGGTGCCGCCCTTGTTACGTGTTATTGTGTATGTAGATTGTAAGGGTGCTTTACGACAGATCTTGAAATTGTTTCTAGTCATTATTATAAAATATGTTTTACTTTAAATAACTTAATTCTTAATAATTATTTTATAAAAATGTGTACAGGGGAAAATGTTGGATAATAAAATATTTCATTAATGCAAATACTGTAGTAGTGACATTGATGTATTTGTTAACATTACTAATAATAACTCTACTGTACTGATAAAAAAAACTTTAAAGCATTGTAATCAATAAATCTAAATGTTAGTGAGACTTCAATTTAAACTAAACTTGTTTTATATTACAAAAACACAAATGTTGAAAAAAAATCCACAAGCAGGATTTGAACCTGCACCCTTCTGACATACCGGGTCAGGTGCTCTTCCAATTGAGCTATCGTGGTTCTAACCTAAATTATTGACGGTAGTTGTTGTCATTGAATGGGTGCCTTTGGCTTTTAAAGTAAAAAAGTAAATAGTGTTGAATAATTTCGGCGGGCTGGTTAGAACCACGATAGCTCAATTGGAGAAGCACCTGACCCGGTATGTCAGAAGGGTGCAGGTTCAAATCCTGCTCGTGAAATTTTTTTCAACATTTGTGTTTTTGTAATTTGTTTCGCAACAAAATTTGCGTTAAAATGTTATAAACAAAACAAAAACAATTTATAAATAGCTTGCCTACTTCTTAACTGATCTTTAGTATTTGTAAAAATATTATGATCGGGTGTTAATGACGGTAGTTGTTGACATTGAATGGGTGCCTTTGGCTTTCAAAGTAAAAAAGTAAATAGTGCGTTCAGTCGCATAATGCCAAATTCGCAAAATGGCAACCGAGTCGTAATTGGACAAATTCGCATAATGGCATATTCGTAAAAGGACAAATTCGCGAAATAGCATATTCGTAAAAGGACAAATTCACAAAAAGACTAATTCGCAAAAGGACAAATTCGCGAAATGACAAATTTTTACCAACGCATGCCGTATCGTGAACAATATATACGTACGATATTATTATAAATGAAATGCACACAAACATTGAAAAAATCATTTTAATTTTTACAAAAATAATCACAGGTCTTTATAATTAGAGAAAAAGTCTTAAATCAAAACACAAAAAGTCACAAAAAAATACGATAAGTAGGTACGATATCCAAAAAATGTTTTAAATATGAAACTTTCATACTGAAAGGGACAAACATTGAAAAAATCATTTTAATTTTTACAAAAATAATCACAGGTCGTTATAATTAGAGAAAAAGTCTTAAATCAAAACACAAAAAGTCACAAAAAAATACGATATGCAAAAAATGTTTTAAATATGAAACTTTCATACTGAAAGGGAAAATTATAATAGCATTTGATAATAAATTATCCTTTGAAAAAAATATTTAACAGAAATTTTCTTATCATTGAGTTCTGCTAATAATTTGTTGTACTTTTTGTCAAATTGTATGTCTTTATTCCTACGGTTTTTTCGTCTTGGAGTAAAAAGATTCCGTTTCATGATAATGTCGAAATGCTTTGATTCTTTCTTTATTTTGTGTATAAAATTAAACAAGGACGGACGCGTCGGAATCAATACATTTAGTCGGTGGTGCCATCCTTCCAGCGCATTTGTAGTACGATGACGTTGTCCAGCGCAACTAAGAAGTGTTGAGCCTAATCTGATCCACTGCCTCTCAAAATAGTGAAGGAAATTATCCATATCACCAGTATCTTCTATGGCTGCAGATATTATTTGCCAACCTTCGGTGATGAAGTCGGGTGGCAGAAGTACCAAAATGGCTGCTCTCCGAATAATATTTCTTTGACCTCTTGTTTTGTCGACTTTTAGCTCTTTAGCCTTCTTCCAAACAGCTTTTTGGTAATGATAATAACAACCACTTACTTTAACTTGCGGAAATACGGCTTTAACCGCATTCATGGCTGCAATTTCATAGTCACTTTTAAATGTTTTTATCGTCACGCCTAGAATATTTTTAATCAAGCGGAAAAATCTTGTGTACGTATTTTGACTTTTATCAGGCAATAGTGCATATACGACCGGAACGAGTGATGTTGTATTCATATCCGAATGTAAATCTATGTGCAGAGTATATAATTGGTAGAATGGTTTCGGTACACTTTTAAATGTTCCATCGCCATAATAATTTAACGAATTCGAACCTTTCATCATTCTTCGAGATAATTTAGAAGCGAACACCAATATTTTATCTTCTTCGCCATCTTGTACCAATAAAAAATGTTGAGCTAGACTTTCAGGTACAGATACATCTTTTACCGAATGAAAAGTCAGCTTTTCTGCATTTAGAAATTTTTTCCTTGCTTTGTATAAAGTATCCTTTTTTTCATGGAATGTAGGCAATGATGTGCTCGTCGTATTCGTTGTATCAAATACTTTTTCAAATAGACCCTTTATAGGCGTTAAATCCTTGCACACCGCTCTTTTCAACTTATTCATTTTGATTAGCACATCGTTTTTTTCTTGATGAGGCAGACATGTATGTTCAGGTTTTCTCAATATTTTCTTTAAATGTTCGTCCACAGTAACTGACGCATTACACTCATTTTTATTTACACAACGCCAACGGGAACTTTTGTTTTTATTTATTCGCTTGGTTTTATTAAATCTATGTCCATCGAACAACAATGTATCATTGCCCTTTTGATTTTTTTCAAAAATTAAAATATCTTCTTCCATTATCTCGTCAAATAACCACTAATACTACCAAATCCAGAAACAAACCATGCAGAATAGTAAGTGACTTTAACGTTAACTCACAAAAATACGAAACTACCTACATTATTTCATTAATTTTTCTTTGACTCGTTCCGTTTCGCATTGACTGCATAAATTGTATTGTAAAATATCCATAACGATTGTAGACAATAAGTATTAAGTATAGTTTATTTGTGCTGAGTGCATAAATAAACTATAAATGTAAATAAGGAAAATACCCAGCAATTTTTACCCTATCTAATATATGTCGGCATTCACTAACCACGTAGTTTCTCATTATATAACTAGATGGCGTTTTAATAATAATCTACCAGTTTTTTTTAATCTTAAGATTATTAAAATGATAAGAAAATTTCTGTTAAATATTTTTTTTTTCAAAGTATAATTTATTATCAAATGCTATTATAATTGTCCCTTTCAGTATGAAAAATTCATATTTAAAACATTTTTTGGATATCGTACCTACTTATCGTATTTTTGTGACTTTTTGTGTTTTGATTTAAGACTTTTTCTCTAATTATAACGACCTGTGATTATTTTTGTAAAAATTAAAATGATTTTTTCAATGTTTGTGTGCATTTCATTTATAATAATATCGTACGTATATATTGTTCACGATACGGCATGCGTTGGTAAAAATTTGTCATTTCGCGAATTTGTCCTTTTGCGAATTAGTCTTTTTGTGAATTTGTCCTTTTACGAATATGCTATTTCGCGAATTTGTCCTTTTACGAATATGCCATTATGCGAATTTGTCCAATTACGACTCGGTTGCCATTTTGCGAATTTGGCATTATGCAACTGAACGAAATAGTGTTGAATAATTTCTGCGGGCTGGTTAGAACCACGATAGCTCAATTGGAAGAGCACGTGAACCGGTATGTCAGAAGGGTGCAGGTTTAAATCCTGCTCGTGGAAATTTTTTCAACATTTGTGTTTTTGTAATTTGTTTCGCAACAAAATTTGCGTTAAAATTATATAAACAAAACAAAAACATTTTGTTATATATTATTGATTCGCTTTATTGCAACCTATCATTAAAGGTATATTACTTAAATATAAGTAAGTACTGGCGGCTTATAAAATATTTAAAATATAATTGATAAAATGCAGTGCATGCCGTCCAGTGATTGTCTTTGTGAACATGTGTTCAATAACAAACAAACAAATAATTTTAAAAAACGAACTCGATGTGTTCATTGTGTATGTAAAAAGAAACCCCTCTTTTCTCTAACCACTTGTTGGTGTAGATAGGTACAATTATTACCTGTTCATTTAATTAGAATCGTATGTACATGTAAAAACAATGTTCAACCATGTTCAACTAAGATATTAAGCGTAGTAGTCCATGAAATAGCTTTACCACCTTTAGAGTGAATGTCCTTTGTATATATAACATCAAGGTCTATTTTTGTTTACAAAACCAAGTGACAGATGCAACTTCATGATTGACAATGAGCCTTAGCTAAAATTTCATCGTCATGACGCATAAGTATAAATTATTCCATACGAATCCTTCCGTGTATTGGCTACCTACGTGATATTGGCGAATTATACTAGAAGAAGCCAAGAAGCTATGCCAGAAGAAGAAGTTTATGTCAAAGTCAAGTGGTGGCAATATTATGGTTGGCTAGGTGTATACCGTTCTATAGTTTAGTGGCTATTTACCATTTTCATTGTGGTTAGTAGAAGAGATTGAACTGCCCGATTTTATTATTAGACCATTAGAGAATCATGTTTTAATACATGTGCTTATCCCGAGTGCATGGTGCGTTTTTTTTTATTCGATCAAGTTAAAACTGTCTACAATTTTTACATTTGTTTTATTCCTTAAGAGCCAGCACTTGGTCTTCGTCTCACCTGATGTTAAGTGATGGTGAAGGCGCATTTCACCCAAAATCTTCAACTACTGAGGCACTGGCTACCTTATCTGATGCCGGAACACAGCAACAAACATTGATGTTATGGCGTCATACCTATTGATAGATGATATGGGATCATAGCAGCAGCGCCATCGTGAGTTCTTGAGGCTAGTTCGTGGCATAAGTTTTTAAATAGGGTAGTTATCTGACAGGTTTTAGAAAAATATGTCTAATGGTTCATTATAGCATAATATATTTGCAATTTGATTATGTGTTCGTTGTGAATTTCTTTATTTTTTATGAAAATCGCCATTAAAATTCAAATGAATAAAATAGCCGCCAAAACGATGCATGCAGGTCACGTGATGTCGTGACGTCACCTGCTTGTAAACAAACTTTTAGCTGTCAAATCACACCATACAAAACTTCAAGTGACATTTACTGTAAACAAGCAGGTGACGTCACTTCCTGATTCAGCCAATCCCATGGTCAATCATACGAATTATACTTATTTTAAAATTATGTGCTGGCAAAATTGGTTTAAAAAATGTTTACTGTTAAGTTAACAACAGGTTGATCTATATTTTCATTGTAGTCAAATACCCTATTGGTCGAATAGATAGAGAAACTCGCACTACATACTGTATGGTGTTTTTTACAAATTTTATATCGAGATAGTATTGCGTTTGCGAGGCAGTTTACATTTCGTAATCGAGCGAGATTGTATTTTGACGCCCTTCGATTGACGCTTTCACATTACCTATCCGAACTCCGGTTCGACTTTTTATTGGCTGTTAAGTAATTTAATTTGTGTGTTCCAATGTATTTGATGTTCTAGTGTGAAATTTGGATATACTTGTAAACTGCGGGCTATATTAACCTTATTCTTGGCATAGTGGATTATTTAAATATCTAAATATGTCGCCATAACATCAATGTTTGTAGCATTGTTGTGTTCCGGCAGCTAGAGATAAGATAGCCAGTACCTCACTAGTTGAGGATTCCGGGTGAAGTGCGCTTCCATCATTGGCCTTATCATCACTTAACATCAGGTGAGATCAAGGCACTGCGCTTACACGTTAATATAAAAAAAAAATTGAGACATAACTTACAAAAATTTTTGAGTTGTGTTAAAAGAACATATTTTAATTATAAAAAATATATATAATTCCACGAAAACAACTGCCAAGTATAAGGTTAATATGGGGCTATCGTTAGGGTGACTCGTTTTACAGTCGACTATGTTTAAAACAAATTGTTGGGGAAAAAATATATTGACATTAAGTAAAAAGTAGAAGGAAGCTTGAATACAATTGTAAAATAAAGTACAGACGCCTGCACATCAACCTATCCAAAACTGTCAAATTTCTTCAATACATTTTTAACCGTAGGTATACCTTAGTAAGAAAATTCAAAGTCCATTGAGGAAATTTGACAGTTTGAGGTAGAATGTTTTTGTTTTGTTTATATAATTTTAACGCAAATTTTGTTGGTTTTTTTGGTTAGAACCACGATACCTCAATTGGAAGAGCCCCGAAGAAACCCGGAAGAGACCCGGTATGTCAGAAGGGTGCAGGTTCAAATCCTGCTCGTGGAAATTTTTTCAACATTTGTGTTTTTGTAATTTGTTTCGCAACAAAATTTGCGTTAAAATTATATAAACAAAACAAAAACATTTTATAAATAGCTTGCCTACTTCTTAACTGATCTTTAGTATTTGTAAAAATATTATGATCGAGTGTTAATGACGGTAGTTGTTGACATTGAATGGGTGCCTTTGGCTTTCAAAGTAAAAAAGTAAATAGTGTTGAATAATTTCGGCGGGTTGGTTAGAACCACGATAGCTCAATTGGAAGAGCACCTGACCCGGTATGTCAGAAGGGTGCAGGTTTAAATCTTGCTCGTGGAAATTTTTTCAACATTTGTGTTTTTGTAGTTTGTGGTAGGTTGCGTGTGTACGTATCTGCATCCACAGTGAAGTATTTATTCGAACTTAATAAAGCCATATGACAATATTGCTTTTATCTATTTGATGTATAATAAATATATATACAAAAGATATGAAATATTATCACCTAGGCGAAGATTATGATAGTATGGCACGAATGTAACGGACGTTCCTTGACATTTCTAGTAAAATAAAGATTGTTGGAGGACCCATATTCAAACACAGTTTTAACTTTAGCCTTTCGTCGATGCGACACCATCAACAGCAAGTATTGTCAATAATAACAGTTCGTCCCTTATTTGGTACAGTCACAAGCATTAACTTGTAGGGAAATGTAACCATTGTTCGACACTTTAAACCCAGCGTTCAACAAATTCAAATCGTTTATTTGCAGAGAATAGGGTTACATTTTTTTTTACAAAAGTTCATAGATGTAATTCTGTCAGTAAAATTAACCAAAATCCGAGTTTAAAAAGTCCTTTACATTGTAAAAAAACAACTTTCAATTAACCATTAGGTTTAGGGGTCCGAGCTTAAACTGGTTTAGAATTTTATTCAATATTTTAATACACATACAAAAACAGCTTTTATGATAAAGAGCGGTTTTTGGTTTTCTATCTAATACAAGCCTGTCATTACATCTTGTATTTCTTGGGTATATGTCTCTTGCTGTCTTAAAAATTCGAGCGCAATCTTACAAATTTATAAATATCGAGGACAGTTAATATTTTTGTGCAATAAAAACTCTTGTAACATCAGTGCCGTTCGTTACCCCATATTAAAATACCATAAGCAATATTTCATCATTATCATCATCTCAGCCAAAAGACGTCCACTGCTGGACAAAGGCCAAGGATCTCCACAACGACCGGTTTTGTGCTGCTTGCATCCAGCGGCTTCCCGCGACCTTCACCAGATCGTCGTTGTTGGAGGCCTGTCCACACTGCGCTTTGCGGTACGCTGTCGCCACTCGAGGACTGTTCCGCCCCAGCGGCCATCAGTACTGCGAGTAATATTTGAGGCAACATAACCATAGTAAGCAGACAATACTTTGTGACAATACAGTTTTCGTCGCTTAAAAATTTTGTAGATTTTCATTGAAATTTTACAGGATGACGGCTAGAAGCAGGTGGTCTGAATTCAATTGTTGCTAAGAATCAGTTGTTGACCCCTATTTTAAAATGATTAAGGAGAAAAATGTCGATCACTGGTTCCTGTCGAGCGCTGGTACCTTATACACTTTCGACTAGTTTTGACTCTTATTCCATTGTGTTAGGAGTTATTGTTTACATAATAATGCTCGTGACTGTATTTTGTGGTTGTCAAGTTTTTATATCACTGTGTTATTTCTCAGGCAGATTTATACAAGTCTTCACACCAAATGCGATACAACGATTAAGTACCGGAAGTAATCACCCGTCTTGTTTTAATGTGAGGTGGACTAGTCTGAATCTACCTTAAGTGTTAAAGTCTTAAGAAAATTCACTGAATCACCACACTAGTTTTGTCGATGATAATAAATTTATTTGTTTGAAAATATCTAATGTGTTACTTTATTTTTTAACCCTTTAACCGCCAAGGTCGGATTAATCCAACAAATTTTTTCGGGTCCATTTCGCCAGTGTCGTATATTTGCAACCAAATACCACTACTCGTATAATCTGCTATTTTTGTTTATTAACGCTGTATTATATAAAAATAATGTTTATATTTGGTAATTATTAGTTAATCAAGTAATCATTTACAATTGATTACACTTTAGTCTCTTCATTAGAAAACCTAAAAACAATGTCTGAAGTTAGATAAATTACTGATATTCTTTTCTTTCTTTTAGTTGATGGCTTCGTGCGATTAGCACATTTAGCCAATGTCAAAGTAATTTTTCTTACAAGTAAATACATAAATACTGTTGCGGCAACACTGCATCTCCCACTCATAACATCACGCGATCGACGATTACTACCATTGGCTCCGCATGAAGTGATACCAAGCAGCGGACCAATCAGGAAGCGGCTGACGATGTCGTCGAGAGCAAAAATCAAGGACTCATCTCTGCACACGCAAGCAACACGCACACAATTAATTTTAAAATTTGTAACGTTTTATCGGTCTGTGACCACTAAATAAGTACTGTTCTATTCACAAAACTGCTGCTTTTATTTCTCCACCACCTCGACCCGTTGCACGCTGCAACATTTGGTCCTTCGAGCCGGATGATCTACATTTGATCCCACGAAGCCAAAGGATATACGATACCAGCCCTACGAAGGACGAGAGACGCAAAGGTGGAATATAACTGACACGTATTCGCACGCAGCTGTTACAGTGCTTTGGTGAGGTGATCCAATCAAAATACACATCCTAAAACTCGTTATTTCATTTGCGTGATACTGTGCACTTTCTCAATTCCAGTGAGTGTCATTCTGTGCTTGCCTGCTTACGTAAGCTGGGTCTTTGCTAAAAACCGCTGGAGGAGCAGTCATTTATTGTGTTTACGCTCGCATAATTCGGGAGGAACCGTTATTGTAAGTACCTACCTTTATTTGCTCACAAGATGGCTACTGTAGACAGTGAATCAGTTATGAAAGACCTTAAAAAGAAAAGAGGATCTATTAAGCGTAGATTAACGCATTTAAAAAGATACGTGAATTCATTCAATAGCGATACATTATCCGAACACCAGCGCGCGGAAATAAAATTACGTATGATAGGAGCGCAGAATTTAATGAACGATTTTAATTGTGTACAAACTCAGATAGAGGATGTTAGCCCGGAGTCTGAAATCGAGACTCAACTCGAATCACGCGAGTTATTCGAGCGAGAATACTATGTTGTTCTTGCATTGGCTGAGTGTATGTCGCATTCCGATGAGTGTTCTGATGGCAAGAACAAGTTGTCCGCAAACAATTCTAGTAACGTTAAACTGCCTACTATTTCTATCCCTGACTTTGACGGCACGTACGAGCACTGGTTAGAGTATCGTGATACCTTTTCGTCGTTGGTACATAATTGCAAAGTAATGTCACCTGTCCAAAAATTTCATTATTTGAAATCATCATTGAAGGGTTGCGCCAAATCAGTGATAGACTCTTTGGAATTTGCGGCAAATAACTATGAGATTGCGTGGGAATTACTACTCAATAGATTTGATAATAAAAAATTACTTGTTCGTAATCATCTAAAATCTATATTTTCCATACAGACTTTATCTAAGGAGTCGTCAACCCAATTACGCAAACTCATTGACACTATTCTTAAGAATTTACGGGCACTGAAAATTCTAGGCGAACCTACCGAACACTGGGACACGCTAATTATCTATATTGTTGTATCGAGATTGGATTCTGTCACGGAACGTGAGTGGGAACAACACCTGTGTACCTTACCTGTTGATAAAGATGATTCTAAAGTTAGGTTAAAATTAGATAATTTATTACAATTTCTTAAAAATCGAGCCGATATTCTGGAAACTCTGATAGTATCACGCAGTAGGTCAGGTCTATTTAATTCAACGGAAAACAAAAAACATAACCATTTTACGCCAAATGTGTCTAAGGTTCATTGCAACGTAGTCACTAACAAGATCACAAATAAATCTTTCAAACACGCACGCAACCATAAACTGTGTATTAAATGTAATGCTCAGCATCCACTATATTCATGTCAAAGGTTTTTAGATCTTGATTTACAGTCTAAGCTAATCTTTATTAGTGAAAATAACTTGTGCATTAACTGCTTGCGACCGGGTCACTCTGTAGATACATGTGTATTCGGACCATGTAGGAAGTGCGACAAGAAACACAACTCATTGATTTGTGATGTTAACAATCAGGCAAATATTAATTCGCGCACGGTTACCCTCGTCGCTACGAACGAGCTATGTAACAAACCTGTTGTTAACACCGATAGTCATGACACGCACACACCTAACCGTACGGTCCAGGTAAAAAATATCAACGCATACACTCACTACGCGCATTCGTCTATGGAGCAACCGGTTTTGTTATCGACTGCAGTTGTAGAAATACTGAGTGCATCAGGCGCTTATCGTAGGGCACGCGCAGTGCTCGACAGTGGCAGCGAGCGTTCCTTTATTACGCAATCACTTTGTGATAAATTAAATACGCATATGATACAGTCCACTCAGCAAATTCGTGGTGTTGGAAGCTCAATAACACAATGTTCGCTATCATGTAACATTGAGCTAAAATCACTAGATGGTAGTTTTACTAAGCGCCTACAATGTTTAGTACTGCCACAAATAACGTCACAGTTACCTACCTTCGCTTTAAATAGGAAACAATTTAACATTCCAAGTAATATCACGCTCGCCGATCCTAACTTTTATGACAGTCAGGCGATTGATTTGTTAATAGGTGCGGATCTATTTTGGGAGTTACTCATGGAAGGTAAAATGCGTTTAGCAAACGGACCTTTTCTTCAAAACACGCTATTGGGATGGGTTTTGTCGGGCTCAGTTTTGCCATTGATACAAAATAATAATGCTAAACAAGTATACTGTAATGTTACGCAAATAGATGACGGTAGCATGTGTTCATTAGACAAATTATTGCGAAAATTTTGGGAAATCGAAGAGTTACCTCAGAACGTTCCCACTGTGCTCAGTGAAGAGGAACGTTCTTGTGAGGAGCATTTTATTCAACATACCAAACGCGTAGGAGACGGGCGGTTCAGTGTTCGAATCCCGTTTAAGCAATCACCCAAATTATTAGGGGAGACACGTCCACAAGCTGAAAAACGCTTTTACGCATTAGAAAGGAAATTACAGCGCAATCCAGAGTATAAAAAAATGTACGCTAATTTTATACACGAATATATTGATTTGGGACATATGAGCCTTATACATATATATGATAACCCACACTACTTCTTACCGCATCATGGGGTGTTTCGAGAACGGGCTACTACCACAAAGTTACGCACGGTTTTTGATGCTGGAATGAAATCCAGCTCAGGGGTGTCACTAAATGACCTCCAAATGGTGGGTAGCGCTATACAGGGTGACATAGTTTCAATTTTACTGCGTTTTCGTGAAAATAAATATGTCGCTTGCGCAGACATTGAAAATTTTTACCGCCAAGTGTTAGTCGATGAAGATCAGCGTAATTTACAGCTGATCTTGTGGCGGGATGACCCTACTGAGCCGTTGAGGGTATATAGGTTAAATACTGTGACCTATGGAACGGCCTCAGCACCTTTTTTGAGTTGCAGGTGTTTAAAGCAGCTAGCTAATGAATGTGAGGTTCCGTACGTTGCGCAGGAGATAAATAAAAGTTTCTATGTCGACGACCTAATTTTGTCAGAAAATAGTATAGATCATTTAAATAATATCTGTGACGGAATCACTCAGGTGCTGGCTAAGGCATGTCTTCCATTGCGCAAGTGGGTTTATAATTTTAACCGTGTAAACCATAGCGACCCACAACACAATAATAAAGAGCTGACACTAGGAGATAGCACTCAATGTAAGGTGTTAGGTTTAGGTTGGAATAATCGGTTGGATTTATTAAATTATCACACACAAATCCAACAAGATACGAACACAATTACAAAACGCATTATGTTATCATACGCATCACAGATTTACGATCCGTTAGGGTTGCTTAGTCCATTAATTACGCTTGCTAAGACATTGCTACAAAAATGTTGGCTATTAAAACTCGGATGGGATGAGCCGGTTCCCAGTGACGTCACAGCGGTATGGAAAACATTCGTCGATAGTTTGTTTTTGTTGAGTTCAGTTCATATTCCACGCCACGTGATGTGCACTGACCCGGTGGCTATGGAGCTGCATATATTTACCGACGCGTCGCAGGTAGCATACGGCGCGTGCGCCTATGTACGGACTGTTGACAACAACTCGGCGATTACTGTGCGTCTGTTATGCTCCAAGGGCAAGGTCGCGCCACTAAAACCGACTACTATACCCCGATTAGAATTATGCGGTGCGCTTTTAGGTGCAAGATTGTACACTAAAATTAATGAGTCGTTGCGTTCGCAAATTAATAAAGTTGTTTTCTGGACAGACTCAACTATTGTCTTGGGATGGTTAGGTATGCCTCCTAATTTACTTAAAACATATGTTCAACACAGAACCGCAGAAATTCACGAATTGTCGAAGGAGCATCCATGGCGTCACGTACCTGGTAAAGAAAACCCAGCTGACTTGGTTTCGCGAGGTCAAAGTCTAGACGTAATCGGTAGTTCAAGTTTATGGTGGAACGGGCCTCAGTTTTTATACGAATATAATTTTAATACGCCAAATTGTTTACAAATTAATGAATCAGATAATAATCACTTACTGCACGATGCTGGTAATTTACCAGAATTAAAATGTAATAATGTTCTAAGTCATATAGTTAGTCAGAATGGCTGTGACAATTTATTTCCATTTCATAGATTCTCACAGTACAACCGTTTAAAGCGAGCCACTGCTTATATACTTCGGTTTATACATAATGCGCGCAATAGAAACGATCGGTTAACGGGTTTGCTGTCAATTAATGAACTTAGTGCTTCCGAACTAACGTTAGCGAAATTGAGTCAACAAGAATCATATCCCGAAGTATATAATGCATTGGTGTATAATAAAATTATTAATACGGATAAGCATTTGTTAAAATTAAATATATTTTTAGACGATTATAAAATCATTCGTGTCGGTGGACGCATTCAAAATTCAAATTTTGAATACGATAAAAGGCATCCGGTGTTGATTTCTGCCAAACATGCATTTTCAGTTTTGCTGTTTCGCTACGAGCACAAACGGTCACTACACGCGGGTCCGCAGCTCCTATTGTTCACCTTGAGGGAGGCGTGGTGGCCAGTGGGAGGGCGGAATCTGGCAAAAAAGGTCACCCATGCATGCGTCATGTGCGCCCGACTGCGCGCGAAGACGGTTAGTCCTGTGATGGGAAACTTACCTAAAGAACGTTTAGATCCGGGGTTTGCCTTTTTACGTTGCGGGGTAGATTACGCAGGGCCAGTGTTCGTTCTAAACCGTAAAGGCAGAGGTGCGAAACTGCAAAAATCGTATATTTGTTTGTTTGTCTGTTTCGTTACACGCGCTATTCACTTGGAACTAGTCGGCGATCTCTCATCGGACGGTTACCTTTTAGCACTTAAGCGCTTTATCGCACGGCGCGGAAAACCTAGTGAAATATTTTCCGATAATGGAAAGAACTTTGTAGGTGTCATGAATGAATTTGCTAAATTGTTGTCTTCTTGTTCAGATGATATTAAGGAATACGCTACCTCTTTAAATATAAAATTTAGAATGATTCCTTGCTACGCTAGCCATTTTGGAGGTTTATGGGAGGTATCCGTAAAAAATTGCAAGCATCACTTGCGCCGTGTAGTGGGCAATGCACATTTGACATTCGAGGAGTTTAGTACAGTACTAACGCAAATTGAAGCTATCCTAAACTCCCGACCCCTAACTCCAATGTCCTCCGACCCACAAGACCTTTTACCCCTTACTCCTGCCCATTTTCTGGTTGGCCGTCCACTGACTGCACCTGTGATGGCTGATGTTAGTGAAGTACTTACGCATCGACTCTCGCGCTACCAGAGGGTGGAGCAGCTCCGTCAGCATTTTTGGAAGAGGTGGGCAAAAGAATATATCTCTGAGCTGCAGACCAGGAGAAAGTGGTACCAACACAAAGGCGATTTGAAGGAGAATACGCTGGTTCTTCTGAAAGATGACAACGCACCACCACTCAAATGGAACTTGGGTCGCATTGTAAAGACCTATCCTGGTCAGGACGGAATTGCACGAGTTGCTGACATTCGGACGTCGGGTGGCCTGGTACGGCGCGCATTCTCCAAAATCTGTCCACTGCACGAGGAATGACTGAAAGGTGACATCTTCAACTATTGGAAGCTGCTGCTTCCAAGGCCGGGAGCATGTTGCGGCAACACTGCATCTCCCACTCATAACATCACGCGATCGACGATTACTACCATTGGCTCCGCATGAAGTGATACCAAGCAGCGGACCAATCAGGAAGCGGCTGACGATGTCGTCGAGAGCAAAAATCAAGGACTCATCTCTGCACACGCAAGCAACACGCACACAATTAATTTTAAAATTTGTAACGTTTTATCGGTCTGTGACCACTAAATAAGTACTGTTCTATTCACAAAACTGCTGCTTTTATTTCTCCACCACCTCGACCCGTTGCACGCTGCAACAATACATAAATAATACATAATACATAAATATACAATATGATGATGATGAATGATAATAGAAATGAAGTGAGAAATGATATACCCCTCGAGTATCTCAGTAAAGATGTGGGGCTTTACTAAGTCCTCACGCAGACTTCTTGAGAGAATTTGAAAAGTGACGTTGCACTGTTTTGTTTTATTTACCAACACTTATGCACACTCACGAACACTTAACGGTTAATAATCCACCAATATTTCGCATTAATATTCGACATAACATTAATTTTAGAAAATAAAACAAAACCGCAGACATGATTCTTCACTTTCCCGCCAAGAAGTCCAATTACTGTTATTATTCTTAGAAAATTGTTTTGATGTCCAACGCCCCTGTCAGAAAAATCTGACATTAAGGACGGGACATAACTTATGCAAAGATTAACTGATACGAAAATCCACAAATTAAAATATTTCTGTTTATACTGACTAATCCTTACATAAATCCTAATATTATAAATGCAAAAGTAACTCCGTCTGTCTGTGTGTTACGCAATCACGCCTAACCTACTAAACCGATTTAAATAAAATTTGGTACAGAGATAGTCTAGAGTCAGAGGAAGGGCATAGGCTACTTTTGCGATGCGAATGCGAAAAAATTGCTGTAAGGGGTTGAAATAGGGAATGAAAGGTTGTATGGAAATTACGTCATTTTTGAAGCTAGAAGCTCGAAACTTATTTTTTAAACTTTTGATTAGATATAAATAAATACGACAAACAATAAATAAGTTGGAAAAAGACTACTGCTTCTGACGTCATAAACGAGTGCCGCCTTCCGTAATTTTCCATTGGTGTTGTGCTTAACAATAAATATCCTTCGTTACAAGATGAAATTTTAAGAGAAAAACATCAACCAGGCTCAGGAAGCTCGAGTGGGAATCGAACCCACGACCTTTGGATAACCGCTCCAATGCTCTGACCGCTGAGCTACCGAGTGTGAGGGTAGTATCTTTACAGTGACTTAATACCGCTGCGCGTGCTTGCAGCGTAGATCACAAACTACTAGAAAAACTTGACGAGTCTTCTCGAGTCGGCCTCAAGCGAACAATCGAATCCTGGCTGAAGAGCCTAAGTTGTCAGGAGACAGAAAACCTTTAAATTAAAAGCCTCTTCTCACACACGAACAAGCACACGACACGCACACTCACACGCGCGCACACCCCACATCTCACTTCACACAATCAACACATACGCAACCCACACAATTTTTCTTTAGTAATTTTTTGTTTGTTTTTTAAGTTACTAAAATTTATTGCTTTTTTTTACTTAAATTACATTTTTATTATTTCTTATAAATTAAAAATTGAAAATCTAACGCCAATGTTTTGAACGGTGTGTTAGCAGATGTTTCCTCTCAACAAATAGTTTGTGTAGGGCATGTGGAGAGGAAACGGAGTCAATGCAACACCGTGTAACTGCGACTCTGGCTAGGAAAAGAATGGGACTCCTGGGGTCGGCCTATCAGAAACCGGAGGACTTCAGGCTCTTCGCTCTTAAGGACGTTGCCAAACTTATGGCATCTATCTTTACAGAGAAGGAAGAGTGAAAGGATGGGGTTGCACAAAAGATCCCGATGGGTCGAAGTGTTACTGGGAGAAGGAAACCTCAGCAGGCCCCACTAAGATAAGATAAGATAAGATAGCAGATGGTTACTTATGTAAGTTTTGCCTGGCTGCGGCCGGCGGGTCAAGCTTGTCTTGGTGAAGAGGCCGCTATAAATTAAGGATGAAGTATTGTATGTTTTTGGTAACGAATCAATTATTATTAGGTATTACTAAACAGCTCTGCTCCGCTCCGCCTTAATAGAACTTGGATGTGGATAAAGTTGCTAGGCTGCTACGCCTACCTCTGCTTCAATGCAGTGTCACTTTAAGTAACAGTTACTGCGCCAATAACAAGCTTGTAGAGAAGATGACTTTGGCTGTATGTGAATTTTTCTCAGTACTCGAATAATTAAATTTCAATTTGTATATGATCCAAACATCTTTAAAACTACGCAACAAATTTAATAGATAAGAGTGAATCAAGAGGATGGTTTATATGTATAAATACATGCATAATATAGTAGAGAAACACTGATATTTTAGAGGTTTCACATTTTTTTTTACTTTTTACGAGAAATAATGGCTTATTTACGAAGCGATTTTAAGTAATACAGCATCCTTCCTTATACAATTAATTAGCTTAAATGCATTGTGCATTTAATATAGATCAATATGACCCTTTCCAGCATGTAATTTAAATAAATATTTTCGAAGTTATTACAGATTTAAAATGCAGGGACAATAGCGGTTGCGTGTATCAGCATTGCACTCGTGCGAAGCCGCCCCGGCTTAGGTTGCTAATGGTGAATAAAACTCAGATTGCTTAATTTTTTAATTTTCATACTGAGCTCGCCTGATAAGGACGAAGGTGCATGGAAGATAGAAGGCGCATTCCTGGCTACTATAAATTATTATTATTAGCTAAATATATTTATTTGCTTGAAACACATACTTCTCGGCACGAACCTTAGCCTATACATAGAGACTCCGTAAAATAAAACACAGTTTTACTATAACTGTTTATTTTATCAAGCATAACAGGTAAGGTTATTAGTTATAAAAAATGTATGAATAAAATATTTTTATAATTAGGTACCTATATCAAAAAATTTGATATTAATTACAAAACGTCATAATTAGCCGATAATAGATGTCAGTTAGATACCTACCTACTTAGATTAAAACGTATACATTCTAATATCCTACCTATGTGTTCAGCTTCTCTACAGCGCGGTCAAAGAAATCTGTTTCATCATGGATGATTGAAGTGGGAATATGCAGTATAGAGCCGACACTATAGGCACTATAGCAGACTCAAAAGTTATCGGTTTTCAATAATGTAATAAAACTGTTTAATACATTACATGTATAATTCACAAAAATTTAATATTCGTGAGCGTCAAGTTAGCAGTCTCACCACGGAATTAGATCGTTTTGACTAACTAGAACAAAAAATTGTGTATAAATAGTGATACGTGAGTATCTTGGTGAGGCTGCTAACTTGACGTCAAGCTAGCAGGCACCTTAAGAAATACAGTTCGTATCAATGTGATTTATATGTCAAAAAACTGTGCATAAATAGTGTATCGTATACGCAAAATTTAAATAATAGTACTTCAATACAAGCCAAGATATTACGGTCTCTAAGTGGGCTGCTAACTTGACGTTTCTTGCAATGGCGATTCCAGAAAACGAGTACAAGTTTTAAACAAATAAATACATGAAAAAATTGTGCGTGAAATTGTGAATCTTACGATATAAATAAAAAAAGAATTCTTCTTTGCTATTTTCCAAAAATCTAATGTTCTTATTACACTTGTTTTATTAATTTAATGTAGGTATCAAACACTATAGATTTTCATTCATAATAATCATAAGAATAGCGCTATCTCTCGGAAAAGAATGTCAACTTCTCATTAAAAATTGTAACGTTATTTTTTTAATGAGATTTATATTAAAATTAGTATCGGTAGGTAGGTAAGTAGGTAGGAAGTAGAAAAAGAGGTAGAAAAATATTATTTGTTTTTCCCGAATAAATAATATCAAACAGAGAGTAGAGTACTGACACAATCAAAAGTTTTATGAGATTTAAAAAAAATAACAGTTGGTAGATACGTAAAAAAGTGGGTAGAACAATATTTGTTTAAATACCAAATCAATAGCATTGAATCGAGGATATGTATTGACACAGTCAAAAAATATGTTTCACTTTTTTGCTCGATAGTACCCACCTCATATTCATTAAAATATAGTTTAAACCTTATTACTGTGGAACAAAAGTTCAACATTGATCGACAGCCTATATTAAGAGTATTATGTATGAAAACAGCAAAGAAGAATTATTTTTTTATTTATATCGTAAGATTCACAATTTCACGCACCATTTTTTCATGTATATATTTGTGTAAAACTTGTACCCGTTTCTCTGGAATCGCCATCGCAAGAAACGTCAAGTTAGCAGCCCGTCATCGTCACTATTTATCACTATTTTTACACAATTTTTTGACCTAGTCTAGTTAGTCAAAATGATCTAATTCCGTGTTGAGGTTGCTAACTTGACGCTCACTAATATTACGGAATTCTAAGATAAACGTGTGCTTTAATATAATGTTTCTTTGATTAGGCCTAACGTTCACTAGAATCTTGACTAATGATATGAACTAATTATTTCAACGTTTCCAAAAATATTTGTAAAAAAATAACGTTGAATAAACGTTTTGGTCTTATAAATTATTTACTAATAATATAGGTATAAGATATTAATATTAAAATCAGTCAATAAGCCAATAAGTCAATACACAATAGACACGAAGAATAATAGCTTTTTATAATTATAATAGTCTAGAATAGAATAGTAATATCCACGTCACCGATTATAGATCGGATCGTTACCGATTTGTCACCGATTATAGATCGGATCGTTACCGATTTGTTATCATAATCATCACTAGTCTTGTCCGAATTGTTCACTTTATAAATTAGTATCACTACCAATGGATACATAGCAGATACTGTTCATGTTCGATCCGATCCTAACCCCTCGGAGAATCTAGTAAGGCACGGGGGCGCGCACCAGTGCGTGATGCCCTTCCCTCTAGAAAACCTCTGACGGTGCTTTGTTTCACATGACTTGCCGCCCCCAAAAAAGCCCGGTGATGCTGAAAATGCCATCTGAAGCAATCAGCAAACTCTCACAAAAAAAGATACTGTTTAGAAAATTGTGACACATAAATTAACTATTGAGACTGTGCTTGAAATTTTCAGATAGCGTTCACAAAATTATGGGAAAGGATTTTGCATGATTGTTTTGGTTCGACTGCTGACGCGGCACGTTCGCTTCGTTCGCTCAGCTCGGCACTGTTGTTGTCACGGTTCTAATGTTTATAATTTATGAACAAAACATATCAGTTTAAAATATATAAAACTTAATAATAGTTATACAGTTCTGTTAATATATTTATTTATGAAGATAAATAGTACTACGAGTAAGTATAAGAGATATTTTAACACAATAAACACAGATTGATAACTGTCGGATAATTATCAAGCTGGATGGTTGTATTTTGTGTTTCGTAACTATTTTATTACTTTGACAATCGATGCAGGAACAAATGGGATGACGCTATCTTTAAAATGCATGACGCGCACATGCATTATAATTTCGTATAAGTGTCCAAATACGGCAATTTTTGGTGATTATCAATAAATAATTATCCAAGTGTTATTATCATAATAATTATCGTGATAATTATCATTGATAATTATAATCTCGAATCCTGCTGACATTATGAATTTTTAAAATACGATCGTTACTAACACATTCCAAGAATTATAAATAGTAATCAACATGGTGTAAAATTCTATGAAAACCATTTTCGGATTTCCTATAACCTTTTTCGGAAATATATTCGGATATAAAAGAAATTAGTCAATTAATTGGTATTATTTGAGGAATAAAAGAATATTATATAATAATAATTTAAATTTGACATATTTATGTTATAAATTTAACTAATTCTTAAAATTTTCATTAGAAGTAATTGCTAATTTGCTATAAAATGGTTTAAGAGACCAGTACTTGCTTTCAGTCATCTAATGATGAATTATTCATCAATAGTCATTAATTCAATTAATAAAATTTTTTAAAACTTTCAATAACTTATTTATTCTGTGAACTTCGGCGCACCCAAGAGCGATTTTTAGTGCCACCGTATACCGGGTACTTCGCTGACCCACTCTGAACATCTCTCTTTATGTAAAACTTGTAGTTAAGACGATTGTTGTTCATAAACGTACCGATATAATCAAACGATAGAGTGGCACAATTCTCATCGGCGATTATCTGCGTTAAAGGAGTATTTATCGATTGACATACATCTGTGTAGTGGTATTTTCGTTGCGGCTCACTTTTGTTGTAGACATAAATCTCGTAGGACCATTTTGCGGCACTATTTTTAGTGCCGATGAGCTGCACAACCATGTACGCCGCGCGTCTTTGCTCACACACTTTCATGTGGAATAAGAAATGGAATGAGCCGACCAGTACCAAGTGTGCGATCTGAATGTCGTTGAGTGATACCGCCATTTCTGTGTCCACCTTGCCTGTGCGATGAAACGGATGCGTTTCGTCGAAATGCTTCGATATCTGTTGTAGTTTACCTAAAAAAAGTAAAATAAAAAAAAATTGATAGGGTTGAACGTTAACTGCCTCAAGTATGATAATTTAACAGCGTCTCTATAGACTAATTTAGAAATTGACGTTCTATTATCATCATCATCAGCCTACACACGTCCACTGCTGGACATAGGCCTCTCCAAGTGCACGCCACTGAGCACGATCCGTGGCTACTCTCATCCAGCTCTTGCCAGCCACCTTCCGGAGATCTTCGATCCACCTAGTATGTATTTCTATGTGTATGGAAAAGACTGAGGTCAAGTGTGCATAGTGTACAACTACCTAGCTACCTACTAGCATACATTTTTTTTTACTTTGAATTACCAAATTTTGCATATAACCATCAAACCATATTCGGCCAGGGCTGTGGGTATTTGGCAGTCCTGTATACTGACCGTAATCCAACGCCTGATTCCAATAATAAAGATAGGTGAGTTGAGTTCTTACCACGCCAACGACAAAGCCCAAAGATTTCGGCGAGAGGGCACGCTAGCTCTCTGAACAGACACTGCCTTGTATGTGCTTCAAGATCGGCCATTTTGATTAGCAAACAGCAGCCCTCTTGTGAGTTTGGGCAGCGGATTTTTCTCTGGAGAAAAACAACAAGTTGTCAGTTGATAACAATTATTAAAGTTACGATTTCCCTATTGAGTATGGCGTTCCCCAGGGCAGTATACGAGGTCACTCGCCCTTCTTGGTATAGAAATAACCTATCCTTGCTGATGACACTGCCCTGATATTCTTACCTGTGCAATATACGCCTCCAATGCATTATTTCTCATGTCTCCTACAGGAGAGCCGCAGACTCCACAGAGAGCCAGGCTAGCTCTGCAAAGGTGGCAGCTGCTGTGTCCCCTCAGGCATTGGTAGATATTGAGAGTGTACTTTCTTTTGCAAGTGTAACAGTTCAGTTCGTCATCTTCGTCATCTTCGTCAGCATCCACACTAGTTGTTTTAGGTTGTTCATTTTTTTTCGGCACTCTGTAGGTGAATGGTTTAAGTCATCTCTATCTTTTGAAAAGTTAAAAGCTCGCTGGCCGAGTGGCAAAGCGCTTTACCCGATACCCGGAGGTCCCGGATTCAATTCCCAAGTCGGGCAAAGTGAGATTAGGAATTTCCGATAAAGATGCGTTAGAACAGTGACCAAAATATTGAAGTGATTTATACAAGTATGTATACATACATACCCTCACCCTGATATACAGGGTGTAATCGTTAAGTGTGACCAGGCGATTATTCTGTAACTATTACAGATCGAAAGTACTTTACCTAATGAGTAAAATGACATCAATAACTTTTTAAAAATCAAACGAGAAGTATCCAAAATTTTAACATTAAACACTCCCATACATTTAGGATGAGATTAGTAGAAAGGTTTTAGTTTCCTTATTTTAAGTGGCCTAGTACTCATCATCATCATCATTATCATCATCAGCTCATTTTGTCCCCACTGCTGGGGCACGAGCCTTCCCTATGGATGGATAGGGAGAACGGGTCATAAACCACCACGCGGGCCCAGTGCGGATTGGTGGTTGTTAACGACTGCTAACGCAGCCGGGACCAACGGCTTAGCGTGTCTTCCGAAGCACTGAGAAGCTCGAGATTATAAACTTTGGCCACCCATCCGATGACCGGCCTTTGTGAAAGATGCTTAACCACAGCACTCGCAGACCAGGCGCGATAACCACTGCACCATCGAGCTCTTCTATTATTCGTCGAGGTCTAGTACTCATTTTACCTTAATCATATTTTATGATTACGTATGATGATAATAATGATTTTCAAGTTCGACCGGAATTCGAAGCCGGGACCTCGAGAGTTAGCGCCGCCCAAAGTCTGGCGTGCAAGCCACTCGGCTAAGGAGGTCGTCAAAATCACCTTCTTCTCGTCTATTTATCTATCTTGGCTTAGTAGCGATGACTTGATTTCAATGATGGAGGCGTTTGCCCAGCCGTGGGACAGGCGGTAGGATTTTTACTCTAACCTTAGAAGAACATGATTATCAAAATTATAATTATTCAATTCATTATGCGGCATCATGCTTGCTTACCTTTGAGCTTCAGTGTCAATGACGGTTGTATTCACATTTCCAGGCGTTTGAGGGCTTGTCCTATTGTTATTTGTGGCGTTGGAAGCCACATTGCTCCGTTCGGGTGGAGGTCTGACATTGTCTGCGTTTGGGTTGGGGTTGGTCACTGTCGGCTTAGTCACTATTAAATTGAGTTCGTTCTGTGTAAAGCTGTACGTAGAAGGTTTACTTGCCGAACTGGAAATAACAATAGTCTTTATATAATACAGTGACAGTAACAGCATTCTGAAGGCAATATCAGATAAGTTTTTTATAACATATGTATGTATATGTATGTATAGGGCCGCTAAATAGCTTTTAATGTACAATTTTATATAATATTATTTTATTATTTACTAGCGGCCCGTCCCTGCTTCGCACGGGTTACTCAGCGCTAATGTAGCATTCTAATGGTGATAGAATTTTTTAAATCGGTCAGGTAGACAGTTGTATGGGAAAAGAAAATTGTTGTTTTTACGTATTTTTTTTACGTTTTTTCTCTCCATAAGAACCTTCCTCAGACTTCATCAAACACAACAAAAAGAAATTAGCCAAATCGGTTCAGCCGTTCTCGAGTTTTGCGATTAGCAACACATTTAGCGATTCATTTTTATTTATATAGATTTAATTACTAACATAGTTTATTAAGTGCCCATTGTTACTAATCATAATTGGATCTATTATTATCTTTTAATAAATTAATTATTTATTATTATTAATACAGTAATGTTCAGATGAAAATAAAATGCTATTCTTATAAGTTCATTGAGTCACACATAAGGTACCCAAGCTTAATACATACTGCTCTCGAGCAACGCACATATAGACACGGACAAGGATCTCGGAACAGCTCGGCGCAGTCCGAGCGCAGTTGTTGCGAGATTCCGCGTCCGTGAGAGGTTGTCTGTGTGCGTTGCTCGAACGCGATTGTATCTTACCTTTTGTGAGCTTTTAATGCTCTAAGGCCCGTATTTATAAATCACACTTAAGATCGATCTTGAGAGCGATCTCAACTGATACGCTCTCAAGATATGATCACGATCTTAAGGTCCGTATTGGCCCATTAAGTTTAATATAAGTAGTAATATTCTGATTCAATGATCATCGCGTCGGGGGACCGCTGAGGTATCTCTTAGTTTTACTGTAACAGTGCATAACAGTCCTCCAACGCAATGATCATTGTCATTGTATCAGAATATTACTACTTATATTAAACTTACCATATAAAAATATTATCTATAACATTAATCGATAAATAAAACGACATCACTTGAACATCTCTAAATCATCTACAAAGTAATCTACCATAAAAGTAGTGCTTTTGCTTTTTACTACTAGAGGTATACATAGGCAAATGTTCTAGAATAATTGATTGTAAATTATTATATAGGCTGATAATTTATTGGGTAACTATTATTACAAAATACTTACGAAAATAAACTGTAATTACGTTCAGCCGTTTTACCATATCGGGATTTGCAATATCGCAATACGCAATTTGGCATTTTTTCTGTAGATTTTGTCAGTTCTATTCGCGCACAAACACGACTGCACTAGAGGGTGTATCACATCAAACTGAGCGACTTGTTACCACTTGGTAATAAGTTGTGGATTACAGTTTCGATCTCTATGTCCTGTATAGTAAGTAGTCAAATGTCTTTGTCGGTTTGCATCTGGCACATGCACCAGAACTGTTCTGTGGAACGTCTCCGTTTTCTTGTAGTCTTGTGTGAGATCTTTATAATTGTACTTTGATTGTAATTACGAAAGGGTGTTATTTAAACGGTTAGCAAAGTATTCGTATTTTTGTTAGCAAAAAAATGCTAGTCGGGCAGCAACTTATGGTCAGCAAATATTTCTAAATCATTCTGAACAGCAGTCTTATACCGCTCCCCTTTTCCGTGACTGGCCCTCGCTACGCTGCGCTTCGCACGTAATAAAAATATAGTTAACCTAACCAGCAGTAAGGATTTTTTATGCTGACCGATTGTATAATTCTGCTGACCAAATAATAATTTTGCTGACCAAATATTTATTTTGTAATACAAATACATTATTTCCCATTACGAAATAGACTGTTGATTATACATCAGTGCTTAATTATTCCTCCTCGCGCGTGAACCCACGTCACGCCCAAGCATTGCAAAGAACTTAACCATATGACCCGTGTGCCTACATACGTATGAAAAACTTAACGCTACCTTGTTTCGAGCGTTGGAGATGGAGCAGAGCTGGTTGCCTGATTCTTACTTTGCAACAGTAATGCCTCCACTTTTTGACGAGCTGCGTTTCTAAAATGTAATTATTAAATACATAAATTATTCATATAACAAAGTGAAACGATGATCTGGCGAATGTCGCGGGCAGCTGCTGAATGCGAGCAGCACAAAATGTTCAGTGAAGATAAAGCCAACCCGGAATCCTCTACTACTGAGGCACGCTATCCTATCTCTAGCTGCAAGAACAATAATGATAATAACATTAATGATGATGTTATGTCGACATAAATTAGATATGATAGTGGTGGCTAGCCAGGCGAACAAACATATAGGCCATACCACTTACCAAACCGAGTACACAATCATGTACCCCCTAGGCCCCTAGAAATCGAATGCGAGTTTGTTGCGAGCCTCTTGGTTTGAGACTGGACTGGTGATCTTAACCTCTAGACCACAGAGGCAGTTAAAAGTTTTAACTTCACGTTTCAAAAGTTGTAAAGTTAAAGATGTAATAGTTTTGAGTGTGTTCAGTTGAAAAAAAATTGACAATTAGGTATTAGGAACCTTACCTTGCAATTTCATCCTTGTAATTTTGCTCCATTTTTTGCTTTTCGGTTTTAAGAATTCTGTCGACTTCATCTTGGGTGTATTTTTTATTGTTGCTGTTAAAAAAAATGTTATTATAAAAAGACTACATTTTAAAGTTGGAAGATACAGAACTACTTGTAAATGAAAATTACAGATCTGGTCACTATTAAAAAATGTTGGTGCATTTAATGAAGAAGGAAATACCGTGTGGGATTATACAGGGTGTAATCGTTAAGTGTGCACAGGCGATTATTCCGAAACTATGAGATATCAAAAAACTTAAAACTGATAACGAAAGTATGTTATCTAATGATTAAAATGGCATCAATAACTTTTTAAAAATCAAACGAGAAGTATCCAAAATTTTGACATTAAACAGTCCCATACATTTAGTATGAGATTAGTAGAAAGGTTTTAGTTTCCTTGTTTTAAAAGGTTAATTTAGCTTTATTAACATAAGAAAATAATGTATATCAAAAATAATAATATTATCTTTGAATTGAATATTTATTTCTTTGTATAAAAGCACAAAATTTTGTAATCTAAGTAGATGTCCGAAATGACGTCATTGTTGTGCGATATAATGACGAGCTCTATGTACTCCATAAGAACCTTTCTCAGACTTCATCAAACACAACAAAAAGAAATCAGCCAAATCGGTTCAGCCGTTCTCGAGTTTAGCGATTAGCAACACATTTAGCGATTCATTTTTATTTATATAGATTTAATTACTAATATAATTTATTAAGTGCCCATTGTTACTAATCATAATTGGATTTATTATTATCTTTTAATAAATGAAGCCGGGACCTCAGAGTTAGTACCGCCCAAAGTATGGCGTGCAAGCCACTCGGCTACAGAGGTCGTCAAAATCACTTTCTTCTCGTCTATTTATCTATCTTGGCTTAGTAGCGATGACTTGATTTCAATGATGGAGGCCTTTGCCCAGCCGTGGGACAGGCGGTAGGGTTTTTACTCTAACCTTAGAAGAACATGATTATCAAAATTATAATTATTCAATTCATTATGCGGCATCATGCTTGCTTACCTTTGAGCTTCAGTGTCAATGACGGTTGTATTCACATTTCCAGGCGTTTGAGGGCTTGTCCTATTGTTATTTGTGGCGTTGGAAGCCACATTGCTCCGTTCGGGTGGAGGTCTGACATTGTCTGCGTTTGGGTTGGGGTTGGTCACTGTCGGCTTAGTCACTATGAAGTTGAGTTCGTTCTGTGTAAAGCTGTACGTAGAAGGTTTACTTGCCGAACTGGAAATAACAATAGTCTTTATATAATACAGTGACAGTAACAGCATTCTGAAGGCAATATCAGATAAGTTTTTTATAACATATGTTATAGGGCCGCTAAATAGCTTTTAATGTACAATTTTATATAATATTATTTTATAATTTACTAGCGGCCCGTCCCTGCTTCGCACGGGTTACTCAGCGCTAATGTAGCATTCTAATGGTGATAGAATTTTTTAAATCGGTCAGGTAGACAGTTGTATGGGAAAAGAAAATTGTTGTTTTTACGTATTTTTTTTACGTTTTTTCTCTCCATAAGAACCTTCCTCAGACTTCATCAAACACAACAAAAAGAAATTAGCCAAATCGGTTCAGCCGTTCTCGAGTTTTGCGATTAGCAACACATTTAGCGATTCATTTTTATTTATATAGATTTAATTACTAACATAGTTTATTAAGTGCCCATTGTTACTAATCATAATTGGATCTATTATTATCTTTTAATAAATTAATTATTTATTATTATTAATACAGTAATGTTCAGATGAAAATAAAATGCTATTCTTATAAGTTCATTGAGTCACACATAAGGTACCCAAGCTTAATACATACTGCTCTCGAGCAACGCACATATAGACACGGACAAGGATCTCGGAACAGCTCGGCGCAGTCCGAGCGCAGTTGTTGCGAGATTCCGCGTCCGTGAGAGGTTGTCTGTGTGCGTTGCTCGAACGCGATTGTATCTTACCTTTTGTGAGCTTTTAATGCTCTAAGGCTTGTATTTATAAATCACACTTAAGATCGATCTTGAGAGCGATCTCAACTGATACGCTCTCAAGATATGATCACGATCTTAAGGTCCGTATTGGCCCATTAAGTTTAATATAAGTAGTAATATTCTGATTCAATGATCATCGCGTCGGGGGACCGCTGAGGTATCTCTTAGTTTTACTGTAACAGTGCATAACAGTCCTCCAACGCAATGATCATTGTCATTGTATCAGAATATTACTACTTATATTAAACTTACCATATAAAAATATTATCTATAACATTAATCGATAAATAAAACGACATCACTTGAACATCTCTAAATCATCTACAAAGTAATCTACCATAAAAGTAGTGCTTTTGCTTTTTACTACTAGAGGTATACATAGGCAAATGTTCTAGAATAATTGATTGTAAATTATTATATAGGCTGATAATTTATTGGGTAACTATTATTACAAAATACTTACGAAAATAAACTGTAATTACGTTCAGCCGTTTTACCATATCGGGATTTGCAATATCGCAATACGCAATTTGGCATTTTTTCTGTAGATTTTGTCAGTTCTATTCGCGCACAAACACGACTGCACTAGAGGGTGTATCACATCAAACTGAGCGACTTGTTACCACTTGGTAATAAGTTGTGGATTACAGTTTCGATCTCTATGTCCTGTATAGTAAGTAGTCAAATGTCTTTGTCGGTTTGCATCTGGCACATGCACCAGAACTGTTCTGTGGAACGTCTCCGTTTTCTTGTAGTCTTGTGTGAGATCTTTATAATTGTACTTTGATTGTAATTACGAAAGGGTGTTATTTAAACGGTTAGCAAAGTATTCGTATTTTTGTTAGCAAAAAAATGCTAGTCGGGCAGCAACTTATGGTCAGCAAATATTTCTAAATCATTCTGAACAGCAGTCTTATACCGCTCCCCTTTTCCGTGACTGGCCCTCGCTACGCTGCGCTTCGCACGGAATAAAAATATAGTTAACCTAACCAGCAGTAAGGATTTCTTATGCTGACCGATTGTATAATTCTGCTGACCAAATAATAATTTTGCTGACCAAATATTTATTTTGTAATACAAATACATTATTTCCCATTACGAAATAGACTGTTGATTATACATCAGTGCTTAATTATTCCTCCTCGCCCGTGAACCCACGTCACGCCCAAGCATTGCAAAGAACTTAACCATATGACCCGTGTGCCTACATACGTATGAAAAACTTAACGCTACCTTGTTTCGAGCGTTGGAGATGGAGCAGAGCTGGTTGCCTGATTCTTACTTTGTAACAGTAATGCCTCCACTTTTTGACGAGCTGCGTTTCTAAAATGTAATTATTAAATACATAAATTATTCATATAACAAAGTGAAACGACGATCTGGCGAATGTCGCGGGCAGCTGCTGAATGCGAGCAGCACAAAATGTTCAGTGAAGATAAAGCCAACCCGGAATCCTCTACTACTGAGGCACGCTATCCTATCTCTAGCTGCAAGAACAATAATGATAATAACATTAATGATGATGTTATGTCGACATAAATTAGATATGATAGTGGTGGCTAGCCAGGCGAACAAACATATAGGCCATACCACTTACCAAACCGAGTACACAATAATGTACCCCCTAGGCCCCTAGAAATCGAATGCGAGTTTGTTGCGAGCCTTGCTCTTGGTCTGAGACTGGACTGGTGATCTTAACCTCTAGACCACAGAGGCAGTTAAAAGTTTTAACTTCACGTTTCAAAAGTTGTAAAGTTAAAGATGTAATAGTTTTGAGTGTGTTCAGTTGAAAAAAAAATGACAATTAGGTATTAGGAACCTTACCTTGCAATTTCATCCTTGTAATTTTGCTCCATTTTTTGCTTTTCGGTTTTAAGAATTCTGTCGACTTCATCTTGGGTGTATTTTTTATTGTTGCTGTTAAAAAAATGTTGTTATAAAAAGACTACATTTTAAAGTTGGAAGATACAGAACTACTTGTAAATGAAAATTACAGATCTGGTCACTATTAAAAAATGTTGGTGCATTTAATGAAGAAGGAAATATCGTGTGGGATTATACAGGGTGTAATCGTTAAGTGTGCACAGGCGATTATTCCGAAACTATGAGATATCAAAAAACTTAAAACTGATAACGAAAGTATGTTATCTAATGATTAAAATGGCATCAATAACTTTTTAAAAATCAAACGAGAAGTATCCAAAATTTTGACATTAAACAGTCCCATACATTTAGTATGAGATTAGTAGAAAGGTTTTAGTTTCCTTGTTTTAAAAGGTTAATTTAGCTTTATTAACATAACAAAATAATGTACATCAAAAATAATAATATTATCTTTGAATTGAATATTTATTTCTTTGTATAAAAGCACAAAATTTTGTAATCAAAGTAGATGTTCGAAATGACGTCCTTGTTGTGCGATATAATGAGCTCTATTTACAGTTTCTAAATGAACTTTCCGTAACATTTGCGGAGTAATTAAAGCAATTGCACGACGTACACGATTCTGCAACTCTTTCAGACTGTGTATTATTAAGGTAAAATGAATACTAGACCACTTAAAACAAGGAAACTAAAACCTTTCTACTAATCTCATACTAAATGTATGGGAGTGTTATTTACGGTTTTGGTATCCAAAGTGTCTGTTATATATAGAGATCGGATATTCGGATGCATATTTACCTAAAGTTCATTTTTGGCTACAATATTATGGAAGCGGCTTCTTATAAAATATTTTTTTAAATATGAATTCCGGGATTCTGGGAAATAAGTGAATGCGAATCTAGTTGATATCATAATGGGAATTGACGTCTTTAGCATGTGGCATTTTTTTACCGACTTCAAAAAGAAGGAGGTAATATATCCGATTGGATGTATTTTTTTTATGTATGTCTGGCGATTTCTCCGTCATTTGTGGACCGATTTACATCCGAACACATGCCAAGTACAGCGACAACTGTCTTAAAATTAACTATTGTAACTCCTTTCTGATACCTGGACACAAGCAGGTATATATTTGCCGTCTCCCTCGCACTCATTATGAAATATCACAGCCTTCTGTATTGTACAAGCACGGCACACAAGCAGGTATGTAATTTGCCGCCTCACTCGCACTTATAATGAAATATCATAGCCTTCTCTAGTGTACAGACCGATATAAACATAAAGATCATTGGGTGAGCAGCGTGTCCAATTTTCGCGCATTGTACATTTGCGTGAAAGAAAAAGATAGAGTTACGCGCGCTTGTTCTTTAAGTTTGTGTTGGTCTGTACAAGCCGTGCTGTAGACATCTAACAACGTTGTGCATGAGCCGTCTATTTCTTTTTATAGTGCCAATGGCTATACCACAAACAGAAAAACAAGAGATAGCCTTATCGACAGCAGACAACCACTGAAATTAGTTAAGTTGTTTAACATCCGCCACCGTTGTAGGAGGCAGTGAAATTACATAGATATTTTGTATCCTAAACTTTCAACTTATTCGTCACATGCGATAATGTGAGTAAGTTGAGCGCGTGAGTTTGTTGGTGACGCTGTTTTACGTTAATTCGGAGATTTAATTAGTTTTTCTTTGTAATTCGTGTTATTATTCGTTTGATAAAAATCTTCTGAAAATTGAAGAAAAAATATGAGGCAATCGTTATTTCTGTTATAAAAACATTGAATTTGTCGAATACAAAACCCCCAAATTTTTTTGATACAAAAGTGCACTCCATATTAGCACCTTAAAATAAGTAAATATAGCTACACCTGATTTAATTGTATAATAAAAAACTAAATTTGTCGATCCCGGAATTCTGGGATTTTTTCGATACGAAACTGCTTTCCATGTTATGACAACACCTCAACTTTAGGCAAATATGCATCCGATTATCCTATCTCTAGTTATATATAAGCATAGTTTCTGCAAGCAAATTGTAATTGCACGTCTCCGGCTTACAAAAAACACTAGCGTAGGGCAGACAAGTACTACGTGAAGTCGGGGTAAGATTCAGGTGTGTGACAATTTACGTTCAGAAACTCGTATTAAATAATAATGGTTAGTTTCTAAGTAGGCAACAAAAAATATAAATTATAATGTACGCAACGTATTATTTGTTAATTTAAAAAGTAAATTTGTCATAAAATAATCAAAAAGTACTTTTTCGCTTAAATGCACAAAACATCAAAATTATTTCTACATGATTTCAACTGTATTAAATTTTTTGAAGTTTTTGAACGAAGAATTGTCTTATCTACGTAATCTGTAAAATGTCAATACGACAAAATCGTAACGACTTCTTGGCGGGAAAGTGAAGAGTCATGTCTGCGGTTTTGTTTTATTTTCTAAAATTTGTGTTATGTCGAATATTAATGTGAAATAATGGTGGATTATTAACCGTTAAGTGTTTGTGAGTGTGCATGAGTGTTGGCAAATGAAACAAAACAGTGCAATGTTACTTTTCAAATTCTTACAAGAAGTCTGCGTGAGATTTTAGTAAAGCCCCACATCTTTACTGAGATACTCGAGGGGTCGGGGGGTAATATCATTTCCTACTTCCCATTTCTATTATCATTCATCATCATCAATATTGTTTATTTATGTATTACAATGAAATTAAGAAACTAATGACATGGCAGCATGGTCTATGACCTTAGCCGGTTCCTTAAGGAACAAACTAAACATAAAAAAAAAACAAAATCGTAACTAAGTGATTAATCAAAAATATTTTTTTGCTAGAAAACTATGTTTCCTCACAAAATTAATATGTGCAATAGAATCTCTGATTGTTTTACAATAACGTAGCAACCTCGCTTTATACAAATTCCCGCATAAGTACACTTAACCTCAGGCCCTATTATACTATACTATAGTATAATAATGGGACATGGGATATTTATAAAATACAGTGAAAAAATTAAACGCCTACCCGACCCAGCCAGGAATCGAACCTAGGTCTTCCGCAATCCGGGCGGCTGCACTGACCGCTATGCTACCGGAAAGGCTGACGTAAGCGCTGAATTTTGTCACTGCTTTTTAATTTTTTTGAGTGCTAATAGCGGCACAGTGCGCCATCTATCCAACGGTTATTGCAACCGATGGCTATGCAGATTCATCTTTGCAGATGAAATACCACAAATTTAATAACACAACAATATTGTAATTTTTTACTTTTTAGTTTTTAAGTGCTTGCTACATTAAAGCTAAATTAAATATTTATAAAATTTTATTAAATACAGTAAAAAAGGTGGTTTAGTAGGTTTTCAATACATACATTTACCTATTATAATCATGCCTTTTTCCCGCAGGGGTAGACAGAAAAGTATTTATTCTGTAGCAGAGACCACAGATCACTTGTTATGATCCTAGCAAACTTCTCTCACTTCTTCCACTTTCGTCAACGCTTTCCTACTCGGTCATTAAGATTAATTAAATAAATGATATTATTTTGAAAGATTTTTATTAGTTACAAATTAATATTATTACTATTATAATACAGTTAAAAATTTTAAAATTATGAGTAAAACTATTCAATCATCTCAATAGATTCACTTTCATCTGAATCAGAGTCATCAACATAAATAATAAATTCATAGTCCATGTCAAAATATTATAATATTATATGATGATGATATTCTATCCTAGATGGCGTATGGGGACTCACAAATGAATTTGAAACTTCAGTGTTGGTCATAAAGTGTAGTTTTGTCTACAACAGTAGATATTTTATGCAAAATGATCATGGAATACAAATATCTAATCTTCGGTGGGGTGGATTAAGTACGTACTGGTATCAAAAAATACCTACTCCACACACTTAATCGCATATTTATGCCTCAAGACTATTCATGTCACTTTCAACTTCGAGATCACTGGATATTCAAAAATTACCCCCAGACTGCTTCATAACTGTCATACATTTTAATATAAGTAGTAAAATTTAACAATAAAATTCTGCTATTTTTAAGTGTTGGCTGGTAAACATGGTTAAAAACTGATTGTATTTAAATTGATAGTAATGCTCTCAAGCCATAAGTAATGCTGTGGCAGTGACCTTTCAGGAAAGTTATGTAGAAGTGAAATTATAAAGATAAGAGTTCTATCATACAAAATACATACAAATACAAAAATATGTAGGTATATCTCTCAACAAAACATAATATTATTATTATTAAACTAGTTACAGCTTGTAAAGTAGGTAATCTGCAGCTGCAGGAGACAGACTGGTGGCTAGAAATGTCAGACACCTCTCAGGCAAACAAGCCAATAAATACAATAAATAAATAAATAAATATATAAAATATACATATCTCGTTTTTATAATGCTTACTAGGTAGTTCCAACCTTATTACCTGTTAATGACTTTATTGTTAGCGAAATAAATGATTTTGATTTGATTTGATATACCTCATAAAAGACATTTTACTTACACCTAAAAAGATGTAATAGCACCTTAGATTAAATAGCACAGGTAATAAACAAAAAAATTTACAGAACACGTACCTGGAAGAACGTGAAGGTCTTGATTCTTCTGCTCCCATAATTTATTATCTGTCACCAACTCGCGAGAACGCCAACAAAGAATGATAAGCACCAATCGAAAACCACTATCTGCAGATAGATAACAATTATTGTCGCGCGTAGATAGGTATTGTAGCAGTGTAGCTCATGCTATCCCATCTGCAAATGAATTAACAAAAGTTATCACCACACCACATGTACACAAACTAACTACAATTAAACTATGGTCTTGCTGTTAGAAAGGGCAATTACATAGTAGAAATAATATATTGTCTGTCTTACGTACATACACTCGAGGAACGTTCGTGTCGTACCTATTCAAGAAATAAAACGGGGAGTAACTGGTTACTCAGGAGTAACTAGAGAAGGGAAGTGACGTTGTTTGGTCGTCTATCGATTTGAACTTCGTACAATAAAATAAAATTATCGCTATTATTGAATGACAAATAATTCTGAACAATGACACATTTATTTATATAATGGCAACAGTGTTCGACATTATAGTTGCTGTTCGATACAATTATCATCGTTGAAAAATAACATAGATTTTCATTAAAACGGGATGACAGCAAGAAAGCAGGTGGAATTAGGACTGCTAAGGACAATGAAATCAGTAGCCGACTCTTATTTTAATGATTAATGGAAAAAAATACGATCACTGGCTTCTGTCGAACACTGGGGCCAGTACCCTATAATAACAACAACAATATATAGATAAGTAATCGGTACCTACCTTGGAAGACTATTGTCTCTAATTAACTGCTAATTAAAATTTGTAATTTCTGTTTTTTATTTAGATTCTGTTAATAAAAATTATAGAAAGTAAACTAATAAAAATTACGATTGTCGATATTCTAGTTTCTACTTCACTACCATGACGTATACATTGTGAATCGTCAGAAATCGGAAACCACCCGCCAGAGACAATGTTACATAAAGATTTTTTTTGCAAATGGATGGCATAAGGATCTATCTTATACAGCCAAGACTTTCGTTATTTTATATTTTGTGATAGTGGATTGTATGAAAGAATAGTGGATTATTAACCGTTAAGTGTACTACGTATCAACCAATATAAAATTCAATAAATGTTCAACCAGTTTGTGGTAGTCTAAGTAGTAGTGTGGCGTGTGTCTGTACACACACTAAACTGGCTCGTGACTGATCGATCACGAGCCAACATGTAAACAATTATAGTTCTTAATACAATGGAATAGGAGACAAAGTGTTACAGTGTTGACAAATGAAACAAAACAGTGCAGCGTCCCTTTTTAAATTTTCTTAAGAAGTCTGCGTGAGGCCTCATCTCACTTCGTAAAGCCCCTGTCAATACTGAGATACTCAAACGGTTAGGAGTATATCATTTAGCACTACTCATTACTATTATCATTCATAGCATTATTATCATAAAGGAAATATTATTTATGTACATTTAAATAATTTGTAAGAAAAAACTGGATAAATGTGCTAACCGCGCGAAGCCATCGACCAAAGAAAAAAGGGTAGATGACAGCTGTCTGTTTGACATAGGTAACTAAAGATTGTGCATTGGTAATCTTTATTCGGACTTCTTGGCGGGAAAGTGAAGAGTCATGTCTGCGGTTTTGTTTTATTTTCAAAAATTTGTGTTATGTTGAATATTAATGTGAAATAATTATTATAATTATTAGTGGATTATTAACCGTTAAGTGTTCGTAAGTGTGCATGAGTGTTGGCAAATGAAACAAAACTGTGCAACTTTACTTTTCAAATTCTCTCAAGAAGTCCGCCGAGGAATTAGTAAAGCCCCACATCTTTACTGAGATCCTCGAGGGGTTAGGGGGTATATCATTTCTCACTTCTCATTTTTATTATCATTCATCATCATACTGACTGGAAAGAAATATTGTATATTTATGTATTACTTGTAAGAAAAATTACTTTGACACTGGCTAAATGTGCCAATCGCACGAAGCCATCAACTAAAAGAAAGAAAATAATCTTTATTCACATTAATTGATCATGATGCCCACTGAGCAAGTAATCACTGATGATGCCCAGAGCATAGCATTTGATATTGAATTAAAACTGTAAAAAATCGGTGTCGAGAATAAACGTGATTGGAATATGCCCAGATTTATAAGCTTTTGGAGGAATATCCATATAAGTAAAACTCAGGTCGTCGGTCAAATAGTAGGTAATATAATAAAAACCTTTTACTTTTACAACAAATCAATATATTAGATTTTATTTTATCGCAGAAAATTCATTGTCATGCTCGACGGAAAGTGCCATTGTCCCTTCATAGACAACGCCACAAGCTAAAATACTCACATGAATAGGAACCACACGATCACCAATACAAACCATCAAAAATGGAAAAATGGATGGCGGCAAGAACTTCTTTTAATAAAGTAACGCCTTCTGTTTTGAATAGAAACGTGACATGTAATGCAAGTCTCCATCTCAATCACACATACTCCACTCGTCGAGAGACAATAAAGTACAAGATCACGCCTAGTCGTTACTTAGTATAGGACAACACCGATGCGATCGAAAACGTAGATAGACTTCTGGCGTTGATGGCGTGGAAATGCATCAAGCAGGGAGTCCAGCAGTACTCATACTACTAGCAAAGATAAGGTGTTGAATGAAGGTATCACGCCCAAAAACTATTTTAGCAAGTAAAAACCTAGTAAAAACTATTATTTTAGTTTTAAAAAATATATATTTTTGAGATATAATTTAAACTTTTAACACTCTTAATAAAAAGAAGACTGTTGATCTGTGGGGTAATTACGTCGATGTCACTAAAGCCGTTATTGAGGCAATAGTTCCAGTTTTAGCTTGCATATTTAATGAATGCATTGACTGTGGTGTTTTTCCTGACCTAATGAAGCACAGTAAAGTAATTCCATTATTCAAATCACACATTTTGACCCCACTAACATTAGACCAATTTCTGTGCTACCCACATTCAGTAAAATATTTGAAAAGATAATTCTAGACCAAATTCAAGTTCATTTTTATAGAAATAAGCTTTTACATTCTAGACAATTTGGTTTCACTAGGGGTCGCTCGACTACTAACGCTGGTGTTGAGCTCTTACTAAATATTTAATGCCTGGGAGGATTCACACGATGCCCTAGGGGTTTTTTGTGATTTATCCAAGGCCTTTGATTGTGTTTTACATGAAACCCTGGTCAGGAAGCTCTACCACTATGGAATTAGAAATGCATCACTGAATCTTCTTATCTCATATTTGAGTGATAGTGTTCAGAGGGTTGATGTAAACGGTAAAAGATCTTCGGGATCGGTGGTTACAATGAGAGTTCCACAGGGTTCAAACAGGGTCCTTTCTTATTTTTAATTTACATTAACGACTTGCCTTATTTTGTAAAAGACAACCATGAGATAGTATTGTTTGCAGATGATACCTCACTTTTATTCAAAGTGAAACGACGACAGCCGATTGATGACGATGTAAACAATGCTGTCCCAGATATACTTCATTGGTTTAGTGTTAACAATTTGCTATTAAATGAACCAAAAACCAAATGTATAAGATTTGTATTACCCAACGTTAAAGAGGTAAATGTCCAGCAGTGGATTAGTATAGGCTGATGATGATGATGATGATGAAGGAGATAAAAACTAGTGTTAAAATTAAAGATAAGAATGGACCTTGTGGACACCACAGTGTTTAGGTTATTGTATTAGGTTTATTTTTTGACTCACTATTCATGCCCGAGGTAGTCTTTATTTTTAACGTACACACGCTTGCACATCAACCAACCACAAACTGTCAAATTTCCTCAATAAACTTTGAACTTTATACCTCAAAAATATGGTTGAAAATGTATTGAAGAAATTTGTCAGTTTTGGATAGGTTGATGTGCAGGCGTCTGTACCTATATGCATTGCACTGCGTAATATAAGTATGTTAAAAAAAGTAATAAAAAGTAAGTGTATGTGTAAAAAAGGTTTATATAAAAAAAAGTCAAGAAAAGCTATTTATTTCGTTTACAGATATTTAAAAATGTCGAGTTTTTGTCAACAAATAATCTACAAAAAATTATACATACTAAGTTATTTGTTGCAAGACTTACACTGCCTAAAAAAATACAAAATAAAATAATTTACAGACATTTTTAAGTATGTTCTATATAGGGATACCATGAAAAGTAGATTTATTGTAGCCAATGTCGCTGGCGACTGAATTTTGAAATGTTATATACATCCTGAAAATAACAACATTAAAATTAGTAAGTACATAAAATATAATAACAATGGACATAAAATTACTTAGGCATTTACAAGATTACATAACTTTTAGTTTGTTTTCTGAGTATGTTTTCTCTTTTTGTTTTGCCATTTTGTTACCTAGTACGTATTTTTTATACTGAACTAAATTGAAGTAGATTTTCGTTCCCACAAAATGTCTTAGAGCGTTAACGTTTTCGTGGAGCAATATTATATTTTCTGATAAAATGTTTTTGTTTTGTTTATATAATTTTAACGCAAATTTTGTTGCGAAACAAATTACAAAAACACAAATGTTTAAAAAATTTCCACGAGCAGGATTTGAACCTGCACCCTTCTGACATACCGGGTCAGGTGCTCTTCCAATTGAGCTATCGTGGTTCTAACCAGCCCGCCGAAATTCTTTCAACATGCTTTCAACTGCTCGTGGAAATTTTTTCAACATTTGTGTTTTTGTAATATTCTCTGATTTTAATTTCAATGTATAATTTATTATATTATATGAAGTAAAATTAAATTGAAATACGGACCTACTCGCGTTTATTTTACACAATATTCCTACTGAATACAACACACACACAATATACACAATATAATGAATATGCAGTACTATTAGAGCATTGTCTAACATCTGGCTACCTTTTGTGGAATGAAATTTACTACCTGCAAGTGTCGCCATAGGGTCCCCTGTTTCGCCCGTCGTCGCCGATATCTTTATGGAAGACTTCGAGGGGAGGACCCCGAACACAGCACCGGTTTCCCCTAGGTTCTACAAGCGGTACGTAGATGATACTTTCACTATCCTACCAACTGATAAAGTATCTGCTTTTCTAGATCATCTTAACTCCATACATCCAAAAATACAATTCACAATGGAGTTAGGGGCAGTAAGCTAGCTTTCTTGGATACTTTAATCATCAGGAATCCGGACCATTGTTTGAGTCACACTGTGTATCGTAAAGTAACTCATACAGATAGGTACCTCAATGGTGATTCTCACCACCATCCAAGACAGTTGGCTACTGTAAGGAAATCTTTGTTTCAGAGAGCACGCGGCATCTGTGACACCCAACACCTGGCTGCTGAGCTTCAGCATGTCAAGCACGTACTACAGGACAATAAACTGAAAGTACCACGGTTTTGTCACCGAAAACGCAATAAACCAACCACAGTCGAGCGCCAACCTGCTGTACTTCCATATATGAAAGGTGTCACTGACAATATTGGACATATCTTAAAGCGAGCTTCAAACAACACTTACTTCAAGTCGCCGAAGAAGATCAACCAATTTTTACGAACTGTCAAGTGCAACTTAATATATGAAAACAAAGTCGGGTTTGTTCGAACACTTGTCACTCGAGAACGGCTGGACCGATTTTCATGGCTTTTGATTTGTTGTATTTGTCTCCGTCCCGAATAGCAGAATAACTATTAAAAACATTGGAAAATTGACGAAAAAATAAAATAAAAGAAAATATATATTGGTTGTCAAATATTTATGCGTGCTGTCTGAAATGTATTTTGTGTAAACTAAAGAAAATATATCAAGCTACTTAAAATATAAAACAAATGACAAATGAATAAAAGACCCTGTTGTAAGATCTTGGCGCTCCCGCGTATATCTTTCTTGGGCGATATCTTGACACACGCTGGGATGAGACCTTGGTCGCGACATCTCTTCAAGAAATTCAACAATGGGAAATTCCTTGCGCGCTTTGTTTTCAGATCTTCCAACTGCACTTTGTTGGCTATTTCCAGTCCGTATTGAATCACATATTGTTTTCAAAAGTTTACGCGAACACTACACATTGAAATGAAACAACTTTTACGGAGCTATTACGGGTTTATTTTACACATTAGTTTTAATTAATGTTTATCCTGACGTTTCGAACCCTTTGCAGGGTTCGTGGTCACAGGGAGACTGAGGTGTTGGTCGTCTCATAATTAGTTAGTAGCTTGTATACCCTCTCATTTAAATTTAATCAGGTGCGTGGGTGGGATTTAATATTTTGTATAATGGGATCTTAGGCTGGTGGTAGATTCTAACCATCTTCTCTATTAAAATTAGGATGTTTTTTAATTTCAATAGCGTCGCGTATCATCCTAGGGATGAATCGTTGTCCTCTAGCGAGTATTTGCGGTTTATCATATCTGGTGTAATGGTTGGGCCCTCTAGGGAATCTTCGCATACTGCAGACTTATTTTTGTATACTCGGTTTGGTTGGTGGTAGGACTTGTTTGTCCGCCGGGCTAGCATCACCATCTTATCTAAATATGTCGCCATAACATGAATGTTTGCAGCATTGTTGTGTAGTCAGCAGTTGAAGATCCCGGGTGAAGTGCGCTTCCACCATTGGCCTTTATCATCACTTAACTCCAGGTGAGATGAAGGCTCTGTGCTTACCCGTAAGATATAAAAAACAACTTGACTACTAAGATACCTCTATACCGTTCGTGAATTTTTAATGGCAAAAATATGTTACCAGTGCTTTGAATAAGAGTAAAACAAGCACTCTTAATTGATATCATAGCGTGAGAATTAGTCAATGGTACAAAAATCACCACACAGTTTTTGAAATTTTGAAAGCGAGTCACGGCAATTACCTGTCTGCTGGGATTCCGAGTTCCTTTTCCACTAGTTCGTACAAAACCGCAGCATGTTTCTTATTCTCTTCTATTCCGAGTTTCCCAATTGACTGAAAATTGGCGATAGCACATGCTTCTGAGGAACCACCGAAGCTCATGATTACGTCTGGGATGACTGACACGACGCACAACTGAAATACATTTGCACTTTTAAACGTTTGCGTTTAATTATAAACAAACACATAGCTCACAAAGTAGACAAATCGTCATCACCTGCTCAATTTACGTCCCCACTGATGGGGTACGAGGCTTCCCTATGAATGTATAGGGAGAACGGGCCATAAACCACCACGCGGGCCCAGTGCGGTGTGGTGGTTGTTAACGACTGCTCATGCAGCCGGGAGCAACGGCTTTATGTGTCTTCCGAAGCACAAGAGTGGTCACAGGGAGACCACGGACCCTGCAAAAGGTTCGAAACGTCAGGATAAACATTAATTAAAACTAATGTGTAAAATAAACGCGAGTAGATCCGTAAAAGTTGTTTCACTTTATTTGTGGTATTATGTGCCTACCTACCTACATTATATAATTCTAACCCTTTGCAAATTCGGAATAACCCAAAAAATTTGAATTGAACATGGATCAGAATTTCTTGATGTGTAAAACTTGATGGTGGGACGAACGGGAATAAAAATTAATTCATTTATAGAATTCCCGTTCGTCCTACTGGTGGCACAAAGCCAGGTGGGACGAACGAGAATAAACGGAGACCTAGGGTCTGGGCATGGAGGCGGGAGCTGGAGGGGAGAACCCCACACAACCATCCGCGCCTCCCCGGGCGCGGTGGTACTCGGGCGACGAGATTTCTACATACTTAAATGTAGACCACGGTTTCACACACCTGACAACGTTATTTAAGTAGTTCCCAATGAGGAATTTGTACTGCGCCAAGTACATTTTATAAGTTGGTCGACTGTTACTCGTAAACTTATAAAGCCTACTTAGCTGTGAGTTAATTTTAACTTCGTCATATACATATACAACTACCGTGATTTTTTTCATCACGTATCTAAAAATAACCATTTGGCTGGCAAGGGGGGGGGGGCACACTTGACTAACCCGCAATATTTTTGAAATTGTTATCCAACGACAACCCACACTATGAAGTAATAAAAAAAATTACATCCCCACTTCACGTGTAGGCGAGGTAACCTAAAAAAAAATATTTTTCAAAATTTTACTTCACCACTTTGTCGGTGTCATTAATATGTATATCCATACCAAATTACAGCTTTCTAGTACTAAGAGTCTATGAGCTAGGCTGGGGACAGACAGACAGACAGACGGACATTGCGAAACTATAAGGGTTCCTTGTTGACTGCGGTACTCTAAAAACGTAAAAAAGCGAAATAACCGATAGCCTTACCTCTTCCGGCTTCCCAAGAGTGTTTGCAACAATCGGCACAGCTTTATAAATAAAATCCTTTGGGATTCTACTCCTCGGAAGGTTTGTTTCAATTCTAAAATGCGGCATATTTATTTAACTAATTAAAGTGCCTTAGCTACAATGCGGTTCTGTACGCTTCAAATATGTTTAAAAACTGTCCGCAAAACACATCACTTAAAAACATTCGAGAATGTTCTTATCTGAATTTGTTAAGTCTTATCATGTTACCGTATCTCGTTATTTATAAACATAATTATGCCTAAGTAAAAGTCACGTCTGTTAAAACATTAACATTTTCAACTCTTGATAACTATTATCGTCTACAACGACATAGTCACAAACTGACCAATGGTTGCACTTGTAAACAAATGTGACAGTTTCTGTACAATTGATTATTTTAATGTTCTATGACATCACCCGTGGTGTTTATCATTACGTATCTCACCATTGGATATCTGTAGCTGTGTCATTGTCATGCCGCCTTGTGGCTTGTATGTGGGACAAATGCAAAAAAAAAAGTACATATAACAAATAGGAAACAAATATGAAAATAACTTGATGTTACAAAAAAATAACAATGATGAACATAAGGACTTCAGTTCATGTGTTGCATTCTATTTGAAAGGTAAATTTGTAATTGAGTAAAAAGCAGTATCTTGATTGATTATTTTAATAAAGAATGGCAGCAAGTCTAGTTCGTATTACTTTTTTTTTGCGATTCAACCTAAAAATTATCTGTTAACACGATATTTTAACTTTAGTAATCCAAGTCATATAAATATCCATTAAAAAAATAACATTAGAAAGTTCAGTTCTTATCAGGTAGACTGTTCTAGCAGTTTCAACGTCTTGTAGATGAGCTCAACTTATTTGTAGCATACCGGACAAATCTCCGTGATTTATGGTTTGCTTTATAGTGTAGTCTCATTGTAATATTATTAAATAACTAAAAAACAAAAAATAGTTACCACTGTATTAAATAATAGTTACCACTGTAGTGCTAAAGGGCGGGTTGTTCTGTTAAGTTCTTTCCACTAATCGATTTTAAACAGTCGTTAGGTGGTCTTTTCTGTGCTGCTTGAATTGAACAAACATAAATTTACAAGGTAAATTTATTAGGTTGTGTTGATAATGAATAACATCAGATGATTTCTAACAAGTTATTTTAAGTATATTTAGTTACCTACTTAGGTGGGTACAGCAATTATAAAGTGTGATTTTTCAAAAAAATATATGAGTTTTGAGCACGTACATACCTACCTACTTACTTAAAAGACCAAAAGTATCAACGTCTTCATGCAAATTTGAAAATTGACTCGCTATTGCGAGTATTCGTATTATTTAATTATTTTATTAATTTTATTAGTATTCGAAATAAAATTGACAAGCACAATTGTCAATCAGAAAACCTTCACTGACTATCATAGTAGTAATAGCAATCCCCCGTGTGGTGCCAGGGATTAAGAATTGCACCACCCCATCTCCTCCCGTGGGTGTCGTAGAAGGCGACTATGGGACCATTCCAGAGGATGGGCAGCAGCGTCTCTCTGTGATTATTCTTACCTTACTGCTATCGCCAACCCGCCTGCCAAGCGTGGCGATTATGGCAAATTCCCCTCAAAATTAGGTTATTGATTTATCCTTGAGGGAGGCCTTTGTCCAGTAGTAGACGTCTTTTTGGCTGAGATGAATAGCAAATAGGCGTTATACTGTCCCACTGCTGGGCAAAGCATTATTAATCCTCCATAATTAAAATCAAGCCATCGCTTCTTCAATGCCATACAAATTCTGTTTTCCGCATTAGGCACCCTGAACTCACATTCTGCCAGCCTTAAGCTTACCCATTACATGATAAAATTTTACTAGAAAAACTCAACCAGTCTTAGGAAGCTCGAAGTGGGAATCGAACCCATGACCTTTGGATAAGGTCCAATGCTCTGACCACTGAGCTATCGAGCATTGGACGGTATAAAATAATGACAAGACTTTACAATGTTGTGAATATTGCAAGTATTTTAATTTTAAAGTTATTTAATATTTTATATTTGAACTAAATTATACCTAACTATTCAACGTTGATTATGGTATTTTAATTAAGTACGTAGACAAAGAAATAATTCGGATAGTTTATCCATTTCGATATCTTGTAAGCTGTGTAATGAGCTCGTTAATGACAATTTAATGTTGTTTGTGTAGGTGTTTCGATTCGATTTACAGTAATTATATTTACCCGTGTCAAACTGAGTACTACCCGTACTCAAAGTCACCAGCAATTGCGGGATTTATTTACGATTAATTGGAGTAGCTCGAGTGTGTCATGCATGCTCCCTATATTGTTTGAAGTCGTACCGCGTACCGTGTTGTTTTAATAGAACATTTACAACATCGTTACATCTTGTAATAATTTTATATGTTCATAAGAAGACTATAAACAATGGGTAAGCTGGCAATTTTTGGAAAATTGGGATCTGATAGGTATGTAGGTTCGAAAGTCGTCGTTGCGACGCACGATGTTGCGAAAAAAATTTCAAGTGCAATAAAAGATTTCGATACCGTTACTATCGATTTAGCGTACTACATAAAAAGGATTTTCGTAACGCTTGTTGGCGAATCCGTCATTCGATACAGCGGTTTTCGATACAACGGCGGAAAGGACGTACCACTTGAAATTGTTTTCGCAACAGCGTGCGTCACAAGGACGATTTCGAAGCTACATATATCAGACCCGGAAAACTGGAAGGTATACTCAAATCAGTCGACGTCCCAGAGTATCTGAAAACTTGCTCATTTAACCAGTGTGTTCTGCCTACCATGACTTACCAGCCGAGACATTGTCGTTCACACATGAGGCTGTGGCTAGTCTAGGATGAGATAAGCACAGAGAGCCATGAAGCGCTTCATGTTTGACAGATATCAACATATATCACTGGTTTCCCCTCGAAGACAACAGCATAACACAAAAAATGCGTTAACGATGATAAACAGATGACGATTATTAATAAGTAATAATAATCGTCATCTTAGGGTCGATTTTTCAATTGACGGATAAAACTTATTCGTTTGATGAAGTATTACATAACCATTTTAAAAATGTATTGTAATAACATGTCTTTTCTTTTTAAACAGGTGACGTTTTAGCTTGACTGCGTAATACTTTATCAGAAGGATAAGTTTTATCGGATGATTGAAAAATCAGCCCTTAGTCAACCTATCCAAAACTGTAAAATTTCTTCATTAAATATTCAACCATATGCCATAAATAATGATAGACATAAAGTTCAAACTCTATTGAGGAAATTTGATAGTTTGTGGTAGTTTGATGTGCAGGCATCAATTATTATCAATTTTTGCTATCTAACATGGCAATGCTGATAGCTTACTGGGTACTCTGCCTGATGGGGATGATTTGGGGCATTTTTTTATTTATTATTAGTATTAGTTAGTTTATAGATTCTTATGAGTTTAATTTTAAGTAGTTTATTTTACATGTTATTGTAATTATGCGTTAGCAAATTAACAATAATTTATAGCGTCGTCGTCAAGGAAAGTAGGACCCGAAAACCTGAAGGTTTGGGGACCGATCGGTGGCACCGGACCCGACGTTGAGGTGTCAGGAGCTATGTACTGGGTGCTGCGGCTGTCGCAGGTGTGCGGAGCGGCGCCGCCGGTGCGGTTCGAGCGGCTTCGGGGCAGCCGGACCGTCCGGATGGCGCCTGGTCTTCCGTTTGTGGGGTACACGGCGGTCACATTGTGTAGTGAGTTTTCCACATATGTAAAGAAACCAGTGTTTCACACAATTTTCATCGCAAAAAATAACATAGATTTTAATTGAAATTTTACGGGATGAAACTAGCAAGCAGAATCATTTGTTGAAAAATCTGAAATTAGACTCCAAGTTTAAATGCTGTCCTTCCTGTCGAACACAGGTGCCACACCCTACCTATTGCTAGTTTACACTAGTATATAGTGCATACGCACTAGTCTGACTTGGTGAGATTTCGAAACAGCGTTAATAGAGAGCCCCGATTATGCAATTTTATAATATCCACAGTCCGTGGCCTGATTCTGACATTTTGTATACTTATTTCATCACAGCATCACCCATCTCATTTCTTGTCCTCACTGCTGGGGCACGAGTTTTTCCTATGAATAGATATGGAAAACGGGTCATAAACAGCCACGCAATACCAACGGCTTTACGTGCCTTCCGAAATACTGCCAACAGATCTATGTAAAGTTACAAATATTATCACTATACCTTTCAAAGGTATTTACGCTTGTCATTTAGCATAGACGATTCCAAATAAATATTAAATTGACGATGTCGTTCATTCAACATCATACAAAAACGTGTCGCGATCGCAATCACTAACACTTATGAATAAGTTTGATGTTCTTGAACATCTTTCAGATGTTAAACAAAAGCCCCCTGGGTCTCTACATACTAACCCCCTTATTCATAAAAACTATTTAAACATTATTTAGTACTAGTATCCTAGTACAGACGCCTGCCTGCACATCAACCTATCCAAAACTGTCAAATTTCTCCAATACATTTTCAACCATATCATTAAGTTCAAAGTCTATTGAGGAAATTAGACCTTTTTTGGATAGAGATTGCTGATTGCCTCAGACGGCATTTTCAGTAACGCAACGTAAAGGGTCCCTCAAGCCGTGTGAAACGAATCACCTTCGGAGGTTTTTAGAGGGAACGGCATCGCGCACTAATTGCCCTACTAGATTCTCCGACGGGTTCGGATCGGATCGGCGGAAATTTGAGTTTGTGGTAGGTTGATGTGCAGGCGTCTGTACCACTCGGTGAGCTGAGGCTCCGTTTTATACAATGTAGTGTTGTTATACCATATTTTACTCGCTCTACATACGGCCATCCTGCGACCTCTTAACGGTTCCGATCCGAACCCCTCGGAGAAACTAGTGGGGAAAGGGGACACGTTTGGGTGATACGCACTCCTCTAGAAACCCTCTGACGGTGTTCCGATTGACACGGCTTAAGGACCCTTTAAGTCTCCCGCCGCCCCCAAAATGTCTTGTGTCGCAGAAAATGCCATGTTGTCTGCACGTGCCCGTGGAGTTACAGCATACCAATGATACTGTGTCCTTGTTTGTTTTATGTGTGGCTTTATACGGCCATCAGCAAACTTTCCAAAAGAAACGATCTTTTAAACAAATGTTACATTTACAGGTGTTGTGGTTAATTGCATCATAATACATGATGTACACTGTGATATGAAGATTTCGTTTGTCGCAATGTCGTTGACCAATTGGATTATGCTGGTTACGATCTCCTGGATTGTCATATTAACGGCTAACGTTGCAGTTTACGGGTCTAGACGAAGACTGGGAGTCATTATTCTGTGTTTGGACTGCATTCAGAAGGTATAGCAAAAATAATGTAAATAGCCCATAACTGTCTCACTGCTGGGTAAAGGCCAAATCAAGTCGATTGATGGGTAAAAGCTTAATCACCACGCTTGCCAAATGCGGGTTGGTGATCTCAAACTCGGGTTATGTATCGAAAAATCCGAAACACAATTTGCCCGTCCTAGGAATTGAACCCGGGACCTTCGGGTATCGGGTCGAGCGCTTTGCCACTCGGCCACCGGGTCGGCGACAATTCAGACGGTAACAAATACAATTATGGTAATACTAATGTTCAGCTGTTAGGAGCCTATTTCTCGCATAGACAAAAGTAAATAGATTGCTACTACGCATTTGCTTGCGTGTTGTAGAGACATACATTTTTGTTACATGTTCATGTTTGATGGACTGTGTATTTGTTTACTCTCTTATTATTGGAATTGATTCACATCTTTTAAAGATAGACACTGCATAATGTGACATGTTTTGTTCTAGATAAGAGGTGCTTTAGGCAATGAATATACGAGTAGAAGCATGTCAATGAAGAAAAAGAAATGTTTAGTGTTTGCTTTCCTTTGTGCGCACGTCGCTAGCACATGTGTTTTTAGTTTTTATGTTACTCTGCAAAGTGCAGGTAAACGTACACAATACATAATACACACATATTAGTAACACATACAAAAAACACACACACACACACACACACACAACATATTTATTTTATTTATTTATTTATTGCATGTCACATTACATTACACATTATACACACATAATTAGTAACTGTTATTTGGAATTACAATTTTTTCTGTTTTGATTGGTTATCTGTGAAGCTTAAATGAGACTGTGCAGCACATTTTTGGCTGATTAACCCTAAAAAAGTAGATTAGAACCTTTACCTTTGGCAACCTCAGGCCTACATTTGTCGAGGAAGACAGCGAAAACATTAATGTGACGATTGCCCTGCAAAAGGTTTGCGACCTCTGGCTTCCTAGATAGAGGCTCCGAAATTTTTTAAAGTTTTTGCAAATTCATATTTATATAATTACAAAGTTATGCTAGTAGCGCTCTTCAGTGGTAAAACTGCAAGATTATCTACTGTTGCTACTTTTTCAGTTAAAAATTTATATAGAATTTGTTTTGCCGCCACAACTCTCATGACGTTTTGTATGATGATGCAATTCGTATTGACCGCAACAGAGGTGTACAACACTCTGCAGGCGATTAACGAAGTACTGGAACAAACTTTGTACCACGGATACACTGCAAACAAACGAAGGACCAGACAATTTTTCGGTAAGAATTTAAAATCGGGGGTGCCTAGTGCTAGTCTTATTTCTTCATCATTCAATCGAGTTGGCTTAAATTTTTATCAGTGGTTTCCCCTAGTTGCCTCTAACGTCCATTCATCTCACTCAATAATATATGTTTAAAAAGTAGAGGTCCCTGATGTTATCCCTGTGGGACGCCGGATGTTATAGAGACTGGTTGATACCGATACAATTTTTTTATACAGATGTATGACTGTACGACTCCAGCTTACAGATTTGAGTTTTATGATCGATATGTTAAGTAGCCGTTTGCCCCCAGTTGTCACTAACGTCCAGACGCCCAAACGGGTTGACAAATTAGTCCGCGAGCTGTCCACTATGTACGGCAGCGTGTGCGAAGCCGTCCAACGGCTCGACGGCAGCTGTGGCCTCGGCGTAATGTTGCTCCTGATCTCCAGCTGCGTCATGATCACCGCGATGATCTACTTTACTATTGTGGATTTTTGTAAGTGATTTAAATAGTCATTACTTATTTATTTTAGCATAATTTATTAGAAATAATTATGATAGTTCATTTCTTGATCGCACCATCAAAAATGGATTTCCCTCCCAGCACACGATTTCCTCCTTCCTACATCATTATAAGCTGGGCAGTGACGTTATACATCGCACAGACTCAATGAAAGACCTAGGCGTTACCTTTGACCCTTCCCTGACGTGTAATAAGCACATTTCCATATTTACTCGTAGCTGCTACAATCGTCTAGGCTTTATTTTACGCAACTTACGCGATTTTCGGAATCTCGAGGTGATAAAGCTTCTGTTCATTGGTCTTGTGAGGAGCTTGCTCTCTAGCAAGCTCCTTCCTGTATTAAGGCATATTTGGCTTCGTGTGGGTTCGAAATGCATGAGCTAGAAGAGTCTAGCTCATGCATACAGGAAAAGGTTCAGAAAGCTTTTCTTCGCTATTACTCATCTTATAAGTGCAATTGGGTTCTGGCGTTATTGTTATCATGTTAGACATACGCGTCGGACATACACCTAACCTACGCGTTTCGGTTATGTAAATTTAAAAAAGAAACAAAACCGCAGCAAATGTTTTTTTAACTTTTGAGATTATAATTTTTAATAATAAGTACCCGTTTTAGATAATTTTCGGAATATTAAAATTCGGAATACCATATTTCGGACTAGTAACACAGCGGGTTTTTAATTCTTCGTACTAATGAAAGTCGGAAAATTAAAATTTCGTATTTATAAATTTCGATAAAATAAAAATCGTGTTTTTAAATAGTCGGAATGTAGTCTCTTAGGGATTGTGGAATTCGGATTTTTAAAAATCGGAGTATTCAAATTCGGAATTACATAATTCGGAACTTTTGGGTGTTCCCATCTGCGAGTTTGTTTTATTTTCTAAAACTTCTGTTAAGTCGAGTATTAATGTGAGAAATAATGGTTGATTATTAACCGTTAAGTGTTCGTTAGTGTGCATGAGTGTGCAAAATGAAACAAAACAGTGCATCGTCAGTTTTCAAATTCTCTCAAGAAGTTGTTAAGATGTTTACATCTTTACTGAGATACTCGAGGGGTTGGGGGGTATATCATTTCTCACTTTTCATTTCTATTATCATTCACTATCAACATAAAGGAAGGAAATATTGTTTATTGATATATTACTTGTAAGAAAAATTGCATTGACACTGGCTAAAATGTGCTAATCGCACGAAGCCATCATCTAAAAGAAAGAAATATCTTCGATCACAATGAATGCCTTTTCTTGCAGCCTTACACGATTTCACCTGGACATTCGACACGCTGAACAATTGCCTACTGCAGTTCACGTGGCTGGTGGCAATGACAGAGCCGTGTCACATGACGCAGGTCGAAGTGAGTGGTTCGGAATCGGTACCTCCTGCAAAGGAACAGCTGGGAGCAATGTCCAGTCGAGTGGTGGCAGGAATCGTCTTACCACTATAGGGCGGCCTTGGCAGACCGTCGTAGGTGCATCGTGTGTACGAGCTCTAGAGTGATCCTACTTCTATTAATTTCAAACATACAGACATACATTTAAAATACAGACGCTGCCAATAAAGTCGGTATTATGAAGGTTTTAAAAGCAGGCATTAAAGCTTGAGAGGATGATGAAATGGGTGATGAAACGAGTGATGAAATTGATGATGAAATAGATTTTTGAAAAAGTTCCTTAACTACTGAGGCACTGGCTATTGATGAAACATTGATGTTATGGCGACATACTTTGATAAGATGGTGATGACCCCCGCTGGGAATCAAACCCCGGACCTCAGAGTCTGAGACCCGTGGGCTTAACCACTAGACCACAGAGGCGGTTAAAAGTGTTGAAATACTACGCCGTAGTTGGTAGTGCTTTGAAGATGATGATGAAATGGAAACTACTGTTGCAACGTGTGTTGATACAGGCGGCCCGCACCAGGGTGCTCATCAGCCAGCTGTCAGTCCGGCACACCGACGAGCTCGCCCGCGCGGCGCTGGACACCTTCGCGCGCGGGCTGCTACTCAACAGAGTGGAGTACTACCCTATGGGAATGTGCTGCTTGACGCGATCACTCATGGCCACGGTAAGCAAACAGTCATGGTAAGTTAAAGTCATAGAGGATAATCTATATCTATACTATTAATAAAGGGGTAACGTGTGTGTTTGTTTGTTTGTTGGTCGGGGCTAATCTCTGAGACTAATACTGGTCTAATTTCAAAAACTCTTTCACTGATAGAATGCTACATACCGTGCGAGTAACATAGGCTATATTTTATTTTGATAAGGATTGGTCTTCAGCTCGAAATCTCTAAATTTGTAAATCAAGTCGAAAAAAAAGCGCTGCTTAGCTGCTTCATCGGCGTACCAAAGGGATGGGTATACATAAGTATACTGCACTACAAAAATGTTATTGATCAGTTGATGAAAAAATGGAGCATGCACGGCTAGCTCTGTTGCTTCTTTTTCTTAATGACTTATTTATTATTAGAAACAATACAGTTTATATTATGATATGGAGTAAGCACCGGCCCGATCCTCTAAATGTAGACACCGTAGTCGTAGAACAAGGGTACGACGAGCCGGTCACACGCGCTTGTTACCAGGTGCAGACATGTATCTGGGCGCTTCTCCCCACCACCACGGCCCGGACCACCCGAGCCGAGGTCCGAGCCTTTAAGAGGCGCCCTCGGGTTGTTCCGCTCCCCAATCCGATCCGAAACCCTCGGAGAATCTAGTAGGGCATGGGGACACGCACTAGTGCGTGATGCCGTTCCCTCTAGAAAACCTCTGACGGTGCTTCGTTTCACACGGCTTGAGGCCTTTAAAAAAAAAAGAAAGCCAAATAAGGCCGGTGAAGCTGAAATTGCCGTTCGAGGCAATCAGCAAAATCTCTCCTAAAAAAATAAAGTAAGTACTTCTGCTCCGCCAGATGCTCTAGTTGTCTATCGAATTTTATTTAAATCCCTCCAGCCAAGTCGGTGTGATGACGTTGGTTTGTGTGTAGTAACTAAGAATTTGATTCATCTATGTTAACGATAAATTTTCTAAAACTTTAAACGCAGTAATACGTAGACATATCCATACATATCCAGACATATCCATTTATGTAGCGCCTCACAAACGAGGACTTTGCCCACATTTTCGTTTTCATAACGAATGTAAAATAGAAAACAGTCTGTTCTCTGTAACTTCATCCAGTAACTCTTAGGTCTTGATCTTCAATTTCATCCTATTAAACTTGATTTTTGCAACATTACCAGCTAAATAGTATGTTTTTTTTTATTTTTCTTTCAGATGATTGCCAGCGTCACTACGTATTTTATAGTAATAATACAATTCCCGTCTTCACCTCGCTAAATTAATATTTAAGAAATGTGCAGCCAGTTATCGAAGCGTAGGTATACCGACATTACATATATACCTTTTTTGTTTTATAGGATGTTTATTTATTAAAGTAACATTTATGTGGGAATGGAACAGTGCAAGAGGAAATGTACGGAGCGTGTGACGTAAGAATGTGTGAGCAAGAGAGAGATAGAGAGCTAGATGTTTCTGAAAGATGTCATTACGGAAAATTTGAAAGGAAGACGTCTAAGTATAAAACGGGAAATCATTTAGAGAATATAAAATAAATAGTTTTACTGACTTTTGATCCTACATTTATATTGAAAGGAGGTAATTATCCACGCAAACTTAAATTATGCCCTAATTCACCTTAGTACAATAGTATGAGACCCCGCTGGGCATCAAACCCGGACCTCTGGGCTTGAGGTTTGAGACCGGTGGTCTTGCTACTAAACCACGCAGGCGGTTTAAGAAGATGTAAGTAGGTATAATATGACACTAAAACTGAAAATATGCAATTAATTGTCCAGAACATGTTACAATTTAAAAACAAGTCTCTTTTTTTTAATATCCACCACAATCAAAAAACATTACCTTCTAAACATTAAAGTCTTAAAAAAATTGCAGTTTAGGTAGTTTTTAATATTAACAAATAGGAATACAATATAAACTGGATCAACCAAATAACCAACTAGCTAGATTATAGATACATTAAAGCTATAACATTTGACTATCCCCGTAAGGCCTGTGTAGAAGAGTAGCGCCCAGGGTGCCTGTAACCCTTCTCTGTGTAAACGTGTTCAAAATAAATTATTTGATTTGATTTAGTGCAAATATTTTAGAATACCGTACTAACTCTAGTTCTAAATCTTTCAAACCAATATCATCATCATCACCAGCATCAACCTCACTCGAGTTCTCGACCCCAGAGGCCTATGCCTATAGGCCAATAGGCCATATTCGATTGCCCTGCAGCACCCACAGCACAGACACACAATATTACTGTAACAATAACATAAGTTCGTAGATATGGCAAATATCACAGGCGTAGTTTTCCATTATAGAAACTAAATTCAATCGTTCCGACTCTTTACCGACCAGACTTAACCTAAAAAACTGTTACAGCGATTTGCATTCTTTATTATTTTCTATTATTGTCCGTTTCTATGGTTTTCTGACTAGATTCTTTGTAGATGATATTGATAACAAACAACTCCGGTATGTATATGATATTGTCTGGAGGTATAATAAGTTTAAAACTTTTGCAGTTGAGGACACCACGTCTGTTATTTAGACTTAAGTTTCTGATAAATAAAGAATTTGTATTTGTATTTGTATATGTATAATTCTTTTTACATGACTTGTTTCTTGTGGCCTATGCCCATAGGCTTCTCTTCGCTTATGCGATTCCCCTCGATCCTGGGTTATATCGTCAACCCATCTCGCCGGTGGACGTATTCTTTTTCTGCATCCATCTCTCAAACCAATAAGCCAATTTTAATGGTTATTACAATTATGGCATATAATACCCTTACAGGGTCATGTAATGGGACTATTTGTAATCCTGCAAGATCTGTACTTTGTTGGTATGGTACAGATCTTACAGGATTATAAATAGTCCCATAACATACATGATGCAATAAATAATTTATGACTATGCCTATTTTTTTGTTCACACTAAGCACCCAGAAGAGTGAGAATGATTGTCTATGGTTCACAAGTCCCGACAAGAAGGGAAGGACGTCCCGCGTGTCAGAAGATGATGATGTTGGTTGACAAAACGACATCAGTCTGAAGCTTAGAACTGAATGACGATGATCAGGTATGAGGCAATAGCAGCGATCATCTGTAAAGAGTAAAGGAGACATGGTAACTTGGTAACGACACATATTTTTTGTAGTTGTCGTTCTTCTAGCTGTGCAGGTTTCTGCGCCCATTCTTCTTAACTGTTCTTAAGTTTATTTGAATAAATAATTATGACTGTCTTTGACTTTAGTAATTGAGATTGAGAGCTCTCAGGGCCTTTAGTGTTGTTGCAGTTGTGAAATCGAGACGCGTGTAGCGGTGTCTATACATGCGTCTCGCTTTCACAACTGCAATATCATTGCAGTAATACCACTTTAAGAACTTATGGTAGAACTTAACCCTAGATTACTTTAGTTAGTGTTCTGAGATTTCACACTATATTAAATAAAATAAAAACCGACTTCAATAGACATTATTTAAAACTGAATGCGTATCTAGGTAATTAATAATATGATTTCAACATTATTTATTGCTTTTTAGAGCTGTTTTTTGTATACTTATTTAATCATTTCTGATTAACTAAATCAAAATACGAATTACTTTGTACTAAGTAAATTTATTTTTTACTTTTTTTATTTTCCTTTTTGAAATCGGTCTTGTTTTTTGTTAATAATCATTTTATTTTACGATTTTTAGTGATGGGTAGACCTAACAAAGGTGCTTCTCTGATGAGGAAACGACGGCCTAGGTAGTGGGTAGTGGTGGGGTGTGTGTCGGTTGACCTCCTCGTGGTACACCCTGGGCAACGGGCAGCCTCAACACTCTCCTCCAATGAGGAGTTTGCGTGAGACTGACCGGCTAACAAACCGACAACTCCTAGGTGCGTGCCTACTTTGGGTCGCACTGCTCGCTGCTCCTTCTGAGCGGCTTTGAGAGGAGTTCAACAAAGACGGCCGCCCCTTAAGGGTTCTCAGGTCGCACGGGGGGGAAATGGGGACACCTGTGAGAGAGGTGTAACGGGGGCTAACGCCGGCTCCCAAGCCGTTATCCCTTTGGCTGCTGCAACGACCCCACTTTTGGCGTTGTGGGTACGCGGTGGTCTTAGGGACCGGGGAAGCCTATTCGGGCTGCGGGAAGGAAAACCCATCAAACCCTGGAGAGCACCAGTAAAAACCTGTCGGCACCGCCCAACCCCGACAGTATGTAGGGTGCCCTTGGCGAGTGGGCGTCGCATGGGTAGTTTGTTGGCCTAACTAGGGAACGGCAGCCCTTAAATTGCCAGGGGGATGACAACCCTAGAAAATTGTCTGGGTGACACCCCATCAATGTCAATAACATGAGTGCGCATCTACAAATATCACTACCCCAGGAGGGTACCCGCCGTAAGGCGGGAGAATCCCTCCCTGGGACCACTTCCTCGGCTAAGGCCGGAGATTTGGGCTCAGGCTGCCCCACCGTCTCTGGGGGGGGCAAAAGTGCGCCTTGCGTTAGAAGGAGGGGGGAAGGAAGAGGAGATAAGGAGAAGGGAAGAGGAAGAAGGAAGAGAGGAGAGGAAAGAGAGTTGGGAAGAGAGCCGAATTTATCGGAAACTGACTCTTTTGAAGAGTCGGTCACTGAGCTCGTGCCCGAGAACATGGAGTTCCTCGATGATGATGAGCCCATCGACGAAGAGACCACCCGGTTCGTGAACGATACCCTGGAGGAGTGCCGAGCGTACGTGAACGAGCAAGCGGAAAAGGCGGAGAAAAGGAAGCGTGCTGAGCTCGATTCTGAGGTCGTCGATGTGGACGAGTACGACCGAAGAACCGATGCCGAGCTCATGGCACCGCCTTCCAAGGTGACCACGGCCCGAAGAGGGGGAAAGGTAGGGACCACGCCAAGGACTGGCGTTTATGCCGGGCTGGCAGGTGCTAGGAGGGAGCTGAGGAGGAGGACTGAGGAAGACGAAGCGGCGGCGGGGGAGCAGGGAAGGGGGAGGGACGCGTACCTCCGAAAACCCACCCGTGGCCCCCCCCGTAGCCGATCCGCCTCCCTCAATCGAATGGAGGATCAGGAGGAGAGGGCGAAGGCCCAATACGAAGAAGCCCTTGCTAGCAAGGATGCGCTGTTGGAGGAGGCCCGAAGTAACCTGGCATCCATTGTAGAGTCGGTGCAGAAGTCCAGAAACCTGCAAGGTCCCGTTCGCGGAAACCTCAACACGGCTACATCGGCTCTACAAAGAAACATGAGGGCCCTCCAAGAGCTGACACCGTCAGAGGAGGCCAGAAGGTTGAGGGCGGATAATGAGCGGATGAGGGTGGAGCTCAGGTACGCCCGCGCCGAGCTCAAGACCTCGCGTTTGCAACGCGACGAGACCTCTCGTGCGAGAGCTCCTTCTCCCGTGCGTCGGGCCCCCCGTGCCAAAACCCCTGTGATTAAAGCCCCCTCAGCGTCGGCAGAGGCTACCCCGCTGCAACGGGAGCTGATGCCGATGCTCGCTTCTATGTTCGAAGAACTTAGGGGGGAACTGTTCTCCTCGTTGGGCAATATGCTCAACGCCCGAGTTGACGGGATTGAGAGCAGGCTCCCCCCTAAACCCTTGATGAGGCCCCCATTGTCCAGCGACAAAAGCAGGGCCCTCGCGGCACGCGAGCACGCTGACGCCCTGGAGGTGCAGGCAGGCCCGTCCAGCGCCCCCCACGTGCCCCCCCCGGCTAGGCCCCAAGCCAAAAAGCCGGTAGTCCGAGAGCGTTCCCCCTCCCCTAGTCTGGCTGCTGCTTCTAGCACCCCAGCCAACAAGTGGGTTGAGGTGGTAAAAAAGGGGAAACAGAAGCAGCAGCAAGCTGCCAACCCCCAGAGTAAGGCGTCAAAAAAGACGACCAAAGAGGTAGTGGCCAAGGGTGCGGCTCCTCAGTCTTTCCAAAGACAGCAAGCCGCAAAGCTCACTACTCCAAGGTCGTCTGTCATAACAGTGACACTCAAGAGGGAAGCTCAGGAGAGGGGCGAGAATTACGCCTCGGTCCTGGGGAAGGCCGTCAGGACGATAAAGCTGGCAGACCTTGGGCTGAAGTCGCTCCGGGTGAGGACCACGGCCTCTGGAGGCCGTAAACTGGAGATCCCAGGGGCCACCAGTGGAGACAAGGCCGACGCGCTTGCGGCCAGGATGAAGGAGGTCATTGGGGATGACGCGGAGGTGTTCCGCCCTTTCCGCAAGGCGCACATCCGATTCGCTGCGATCGACGAGACGATCGAGAAGCAGTGGATCAAGGATGCAGTCCTGGAGCTGACCAAGTGCCCGGAGCACATGCTCTCTTTCGGAGACATTCGTCCGGGGCCGTGGGGCTCCAACTCCATGATGCTCAAGTGCCCCGTGGCGACAGCAAAGATGCTGGCACGAGAGGGGCGAATACAGGTCGGATGGTCGACAGTGCAGGTAGTGGTAATGGACCCGCTCCCACTTAGGTGTTTCCAGTGCATGGGCACGGGTCACACCAGGTACACCTGCACTGCCGAAATAAACCGGAGCGACATGTGCTTCCGGTGCAGTACGCCGGGGCACCGTGCGGATGAGTGCGTGGCAGAGGAGCCGTACTGCAGTGTTTGCGCCGCGGCGAAGCTGAAGGCTGACCACTACATGGGTGGGAGAAGGTGCAATCCCCCCCCCATAAAACCGAAGGCCAAGGCGGCCCCCTGGAGGCCCCCCCCCAAAAGTGCAGCGCCCACCAGCGCCATGGAGGTAACGGAACCGGCCCCAAATGCCAGCACACCGTAACGCCACAATTCTCCAGGCGAACCTCAACCACTGCGCCACTGCACAAGATTTACTTGTGCAGCATATGGCGGAGTGGGGGATAGGCATAGCGATTCTGGCGGAGCCGTACACGGTCCCTGCGAGGGACAACTGGGTCGGTGACGTGGGCGGGAACGTGGCCAGCGTGGCCATAACAACCTCGCAAGCAACCCCAATCTCTCTCAGAGAGAGGGGACCGGGCTTTGTTGCCGCACAAGTGGGGGAAGTCGCTCTGGTCGGAGTTTACTTTTCGCCCAACCGTGCCTTCGCGGAGTTTGAGGCCTTCATTGCCACACTGCTGGGAGTAGTGCGCCGTCTAGCCCCGCTACAGACCATCGTAGCAGGGGACTTCAACGCTAAATCCACGACCTGGGGATCTCCCGTCACCAACCAGCGAGGTGAAGAAGTCGAGGAATTTGGCGTTGAGGCGGGGCTGGTGCTCCTCAACAGGGGGAACGTGAGTACATGCGTGAGGTGGCAGGGGGAATCCATCGTGGACATAACGTTTGCGACCCCCGCCATCGCCTCACGCGTGTCCGAGTGGAGAGTGATGGAGGACGCCGAGACCATGAGCGATCACAGGTACATCTGGATCAGGCTGTCCTCTCCTCCCCAAATCACTGTCCCCGCTCAGCAGGGCGTAAGGTCGGAGAAGTTTCGGCGCTGGGCACTAACGCGCCTAAACAGGGAAGCCGCCGTGGAAACGGCGATGGTGGAAGGATGGCTCCCGGCTCCCCCGGCAGATCTAGACGTCGACGCGAAGGCGGAGATGCTCCGGAGTGCTCTCACCAGGGTGTGCGATGCCGCAATGCCCAGGGTAGGTGACCGCCCACAGCAGCGTGCGGTGTATTGGTGGTCCGCGGAAATTGCGTCCCTCCGGGAGGACACCATACTCGCACGCAGGCAGTACCAGAGATGCCGCCGCAGAAGGCATCCCCCCGAAGAGGAAGAAGACCTCCTCGCCCGTCTGAACGAGGCAAGGTGGGCCCTGAAGGTCCGCATTAAACAGGGGAAAAAGGCGGCTTGGGAGGAGTTCCTGGCCGACTTGGATCGTGACCCGTGGGGAAGGCCGTACCGTTCCGTAAGGAATCGGCTACGTAGTTCGGCGCCCCCCACGGAATCGTTCCAGCCGGAGCTCCTGACCCGTATAGTCGAGGGCCTGTTTCCGGACCGGGTGTTTGAGGCGGTCCCGTTCAACGCCCCGGAGCATGATGGGGAGGTGGATCCGTCCACCATCCCTCATGTAACGGACGAGGAGATGGAGTTAGTGGTTGATCGCCTCAGCCGCAAGAAGAAGGCCCCAGGGCCTGACGGCGTGCCGGGCAGGGTTCTGTCCCTAGCCCTTGACCATGTCGGAAGTAGGCTAGTCGAGCTCCTGGATTCCTGCCTTCGGGAAGGGAGGTTCCCGAGAATCTGGAAACAGGGCCGACTAGTCCTACTTAAAAAAGAAGGACGGCCAGTAGATTCTCCCTCCGCCTACCGCCCGATCGTCCTCCTAGATGAAGTGGGCAAACTCTTCGAGCGCTTGCTCGCCGCCCGCATCATCGAGCACCTGGAGAACGTAGGGCCAAACCTGGAGGACACCCAATACGGGTTCAGAAGGGAGAGATCGACTGTCGATGCGATCAAATCGCTTCGCAAGACAACGGACGAGGCAACAGAGAGAGGGGAAAGGGTGTTGGCGGTTTCATTGGACATCGCCAATGCGTTCAACACCCTCCCCTTCAGTGTGGTCATTCAAGCGCTGCAATTCCACCGAGTGCCCTGGTATCTGCGGAGAGTCCTCCGAGATTACTTCAGGGACAGGTTCGTCCTCTTCCTCGAACCAGGTGGGACGCGCATTCGCGCGCACAGGATGGTGTGCGGAGTTCCACAGGGGTCGGTCCTCGGGCCACTCCTGTGGAACCTCGGATACAACTGGGTCCTGAGAGGGGTTTCCCTTCCCAGGTCGGGCGTCATCTGCTACGCAGATGACACCCTAGTCACTGCACGGGGCGGTGACTACCAGGAGGCGGCGCGGCTTGCGTCTGTGGCTGCCACTTTGACAGTGACGAGGATAAGGTTGTTGGGGCTGGAGGTGGCGCTGCCGAAAACCGAGGCCATCCTGTTTCATGGTCCTCGGGGCGGCCCCCCCAGAAATGCCCACATCGATGTCGACGGAGTGCCAGTAAGGGTCGGGTCCCGGCTGAAGTACCTGGGGCTGGTACTCGACAGCCGCTGGACGTTTAGGCCGCACCTAGAGGAGATGGCTCCGAGGGTGGTGAAGGCAGGGATGGCTCTGTCCCGCCTGCTTCCCAACGTTGGTGGCCCCGGTGATAGCTGCCGCAGGCTGTACGCGGGAGTACTCCGTAGCATGGCGCTTTACGGAGCTCCGATATGGTCGGACGCCCTTACGCCCAGGAACGTCGCACTGCTGCGGCGGCCACAGAAAGTGGTCGCAGTTCGGGCAATAAGGGGGTACCGTACCATTTCGTACGAGGCCGCGACGGCAATTGCGGGAATGGTGCCCTGGGACCTTGAAGCCAAGGTTTTAACCGAGGTTCATGAGTTCCGGGCGGAGAGGAGGATGAGCGGCGAACGTCCGGCTCCTGCTGAGCTGGAGGCGGTGAGGCGAGAGGCGTGCGAGATGGCGATGTGGAAGTGGCAGGACCTGTTAGGCTCCCCCACATTTGGCCTCCGCACGGTCGAAGCCCTACGCCCGATTATACTGGAGTGGACAAGCAGGCCATATGGTGGCATCTCTTTCCACCTGACACAGATACTCACCGGACACGGTTGTTTCGGTGAGTATCTGTTCAGGATAGGACGAGAGGAAAGCCCAATCTGTCACCAGTGCGGAGCGGGGGCAGACACTGCGCAGCACACACTGCAAGTGTGCAGCGCCTTTTCTGCCCAGCGACGTACTCTGCAGATTGCTGCAAGAAGTGACGACTTATCTCTCCCCAATCTCGTTAAGACGATGTTGGAGGATGAGGAAACGTGGGACGCGGCGGTTCAATTCGCAGAGAGCTGCATGAGCCTGAAGGAGGAGGCTGAGCGCGCTCGCGAAGAGGCCGCCAATGCTCCATTGGCTAGGAGAAGGAGAGTTGGGAGACGCCGTCGTCGATACGCGGACCTCCATCCGCCGTAGCTCTGCTCCTGTCCGATGGCTCCCCTAATGATCCTGTAAATAAAAATAGTGTAAATATAAATAATAGTGTTAATGTAAATAAATGTGTGCTAATATGTTAATGTGAGTGTAAAGTAAATGTATATATTTGTAAAGTACAAAGTCCCCACCCTCGTAACTCTTCACGAGCGTGAGGCGGGACAAAGGAAGGAGGAGATCTGGTTGATGCTTTTGGCGCCACCAGATCCCAGAATTTTATGTGTGTCTGTATATATTTGTATATATTGAGGGTTTGGAAGGAAGAGTTTTTCGAAACTCAATTAGTGTAGTATGTAAATTTGTTCTTTAATTTAATATGTGTTAGGAAATAAGTTAGAAATAAGTTATAATCCCTATGCAAGAGAAGCTCTGTGTGGGTACCACACCACACAGTTCTATATTGTACTTCAAGTACTTTAGTATTAAGTAGTCTGTAGGTATTTTTAGGAATTGTATATATTGTTGTTGTGTGTATTCTTTGTGTTGCTATTGCATCATAAAGATGCGATGTTCTGTGCGTGCGCGTTTTCGCCCATGTTCCGGCGCGTGGCTGTTGTCGTGCTCCACATTCGAAACACTATTCGAATGGGCGCACCTCAATGGCTATAGGCGGGAACATGGGCGACAGGGTGGCCCTCGCGCGGTCATTTCCCTCGTGGATCAGGTCCCGTGACTGCCACTTAGCCTTCTGCTTCTCGGATTGCGTCCCCCAGGGTTTAGTGCGGTAGCCCCTCCGTCTCACCCTCCCAGCCGGGATTTACTCCTGGCAGCTGACTTGGGGCCTCTCCCCTTGTCAGTGGGATGTGGAAAGGCGGACGGGTAGTCCCACATAACCGCGGGCCTCTTCAAGGTTCGTGGTAGGTGGTACACCTTCCCTGGGTAAAAAAAAAAAAAAAAAAAAAAAAAAAAAAAAAAAAAAAAAAGGTAGTGGGTAGTGGTATTCCTATGAAAAACTTAAATTTTATTTAGGTATTATTTTTAACGAACTGAACATTTTGGCATATTAAACCGTATGAAGTAAGCCCAACAAAAGGCAACTGCTGTAAATCGTTGAGGAATTCCCTCGACTGTCTATAGTCTCCATCATCAGACATGTAATGGCACTTATAACCCAATTAATAATAATATAATATTAAGGTGCTAAGTTCTCATAAATAGAGACAAATTAAGTCCAAACACATAGTAACTACTGTAAAACGTTAAGGAGTTCCCTTGACTGTCCTTTGTCTTCATCATCAGACTCCTAATGACAGTCACTACCCATTTAGGTGTGAAGTTCTCACCAATACAAATTAATCAAGCCCAAACACCAGGTAATTGCTGTAAATCGTTGACGAGTTCCCTCGACTGTCTTTCGGCTCCATCATCAGATTGACTCCAGACCTTCATTAAATAGTAGTGCTTTAAAAAACTTTATGAAAAAAATTAACAAACGCTCTAGTCGCCACTACCATTTTCGAAGGTTCCCCTCGATTTCTTCACGGTTCCATTATCAGATCCTGACCTGATGACAATGTGGGCCAATCTGGAAGTATATCCTTTCAAATGAAAAAAGAATTTTCCAAATCGGTGTAAGTATAAATGACGGAGTTCTGAGGTAACAAACATAAAAAAAACATACAACCGAATTGAGAACCTCCTCCTTTTTTAGAAGTAGGTTAAAAAGGCTTTCTATCGAGTGAATGTTGCGTACTCCTCAGAATAGCCTTTGTAATGATGTCTTTTTAACTTTATTTTTGTAGTAAATAGTTAATTTTGGTGCTGCCAATATATATATTTATCACCATATAAAAACAACAAAAATAAACAAAATAAAGACTGGCATTAGTAAGCAAAAGGTAATAAGTTCAAATGGGTATGGATGGCATCTAAAGCTGCAGAAACATTTTAAAGCATAACAGCAGTTTCTTCTCACCGTGGCCATCAGACCTCGCGATAGTGTACATAACCCCATTGGATTATACGTGGCCTTGTTCAGGATAAAGTTCAGGGAGAGACGGTGAAGCTCCTCGGAAACCTGGCCATCCTCACCCTTCGTCAACAGCGCGCTGGTTAACTGACTGCCGTGGTCCATCTACAGACAATTACAAAACCAGAATATTATTAAATAACTTTATTTGCTCTCACAAAATAAAAACACAGTATACAGAAGGGTAACATCCAAGCAGAGGACAGACTAGAGACGAAATGGTCTATGGCTTAGTGATTGCAGGAGAGGAGGAGACCCACAAACCCTGTTGTTCTGCCATAGACTTACGTTCGACTGCATCTTAAAGTTAAAAGTAAATAGTAGATTTACAGAACACAGGTTCTGTGTCAAATACAAACATTACTTTAGAGGCACTTAACTAAACTAACTAAACTAAGGTAACTAAATGTTTTACCATGGTACACAACATTATCACGAGTTCTTAAAGCAGTATTGTAACAGTGTTGTTGTGGTTGTGAAAACGAGTTGTGAAAAAGTTACAGCAAAAATCTCTCAAATATTTACAGTAATCTCGCGGGTCGTTTGGACGTTCGTACCACGAGCTGTTCGTACCGCGGTGTGAACGGATTAATAATAGGGGTTAAAGTATGAAATTGCCGTTTTATTGTATTAGGTACTTCGAATTGACATAGAACCTTCATGGTTTGAGATTTTTGAGTGAAATTTTTTTTACATAGTACCTATGAAGTTCTTCTTTTAAAAAATGTGCGACATTCGATTATCGACTTTCAGTTGTTTTTTTATTCAGCTTAGACAAGAAAGATGGATACTTCGAAAATTAGAGTTATTTTTGAATACGAGTTCCGTCGCGGAACTAACGCGGCAGAAACAGCTCGCAATATCAATGTTGCGTTTGGAGAGGGGACTGCTTATGAACGCACCGTGCGATTTTGGTTTAAACGCTTTCGTGATGGAAACTTTGATATGAAGAACGAACCACGTGGAAGATCGCCCACACAGGTGAATAACAATTGAAAGAGATGGTGGAAGCCGATCCGAGCCAAACTACCCAGGAATTAACGGCATGGTTTAACGTTACCTTACCAACAATATTGACTCATTTGCGTCATATCAATAAAATAAAAAAATATGAGAAATGGGTGCCTCATGTGTTGCCTTGTTGAATCGATACAGAAATGAAGGAATATTGGATCGAATTGCGACATGTGATGAAAAGTGGATTCTTTACGATAACCGTAAGCGAAAAATGCAATGGCTGACCCCAGGTCAAACGCCGCAACAGTGCCCTAAAGCAAAGCTTACCAATAAAAAGGTAATGGTAACTGTATGGTGGTCTTAGCATGGTGTTATTCACTATAGCTTTCTCCGATCTGGTCAAGCAATAACGGCAGATGTCTACTGTGCCGAACTTCGAACAATGATAGCAAAACTAGCAGTGAAACAGCTCCGACTCATGAATCTGCTAAATAAAAGACGTGTGTCCAGTACGACGGTTTATTGCGAGACTGGCTCAGTGACACAACTTAACCTATATATAACAGAATCGACCTTCACCATTATTGCTCCATGATAACGCGAGACCTCATACAGCACGAGAAACCGTTTTTTTCGTGATTTGGACAATTTTCTACGTGATAAAAAGTTTTCTTCTCAGGAGTCAGTACAAAATGCTTTCACACAGTTTGTCGAATCTAGATCACGAGAGTTCTATCACAAAGGCATAAATGACGTTCCTATTAGATGGCAGCAATGTATCGATAATAATGGTAATCATTTTGATTAAATAAATATGTTAAATTAAAAAGAAAACGAATTTCAATTTTTCAGTACAAATCGGCAATTTCATACTTTAACCCCTTTACATTTATACCGTGAGTACCGTGATATGACCAGCTCATGGTTAAAGCCCGGTGAAGCTGAAAATGCCGCAGCGGCAATCAGCAATCTCTCTCCAAAAAAAAAAAAAAGCTCATGGTTTCAACGGTCTAACGACCCATTCGCGCTAACCTTTCAAGTCTCATCAATTACCACTGTCTTATTTAGATAAATGTATTACCTTACCTGGTTTTTTGTTCTTTGACCAGAGTGTGTAACGCTGAATAACATGCAGGAGTTCATAGCGAACCACATCAACAGTACTACAATTCTTACTACTTCACTTCTTTCGGTTGCTGAAATACAAGAAATTATTTATGAATGAAACCAGTAAATACAAGTACTACCTACTCGATACTTACAAGAGCATACTCGAATTAAACACGTTGATGAGAACAATACGCTCATATCTCATAAAACCTTTTTGTTTTGTGAATCAAATACCTATTGAAGTTATTGAACACATCCTTCCTAGTCCAGTATTGTCACAGGAATAATGTAGTGATTACTTGCTCAGTGGTCACAGGAGAGAGAGTCTCCTTATTGTGTAGTTATTGTGCAGTTGACAGGCTAGATTATAAATGTCAACATGGTCAACATACTTTTTAATCAATACCTTTTTAATAAGTATCGATATACTGTATCGAGTAAAAGTATCCATCCTCCCTTAGTATGACTAATGAATGGAGACGTTCGGCTTGAATACGAGAAAAAGTGGTCCAAGCCTCATAGCCACTTTAGAAGCATATGCTAGGAGTTACCATCGGGATTGCACCCAAGCTTGGCATTGGCGTATAGTAGCAGTGGTTTGGAAATGGGTTAACATCAAAAATAAAAAAATCAAAAATCAAAAATATTTTTATTATTAACTACAAGTAGTTTTTTACAAATGTGTGGGTCTCTTCTGTTAAGTTTGAAAAAACCTGTTTTAGAAGAGACCCTCTCTTTACTGTACTATCATTTTTTTTGTAGTTAAGTACATAGGTAGGTCTTATAGGTTAATGTTTCTATGATTTGAAAATAGTGTATATTTGATGTATATTTAGTAAAATTTTTTGCATTTTTCTGTGTTGTGATCAAATAATTTAATGCTTTCCCTTCTGCTTTCTTTTTGTGTTATGTTAGTATGTATTTGTATAATTGATTACTTCAATCTATAATTATGTAATTTACATATATATTATAAATATACATTAATATATATATATTAAAACCCCGTCAAGCATTCAACAGCATACGTATGGCAATAACAATGTGAGTGAGTGAAGTCATCAAAGATAACTCTTTGATGACTTCACTCACTCACATTGTGTTATTGGACGGGTGTTTGAATGTTTAAACCCAATCAGAGTTTACAGTTTTAAAATGTCAAGTCCTGAGGACCAATTGAAAACGAGTGTTGAAATTAATAAAAATATTTTAGTTTCATTAGGAAAAAAATGTCCGCCATTAGTAGATCCGACGCGGAAATCGTGTACTACTTTTTATAAATATAATACCTATTAAATGTTGGATAAAAGTGTTTGTTAAATACTTTCGTAACTTTGTAATTTTAACCATGATGTTACTTTCTTTTTACATGTAAATTTTTTTTTTAAAATATTCTGTTGACTTTGTTGTATATTAATACCGATTGAGCCGAGAATTGTTTTAGAGCAAATGTTGTTTTGATAATTTTAACGCGAACTACTTTGTTTTTTTTTACGTTTAGTTAATACTTTTGGATCAAAAGAATAATTTTTGTGTACGTAAAGAATGCACTGTTGTATATTATATAATTTTCTAACTGTCAGAACATTTGCTTCTTTGTACAATAAATTAGTGCTAAAGAGTCTCTTCTTTCGTAAAGCTACTTTTAAAATTAGTCTTTGTGCACGTTCAATGTTTATAAATGTTGTTTTGTAGGTACCGCCCCATATAGTTATACAGTATAATTATTAATAATGTTAACATTGCTATATGTATTATTGTCGAGTTTAACCATTTGTGTACGAGCCTGGAGATAATCAGCAAGTAATGCGAGAAAACTACCCCTTATTCCAATTCTGTTAAGTTTAAAGAGAAGAGTGGGGACAGAGACGGTATCGAAGGCCTTTTTAAGGTCAAGAAATGTACATAAGACTTTTTTCTTGTTGTCTAGGTGTGTTGTTTGTTGTGTTTAGTGTAGTGGTACTGTATGACATTGTAGAAATTGAAACTTTTGTTGACTTAGATCTTTTATTTTATTTTTTACATGTTGTGGTTGTCTTCTAAATTTTGTGTGTTTATTTGTGATGGAAAGTGTCCTGCTATGATAGGGTATTTGCCAATATTTTTGACGCTGTAAGGGAGAAAAGAGCTGGACACTTGCTGAGTTTCTTGCCGGTTCTTCTCAGTAGGTACAAGATCTCCCGCCTAGAGTAGACTTACAAACCGATAGCATAGTGACATTCACAAGAGCTACTTGTAGCCTAAACTGCAAAATGATTTTGAAATTTGATTCTTTTTTAAATTTTGAATAAAACTTTTTGGGAAAAATGAAAAGAAAATAAAAAAAAATAAAAAAAACAAGTCTCTAAATCGAGGAAGGAATCGAGGAGCTCGGTGGGGCAGTCAGTCTGCGATTGCTAAGGTTAAGCAACTACCGTAAAGGCCGGTCATTGGATAGGTGACCAAAAAATTATCACCTCGAGCTCCTCCGTGCATTGGAAAGTACGTAAAGCCGTTGGTCCCGGCTGCATTAGCAGTCGTTAACAACTACCAATCCGTACTGGACCCGCGTGGTGGTTTGTGACCTGTTCTCCTTCCCATCCAGAGAAGCCTCATGCCCTAGTAGATATAAAATGAGCTGGTGATGATGATGATGAAACCTTCAAATACTTACAAAAGGTAACAATCAAAGTGTATGGCACATGCAGCAAGTGTAGGAAACACGAGCTAAGTATCAAGATCAGACAGACGCCGTACGAGTCGTTCAACTGTTTCACCACATCGCACACTTCACCGTACGTTTGGGCGAGATGGCTAATTTCTTCTTTGAGGTGTTTCACCGAATGTTTCGATGTGAATGCTCCTTCCATACCTGTCGAATTAGTTTTTTTTATAATACTAAGCTGGCAAACGGTCAAGTACCCGTTTGGTGCTTTTATTGAGTGTCTATGCTTAGTGCGAACTATTAAACTACTATTCCACAACCCGAGGGCGCCCCCAAAGGCTAGGATCTCGGCTCGCGTTGAACGGGTCTTGAACCCTTGTCCTACGAGAACAATGTGTCTTGGGTCTAAGCTATTGTGCAGCTGTGCATTGTTTAATGTATCATGTGAATGTGTAGTGGAATTTAGAAGATTGGGCGAGGGGGGAAGCCCCCCCCCCCCCCTTCACCCCTCGAAAGCATCGCTGAGACAGAGACAGAGACAGAGACTAGGCACTGAAAAGATATACCTACCTTTCAAATCAGTCCTTGTAAAATACTCCAGAAGGTCGTTAATTAAACGTATCGTAGAGCTCACTTCTAAGGCGCAGAAGGAAAACTTAATCGTCAGCATATACAGTATTGCATACTGGATAACGTGACTAATAAAATATAATATTTTATCTGAAAAATAAATACCTAGTAGAAACTTTTATTTTATATTTCACAAACGGGTAAGCACTAAGCCTTCCATTGATATCATCTCACCTAATGGTAAATAATGAATAGGCCAAAAGTTGAAGCATAAGAAAATCACTTTTTTTCAGGGCATTTGACGTCCTACACTCGCGAGCAATAAACCGGAATCGCTTTACCGCGGGATGTTCTAGACTAATTTTTACAGGTTCTATGCAATGAACTTTACACGTTGTGGTCACCAGTTGTGGTATATAATTTCAAAGGTAATATAATAAGTATTACATGCATCGGCACTGGTTTCGATCTTTTCCAAGGTTTGCTTAAAAAAACTCAACAGACCACACACTGAAAAGAACGCGACGCACAATACCAATCCAATTCGTTTTTTCAACTCCGTCGCTAATTTCTTTTCGCAACCTATCGAAGAATTTATCTGAAAACAAATATTAAGTAATTGCTAAATTTGAAGGGCACAAGGGAAATAGTTAGTTATAATAGTTAGTTTAATTTTGTTGTAAACAAATTAATTTTATTATTTTTTAATTAAAGAGTAATAAATATGTGTAGCTCAAAAAACCACACTTACCTTTTCAATTCTATCCAAGCACGATATTGTGACTTGGATCCGTTTGGGTGCACCATACACCGTCACTGCAGCGTCCACGGTCACGTTGAGGGCCACCACGAAGGTCAGAAGCAAGGAGTTGCTCTTCAGCTCACCACTGAGCAAGCTGATCACCAATTCTACCGTTACCGCTGCAGCTGTTGCAAAAAGATAAAATATGAGAGATAATCTTACCTACAGGTAAATAGTACACTAATGTGATCCAATATTATGCTAAGTAATAAACTATCTACATCTATATAAATGCAAAACTCGAGAACGGCTGAACCGATTCGGGTGATTTCTTTTTTGTTGTGTTTGATGAAGTCTGAGGAAGGTTCTTATGGAGAGAAAAAGCGTAAAAAATACGAGGAAAATAGTAAAAACAACATTTTTTTTTCCATACAAACCACTCTACTGGACCGATTTAAAAAATTCTTTCACCGTTAGAATGCTACATTAGCGTTGAGTAAAATAGACTATAACAAAAAAAATTCCACCCGTGCGAAGCAGGGCCGCTAGTCCTACTAATATTATAAACGCGAAAGTTTGTAAGTATGGATGGATGTTTGTTACTCTGTCAAGTAAAAACTACTGAATGGATTTTAATGAAACTTTCCTATAGACCATGACCCAGACCAGCATATAGGATACTTTTTTTTTTTACTTTTTTTTTTGTTGTAGTCTTCGCGAACGAAATCGCGGGTAACAACTAGTGTTTAATAAATTAGTGATAGTCTCGTTAAGGTACCAGAATCAGCATCAAGGGCAATCAAGGCCCAATTGAAATGAAGGCCAAAAGCAGCAGCTACTTTATTTTAAAACTAGCGGCCCGTTCCGGCTTCGCACGGGTGGACTTTTTTTGACGTGACAACGTCTTATAAATTGGTTTGCCGGGTGACACTTCAAGAAACTGCGTTACGCTCCGCTCACGTTATGCGCTCACAATGAGAGCGAGTGAGAGGCACGCGTCCCTTCCACTCGGGCATGGTTAGCCCGCCTAAGAGCGAGAGAGACAGACATAAAAAGTGAAAGGTAAATACGTATGTATGTGTAAAGGTAAAAATAAAATTTTGTTAATATGAAATTCAGTGCGAGATTCTTTGTATAAATTAATGTTTTAAATATAATTCCTTGTATAAATAAATGTTTTAATTTGTTACTATTATTTCATCCTTCTTCCTACTATACGAATGAATATTCACATTAAAATTATTTTACCACTCAAAGTCGTTGTCACGTAAAACTTTCGCCCGTATATCGACTTTACAGGCAACCAATTTTTTTAATATAGCCTTTACTCAACGCTAATGTAGCATTCTAATGGTGAAACAATTTTTTAAATCGGTCTAGTAGGTTTTGAGTTTATTCGTTACAAACACACATACATACATACATACAAAAATACAAAGGTTTCCTTCTTTATAATATTAGTATAGATATATTGAAAAATATTTTATACAGTTTTATAAGCTTTATGGGGGAGAGAGGCATTTTAAATTTTAGTTTTTTTGTTAGTTTTTCAGTACAAGTTCTCCCCCCTTATTACACGAACCGATGTATTCTGTAATTCTTTCTTTCTGTATTCTGTTCTTCCTCCGCCCACTCCCCTGGCGCGGAAACCTGTAGTTTTTTAGGAAGGTCAATGACCTACAAATCGACTCATTGAATATAAAGGCTTCCGAACGTCTCCGGCGCTGCGGGAAGTGCAGCCCCTCCGCCCCTGCGTAACAAACCGCAGGCACTTCATGTTCGCCTACGCAGCTTCGGCTTTTTGGTAGCCTGCGGTCGACCAGCGTCAGCCGCTTCGGCTCACATGGTGCCTGCGATTTATTACAGCGCGCGGGGGCTGCTCTCCCTCCGCGCCTCCGGGCTTTTATATACACTCTAGGGGTAGGGCAGACTAGTACCACGTGGGGTCGGGGTTTACTAATTCGGTTCTGTCACTAATTTTGACCTATTCAACACTAACCTAACCAACTGTGAGAGAGGTTCAGAGATGGTAAAATAAAGCAACAAATATTTAATTAATTATTTATTGATTATTGTAAACATGCTTTACAACTTTGATTAATTCAATAAATGGATCTTTTTTATATTTTATATTGGCTCTCCTCCACAAATATTCGACTATTGCATCGGCAAAACCTTTGTAAAAATTGTTTTTACAATATATTTATGAATAATAATAATAAATAATAATAAATAAATACAAAATAATAAAATAAGGGATAAAACAACCTAAAAGGAATTACTGTAACGCAAAACAACGTTCCGTTACATGCTAACCCGAGAAAACAAAGAATTACTTAGAATTTTTTTTTAGTTTTTAATTTTTATATGTACGGGTAAGCACAGTGCCTTGATCTCACCTGATGTTAAGTGATGATAAGGCCAATGATGGAAGCGCACTTCACCCGGGATCCTCATCTAGTGAGGCACTGGCTATCCTATCTGTAGCTGCCAGAACACAACAATGCTACAAACATTGATGTTATGGCGACATATTTAGATAAGATGGTGGTAGCTAGCCAGGCGGATAAACAAGGCGGAAAAACAACTTTGCGCTAGCTAGTGGCGCTAGCGTGCCACGGTAAACAAAAGCTCCGTGTATTTTGTCATTTTAAAAATAATATAAGTGCATAATACTGCTTGAATTAGTGAATAATATTTACATTAGAATCAAAGCAACAATCATACGTGTTATCAGCTTAAAATATAAAAAAGTAAGCAAGAAAACTGCAAAACATTATAAAGTGTTGTCTGCAATTTCTACACATCAAAAACAAAGGACATCAAACAATTTATGGATTGCAGTGTACTACAGCCATCTTCTTAATATCACGAAGGTTAGTGAGGCAAATAAATTTGAAATACATGAAACATTTCATCATTTTAACAAAAAACAGTTAGAAATCAGCTGTTGTATGTTTTTAAGAAGGACACCGTTTTACCGACACCTGTCAAACTCACCTGACCAAATAATACAGCGACATCTATGAAGGCTTACAAACAGCAGATAATGAAATTGACAATTTAATATTAGAAAACAGTACATTAAAAAAACAAATTATAAATTACGAAAAGAAAACGGAAAAATTAAGTTACATATGCAGATCAACTCCAAGAACACCTTATACATTATTGGCGATGAACAGCTAAGGGGACTATCATCAGAAATTATGCGTTCAAGGCAGGGAAGATGGAACGATAACTATAAATTGTTTGCACAAATTGTGACTGACGGAGCAAGTACGGATATGTTAAGTTATTGTGACTATATATATAATAAAAAACATTAAATGTGCAGATATTGTAATAATGGGTTAGGAACTAATGACACAGATATTCACATTCTTCACTCTAACATTTGTGTAGCACTGAATAGATTAAAACACGTTTCCGTATTAATTGTACCAGTTAACTATAATAATTATTTAAATGAAAAAACTTTAAACTACAACATAAAATTATGGACTAAGCACTTTCGAAATTGTACATATATAGAAATCAATTCTTTCAATCTTTGTGCTTCTCAGTCATACAATCTATTAGTTCTAAAATAAATCTGCACATCGATTACAAAGAATATAAAAATGTATTTTTGAGTTTTGATACTATTAGAAAATATAACAAAAAGTCTGATACTAAACGTGGCAGAAGGGTACTCTCAAATGACATATCTTTAAATAAAATCAGTATACCTCCCAAAAAAGGTACAATACCATTTTATTTTAACGTAATTAACAAGCATGAAAGTGTCAATGACATAAAGATTTCCTCCCAATCACATACCCAAGACCAGGCAAATTCGTTTTTTCGTCCCACACAGTAGTAGTAAATGGTTTACGGTTATGCATCAAAATATACACGGTCTCTTGTCAAAAAAAGAAATAGTCGAAATGACGCTGTCTGATATAAAAAATACATGTAATCCAGACATACTTTGTTTTACAGAGACATTTATAAAAGAAGGTGAAGAAAAAAACTTACACATAAATGGGTTTAAATTAGCTGCTCTCTATACAAGGCTAAATAAAAGAGGAGGTACTTGTATATTAATAAAAAATGAAATAGATTTTAAGCAAATAACTATCGTTAGTAGTTTATCTTTGACATATCACTTTATTAACTCGTATATTATCGTAGATTTAACCATGAATAATATTATAATTGTGTGCATATATAGAATTCCAACTAAAATAAAAAAAATATGTAGATTTATTTTTTAAAAAGCTCGACTTATTGTTTCACAAATTATGTTTAAAAAAATATATCAAATAGAGAATAATTAGGAGATTTAAACATAAACATGTGTGACGTAAAAAATTCAAATACTAAACGATTTCTTGACATTTTAAAAAATTATAATTTTTTTTCTTCATATATCCGTGCCTACCAGAGGAAACTCTTGTCTTGATGTAATAATAAGTAATATGACTCATGCGATAGGCTAAATACTGCCACTATGGCTATCGGACCATGATACGGCTTAAATCTTAAAATTTCAGGTCGATTCAAATATAGAAAACCCAAAAACTATTTTCACATTAAAGCGATGCTACTCCGAGGATAACATTAATAAATTTAACCAGTATCTGAGTAGTCTCTTATTTTCGGATGTTTATTGCTGCACAAAGTTAAATGAAGCTTTCAACGAGTTTTATGAAGTTTTCCTTTTGCTATATAACCTTTGTTTTCCATTAAACAAGATAAAAATCACAACATCCGTGAAATTATCATGGATGACCTAAGGTCTCAAAGCGGCAGAGGGAGGTCAGCAGTGAGAGCCAGGCGGCGGCGCTTGATGCTAAACGCGTTAAGACTCACGGGTCTTACGCGGGAGCAGTGAGTGCCTTTAAGATGGCCATCATTGCTGATGACTACCCGGCAACCATGCTAGGGGAGAGTCACTATGTGGCCATCCAAGGAACCATTTGGGACCTGCTGGAGGACACACCTGACCCCCTCCCAGTTAATATGGGAGGCATTTCGTCGGGAGCCATACTCTTCACATGTGAGGGGAGTGGCTCGGCGAAATGGCTTCGAGCTCAGGACGGCCTAACCGTCGAAGGCGTGCTACTCAGGGTGGTTGATGCCAAGGACCTTCCAAAGCCAGTAAAGATGGCATGGAAGTCCCGAAACGTCAGCCGCCTTGACACGGGCAGAGTCTTGAGGATGATGCAGAGGTGCCATCCCGGTTTGAAGACCTCGGGCTGGAAGATCGTCGACACTAAGGTCGAGGGTCTGACAGTACGGAGGGTCATACTGATGGATGGTGCCTCTGCAGCATTCATCAAGGCGGAGGGCTATTGCCTTAACACGGGCGTCGACAGGAGCGTCTTTAAGCTTCTGGAGGAGAAGCTTACGGGCGAGCCTGTCGATGCCCAAGGCGATGGTGATGGAGTCGTGGCGGGAGTGACTGGGGGTGAGTGCTCCCAGAGCGCACCAGTGGTGAGGGTGCAACCAGGACTGGGTGCTCCTGTTGCTGCTGTAGGGGATGTTGGAGAGGAGATGACACCAATGGAAGGTGGTGGGATCTCCTCCCCAAGATCTGAAGACGTTGTGGGGGGGCTCACTCTAGATGAGCTCCTTCTGGGAGGGTCCTCTCCGTTGGGCGTGCAAGCGCACACGGATGGAGAGCTCGGCTCGGAGGATGGCCACTAAACAGCAGAAATGGCGGGTTTAAGGTGTGTACAGATTAATTTGCACCACTCTAAGGCTGCAACTGCCCTTCTGGCACGCGAGCTTAAAATGAACAAGTTCGATATTGCCCTAATTCAGGAACCCTACCTTTATGGGGGACTGATAAAGGGCTTAGGTGGAGCTCCGGGTACTCTTTTTCACAACTGTTCCACTAATGATATGAGGACTTGCATTTATGTCAGAAATGACATACATGCAATGCCTTTAATCAAGTTCTGTTGCAGGGATCTGACAGTTGTCAGGATCCACACAGGGGAGGGGGGGACTAAGCGAACGGTAATCTTATCGTCAGCTTATCTCCCTTACGAGAAGGCAGACCCAGTATCACCACAGATACGGGATCTGGTAACCTACGGCAGCCGAGAAAACTCAGATGTCATCATCGGCTGCGACGCGAACGCGCATCATGTCGTTTGGGGCAGCTCAGACACCAATGAAAGGGGGGAGAAGCTTCTGGAATATCTGGTAAGTTCACCCATGCAATTACTTAACAAAGGTAGCAAGCCTACATTTTTCAACGCCCGCAGGGCACAGGTGATCGACATAACCATTGCTAACAATAGAGCGGTAAGGAACATCACAAACTGGCATGTGTCGGATGAGGTCTCCCTTTCCGATCATAACTACATATGCTTTAGGTACAGACTAGGTGTAACCATAGAAACTGTGCGTAGGAAGAACCCTAGGAACACTAACTGGGAGGGCTTCAAAAAGGACCTCAGAATGGATCTGGATGGTCCTAGCTGTAAACTAAACTCAGCCTTGGACATAGAGTTTGAAGCTGACAGAGTTACAGAAGCACTGATGACGGCCTGGCAAAATAACTGTCCAGAGACGAAATCAGTGGCAAAGAGGGTACCATGGTGGAACCCGAAGCTGGCTCGAATTAGAAGAGCTACACGACAGGCGTTCAATGAAGCGAAAGCAAGGAACGACTTTAGCGACTACAAGGAGGCCTTAACGCGGTATAGTAGTGCGGTACGTAAGGCAAAGAGATCTGCCTGGAGGAAACATTGTGACCAGATTCAATCTGTTCCGGAAGCAATGAGACTAACCAAGGCTATCTCTACAACAAAGGCGATTCCATTAACCACGGTAAGGAAGGAAGATGGAGTACGTACAGAGACAGGGAGTGAGACATTGAAGGTTATGTTCGACACTCATTTCCCTGGATCAGAAGTCATCCAAGACGATCATGATCCAGTCAGCTGGAAGGAGCAGCAGAGAAGAACCTCCAAATATGACTGGATAATAGCGAAAAGGGTAGTAGATGAATGTAAGGTTAAATGGGCTCTGGGGAGTTTCCAACCGTTCAAAGCGCCAGGACCTGACAACATTTATCCCATTCTACTACAGCAGGGCGCCTCCATCCTGGGACCCCATCTCTGCAGGCTGTATAAAGCATGCATAGCTTTTGGACACATTCCCAGAACATGGAGGCGTGTTAAGGTAATCTTCATACCCAAAACGGGAAAACCAGATTACGAAGAACCCAAAGCCTTTAGGCCTATAAGTCTACAATCTTTTCTCCTGAAGACCCTGGAGAAAATGGTAGACAAATACATCAGAGCGGGTCCACTGAAAAGATTCCCACTCCATGGACTTCAATGTGCATATCAGGCAGGGAAGTCAACAGAAACTGCTCTTCATCATGTGGTGAGTCGAGCGGAATTTGCGCTGGAAAACAAAGAGATTTGCGTCTGCACATTCGTAGATATCGAAGGTGCATTTGATCGCACTACCTTTGAATCCATCAAGGTTGCAGCCAAGAACCATGGTGTGCCACAACCGATCTGTAATTGGATTGAATGCATGTTAAAGGGTAGAATTATCAACTCTGAACTGCTAGGAGACAATCTTATTGCACGAACAACCAGAGGATGCCCGCAAGGAGGGGTTCTCTCGCCTCTTCTGTGGAGCCTTGTGGTTGATTCAATTGTGGTAAGGTTGAATAAAGGACCATTCTATACGGTTGGTTATGCGGATGATCTGGTCATCTCAGTCAGTGGGAAATTTCCCTCTACGGTATCGGGGTTAATGCAACGTGCCTTGGGTCTGCTAGAGGAATGGTGTAATGACCATCACCTCTCTGTAAACCCGGGGAAAACGACAGCCATCCCCTTTACAAGAATGAGAAACACTACGGGACTAGGTAACCTAACACTCTATGGCACCCGGCTTTCTTGGTCCAAAGAAGTGAAATATCTAGGTTTAACGCTAGATAGGGAACTTACTTGGAAACAGCATGTGGACACGACCATAGCCAAGGCTTACAGAGTCTTTGGCATGTGTCGGTCTACATATGGCAAGATGTGGGGACTCAACCCCAGGATCATTAGGTGGATCTACATGACGATGGTGAGACCGATCCTCACATATGGCAGCATCGTCTGGTGGCCCAGAACCAGGCTGAAGATCTGTAAGAATGCTCTTAGCAAACTTCAGAGAACAGCTTGTCTGGCAATCACTGGTGCCTTTCGAACCACTCCAACGGCAGCGCTGGAAGTCCTCACAGACCTTTCACCACTGCACATTGTGATAGAAACAGAGGCAAAGAAAGCGTTACATAGACTAAAGGTGGCTGGACTATGGGACGCATCTAAACCTCTGACCAGACACACAAAATGGGATCCAAGTGATATTCCTGACAGGGTCATGGAAATGGGGTGCGATAAAATATCCCCCATATTCATGTTCGAAAAGAAATTCAAAGTTTATGTCCCAACCAGGGACGAATGGAAACGAGGGCCACCGTCTCCGGAGAAAGATAGCCTAATCTGGTATACTGACGGATCAAAAATGAAGTCGGGCACAGGAGCAGGCGTCTATAATAATGACTTCAAGCATAGTCAAAGCATGGGAAAACTTGCTACTGTTTACCAAGCAGAAACTTTTGCAATTCTCCTATGCGCAAAGCAGAATATAGAGTTAGCTATGAAAAAGCGAAATATATTCATCCTGAGTGACAGCCAGGCTGCGCTCAAGTCACTCATATCGCCCAGAATCGATTCTGGCCTTGTTCTAGAAACCACTAAAGCTCTAAACAAGCTAGGTAGACATAACAAGGTGCGATTGATCTGGGTCCCAGGCCATATGGGAATCCACGGTAACGAGATGGCGGATGCGCTTGCCAGGGAAGGCTCGGAGACCCAGCTCATTGGTCCTGAGCCGTTCGTGGCACTTGCACCAAGTACCATTAACAAGGCCTTTAAAGATTACATCAAAAACAGGCACGGCATCGAATGGAAAGAGCAGCCGGGTATGAAACACTCCAAATCCTTCCTTGGCGAAAACGCCTTAGGACGGAGTAAGTTCATATGTGGAGGCGGTAGACGGCAGGCCCGACTAACCATCGGTGCCTTGACAGGGCACTATGCCACAAAACAAATGCTTCATAGAATGCACCTTTCAACAAATAGTTTGTGTAGGGCGTGTGGAGAGGAAACGGAGTCGATGCAGCACCTACTGTGTGACTGCGACTCTCTGGCTAGGAAAAGAATGGGACTCCTGGGGTCGGCCTATCCGAAACCGGAGGACTTCAGGCTCTTCGCTCTTAAAGATGTTGCCAAACTTATGGCCTCTATCTTTACAGAGGAGGAAGAGTGAAAGGATGGGGTTGCACAAAAGATCCCGATGGGTCGAGGTGTTACTGCGAGAGGGAAACCTCGGCAGGCCCCACTAAGATAAGATAAGATAAGGTCTCAAAAAAAATTGTAGAACGAAAAGAACTTATCGCTTTAAATATTACGCAACAAAAACTGCAGTTGACAGAAGCCACTATTTAAAGTATAACAATTTGTTAAAGAAATGCACAAATTGCGCAAAGAGACTCACAAATAGGAAACATGTATTAGGTAGTAAAAATATATGTAAAACAACGTGGGATATTATAAAAAGCGAAAAAGAGGGCTATAAATATGCGACTTACTTGAATGACATTGTTCATGATGGGACTGAACTACATGATCATTCTAGAATTGCCTCTATTATGAACGACTTTTACCTTAACATAAGTGGAACTGACAAAGGCTATATTACTGCTTGTTCAAAAACGTTAAGTAATTCTATTTATCTGAGCCCGATCGATGAACGCGACACTCAGAAAATAATAATGTCGTTAAATAATACGCCTGCAGAAGGATATGACTCAGTTTTTACGAAAGTTATCAAAAAATGTGTGACACCATTGACTAGAGTTTTAACATTTCTAATAAATTTATCATTAGAATCCGGCACATTTCCGGAAAAATTAAAAATATCTAAAATTAAACCTTTATATAAAATAGGAAGTAAAAAGGAAATCTCAAATTATCGTCCAATCACACTGTCAATATTCTCAAAAAATTTTGAAAGACTTCTCATAGCAAACTTTCGTCATTTTTAACAGAGTACAACGTGTTACACAAAAACCAGTATGGCTTTCAAAAACATAAGTCTACAACCCACGCTATGTTTAACTTGGTCAATGACATTTTAATAAATGTTAACGAAGGTAAGTATACCTCAGTATTATTTATCGACCTGTCAAAAGCCTTTGACTTCATGTCACATGGCAAATTACTGACAAAACTTGAGAAAAATGGCATTAGAGGACCAGCACTTGATTGGGTAAAATCATATTTAAAAAACCGGGTTCAATATGTAGAGATTACACAATTAAACGATAAGCACACTGTTCAGATACACACGTCTGATCTGAAAATAAACTGTTCTGGAGTCCCACAAGGTAGCGTCCTTGGACCTTTGCTATTTTTGTTGTACGTCAATGATTTACCTGAAGTCACGAACCATAGATGACTCTGTTTGCTGATGATGTGAGTGTCGTGGTGACATCGGATAATTTTTTTTTATTGCAACAGCATAAAGTAGATGTTACAAATACACTGACATCGTTAATTGATTGGTTATCTAATAATAATTTACAGATAAATTTAAATAAAACAAATTTAATGGATTTTCAATAATTATAAGAATAAAACAATTGACATTAATTATAATAAATAATCAAGATAGTGTGACATTTTTGGGTTTAGAGATAGAATCTGTATTGATGTGGAAAGGACATATGGAACAAGTTTGTGCTAAAATAAATGGATTTGCGTACGCTCTATTTAAATTAACAAAAATTGCGAACAGGGAACAGCTTTGACAGCATATTTTGCTTATGTTGAGTCTGTGTTGAGATATGGACTTTTAGTTTGGGGAAACGGAATAGATATAAATAAAGTATTTTTAGCACAAAAAAGGTGTATACGTTCCATATGTAATATTGCACCAGATATCATGCAGAACATATTTTAAGAATCTAAGAATCCTAACTGGTTGGGTTGTACATACTAGAGGTAGGAATATTTGTTAAACAAATTTATGACATGTATGTGAAAGCAAAGGATTTATCAAAAATAAGTAATAGACATCCAAATAAATTAATGCTTAGAGTATTTCCGAAAACAAGCCGATTCCAGAGGAATGCTCCAGCGATGGCTATAACAATATTTAATAAAATACCAGACCAAATTAAACAACTGCCTATAGGTAAATTTAAACTGCATTACGTAAGTGGTTGATTGAGAATACCTTTTATACCATTGATGAATTCATGAGGCACGATAAATAAATAAATCGATTTACAGTTTTTATTTGTAATATTTTAATAAATAAATTATGAAACAGTAGTAATATGTATAATTAATATATTTGTAAGCTAAATAATCTAAATTGATATTTGTATAATTTAAATTGACTAATATAATTTGTGATACTTATTGAAAATGATTATACTAATGAAATGTAATAATTTAATAATTTATAAATGTCTTAAACTTGCTAAAATGTTTGTATGCTATAGTTAAATAGGCATAAGATACTTTATAATTGTTTTTACCATCTGTAACTAATGATACCCTGTTTAAAAGCAAATAAATATTATGATTATGCCCTACCACCAACCAAACCAAGTACACAAACATGTACCCCCCGCTGGGAATCGAACCCGGGACCTCTGGGTCTAAACCGGAGGTCTTAGCCACTAGACCACAGAGGCGGTTCAGACCTCTTCAAATATTTTTGGTGTTTACACTAAGACATAGGAATCGGATGGGCTGCATGATAAATCATAACATAAGCCACTTACTTATAACACTGATCAGCATGAAGTGCAGACGGCGCATGGCCCGCGACGCCTGCACTCGGCAGCCACCACGCGTCTTCTCCAGCTGCACCGGTGCCGTCCCCACCACACGAGAAATGCGGAACAACAACAGCAGTACACCAGATACTGTACATTCCACCTGCTCTTGAGGTGCGTCTGCCTCAGCCTTAAAGGGCGTTACGACTACGAAAATACAACAAATCAATATAAATTATTATTACGAAAATAAAAAAAGTTACTTGGAAAAATTAAAATTCGGGAAAGCCTGTTAGTTATCATCACTTAACATCAGGTGAGATGAAGACCAAGTAGCTAATTACCCGTAAAAATTTTTTTGTCAAAAGTCTAGAAGACTATATAAAACGGTAAATTTGAAGTTTGGACAAATCTGTGTAGTACACGCGAAATTATTATTTTATTGTAACCCTTCGAAAGTTCGAACCTTTTGTTGGATCCCTAGTAGGTACGGGGACTAATGGTAATTTCTTAGGTTTATAAAAACATGGGCTTGGGTTTGAAATTCAAAGTACATTGTTAAAAGTTCTGATAATGAAAAATATAGAAATATTATTTTCCTTTTAGCGCTTACATACCGTTATATTTGTGGACATTCATTTTATTGGGTATGTTATAGGTGTGGAAAATTTACTACTAGGCTTAGGTCGCGGTGTTATTACTGAGCATGAGCAAAGGTATTAGAATTTAAACAGTAATGTCACCTTTATACATCATCAAAGTTTTTATGTCCGTAATAATAGGGCAAACGGAAGGCTGATAAAGTACATAGAAGGTAGGCTATAATTTTCTCTAATTATAGGTAATTATAGGTACACCTACTTACCAGTACAAAAAAAAGCTACGCGCCGATCAAATATTATATTTCAAATAATTATTAAGGTTAATTTATTAGGTACTTAAAGCATAAGTAATATATACACAACAAAAAGAAACATAACTCGACTGAACTTAAAAAAACAGAGAAAAAAAATAGAAAATTAAAATTAAAATATTAAAATTAAATTTAAATTAAATTAAATTAAATATTTATAATTTTTTTTTATAAATTGCAGTGAAAACAAAAATTCCCGGCTGGGTCGGGTGGGCGTTTAATTTTTTTTTTCACTGTATTTTATAAAAAAATGTTATAAATAGAAATAATTAAAAACTAAATACCTATAAATAAAAGATGTCTTCCAACTGTGGGCTCATGGGAACGGTCCCGAGAATGAACATTGCCCCTCTAGAATGCTAAGCTAATATGCTGGCAGAGGTAGCTGCTAGCCTTCTTGTCACGGAGGCCTCTCAATAAGGTTAGTATAGCATATCCTACTGTCCCATTGCTAGGAAAGGCTTCCATCATTGAATCATATCGTCACTACAATTGATGAGTATTGGCTTAATTACCACACTTGCCAAAAGCGGGTAGGTGATCGATCACAAAATAATTTATTTACTATTGGGTCCGTCTTTAGACGTTTGAGAATTTATCTCGAGCTTCACCGTGCTTCGGAAGGCACGTAAAGCCGTTGGTCCCGGCTGCATTAGCAGTCGTTTACAACTACCAATCCACACTGGGCCCGCGTGGTGGTGTATGGCCCGTTCTCCCTACCCTTCTATAGGCAAGGCTCGTGCCCCAGCAGTTGGGTCATAAAATGAGCTGATGATGATTACTATCGAAATGAAACAACTTTTACGGATCTACTCGCGTTTATTTTACACATTACTTTTAACTACCGTTTATCCTGGCGTTTCGAACCCTTTGCAGGGTCCGTGGCCGCAGGGAGACTGAGGTGTTGGTCGTCTCATAATTAGTTAGTAGCTTTTTTAATCAGGTGCGTTCCGTTTTACGCAGAAAGAGCTTACAGTATCTTTTGGTCTGGCAGTATGGTGTTGGGACTGGAATTTAATATATTGTATGATGGGATCCCACGCTGGTGGTAGATTCCAACCATGTTCTCTAATGAAATTAGGATGTTTTTTTAATTTCAATAGCCTCGCGTATTATCCTAGGAATGAATCGTTTTTCTCTAGCGAGTATTTGTGGTTTATCAAATCTGATGTAATGTTTGGGCCCCTCTAGGGAATGTTTGCATACTGCAGACTTATTTTCGCGCCTATGCTTGACATCGGCTGTATGTTCTTTGACGCGAGTTCCTACACATCTCTTTGTTGCCCGATGTAAGAGAGCCCACAGTCGCAGTCCAGTTTGTACACGCCTGCCTCTTGAAGGGGTATGTTGCACTTGACAGGTCGTAAAAATTTGTTAATCTTCTTCGGCGGCTTGAAGTAAGTGTTGATTGAAGCTCGCTTTAAGATATGTCCAATCTTGACAGTGACACCTTTCATATATGAAAGTACAGCAGGCAGTACGTGCTTGATGCTAAAGCTCAGCAGCCAGGTGTTGGGTGTCACAGATGCCGCGTGCTCTCTGAAAAAAGATTTCCCTACAGTAGCCAACTGCCTAGGATGGCTATGGCTATAACTATATAATCGTTAATGAAATGCTAGTTAGGTATACTGCAAGTATTTTATATTGTACACCCCACGCTATTACATTAGGCTTGCTTGTCCGATTCAGGGTTGTACACTACCTAAATAAATATTTTGTATTCAAATGTGCCTTACAAGGTCATCACGATATTGAAACAAACACTAATATTAATTATTAATTATATTTTTATAACGCACGACATAGCGATCAAGAGTGTTTGTCTTTCGTATAATCTACAGAGTGATTCAGATACTACATATTCTCTACCTATTCTCACGCATTTTTTTATATATTTTAGGTTTAACTACATTAGCACTACTCCCTAATTGTTATAATGTTTATTATAATTGGGTAGTTGACAACAACAACAATTAATTCCAGAACAATAAACGTAACAGTTCTTTATACATTGACCAGTTTTTTATTTGACCTTAGCATGAATTTCTGTAACCTAAAAATTAATTATAAACACTCAATTGACGGAAAGAAATAGTGACGTCATAGTTTGCTAATCCCATACAATTTCTATTAAAAATAATCGTTTTGACAGTTGTTAAAAAGTTTCTATATTGACTAACCAGTCAGTTCTCTCTAGTTCAACCAACCAGTTGTTCTCTGTAGCCGTGCCTTTTTAATAAATGAATAACACAGTGTGTGTGTTTGCTATGGATGCAGACATTCACATAAGATTAATGATACGTTAAAACAAATTTACTATCCGTAAAAGATTTTTCAACGTAATAAATTAAAAATATTTACACAGATTTCATAATCAGTGTAGATCCTACTGGAAGTGCCTTTGGTATTTAATTTAGGTAATAACACAGATAAAACTTATTAAAAAAAATGCAATACCAATTCTCGTTTTGGCAAATAAAACTTACACTAGGCATCCAAGCGAAATGCATGCAAAGCCCTTCCCCGTTGTAGGATAAAGTAAATACAAGGTGCTTCTAGCGCTATCCACTCCGTATGGCTTCTTTAATGTTTCTTCTCAAAACTCATTCTTTTAAGTCAGCACATGAGGCCGATGTCTAATTCAGTTGTTTGTTAAAGTGACGTTAATGGTGGAAATCACTTAACTTAGTAATGACATTATTGGAACCCCAACAACCAGCTTTTGACCAATTTCAAATAAGTACGCTCGATAAAGCTCATGATGTTAATGTCCATTGTACTATTGTAACGTTAAAGATATGAAAGTTGGTATGGTTGAAATAATATAAAAATTAATATAATAATTACTTTAACCCGTCTTAACTTAATGACAAGTCACAAGTGCTGATATTCATAGTGATAGTGCTTCGAAATGCATCTTTACCACAGTCTCCGGTTGTTATCATAAGATGTGCATCCCTGGTGGAGTTGCCCGCACCAGAATCCCATAATAATATGAGCAATAGCATATAGCTACAAATAATGCTACTTTTCACCCGCTAGCCACCACCATTTAGGTCCCTCCAACGCAAGAAACCGATGCAGCAGACCACAGCTAAGGAGGCGTGATGAGCTAAACAGATCAGATGACAGAACCTACCAGATTGGCCCACTGCAACGAACAGAAAGAAGTGGAAGGAAGGGAGGGAGAGGACTTTGCCCTGCAGTGGGATAAAATGGGCTGATATATTTTTTTTTTACACTTTGAGAGGCCTATGTCCAGCAGGGCAGTAATGTAGACTGATGATGATATATTTCTCCCATATAAGAAGACCGGATGAGCTCAAGCCGTATTGTAGCAGTGTTGTTGCGGTTGTGAAAACGAGACGCATGTAGCGTCGTCTACACAGGCGTCTCGTTTTCACGACCAAAACCACACTGCTTCAATACTGTTTATGGAGCTTATGCTAAGGCCCCTGAGCCCTGCTGTGGAATATTTATAGGCCAATGATGATACCTCTTCCACGGTCACTTCGTAGATGGAATCTCTTCCAAGTCGTTGTCACTCTTGGCAGAGTAGTCATGTTCTTGCATTTCTAGAACACTGGTGGAGGGAACCTATCCAGGGACTTTCCATACGCTGCTTCCAATTTTATATTGCTACCTTATACCAACCGATTAGGGCATACGAGAGGCGCCAGACGACCTTGCGCAAGTAAACCAAGGGAAACTTGCACAAGGGACCATCTCAGGACGCCAGATCAGGACGCGCCGAAGCGCATACCATTAATCAAAACTTGCAGCTCCGAAGGGTGCACCACGCACTTCAAGGCATAGTGACCAGTGCCAGGTGTCCAGTGCTCTTGGCCTGGTGCTGCGAGCGTCGCAGGTGGTCGGAGTTGCGCCGGTCAGGCTGGAGGCCACACCTATCGGGCATCAGGTGTTTACATCACGTAGGCTTCACGTTTTCCAGATCGTCCTAACGAGTGTTTTGAGTAAGTGCAACCATTAGTCAGTATGTAGCTTATCTAAATATCTATTTCAATATGTTTGTGAATACGTCTATGTAGTCTTGCTGTATTATCACAAACGGTTGGAACACAACAACGCTACAATGTTGTTTTAGCGAATACTCGGTACTCGTAGCACAGAATAACTAATAGTACTACCGCTCGTAGCTAGTAGCCACGTAACTACGTAGCTACTCTACGAGTACCACCATATCACAGATTACATAATAGTTACTACGTAACAGATAAATCACTCCCTACAAAAATTCGTATACCTCCGCGTTAATAGCCTACTTACTTCATTTCGTCGCGACTCGCGACGCGTCGGCGACCGCTGCGTGCTAAATTGTGCCTAATATGCTCGACTACAGAGTTGCGCGGCCTCGGTGCCATCGTAGTAATGCCAGGGCTGCTACGATAAAAATATTGTTCACACACAATAACTTGTACTTACATAAATTAACTATTAAGTAATATATAAATTTATATAAAAAGTAAAATATAAATCTGTGCCTAAATGGCTTGTTTAAGAGTTGTAATTTAAATTAAAATGCATGGTAAATTGAAAACTCAACATGTTTATGATCAGTATGATAACATGGAACTCGGATTATAATGTTACCTATGATATTAAATGAATTACTTAAAGTTATAAATCTTCATCATCATCAGTCCATAATATCCCACTGCTGGAATATAGATTTGGCATTGTTTTTATATTATTAAAACGAGATTTAAAATCATAAAATTACTATTTACAATAATCTAAACCACGAAAATGTCAATCAACATGCTGTCGCACAATTTATGAACGCAGTAAAGAATATGTTAACAGTTTCGAGAAAATAGATCGTATAATGTCACCACCTCAAATATCACAATCATAAACACAGTAAGTGGTACTTACTGCGTTCACAAATTGTGCAGCAGCACATATATTGGACTGATTCACTATTTACAGTATTTAATAATAACTACAGAATACAAATAATCGATGTTTTACGATGCAGCGAACGAGCGTGCGATAACGAACGCTTGCGACAGCCCACTGACTTTTTGATCGCCGGAGATCAACCGCTCGGTATCGGAGGCCTGACCAAATTTCATTTCATTATCATCATTGTCAGCCTATATTAGTTTACTCTAGAGTCTGGACTCTAAGGCATAAGCCTTTCCAAGTGCACGACATTGAGCATTCGCGGCTACTCTCTCATCCAGCTCTTGCCAGCCACCTGGTGAAGATCGTCGCGCTACCCTATTATGAGGGCGTCCTACTCTACGTTAAGCAAAAAAAATAAGCAATATAATGTTATTATTCACCGTGCTAATCTAACTCGTGATCTCTGGGGTCCAGGATGGTGATCTCACCACTAGACTACGGAGTTGGTTTTTCAAAAAATATGACATTGACCTGTGTCAAATCCGTTTTGATTTTTTCTTACCAGATTCTTTTTGCCACTTTTGGGTCTCAGACGTGGTTTAAGGTTGGTTCTTGACGTTATCTTGTGCCTTGTCCGAACAGATGTGGCGTGCATAAGTGGTTTCCTGCTAGACCTCTCAGCTGGGCCTAACTCCATTCGGCTCCGTGACCCCGTCATGCGGGCTGAGTGGACGGTAGCCCTTGGAAGCACAGTGCTCACTGCAAGCTTCGCCGCTTATGGCGGATACACTAGGATACAAGAGGTTATAAACTGCTTGAGCCAATTGGAAAAGGTCAGTAGTCAGTCAGTATTTAAGGCAAGGCAGCGCAGACTAAGGACATACTCACACCCGTTTGCACTAAACATTAGAATCGCCTAAGTCTTGGCTTAACTGCTACCCGGTCAAGTTAACTCGGCACCTGGCTCGAAAACGTCGCTTACACTCAGGTGCCGAGTTACTTGACTGGGTAGTAGTTAGGCAAAGACTTAGGCGATTTATAAGTTTAGTGCAAACGGGTGTGAGACTTTCGTCTGTCAATCGTCACTTTTGGGAAACAAACAGCGTTTTATAGTACAAAGGTAATAACTTAATCTATGTTTCTTTATATGCCAAAACAGTTTCCACTTATAATTTAAAAAAAATACTTATACAAAAACAATCTTATATACAATGCAATTTTTTGAATCGACAATTAAATATAACTTGCAAGATATACTATAAAACTCAGCTTTTTTATAATAGAGTAATAGAGAGAAAAATAGAGTAGGTGTACAATGATTTATAGGTAGTTTAAATATAGTTCGTCTATTTTACCAATGTACACCAATACACACTCACACACCCTACATACAAACACACACACATATTACAACAACTTACAACTTAGTTATAATTTAATTATTTTGATTTTGTTATAAAAAAGTACAAAACTCATGTCCATTGTACAAGCACTAAATTTACCCCCGATCCGATCCGGACGCGCACTAGTGCGCGATGCCGTTCCCTCTAGAAAACCTCCGAAGTTGATTCGTTTCACACGGCTTGGGGGACCTTTTACGTTGCTCGCCGCCCCCAAACAAGCCCGGTGAAGCTGAAAATGCCGTCAGAGGCAATCAGCAATCTCTCTCAAAAAAAAAAACTAAATTTACACTATATGTTAATAAGTAGTTTAAGGAGGAGCCTGTATCTCATAACACGGGGTAAACACACATGTTAAATCAAACTAAAATCTTGCAAATTTTTCAGATAAAACATAGTTTGGGTGTGAAGTGCGCGGACAATCGCAGTGAATGGAGGAAAGTCGCTGTACTTATCACTTACCTGTGTACCGTCTGTGTTCTACTTATGTTGGATTACTACATCCTTATGACGGATACGCTGAAAAACAATAAAAATTGTATGTATCCTTACTAAAAACCTGTTTGCTTGTGCCAGTACATCATTACCAAAACCGAACTTCCGCTGTGCTAATTTATGTTGCCAATAAACTTTTTTGTTTACGCCAAGAAATTTATAGCCATGATACTTACTAAAAACACTTTTTATTTCCTCTAAATGCTTGCTCACAACGCGTAGTAACTTTTATACACATTCGTGATTACGGCTCATGCTGAAATATTGGATACCTACTGAAATAAAGACAATAAAAACCTAATGATTCCTGTTAAGTTACTTTGATATTTTATATATTTATTTTTTAGTCACCGTAGCCTGCCTGTACTCGACTTACGAGTACAGCTACATAATGGTGATACTCCTCGAGATTCAGTTTGTCTACAGCGCAATGGAGGTGGCTGCAGTTCTGCTATCATTCAACAACGTTCTTGAGAATATTTTGGTAACAAATAAGGGGCAAAGTGAGTACAAAGAACTGTAGTTAAACGATTTTGACGAGATGAGGTTGGGTTCCCTAACAACGGACAGAACCAAGTTTATGGGCGGAAAATTTGGTAGTTTCTCAAGCCATGCACCTATTACTATAGTGATGCTGTGCCGGAATGTTTTTGAGTGATTTAAGAGAGTTGTTTAAAACAATATAAACATATAAATGGCAATAATAGCCTAAATAGAAATTATTTTAGTTTTAGTGCTTGCAACACTGATATTTAATTGTTGTCTGTGTTATGGCAATGATTTCTTGCTTCGGAAGACAGGAAAGAAGCAATGCTTCCTTCCTGTCTGCCTAGCTGATGCTAACGGCTGTGTCTCCGACTGTTTAATTTACAATAAACTACAAAGTTAACAAGTTTCCACGCATTTTATTTCGTACATGCGTCTGTGGTCCTTCGAGAAGTGTTTTAGAGTCAGTGCCGAACAGCTTCGCAAATTTTTGTGGAGAGATTGTGTTCAACGAAGCCGGCTTGCCATAGAAGTCGGCCATTGCCGGGTTGCAGTGCGAGGCCCGCAACGTCGTTCTATTCTATAATAGAACGAAAACAACAAAGCATCATCAAGACAAAGGCATCATATCATCGAGATATCGTATGATTTGCGATTTTGGACATCGAGGTTTGGCTTTTCCAAAACACCCACATTTTATTTTGAGTGTGGTGAAGTTCGTGCAAGACGTGAGTATTGGCAGCATTGAGAAGCGGTCCAAATCTGCTGGCGGCCATATTGCGCGCGAGTGTCTGATTTTTTTTTAAGTTTAGTTTGTTCCTTTAGGAACCGGCTAAGGTCATAGACCATGCTGCCATGTCATTAGTTTCTTAATTTCATTGTAATACAAATAAACAATATTGATGATGATGAATGATAATAGAAATGGAAAGTGAGAAATGATATTACCCCCCAACCCCTCGAGTATCTCAGTAAAGATGTGGGGCTTTACTAAGTCCTCACGCAGACTTCTTGTGAGAATTTGAAAAGTAACATTGCACTGTTTTGTTTCATTTGCCAACACTCATGCACAGGCACGAACACTTAACGGTTAATAATCCACCATTATTTCACATTAATATTCGACATAACACAAATTTTAGAAAATAAAACAAAACCGCAGACATGACTCTTCACTTTCCCGCCAAGAAGTCGCGCGAGTGTCTGTCATTCACTCACCTGTCAGTGTCATCGGTTTGTTTGAAAACAAACATCTTCGCGCCGGGCTCCGAGTCAACAAAGTCAAAAGTTCGTATTCTATACACAGTGCGGCTTAGATAAAAAAGTGCGCGGAGTGTTCGTAATTCGTAGAATAAAGCGTTTCGTCCTGCATACGTTCTATCATGGGGTTCCTTGGGTTCCCCAAGGAAACTTTGCGTAAACATCGGCTTCTTCGTGGCCAGTGCAAGGCTACCATTACGCGTATTGAGTTGTTCGTAAACGACCCCATCAGTTTTGCGTCTGCGACCGTGGACATACTGGAGGCGCGCAAGGAGAAGCTAATTTCGGCGCTCAAGAGCTATGAAGCAGTGCAATCGGACATACTAAGTATTGACGAAAACGACTGCGAACAGGTTGGTCCATTAGAAGAAAAGTATTATTCTGTGTTAGCTAAAATTAATGCCTCTCTAAAACAAATAGGTAAAAAATCAGTTTCAGAATGTCACAATGTTTCAACTTGCAAACTACCAACTATTGATATAACCCCCTATGATGGGAAAGACTTCACAAAATTCAAGCCATTCTTGGATTTATTTATGGCTGTTATCGATAATAACAGATCATTGTCAGATGTCCAGAAGTTGTTCTATTTAAGAAAGTATGTAATAGATGATGCTTTGGCAGTCATTGTCAATTTGCCTTTAGTAAATCAGTCTTACAGGGAAGCACTAAGCTTGTTGGAGAAGCGTTTTGATAACAAAAACCGGTTAATAGGAAATCATATTAGCATTCTATTGGATTTACCTACAATGCAAAAAGGCACTGCAGCCTCTATAAGGGCTTTTGTGTCAAATGTGCAGCAACAATTGCATGCATTGAGGAACCTAGAACAGCCTATCGATGCATGGGACATGTTGCTAATTTCCATTCTAACAAGAAAATTAGATCAATTAACAAATAGGGCTTATCAATTAGATAGGAATTTAGAAAAACTGCCTTCGATAGCAGATTTTTTGAGCTTTCTTGAAAAGCGCGCTATAGCGTTAGAGGATAGCTTACCCCCTAATAGTATATGAAAGTACAAGTAGATTCTATAAATCTACCCCATCAAAGGTGACCAATGTTGCCTCACATGTAAAAAAATTGTGTAAACACTGTAACAAAAGTAAACATCCTCTTTTCAGCTGTCCGGAGTTCAAAACGGCAGCACAAGAGGTCCGCCAATCATTTGTGCGGGACCATGATTTATGTACCACATGTCTAAAAACACACAGCGGAAAATGTAAGTTTAATTTTAAATGTCAAATATGTAAACAAGGGCACAATACTTTATTACACAAAGAAAAAGTTGCTCCTATTGAGCCTGTAGTGACTTTATTGTCGAACCCTGTTTCCAACAACATTTTGCTTCCGACTGTAAAGGTTAATTTACTAAATTATCATGGTGTAAAGCTTTCTGTTTGAGCTTTGCTTGACACAGGTAGCCAGGCATCTTTTGTTACAACCAGCCTTGTAAACAAACTTGGGTTGATTGCTATAAATCAAAACCATAATATTATAGGTATAGGTAATAAACAAACAAAAATCAATAAACTTGTGAATATAAGTGTGCTTTCAAGCCACAACAATGTAAAATTAAATTTAAAATGTCACATTGTTGACCAAATAACAACAAAATTACCCCAACAATTTATTGATGTATCCAGTTGGAATTTACCCAAAAATGTAAAACTTTCAGACAATGAGTTCAATATCCCAGCTGAGATTTCTTTGTTACTGGGTGCGGATATTTATTTCAATGTTTTACTTGATGGTTGTATAAAAATCCAAAATGGACCGGTATTACAAAATACCCTATTTGGGTATGTAGTTGGTGGTAATATTCCTGAAAAAGTGAGTAATGTTACTTGTGATATTGTATCAAATTTTGTAATTCATGATCATAAAAAATTAGAAATTTTTGGCTGTCTGAAAAGGTACCTGAGTCTGTGAAACCAAGTTGTGTTGAGTTTGTAAAGGCTGAAGAAAGTTTTCAGAACTCTATGAGTTTAAAAGATAATCGATTTTATGTTGATATGCCTCTCATTACACCTCTGGAAGACTTGCAGCTTGGTGATTCATTTTCGGTTGCCTATCAAAGATTTCTAATGTTAGAAAAAAGGTTTAAATCAAATCCTTTGTTACTAGAGCAGTATAAATTGTTCATAGATCAGTATGTAGAGCTAGGACATGCTAAGTTGGTTGATGTTGCGAATTACGATATTGGTAGAGATCCTGTTTACTTTCTAGCACATCATGCTGTTATCAACGAGGCAAATAAGACAACCCGACTTCGCGTTGTGTTTGACGGGAGTATGAAGTCCCGCAGCCAGGTGTCCCTTAACGACGTCATGCTGAACGGTCCCGTGGTACAAAGTGAGCTTTTTGATATTCTTATCTTGTTCAGGACCTACATTTACACAATCATGTGTTATGTCCAAAAGGCCTTTCGCAATGTTTTAATCAATAGCTACCACACTTGCCTTCAAAATATTCTATGGCGAGATGATCCTAAGAAGCCTATCAGCTGCTTACAGCTTCAGACTGTCACTTATGGTCTCAAGGCCTCTACATTCTTGACCACTCAATGCCTACTTGAATTGGCACATCGCTTTAAAGGTCCTCACTCGCTGCTGAAACAATGATAAAGAGTACCTATGTTGATGATATATTAGGTGGGTCAGATAATATAGAGCAGCTGCATGAGCTAAAATTCCAATTGGTAGAGCTCCTCAAGTTAGGTAGTTTTTCTCTACACAAATGGTGCTCAAATGCTCTTGAGGTTCTCCACGGTATTCCAGATGAGAAAAAACAATTTGAACAGGTAGACATGAGTGGGGATAAGTCAGTTGCTGATCTAGATTTAATTGTCTTAACTTGGTACTTAGATTTGATTATCGAAGCTGTGTCAGTGTTTAAATTTGGGAACTGGGGAGTCATTCTACCTTGGTAGATTTTACCCTCTTGATCTTTAAGAACTACATCTAAGTGAGTCACTTTAGCACTAGCATCCCTATTCGTGTAACCTGCAACTCTCATATTAATAGAACCATAATTGTTTCTAGATAAACCATCTTGGTAGGTCCTCATATTGTTAAGTCGTGCAACCTCTTGTGCCCTAATGGAATCAGTGAACACGTCGCTGATTAAATCACTATTACTTTGGAATCCGTGTGTGTTTTGAAATGTGTTTTTCCCTCCTATATGATAGTTGACATTTTCAACTTGGGCACCATATAATGATAGTTTGTTCACATTCACCTCTTTACCGGATTGAGTGATTATTATCTCTTCCTCGTTGTGGGCACTTAATATTACCTATTTAATATTACTGCACACTACATATATACATTAAAATAAATATCATTGGCAACATTACTTACTTACTTATGTATGTAAAACAAAGGTATATACTTACCACATTTACTTATTCTAGTTATATATATATTTATTTAAGTTAACTTAAAACTATTTTTATCATATTACACTTACACTAAAATATCTATTTACACTAAACAATAATAATAACATATTTATTAGTAATTCTAATAATCACACACAATATTTACAATCATGATAACACGCGACAATGTTATCTACCAGACAGCGAGGCACCATGCTTTGGAAACGCGCATCACCAAAGCAGGCCTATTGTTCGGCACTAATGAGTTTCGGGCCCCGCCTGCCCGCTGTGGTGCGCCTGCGCACGTACGCCAGTCGAGACCCTAACACGACGCGAAGCGCTTGTCTCTCACCTGCCCGCTGTAACCTTGTCGCGACAACACAAAGCTTACGCTTCATCGCTTTCCGCTTTTGTTTGTAGTTGTATTTTCTTCCGCTTTAACCATCAACTCTTTGTCGTTTTCCAATTTTCTAACACTCACTACCCTCTGACCACTTCCCTCACTGGACTGGAGTCTGAAGCCTTCAAATAGGCCTGTCATAAACAATCCTCTGTCTAGTTTTACAGCCGCGTTAGAGGTCTTCACTCCATATAGAGTATATGTCTTGTTGGGCTCATCATATTTAAAAACTCCCTCACTCCCTTCGATATCTACAATGGTTCCATCTTTCAATGTGAATTTTGTAGGACCTACAGGGGAGTGTTGTGGATCTCTGTTTGTAAAACAGTATGCAAAACAAAGGGTCGACGGGTTATATGTCCCTCTTTCTACTAAATTTCCCAAAATAAGCCTACATACTTGTGAAATCTGTCGAAAATTTGATGGCATGAATTTGTTCATATAGCTATTCTTCCATTTGAAATTCTGTTTCTTTATTTCTTGTACCATTTTTTACAGAACATGTTTTTTATGGTCCTCTTCACATTAAAGTGATTGAGCATCATCGAATCTGAGCAGTCTAAAAATTCGGAAAATGGTCTTATTTCAATTGATCTAACATTCAGCTCTATCCGTTGTTGGGTTGACCTAAGCTGCAAAGACCAATCCTCTAACTCCTGTGTTCATATACTCTTGACCTTCTTTTATGGATAAAATCCCTACACTTAACTCATTGCCAGAGGAAACCTTGGACCATAGTTTTAGGCTACAACCTAGAAATCGAGTGGGGTTGCTATGTATCTTTTCTTTTATCTCTTGCCTTATGGAAACAATAGTCCTCCCTTTTGTATTTTGAAATTCCCAAAGTATGTATGATCCTATCTTTGATAATACTGATTTCAGATCTCTTGTGTTTGTAAAATTAGTGCTTAATGTTAACAGTACTGTCCCTGATCTTGTAAATGTGCCTCTCATTTCTCCAAACCGAAAATTATTGTGCTCTATCGACTGTAACACTGGCACTGTAAATCCACTTTGATTTGTTATATAAATCACTGTCCCGTCAGTAGGTTCTGGGCAAATTTTAACTTCTTCATACTCCCTCTCTAGAGTTATAGGATTCCCTAGCAATGCATTCAGGACAGTACTCCCAACACCTTTTTGCCTAACGCTGCGCAGAATCAAGCTCCTCTTAACGCTCTTCTTACTGGCTCGGTAAAAGCTAAACATCCAGTGGATATTACCGGTTCAGCACTTGCAGCATTTGAGCAGTGCAAGCAAGATCTCTGCAACGCTGCTTTGCTGTCTCATCCCGACTGCGACGCTAAGCTGGCGTTAGTCACGGATGCATCTGACGTGGCATTAGGAGCCGTTTTACAGCAGTTGAAAGACGACGTCTGGCAACCTTTGGCGTTCTTTTCACGCAAGCTTAGTCCAGCTCAGCGTAAGTACTCGCCTTACGACCGCGAACTTCTGGCCATTTATGAAGGCATAAAGTACTTTCGCCATATGCTAGAGGCTAGGCATTTTACAGTGTTTACCGACCACAAGCCGCTTAGCTTCGCATTTAGTGACCGCAAAAGCAACTGCTCTCCACGCCAGTACCGACACCTCGACTACGTGTCGCAATTTACAACCGACATACGACACATATCCGGTCGAGACAACGTGGTTGCTGATACGTTATCACGTATAGAGGAAATCCACCCAGCCATTGACTACGAAGTTTTGGCAAAGTCTCAATCATCGGACTCTGAACTTGCCAACCTTCTTAAAGAAGAGACTTCAATACGGCTGAAAAAGATGATACTAGAGGGCACCCGTCATGAAATATATTGCGACATAAGTAGATCACCTTCAAGACCTTTTGTGACCAAACCCTTGCGAAAACAGGTTTTTGACTGTCTGCATAGTTTAAGTCACCCAGGCCCAAACGCAACTGCTCAATTGGTAGCAGAGCGATATGTTTGGCCCGGCATCCGCAAGGACTGTCGGGAATGGTCAAAATGCTGCCTAGCGTGCCAACGCGCCAAGGTAAATCGCCATGTGTCTGCCCCATTGGGCACGTTCAATTTGCCTCGCGCTAGATTTGCAGTGGTACATATCGACCTAATAGGTCCCTTACCACAATCGCAAGGCTACCGCTACTGCCTTACTGCTGTAGATCGTTTCACCCGATGGCCAGAGGTGATTCCAATCATGGATATGACAGCGGAAACGGTAGGCCGCGCACTATTATCGGGTTGGATTGCGCGTTTCGGCTGCCCAACCGATATAATAACTGACCGTGGGCGTCAGTTTGAATCCAATTTGTTCGCATTCTTGGCAAAAATAGCAGGATTCAAACATCGTAGAACCACGGCCTACCATCCCGCGTGTAATGGCTTAGTTGAGCGGTTCCATCGCCAGCTAAAAGCCGCCATCGTATGTCACGCCGATGGCAACTGGACCGAGTCTTTACCGTTAGTCCTGCTTGGTATCCGTTCAGCGTTCAAAAAAGATTTACAAACCTCTTCCGCTGAGCTGCTTTACGGTGAACCCCTGCGCCTACCTGGTGATTTTTTCCAAAACCAGATGGAAGCCACTACGGATATAACCGACTTCACCGCACGCATCCGACTATTTGCTGAGAAATTAAGGCCATCTCCCGCTTCTCGCCATAGTCATAATAAAATTTTCATTTACAAGGACCTCAACTCCTCTAGTCACGTATTCCTTAGGGAAGACTCACTAAGAGCTGCATTAAGTCCCGTATATTCTGGTCCCTTTGAAGTAATAGAACGAGGGGACAAAATATTTAAAATTTTAGTCAAAGGGAAACATGTCACGGTATCAACCGATCGCCTTAAACCGGCATACATATTTATTGAACCTATCCCTAATGCCAGCAGCTGTAATTACCCGAGTTCCAGTGAAAACTCTAAACCCGAACAGGTAAATACTAAAACCACTCGTTCGGGCAGGCGCGTCAGGTTCCCCGATTATTATCGCCCGTAGTGACGGTCTCTGGAGGGGAGTGATGTGGGCACTTAATATTACCTATTTAATATTACTGCACACTACATATATACATTAAAATAAATATCATTGGCAACATTACTTACTTACTTATGTATGTAAAACAAAGGTATATACTTACCACATTTACTTATTCTAGTTATATATATATTTATTTAAGTTAACTTAAAACTATTTTTATCATATTACACTTACACTAAAATATCTATTTACACTAAACAATAATAATAACATATTTATTAGTAATTCTAATAATCACACACAATATTTACAATCATGATAACACGCGACAATGTTATCTACCAGACAGCGAGGCACCATGCTTTGGAAACGCGCATCACCAAAGCAGGCCTATTGTTCGGCACTAATGAGTTTCGGGCCCCGCCTGCCCGCTGTGGTGCGCCTGCGCACGTACGCCAGTCGAGACCCTAACACGACGCGAAGCGCTTGTCTCTCACCTGCCCGCTGTAACCTTGTCGCGACAACACAAAGCTTACGCTTCATCGCTTTCCGCTTTTGTTTGTAGTTGTATTTTCTTCCGCTTTCTAAACTGTGCTGTGTATGTTCGCTATTCTCCTTCTATATTATTGTGTGAGTGTGTTCCGTGTATGTTTTATGGACGAATATTATACCATATTACGTAAGTAAGCCAGGCTATCATTTGTGCATCAACACCCAGCCCATACACCTACACCACAAGAGTGTTGCTATCGACAGATCTTTTGTTTCTTAATTTTATATCAGAATGTGTAGCGCAGATTGAAGCGCAGGTGGTCAGCGTTAGTATTGAAGAGGTTAATCGCAGAGCGTGGTTATAGGGTTGAGCAACGAACAAAACAAAATATCTGCTGTAAAGCTTGCGCCTTTTATTAAACACATCAATGAATATAAACAAGCTTAATTTAAACATGTATAATAGTGGATTTGAACAGATTAGTTATTACGAGCAAGCAACGATCCGACATCGTTCGATGCACAAAAAGAAGAGAAAAAAAAGAATAAGATGTGACAGCTGTCATACATAGTGAAATACATATAAGACAAAGGTAATGTTGGTATACAGCCCAGTTGTATATTCTAACACTCCTCCTTATACTAACATTAGCCAAGAGAGTACAAACATTATCAAGAAAAAGTTAATAAAAACTTCATGCTCTACATTGACTCTATCATGCTACATCAGGCCTATATACATACTTTATAATATAAAAGTACTATACGACTGCTGCTCTATCTATCTATAAAAATATCACAGCTCTACATGGAAATAGTAATGTTAATAAAATAAAATTGCTTACTTTTAGGTCAGCTAATCAATAAACAATAGCCAGAACTTAAATAATATTCTTTACATTCATGTCATTAATAAAATTACAATGTTTCTGACTACAAAGAGGCTTAGTTAATACATCAGCTAACATTTGTTCTGTAGGTAAGTACTTTACACTGAGATAATTATTTTGTACCAAGTCTTTCACATAGTGATAACGTAAGTCAATGTGCTTAGTTCTTTTATGGGAATACTCTTTAATAAGCAACAATCTTTGAGCACTTTGATTATCGTTATATACAATTACACTATAGGTTTTATCTACAATTTCCAACAAGAAATTTTTGACAAAGCTAATGTCTTTGCAAACGTCACTTATAGCTAAGTACTCTGCTTCTGTAATGGACAAGGGAGTAGAACGCTGCTTTCTGGCTTCCCAGTTGATCACATTTTGACCTAACTTTATTACAAAGCCAGTGTAAGACTTCCTATCAGTCAAGTCATTGGCCCAATCAGCATCAGCGTATGCATTTATGTGCAAATCTTTACTTTTAACAAAATGCAAGCCATAGTTTTTTGTACCTGCAAGATAACGTAAAATACGCTTAGCTGCGCGCCAATGGCTTAAGCCAAAACAATTACTAAATTGACCCAGCTGACTACAGGCGAAGGAAATGTCCGGACGCGTACAAACTGCTAAGTACATAAGGCTACCTAACAATTGCCTATAATTATATGTACTATCTTGCAAACATTCCCCATCATCAGCCTTTTCCAACTTACAATTCACAGGCATAGGTGTGGATACAGTTTTACAGTTAAACATATCAAATTTAACTAATAACCTTTTAATATACTCCGACTGACTTAGGATTAAAACATTATTTTTCTTTACAACATTAATCCCTAAACAGCTTTTCAAAGCACCAAGATGTCGAACTTTAAATTCCTTTTGTAACAATGGCAAAAAGTTTTGTTTACAACCATTATGAAAAATATAAAAATCATCGACATACAATGCGAAAATTATGTACTCTTTATCAGATTTCTTAACATATACACATGGTTCGCATCTGCTTTGAGTAAAACCATTTTTAATTAGAAAATCATGGACCTTAACATTCCACATACGGCTGGCTTGTTTTAAACCATATATGCTTTTGTTTAACAAACATACTTTATCTTTATCACCATTAGTGAATCCAGTTGGTTGTTCCATGTATATGATTTCATTCAAGTCACCATTTAAAAACGCGGTGGTGACGTCCACATGATCAATTTCTAAATCTAATTCTACAGATATGGCAAACAAAATTCTCATTGTTGAGTGTCGTACGACTGGCGAAAAAGTTTCGTTATAGTCAATGCCCTCCTTTTGGGTAAAGCCACGAGCAACCAAGCGAGCCCTAAACCTGTCAAACTTACCTGTTGCGTCGTGTTTCTTTTTAAAGACCCACTTGCATTTGACGACGTTTTTATCTTTAGGCCGATCCACGAGACGCCACACTTGATTTTGAATAAGAGAATTATGCTCTTCTCTCATGGCAGTTATCCACTCATCACTGTTAGGAGAATTTAACGCCTCCTCATAGGACACAGGCTCATCGGAAGAGTACTGTTCCACTAACATGCTAGATAAGTCATATTCATCATACCGTTTAGGCAGGTTTCCCCTCGTACTACGTATAGGTCGAGAATGGACAGTCTCGGATACCTCTGGACCAGTCACACCTCCTCCTCCAGTTGCAGGCGCCGGCAGACGACCGGAGACATCACCGCCGGGACAGACATCCCTACATGGACTCTCGACTTCATCATCGCCGTCATCGCCAGTGCAGTAGAGATCAGATCTCGGGGACTGCTGCTCAATATCTCTGATTTATGCTTCATCAGATAACCAAAGGTTTTTCTTGTATGATCATCGGTGAAAGTCAATACATATTTGGCTCCACCCCAGCTGTCAACTTGCATTGGGCCGCACACGTCGCTATGAATCAGTTCCAGTGGTTTAGTAGCACGTTTAGATGAACTTGGGAAGGGTTTAGCATGCAACTTCCCTTCTAAGCATGCAACACATTCAGCTTGATCTTCATCCAATCGACTATTATTACACATATGTGCAGTAGCCCCGCTATCCATTACAAAGTCAAGTTGATCACTGCCAGCCGTCATGGCCGAAGCAAACAGAACATGGTTGTTAGTGCTTGAAGATTCCTTCTTCCTATTGTCCCGCTTCTTCTTAAAGCATCTTCTAGCAGTATGCCCACTGCGCCGACAATAATCACAAACAACAGCTGTCTTCCTGCGCTCCGCCGAGAGCATGGCTGCATGTTCATTTCCCTTGCGCCTCAACTCCTCCTGCAGCAGTCTAGTACGCACCAACTCACTTGTTAGAGTGCTGGTGAGGCACGACGTCTCCAGTGAAGACACTAATACATCGTATTGCTGTGGCAGACCGCTTAACAAGATTTCAGCGACCTCAGCATCATCTATCTGCTTGTCTATATCTGCCAGTTGTTGAACCAAAGTCATGATGCCACTAATATACTCACTCATGGAGGAGTAGTGGGAGTATTCTGCTCGATGGAGCTGGCGGAGCAGTACTACTCTCCTGTACAGGCCCTTGTGTTCAAAAATTTCGGCCAGTTTCTTCCAAGCTTCATGTGCGGTTTTCGCATTACGAATATACTGGTAACAAGTAGAATGGATAGATAATGATATGCGCGCGAGTGCACGCTGATCTTTAACAGAATCATTGGCTGCGGCGTCCGGAGACTCAACGAGTTGCCATAAACCTTCCAGGGTTAGAATCGCTTTGATGGCGAATTTCCACGCCCCGTAATTTGATCCATCTTGCAATCTCTCTATGGGGGCATTGATGTAACATGGTGCAAAATTACCTCCGCTGCCGGGTGGCTGGTTTTGTTGTCCGTTCTCATCGTGTTCAGGCATCGCTCAGCTCGCTGTCCAAATATAGGCGCGTGCTCACAACCCTTTTTCTGGGCCCATAACCTATTGAAGAGGTTAATCGCAGAGCGTGGTTATAGGGTTGAGCAACGAACAAAACAAAATATCTGCTGTAAAGCTTGCGCCATTTATTGAACACATCAATGAATATAAACAAGCTTAATTTAAACATGTATAATAGTGGATTTGAACAGATTAGTTATTACGAGCAAGCAACGATCCGACATCGTTCGATGCACAAAAAGAAGAGAAAAAAAAGAATAAGATGTGACAGCTGTCATACATAGTGAAATACATATAAGACAAAGGTAATGTTAGTATACAGCCCAGTTGTATATTCTAACAGTTAGTCTGCAAGGATATTCTTCCATTGGAGATCAAATAAAACAGCAGAATTGTACTAAAATTGCAGCAGCGTATATTGCGTGTTGAACGGGGTTACAAGAAGAACAAATGTCAAAATTGACTTTGACAGTTCGATATACATTTAAAAATAACACCACGATTAGCACATTTATTTAAGGTTTGCAGCCCTTTCAAACTTAGGTGCTCCAATCTACAATGCCACACATCCTCAGACACGCATGCAGCAGACGTTGCACTCTCTGCCTCCTGCACTTCATGTAGGAGTGCTGAAGAGTACACCTTAGCTAGATTCTCTAATTTATATATGCCTTTGTGATACTTAGCAAACAACACTGGTTCCCCCTTAATTTCACACTTTTTATAAAAGAAACAACCATCCTCCTTAAATACAACAGTCATCCCTGGCTCAACAACTTTACTCACAGACAACAAGTTCGCAGACAATTGTGGTACATACATTACATTTTTGACTAACCAGTCACTATTTGAGATTTTTAAATTAATATCACCAATACTTTCACTTACAAGTTTTTCATTATTTGCTATTGCAATCTTACTGTAATTTTCCCTTAAATTACACAACCTATCCTTGAAGTTGGTCATATGCGAAGAGCATCCGTAATCCACAATCCAGTCTTCTGTTGCCACAAAACCTGAAGCAAGCAATGTTTGTTCTTGATCTTCATTCTTCTTTTTGAATGAGTTCTTTTTGTTCTTCAGTTTATAACACTGTGACTTTATGTGACCAGGCTTCTTACAAAAATGACAAATGATATTCTTCTTAGAATTCACAGCTAAAGCTGTATTTGAGTTATTTGTGTGCGATGAACTTCTACGGTACTCCTCCTGTAGTAGTCTGGTGCGTACCACTTCACTTGAGAGTGAGCTTGAAAGACATAGGGTTCCTAATCCCGACATAAGAGCATCATACTCCTGTGGCAATCCCACAAGCATAATCTCGGCTACCTCGGCATCATCAATGTTTCTGCCGATGTCTGCTAACTGTTGAACAGTTGTCATGATGGTGTTTATGTATTCAGTCATACTCCTGAATTCCAAGAAATCCATCCTGTGTAGTTGTCTGAGTAATACAACACGACGGTGCAATCCTTTATCCTCAAATATTGCACTTAATTTATCCCACGCTTCTTTAGCTGTTTTAACACTATACACGTGTTGATAATAAAGCTGGCTTTATTGTCAAGCATAGCCGTGCAAGAGCCCTCTGATCCTTATTAGTATCAGTTTCAGTACCTAAAATGGCTTGCCACAAACCGTCCATAGTTAGCGCCATGCGCATTGCAAATTTCCATGTCGAATAATTAGCCACGCCCTCTAATTTTTCTATTTGAACATTGTTGGAAACCAACCTCTCGTTTGTTGCGTTAAGCAGTTGTGCATTAGATAAATCTATATCAAGATTATTTGGCATGATTTACAACTTTAGGTTATCTGGCTGGCAAATGGACAAATGGCGGTGGCGATGGCAGCTAGCCGGCCGGCACGTGCATATGCGATCCTTGGATTTATTTATGTATGAAAATCTGGGTCCTAACCTGTAGCGCAGATTGAAGCGCAGGTGGTCAGCGTTAGTCTGCAAGGATATTCTTCCAATGGAGATCAAATAAAACAGCAGATTTGTACTAAAATTGCAGCAGCGTATATTGCGTGTTGAACGGGGTTACAAGAAGAACATATGTCAAAATTGACTTTGACAGTTCGATATACATTTGTTATCTTAAAAATAAAGATTTAAGAATACTTATTTTAACAGAATGTTCACAAATAGAGTTGCTTGACCAACCCCAGAGTGTTTCCTCATTTATGGTTCTTTCAGATAACAACTTGACTGTATGAGACACACGTAACAGCACAAGTTGATTCATAGAGGATAATTCCCTATCTAATAAGTAGGTTGACCCGTGCCACCATAACTTAGTTTGCTGCAGACTTATTGTCGAGGGAATTTGGGAACTGGGGAGTCATTCTACCTTGGTAGATTTTACCCTCTTGATCTTTAAGAACTACATCTAAGTGAGTCACTTTAGCACTAGCATCCCTATTCGTGTAACCTGCAACTCTCATATTAGTAGAACCATAATTGTTTCTAGATAAACCATCTTGGTAGGTCCTCATATTGTTAAGTCGTGCAACCTCTTGTGCCCTAATGGAATCAGTGAACACGTCGCTGATTAAATCACTATTACTTTGGAATCCGTGTGTGTTTTAAAATGTGTTTTTCCCTCCTATATGATAGTTGACATTTTCAACTTGGGCACCATATAATGATAGTTTGTTCACATTCACCTCTTTACCGGATTGAGTGATTATTATCTCTTCCTCGTCAAGAGTGTTGCTATCGACAGATCTTTTGTTTCTTAATTTTATATCAGAATGTTTACAAATAGAGTTGCTTGACCAACCCCAGAGTGTTTCCTCATTTATGGTTCTTTCAGATAACATCTTGACTGTATGAGACACACGTAACAGCACAAGTTGATTCATAGAGGATAATTCCCTATCTAATAAGTAGGTTGGCCCGTACCACCATAACTTAGTTTGCTGCAGACTTATTGTCGAGGGGACAAGTTACAACAAATTAAGTTGTGGTGGCACGGGCCAACCTACTTATTAAATAGGGAACACACACATACTAATTTAGAGAGTTGTAAATTGTCTGATTTGTCCACTGAGAAGATTGATGAGCTAGACATACCGTGTAACTTAACACAGGTAGAGCTATCGTTTTCAACAAAATTATTTGAAAAATACTCTAGTGTTTATAAATTACAGAAAGTGATAGGGTTTATTTACAGGTTCTATAATAACTGTTCGAAAAATAAAAATAAAATAAACGACAGTAACCTGACGCCTCAAGAGCTTCGTGACTCTATTTCAGTCATTGTGCGTTGTACTCAGATGCAACATTTTTATAAAGAGGTAGAGACACTTTCTGCTGGAAAAAATATAAAAACAGGAATAGGTAATCTTTATCCTTTTCTCGATAAGGTAGGTATTGTTCGAGTAGGAGGTAGGCTCCACAATGCCAAAGAGATGTCTTACGATAAAAAGCATCCAGTTATCCTTCCAAAAAACTCGCACGTAACTAATCTCATAATAGAAAGAGAACACTTGCGACTCTTGCACGCAGGTCCCAGATTAGTTTTGAGCTCTCTATCACAAAGGTACACTATAGTTAGCGGTATTCGAGAGGTCAAGAAAGTGGTGCGTAAATGCGTCAAGTGTTTTCGTTTAAAAGCTGAGGCTGCTAAGCAGCTGATGGGTTCCCTCCCGCAAGAAAGTAACACAGCGTCCAGGCCGTTTCAGCATGTCGGCGTTGATTTTTGTGGACCTTCGATATGAAGGTTGCTAGGGTTAGAAAGCCTATCGTTAAGAAATGTTACATCGCGCTCTTCGTTTGCTTTGCTATAAAAGCTATACATGTAGAGCTAGTATCGGACTTAACGACTGAAGCCTTCTTAGCATGTCTCAAGCGCTTTATTTCGAGGCGTGGTATGCCCACAAATATATTTTGTGACAACGCTAAAACCTTTAAAGGAACGTCAAATGAAATGAAAAGATTGTATGACTTACAATCCTCCAGTAATCACAGGGATAATGTTAATGGGTTTTGTTCTCAGCATTATATAAAATTTAGGTTTATACCCAGTTATTCACCTGAGTTTGGAGGATTGTGGGAAGCAGGTGTTAAAAGTGTAAAACATCATCTAAAGAGAGTAGTAGGAAGCCAATGTCTAACCTATGAAGAGCTCAATACAGTCATTATACAAATTGAAGGAATTTTAAACTCTAGGCCTCTACTCTCCGCAAATTCAAGTGACTATCATTATTTAACTCCTGCACATTTTCTAATTGGAACAGCTCTGGCTAGTTATCCTGAAGTTGATTTAACAGATGTTTCAGTTAATCGTTTAAAGTTTTGGAATCTGTGTACCAAATTGAAACAGGATTTTTGGAAAGTATGGTATAATGATTATTTAACACAGCTTCAAAGCTGTCCCAAGTGGAAATATCCGCAAACAAACCTTAAAGAAGGTGATTTAGTAATTGTAAAAGATTTAAAATCTACTCCATTAAATTATAATATGGCTCGTGTTGTGAAAACGTACCCAGACAGAGACAATGTAGTACGAGCGGCCGATATAAAATTTAATAACAAAGTGTATAGAAGGTCAGTAAAACGACTATGTCAACTACCTGTAGAGTAGCTTACTACCGGCCCCAATTATATTTAAAACAATATAAACATATAAATGGCAATAATAGCCTAAATAGAAATTATTTTAGTTTTAGTGCTTGCAACACTGATATTTAATTGTTGTCTGTGTTATGGCAATGATTTCTTGCTTCCTTCCTGTCTGCCTAGCTGATGCTAACGGCTGTGTCTCCGACTGTTTAATTTACAATAAACTACCAAGTTAACAAGTTTCCACGCATTTTATTTCGTACAAGAGTAATACTCCTTCCTCACGGCCGGGGGGAGCCCCACATAAACCAGCTCCACCCTTGCAGTTGGGGTGTATATTTTTTGACTTCTGGCTGATTTTTTTTGATCTTAAGAATAATCTGATAAAGTATTATACAAATATTTTAAATCACATTACGCTATTAATAGGGCTGTTATTTAATATATACCTCCAAAAGTTCATCAACCAACAAATAGTAGTAAAAATATCAATATTTATAAGCGTTCACTAAAGTATTTCTTAAGACTAAACATAACCTCAAAATCGGTCCTTTTTATTTAAATAACTGTCTTCTCAGAAGTGTCCGTCATGAAACTTAGTTCTTACGGGCATTAGCCCGTAATGAATTGCCTGTATTAACAGGCAATTCATTACAGAACAATCTCCTAGGTATCGACGTTCGTCCATTCCAAACTTCAAAACCTACCCGCAAACATATGAAGGAGCTCACATGCACGTTTGATGGCATCTGTACGGTGATGCAGAAGCTGGCTGCAGTCAACAACGTGGCCTTGGCCATACTCCTCGGCACATTCACCATCCGACTGGTCATCACGCCGTTCAACTACATCAAAGCTCTTGGTACTTAGATATACTTTTTTCTGCTACGAAACTACTTTATCTAACCTGATGGTACATTTACCATGCCATGACCTATGTCAATGGGCGAAGGTGTAGGCGCACTTCGACCTGAATCCTGAACAGTTACTGGCTATCTTACCTCTAACCGTCAGAAAAGAACAGAGTTTGAAACATCCCTGTTAATGTGGGAAGGCCTGACTTCAGTTAGAAGTTTATAGGCAGCTGATGAAGACACAAACAGCTGATTACTTTTCAGTCATTGACAATCCCGTAGTAAACTCCATTATCTCTATAATAAATTTATAGTAGGTGTTTGAATCCCCAAAGATTGCGACTATAGCTTTTGTCCCCCCAAAGTTTCTGACTTTAAATAACTGTTGTCCCCCGCCAGCGTCCGGGTTGCCACGTTCACCAGTGTGGATGTTTCTCCTGCCGTTCTGGTGCGTCGTCCACTTCTTCAACATCATCATGTTAGTGGAGCCTTCACACTTGGCCCAAATACAGGTACCAAATCTATGTATGAGATTTAAAGCAACTTCCTTTTGTTTGTGTTGTTTCAAAATCTGGTGATGTTGAATAGTCACCGATAAACTCCAGAAGAGTTTTTTTTAAATAATTTAATAAATTTTATTTGGAACAATAGTAGGTATTATTGAAAAGTGTGCTTGTTAGTGTTGGCTTTACGGCCACAAACGCCCTCTTCCGGTATAAGATGGCGGCTGCTTAAATGGAAAATTCTTGTTTTTTGAAGTAGAAAGGAATACTTGTTATTAATATCAAAGTCTGAGAATCATTTATTTTCTTAAATTATCTAAAATAACATACGTGGTGATTTATTACTTATAAGTAAACGTTAAGTACTATTCAAGATCTACCGTACTGGCAACCTAATCGGCAAGCTCGAGAACAGCTTCACCAACGTGCACGTCTCCTCGGAGCTGGCGAAGTTCTCCACCTACGTCGCCCTCCATAAGGGCGGCTACTCCCCTCTAGGAATTTGCACACTGTCACGTTCTGTTATCCGTTCGGTAAGCGATATTCGTGTTTTTAGTCCACCCTTGGCTTTTTATCTTCATCAATGTCTTGGGGCGGTTGGCACATTCAGCCAGTGTCAAAGTGAGGGAAATTTGTTAAGTTTTACATAGGTATGTATTATTACTATATTAGGCTGATAATGAGAGATACCTAATGTTTCAAATATCGGTAAAGTTGTGGGACTTTACAGAGATCGCACGTGGACCTCTTGATATTGTAATACAATAACAGCTTATTTAATACTTGATAATAAAAAGAATGTACCTTTATAATTAAAACAGAAATCGAAGTTGATTCACATACTAATAATTAGTGTTCGTATATATTAGTTCTATCTGAATTTTAAAGTAAATGGCACCAAGATTAGGACATAGATAATGATATTATATTACAGATTACTTTTCTTCTTTCAGATTCTGGGTATCATCACAACTTATCTGGTCATCATAGTTCAGCTACAATTAAAATAAATGAAACAATTAAACAAATCTCTTTACCTTTAATTATTAATTTAATTTACTATAATTAAATCATTCATCATTGTAATCTTCTAACTTCTGCTGCACCAACAATGTTTTTTCTACTACTTCGTCTGGATCAATTGCGTCGTTACCGTTGTTTGAACTTTTATCATCATTCTCATTGGCTGCTAATGTTTTTACATCATTCAACTTAAAAACATTGCATTCTTTTGCATAAAAACTTTTTGTATCAACATTCTCTTTATTTTGAGATTGTTCTGTATTATGAACACTCCTTTTTGATTGTTCGTTTTCGAACCTTTTTTGGTTGTAAACATCGTTAAACGCCATCACGTTTCCGTTTTCAAGTACTTCGGGCCTGTCTTGTAATGCCACTAAAAGATGTTCGAACAGTACCGGTATGCTTCGGAATACGTGATTGTATTCTTCTTTTGCGTAAGCATTGTATTCTGAACTGTTGTTTGTGTCATCTTTAACAAAAACATTTATGTAAATAGGGTAGTGGTACCAGTGATCGACAGGAACCAGTAATCAACCTTTTTTTACCTTTAATCTATATCTATACTCGGAGGAGCTCGATGGCGCAGTGGTTAACGCGCCCGGTCTGCGAGTGCTGAGGTTAAACAACTTTTGCAAAGGCCGACCATCGGATGGATGACCAAAAATGTATCATCTCGAGCTCCTCCGTGCATCGGAAGGCACGTAAAGCCGTTGGGTACCGGCTGCATTAGTAGTCGTTAACAACCCCCAACCCGCAGTGGGCCCGCGTGGTAGTTTATGGCCCGTTCTCCCTATCCATCCATACGGAAGGCTTGTGCTCCAGCAGTGGGGATATAAAAATGAGCTGATGATGATGATGATGATGATACTAATATTATAAAGTGGAAAGCTTTGTATTTTTGTTGGTAACGAATAAACTCAAAAACTACTGGACCGATTTAAAAAAATATTTCACCATTAGAATGCTACATTAGCGCTGAGTAACATAGGCTATATTAAAAAGAAAATGTCCACCCGTGCGAAGCCGGGACGCGCCGCTAGTCATTAGATACAGGGGTCAGCAACAAATGTGTGACTTTACGACAATACGGGATGGTCGTACAAACCCAACTACTATCTCCAATTTCAATTAGTGCTAGCTTCCACCTATCTAGCTATAGCTAGCTAGCTAGCTATCGTGCTAGCACGTGAATCACACAAACGCTATGTTAAAGTCAATAAAGGAGGCATTTGACTTTCTTTTTTTTTTTGAGAGAATTTGCTGATTGCCTCAAACGGCATTTTCAGCTTCACCGGGCTTTTTTGGGGGCGGCGAGAAACTTAAAGGGTTCCTCAAGCCGTGTGAAACGAATCACCTTCGGAGGTTTTCTAGAGGGAACGGCATCACGCACTAGTGCGTGTCCCCGTGCCCCACTAGATTCTCCGAAGGGTTCGGATCGCTTCGGGGAGCGGAACAACCCGAATGCGCCTCTAAAGGCTCAGACCTCGGCTCGGGTTGACCGGGCCGTGGTGGTGGAAAGAAGCGCACAGGTACATGTCTGTACCTGGTGTAGAGCGCGTGTGAACCGGTTCGGTCGGTAGGTTAATTGAGTGACGTAACCAGCCACTAAGAAAGGATTTTACGGAAATCATACCCTAAGGGGGTCAAATAAGTCCGTCAGTTTTAAAGTAAAATACATGAAAACTGGTATTTGGCTTTATGATAAGAAATGAAGAATGACTTATCTCAGGAATTTGGTTTATTTTTCTTTGAAGGAGTAAAAAAAGGATAGAAGGGGAAATCGTTATTTTTAAAGTAAGACCTTTAAAAATGAATAATTTAATCGATCTTAAGAATTTTCAATAAAAATAAAGAATGACGCGTTTTAGCATTTTTGGAAAAACGTTCCCTAAAGAGGTGAAATAGGGGTGGGAAGTTTGTAAGGAAATCTGTCATTATAAAAATTTAATCTTTCGGTATTTGGCCTGTTTATAAATTATGAAGTGTTTCAGGATTATCCCTATAGACACTTACCTATAATAAGTTTGACTTTATTAAAACAATTACAGGTCATGTAGCCCATGTGAGCAAAGCCGCGAGCAAAAGCTAGTAAAACATAAAAATACGATTTATTATTGGTTCGTCCCGAAGTTTCGTCCCACATTCCAAAAAATTCTTAGTTTGACCCATATCACTATTGAAGTGGTGTTTCGTCCCAAATTACAAGTAGATAGTTAAAAGTAAAGTCAACAAAAAAAGTGTTAATACTTTTTATTTTTTTTAAAACAATATTTTAATAATAAAACAACTCTAAGCATGTTGGTATGAATCATCTTTATTATCCAGTATCACAACCAAAAATCACAGAAATTGTATAGTATCATCTTATTATAAATACAGTTTAAATACCTAAGCTACGTACGTGTACAGAACAGTCAATATGTAAGACACTAGGTGATAATTTTAATTACTGAATTTACCGAACAATTAAATGAGAGTATTAAAACAAAGCTTCATCCCAAATTACAAGTACATAGTTAAAAGTAAAGTCATAAAAATAGTGAAAACAGTTTGAAAAATTCTACTATTCCTTATTGTTTCAGTGTGATAGTATCTTTAACAATTTATCATGCTACTAAGTTTTCTTATGTACTGCGGGAAATATTGGAGAAAAACTATCAGTACACCAAAGCACGCCACTTACTAAGTTATATCACTATACACTATGTATATGGTTCTTGTGTAAAATAATATTGATTCATTGATTTGCTGTAATACGAAACTTATACTTTTTACCAGCCCAGCCCAGAAGTTTTATAATAAATCAGTTGATTTATTTGAAAAAGATAATTATAATTTTAGACTGGTAGAAACATTTATAACCACAAACAAAATCGTAAAACTGTTTTTTTTTAATCAACTATGTATACTACTTTACACGAGATCGTTACGAATACTATGTTAATATAAGTAAACTAATATCTTAGCTGAATTGTGTATAAATTATCAAAGAGGTAATCATTTTAAAGGCAAAAAGTATGTAACACGTAAATACTTAAATAATTTAAACAAATTAAATTCCTAATTATAAATGATGAAAAATTAAATATTTCGTAACGTAAACAGCAATTACTAAATCAGAATTATCAAATAATTAATATAAGATAATCAATAAACTTAAAATTTTGTCAGATGAAACAATAATATAAAACGGTAGTCACATTTTTTCCCTTACTTAAAAATAATATTAAACTATATAAAAATATTAACTTACCTATGACAGACTTGATCAACACACTCACTATACACACTTTTAAGGGATTCTGACTGAATGACGAATGACTTGAATGCACTTTGCAAGTGTACATCACGGAAGCTCGTTTTGCTGATATCGCAAAGTAATGCTATTGGTCAAATGAGTCAACAATAGCAAACAAACAATGGACGTAACATAAAAAAGGGTGGTTTTTTACCTGATTCCAGTGACCGAGACACGACAGGAAGTGTATGCGTATTAATTGCTTAATAAGAGCGGCAAAATAGTAATATTAATATGGTAGATATTCCTTTAAAATAGTACGAGTAATTTTTTTCTCGCGGAGAAGACAGACAAGAGTAGTAATTTTATATGGTTGATTGATGTTAAATATTATGCAATACTAAACCCTTTATTGCTGATTGTGCATACAATAACATTAAAGTAAGTTTGGCATGTAAAAAAAATATGGGCCGTAAAAGGAATATAAAATGGGACGAACCAAGAATAAAATAATTTAAATTATATTTTGGGACGAAAGAATCATATTGATTGGGACGAACCAGGATTTTTTTATGTGGGACGAATCTCAGTGGGACAAACGAAGCATAAATCAAAAATACAACTTACCATCACCAAGTACATAAGGAGAAGGCAAAAATACTAAAAACAAACAGAGTCCAGTAAATATTTGTAAGTGGAACATAGTGAAATGACTTCCAGTCTGCTCGAAATCAGCCTAAGAAATGACAGAAGTATCCATAATGTATTTATGCCAAAACCATTTACTATGCCTATTGATAAGATAAGAAGCTAGGAAACCAGACTGTTAAACGCTACATGGATAAAGGGGTTATGGGTTTTTTTTAATGGAACTTTTGTTAATTATAAATATTTGTGCCAGATTTGTCAAAACTAATCATATAATTCCGCTGGTAAATACGAGTACCTAATAGTATAGTTAAAATGAATTAATATTAAATACGAATCTGCTCGCGTTCATTTTGTACATTTTTTTATATTTTATTTATTTATTTTTTTAATAAAAAATTAAGTTACAATTTGCTCCTTAGTATCTAAAATCCAAAAAAAAATACATAAAATTATGTAGGTTATTCTGACGTCTCGGATCCCTTACTCTTTTATAGTGTCCATGTTTACCTCGCGTATAACGATGTTTACTTATTTGTATTTCCGCCGGTGCCTCTGAATAATTAATAAAAATTTATAAAAGGAATATAAATTTAAAGAGAATATCCATATAACAGAAATTTTAAGAGAAACTTCATGTATTTATCTTGTCCCGATTGTTGTTTTGTTATTATTGTTATTTTAATCTTCTGTAACGTTTTTGTGATCGTCGATAAATGTTTTCTTATTTCCAGTCGACAGCGACGCGGAGGAATTTTTTGACGCCATATTTTAGTTTCGTAATAGTTTTAGTTACTTTAGGTTATTATATTATTGTGAATTCTATTATTGTTTACTTGTAATGTCAACCATTAAAGTGTTTAGTAAATATGAGCTTCTTTCTTATTCTTAAACAGCAGCTTACTACCAAGGCAAATTAGGAACAGCCTTACCTTACTTTCCCGGGACGAGCCGCGGACGCGAGTTATTCTGTGCTGCGAATGCCTCATGGACACTGTAACACCTGGCCCTGTTATCTAATACCCCCGAGGGGTTATTTTACATTCTTATTTTGTATGTGTTTGTATTTTACAATCTAAAAACCGGGCCGGCTCGCCCGGTTAATACCACTCTCACAGAATATCGGCGTGAAACAATGGCACTCGTTGCTGTTGTGTTTCGTCTCTCACCCCTCCGCCCTCCCAATTCCTACTCCCTCCTCAAGATCCAACTCCTTCCTCAAGGCCGGCAATGCATCTGCGATTACTTTGGTTTTGCGGGTGTCCATGGGCGGCGGTGATTTTGTTTCCATCAGGTGACCACCCGCCTGCTCGTTTGCCTCCTTTTAACATAAAAAAAATGGAGAGACTTGTCTCTGTTAGTACTTAATCGAACCCATGACAATAAATATACAGGCGACTGCATTTCCAATTGAGCTACCATAGACATGTGGGAGTTCTCCAGGGCTAAGGGGGATGCAAATAAGATATATTCCCAAGAATAGAATAAAATAAATACATTGCCTACATACATTACCTACTAAACGTAGATAATTTATGTCGGAAATTTACATAATATTTATATCTGATATAGATTTTGTTTGCGTGTTTCCTATCTGGAGTTGTGACATCCGACTTGTATTGGAACATACCTATAATTAAATGTTATTTGGTAAATTTTTCATCACATATATAATTCAGTTAAGGAGAGGAGTTGGCACATACATTTTCATAATGTCGTCAAGCAAGGTGTTCTTCGTTCTCTTGGCAACGATTTCCGGTAAGAGTTCTTATTATTATAGTAAAAAAAAAACCTATATAACCTTCGCATTCCTTATTAAGTGTCTTTTGTCTTCTTTTCTTTAAGTTTCTGATCAAAATAATAATATTAACGTGGTTTTACGCAAACTACACTCGGCGTCAAAAAAATCGCACCTCTTAGAAAATCACTTTCAAATGTCATTTACTCTTGATATGCACATGCAGTCGCATTAATTATGATTTTATTTACAAGGTTACTTAATTAACTTAATAAAAAACATTACTTTTCATTATCAAATAAAACCTAATGCAACAAATAAAGTGTCACAAAAATTCTATGCAAATTTTGCTACCCGTGAGAGTTGCTAGTTGCGCTTCCTTTGTGGGTATAAAACGGTCAACACGGGTTCAATGTGGGTCATTCGCTATTCAACCGTTGAAGAGGACACACGCACAGATTTTGATGGATACCACAGCTGATAAAGCCGCTCAAGTGGTTGCACTACTGCAATCAGGGGTGCGGCAGTGTGATGTCGCCCGGCAACTGAACCTGAGCCGTTATTCCGTTCGAAGAGTGTACCAGCGCTTCATAGAGACCGGTGGCTATATCCGCAGACACGGTTCGGGTAGACGTCGCTGCACTTCGGAAAGAGACGACCGGTTCGTTGTGTCGAACTCTTTGAGAAATCGTTTCTCCAACGCTGTTGAGTTGCAACAGCAGCTCCAGGCAGTTCGCAGACGCACCGTAAGCGTATCTACGGTTAGAAGAAGATTGAAGGAGAAGAAGATAGCGGCCCACAGAGCTGCTACGGGTCCAAAATTGACTGCAGCGCATCGGCGAGCCCGCTTGCAGTTTGCTCGTGACCACGTCGATTGGACCCTTGAGCAGTGGAGAGCTGTTCTCTTCTCAGACGAGACGCGAGTGTGTCTTTTCTGCAACGACCGACGGAGAAGAGTATACCGGAGGCAGGGTGAACGTTTCGCCCAAGCCTGCATCCAGGAGACGGTGGAATATGGTGGCGGATCCTGCATGTTCTGGGGCGGTATGTCTGCTGCCGGCAAAACCGACCTTGTCTGCGTCTCCCGGACTGGAGGTGCTCGCGGACAAGGGTCGCTGACTGCTCGCCGCTATGTCACTGAGGTCCTGGAAGTGCATGTGGTCCCCTTTGCCGAATCTTTTGGCGAGGGGTTCACATTAATGCACGACAACGCTCGCGCTCACACTGCAGGCATCGTGAGCGACTTCTTGCAGAGGTCCCAAATCTCTGTGATGCAGTGGCCAGCGCGAAGTCCGGATCTGAATCCTATAGAGCACCTCTGGGACCATCTTAAACGTAAGGTTCGATCTCGGGATCCAGCTCCTTCGACTCTACAGGAGCTCCAAGACGCGGTGATTGAAGAATGGGGGCTTATCCCTCAAGAAGAGCTCCTGAAGTTGGTGAGGTCCATGAGGGACCGTATGGAAGCCGTGATCAGGGCAAGGGGGGGTAACACTAGATTTTAAGTTAATTTTAAGACACTTTTTGTACATTTTTCTTTGTAAATTATCTGTTGTTAATTAGGACTTAATTAAGGATTTTTATTATTTTATTAATTTTAATGTTGTTTGTATAATTATAATTAAACAGAAAGTTAAATTTAATTGTTTTTTGATACTCCTTTTTGTTACCTTTCTAATGATACCCAACACTATCTTCTACATAAGGTTTAAGAATTTTTAAAGATGATTTTTAAAAGGTGCGATTTTTTTGACGCCGAGTGTACTACCTTTGCACATATAGACTCTTACTGCCGTACTCAGAGACGTCAATTAAGTTTTAATGACAATTAACTCTCTTGCTGTCACTTTCTATGTATAGTGCTAAATAGAGAAGGAAAGACATTTAATTGTCATTAAACTTAATTGACGTCTCTGAGTACGGCAGTTAGTACTAGAAAGCTGTAATTTGGCATGAATATTAATCACGCCGGCAAAGAAGAAGAAGAAGATAAATTTTGGAAAAATTTTTTTTTTAGGTTACCTCCCGTACACGTGAAGTGGGGATGTAATTTATTTTCTTGTCTACTTCATAGTGTGGGGTGTATAAAAAAATTCACGGTAGTTGTATATATGACGAAGTTAAAATGAAAACGAGATGAATAAGATGAAATTAGTACTGTAGGTTAATTGAATGACGTTACCATCCACTAAGAAAGGATTTTGCGGAAATCATCTCCTAATGGATGTCCGTCAGTTTTAAAGTTAAAATACATGAAAATTGGTATTTGGCTTTTTGAAAAGAAATAAAGAATTTGTATCAGAAATTTTGTTTATTTTCCTCTAAAAAAGTAAACAAGGGAAGAAGGTTTTTTTGGGGAAATCGTTATTTTTAAAGTAATAACTATAAAATAGATAACATAATCGATCTTTAGATTTGTCATTTTAAAAGTTAAATCCTTCGGTATTTGGCCTGGTTAAAAATTATAAAGTATTACTTACTTACTTACTTTAAATAAGGGTGCAGGTTCAAATCCTGCTCGTGGAAATTTTTTCAACATTTGTGTTTTGTACTTTAAATAAGTTTGGCTTTTATTACAATTAATCCAAGTTGTGTAGCCCGCGTGAGCAAAGCTGCGCGCTAAAGTTAATTGAGTATAAAAGTGTAAAAGTCGAGTTCTTCGTGTACTTCTTAAAGCATTTACATCTAGAAATAGATAGGATAATAAATTAAAAACCGAGTCGTCGTCGTTTAAAATGCTATTTTTCACCCCACATTATTACCTAATTTGTTTTTCAAATCTAGCTCTCCAAATGTCCGAGAGCAAGTATCGTTTCATAAGATCACCAGGCAAGGTAGAAATGAAGCTTCCCGACTATTCAGCCGAGCGGGAAGACCAGAGCAAGGAGTTTGAGAATCAACGTGACGAGGAAGAGAAATATTGGCAGGGAGAAGGGGAGAGAGGCCAGGACAAATACGGCAGTATGGAAGAAAGCAGGTGATAACATAGTTAATAAGAATTTTAGGACGGTCAATCGTAATGAACTAAATCTATAAACTCCTGAGTTTGAGCTCAGGCCTTCCCATATAAACATGAGCACGTGGGGAGGTCTCTCAATAACAATTCAATATGATGGGTATCATCGTCTGCCATCTCAAATCAACCAGGACCAACAGCTAAACGTGCCTACCGGGTCACCCAGCATTGCGAAAGTTCCAAGCACGCAATCCGAAAGCACAAACATTCGAAAGCAAAACACAGGCAGATACGGTTTCCTAACAATACAGTTACAGTTAGCCTGTATTTCCCATTGTTGGACAAAGGCCTCAATGAATTTAGTAGATTCCTCATCAAATCATGAACCATTCTTAATCCATATGTTTGATGGCACAAACTAAAAAAACCTGTACGGACTTAGGGGAGACCTACTAGGTTGAATTAAAATGATTTAACATTTTACAGGGAACGTAACAGGGAAAACAACGAAGAGAAATATGAAAACGAGAAGCAACACCACGATGAACAACAGGACAACTACCACAAGGAAACAGAAGAAAGATACAACAACAATAAAAATAACCTAGAAGAACACAACAGCAGTAACGAAAAACATCTCAACGAACAACAAGAACAGAACAACAACATCGATAAAAGAAATCAAACAGCTGAAGACTTTCAATCAGAATCTGATGACAAAGGAGAAAGGTACGGAGAGAAAGGGACAGACTACAAGAATGAAAGAGAGGACGATATGCAAAATCACGAGATGGAAGGCAAAGGCCCGTCTATTAGCTATCAGAATTGATGATTATCATTTGTTTATATTAACCTATAAAATAAAAGCATTGAAAAATTATCTCTTTGTAATAAGTTTTACTTAGACAAAGACCTACTGCTGTTGCTTGGTTACCTAATTACTTAGATTATATACATATCCTTACATACAAGTTGCTTACATTATAACATTCTGGCGTGATATGAACAAAGACAGATCTTCAATTTCTTTTATCTGGAGAAAATGCCTTTATAATCAAAGCTTTCACTAACTATTAATTAAGAGATGGTAGCTAATCAGTTTCTATCGAATTGAAATCACTTTTGGTTCAATAAAAAAGTTTATCTGTTTTGACGTGAAAGAAGGAAATATTTATAAAATACAGTGAAAAAATTAAATGACCATTATGCTGCTGGGAAGTGCAGCCGCCCGGATTGCGGAAGACCCAGGTTCGATTCCTGGTTGGGTCGGGTAGGCATTTAATTTTTTCACTGTATTCTACAGATATTTAATTCAGCTTCAGCACTTAAAAATAAAAAGTGAAAGAAGGATCTACAAATAAACATTCCTTTTCGTACCACTTGCTCAAAAGAGTGACATTCTATGCCACAAAAAGCGAACATAACAATAGTCATTTTTAATCTGTTAAAAACAGGGAAAAAAAAATGTACTGAATTTCATTCATCCTCTAGGGGGAAAAAGTGTAGAATTTAGTTTTTTTTTTAATCAATGAGCTTTCTTTCGTTTTCGTACCATTTGCGAAAAAATTAACACAATAATAATATGAGATAAGCCTTTTTTAAATATAATGACAATTAAACAAAAATACATTTTTAATCTGTTAAAAACAGGGAAAGAAAATTGTACTGAATTTCATTCATCCTCTAGGGGGAGAATGTGATTTAAATTTGGAATACTTACCGAAATTTATACTGAACTACATCTGTGTTTACACCATTGAGTTTGTATATAAATACTCAAATCAACTCATCAACAATAAATGTACCAAACAAAAATGTCTCTCTATCAATAATTGGACCAATGTTTCGAATGTTAACTTTTACTTTTAATTGTCATTATATTTAATACGAAAACGAAAGAAAGCTCATTGATTTAAAAAAAACATTAAATTCTACATTTTTTTCCCCCTAGAGGATGAATGAAATTCAGTACAATTTTCTTTCCCTATTTTTAACAGATTAAAAATGACTATTGTTATGTTCGCTTTTTGTGGCATAGAATGTCACTTTTTTGAGCAAGTGGTACGAAAAGTATAGTTATAGGACAGCACGATGTAATTAACTTTACATCATTGACATTGACCATTAATCACGGCCGTTAACCACAAAGTGTGAGATAATCATATTAATTCGCCGCAAATCGTGCTATTTCCCGCTGCTTCTAGTAAATGGGGGAATAATTTACATTATTAGTACATCTGAACTATTTATCTGAAAGAAATAACACATCAAGAGCCCTTATGTCCATGTGGTAAAGTTCATTTTTCAATTGCAACTGGCTTTATTCAGCCTTTTGTCTAGATAAGTGCTGTCATTCTAAACCCATTCATTAAAGAGATCGACAACAGTGTGTGACACCACACGATCTCAGTAGTTTTAGGAGTTTTAAGCTGCTCTTTTACACGGTACTATTATTTTATAATTGTTTTTTAATCAATTTAAGCTACAAAATATTAGCTCTTATAATTTGAACAGTTACTTTATAGGTTCGAAAGTACAGGGTAGGAGGAGATTGTACTGACATGAATGAACTGGTCAGAAACTGCAATAATATTCTTTTATTCCTACTTTTTTATTTGTCTTGTTCATGGCAGACAATGGGTCCATGGGGGCCGGAGGCAGAGTTAAGTGTTCGCTTTATTGAGGCCTCCGGTGACAAGAAAGCTGGCAGCTACCTCTATCAATTAGCCTGGCAATCCTAGTAATTCTTGGGACCGTATCCATGAGTCCACATTTGGAAGACATCCTTTATTTATAGCTATAGGTATTTAATTTTAATATGATTTTTTCTCTTTTTTTTGAGTGTTAAGTACAATTATGTTACTTGAGTTAATAATTTTTTTCTTGTGTTAGTTGATATGGTAATAGGTTTATTTATTAATTTATTAATTTAAACTTTTGCAACATAAATATTACATGGCGGACTTAATGCCTGAGGCATTCTCTACCAGTCAACCATAGGGTTGTGCAGAGATAACTTTGGTAGGTGCAATTATGATACATGATTGTATGGTTTATATTTATTAAATTATTTATTATTCGGTAGTTACACAATGTTTCCAACCTCTGTCTACCAATCAAGATGCCATGCAAATATAAGCGTTAATGCGCGGTCATCATTCAGAAGCACGACATAAACATGTTGAAAGCGACTGTTACAGTGGTATTGTTAATATGCGCGTTTACGTTGCTAACCCCTGGCAGGGCTGCCACAAAAGACGACTCTAAAGCTTTGCCGGAAAATTTATCGACGGCCGGGAATAACCAAGAGGACACGAATGGAAACTCTAGTCCGATGCCAGAGCTGACAGATATAATGAACGAGTGCAATGAAACGTTCCGTATTGAGATAGGTAAGGGATGGTAATTCTATTAATGATGGTTGGTTAGCTAGCCAGGTCCTCAGTGGTTGAGGATTTCGGGTAAAGTGCGCTGCTAAAGTGCTAATGCCTTTGGCTTTACAGAAACTTACCATGACGTAATATGGCCCAAGTGCTTCCCCGTAGTGGAATTTAAGAGAAAAAAAAAGGAAAAACTTGCTTAAAACAATCTACAACTGATTACTGGGATCTTTTTTTTTCATAGCTTACTTGGAGGCGTTGGATGAAAGTGGCAGTTTCCCCGACGAAACTGACCGGACACCAAAGGTAAGGCAAATCATTGTGTTCGTTATTATAAGGCATGTGAACACCATTGGCATTGGTTTCTGAAAACATATAGGTAGGTTTACGCAACTGTTAACAGTAGGTACAAAATAAAAATTCTCATTTTGTGCTAAGACTCATGTGATGTGATACGTGTGATACTCGCACTAATTTTAATACCCCTCATTATACGACAGTTGCATAAACAACTATAATTTTGTCATTATCATATTATACAGTGCTATGTCCGCTGTGTGCTCGAGAAAATTGGGGTGGCATCTATAGATGGCCAATTCGACCCTAAGGTGACCAGCCAAGTGTTCGCGGGGGAGAGGGCCGGCAAGCAAATGGACGACGTTCAGCAAATGGCGGCTACATGCGCTGCCGACCGCAGTAAGTAAATTGTTTGTCGGTTCGACATGCTTTCTTCGACTGACTTCGCATCTGGTGCCTTACCATGAACCCTTAAAGGTCTCTTAGACCCATTTGACCGTATCATAACATGACCGTGCTAGGAACGAGTAAACCAAAAAAATATGATCTGTATTTCGAAGTATGAGACTATGCCCTATCTTATCTTTTATGCAACCCCATCTTTTCCCTTTTCTTCCTCTGTCAAGATAGATGCCATAAGTTTAGCAATATATTTAAGAGCGAAGAGCCTGAAGTCCTCCGGTTTCGGATAAGGCGATCCCAGGAGTCCCATTATTTTCCTAGCCAGAGAATCGCAGTCACACAGTAGGTGCTGCATTGACACCGTTTCCTCTCCACATGCCCAACACAAGCTATTCGTTGATAGATGCCCTGTTATCAACTGTATGTTTAATTGTGTGTTTTGTTACGTGATTCCAATAAATGTTTTTTCTTCTTCTTCAAGGCAACCATAGGTTAATCGGGCCTGTCTTCTACTGCCTCCGTATATGAACTTACTCCGTCCAAAGGCGTCGCCTAGGAAAGATTTGGAGTGTTTCATACCCGGCTGTTTTGTCTATTCAATGCCTTGCCTTTTTTCAACTATGCCAATGCCCTAATTTTAACTCGTTATGCATTCCGGGTACGATACGCTGTTGATACTTTGTAATCCGTGTCGTGCTACTTTCCGTGCCTTATACGTTTTTAGCACGGTCTTATTGTAATGAGAAGAGGCCTTAAGGCGACACTTAAAAAAAATACATCGAGTTTCCTCGAAAGTTGTAGGAGAATGACAAGACCAACGAATCTGAAATTTTGATATGGATAACTCCATGCCTTTCTCTTTAAAAAACCTTGCTCAAAAACACGATTGTGCAATCGTAATTCTTTACGAAAACAATTTAAAAAAAAATCATTAATGCTAAAATTACAATGAAATTACTTAATCTATATGTTTTGAAATCACTCAAATATATTGATAACAACAATATTCATAATTTCGTTGCTGCATATTTTGATAACTAAAACCAGTAATTTTATAAAAATATTTTTTAGATTCTGTTATACGTAGCGCCTGCGACAATTGAGACCGCAAAGACCGCAGAGCCTAAAAGAATATTTTTTTAATATTACTGGTTTTAGTTATCAAAATATACAGCCACTAAATTCCGAATGAGTATTTATAAATACATTGAATATTGATAGTTGTCGCAGTAAACGGGGCAATCACCAACCAAGCGGCCGTGGCTAGCTCAATTAAATCCGCACTCTCTGTGGTTGGTTGGTGATTATCCCCGCCTGGGACAACTATATCAATATTCAATGTAATTATAAATACTCATTTATTATAGATTTTATTATTTAAGTATAGGTATCGGACAAGGAAATATTTCACTTCGCATTCAACATTGCTCAAATTTCTTTCTTTCTCAAATTCTGGAGCTTGATTTTTTTTTCAGTTTTTTCTCTTTGCAGTTATTTTTTCCGTCCGGTTTTTATGAGTATATCATTGTTTTTTATATAGTTGTTTTAGCAGTCGGGTTTTTTGTTTTATTTTATTTGAAGAGAGAGTATAGAGTATAGTATATATACAGATTGACTTTTTTATCACCGTCCAAATCAGAGATGACTCCCGTGATACAAACGAACAACTTCTACTATTGGACCAACTCCCTAACTCGAAAATAAAACTCAGCTGTTCCATACAAAACATCAATATTCTATTCATCTATTTTTGACCAAAATGTATGGAACAGCTGAATTTTATTTTCTAGTTAGGGAGTTGGTCCAATAGTAATAGTTGTTTGTTTGCATCACGGGAGTCATCTCTGAAGGTTTGGACGGTGATAAAAAAGTCAATCTGTATATATATAAGAGTATATAGTATAGTTGAGAAGAAACTTAAAGGGTTCCTACTACTACTTCTACTACTCGTACATCTAGTAGGCTGCGTACCCTACTAGATGTAGTAGTCAGTAGACGCAGATAGGCATGCGTGATTTTTTTTTTGTTGACCCATCGGAAAAATCTGCTTACAGATTCGACCTTTCGGAGGATCTGGGGTGGCCTTGTCTTTTTTTAAAAAGGACGAAGACCGACTCAGTAAACAACCCCTGGGGTTTGCCTTTGGCCTTTAAAAGGCCGTGAAGGCTACCCATTTCATTCGCTTTTGAGAGAGTTTGCTGACGCCACTGGGTATTTTCAGCTCCCCTCTAAAAATCCTCCGACGATATTTCGATTAAACAGTTTAAGGTACCCTTTAAGTTTTATGCCGACCCTAAAAAGGCCGGTAACGCCTTAAAGGCCGAAAGCAAAATCTCTCCAAAAAAAGCCTGTGTGAATATTTCGTTTTTGCATTTAGTCCTAACGTTCAGTTTTTCATTAAAATATTACTTATTACATTTATTTTTACAGAAGAGACCTGCAAATGTGAACGTTCCTACCAATTCATGAAGTGCCTGATGGAGTCAGAGATAAAAGAATACTTAATGATAATGTAATTAACACAACATTAAGAACGGAAACTCGGCAGATGGTTCCCTTTAATTTATAATTGACAATGTAGTACTTTAGTAGGATTCAGCAATAAAAAACGTTACATTATACATAATCATTATTTTATTTTCAAACACCAATAAAAAGTGATTAGACTAGCACACACGCATTAAAACTACGAAAGGTCCTATAGCACGAACATAGATATTCCAATTCTATACTCAATCAAGATACTTTCTGCATTACCACAAAACGGTGGCTGTATAATTACACAATGCCGACAGATACTTTTTAGCAAATATTATTAGACAGAGACACAATGTTTTAAACACGTTACCATGTTATGTTACCAAATTCCAGTATAAGCACCGGTAAGTAACGTTCTTTCTGGGTAGTACCAGTATATTTGGTATCGTTGGCCTGGGTAGGTAACGATACCTAATATACTTTTTATCTTCATTTGACGGAAGTATCTACTATTTTTTAACGGTATTAAAAACCCTGCTTTAAACACTGTTTTGTAGTACAAGGGTTATGTTATGTTTAATACGTGGAGTGAAAACTTCGTGCCCCCCTTTTAAGCACATTGCGCGTGCGCACGGAATAGTGTGACGTTTGGTATAGTTATTGTTTACTACAATAGAGAAGGAGTCCCGAAATATAAAATGTATGTATATACGTGTCACATTAAATTCTATAAACATTGTATATTTTGAGAATTACAGTCGAATTTCGACCGCTGGTCTAATTTGAATTAATGTCTTCGAAGTACCTACGAGTACTATATTATAGGCTACGATTATTTCCTTCTGCCTGTTGCCCGTACCTAACCACTTATATGGGAAACAAACAATTTTATAAAACACAAAACATTAACATATATCTTAAATCAGTAAAACTTGATTGAGTTTAAAATAAACTTTTACAAGCAACAAGTTCAGGATAGTACCTATGTGCAAGTTTCTAATAGGCACTATGATTGCTGAGTGTGCGTTTTATTTTACATTCGATCACGTTAACAAAAAAGAGAATTTGTATTGTGTATGTATATTGAAATTTTGCCAAACAAATTCTCATTTTCTTTATCATGGTGGTCAATAATGTATAAATATAGCTCTAAAAACTCCGATAGCTTATTGAAGTCGATATTATATAATATGTTCATGCCAGACCCACAGATCTTTGGAAATAACTAGGTAGGTGCAATTAATAATAAACTTCTACTTCATAATCATTTTGTTGCCAAACAGGGATTGCCAGATGCCGCCCAGCCAGCCACTCTGTGGTTCTCTGAAACAAATAGAATAAAATAGAATTGTATTTTTATTGTAAATATTTACGGGTAAGCACAATGCCTTCATCTCACCTGATGTTAAGTGATGAAAAGGTCAATGGTAGAAGCGCACTACATCCGGGATCCTCAACCCATGAAGCATTGGCTACCTTATCTCTAGCTGCCGGAACACAACAATGCTACAAACATTGATGTTATGGCGACATATTTAGATAACATGGTGGTAGCTAGCCGGGCGGACAAACAAGCCCTACCACCAACCAAACCGGGTACACAAACATGTACCCCCGCTGGGAATCGAACCCGGCACCTCTGGCTGAAAACCGGTGGTCTTAACCACTAGACTACAAAAGTGCTTAACTGCTGGGACACGAGCCTTCCCTATGGATTGATCGGGAGAATGGGCCCTTAACCATTGGTGGCACAGATTGGTGGTTATTAACGACTGCTAATGTTGCCGGGACCAACGGCTTCACGGAGTAGCTTGAGATGATACATTTTTGGTGACCGGCCTTTGCGAAAGTTGTTTAACTTCAGCAACCGCAGACCAAGCGCGTTAACCCATGCTCCACCGAGATCCTTTAAGCATAATGACACGAATCCTTACTCTTTTTTGCAATTGTACATGTTGTTTACTTTCTTGACGTCGCCTCTGCTCAGACCTTCCCTCTGCCCAAGAGTGACACCGCCCACCTGGAAGAAAAACGTATAGATGTAGTATGAATGAGAAACCAGTAAAAATTAGGCTACGGACAATCGTGTAATTGTGGTAGTTTTAAAATAGCAGAATCGAGGCCCAGACCACTGGAAGTTAAAATACTGTTTTTGAATACATAAGTGGTAAGCATAATATAGGTACCTAAATTCTTTGTTTTTATGTTTACTAGAGTATATTAGGAATTATAAAAACAATAATAGTTCGAAAAAGTGTCAAATCAAAACAAGAGCGGGATTTGTATTTACAAAACCCTTTTTTTTAATTTTACTATTGAAATTGTTGGATTTATTGTAGGTTTTTTATTTTATTTTTTTATAAAAAATGGGCTTGCTCTTGGTCTCATTTGAATGCCTAGGGCTAAGAAGGCGCCGACGATGGAACGAGCTTACCCAGAAACAGCCGATCCGCTAGTAGGACACGGGGACATGCACTGGTGCGTTCCCTCTAAAAAACCTCCGAAGGTGATTCGTTTCACACGGCTTGAGGAGCCCTTTATAGTTCTCGCCGCCCCCAAAAAAGCCCGGTGAAGCTGAAAATGCCGACTGAGGCAAACAGCAAACTCTCTCCAAAAAAAATTGCCCAGAAACAGCCCATTGACCCGCGCTTTAAAAAACTTGGGATTATAATGTTATCATGGACTTCTTGACGGGAAAGTGAAGAGTCATGTCTGCGGTTTTGTTTTATTTTCTAAAATTTGTGTTATATCGAATATTAATGTGAAATAATGGTGGATTATTAACCGTTAAGTGTTCGTAAGTGCGCATGAGTGTTGGCAAATGTAACAAAACAGTGCAACTTCACTTTTCAAATTCTTTCAAGAAGTCCTCCCGAGGAATTAGTAAAGCCGCACATCTTTACTGAGATACTCGAGGGGTTGGGGGGTATATCATTTCTCACTTCTCATTTCTATTATCATTCATCATCATCATACTGGAAGGAAATATTGTATATTTATGTATTACTTGTAATAAAAATTACTTTGACACTGGCTAAATGTGCTAATCGCACAAAGCCATAAACTAAAGGAAAAAAAAATGTAATCATGTACGCCAACTTCGCTCATCAAATAATCACCTTCTCGCCACTCCTTTGCACCATTCAGAATTCGTTGCAAATTCCTTCACGGTTTAGGCCATTCAATTATGGAACGCTCTCCCCGAAAAAGTCAGACAAGCTCCAAGTAAAATGGTCTTTAAAACAATGGTGTATGTATACACTGTTTCTACAGGAATCAACACCCACGTAAGAGATTCCCGTCATCTTTTCTTCTGTTATGTTTAAGTATGTTCATGTAGTCTATTTTTATTTAAGTTTTTTTATGGTATGTATATTATATTATGATTACTTAATTTAATAAACTTAATATGTATATTTCAGTTCTTATAAATTTATGTAGTATTTACGTTCACATTCACATTTACGTTCTTTGTCGCACCGCTTACCAATTTTTCTGCCTAGCCCTTAGGTCGGCAGGTAGAGAATGCCATTTGGCATTAAGTCCGCCTTTTGTACTTTACTTCATTGTATTATGCAATAAAGATTAAATAAATAAAACAGACGCCGGTAGAGAGTTCCACTCCTTGGCTGTACGCATTATAAATGTTAATGCAAACGATCTGAAATAAATAGTTTCATAACTTCATAATGACCTTCGGCTCGATGGTCTTCTTGGAGTTCCTGGAGAAGGCGTACTCCGAGTAGTGCATTACGCTGTTGTAGTCGTACGACACGCCGTAGTCGTTGGTGTGCTTTAGATCAGATTTCCTGAAGTTGTTCTCCGTGCCTGATTGTGAAATTATGTTTAATGCGGTATGGTTACAGGAAGTTATTCAGATTATATTGGGATTAACTCAAACGCAGGTATTTGAAGAACAGGCTATAATTGCCTGATTACAATTTTTTTTTTATTTCAAATATTTAATAAATTGACGACGACTTTAGACAGGTTACCGACAGGTTTGTAACAGATAACTACGGATACACTACGATTTTTTTTTGTGTTTCCCATTCACGACGGCCTCCGTAGTAGAGTGGCTTGCACGCCGGTCCTTGAGCGGCGCTAACTCCCTCAGGTCCCGGGTTCGATTCCCGGTCGGGTCAACGTCGAAAACTAACTTTTCTATATTGTGTCGGTTTTGGGCGGTTGTGGTACCGTCGTTGTTTCTGATTTCCATGAAACGAGTGCTTTAGCTTCTTACCATGGGGTCAGAACAATGCATGTGATGTTGTCTCATCTTTTTTTTTATATTTGCACGAATTGCAATAAATTCGCTAGTGAGTAGTTTGAGTCATCTACACCTTGATGTAATTTAATCAAAATGTACGAATTTAACAAATCTGAATTTTAAAATGATTAAGTACAGTGTTATGACCAGTATTGAAAATATTTTATTTCACTTGATTTATTGACATTCTAATCATGTAAATCCAAGATTTGATGACTATGAAGTCTTATCAAACTTGATCTAACTTTGGTCAAGACCAGTTTCACAGGAGCTGTCCGCTCGTTTCTGGCACGTACCTGGTTTAATGTTGTTATACACAACAGTGACAAAGTCGTCCCTCTCCGGCCGGCTCTGCTCGTGCATGAAGCCCACGGCGTGCAGCAGTTCGTGCAGCACCGTGCCTTTCTTGGAGACGCAGCCAGGGGCCTGCAGGTTCACCTCTTGGCGGCCACCTGGAAAACATGGAACCATATTAGATTGTAATTTTGCATTTACCGAAATAGCTTTTGAAAAAGACGACCGTCATTAGGTGGGTCAAGAACACTGGCATCTAAAGTATTAAATTTCTCTTGATCGTCTGCGGACTTTATTACAGCGTAACCAGGCTATAAGTGGCGAGAACATAGTGATATCTCAAGTCTCTGAATAACGAACCCCGGAGGTTTTCAAGGTGCGGCATCCCAGGAAGTTGACTCCAATTGATTCTGTGGGGCGTTCAAGTAGGATGTCGAAAACGGAAGGGGCAGGGAAAGTGCCGGAGCATATGTCTACACTTGGTAAAAAGGCGAGCGAACCGGGTCTTCGTAATTATCCAAATAACTTTTTCGTAGCATAAACAGCTTATGTGGCATGAACAAAGGAAGGGTTACACCCAGAAGAGCAACAGTGGGTAATACCTTTTAATAATTTATCATGATATGCCCACAGAAGAACCGGGTAATATAAATCAGCAAGAGCTCACCAATACGGCCGACACTCGACCAGCAACCGGTGCTGCCACTGCGAATGGTGATGTAGTCCTTCTGCCCGTTGTAAGGCACGAACCGCAGGCACGTGAGCCGGTGGTAGTCGGCTATTGCCTTCATGATCATGTCGCGTTGGTTCTGATCTGGCGAATGGAAAGGGTTGACAAAGTTAACAATTTGTATTCACTATATTTAATGTAGGGAGAAACCACTTAAATAAAAGTTCTTCTAACAGAACTACTTTTCTATTACGTAAGGAATGATGCCGTTTAGAGTGATGTCCGGAGGTCCTGGGTTCTATTACCAGGTGTCAGCCAAAAAGTGGTTTGGATTATTTGATGCATTGCCCGGGTTTGTGATCACCAACTCACATTTGCTAAACTTGGCGATTAAGCTAATACACATCTCTTCACCTATCAATTGTAACGATGACTTAGTTCCAATGATTTTTAATGTAGACTAGCTGACCCGGCAGACTTTCTACCGCTTTGACAGTTTCCATAACAACTATAAACCAACAAATCATTTTGTATTGGAAAATTAAATTGTTATTTTTAGTATTTTCCGTTAGGTACTTATTATTTATGTTTCTCACCGTTTAAACCTTCCCTGAACTTCCACAAATATTAAAAAATTAAAACAACCCAAATCCAGCCATTCTAGAGTTTAAGCGAGACAAACGAACAGCAATTAATTTTTATTTAAATAGATGAATAAGCAAATAACTCCGTTATACTTGATGTTAGGCAGAAGCGGCGTTCAGATACGAAGACAGCAGTGGAGCAGATCTGTGCGACAGTAGCCTTCTCCACCTTGCCGACTCGCAGGTTGCTTCTTCCCACGAATCGCATATTATAGGAAGGATACGTGTGCTGAGAGAGGTTGCCATTTATTGGTAGTGCGACAAAGAAATAATTGAGCAAATATCTTCTTTCAAAATTAAAAATCGACGGAATAGCTGCCACGGTAAATCATTGACACCGAAGACCAGCACTTGTCCTAAAAAAGAAGGGAGAAGGAGGAATAGCGGAGGGTTTACATTACGGTGGTATTTACCCAGCAGTAGAGCAGTATATGGGCTAGTTTAATGTTGTTAACTTACTGTAATACCCTTCGATGACGTAGGGAATGATGCCGCTGGGCCACCTCGAGGTCTGGTCGCGGATCCCGTTCCTGCCGACCTGCTGCGGCATTAGGATGTCTCCCTCGGCGTACGAACCCATTTCCTCAGGGTTCATCAGGGAAGACTCACTCCATTCGGTGAGGGCGTCACCTTTATTGATGTAATACAATATGTTGATATGATTTTTGTAGATCACTGCTAGCTGTATGCCTTAAATTCGCAGGTGATATCGTTAGGGTGGTAGAAGGTTACTTTGTACATTACAGTAATTTGGCATAACAATCACATAACATAAAAGTAATATTAATTTTCTTATATTTTAATTTCATATTGTTTTCTAAAGTTTACGCGAACACTACACGTTGAAATGTATCCCTGTGACCACGGACCCTGCAAAGGGTTCGAAACGTCAGGATAAACATTAATTAAAAGTAATGTGTAAAATAAACGCGAGTAGATCCGTAAAAGTTGTTTCATTTCCATTTTAATTTCATATCTTAAAACAACTTATCCTATTAATATTATAAACGCGAAAGTTTGTAAGTATGGATGGATGTTTGTTACTCTTTCACGTGAATACTACTGAATGGATTTTAATGAAACTTTCCTCAAACACTCCATCATTTAATGAGACCATGACCCAGACCACCACATAGGATACCTACTTTATTTTTATTTTTTATTTTTTTTTACTTGTAGTCTTCGCGAACCAAGTCGCGGGCAACAACTAGTTTATATATATACGAGTATTACACAAAGGTTTAAAATGTCATCGCATTAAAAATAAAAACATAAAAAACCCAAAAGTGGTTTAAGAGCCCCAAATCGACTTAACTATTTGACTTTAACTTTAATGTAGTTATTTGTTAATTAACGTACCACACGCTATAATGCGGTCCAAAAAATACAAAGATCAAATCCTGCTCGTGGAAATTTTTTCAACATTTGTGTTTTTGTAAAAGATCAAATTTATTTAAAATCGCAATACCTAGTATAGGTAGCCTCACTGGATTAGTAATCTCAAAAGGGGTAAAAAGGAAAATTTATTTTCCAATCGCTATCTAAAACTAATAAACCGGTACCAGGATGTCATAAACTGGAGGAAATGAGCCGTCAAAGGATCTCGGATGCATTGACAAGTTTATCGAACGCCTGTCAGCGGCACCGCATGTTTCACTGGTAACGTGATAATTGGTAGTTTGCTAATTTGTAACGAAATTAACATACTTAATATATTCTTCTTAGCCTTTGGCCTTTCCTATTACCTATTGCTACTATGGATGATTCTTATTTTTATTTTTTTATAGAAAGTTAGGCAAATGCTTTTGCCCTGCCTGATGTTAGACAGTAGCAGAGTCTAGATGCGAGGATAGCTAGTGGAGATTGTGCCTTACCAACGTACCTACCCGCAAGTTGCTTCCTGATATAAATATTGTACAAAAAACATCGTTCTTATATGGGGCAAACATGCGAGAGCGACACATCCCAATACGAGCCTATTTTAAGTAGTTACATTTCCGAATGAATTAAAAAAATACATGATCAAGCCTTCTCTCACGAGTGGGCAAAAGCCACGTTTGGTATGCATGCTACACACATTTTTTTTGGAGACTGCTTTCGTCCTGAAATAGCCTTTACAGCGTCAAAGGACTTGTTTAGGGGTGGCGAGAAACTGAAGGGGTTCCTCAAGCCGTGTTATAGTAGGGACGCCTAGGTTCTAAGATTGGTTTGGATTCTGATCGAATCGGGAGCGGAACAACTCGAGGGCAGCTCTAAGGGCCGGTTTTCTAGAAATTAACAGCAAGATAGTTATTGGGTAGTTAACTACCAAAATTGAGAAAATGCCACACTGAACCATCTAATCACACTACTACGGGCCCCAATTCTGCTACGAGAACGTCCGCAACCAGCAGAATCGATGATTATGTTTGTGTCTTTTTCATTAATTTGCGCGATTTTAATGTTTTTTGTTTATTGTACACAAAAACATCCTTCGTGGTTTACTGAAATACTAAGGCCCTTGGGTTTAAAATCTGCTAATTCAACAACAGCACAATAGTACGGTGGTAGCTTTATTTTGACATTAAGGTGCTCCGCAGACAGAGCATCTTTACTTGCAGAAAAAACAGCTCAGTTGAAAAGTCTATCAACATTTAGAAGTTTTTACAACATTTAGGTAAAGGTTGCCAGTTCAGAATTGCGCCAACCGTAAACTTTGGTTGGCGCCATTCTGAATCAACTTTTTCAAATCCATAGTCAACAGTTGGGGAAACCAGCACTTGACACCAGCCATCTTATAACAAAAACCTATTATAGTTATGGTTTAAACCAAAACTGAATGGTCTGGGTTTGTCACGGTATCAAAGTTAGTTTCAGGACTGGTTACGATAGCTGCCAGAAACACATATGGCAGCAGCACTGCTGAGTACTTGCTACCACGACTTCTAAATAAACTGGATCCCGAGCTTAGGGAATCTCTTATAAAAATAGTTAATATAAAAAACAAGCTATTGTTTATTGCTGGTGTGTTGTACGGTAACGACCGCATTAGATTGTAAAGTTTTGTATAAAAAATTATTAAGTATCAGCGAACTCTAGCACATATTTAATTCTTAGTTATTTTTAACCGACTTCTAATGAAGTCGGACACAATAATTTGTGCTGTAAATCTATGTTTTAATCAAATTTATTTATAGGTAATTTAAATAAAATAACCAACTTAACTCACCACTTTCATTCTTCGGTGTCCCGAACGCCTCCGGTCCCAAATGCGACAAGTTGATACTATCATCGCCTCCATCAATACTATTATCGTACAAATCAATACGATTCTCTAATACATCAATATCGTTTGCTATATAACCTGGCAGTGGAATATCAATATCTTTGGTGGTTGGTATAGCATTGTAACCAGTAAATAATAAAAATAAAATTAAAATACTTGAATATGTCATGTTTAGGCGGAATGTAAATTTAAAAATATATTTTAAAAGTTGTTTTTTAATTTTTGTTTAGTACGGTAATCCTACGTGATAGTACCAGACAAACAGAAGCCAACTGTAGGTATGATACTCCGAAGTGTCAAGCAGTGTATTTATAATGGTTCGGGGTGTGCTGTCATAGGGTAAACACGGTTCGTTACTCCTAAATATACGTACTTCCTGATAAAGGATACGCCGACGAAAATATGTAAAGTTATCGATAACGTGGACCTTGTTTAATTTTATTCATTGTTATAAATTGCCTTTGTTGTCGTTTGTATTGTTTACAATGCGAAAACACAAATGAAAATCAGTTTAAATAAATTAGCATTATAATTTATTAGTAGATAAGACAATTCAATTGAATGTATTTTGTTATTTGAAACGAAACATTTGATTTTATATGGATCGATTCACATATTTATTTCACCAATTCTTATTTTTTTAGTTTTGAACCCTTTTCTGTATCCGGCGCCGGCGCCGGGAAGTGCATACAAAAAATGAGCTGGCGATAATGATAAATAATTTATATAAAAATACGAAAGTTTTGAATGCGGCGGCAACACCCATAACATTGGAGTTTTGGTGGAGGTCAACTAAATATTTACAAAAGAAATGACATCACATTAGGAAACTGTCCACCAGTTTCATACAACAAGGCCCCGCCATAAATAAGGAGATTGCAGAACGTAAGCTTCATACAAACGCGCTCGAGCAACACACACATAGACAACCTCCCGATCCTCTAAATGCCACTATACATTTACAGAATACATTAAACATGCACACTAGTTTAGGCCCAAGACACCGTACTCGTAGAACAACCGGTTCACACGCGCTCTACACCAGGTACAGACATGTACCTGGGCGCTTCTCTCCTCCACCACGGCCCGGTCAATCCCGAGCCGAGGTCTGTGCCTTTAGAGGCGCCCTCGGGTTGTCCGCTCCCCGATCCGATCCGAACCCTTCAGAGAATCTAGAGGGCACGGGGACGCGCAATGCAGTTTCCTCTAGAAAACCTCCGAACGTGATTCGTTTCACACGGCTTGAGGGACCATTTACGTTCCTCGCCGCCCCCAAAAAAAAAAGAAACATAGACAACCTGTCACGGACACGGAATCTTGCAGCAGTAGCGGTGAGCGGCACTCGGACATTGTTCCGAGATCCATGTCCGTGAGAAGGTCTGTGTGCGTTGCTCGAGAGCGGTACGTATGAAGCATATAAACCTTCTGGTTCTCCTTATTTTGTGGCCTCACTATCTGACGGAAGAAGATCAAGTTGACACCGCATCAACGTTATCAACCTTGGTAGAGATTACCTTTCTCAGCCTCGTTATTTCATGATTATGCTGATTACCAGACTCACTCATGGTACTACTAGTGAGATAATACGGATACAATATTTACAAAATACAGTAAATAAATTAAACGCCTACCCGACCCAGCCAGGAATCGAACCTGGGTCTTCCGCAACCTTTTCACTGAGTTTTATAAATATAAAATGTTTTTGTTTTGTCCATATAATTTTAACGCAAATTTTGTTGCGGAAACAAATTACAAAAACACAAATGTTGAAAAAATTTCCACGAGCAGGATTTGAACCTGCTCCCTTCTGACATACCGGGTCAGGTGCTCTCCCAATTGAGCTATCGTGGTTATTACCAGCCCGCCGAAATTATTCAACACTATTTACTTTTTTACTTTGAAAGCCATAGGCGCCTACTACCTACCTACCTAACCTACTTCTTAACTGATCTTTAGTATTTGTAAAAATATTATGATCGGATGTTAATGACGGTAGTGCCCGATCCTCTAAATGACAGCACACATTTACAGAATACACTAAACATGCACACCAGTTTAGGCCCAAGACACCGTACTCGTAGAACAAGGGTACGAAGAACCGGTTCACACTCGCTCTACACCAGGTACAGACATGTACCTGGGCGGTTCTCTCCTCCTCCACGGCCCGGTCAACCCGAGCCGAGGTCCGTGCCTTTAGAGGCGCCCTCGGGTTGTCCGCTCCCCGATCCGATCCGAACCCTTCGGAGAATCTAGTAGGGCACGGGGACGCGCACTTGTGCGCGATGCCGTTCCCTCTAGATAACCTCTGAAGGTGATTCGTTTCACACGGCTTGAGGGACCCTTTACGTTCCTCGCCGCCCCCAAAAAAGCCCGGTGAAGCTGAAAATGCCGCAGAGGCAATCAGCAATCTCTCTCAAAAAAAAAAAAGTGCCATGGTGATGAGTATGCTGTGTGCGAGCTTTTCAAATTTTTGACCGGGCCGTGGAGGAGGAGAGAAGCGCCCAGGTACATATCTGTACCTGGTGTAGAGCGAGTGTGAACCGGTTCTTCGTACCCTTGTTCTACGAGTACGGTGTCTTGGGCCTAAACTGGTGTGCATGTTTACTGTATTCTGTAAATGTGTGCTGTCATTTAGAGGATCGGGCGGGGGGGCGTTCGCAACTGTTATGGGATCGTCGGGGTCATCTAGGACGTGCTTAGGACGCCTAGATATGAACCGTTTTGTTGGAAGGCTTCCAACATTATAGTTGGCGGCCGCCACAACAAGCGGGTTAGGGTGGTGGGGGGCGTTATCAAAGTAACGTATGGAAACGTCCTTGATAAAGTCTTTGATAGTGAGAAGATCAAGATCGCGGTGGAGATCTACGTTGCGATAGTACCACGGGCAACCCGTGGCACCACGCATGAAATGCTTCTGGAGGGTTTGTAAGCGATACAAATAGGAGGGCGCGGTGTGCGCGAAAACTACGCTAGCGTAAGTCATGACGGGGCCACCATGGCACAGTCAGAAAAACAAGTAGCATTTCAGTATGCTGTCTTCCACCTACCTACAGTACAAACAGGTACCACCCGCTGGGAATCGAATCCGGTACCAAGTCTCAGACCGGTGGTCTTAACCACTAGAACTACCTAAGTAGTTAAAAATAACAAAAACATAAGAAACAGGTTCAACAAACTCATAATGATCGTTTTAAGACGAAACTATCTCTAGGTAATAATTAAACCTAAAATTTATGGCGCCTAGGATTGTTATAGGGGTCCCTCATTAGTCACCAATCTTGTGGCAATTAAAAACTTTAACCACAGTTCGTTAACTTCGGTGTTTCTAATCAACTTCCTTAGGTATGTTAATTTAGCCGTTTCTAACTTATTTTTAAATCTAATGCATGAAAGTAGCTTTTAAAGTCTGCGCAGACAGTTGGCGTGTACTTTTCATCACTTAGAAGTGATAAAATTTTACTAGAAAAATCAATCAGCTCCAGGAAGCTCGAGAGCTCCTGAGGCTGGTAGATTTTTTCTAGTAAAATTTTTTTTTTTATTACATATAACATTGTGAATGCAGAATTCAAAATAATATAAACACTTAGCCCCTTACAAATAAGCAAAAAATAAGCTCCGAATAGTTATTCCGTGTTTTGTTTCTGTCACGTAAACGCCATTTGAAATTAGAGTAAAAGAGACAAAACACAGAAAAACTATTCGGACCTTATTCTTTGTTTATTTGTAAAACCCGTACCCCCTTACAAATAAACAGAGAATAAGGTCCGAATAGTTATTCCGTGTTTTGTCTCTTTTACTCTTATCTGAAATGACGTTTACATGACAGAAACAAAACACGGAATAGCTATTCGGAGCTTATTCTTTGTTTATTTGTAAGCCACTTAGTGTGTCGATTAAGTGAATCGCGTGACGCAAATCCACGTCTAGTCTAATGAATGCGGTGGGTGCGGTTTTTAGATAAAGATATCAAGATCAAGTAATTGTTAGTTAGTGGTTCAACGTCATCTTACGTCAACAACCGGGAACCGCTTACGTGTCTTACGGACAGGACTATTGTCGCTAATAAGCCTGATATCGTGGTGGTCGACCGATCCCAGCGCCGGGCAATACTGGTTGATATCACCATACCTCATGATGAGAACCTCGTGAAAGCCGAGAAGGACAAGCTCAGTAAGTACCTTGACTTGGCTCACAAGGTTACCGTCATGTGGGATGTGGATTCAACCATTATTGTACCAATAGCCGTTTCGGCAAACGGTCATTTAGCCAAGAGCCTCGATCAACACCTAGAGAGGCTCTCACTGAAAGGTTGGGTCAAGGGTCAGATGCAAAAGGCAGTACTCCTTGACACGGCACGTATTGTCAGGAGGTTCCTCACTCTGCAGCCCTAACCAACGATAGCTTGGGTCTATCCCCGCTGCCGGTGGCAACCTAGGTTAAGTTTTTTATAATATTTTATATTGTAAATATGTTTTTATATAAAATATTGTAAAAAAAATTCCTTAACATACATATTTAATAAAGAGAATAATAATAAAAGTACAAGTACGCACCGGCACGGAGCCCGTTCTTGAAAATGGTCGTGCATTGTTCTATTGGGACCAGTCAATCATCACGGACAGGACTATTGTTGCCAATAAACCTGATATCGTGGTGGTAGACTGGTCTCAACGTCGAGCGGTGCTCGTTGACATCATTCACTACATAGCAAATCGTTTCACTACATAGCACGGCTTGGCAACGTCTCTTTATCTATAAGTATTTAGAAGTTTAAGCTCTATTGTCTATAGATAGGGATAAATATTGCTTAACATGTAACACCACCCTACGATATATGGTTGCCGGTTGGCAACGTCGCTTTTCTAAAATTAAGCGGTCAGTTTTGCACATTCGGATTCGCAATACAATAACTCGCTAAGGAGCTCGATGGCGTGGCGTGCGTGACACAGTGGTTAACGCGCTTGGTCTGCGATTTCTGAAGTAATGCATCTTTTGCAAAGGCCGGTCATCGGATGAGTGATCTCGAGCTCCTCCGTGCTTCGAAAGGCACGTAAACCCAAACGTACGTCAAACCGAAATCCGCACACTCCTCTTGCTAACCCGCAAAATGTTTTTTAAAAGTCTTGTTGTATGAGAGATCTTCGCAAGGTGGCTGGCAAGAACTGGATGAGAGTAGCGGCGGCGGATCGTGCTCAATGGCGCGCCGTTAGAGAGGTCTATGCACAGCTGTGGACTAAACAGATGATAATGATTATAAAGATACCCTTTTACAGATATTTTTTAGATATAGTTACGCAATTGACGACCTCCGCAGCCGTGTGGCTTGCGATCCCGGGTTCGATTCAATGTCGAAAACGAACTTTTCGATATTGTGTCGGGATTGGGTGTGGTACCGTCGTTGTACCCGATTTCCAAAAAACGAGTGATTTAGCTACTTACGTTGGGATCAGGACAATGTATGAGATGTTGTCTAATATTTAATTTGAATGCGCTGTAGCTAGCAGCCACTAGCAGCTAGCACTTTGGTAAGAGCGGTTGCGGTATGCAATAAAAGACAATGAAAAATATGTAATTTGTTTTGTATTTCTAACATATTATAACTTTATACACTACGTCATTTTATTTACATGAGCATTTTTTTGCTTCACAATGTTATTACAATTAAAATATATTTCTCTCTTTATTATATTACTCTACATACATACATATTTCCTTTCAACATATCCTTTAGGCGAAATGACCAATATTCAGTACAAAAAGCGTTTTTGAAACATACATACAGCTTCTTGCACAAATTTGACATTTCTAATGGAGCGGCCTTTAACTGTTGTGGTAAATTTAAAATTATTAGTCACTTGTTTTAAAACGTAACTGACACATGATTAATGTAGATGTACTCGTTGACAATAGGGTATTTGACTACAATGAAAATATAGATCAAACTGTTGTTAACTTAACAGTAAACATTTGTTTTAAACCAATTTAGCCAGCACGTAACTTTAAAATAAGTACGATGTTTATAAAAAATCATTCATAAAATAATTAAATTTTTATGATTGACCACGTGATCGAAAACGCACGGGGTTTGGCTGAATCTGAAGTGACGTCACCTGCTTGTTTACAGTAAATGTCACTCGAAGTTTTGTATGGTGTGATTCGACAGCTAAAAGATTTTTTACAAACAGGTGACGTCACGACATCAGGTGACCTGCTGCATGCATCGTTTTGGCGGCTATTTTATTCATTTAAATTTTCTTAAAAATTAAAGAAGTTCACAACGAATTAATGAAATTGCAAATATATTATGCTATAATAAACCATTAGACATAATTTTCTAAAATCTGTCAAATACCCTAGTCTCATAAAATAATGTTAGTGTCACAATCAATTATCTAACAAATGAAATAAGTTGAAATATTTGGACATCAAATACTATTTCCAAAAACACTAATAATGAACTAAAGATTTCTAGTTTTTCATGATTCCCTGTCACCAGTAGTTTAAAAATATGTTGTCAAATTTATTAAAAAAGGTCTAAAACATGTAACCTCTTTTATGATTAAGTGTGCTTTATCACTTTCTTTTATTTTTGAATTTTAGGTTAATAAAAGAAATTGACAAAAATACTAAAAAAATCTGTAGGTTTAGTAGGTGACAACAATAGTAGGTATGCCAACTGCCTGTCTGAATTACCTAATAATAGTAAAAATAATAATATGAAGTCTAGCTAGGATAATCGTCATCATAACAAAAATTGGTTTGCTTTTATATTATTTGAAGAAAATGTTACCACCATCAACAACAAATTATTTAATATTCTTTTGAACTATTCACACACCGTTTCTATAAGTAAGAATGTTAACTACAATACTTTTAAAATGTTTACTTGCAGTCTCATTTTTGCACTTGATTACCTATGTATTACATTATTTTTTTCTTATGCGTCTGAGCAATTATAAAAATAGTAAAGCCGAAATATATTTTTCAATTTATATAATAAAGATCGAGTGGCAACAGTTTAACTATTACAAATAATTACAATTAACCAATGTGTTTCATTTTCAAAATGTCTATAAAAAACATTTGAAAAAATATTTCCTTTTCTTAATTTCATATTGGCCTAATTTTCAGTTTGATATTTTTCAGATACTTATTTCGATGGAAATTATCGTTTAGCATATTATCTATTTTCATTATTTTATGTATACTTCACCTGAGCAGTTCATGCAAGCTCGATCAAATTATACTAACAACAATATTACAAATAAATCCAGCCGCTTCAGTCAAGAGTCAGCTGTTGGCACAATATTGCTTGGGAGAGGACCAAATGCGATATATCGTTGTCCCTTACTACGCGCACCTACGGCAGACTGTGCGAAAGAGACGAGTATAAAAATAAGGCTAGATTCGCACTGCTGCTGATGACTAAGCTTATCATTTATCCTTTTGTTTTTAATTTACTATTATAGATAAAAAATCAGATGTGTAGCTAAAATAAGTGTTCGCTTAATTATTATGTTTATTTAAAAGATGTTTTAACATAGCAGTGCGTGCCTCACTGACCCACGTTATATATTGCTAGATAAACAAGAACAATCCAATCGCCGGCAAAACTTAACAATGTGGAGAGAGCAAGTAATATTCATTACCCTCAATACCTATTTAATTACCATAATATAACAAGCGTTGGATTGTAACACTGATCAAGTTTAATCATTTATATCATACAATATCAGATCTGTGTTAAAATTCAATGTTTGCGCCGCATTTCTCATATCAGTCAAGCTAAGCTTTCTTATGTCGACAACACTAATTCAAACATTTTTAAATTACACACAGTACAATGTAGCCGCGACTATGAAACACTCCCGGTATGAGTTTTGCATCAACCTGCCAGCACTTTAAGTTAAACGCGCGTTAAACTCAGCTTGACTGTAAGAAGTTTTGCATTAAATATAATCCCGCTTAGGCACACTGTGAGGACGGCCGCGCGGCCCGTGCCACTTCAAGAAACCAGCTGTTGACACCTCTTTTAACTCATGTCCTCCTAGTAGGGTCTTATACAGTAAACCTTATGTAATTTTTTTTTTAAATAATTAATTATATGTTTGGATTGGGAGCAGAATGCACTAAATAATGGAATAAAGTATAGCAAAATCATAAATTAAGCAAACTTTTTAACAACTAAAAGACAATTATGGTTTAAGCAGCATTACCACTTCATTAATAATTAGTATTTCGGTGCAGGCCGCCCTTAAAAACGTGTTGATCCACAAATACAAGTAAAAATAAGGGATTGAACCCACCATGAGACTATCATGCCATTGACCACTGGTTTCTTGGTGCTTGATGCCAGCTATCACATAGGATGTTCGAATTAATATTGCATTTACACGTATAAGCCACAATTTTTAATTATCTAATTCACATTATCCGTTATTGACTTTATAACACTATTGTTAGAAATTGACAACACCTATACAGAGGTATTTGTACAGAGTTAGCTACAGTAGGTATCTGCACACATCACAGATTATATAGAAAAAATAAACTTTTTTTCTTGTTAGTCTATACATAACAAGTACTCTAGCCTAAGCCTACGACTCCGCAGTAACAGAAAAAGAAATTCTTTACAAATTTGCTCAGCTCGCCTGATTATGTAGTTTATCAAAGTTGCGCTCCTAATTTCCACACTTCTTCGGAAATTAACTTACACAAAACACACTCATCGCCGTCTGATTTCTTCACCTACCCAAAAGGAATCCGCTCCAAAAAAAAACAGTAATTTTGACTACACTTTCGTCCCTAAATGTATTGTACGTACTAACAATAAATAAAAATTAAATAATGGATTTATTACATTCACTCAATAACTATAAATTATTGTATGCGATCACAATGTAGACTATGGTATTTAATAGAAAAATATAAGTGTACACCCGTAGTGCATTGGTACGGTGTCGTACTTACATTACCGCCACGTCACTTCAGTCCTCTGAATATAGTCACACGCGCTAACTTCACTTCAGACGTGCGCCGTCCCGCTCACTCTCTGTGATGTCGCGCAGGAGCGGACGAGACGACATAATGATACACAACAACGCCACTCGCACCGAATTTATTGCTAGAGAATACTTTGGCAGTGTACTATGAAGTTTCACACTCAAGACATAAAGGCAGACCCAAAATGGAGGCCATAACAGCGCCGTTTAGCTGATTCTCGTCTTACGCTATTCGCAACGCTTAGAAACTCACGTAACTTAATGAGATTATATGCCTAAAGTAGCATCGAAGAACTTCTGACCCCTTATATTATGCTATGGATCCTTAATACCGTCTTGCCACGCTTGCTTTCGCATTCATTGCATTCTCTTTACTCTATTAGAGTGTCTTCCATTTCCACAGCGAGTTTACTAGTTACATTATACGACACACTGACTTCCTACATAGATCCGCCTGCTTTACACTTCCAAGTTATCAGGTATTCAGCACACATCCACAAATACGTCACTTCGATTCGTCCCAAATGTCAGATCCTCAGAACATTCAAAAGTGCATCTTCCTCCAACTCTAAGTACCAGGTTACCAGACAGTGCAGGAAATGCACAAGTACCTCTCGTCGTTTCTTCCGGATAGCATCCAAAACGTGCTGAAAGTCCACTAATATCTTAAAGTGAAGTAACAGGCGTCCAGAATCCTCAGAGAGCTCTCGCAACGCGGCGGGCGGGCGGCGATCACGCGGGTGGCGTGCTGGCGGCGGGGGCGGGGGCGGGGGCCGAGTGCGCGCTCGACACCACCACTACGGGCTTCACGATGGTGGTGGCGCTGAGGTACTGCGCACTCACAGTTAGAGGTGCCACGTTGCCTTTCACCATTTGTGTTTCTACCATCTGGAATATAGCATATTTATGAATAATTACAGTTAACTTCTAAAGAATTTTAAAAAACCTACTTTGAAATACAAAGTTAATTAAAAACTAGATACGGAAACTGGAATGTATAGAAACATTAAAACAATGTTTGTAAACATATTATTTTCTAAAGTTTACGCGAACACTACACACATTGAAATGAAACCACTTTTATGTTACTCCCTGTGACCACGAACCCTGCAAAGGGTTCGAAATGTCAGAATACTCATCTAATCAAATAAAAGTGTAAAACAAATGCGAGTAGATCTGTTAAAGAAGTTTAACGTTTGTAAATCTGATTTGAAACTTGTCCCACTCAAGATATTAAAATGTTCGTATCAAAATATAATAATATTTACAATATTCACCTTATGCGTGAGGGTGTGCGTCTGCAGCAGATGCGCCCCAGGCTGAGAAACCACTAGAGGCGCCAGTCCGCTCACCACCATACCACCTGAAAGCACCATGGTTATCAGCACACCACGTCTCCACACCACATTTCACAACTAGCTTTCCGATTCTTAGGGTTTTAAAAGACTCGGGTCTCCGAGCCTGGTTACATAGATAGACTCGATGCCGACTAAAAGGTTCTGGGATACGATTTTTGAATCGATCGACGAATTCTCACGCTATGATATTAGTTACGAATAAATAAATAATATAAAATATATTTATTGTCTTGTTTTTAAAAAGCTAGAAATAACAAACGTATACCGTAGCGTGGCAAAGCGCTCGGTCTGATACCCGCAGATCCCGGGTTCAATTCCCAGGTCGGGCAAAGTGTGTTTCAGATTTTTCGATGCATAGCCCAGCCCCCCGACCGCCTAACCGATCGCTTTGGCTACGTGTATAGTTTATGACTCATATTCGTGGCTCAACCGCCACTTTGTGTATTTGCTCCTTCTTACTCTAATTCAAAGTTACTGGTAACAAATTCTTGTCACCGGAAATTCTCGAACGGTATGTATTTCTATACATCTTCTATCTATACATATAATAAAGCTAAAGAGGGTCGAAAGTCTGTAAATGGAAGATATTCGAAAAAAGAGTTGGCATTTTTGTCTATTTCTCTATTTATATTTATCTGTAAACGGATTTGGGTGAAACTTTGCACATAGACAGATCATGACCCGGACTAGGATATAGGACACTTTTTATCCCGGTAACAGGTTCCTGTGGGGTAGCCTTCGCGAACGAAGTCGCGGGCGACAACTAGTTAATAATAAAATTGTTAACAATGCAAACATTATTATATTTCATAGCGCATTTCATGTCACTGTCAGGTCAAACATTGCACCTCTGAATCAAGACGAACGCGAGCGTTTGAGTTCTCAAATCGAACCTCAGGACTAGAGTTTTAAATACAATTACCTTTAGCTGTCGGAACACCACAATGCTACTAACATTACACACAGACAGACATACATAAGACTTACTAGCTAGCCAGGCGGACGTACAAAAAGCGTGCCTAACTACCAACCAAACCATGTAGTTTTAATGATACTGAGCTGGCAAACAAGCAATTAACCCGCCTGATAGAAAACGGTTCAATAGCCGCTTGTGGGTATCACGCGCGCATAGCCAACCCTGTAGTAAAGTCATATACTATTTAGGCCTGTAACGTAATTGGATCTATTATCCCTTGAAACTGGATCGGAGCATTGTAAAACAATGGCGACAGAAATAGGTATCCCCAACACCAATTTCTGTTCCTATTTCCGATCCAGTCAGTTTCTGGACAGAATCCTACGACCAAGATATACATATCATATAGGCCAATATATTGTACCAATTTTTTTAAATCAATTTAATTTAATTTGGAATCAAATTTAAGAAATATATAAGTGCTGTAACCGATTATTTCTAGAAGTCTCCAAATCATCATCATCATCATCATCAACTCATTTTATGTTCCCACTGCTGGGGCACGAGCCTTCCCTATGGATGGATAGGGGAATGGTCAATGAAGCACCACGCGGGCCGGGTGCGTATTGGTGGTTGTTAACGACTGCTACTGCAGCCGGGACCAACGGCTTTACGTGCCTTCCGAATAGGACACCAGGCGCGTAAGCCACTATGCCATCGAGCTCTTCAGTCTCTATTAATACTTTAGCCCAAAGGCCTCACTGACTTCTTCACAATTATTCTAGTCTAAAACGAACAGAGGCGATTGCAAATCCATTTTTATTTCTCTTCACGTAGCAAACAAGCTGACGTTGATGATGTTGAAGGGCTGTGTCCATCTGAAGTCAATACTGTTATTTTTTACTACGTCTAATCGTGTGTCGGTGGCTTTATTTTGACCATTTTCCCACAGTTCTAATGACAAAATAAGGTTACCGAAACACTATTGAGACGTTATTGAATTAGTAGACTTGAGACCCAGTGCTAAGAACATCAGTTGATTCAATGCCACCTTATTATCTGAATGATAAGATAGGTATGATATATATAAAAAATATTAAAAAAAAATTATATCCACCTGAGGATACCGGCGTCGGTGACATAAGGCCATTTTCTTTATGCGTCCTATGGCCATTCGCAGTCAGACCTGAAAATAAACACAAAACTATATTGTTCTATTCTGTTCTATTTTCTTCTATTCTATTCTATTCTCCAAAATACCAAGACAAAATACAAATAAAGTCTGTCGCTGTCATAACAAACTGTAAGTAGCATGGTTGTGTTCCGACATCTTTAAACATACGAGTATAATAACTTGTCCTGACTGACTGACTCATCATCGCCGAACCTAAACCGCTGAAGCTAATTAGATAAAATTTGGACTGTAGGTTAATTGAGTGACGTAACCAGCCACTAAGAAAGGATTTTACGGAAATCACACCCTAAGGGGGTCAAATAGGGGGTGAAAATTTTTATGAAAGTCCGTCAGTTTTGAAGTTAAATACATGAAAATTGGTATATGGGTTCTTGAAAAGAATTAATTTTAGTTTATTTTATTTAAATGAGTAAAAAAGGGAAAAAGGTTTTTTTGGGGAAATCGTTATTTTTAAAGTAATAACTATCAAAATAAATAATTTAATCGATCTTTAGATTTTTCAACAAAAATAAAGAAAGACGTGTTTTAGCATTTTTCGAAAAACCTCCCCTAGAGAGGTGAAATAGGGGTGGAAAGTTTGTATGGAAATCTGTTATTCCTTAAATTACGGTATTTGGCCTGGTTAGAAATTATGAAGAATTTCAGGATTTTTGAAAAACGATCCCTTAAGTAGGGGGGATGGCAAAATTGTCATCCCCTACTTATCAAAATTAGTTATGCAGACTGATCTTTATGACGCGGTTTTGTGTTACACATTTTACTAATTCTAGCTCGCATGGATGGGCTTTTTAATGATACAAAATTAAAAACTTAATGTGGAAATGACGTGACATGTTTAGTTGTCTAGCCCTTATTAATTATACCCTTATGATATTTACCCTTAATAAGTTTGGCTTTTATTACGAACAAACACAAGTCATGCAGCCCACGCAAGCAAAGCCGCGAACAAAAAGCTAGTTTTGAAATAAGATATTTAATTCCTCAGTAGTTGAGGATTTTAAGTGAAGTGCGCTTCGTTCCTTTCGGTCGTATTGTTACCTCGTTGTCGTATCGTATCTAAGTGCCTAGTGCAACTTTTATTTACCATTCAAAAACGTTAAGATAAGAAAAACAAAAAGTACTCATGGCTTCGACGTAGCGCGTCTCGGTGACAAACAAGATAAATTTAAATTTTGCAAATTCTCGTTTTCGTTAACATGACGACCGTAAGTTAAATAAAACTCGCACTCAACACTCTAGTGCACATAAGAAATAAAAATATTACTCAATTCTTTAAAATAAATTATAGGTAAATGATAAAAAATGTAATATAATCGTTCGATCAACCTATAAACGACATCGATACAAGAATATCATGCACTCGGGTTTATAATATTAATTAATTATTCATTTAATTATTATTAATTCATTAGTGTATAATATTATGATTAAATGTATATTATATATTGAAGACCGTTAAATATTTTTATAGTCTCGATCAAGCAACTCTAATTGGCTCTATTAACGTAAATAATACATGTCACATAAATGTAATTCTAATTCCTCAATAATTATTGACATCAATATCTAATGTAGAGAGGTGTTCACATTGCTGTCTTCTGGCTTGAGGTGGCCAGAGTAGCTTTATATTGTAAAAACTTCAGGGTCGGTAAATTGTAAGTTACATCAAAGACGTTATTCAGTTTAAGCTTCCCACTAGACTGGGTTTCGCGCGGATACGGATTATGTAACAACCAAAAAGTTATATACACGCAATGGCGGATCCCGGGACAAACTAATACAAAAATCAAAAGATACGAGTAAAAGCATATCAGTAGGCCAATCACGAAGTATCGTAGTTCGTAAAATATGAATAATTGTATGAAAATTGATTGATACAGCGCCACAACGTCCGTAAATGGACCTTACAATCGGGAGACGCCATTTCATAGATTTTAAGACATTAGCATCAACCCAACTCAGTGTTCTTCTATTATAGGGCATTTTAGACACCACCGTAAGGGAGAAAAAAATGCCCTTGCTGAGTTTATTTTTCTTGAGTTAGAGTACTGTAGTGGTACTGTATGACATTGTGGAAATTGGAACTTTTACCTAAGGTAAATTTGTTAATTTAGATTTTTAATTTTGTTTTTTTATATGTGGTTGTTTTCTATATTTTTTTATTTTTATGTGTTTATTTGTGATGGAAAGTGTCCTGCTAAAATAGGGCATTTTCCAATATTTTTGACGCTGTGAGAAAAGAGCTGGACACTTGCTGAGCTTCTAGCCGGTTCTTCTCAGTACAAGATCTCCCCCGCCCAGAGTAGACTTACGAACCGATGGCATAGTGACATTCACAAGAGCTACTTGTAGTTAGGCTACAAGAATACTGAATAAACGATTTTTGAATTTGAATTTGAACTTGCCGGGTCTTCTCAGTACAAGGTGCAGACTTACGAACTTACCAACCGATTAGACTTAGACTTACGCACCGATGGCATAGTGACATTCATAAGAGCTATTTGTAGCCTAAACTGAATAAATGGTTTTAAATTTTGAATTTTAATTATATAGATTTTACGACATTAGCATGACTCAACACGATTTCGATACAAATTCGTAGCATACTGATGTTTTTTAGGGTTCCGTAGTCAACAAGGAACCCTTATAGTTTCGCCATGTCCGTCTGTCTGTCTGTCTGTCCCCAGCCTAACTCATAGACTCTTAGTACTAGAAAGCTGTAATTTGGCATGGACGTACATATTAATCACGCCGACAAAGTGGTGAAGTTAAATTTGTAAAAATATTTTTTTTTGTTACCTCCTAGCTAAGTAGGCCCTAAGTAAGCCCTCTTCTCAGAGTCTGCATTATTGAGATGGGCTACGGAACCCTACACTGCGCGTGGCCCGACACGCACATGGCCGGTTTTTTTTTACTCAGCGTGGTGTTCATATCCCACCAAGGTATCAGGGCCGCATAACTCACCGTTGGTGTGCACCGGAGCTTGGAGCACTCTCAGGCCGCCGCCCGCCGACAGCAGCTGCAACGCCGCCGGCCCCACTACCAGCCCGCTACCACCCACCACCTGGGACAAACCAAATATATTTATTTATTTATTTATTTATTCATTTTAGGAAAACTAACAGCTTATATAGGTAACTTAGTAGCATAAAGTATAATCAGAAAAAAACCGGCCAAATGCGAGTCGGACTCGCGCACGAAGGGTTACGTACCATCTTTATCTTTATATATATAAATATAATTTTTACAAAGATCGGTCATTGGATCATCATCATCATTTTAGCTAAAAAATAGACGTCCTGAATGGATAGTAGGTAAAAATTTTTTTGGACGATTCAAAAGCACCAACTGCTGGATAAAGGCGTCCTCTTTAACACGCCAACTTATCCGATCCTGAGTGTGTCATTGGATGGGTGACCAAATCTTTTTCATTTGAGGCTTCTATTTTTCCTTTTCTTCGTCAAAATATTTGCACTTAATATTTACTTTCATTGTCATAAACGTTATTTTGTGGCCTTGTGACCCCAAATTCGCGTTTCGTTTTTCAAACGGTAATCGAGAATCGAGTACATTATTAAACGAAGTAATAAAAGTATTTAAAAAAATGTAATTATTGTATTCGTACGTCTGGTATACTCACTTGAGATAGGGGAAGGTGTATTTGGGCTGGATGCACCAAGGTACTAAGCGTATTCGTCACACCATTCTCTGGTTGCCCGTTCTGTAACAAAAGAAAAAACAAATTCTTTAAAACGGGTGAAATTTACTTGCATCTCTTTTATCCATAATATAGTATGGCCAGGCCTGGCTCACTGCGCGCGGTATATTGGTTTCTAGATGTAATTTTCAGCATCAGCGCATAAATGAAAAAGGCATATTTACTTCGTCTAAAAATATCTCTCACTTTTCGTTAGCTTCTTACTTATCTTTGATAAAAAAAGTTAAAATTACTCAAACAACTAGATTTATGTGATACTTTTAAAAAATGTTAAGTGTTATAGGACTACATCTGCACATCGATTTGCATTCTATCTCTTATTATTCTCAAGTGTTGCATCGACGCAGCAAAACCTCGTTAGTCCTGATGACCAACATCTAACTACATGATTCCCATCATCTGTTTTATTGATCACATTCGCATTAACACATATTCTTTGATCATCTTGCACTAATTAATAATTACTAGTGGTCGAAACAGTAATTCACAAAATATCAATGTTTATTTGTAAAGTAACACATTTTATACATAAATTTTATCTCTCTGCACTCCTTCTCCATAATATGATCTTTATGCATGCTTCATAATATGATATATATCTATATGCAAAATCGCACACACCTCCGTGCACGCGAGCTTAGAAAGGGGAGCAAAAGGTTTTTCTTCACGTATAAATATATAGGTTTTTCTGTACCTGCGTTGCGTCGGCCGGCGCCGGCGCCGGCGCGAGTGTGGTAAGCGTAAGAGTGTTATGTCTCGAACCGTACGAAGTCCGCACGACCTGTAACGAATAATGTATATTTTATTCAAGAGTCTATAATCGTTATCCAATACAAACTTTAAAGTTCAATTTCAGACAACAAGCCAATTTCATGTAACTTTCCATGATCATATCAATGAAAATATAGTGGTTTAAATAGATTATACCACTGAATATATGCTATTTTTGTGTAAATGAAAAGTTTCAAATCGCATAAATTCAGTTAAACAACTTTTTATTTAAATGTGTTCTGCTAACTATTTAAACTTGTAGCTTCATCAAAATTGGACTATTGGTTTAAAAATATCCAAACTAGGTATCGAAAAGTATAAAGGTTCTTAACGCTCAGCACCGTTTTGGTTTTTATGACATAACCTGATAAATATTAGGTGAAGCTTTTGTAAATTATTGCTAACCTGATAATAATAATCATCTACAGTAGGTAAACCTGGTTCCTAGTAGATAAGTAAACCTACTGTAGTTGATTACGTCAATGATAAAAATGCATGGACATTGACATTCCTCTAATTCCCTCACACTGTATAGGAATGCAGCGGTAACGTTTATGATAAAAACATATTTTCCCTGTCCTAAAAGAAGTCATAATAGATGCAGGTTATTTAGGTATTTATGCAACTTTTAGTTCGCAAAATGCAAGTAAAAACTTAACGTTAACGTTTTCAATATTTGTTTCAATATCTGTTATATGTGACAGATTATTATTAGTCTAATCCTAATAATAACGTCGATTTGCAAATAAATCAAACTATAAACCGAAAACTTACTGGACTTAGGAAAGCAAAAACTAATTGTAAATCTGTTTAAAAAAATATGTATGACGACATCTACCGTAAACTAAAATAACTTTCCAATATCGAGCAGAGATGGCGCCACACGCAATCCCAGCGTGGGGTTTCTAACTTGTTTCTAACTCTTAATCCAAGATTAGTTAGTCAGCTCTAATTTGTAACGCGCTACCAGGAGTGCATACCTGCGAGGTGGTAGGCGTTATTTGTATCGGCAACGTGTGCAGCTTGGTACTCAAGTTTAGGGTGCGGGGGGGAGACGCCTCCATCCGTGCTATGCATTGCGGCGGTGAAGAGGTAATCTGTAATCGGGAGGATTATACTGTAGAAAGTCATAATCACTAACTTCAACAGCTCAACATTGCATTAATTTACTTGTTTCAATGATTACATTTAACTACGACTACAAGTTCTTAAATAGTTACTTTGTGTAACTTACACTTATAGGAATTCCTAAAACTTGGTTATTAACAGTTTCGTCCCTATCTTTGTCCTCAGAAGTAGAATCTGAAAAACAAAACAACTTTGATTAACTACATAGCACTTGTTTAAAACTAAATAAGCTTGTCAAAAAAAAATCAGTAAACACAGCAAATCAAACTTTAACCAGCAGCGTACTCGCACGGTAATAATATTACCGTGGTACTTGCCTAATACCTACTATTTTGTTTGATATTTTTATGACTGGCATTTCGGTTTGAAATCAATGGAGTGACAACGAATAATAATAGTGTTGTCGTATTATTAGTTAGTTTAATTATTAGCGTGCCACAAGCGCCAAATATTAAATAATCCCAACCGCGTGTACTAGGAGCGCATGAACCGCGCGGAGGTAAACGTACCGATACTCCGAGGGCGGACGGAGGCGCGCACCGACACGTCTCTCTTTAGCGCGGCGAGCCGTTGTTGCGCAGCGATCTTCTCGCGAGCCAGCCGTTCCATTTCGTGCTCGCACTCGCGCTCCTTGCGTCGTAGCACCTGCGAATAATTCACCAGGAGCACATGAGGCGGGTGGATCTTTTTGCCAAAGACACTCAACTAAAACCATTGGGTATCCAACCAAACGGTAGTATGAATGTTTGTTTTCTAAGCTAAGTCAGCAAATTATACGTATTTTGCAAACATTACGTTTCAATTACAAATAAAAAAACACCGTAAAAAATATATAAACAAAAGAAAAGTAACGTACGTTACGAGTTGAGTGAGTGAGTGAGTTTCCACCGAAATTTTATGAATGATTTTTGATTCATTAGCAAATGAAAGAAACAACTTCGTGACTTTTAACAGTGGTCAGAATAATTGAATGACGAAAGCTTACTTCGAAACTTCCTCCATAGATAGCATCAACGTGTTTCAATCGCAACATTTCTCTAGCCTTAGGAAAGTACAACGTTACTATTGAACAATACTAATACATGTTGCCTTAGTAGGTATTCTCTTTCAGAGACTTTGTTTCTCTCTGAAAAAACAAAGTTTGTCTTTTGTTTTCGAAGTCACAAAACAATTCGAGTATGGTATAGCGAAGCTTATAGAGACAGTGTAACATCCGTTTACATTAAACTTATGAATCGCCTAAGTCTTGGCTTAACTACTACCCGGTCAAGTTAACTCAGCACTTGGCTCGAAAACGTCGCTTATACTCAAGTGCCTAGTTAATTTGACCGGGTAATAATTAGGCAAAGACTTAGGCGATTCATAAGTTTAGTGCAAACGGGTGTAAGTCAATTAATGTTTTCAAAGTAGCTACATAACCATTCAGTCACATTCAAGTTGATATTGACAGGTTTCTTAACTCAAGCTTTTATTGTTTATGTTTAAGTAGATGATCTGAACACAACCAACCTCTCACCAACACGGTCATATTAAGAAACTGGATGAATTGTGACTGAATTGGACTGGACAAAATGACTTACAAATCATAAATCAATGTATTTCTATTATCTCTGTTGGAGCCTAAATAAATACTACTATCAAATACTGGAGATCAAACGTCGAAAGAACTAGGTTAAAATTTGTTTTATTTGTGTGACAACTTAAATAGCAGTTGGTGCAATTATTTTGTTTTTAATTAAATATATTAGTGCTATTTGCACAAAGTTAATATTATAGATAATCGTTTCTTATGCCAGTTAACCACAATAGAGTTTTTGTTTAACATCAAGAGCGTATGTGTACTTACATCATATTACAATGGACGCTTTTATTTCGAAACAAAACGAAGTTCTAGTTGTTGTTAGGCTTCTTAATTTGACACTTCTGATTTCGCCATATACGGACACGTGTTTATCATAAATATTATTTGTTCTGAATTTTTGAACTCTTTGCAGGGTTCGGTGGTCGGTCACAGGGAGACTGAGTTGTAGGTTGTCTTCAAAATAAATTAGTAAATTGCAGACACGAAAAGATAAAATATTAAATAAGCACTGACGTTTCTCATATTTAGCACACGGCTCTTCCTTACAGCACTGAAATTACTAATAAAAGGAGGAAGGACATTGTTTGCAATTATCTCAAATGTACAAAATGCGCTTTCTCATCAAGGTTCTTTATATTCTTAGGACCCTTTCTGTACAACAGGATAAATGCTAAGTGTTATATTTATCCATTAAACACTATCAACTGCAAAAAGGTTGTACAGGAAGAACTACAAAAATTTACCTACGACGATACGGAGGGGTTATTGACCGTTGTTAAGTATTTCTTTGTTTATTTATTTCTGTGTGTATTAACTCATAATTATTTTATTTATGTCTTTATATTAGATTGTAACTTAGCGTATAAACTGTTATATTAATTTATGTTTTGATTTATATTAAGCTTAGACTAAGCCCACATTCGCCTGAAAAACAGGGTTTACCTAGCTCAGGCAACAGAATTTAATGTATTTTAGATTATTAGTTTAGAGCTCTTTGTAAACAATAGATGTTAACGTATTTCAACAAAGATTTTATTATTTTATTATTTATATTGAATCTCATCATCTAGAATTCTAGAGTCTAGACTACCGGAATCAGACACAGAGGTCCCAGGCTCGATTCACATCTGTATACTCGGTTTAGTTGGTGGTACGGCTTGTTTGTCCGCTTGGCTAGCTACCACCATCATAACTAAATATGTGGTTATAACATCAATGTTAACAACATTGCAGTGTTCTGGCCGCTAGAGATAAAATAGCCAATGCCTCTGCAGTTGAGGATTCCGGGTGAAGTGTTTCCACCTCCGGCCTTATCACTACTTATGACACTTCGATTTACTAGGGTAATGGCACCAGTTATCGCCACTCTAAGACCAGAGTTCGACTGAGTTTTCGTCGCTAAAAAATAACAGATTATTTATTATTTATCATTGAAACATAACGGGATGACTTTCTTGGCGGGAAAGTGAAGAGTCACGTCTGCGGTTTTAGTTTATTTTTTAAAATTAAGGTTATGTCGAATATTATTGTGAAATATTGGTGGATTATTAACCGTTAAGTTTTCGTGAGTGTGCATGAGTGTTGGCAAATGAAACAAAACAATGCAACGGCACTTTTCAAATTCTCTCAAGAAGTCCGCGTGAGGACTTAGTAAAGCCCGAGATCTTTACTGAGATACTCGAGGGGTTGGGAGGTATATCATTTCTCACTTCTCATTTCTATTATCATTCATCATCATCATACAGGAAGGAAATATTGTTTATTTATGTATTGCTTGTAAGAAAAATTATTTTGACACTGGCTAAATGTGCTAGTCGCACGAAGCCATCAACAAAAGAAAGGTAAAAACAGGACGACAGTAAGGAAGCAATTAGTTGGTATTCAATTGTTGATAAATTTTAATGAATAAAGGTCGAAAATATTGATCACTGGCTTCTGTCGAGCACTAGTGAACTAGTTTTAATCTATTTTCACTATTTGTTTTTAATATTGTGTCGTTTAGTGCCTACATTTTTATTTTGTTTTGTTTGTCTACCCTCTTCTGGATAATAGTAGAATACTAGTGCTTTGCTTATACACGTATGTATTATTGTGTATAAGCAAAATCAGCCACTGATCTATCGCCCTTTTGTGCTTCCGCAGCACACATGTATAAAATTTCTATTTATTATTATTGTTGTTAGTTTTAATAGATTTTTATTTTTTTTATGTGTGTGATGTATTAGTAAAGTGTTTTCTATTCTATTCTATTATAGACTAGTGCCAATACCCTACGTAGAAACGTAGAATACACTTCTCTTTATGAACATGAACCAACCTGTATGTATCTGATAGCCGACCCCAATATAGACAGATTGGAGGTTTTCTTATCATCAGGCGTGGCTGGCAGGTGCCTTTTGAGCAGCTCGAAGCACTCCTTGAGGTGCGCGCGGCGGTTCTTCTCAAGTTTGTTATGCACCTCCCGTGTGCCAGCCCGGGGGGCGCTGGAATTGCTACTGCTACTACCGCTGCTACTGCTCACCGAAGGAGGAGAGGGGATTTGTGGTGGCCTGTGGACAAAGAATCATCATTAGCATTATTACCACCAGCTTACCAGCTTTCACCAGAATAGGGATGGGATGTTGCAACAATTTATTTTAAAACTGCAATAGTACAAATAAGGTCAGGTAGCAGTTAGCAACCTAAACAGATTCAGGTGATTTACAAAACAGGTCATCAATGTGATCTACAATTAATATCGTATTTCACCTCGATTAATCATCATCCTAACATTCAAGATAGATACTAAATATGTATGTAAGTTTAAGTTCTATCACAGTGGAGTACCTAACTGGGGTAATTAGTGGGGAGTTTTCAGGTCTATTATTTGTTTGTAGAAAACTTGGCTAATGACTCTGCTCTGCCTGCTGTCAAGCATTAGCGATTCCAGATGCAAGGACAGCTATTGGAGCAGAATTTTAGGATGCCAGTTCAATTCGAAAGGCGAAGTTTTGATCATAAGCATAAGGTTTAAGGGAAGGCTCGTGCCCCAGCAGTGGGACAAAAGTGAGCTGATGATGATGGTAAAGTTTTATTTGTTTCGTAATTTCGTCCCCGAAAACAGTTCGAAATTTAAATTGTCCTATGAATATAATTTATATTTTTATTATAGCTAGTATTTATTACACGACTGATATTTGAAGCACAATTGAAAAATAGTATTAATCGGTGAAAGTATTATCCTTCTTACATCTGCCAGTATAGAATTTACAAACAACCCTACTTATAAAACGACTAGTACATTAATTTCTAAAATTGATTATTCAATTCACGTATTTTAAATATCAAACCTTGGGCTACTGTGTCGATCGACAAACACTTTGTTCTAAGCGAGGGTACATTACAATTTTCAATATTGACCTGTTTACATTTTATTGAATTTAATTTGAAACTTTGTTTAATGTAAGTAAATAAATAATGGTGAAATACTCGTAGATAAAGTACTTATCTCGAAAAAACTATGAAATGTATATTATAATTATTTTTCGTGTTTATTTTAATCCCAGTTATATTTTTCTATTTTCGTTAATAATGCATGAATAAGCTACATGTAGAGCAGAGATCAAGAGGAAATACCTGCGTGTTTGTACCAGTTTATAAAATCATATAAAATGTGGCTGAAACAATGTAGTTTTATTTTAATCATTAATGTATGTAAAAAAATGTATGTGAAAACTGCAGGATTCCAGATAGAATTGAGATAAAAGATTATCAAGTACTGCCTAACTTTTCATTTTGTAATAAACAAGATAACGTCGTCATAGCGCGAATACTCAGCTGTTTCTTACACCGCAAATACCAGGATAGCATAACTTACCCATGGCTATTACTCGTGGTACGGGGCCTGGAATGTTCTTGTACGAAGTCGAGGATGGGCGCGGGGGCGGGCACGACCGGCGCCGGCACCGGTTCTAAGGTGACAGCGGGGGGCACGGGGAGGCAGGGGGGCGCCACCGGCATCGGAGACGTCGCCCGCACCACGCCGTTGCTGCGCGGCGTCACCGGCAGCACCGACACTGGTGACTTTGGCTCCTCCTCTGCAAACAAAAAACACGTCAGTACAATCAATAATGGCATTACGACAATTAACTCTAAACACCCGTAACAATAACGTAACTGAACAAAGATTTCCAGTCGGTTGCCTTCCGACACGGCTATCGCGGTCAGCACTTGTCAAACCCGTGTCAACCGCTCGTCGGCGGCTGCAATACGTGGCGGTAAAGTACCAGGCGAACATGACATAGTGAGAGTTCAAAACTACGACCGAGGCTGCGACCGAGGTATCTGCGTAAAAGAGATAGCCGTACAAACAAATGACTACGTCAGTGATGAAACTCATTGTGTGTACAGCAATGAACTTTAGTGTTCAAAGGATAAGGTTGAAATTGATTTCTTGTACTAAAAATAAGTCACGCTGCAATGTAGAAAGAGATAGAGACAGGTCATTATCGTGGGAATAATGAAAAGGACATAGTAGGGGCGTGGTTTGTTTAGGATGACGTCGGTACATGTGGCTGTGCGCGTGTTTCCGACTTGACAACTGAGTTCGCTGCGCCGAAAATCAGCTGCACGGACGTTATCACGAAAATAAAGTCGTATGCTTAGTAGATAAACCGGCTAATAGATAACAGACGAGTGTTTGTCGGGCTCGGGCGCTATTGAATCCGACTTGTTTTTGTTTAATTATCATAGAGATAACAATAATAATACAAGATTATTTGATAGGACCAGCAACGTAGCTAGCGGCTAGTGTGACTGGGTTACTTCCTTGAAATATTAGGTATTATAAGTATATAAAAAAGGTACCTAAATAAATCAAGAAAGTTGAGTGATAAAATGATAAGTACTGTAGGTAGTATAGAATAGCCTAACGTCACATTATTAACCAAGAATAAATGTTAGTGATTGTGATTATAAATAATATACTTAAGTACCTACATATTATTCCGACATCTCATGAAAATTTTATTCATGGGCCTGTTTATTTAACACGATTAAGAAGGTGATAGGAGCAATGAACCTACGACATTGAGATCCGGAGCGCTATCAGTGCTCCAATTTAGTATTTACGAATTCGCAGCAAACACTTTCAACCCAGAAGGTAAGGTCCGTTTCTTTTTAAATCCTTCCAAGACCGACCGTGACAAATAAATGCATACGCATGAATCCTAAAAATTATAGCCTTTTTTGTTTATTTATCCGTATGTGGCCTTTACGGTATAACCGGATTTTATGGGCGGCCAGGTTCTAAAAGTTTGTAAGTTGTAGTAAGTGAAACATTTTCGTTGGTTTTCTAGCATTACGCAAGCGTGTTCCAGTAACCAACTAGACTATAGTATATACCTAGTACCTATATACTATACCCAAGGACGGATTTTTATTCATTATTTTTATATGTCGTGGATTTGATGTACCTATTTACTTTTTTTATAGATAGCTCGGCAAATGACTCCATCCCACCTGATTTTAAGTGGAAATGGAGTCCAGACGCAAAGATAACTGGTGTAGCGTGAAGATAAACGTAGCATCAGTTAACCTCACTCTGCCGGCCCACAAGGTGCTTCTTCACGCCTCTTTTGAAGGACCCCATATCATAGGAAGGCGGGAAAACGTGTGCTGGTAGACTATTCCATCTTTTGGAGGTGCGACAAAGAAACGATTTCTTTGTGCGCGATGGGATATTTGAGACAGTGAAACGGTGACTCCGAAGAGCAGCACGTGTACTCCTATGAAGGAAGGGAGAAGGTAATTAAAATTATTAGACATATTAGACAACATCTCATATATTGTTCTGATCCCGAGGTTAGTGAAAGCACTCGTTTTATGGAAATCAGAAACAACGACGGTACCACAACCACCCAGACACGACACATTATCGAAAAGTTAGTTTTCGACATTGACCCGACCGGGAGTCGAACCTGGGACCTCAAAGTTAGCGCCGCCCGAAGTCTGCATGCAAGCCACTCGGCTACGCAGGTCGTCTACTAAACTGTGTTTATTTTCTAAATGTGTATATACTTTTTGATATATCTGTTGGTTGGATTAAGTAAACGAAGTAGTGCATATATCTAACATAGAGATAATTGAAGATTACAGCTGTCACTGATTTAGTAGCTTATTTTTTTTGTAGAAATTATTAGTTGACATCAGGTAATGTATTGTTTTGTTATGGCAGCGGGAGTACAGGAGGTAATAACCTTTGAAACTACTAAACAGATTCCGGAAAATCATATGCTCATAGAAACCATAGCACGCACTGTAGCATGAGGAGCTCGATGGCGCAGTGGTTAACGCGCCCGGTCTGAGAGTACTGAGGTTAAGCAATTTCGCAAAGGCTGGTCACCGGATGGGTGACTAAAAATTTATCATTTCGAGCTCCTCCGTGCTTCGGAAGGCACGTAAAGCCGTTGCATTAGCAGTCGTTAACAACCACCAATCCGCACTGGGTGTTGGTCCCACGTGGTGGTTTATGGCCCGTTCTCCCTATCCTAGGTCAACACTTTTATGGGATACAATAATTTTATAATAAAAGACTGCCTTAACAAGAACTTGAATTAGGAACGTTTCCTCACATTTTCAATTGCCAATAATTTAGTTATGTGAGCCACGTTTTTAAGCTGTTTGTTTGAAAACATTGCTAAAATTTCGTATTAAGTTTGGAATAATGTCTAGGTAAATATTCTTTGAGAAGACATACAAATCTTTTTGATGAACAGGATCTTCATTTCTTATTCAAATAGATATACTTCACTTTCAAATTTACTAAAAATAATACCTTAAAATTATATAATTTTCATTTGTTTATTTCAAGACAGTTCTTCTCAGCAGACACATGATCTCCAGCCGTAAACTTACGAACCGATGACTGTAAGTGGGCGTAGTAACTTTCATAACAGCTCAAGTACAAATAAAGAGATTTTTATAACAGTTCTTGTCGGGAGTCGGGACATCTTTCAAGTATCTAGCTTTTTTAATAAAAACTTTATATCTGTCCTCTATCGGCTGTCTGTTGCAGCTCGTGTATACCAGGGTATTATAAACTGAAGGCTGGTTATGCAACAGGGGTGGAGCCGGCACGTGCGTTGCGTCACACTCACAGTCGCCCCCATCCCGCGCGCCTTGACGGACAGTTGGAAAAACGTTTACGACAGAATGAATCGCTCTTTTTGAACACATACTACAATGGAACACTACTTGGTAATTGACAGCTGACAGTGTAATTTAAAAAAATCTTAAATTTTTTTTTTAAAGAAAAATAAGGAGATAGTTAAGATACGGTGATGGATGAGCATGGCAGTTAAAGGTTAGACCGAAGGTAAGAGATGATAATGGCACAGAAAGCAGTAATGTTGAAATTATTGTAGCTGATCAAGGAGTACGGAAGAATAAAACATATTATGCAAAACCCAAATTAGATTAGGGACAGAGCAGGCAAACGAAAACTGGCACGTTTCAGTAATTTATTCAAAGATTAAGAATAGTCATAGCTTTGATGATGAAAGTTATCAGCAACACAAATAAGCCCTTGAAATTGTATAAATGACTTTATATCACTAAGACGTATCTATTTGTATAAAATAGACAATTTCATTTGGCTTATCTACAATGCTGGTGTATTACCACGGACCACTCGTTTCTTCTTGAAAATACTCAATCGAAAACGAAACGAACCCACACTAAGTCGCTAGCTCGAACAAATTCAATGCCACTACACTGGCTGACTGGCCAGAAAGAAAATAAGCCTCAACAACGTGCCGTAACCGAAACCTCTTCGCAAGTCATGCCCTCCTAGTACAATTGCGCATGGCGGGCGCGCTAAACGGACAGCCCCACCCTGACACCTCCCACACACTGGGCCAGGCTGCAGCCCAAACCGGTATCGACGATTCTTCTGCATTTATTTAATTTTGGTATCGTCTGCGGTATCGTTAACGATTCTTGCACACTAGCGATGCGATTTGAGGTGCATAACGATAAATCAGCGCCAACCCAGACAAAGGTGGCATGCATTTTTATTCAAACTAGTGGTCGCCCAGTGGTCGTAATTCGATCGTAATTTTTATATAAGGCTACACGGTTTGTATCCTAAGCAACAAAAAAATTTAAAAAGATAGAATGTGAGTTTGGATTGGCATTTACAGATTTCGGCCGCTTCTCATCCATTTTTGAAATTTTTGAAAATATTTTTCTGCATAATTTAAACAAAAATATTAGCATTCCGCACTCCTTCTCTATATAAACTTTATGGGACTTATTAATAAACAAAGTGTAAAAATAAAACAAAGCGGGAACTACTCCAAGCTTACACTTAGTTTATTAATACGGGGGTTTAAGTGTGCGAAATTTCATACTCCTTCGTCCGCGCAATTTTCGTAAAAAGGGGTTCAAAGTTTTTGCTTCACGTATTAATATATAGATCTGATGATCTTTTTATTAAACGACATTTTTTATAGTCGAGAGCTACTCGCAGTTCTGAGATTTTATTTTCCTATTAAAAAAAATCTAAAATACATTTTAAAAGACACCGGCTTTCGTAAAAGCTCCTTTAAGCGTTAGTCTCAGATTTCTAATAGGTACTAGAAGATGGACTACTGTAAAATATTTTGTGGTAGGGAAACGAAAAAAAGACTACATTCATTTAATCAAATTAAAAATGTAGTTATTTAAGGCTTTATGACAGTCATATCTAGAACATGACATCAACGTTCGTTCCCACGAAAAAACCCTTTCAAACGAACGAAGCCGCTGAAGGAAGGCTCGCAACGCAATGAACTAAGTTACTATATGCAATGAACAAATACAACGTGAAAATTGAACGATGCAGCGAGCCACGCGGGAGGTGCACAGTGGGGTGTCCGGGTCCGGGCTCGGCCCTGGCGACCAAGAGGAGGTCCACGTGACACCGGGTCACGCGGTACGAGCCCTCCCGACTACGGGAGAGACAGCGAGCCTCAGCCAGTTATCTCCCTTGCACATTTGTAAACGTAACCTGATCTGTCTGGTCACGGGTATGAAGGTACACACGCCTGCACATCAACCTACCGCAAACTGTCAAATTTCCTCAATAGACGCTGAACTTTATATATATGGCATATGGTTGAATATTTAATAAATAAATTTGACAGTTTTGGATAGGTTGATGTGCTGGCGTCTGTACGTTATTGCTATGTCTGTGGATGGTATAGTACTGACTAATTGTATCGACAGAAACACATATAGACAAATGCACTATTTTTTTTTATTTTTTTTGGAGAGAGATTGCTGATTGCCGCTGCGGCATTTTCAGCTTCACCGGGCTTTTTTGGGGGCGGCGAGGAACGTAAAGGGTCCCTCAAGCCGTGTGAAACGAATCACCTTCAGAGGTTATCTAGAGGGAACGGCATCGCGCACAAGTGCGCGTCCCCGTGCCCTACTAGATTCTCCGAAGGGTTCGGATCGGATCGGCCAAATGCACTAACAATGGTGAGCAATGGTGGATTTATCTGTAAGAGAGTTGATGAATCGTAAGTAGCAATCATAACTTATGATAACTACTTGAAAAAGATTGTCTTTGCAATAAGTTCTCTTTAGTGCAAAGATATTTAAAAATAATGTTTTTGGACACGAACCAATGAAACCTGTGAAAATATTCAATTAGCGCCAGATGACGAAAACTAATTGTCGCAGATGATAAGTACCAACATAAAACAAATAAACTGTTTGGTTACCCAACCTTTTTAGTCTATAATTGATTTTGATTGTTCAAAAAAAAGTTGAGAAATAACATTTTTTTAGTATGATTTGAATAGACCAATTGAAAACTAAACAAAAGCTGTACGTACGTTCTAGCTACTCGTACTCTATTCTCGTATTTGGCACATAAATCAATTATACCAGTGCGGTGTATGTGAACATTATCTTCATACTGAACATTGTGTGTGGTAGGGTAGAACCTTACGGAGGTTCTAATACAATAGTAGGTCGATTGCGTGCATGCAACTATTCATAAACATGATCTAACGACTTATCCCACAAATGGCTAGAAAATCTTCTTCCGTAAATAATATTCAATTTCATATGCATATTTAAAGCCAAAACGGCTGAAATACTATAAGAGTACAAAATACAAAGAACCTTGTTGGTACAAAATGTGCGTTCAAATAAACAACTTTTGTAATGGTGGTTCACCAGTTGGGTGACCAAATTAAAATATCTTGAGTTTCGAGAGAGAGAGAGAGAGAGAGAGAGAGAGAGAGAGAGAGAGAGAGAGAGAGAGAGAGACAACATTTGTGACCACATGTTAAGCTAATCTAAAATATAGCATGCAAAACATTAGTTAGGAAGTTAGGAACTAGGAACTATGAGCTCTACATAAATACTTCCGAATTTTACAATATATGTTTAAAATAAAATAATTTATGATTTTTAGTACACATTATTTACCTTGTTATCTATAAAATGAGAATCATTCTGTCAAACACTACTTACGTCATTAACTTTTTGTATGGCATATGAACTGAACTCTCTCAATTTGGCAAAATTGGTGAGAAAAATAAGTAATTTTTAACGCCTTCATTAGATTGCATAAATGGTTTGAGTCCCCCCGCGCCGCCCTGTACGAGTGGTTTATTAACTTTTAAAAATAAATATTCTAAATATTTCTTAATATTCAATTTTAAATAAAAAACCATTAGGTACAAAATTTTACTAACACACACAAAACAAGTACCTACTATCAAGAAGTCGACTGTTGAAATGACACTATATTCTTTTGCCATCACATATAAGATAATTCACTAAAATAATACTATGTCCTTCCATATAAACTTCGGCTATTATAAACAAAATGTTACTAGTTTATATCACATTTGTCCAAGATAACGGTGAACGTCGAAACGAGTTTGCGATTGGGGCAAATCACCTCATTGACATAGTATATCATTACAGTATTGTTTTTCTGTAGTTTGCTGCGTACAAAGAAAAGTTGCGTCCAATCAGTGACATTGAGATTTACGAGGGCGACACTGAAATATTTTAGAACTGGCTACTTGTAAGTAAACGATATAATAAAAAAATAAGTTCAATAGAACTCTTTGCCAGGACTTCTTGGCAGGAAAGTGAAGAGGCATGTCTGCAATTTAGTTTTATTTTCTAAAATTTGTGTTATATCGAATATTAATGTGAAATAATGGTGGATTATTAACCGTTAAGTGTTCGTAAGTGCGCGTGAGTGTTGGCAAATGAAACAAAACAGTGCAGCTTCACTTTTCGAATTCTCTCAAGAAGTCCGCCCGAGGGCTTAGTAAAGCCCCCACATCTTTACTGAGACACTCGAGGGGTTGGAGGGTATATCATTTCTCACTTCTCATTTCTATTATCATTCATCATCATCATACACGAAGGAATATTGTTTATTTATATATTACTTGTAAGAAAAATTACTGTGACACTGGCTAAATGTGCTAATCGCACGAAGCCATCAACAAAAGAAAAAAAGTCTTTGAAAATATTATTCTGTACTGTATTTCATTAATTTGTCATTTGTTTTACGACTTGGCGGCAAATTGAAAATTGTCTGTGTTACGTCAGCATGAATTTAACGCGAGAAAATTTTCGTGCAATGATTTTATGACTTTTGATGTCATTTAAGTAAACAAAAAAGTTATAATAGACTTCGATTGGCCTTTTACGATGAAGCCCCATCTCGTGCCACTGTTTACAACTGGTTTAATGAGTTTAAACGTGGTCGCACTTATCTCACCGATGATCTGCGTGAGGGACGGCCTTCTACGGCAACGAATGAAGATAATATCAGTGTTGTGCGGCGTATGATAGAGACTGACAAAAGAGTGACCTATCAGCAGATTCGGACAAGCTTAGGCATCGGTATGAGTCAAGTGCACAAAATCCTCCAGGAACATTTAGCGGTCAGGAAGCTTTGTGCCCGGTGGATACCTCATAATTTGAGGTCGAAGCGTGGGAAAAAAATGGTGGCATCGTTCTTTGGAAGGAAAGTTCATTACACAACAATTGTTTTAGAGGATCGAAAAACAGTTACTGCAGAGTGGGTACACTAACAATTGTTTGCCACTTGTCTTGGAAAAAGTTCGAGAGAAACGACCTCGCAGTAAGATCCTCCTTCACCACGACAACGCCTCGTCGCACACCGCCAAGCAAACGATCTACTATTTAGCAATGTCAGACGTGGAATTACTGGGTGACCCGCCCGTATAGCCCTAACCTCGCACGCAGCACCTTACGATTTATATTTTTTCCCGAAAATAAAAGAAAAACTTCGTGGAAAGCGTTTTTTGGACGCCGAGGAAGCAGTGACTGCATTTCAAAAGGCTGTCGAAGAGACTCCTAAGGACAAGTGGGCAGAGTGCTTTTTTCAGTGGTTTCATCAGATGCAGCGATGTATTGATGTGAATGGACACTATTTTGAAAAAATGTAATAAAAATAATAATTTGATAGTTTGTTCAGTTTTGATTATCTAAGAACTTTCAGTGTCGCCCTCGTAACAACCTCTGCGGTCTATTGGTTAATTAAGACAGGTCTAAAATCCAGAAGTCCAGTAAACTGTATTCGGTTTGGTTGGTGGTAGGATTTATTTTAAGTCCACCTGGCTGTAATAGTAATAACTCAAACTGTTCATAATTGCATGCTGGAAATAAAAAAGTGTGCAAGTGCCAAAAACGGTCAAAAGCCGCCAGAAACACTTGCTTCGTATTTTGTTTTGTTTGATTTGATGGAGATTGTTGTGTTATTTTAGAAGTTTAGATACCACCGTCTAAGTCTGTCGCTATAACAATACTGTTAGTAGCATTGTTGTTTTCCAACAGTTACGAGACAAGATAGCCAGTTTCTCAGCAGTTGAGGACTCCGGGTCAAGTGCGGACCACCTTTTTTTGGCCTTTTTCGACCCAGGACCTTCGGATTTCAGGACAAGAGCGTTACCAATCAGTCACAGAGACCCGAAGACCAATCTTTATTAAATTACGCTACCACGTGGCCGTCTGCGTTGTTACGAAACGCCTGCCTACCCGTCAACTGAAGATTACGTAAATCTTAACTAAACAAACAACCCTACATACAACTCTGTAATTTACTTTCCCAGGAGGTACTCAGAGTTGCGCAACCAAGTTTTTACGAGTGTGTGCTAGCTACAGTTTAGTGTATATTATGTCAGTACTTCAGTAGGTAATCTGAGTCACACATTTACAGAATACACTAAACATGCACACCAGTTTAGGCCCAAGACACCGTACTCGTAGAACAAGGGTACGAAGAACCGGTTCACACTCGCTCTACACCAGGTACAGACATGTACCTGGGCGGTTCTCTCCTCCTCCACGGCCCGGTCAACCCGAGCCGAGGTCCGTGCCTTTAGAGGCGCCCTCGGGTTGCTCCGCTCCCCGATCCGATCCGAACCCTTCGGAGAATCTAGTAGGGCACGGGGACGCGCACTAGTGCGCGATGCCGTTCCCTCTAGATAACCTCTGAAGGTGATTCGTTTCACACGGCTTGAGGGACCCTTTACGTTCCTCGCCGCCCTCAAAAAAGCCCGGTGAACCTGAAAATGCCGCAGCGGCAATCAGCAATCTCTCTCAAAAAAAAAAAAAGAGTGCCTAATCCGAGTTTCATTTGCCATTCGATCACGTTAGCGTAAACGAGATTTTGTATGGCAAAGTTTTAACTATCTTCTTTGTGACCATGAGACAATATTTTTATTTTTATATTATTATTTACCACCATTATCTTTATATCTTCAGTTATAGCATAAGTACTTTGGGTCCCAAATATGGCACCATGTGGTACTGTTAAAAGAATTGAATAAAAAAACCGAATCTACAGAAAATATCAGATTAGAAATTAACCAAAAACTGTAAAAATGGTGCCGTAACAACCGACAAAACGAATTAGTGTTCCACTTCTAGAACCTTTCCAAAAACAAAGATTAAGAAAAGGGGATATTGCGTTATGTTCTATGATTAATTTATTATTGGAAACCGAACTGTTCAATTTTCACAACATACTTAACAGCTACAATGAACACATTTGAACTCTACCAACTTCTTGTATCGTTACAAATTCAGAAAACATAACGTATAATGAACGAATGTAACGAGTAAAGTAAGTTGATAGGACTGTGAGGGCTAATTATCATAAATTATGGACATCCACCGGCTAAACATGTGTAAAGTAAATATAAGAGGGTTTGTACAAGTTTATTGCCACAATTTAAGGTTCTTACATCTGTAAATTATGGTTACAGTTCTATACTGTTTCGGTATATTTAACAATGCTGACATTTTTAGGACAGTTGGGGTTTCTTTCTACTGTATTTTGATGCAGTGTAATTTTTATTTTTCTTAGGAATAGGAACATCAGTAGTGAGTGAGTAACATTATAAGTTTTAAACCAGATATAACTATAGTCACCGTCTAGGAATAACAGTATGTTTTCATTTAATTTTAAAGCCGCCCAGCGACAACCAGTAAGAGGGTAGAGTGAGCCGAGGGAAAGATTTGACAAGGCAGTGTTGACTCCGAATTTCCTCGATCAACAGTAAGGCTAGAGTTACGGTACCAAGCCAGTAATCACATCTGCCAATATATTTGAAACTTGCAAAATCATATTTATATTCTACACACATGATTCAAGATTGATTAGGAAAAAGCAATTCTACGCTCCAATGAACACGTAGGCAGTAAACGTGTGCACTACAACCTTGCCAACTAGCCTGCCTTGATCGCGCGACTGTACGGATGTTTTGTTACTTGTTTTCCTATTTCCAGAGCAGTTATGACATACATAATATTCAGGCAAGTATCATATAGTTAGGAAGTGTCTCTAGTATTGAAAAAGTGAAAATTCGTCAAACAAGCATCACATCGGTCTGGAACCATTTTGAGATACAAATGGAAACAAAACTGCTTTTGTCTCTGGATCTAGATCTCGTTATTTAAATAGAACTCAAATCATACAGCCATAGAAAATTAATTGTGCAATAACAAATCGGGGTCACAGCTAACAAAGCAAGGCCGTTTGTCGTACATTGACGAGATTTTGACCTAAGATGATGACAAATAACAAACCATTTAAATGCAGATGTTTCTAGATTTCGTTTATAATTAGTACAAGCACATTTAGTACCGTAAACATACGATACGTTATCAAAAAAAACTCACCTAAATACTCCTTGATCCACTTTTTCTTGGGCGGTGGCCTTGCAGTCTTTTCGTCCTTTACTGTTTCTTTTATAGGACTTGGATTGAAGGTAGAGGTGGAAGGCCTGTCGACCTCCAGCATGCGGGGCACAGCAACCAAAGAAGTAAACATTTGCGGATAGCCGTAGCCGTTAATTGAATGTCCGTGAGCGTGGAATTGTTTGTACGCCTTCAGCGTTATCGGTATTGGCTCGACAATGCTACCGAATTCTGTCTCCCTGGTATTGATAGCGATGGTGTGAACAGTGTCAGCATAGAAATCGCTCGAGGTTTCCATCGCGCCAAACAATTCCGGTTCTGCTCTGCGCCTCCGGTAACTGGCAGTGCCCAGATTCACTTGGGTGGTTTCCATAAGTATACCCATTCTATGATGGCACGGTACTATTATTAACCACAAGTCTCCATTTTTGTAGATTTACTACGTCCTGTCCATTTTAGCACTTATATTGAAAAGTCAGCACATGAGTTTTTTTTTTAAATAGTTACTATTTATCACTGTTTACTCATTTTCTTACACTAATTATGCAATCTAGAAAAAAATAATAGGAGTCTTAGTGGTTGCGTTTGCGAGATCAAATCAGATGCTAATTCTAATGCAAATCAGATGTTTTGCTTGCCAACAAATCGGGGAAATAAATGGGAAGTAGTCCACATTTTTTTGCGATATTGTTACTGTTATTGAGGTAAAAACGTGAGGTAGAATTACGCAACTCATTCGTATAACAATTTTCAAAGCCATGTTTGTGTCATGTCCTGCCAGATGATAGATGAAATCAATAAGTATCCGTCTGAAACCTACGCACAACAAATTTGCCAGAAAGAGACTGGGGTGTGCGAGAAAGGAAGCCGAAGAGAATTGGCAATGAAGATTGTGAAGTGAAATGGGCTAGAATCGCACGCTGGCCGTAGCCGCTGGGCGGCGCGGCGGCGCCGGCGGCGACAGCTCGGCGCGACGCTCAACAAGTGAAACTGAGAGGAGGGCGACGAACGCATGGCATGGCCCGCCGCCCGCCGGCACGTGCAGTCTCCTCGCCCCTCACACCCCGCCGCACGCCCCACTGACAGTTAACTTTACCTCCTCCAACCTCATGCGGCCCTGGTACAGTGACCAACTGAATTGGCAGACATAGTGGATTTTCAAACGGCAAACAAAAGAAACACGACTTCTTTTAAGCGTTTTGTTTATGAAAATTGTTATGCGCGTTTTGAAAATAGCAAATGATATAACGTTTATATAAGACAACCTTATCAACATTATCTAGTTAACAAAAAAGTTATTGTTTTTGTCTAAGATTAGCACAAATTCTGGGTGGTAGGAAAGAATTTAACGGAAAGCGAAATCTGCAGGTGTTGGGCATTTCGCTAGTAATACGAGTAATGTTATCGGTTTAGTAAGAATAAAGCGATATAATGTACACATGCCATGTAAGCAACGCTGATATCGTGCAATAACAAACGGCGAGAAGTTAACAACATTATGTTACATTCTTTAAAAAATGATTTTTTTACATACGCAAGACACAAAGAGTTGTAAATTACAATCGACCCATTTCTCTGAACCGTGAAGATAAGCATAAACTAGGTCAATCTGTGATGTGAACTGCCATGGTAAGGTCTCGGGCGAACTTAGAAGCGAACGTAAGCACCACGCGCTAGTTATATAACCGATTTGAACGACATGTGTCGGTGTTTATATTATGTAACTACCTACCTACTGCTCCGCACAAAGCGAAGCTATATCAACAAGCTATGTATCCGCTACTATTTATGTCAGTAGAGCTATACAGTAATTGGATTGCAAAAGAGACAAGATTTTCCTAAAGCATCATCTAGGGCCTAGGCTGACTGAGGACTCTCAGGTCGCGGACTGTCAAAAAAACATTTTTATGACGTTTTATACCATAGGATCGAAATCGTAGGATTTTCTTATTTACCTTATCCTCGTACTTATAGATTAAGTAATCTGTGCTTATAGAGATGAATCGAAAAGTCTACACCAACAAGAGCGTAACAAAAGTTGAAGAAGAAGATACTTAAGAAAGCTTGGGGGGCTTTGGGTAATGTTGATCAATATACAGATAGGATTAAATATCTCGTAAGTAAATATTTTATTTCCTGACATACTGATTCGTTGGCGAGAGATCATTGAAATACCTAAAAACCTACAGAAAACTGTCAATATGGCTCGCAGAGGCAAATAAGAAATATTTAATTTAATTTAAATTAAATATTTCTTATTTGCATATAAAAATGCATATATCATGCTTATGCTTATTTGCAATTAAAAATAATTATCAAATGTTTGTTATCCAAGAAATGAGACATCATTAAATTTGAAAACAAGATGCCTAGTAACGACATTTAAACTTGGCCGGTGGACGATCCTGGCTCAATTAACAATTTAACATTATGCGTACACAGCATAGATTATAAGACGGCATTCTGTAGTTGCGCAATAGATAGTCTTGTGCAATAAAAAAATATGACAAAGTGTATAATTCCTCGGCGATTGAGTGCAATGTACACACGGCGGCAGATCAACCTACCCAATACTGTCAAATTGCAACAATCAATTTTGTAACTTTTTATGCTTTTAAGGATCAATATTCATTGGAGAAATTTGACAGGTATGGGTAGGTTGATCTGCCGCCGTGTGTACCATTCAAATGGATCAATAATAGTGACAGACAGTGTTGAATTAAAATTGTTACCGTTTTTTTTTTCCTTTAGTTTATGGCTTCGTGCGATTAGCACATTTAGCCAGTGTCAAAGTAATTTTTCTTACAAGTAATAAATAAATATACAATATTTCCTTCCAGTATGATGATGATGAATGATAATAGAAATGAGAAGTGAGAAATGATATACCCCCAACCCCTCGAGTATCTCAGTAAAGATGTGGGGCTTTACTAATTCCTCAGGCGGACTTCTTGAGAGAATTTGAAAAGTTAAGTTGCACTGTTTTGTTACATTTGCCAACACTCATGCGCACTCACAAACACTTAACGGTTAATGATCCACCATTATTTCACATTAATATTCGATTTGTCACAAATTTTAGAAAATGAAACAAAACCGCAGACATGACTCTTCACTTTCCCGCCAACATTTGTTACCGTTGTCACGTATGAATAGAAATATGAGCAACATAATATTAACCTACTGGATGATGTTTTTACTAACGTCATTAATTTTTCTACTAATTTAGTAGGAAAGTAATGGCTATCAGCCAATAATTACATGATTTCTATTACTGATTATTCTTAAACACTTTTTATTTAAAGACGGCCTGGAGCTTATTGAGAATTAAGACATCAAACAAATGAAGAAAGTTCACTTAACATTGTATTCCACACAAACTTTCAAAATAATGTTTTTCCTAAAAAATAAGCGAAGATAATTTAGAGATATGAAATAGTGACTAATCGTCTGTAAGTCACTGATTGCTTTAAAAAAAAAACGAGCGAGCCTTACAGTAGTTGCTTATGTATGATGTGTGAAATTTGACCTTAGTAATAAGCAATTTTAATATATATTCTGAAAAAAAAATGGGTCAAGAGTCATTTTATAACTACAAAATAAATTCAGTAAATAGGTACTATGATAAGATCACTGTCTTCTTGAACACAGAGTTTCGTTAGAAATGGCTTTGTATGAAAGGTATTTAAATTTTGAATATTATTGTTTGTAAATTTTTACTTTTTATTTTTCAAGTGCTTGCTGCACTGAAACTAAGTTCAATATTTATAAAATTTATAAAAGACAGTGAAAAAATTAAACGTTCCTGACTGGGTCGAGTAAGCGTTTAATTTTTTCACTGTATTTTATAAATTCTGTAAATATTATTGTTGGTTTCTGATTTATAATAATAGGTGTTAATAATTTTTATGTCAAATGGTATTACTCGTATAATAAATTAACACTTAATTTTATACCAATAAAGGTAACAAACATTGCTTAAATTATAATTGCAAGATTTTTTTGAAGCATAGTAAACGCATTGTAATCATCATCATCATCATCATCAGCCTATACTAGTCCACTGCTGGACATAGGCCTCTCCAAGTGCACGCCACCGAGCACGATGCGCGGCAATGATTGTAGGTAATTCAAATACCAAATATTTTAAATAACCGCTTTCTACACTTTTATAAAAACTCAACCTTTTTAAAATCTAATGTAAATTCAAAAAAGTCAACTCGAAAAATCATGACGATATAAAGATGAACTTATATCAAAATAACGACTAATCCGAAACTGAAAACCAATTGTTTTCGGACTCAAAACGAACTCGAATTCGAAAGAAACGAAGAATTTCAATAATGTACATCCAATATGAAGCAACCAGTAGAGTTAATCAAAACAATAGATCACCGAAAGCTGTTATTATTATTAACGAGGCTCTAAATACTATTCAAGATTCACATTTGCACGAATCGATAGGCAGTTGTAAATATTACAGGTGTCGACTTCTTAGAGCCCAAATCTATTTAAAAATAAGAAAGCCTCTAATAGGAAACTCAATAATTTCATTTGCGAATTGAGCGGAACAACGAACAACAAAGAAGTTGGCAACAAATTAATTTCAATTACAATAGACCAAACAACACAGATAAAAAGCACAGGTATTTCCTAGTGATATCTAAAAAATTATGTAATATGTTATTATTACAAAGAACAAATTGACTGATAACAAAACGCTCAAATGTGACGACGAAATCGTGGAAAGCTTTACTTAATTTTGTAATGAAATTACAGCGAGTGAAAATCATCACTCTGATTGGCATTGGAATATCGGTCAGAGCTGTTATGTCCGGAGGTGGGCAGCCCCAGAGGGAGATATCTGGGTGAAGGACAATAGCTGGACTGGAGGCATCGGGCTTCCTGAGCCGCTCGAGCCGGCGTGGGGCGGCGGCGGCGGCGTGTCCGCCAGCCATGCTCGGCTGCACCGGATTGCGCGTGCACGTGGGGTGCGGCGCGCAGGTGCTGCCGACCTCGCACTATCTCGTCTCGACACTCGAGGCCGCGATGATAACGCACGCTATTTTCGACCGACGTCGACACCTCGGCGGTCGTGACCGTCGCAAACGCATATTACCACGAAAACTCCCGGAACGGAAGCCACGGAGCATCCCCGCCGAGGGTGATGCTATTCACGCGAGCCGTCGCGGCATCGGTGCGTCGCGATAACACTGAACGAGGAGCGAGCGCGGAGCCGACCGTCGTCGACGCAATCCGTTCGACGACTGAGTGGCCGCCGAGGACCGCGGACGGCACCGTCTCGGAGGAGGGCGGAGGAGGCGGGAGGAGCACGACCTCCGGAACCCGCGCCGCCGATCGTCGCGAGTGAAACCGACGACGGCGGACAAAATTGCGAAGGGTGCGGGGGGCGCACGCGGTTGAGCGCAACGCTCATCGGTGCACCGCTCTCGACACTTTACATAATGCTGCATGAGCGCCGCCGCCGCTCGTCGCACTCGCTCGCACCGCCCGCGAAATGAGGTCGCCCCGACGCGGGACACCTACAGAATTTAAAGAGCTTCGCGCGGACCCAGCGTAGGTGATGAAACGGTTGCATTGGCACGCAGATGACGTGGTGGAAGAGTTAGTCAGTCGGCGTCGGAGTCACTGAACCTCGACGAATAAGGTGAATGGAACATTGCAACCGAACCGAGCGCACAAACTGCGACGGACGTAGGAGCAGACGGCCGAGTAGCGGACTGCGACGCTTATGTTACAATGCCACAGCTTTCTAATAAAACGTGGTCGCTGGCTGCCACTATACGTTTTGCACATTCAAACCAGTCGGAAGCGTGCCGTCACTATTGTAATGATACTCCATTACAATCATTAGAACAATACGTGCCCTATGTAAATTAACGGTTACATATTTGTGAAACTCTTACACCCGTTTGCACTAAACTTATGAATCGCCTAAGTCTTTGCCTAACTATTACCCGGTCAAGTTAACTAGGCACTTGAGTGTAAGCGACGTTTTCGAGCCAAGTGCTGAGTTAACTTGGCCGAGTAGTAGTTAAGCCAAGACTTAGGCGATTCATTAGTTTAGTGCTAACGGGTGTTACGCTTCTAAATTTAGGACACTAAAAAGAAATTCAAGTCACCTTACGTCATGGTTCATAATCTGCCTAACAGGATTTCTATTTGTTGTAATGTTTACGCGCTTATACGACCGACGACGCTGCCGTCGTACGCGGCACGTGTTAGATCTATGTATAATATCTATACATCTGGTACACACTACACACTCTAGTTACACATCTAACAGAACACTATCACGCCGAGAATAGTCAAAACGTGTATGTATAATAACGGCGCAAACTATAAAATCAGAAGCGGAAAAGTGTCTTAAAGTACTTATTTCGCCAATAGGAGTCTGATCCTTTGTGCCGAAAGTACGCGAAAACGGCTGACTGGTTATGTACAGGATACGATTATCTCCATCGTCGATCTGCCGACAATTGGGAGTCGGGAAGGAATTCTGTCGTAAACACGAGCGTACAAAGCGTAACTTTTGCTAGTGACGTTCGGGATTTGAAGAGAAATGCGGGGAGGGAGTGATTATTTGGAGTGCAACTCACAGGAGCGCATAAGTGGAGTGGGTGCAGGTTCCGACAAGGTGGCCGAGGGAGGGCCGCGCATGCGTGCGGCGGCTGACCTTGGCGCGGTGCAGCGTGCACCCCTCCCCCCGCCCGGGGATCCCGCCGGCAAACACCTCCGCGCCCCTCTGCACCTCTTGTAACCACACCTGCCGGTTTAGCAGGTTGTTGCGACCTAGCATTGTGCCTAGATTCTATTTCTGGAAAGCGGAGTCCTGATTAAATGAACTGCTCCGTACAAATTAAACTTTTTCGTAATGCTGGCATATTTGATATGTATACGACTTTGTGTAACGTTTATCCGTTTATGTGCGCTATTAGCATTCTTATATAGGTATGATTGGCGGTTGGGGAACAGTCATCAGCAATAACAATCAATAATAAAACATTTAGCGACATGGTAGTCGAAGTGGAAACATCGAGAGGGGGATCCACCCACCGGATGCCGAGATATGAACCGTCTGTGTGGAGAGAAAGCTCCATGATAAACGCAACTGATATGAATACCATTTAATTGTAAATGAAGCAGACGTTAATTAAAATCAACGCAATCTGGAATGTTTGGTGGGAATGGATGCACAATTGCACAGTGCGTAATACAGAATTATTTATTGGTAATTTTTTATTGTAATGTAGATTGAAAATAATGAACGAATGTGAATGACAATTGTGTTATTCATCGCTTGAGTCATCTAAAACGTACCAATTTTATGATGAATTGATGACGCAATAGATATCATAAATTAATGGATAAATAAAATTACACAGTTCAAAAGCAGAAACTTTAAAAAACAATTGAAATTTAGTCTTATAACGTGTTGCAGAATCGTTATAATAATAAATTTACTCAAAATGGATGCAGCAACAACCAATTCAGACATACTGACAATGACAACTAAACCACGTAGACCGATCCAAATCAATGCGGGGCGATGAATAAATATTGTCCGCATTAAGAATTATTTTGGTTTCGATTTAAAAAACACGAACTCATTGGAAATTGTTAACAGATAACGGTATCCGTTCGAGATACCGTTGCAAAACTAATACATAGTCAATATGGAAATTGTTCCTTATATTCAGTGCTTATCCCTAGCCCCATATACAATTCAAATATACTGTTTCCAATAATTCTTTCGGATTAGATTTATGCATATCCGTTAGTATTATTCGAACCATTCTTATTTAGTTTTCTATGGCATTCAAAAATATTCAAGTTCAGTTACGGCCAATCTATTTATGACGCTATCGTTGTTCACAAACAGCCAATCTAAGGTCACGAGGCACACTCCTTACAATACCGTCAACAAAAAAACTGTAGGATATATGTTAGTACATGCTATTACACGATTATCAATATGTACTAAAAGAAGTTTCAATGTCTATTGCAAATAAGTAAACATGTTTTCGGCGAGCAGTTTTGCTTGCAAAAGCCTCCTGCAACAGGCATTCTAGAAAGCATAGAAAGTCCCAACTTTGTTCGAAATTTAAATCAACAACTGCCATAAAACCTATTTTGTTTTTAAATTTTTCGATTTCATACTCGGTGGTTATTTTTACTTTGCCAGAATTTGTTGCCGAGTCCATACTGTCACGTTGCGAAAGCTATTGAAGGAGGGCGCGCGTATAATCACCATCTCGGTCGCGCCCGCCGCAGTGACACAAAACAGGGAGACCCACCGAAGGTAAGCTTCATACAAACGCGCCCGAGCAACGTACTCATAGACAACCTCTTACACACACGAAATGTCGCAACAGCTGCGCTCTGACTGTTCTGAGCTGTTCAGAAATTCGTGTCAATGAGAGGGTCTATGTGTGAGTTGTTCAAGCGCGGTATATATATTAGCTTACCTTCTGCGAGTCCCTTATTTTGTGGCAGTGTTTACCCGGCGGACCGATCTCCGCTCGTCTCCGCAGTTCAATATACTACGAGCGTACACGTCCGCAGAGACCGCTCGCACGGCGAGGTCACGGGATCCCTTTCACCATTCTGCACGCCCGGTACCGGCGGCGACCTTACTCCAAGCCTTGATGATACTGATTGTTCGTTTGTTCGCGCCTACTGAGGCCCTAGCAATTAAAACTGTATTAGCTGACGACGGGGCCGATAAAATGCATAAAAACTTAAAAGACGCTTTAGCCAGGAGAATGCTTTAAGTAATAAAACATATTTGGAACACTTACAATACACTAGTAGGTACAACCATAAAGTTCAATTTGCATAAACGTTTTCATGTATACTAGATGACGATTACAAATACATGGAAATAACAACACATTAGTTAAATTAGAGGTTACTTGTTTATGAGTGTTTTCTAACACTGGTTTAAAAGTCATGTCGAGAACACTCGACACTAGATTTAAGCTAAGATAAATAAATAAATAAATAAACTTGATAGAGAATTTTTTATAATTACAATAGTACCGCTTCACCGCACTCATTTTTGAAAATATTTTTGTTGAGTGCGATGAGTGAGTGCGGTGGGGGACCTAGGTCCTCCACGAGTGGTGTTAAGGGTTAACAAATGAAAGTTCATTTACAAATTTGACGGTGCATTGAAGCCGTTGAAGGTTATTATTTGTTATTAGAAAACTAATATTTCCCAGAGTTTCGCCAGAGTTCTTCCCTTAATAACACGTGTTGCGAGACTCCATTTTAATTTCTAACTACCGTACAATTGTACCGTTACTACTAATAATAAAAAAAATACTTGAAATTGCGGCTAAATGCTAAACGCGAAGCCATTAAGATAATTAATTAATTAATAATATTTCCCAGTAGAAAATTATGTTCTGTCCCTCTGCTTGTACGATGATGTTCTGAAGATTTTGTTTGGTGTGTGGCCAATATGCCTCGACTTGTACAGTAATTTTCAAAATGTTTATTGTATATATTATTTTGTTTAGCTATGTCGGATCGCTCGATATTTCGTCAAATAGCCGGCAAATAAATAAATGATCAGTAAGAGAAACACGATTTATTTGGCGAACAAAATGGCTAGGCTTTGTCGCACATAACGGATCGCAAGCGCCTGGGGTACTAGGAGCGCATAACCATCAAGAGGCAAGTTGCCGATAACGCGCGCACGATAAGAAGCAACGTGCGCCTTAGCCCGTCCGTATGACGAAACTGTTTGCCAATGTTTTCGAATAAATGACAGGCAGTTGTTTTTGCATTCGATAAACGTGTTGCAGTTTTAAATTGGGTACACACTTGAGTCATTCGTAGAGAATTTTAGACCTTAGAATCAGTGGACGAATAACAATTATGTCGAACTGAGGTCTTTGTTCTATTTTTATATTTTCTGCCTGATTTGAAAGAGTTTTCATTGAAATGTACAAAAGTAAAAACGATACGAAATGCCACTGCTTAAATTTTATCAAGTTCTTTAGAAAAAACTTCTCTAGAAATGAGGTAAGTTTTAACGTCAACCATAACAAACTTCGTTCTATGAATATCTAAATAATTGTTACTTTTTGAATAGGGTCGTGTTCCTTCACTTTTTTATCCATACCTACGCATTATATTGTTGAATAAACGTCAGTACGTAACCAGTTGTTTAGGCATGCAGAGTACCAAACAACCAACAATGAGTTCATCGTCGAGCGTAGGTAAGCGAGTGCTGAACAATGACTAGGCACGCTCGCAGTTACACAATCACGCCTTGTGCTAGTTTTTCTCGAGGTAAATACTCGAAAATCTATGTACAGAAGATGTGGTGTAAAATCACTACAGAACGCAAACGCATTGAGACGGCGCGCAGTCGTGCCTTTCATGCGTGTGCACATGTCCCCCGCCCCTCTCGCTGCGCCCCTCGCGTCTCGATCAGCTGACCGAACTCCAGCGCCCCCTGCCTTGCCTCGCCGTGCGTCATGCTTCAAACTTGACTTACTCGCTCCACGTATACATAGTTTACCTGCCACCTACTCGCTCTAGGAAAATACGCGACAAGAGATAGTCTTACGAATGTAGCGTTTTGTCTGTGCCTCGCCCACGTCCGCACATTCACACGCAAATAAAGCTATTCTGTGTGCGTGGCAGAATAGCGGTGTTTACTCCGTAGCGAGCGCGAACCCTCGGATTATGTAGGAGTTACGTGCGGCGTGTGCCGGCGCGGACGATGAATTTCAGGCTTCCTTTGTTTACGTGGGGCGATGCCGGCGGGGAGGGGGCGGCGCGGCTGCGTGCTGTTCAAGGTCAAGAGCGTCGGGCGTCGGCTCGCTGCACCGGCGCGCCGGCAACTGTGGCGCTCGCGAATCGGCGCACACCCAGGGACCGGTTTCACTCGTGACGTGGGCCGGCGAGAGCGGGTAAACACTGCGATCCACCGCCACGGCACCGCGGCGAGCAAGCACATTGACGCCACTTACCAGCCTGGAGGCGCCTCTCCTGTAGCTCGATGAAGCGCGCCGCCTCGAGAAGCGTGTCGAGGAGGCTCATGTCGGGAAGCGGCACAGCCGCGCGCGGTACGAGCGCGCCCGCTGTCACGCCGCGACTGACCACGCGCGCGGAGCGCTCTCACGTGGCCGCCGCTACTACGCACCAATGGGGTGAGAGCGCGCGAGTCACGTGGCAGCCGCCGCCGACCAATGAGCGCGCGAAGAGCGGCGACGTAGCACGGGGCGTGCGCGATCGATGCCATTGCAGCGGCCAGCGATCGAATGCACGCGCCCCCGCCCGCGCCCCGCCGCCCGGTGACGCGGCACGCGGCACGCTCTACGCTAGAACCAACTTCACATGTGTTTCAAAACATCAAAACAACTCTTATTAGTAGTAGATTAAGAACTTATCGGCGGTAAACTGAAACCGGTTGAAACACCGCTTTGTTTATCTAATACTTTTTCTCTATAATGCTCACACTCGATAAAACTGTTTAGTGCCACTAAGTCTTTTATAGGTACAAATAATAGTTGCGTCTGCAACGGTCTGCATGTTTTCGGCAGCCACTGTGCGAGGTGCGTGGCACGTGCCTCACTTTCACTTCCCTGGCCGCTCGTTGTTCACAAGTTGTCTCTCTTTATATTGCGTCGCAAAACGACATACAAAAAAATATCAACAAATACCAAAATGCTATATTTAACAGTTCGTCCAACGAAATATAGCTGGCAGTAGCATCTATGCTTTTAAAAAAAATCCAAATAAAACTTCATATCTAAAAGTTTTCTTGATCTTTTGGTGGAACCTTTCTCATCACAATTGCAGCCTTCTTTAAACAATCTAATCTAGTGGGCGGCAGGGAGGTCATTCCACAACTTCAAGCGCAGTATAGGAAAGCGTTTCATTACTTACATAGAAAAAAATAGTACTTACGTATCTATCTACGTACAACAATTAAATGCAGTAGGGGCAATTAAGAAATTGCAAACAGCTATCACATTATACCTAATTGTTGCAACACATTTGTCGTTACTTGCGGTTTTAGTTTTAAAATGCCTATTTATTTTTATTTTATCTATTAGAAAAATTATTTAATATTTATTTCTTTGAATGGCCTGGTAACTAAGCAAGTCTGCTTTATGATAAACCACCACAGTATATTTATGAGGAAATTTGACATCGTGAATGTCGTGGGCTAACTACAATATAAGGCTGATGCTCCAATCCACTTAGTCCTACTGGGTGTTATAAACAACACCTCTATAAGTTACAAATGTATCCCGAACGTGATACTTTTAAAGTGTAATTACAACCACACACAAACGCCTGGTCGGTTTAAATGGGTAGCGGAGAAAAGGTGAGTGGAGATATTATGTAAAAATTAACAAATAGTTTTATTTTATTTATTTGCTTACTGTTTGGTTATTCACAGTCAAATATCAACTATTATAATAAGACAAAATTTGAGGTAACCCAAGTCCGGTAACGCTGTAAACGTGATATGAGACCGACAGCAAACTCTCAAATAAAATTAGTTAACTAATGCCGTTTACAAATCTTCACATAGGAGCTTCTGCTGGACAAAGACCTCCATCATTGAAATCAAGTCATCACTTGTATGGCTTCATCACCACGCTTGCCAAATGCGGGTTGGTGATCACAAACCCAAGCTATGGATCTAAAAATCCGAAACACACTTCGCCCGACCTGGGAATTGAAACGGGGACCTTTGGGTATCGGGCCGAGCCACTCGGCCACCGAGGCGTTTCTCTCTCCCTCTATACTAGAAATGAACCTAGAAATGAATTTGAAAATTTTAGAAATTTTATTTTAATATTGTAATTATGGTTATATTATATTATTTTTATTTATGAATCAAAAGCTAAAAAAAATAAAAAATTTTAATCCGTTTTTAATTAAGTCTTAATTTAAATATTTACTTTGCTTTTTTTACTTTGTATTTTTTTTTATTTTACGTTTATTTTGAATGCAAGTGATTGAGTATTAATTATGGATTGCTTATCCGCAATAAACTATTGTTATTATTATACTGTACCGTAAATGTGCAATTTTACCGTTTTACATGTTTTAAATTGCTAGGTTGAAAAATTAAATCCCGCTTTTGTCGCGCCAATCAGATTAAAGGAAATCCACCAATTGAAAACGGTATTTTAAATATTGTATCACCGCCAATGTTGTCATTGGTTTTTCGATGATATGATAATTCTATTGCTTGCTTTTCGCACAGGTCCGGTCCGCTAAGTTCCTCCCGTCTCAACGTAGTGTCAGTCTTAGGCGCTGACTTTACAAATGCGTTGACTGATGTGGAGAGATGTGCCACATTCCACCATCAGCTTAATTACGCGTAATAACCATCAGGAGGGAGGGACATGGGTAAAAACTAATTCTTATTTGTTGTTCTTTTAAAGCTGTTGATACCCTCCTCCTTGAAGAGGTCGGGCGAGTCCAACCAATACGTTTCACCGGGTGCATTGGTGTTCATAACGCATTTTCTACTGTCTAAAAAAAATATATAATAAGGCTGCAGATGTTGTCTTGTTGCCTATTATAAAACCTGGTTAATGGACGTATGTTCTCACCACATTTTGAACTTTATATGATTGAGAAAAGATTCAAAACTAATGAAATATTCAAACATGGGTAAGGGTTATATCATCATCATCATCATCTCAGCCAAAAGACGTCCATAGCCGGACAAAGGCCTCCCCTAAGGATCTCCGCAACGACCGGTTTTGTGCTGCTCGCATCCAGCGGCTTCCCGCGACCTCAACTAGATCGTTCGGTCCACCTTGTTGGAGGCCTGCCTACACTGCGTCTTCTGGTAATTACTTTTATATTAAGAAGGTATGCCATGACGCAGTACACCTTGACTGCTTCGGTGCCCGCACTGGAGTACTATTAGTTGTTCTGCAGCACTGGAAACCCCGATCCGATCCGAACCCTTCGGAGAATCTAGTAGGGCATGCCTAGTGCGCGATGCCGTTCCCTCTAGAAAACCTCCGAAGGTGATTCGTTTCACACGCCTTGAGGGACCCTTTACGTTCCTCGCCGCCCCCAAAAAAGCCCGGTGAAGCTGAAAATGCCGTAGAGGCAATCAGCAATCTCTCTCAAAAAAAAAACACTGGAAATGGTGGCTGCAAGTCCAATAATAACTGAAAATGATTAAGTAATAATGATGTTTGATGTTGACACATGTGGATAGTCAGGATCAAGTCATATTTTGAGTGATGAGTACGGGTTTTATTCACCATATGATACGGTACAAGAGAATTTTTAATGGAAAATTTGCGTATTACTTCTTATGCCACCAGGAGTTGCTACTTCAATTTCTATTTTTTGTTATTAGAATAGCGAATAAAACTCGCACTCGAAACATTGATAGAATAGTCAGTTGATTTCATTATAATACTAGTTGTAGTAGTTGTAGACTAAAGTAAAAAAAAATGTTTCCCATATGCTGGTCTGGGTCATGGTCTGTATATGAGGAAAGTTCCATTAAAATCCATCCATTCAGTAGTTTTTACTTGAAAGAGTAACCAACATCCATCCATACTTACAAACTTTCGCGTTTATAATTTTAGTAGGGTAGTAGTAGTAATGGTGAATGTAGTATACACCTGCAAGGAAAAAGACCGTAACTCATTTTTAGGTGCACTTGAGTTACGGTCATACTATTGCTTAGATTATGACTATAACTTAAAATTACCAAAATTTGAGTTACAATGTTTTTCCTTGCAGGTGTCGTATTCACCATTGGAAAATATTTTTTTGTGTTTTTTTCTTGCAAATGAAAATAAAAATAACTATACCTAGGATTGATTTCCATTGTTGTATATAATGATTTATGCCGAAAACGGAATGTGCCGAAACAAGAATATGCCGAAAACGGAATATGTCCAAAAGGGAATGTGGCGAAAAAGGAATCAATCTACTACTTCTGCTACTATACCACTTTAATATGCAATTTAATATGCAGGGTGTTTGGTAATAGGTGTATAATACCAAAACATAGTCATGCAACCAAATATAAAGAACACTGTGAAAACATACAAAATCATATTTACGTAGATTTACTTTTGAATAGTAAATAAAATTCACAATTATTTTATTACATTTTTTTTCACCCTTGACATGTTTCGATTTCTGTTTATGGTGGACCATGAGGTTGACGACCAAGAACAAATGATGTCATTGCTTTCAAAGACGTTGTCAAACTTATGGTCTTTTTTCTAACAGCTATTTTTACAGAGGATGGAGGAAAGTCAAAAGATACGCTACTGAGAGAGAGATACTGCGGCATGCCCCACTAAGATAAGATAAGATAAATTTGTATGACCATCCAGTTTCGACAGCATCAGAATACGGACAACCGTTCAGGATCTGGGGGCATTTTTGAACAGGTGACTAATTACAAAAACACAAGTGTTGAAAAAATTTCCACGAGCAGGATTTGAACCTGCACCCTTCTGACATACCGGGTCAGGTGCTCTCCCAATTGAGCTATCGTGGTTCTAACCAGCCCGCCGAAACTATACAACGCTATTAACTTTTTACTTTGAAAGCCAAAGGCACCCATTCAATGTCAACAACTACCGTCATTAACATCCGATCATAATATTTTTACAAATACTAAAGATCAGTTAAGAAGTAGGCAAGCTTTTTTATAAAATGTTTTTGTTTTGTTTATATAATTTTAAACGCAAATTTTGTTGCGAAACAAATTACAATGACACAAAGGTTGAAATTTTTTTTGAAAAAATTTAAAAAATATTGGCTGGTGACTAATTCTCACGCTATGATACCGATTACGATTGCTCTTTTTTCTCAAAGTCACTAGTAAGATACTCCACTGCTGGACATAGGTCTCTCCAAGTGTACGCCACTGATCACGATCCGTGGTTAAATAAATAATCAATATGCAAAAAATATTACATTTCATAGTTTTATTTCATTTCATGTCGCTTTTCATTGCGAGATCAAAAAAAGAAAACAGAAAAATCGCGCCTATAATCCGATTTAAACCACACAAATTAAAATTATATTTTTAGTTAGCAAGCGTCTGAAAATAAATGATTCCCGTTAACCACTCGCTATCGGCATATTTTATGCAAATTATACATAATTGGACGCCACGAGTGGGACAATGCAGTTGCTATTAATCATTATCTGTTCAGGAAAAATTATAACAATAGTTCGGTATAGAGAGACAAAGTTGTGACAAGGATTTGACACAGTTCATATTTTGAATCCTTATCAGTTTCGAATAAGAAATTTATTTTAGTCATCGGATGGGTCTCCAAAAGTTTATCATCTCGAGCTCCTCCGGTGCTTCGGAAGGCACGTAAAGTCGTTGGTCCCGGCTGCATTAGTAGTCGTAAACAACCACCAATCCGCACTGGGCCCGCGTGGTGGTTTGTGGCCTGTTCTCCCTATCCATCCATAGGGAAGGCTCGTGCCCCAGCAGTGGGGACATAAAATGAGCTGGTAATAAACGAGTTTATTTTAAAACTTGCCTATATCAGGGGTCGGCAAACAGCGGCTCGCGAGACTCATGCTCATTGAAAAATAATTGCGGCCCTTTAATTTTGCAAAAAAATCTAATTTTTATTCTATATTGAAGAGACTTGCCTGCGCGCAGACTAAAACAGAGAAAGGCTTATTCAAAACAGTATATTATGACAGAATAAAAAGTTGTGGCTCTTCAATAATTATTGTTGTCTTTTTTATCGTATTGGCTCTTTAAGCTGAAAGTTTACCGACCCCTGGCCTATACCTTCTTTACACAGCGCAGCGGTCGGCAACCTTGCAATAAGTAAGAGCCACATGCACAAAGCCGCCTGCTTTGCATGTGTTTTTATATCATAATTTTTAATGTTCCCAATTTTGATGATAAGTATAGGAACAATGACTTGGACTGTCAGATTTCTTCAATTAATGTTGAACCATATCCCATAAACATAAAGTTCAAAGTCAATTAAAGAAATTTGACAGATTTCGGTAGTCCGATATGCAGGCGTGTATACTATCAAATACTATGGGTATACGCATGTGGCATGTAACGAATGCCTTTGAAGAGGCATAGCTTTTTTTGAACTGGGCTAAAATACTTTGCGCGTACACCGGGGCTACGGGCAACCCAGAGTAAGTGGGACTCTCAACCTGTTGCCTCGTCCAGCTACTAAAAGATCGACAAGCAAAGGAGATATATCTACTAAAAAACCTCACTCACTCTCGCATTAAAATGAAGTGAACCTGAGAAAAACGCAACCAGTGTGCGCGTTCAATTCGCGCTAACGTTCCAAACCGTCCATGCCGACATCTAAACTGCGGCTGGCCTTAGGCATGCAATTACATGTACAAACGCCTTCACATCAAATTTCCTAAATAGATTTTAAACTTTATGCCTTACGCATATAGTTGAACATTGATTGAAGAAATTTGACAGCTTTGGATAGGTCCGTCGACAGGATCCGTACACTTAATCGTTTAACTAAATAGTTTTATTTTTATAAATAACAAGCGGCCCGCCCCGGCTTCGCGCGGGTGGACATTTTCTTTTTTAATATAGCCTATGTTACTCAGCGCTAATGTAGCAATGTAATGGTGAAAGATTTTTTTACATCGGTCCATTAGTTATTGAGTTTATTCGTTACAAACAAGAATACAAAGCTTTCCTCTTTATAATATTAGTATGATGCATAATAATGAGTAATGAGGCTTAACGCAAACTTCTTAGTATAGGTGTCGCTACCTACTCATTATAACTCGTTATACGCGTACTAAGTAAAGCATGCTAATATGATAATTATTCTAAGGAGACAACGTAACGCTAAACTTTATAAGTGTTATTTTATATCTAATAGGATGTCAATAACAAAAAGTTTGGTTTAAATTGGTTTAATTCCGAGAAATAGGGTACATACTGTTGCGTTCGAAAGCTGCATGCCTTTTATTTCGTGACACAATAATAAATCGGTATGGTGTAAATGACATTTTTAAACAACTATTACATTATCGTAACATGTTTTGCACACCACTAGCTAATTCGACTGATATTATTTGCAAGTTTAGAGTGCGGAGCTTTGTTTTCAAACATCTTGTAATTTAAAAATGAAATATTAACGTTCAAAGACTTTTTACGGATAAATTCGAAGGGAAACTCTCGATTCGAGCGACTTACGTAATGATGTAATAAAAAGAGTCCAATGTGGGGCTTTATAATTACAAAATACGATTATTCCTAAAATAATGCACTTTTTATGAATCTAGTCGTGTTTATTTTGCATATTATTTTATACTGACGTTTGAAACGTCAGCCTTTGCAGGGTAGGGTAGATTCGTAAAAGTTGTTTCATTTTAATGTGCAGTGTTCGTGTAAACTTAACAAAACAATACGATTATGTCTACTGAATCATCATCTGGCACTCTTCACATCACAATTTATGTACACAAAGTATTCAGGTAAAATATTGCTCTGCGTTTTATAACTCAATTTAATTCAAACAGACTATTTACACACTCAAAGGTTTGAATTCTTTGAAAATACTATGATATATAATAATAATAATATACTTTTTTATATTAAACTACTTATATTACAATTCGTTTGTTAAGCTACCTACTGTGAGATATTTGTGATATAAAAAGTATGAAAAAGTTATAACACGATTATAACAACATTATACTTAATGTGTTCCGAAAAATATTTAAATACACAAAATGTATGTATTACATTATACTTACTTATATAAATATATTTTTATATAAAACAAAATGTGTCTATACGTATATGCACCGAAACACATTAGCTGTTTACGAAGGCACCTCGAGACATTTACAAGATAGTGACGATATTATATACTACAAAATAACACAATTCGACAAGTTTCGCTACTTTACAATACATGTTAGATAGCATATATTTAGGTTCCGTCTACATTATCCTATATAAAGACTGAATTTATAGTCTCTCTGACACATTAAGAAATGGTGAACATGCCCCCATTTTTATATTGAAGAATTGGAAAAAGTATACTTACATTATAACTAAAAAAGTTATAACGGAAATATTTAAAGTATCTGTTTTACTTTGAACGGCTACGCCAATGATTGAACGTATATATTTTCTATACAATATTATGTCGTTTCATAAAATGAATAATTAAGTATATAAAGTGGCCTAGAATCAAGTGCGTAAATTTGAGTACAGGTAATTTACGTCTGTATAAAAAATAAGCCAAAAATAATATATAATTCACACGCATTATACGATTGCTTAAAAAAACTATATAAATTAGCTGATGATGATGATGATGATGATGATGATGATGATGATGATGATGATGATGATGATGATGATGATGATGATACGATTGCTTTTGAGATAATCGATAAAACTACTTAGACTACTTAAAACCAAACATTATCAGTCTCTATTACAAGATAAAATTTTACAAAAAAAAAAAAACAACCAGGCTCAGGGAGCTCGAGTTGGAATCGAACCCACGACTTTTGGATAACCGGTCCAATGCTCTGACCGCTGAGCTACCGAGGCCCCAGAATCATCATCACTATTCTCCCGTATCCTCCCTTAACGCTTTCCAGCGAGCCTACAAACTGTGATCTGTTTGCAGATGGCCAGTAATATTATCTTCTGTGCTCCTTTATGACCTATTCTTTGTGAGAGTGTCTAGGTTTTCGGGGCCCGTGTGAAACAAAACACCGCCAGACGTTTGTAGGTTTTGTAGAGGGAATGGCACCACGCAGTGAGTGCGTGTCCCCGTTCCCTACTAGATTTTCCGAGGGGTTCGGATCGTATCGAGCGTGAGGTGAATGAATGACTTGAACGATACAACTAATTTATATAACCAATAATTAATTATGTGTGTATAAATGTTATCATATTATTCATCTTTCATTAATTTCATTAGATTTGTACCGTTTTGATTAAAATAAAATAAAAAACATACTGTACCCACATCTACTGTCTTTTCATTAATATGCTTAATTAATTATGGGATTCTTACTTGGACGAATTAACCACTGGACGCGACACGCTTGAACAATTATATGAAATCTGATTCAACCAATATTATGTCAGACTAGTGCGTGCTAGTGCTGTTCCGTAAATAGATGTCGATGAACGATTGAATAAATGAACAACAAGAATCACTACCAAATATCGAACAACTAGATTTGTAATATAGAAAAAAATGTTTTCTTGGACAAGATAAAATAAATAATATTTTAGTTTCATTTCAGTAAAAATATTGAAAGTACGAGTATATTAATAATGTCCTAAAACGATGCAAACGTATAGATAAAGGAGGTAGTAAAGGCATTACAAAAATCAAATGTAAATGATATTATAACAAATTATTGGCTTTTATTATGTAGGTATAAGTTTTTTTTAAATGTGTTTTTTTGAATCTTTTTTTACCGTATTCTTTCGCAATTCGTAAATTTAAATATGCTTGAGCAACAGCCTTGCTTAGTTCTTCCAGATGATTGACATTGTCATTCTCGTTTCTGTGGAAAGAAATATCGTAAACAAGCTGATGCTAATGCATTATCGCGCAAACTTGGGGAAGTAACAAGTCTGTTGTATACTCTTTTTTGAGTTTGATTTTCACGATGCCCTTTCTGAGCTCAAGTTCACAACAATTGCAAATGGTAATTTTGTCTTCAGATGGATAAACCAATTTACCTTTATCTTTTTGACCGATAAGACTGGATTGATCACCTCCATATTGCGACAAGAGTGCCGATACGCATGTGTCACACTTTACTTTTTTAATAAGTTTATGAGCGACAAATCCAGCTATATAATGTACTACTTTTGTACCAAATGGTGAAAGATAGGTCATAGGAGCATCATCAAGAGATATTTCATCGTCTCTGTTGCTGGACAACTCAATAATTTCACGGTCATAATTTGTCTTGCAGTGGTTTTATTTATTCTGTCCACAGGTGAAGTTGAGGAACAATTTAATATTGAAATATTTTCTAAAGGGATGCAATTGCCAGAATCCACGTCAATTACTCGGTTTTAGATCTGGAGCTTCATTTGTAGCTTTTTTAGTGTTTACCGATGAATTACTTAGCATTACTTGCTGCTGGAAATAGTCATTATTTTAAAACATTCCGCTATGTTGCAAAAGTCACCAATAATCAGTCAATAAATTTACAAAATAAATGTTCTATTCCAATTTGAATCCGCACTATTCGACGCGAGTAATGTTTATACTGGAATAAATGGCCGCAGTAACTGTCAAATTCATACAGTCGAAGATCTTTCAACTGACGGCATTTATTCCAAGTATAAAATTTACTCGTGTTTGGTCGAATCCACCCTTAGTCATACAACATTACTTACAAATTGAGGTAAATGCAATGTAGGAAGAGCATCTTTACACAGTTTTTTCTGCTTTTTAGCATTGTCGTTGTAACTCTCTGGTTTAAAATGTATACTGCATATTCTATGGTTTTTAGTTGGTATCCATGTCTCCTGTCTGCAAACTGCTTCTACCCACTTTATTTTTCGTGACGGGTCTGTTGGGAATCTAAAAATGCGCCAAATAATAATAGATAATGAAATGGCGTATTAATAAATAAAAACGTGAATTATAAAATAGATAATATTTTAAAAATCGATTACATTTTCTAATATCATTTTGTAAAGTAAATAAGTCTACAATTAATTAACTCATTCATATCGATATATTTCTATCGATAATGGTAATCTCTAATTTATGTCAAATGTGGTGAACGAATGAATTATGGGCAGATATAATACGACTAGTTACAATAGAACATTTTTTTCGTTTCGTCGCATTCTATAGAGAGTATTTTTTAAATTATGCGTATTATCAATTATTTATTTTTATTATGCGTATTGACAATTTCATATCAAGTTTAATTGATTTTTAAAAAATAACGACTAAAATAAGTCAAAACTGTACTTACGGGTGAAAAGAAACATTAGGTGTTAGATCACTATAGTTTTTACAGAATAAAACAGCACATTTCGTAATTTTTGGTCGTTTTTTGGTAGATGATTTTCTGACCGACGTTCAAATGATACTGACAGTGCGATGTCATTAACCGAGGCTAAAGTGCTCGGTTCGTGGCGAAATGTTTGTAGGCGAGAATCACAGAGTGTCGCGTCCCGTGGTTAATTCGTCCAAGGATTCTTATCATGTTTTTTTTATTATTATAGAGTATTTTGTGATACAGACATGGTGATAAATTATTTCAATTAAGAATCTAAACTAACTTATTTACGTTCAACAATGAAGTTAAAGCCGGCCCTAAAATATCTGCACTTGATTCAATGACACTATACCAATACATACACTCTCAAAATCCACACTTACCTACATAACAAATACAACCACATCAAAACATTAAAAAAAAAAACTCAATAATCTCTCGACAACGACCGTTGTGGCAAAAACAAACAAATAATACTAAAGTTACGCCTACTTCGACCTTACTTTAATGAGATAAAGCAAAAATATACAGGGTGTTATAGAATTCATTCGACAAACTACTACAGGGTTCTATGTAACTCACTAAAAGAATTTACCAAGGTTGCAGTACCGTTGAGCTGCTCAATATTAAAAAAGGAAATAAATTATTAATTTATCTATCTATATTCATAAAATTTTATAAAATACAGTGAAAAAATTAAACGCCCACCCGACCCAGCCAGGAATCGAACCTGGGTCTTCCGCAATCCGGGCGGCTGCACTGACCGCTATGCTACCGGGAAGGCTGACGTAAGCGCTGAATTTTGTCACTGCTATTTTAATATTTTTGAGTGCTATTAAGCGGCACTAGCGCCATCTATCCAATCTATCCATCTTCAGTGCAGCAATTAGCACTTAAAATAAAAAAGTAAAAATTTATCTATCTATGCTAATATTACCTATGCCTCAACGGCCTTATCAATTTTAATTCCGTTGATCACGCGTTTGATTCCCAGAGGGGGGGGGGGGGGGGTACATAATGTTTCAAAAACTCCTGGCTAGATACCACCATCTTATTTTAACCTGTCGCTATAACAACAATGTTAACAGAATTGTTTTGTTTCAACTGCTGGAGGTTAAATAACCAATAGCTGGATAAATTTTATTTTTTGACAAATTAAATCGATCGATTCGACGGTCAATTTGATATTGATGAATGTGGATAGCTAGGGTTAACTAAAACATTTCAATAGAAAAGTAAATTTTGTTAAGTTTTGTAAAATGTATCATAAGAAATATATTGTCATATAGGTTTATCAGAAGTTCAATTTCATGTGGCAGTACCAAATAACACATATATATATAAATTAAAAGAACAAACAAACTTGTTAGATAAGCTAGTTTTACTTTGCAAACAGAATTGAGGTTGAGTAATACACGCTGTAGAAGCGAGTCGACTGAATTCAATAATTATAATTTAAAATTACAACTACTACACAATCTTTGATCGTTGCTGTAAACAAAACATCATGCAATAATTATTAATTGCCAATTCACGTATCATACGTTACAATCGTAGATACAAACTTCATATACTAGAAAACAAAACGTACGTTATCAAACGTAAACCGCTATACGATAGCGGGTTCTTATTTTATGCCACATAGAGTTCATTTTGGGCTGACAGTGTCCAGGGGCCGTATAACTTCAGCCTTAATTATATCCAGCCAGTCAGCTAGCCCACTTGCTTTTTCGTTACGAGTTGGGAGACTACAAAATGGGCTGACGACATAATGGCACCGTGCAGTGTGAGGCTACGACCCCCTGTATGTTCTGTACTAAACTGCGCGTCAACAAAATAATACGGCGTAATAAAATTGGACTATTATTTGGATAAGTTACTACGGCTAACCTACGCTCGTAGCGGCGCGCGGGACTCGCGGCCCGCTGACTTGTTCTCCATGCTTCTGCTGCCCTGGTACGAGGAAACTCCTAAGATAAAAAAAAAACACATTTTAAGTTAGTCATTGGCATAATTTTAGGCTCTAAATAAAGAAGATAGATAAAACTACACAATCGCAGTAGAGCGTATCATATACTATGCTAAGTATGGTTGGTGGTACTGGTAGAGCTTGTTTCGAGTGCCGCTTTACTAGCTACCACCACGTCCTCAAGTTCTTCGCTATAACAACAGCAGAATAGTAACTGCTATTAAATAAAATCGTATAAACACTTCGTTTTCAACCAATTATGAACATACCGTGCTCCAGCAGATCTTTTTGTTTTTATACTTAGCACGGCAAATGACTCCACACCACCTGATGCTAAGTGGAAATGGAGTCCAGACGCGAAGACAACTGGTGCAGCGTGAAAACAACGCAGCATCAGTCAACTTCACTCTGCCGGCCCACAAGGTGCTTCTTCACGCCTCGTTTGAAGTACCCCATATCATAGGAAAGAGGGAAAAAAGAAAAAAGGGGAAAAAAGTTCGGCATTTGGCAAGCGTGATGGGCGATTAAGTCAATTTGCCTAGCAGTTGGGCTAATTGTTTAATACAGTTAATGACCGATGACCAGGGGTGCAGGAACGGCAAGGCGTGCGGCGGCTATCGACATGTACAGGCTCTTGAATAGGCTATTGCAGTTACTAACCGATGACCCGGTTTGCAGGAGCGCCAAGGCGTGCTGCTGGAGCCCGGCGTGTGGCAAGCGTGGTGGTGAAGCCATCAAATGTAGCAATAAAGATGCAGGCTATTGCCCAGCAGTGGGACAGTGTATAGGCTAATTACTTAGTAAAGTTACTGACCGATGACCAGGGGTGCAGGAGCGGTAAGGCGTGCTCCAGCAGTTCGCGGCGGCGGCTATCGGCTGAGGTTGGACACGTACAGGCTCTTGAGCTCGGTCTTCGGCGTGTTCTCGAAGAGCGCCGCGCGGTTCTGGCCCTCGCCCTTCTTCACCCAGTGGCCGTACACGCGGAACGCGCAACCGTCTATCACCTGGGGAATATCATAAAATAGTACATGTAAATTTGCTGGGTAATTTCAAATATACACTTAACCTGCTTTAGGTTTCCTTTAGGTCGTGATGCTGATATTGAGCATGTTTCTGCAAGAAAATTATGTTATTTTAATGATACTGAGCAGGCAAACAAGCATACGATCCGCCTTGAGAAATATGGCCACCGTACCAATGGGCATCAAGGGTATCCATGGGATCCGACCTGAGCTTTAGATCTTAACCGTATGCGGTAAACGACAACCTCACTGAGGCGTGTTTTTACGGCGTGTATAACAGTCTTTAACAACAACCAATCCGCACCGGGCCCGCGTGCTGGTTTAAGATCCGTTCTCCGTGGTGTTTCCATCTATAGGGAAGGCTCGTGCCCCAGCAATGGGGAAATAAAATAAACTGGTGATGGTGATTGGTGTAAGGACCTTTCGAAGCACCCGCATGGTGTAAGGGTCCCTCAAGGCGGCCTTCCAATGGCAGCGCTCTCTTAGACGAGTGAAGCAAACAGCTGTTTCAATAAGGAGCGTTTTGCGACGCCACATTATAAAAAAGGTGATAGTTGCTGCATACCTTCCACGTGATATAAGTGTCCCTCAAGGCATCCTTTAACGGCTTAGCTCTCGTAGACGTGTGCGGCAAACGGCTGTCTCACTAAGGAGCATTTTGAAGCGACCTCACATTGTAAAAGTGTCCCATAGGGCATCCTTTAACGGCTTGGCTCTAGTAGACGAATTCGGACATGTGGAGCTTGGTACGCACGTTGAAGCGACCAGTCTTTTATAAATATTGTTTGGCGCTTACTCGCAGTACACGCTTGGTGTAAGGGTCTCTAGAGGTAGATGTGTGCGGCAAACGGCTCTGCCTCACCGCCGCCCGTACCGTCAGCAGACCTAGGCGGAGCTTAGCGCGCGCGTTGAACCGCCCCGACTTTATAAACATGGTTAATTGTTGATGCATACCTTCTATGTGGTGTCCCCCCACCCCATCATTAAACGGCAAAGCCCATGTAGAAGTAAGCGGCGGAGCTTGTAGCACACATTGAAGGGACGGCACTTTGAAGTTGGTTGGTAATTGGTGCATACCGGTGTATATTAGCAGACCTTAACAATATATCTCTTCGCCGCACGCGCTTGATATGAGGCATCCCGCAAGGCATCCTATAAAAACTGGGCTCTAGTAAACGTAATGCGGCAGACGGAGCTCGGTGACCTGTCTTTATTAACATGATTGTTGGTGCTTACCTTCCGCAGCACTCGCATGGTGTAAGGGTCTCTCAAGGCGTCTTCCAACGGCAGAGCTCTAGTAGACGTGTGCGGCAAACGGCTCAGCCTCACCGCCGCCCGTACCGTCAGCAAGCCGAGGCGGAGCTTGGCGCGCGCGTTGAACCGCCCCGACTTTATAGCCTGCGTTTACACGTGATGTTAACGATGTTGTTAAAAACATATTTAGTTTTAAGCTTGATTGGCCGAAGGTTGAAGTATTATTAAGCATTAATTACGTCAACCTATAGAGGAGCGGTACCTTCTAATACAGACTTGTGAGTTTAAAAGAAGGCTCCAGCTACTATCTAACTATGTACGGCTTTAGACAAATAAAACATTTTGTTCATTGTCATTTTTATGTTTCAATAGCCAATGTCAAAGTTAAGGAAATTACAAATAAAAAGTATAGTGAGTGATGATCGTAGATCGGCATATATACCGGGTATTTCGGCGAGTTAGATTGAGCCACGATAGCTTGTTGGCAGTGCACCTGACCCGGCATGTCATGGGGTGCGGGTTCGAATCCCGCTCGTGGAATTTTTTCAACACTGTCTTTTTTTTTTTCATACCGCCGATTTATCGTCCACTTTTCAAAGTTGGTCCCATTAGTTGATATTGCTTTTCGTTCAGAATGTTATACACTACCTATTCAAAAAAATCGTCGCTTACCTGCTGGATAACAATTATATCAAAATACAACTTCACAAATCCCGAATGAGTATTACAATTCTACTATTTTAATTAAGTATTAATATTTAACATAAATAACATTTTATAAATAGCTTGCCTACTTCTTAACTGATTTTTAGTATTTGTAAAAATATTATGATCGGGTGTTAATGACGGTAGTGAATGGGTGCCTTTGGTTTTCAAAGTAAAAAGTAAATAGTGTTGAATAATTTCGGCGGGCTGGTTAGAACCATAATAGCTCAATTGGAAGAGCACCTGACCCGGTATGTCAGAAGGGTTCAAATCCTGCTCGTGGAAATTTTTTCAACATTTGTGTTTTTTTATTAATATTAGTTATAAAAAACATGCAAAAAGATAGAAACACTATAGAAAGCGTTAAAAATTAGCAGGCAGTGTTTTAGTAATGTTATGTCAGATTTATTTTCTAAAAAAAAAACGATATTACGCTTTATTAGTATTCGTTATTAGTATGCAGTAGTAATTAAGGAAAAAATGTGCATTTCTTGTATGTGTAACCCTATATTGATAAGTGTAAATCATCTGGGAAAACAAATATAATTATTATCATTCAACAATCACACCAAATACCTATACCAAATTATAGAATACTTTTGTTTGTCGAGTCTTGTATTGTATAATATACATTCACATCATTCTTATCCTCTGCTATACTTGATATTTTATAGTTACAGCAATTTTTGCTTTGTATTGTATTCTAATTCTACCCTCCTTCCGGTATATTATACCGCATTGGAGATCACAAAACAGGGGGTAACCGAAAATCAAACTTAAGAAAGGAAAATTTGCTCAATCATCTACTATACAATATTAAAAAAATAAGTTTTGAGACTCAACTTACAGACTGCACTTTAACCAATCCAAAACTGTAAAATTTCTTCAACAAATGTTCAGCCGTATATCAAATACATACAGTTCAAAGTCTATTGTCGAAATTTAAAAGTTTGTGGTAGTCTGATGTGCAGACCTGTGTACAACAGAAATTATGGTAAATTGGTCCTATGAGCCGGACACTCCGGCTCGTCATATTTCGATTATTTTAGCATACAAATAAATGTGTATTATGTGAATGAGTGAGTGTAATGCATTTCAAACGATCCTACTTTTGGTATTATCAATGAGAGATGGGTCTTATTGTCGCCATAGTATTTATTTACGAAATTTTTCAAACTTTTATTTAAGTAAGTAAGTAAATCATTCGTTGAATACTTTATTTATTTTTAATATAAATGTGTCTATAAAACAATAAAAGTTGTAAAGCTAAAAGATGTTTAAAAAAGGTTTGCCTAGCCGAACAGTAAGACCAAAATCTCAACGTCCAATAATAATCCCATATACACAAAGTCACACAAACATTTACCATAGTCAACTGCTCGATCCTAGACATCTTGCGGCTGAAGCTCGAGAGCGACTTCTTGAGCGGCGTCATGTCTTGATCCCACAACTACCAGGGGCGGAGAACATTGTTGTAGTGTCTTATACAATGTGTGGTTCGGTTCAATCAACACTTGAAAAGCTTGTATAGTTTATACTTGCCTAGGTTTTGTTTTCATGTTCTTACTGTTTTTTTAGGGGTTTATTATAATAATAATTTTTAATGTGTCACTGTTTGTTGACTTATATAAATAAAAGTAAAAAAATTGTATTAACTATAGTAATATAATAAATTAATTTATATCTGATATTACTAACATCGAAAGTATGTGTTAATTGATTTTCAACGTTATTACAAGTAAGCAAAGCATAATTTACCATCGTTGTCATGACACTTTTGCTTCACAAGAGCTAAGAATATACACACAGTAAAAAAAAAACAGTAAAACAATTGGAACCATAAAAAAAATAATTAATTGCATAAATATTAAATTTTGTTTCTTCGTGTTAACTGAACCAAGAAAATAGTAATTGTGCAATATCGCATCAAGCTCTATAGTGTCACATACACCGTTTCAGAAGTGCATGTATTGCAGTTACAAGCGAAAACGCTAGTTAGTAACTGAAGCTAAGGAAAAAAAGAAACGTAAGCAGTTTCTACGAAAACCAAGTACTGTAAGCGTTGCTTCTAAGAATGTTTGTAAGAAAAACAGAATATAAAGTCATTATTATAATTAAAATCCACTTTAAATATAACTCGTCAATGAAGGTTATATAGAAAGACCTTACTTTGAAAAGATCGAACCAAACAACGATATGTATTCATTAAATTTCTTTTGAGACTATACCCACAGTCAGTGTTGTGGGGGTGTTGGGGAGCCAATTACGAATAGCATTCGTGTATTGTTTTTATTATATACTGTTAGATTCCACTTTACTTCATTAACAGAAACAAAACAGATTTCTTTTAAGATAAAGAAACTGCTAAAGTATAGTAGTTATATATATATATAATATAGTATAGTAATTATTTATACGTATAAAGTATAGTAGTTCTATATACGTATAGTTTAGTTATATAGGTAGTTTAAATAGCAAGATCCAAGTTATTGATTGGACTATTGGACTAGTTGAATTTGGAACTTATAGGTGAAAAGAAGCTTAAAAAGTCATAAAGAAAATCAAATATCTAAACATCGAAGTACCAGGAGTACATGAAGACAAAGCGTTAAACTCACCACTGTGTTAAAGAAGGCGTGATCCAGCGCCTCCGCTATTCTCAGCCTCTCGCTGGGCTCTACTACTAATAGCCTCCTGATGAGATCTTTCGGGTCCTCTGTAAAAGCCGATATATATATATATATATATATATTAATAGCGTAAGCCGATTTTTGTTCCAGTGATTATGGGACGATAGCTGCACATAAAAAATCGGTTATGGTCTCATTTTGAAGAGCTCCAGCCGTAGATGTGCAAAAAATAAAGAAACTTGTTTTAAGTTTCCAAATCCCTAAAAAATCTGTTGAATAAACGCGAAGTTTTGCGGGTGACCCACTAGTATATATTAATATCGTAAAAAAACGGTTATGGTCTCATTTTGAAGAGCTTTAGCCGTAGATGTGCAGAAAAATAAAGAAACCTGTCACAGGTTTCCAAATTCCTTTAAAGACTCGACCTAGAATCGACTTTATCAAATAATGTTTGATTTGACCCTGACTACCCACTTTCATCAACATCGAAATCGGTCGATTTAAGTAAAGCCAGTAAAACCTTATTACACCACCATTGGTTACATAAAATATCATTTGATATATCTCTCATCTCACCTAATGGTAAGTTACACCTTCGTCGTATCGTCGACGACTTAGGAACTGGCCACACCATCTCTATCCCGTCAAAGCAATATGAAGCATATTTCACAGAAAAAATATCGTTCTATATTAAACCAGCAATAGTCATGAATCAAACGTTTTTTTATTAATTCGAATACGAGAACTCGTAATGAGAATTTGTCACCTACTTATAAAACATTTGTTTGGCCGTATTGCCTCTGCGTTAAGAGTCAAAATCGGCGGTACAGACGTAGCTGTTACCTGAAATGTCCACCCACTCGGGGCTGGTGAAGGAGTACTTCCCCTCCATGATGTTCCGCAGCATCACCATCTGCTTGCGGTGCCAGAACGGCGGGCACCCCACCAGCCTGCAACCAGGGTTACAGAATACGTCAGTAACAGCAGGTTTTTTTTTAAACTTCATAAAAAGGAGGGCACTATAAAATAAATCCATTGTTTGCAATTAAATCGCATACATGTTTTAAATTCAGTGTTATTAAGTATTGAAACGACCGCTTCGGTGGCTGAGTGGCAAGCGCTCGGCCTGATACCCGAGGTCCCGGGTTCAATTCCCAGGTGGAGGCAGAGGCAGTGTATTTTGGATTTTTCTATACATATCCCGGATTTGTGATCACCAACTCGCTTTTGGCAAGCATGATTAACCCATTACCCGTCAATTGTAGCGATGACTTGATTTCAATGGTGGAGGCCTTCGCCCAGCAGTGGGACAGTTATAGGCTATTTACAGTAGCAGCGGCAATTTATTTTTTTAACAGACTAAAGAAGGAGGATACTATAAAATAAATCCTTTTTTGCGATTTACTCGCATAGAAGTTATAATTTAGTGTTGGAAAGATCTCCGAGCAGTATTTAAACTTTCTCGCAATTCAGCCTCCCGATTCCCGTAACAAAAACCGTATCGATATCGATATCGTAGCGACCGTTGAAACCATTTTCGTCGTTCGAACAAGGTTATACGGTAGATTTGAATACGGTTGGCTGGAACTTCGTTCGAACGACTTACAATTTTTTTTTTGATTGACGGAAGTGAATACGACAATTTTCAAGCTTCAACGACTTAGTCGCTACGATTTCGTTACGTCAAAGGCCTGTTGCATTACAGACTAGATGGTACTTACAGAGTGAACATGATGACCCCACACGCCCAACTGTAAAATAATACAAAGAACCATAAAAAAAATACATCAAACTTATAATAAAATTAGTGGATGACATAATACAGTACAATAGTATATGTTTCATTTACGTTTTTTGTTGCACCAAATTACCAATTGTTCTGCCTAGCCCTTAGGTCGACTGGTAGAGTAGAGAGGTATTTTATTATTGCAAAAAGATTAAATAAATAAATAAATACAGACATTAACACCAGTATTTATAAACGAGATAACGATTTTACATAAGCAGTAATTGCTTATGTAACAACTTTTATTCTAAAGAATAAATACCTAAAGGTAAGAAAACCGATGACGTCGAAAGCTCAAAGTCTGTTGCCATAACAAAAATGTTACTAGCATTGCACACATTAACAGTCGAAAGTAGGAGGAGCTCGATGGCGCAGTGGTTAACGCGTCCGGTCTGCGATTGCTGAGGTTAAGGAAACTTACGTAAAGACCGGTTATCGGATGGATGACCAAAAAAAATATCAACTCGAGCTCCTCTGTGCTTCGGAAGGCACGTAAAGTCGTTAGTCCCGTCTGAATTAGCAGTCGTTAACAACCACCAATCCGCACTGGGCCCGCGTGGTGGTTTGTGGCCCGTTCTTCATATCCATGCATAGGGAAGGGGCGTGCCCCACTAATGGGGACATAAAATGAGCTGATGATGATAATCGATAGTTTAATTTTTGCATATTGTGTTCAAGACGAACATGCCTTAAAATATTGTAAATAAAGTTTACATTACAGAATAATTAGTCTTGGGTTGTATTGTTGATTATGTAAACAACCGAACCGAACCGAACCGAACCGAACCGGTGAAACTAAAGAAAAAGGAAAAATAATCGCTCATTAATTAGTATGAAAGCATAAGAAACAAAATAGCGATTAAATATACTGGTAACTTGTTACTAGACTAAACTTGGACATGTTATTTTTAGATAAAAGCGGTCAAACAACGAAGCTCATTACATCTACTACCATTTATCTACTATTCAAGTTATTATAATAATTAATTAAGTTATTTCAAGTTATTTATAGATTCCCAAATAAGCACGTGACAAGTGCGTTACTTGTATCTTATTAAAATTAAGACCTTATTGTGTAGTTGGCACATAATTAACTACAGGCATGGACTAATTATATATTGTAAGTCCGTGGTTAACGTGCGTTTAAAAACACGAAGAAGCCTTTACAAGATTATAATCCGAACGCGTGACCTTCTGCGGCACCGACCTACATGAGTAAATAAAATACCAATACTCATGTGACTCTACATAAACCTAACTAATATTATAAATGCGAAAGTGAGTTTGTTTGTTTGTTTTTTGACGTGTAACATCTTTCCGCTCGCTTTATTTATAAGCAATTTGTGGGAGTGATTTCGTGAAATGGGACGGAAGTATGTGTAACAGTGTAACAGGAAGTCGGGGAAGCGCGCAGGCGCGCGCCCTTTTGTAAATTTAAGATCGATATTCATAATACTATTATTACATGACATATTATTATTGTACGCGACATATTGTGTCATTTGACTATCAAAGGTCATTTTGATATGTTAAATGTCTTCTAATGAGTATTTACTGCATTAATTTTATAATTATAAAATGACCTATTTTTTCAGAATATAATGTGAAAATTGCTAATTACTAAGATGTGATGTGATGTCAAATGTTACACATCATAATATGCGACTACGTCAGGCTCGCTCGTTTTTTGTTTGTAACTCTTTCACGCGTAAACGATTCAGCCGGTCATCATGAAATTTCTTACATATATCAAAGTATCATTTCAAGAGTATAATGAAGGACTGATACTTATATTTTTTTAAAAGTGAATTTGTTTGTTTGCTTCGCTTTAACGCGTAAATTATTTATCGATTTGTTTGTTTCGTTGTCATAGAAACTGTCAAAGCGGTACGATGTCCGGCGGGTCAGCTAGTTAATTATAGACCAAACAAACTTTTGATTTTTATTGTAATTAATTTATTTTTATTTATTTTTTGTATCGTTTTTATAAAGCCAAATAAATTATTAACTTACTTTTGAACTTACTATTTTAGAAGCGTCGATAACCAAACGTATATATCGGTTTGAAATCGTGGTTCTTCCCATAGCATAGCTTAACACGCTTGTAATGCTAAAAATACGCTTGTATTAGCTTTCATGATGAGGTAACAGGAATAATATAATTTATATTTATATAAATAATAGAGTTTTTAATAGTTATTATTCAATATTGAGATAACACGTTTAAACAGTCATAGCCTATTCAATATTTACGGGTAATTAATTAAAAATGTTTATTTTCTTCTACATTTTGTAGAAATAACAAAATGTAGAAAATGTAGAAACAAAATGTAGAAATAGAAATAAAAAAATGTGTAAATACAAAATGTAGAAGAAAATAAACATTTTTAATTAATTACCCGTAAATATTGAATAGGCTATGACTGTTCAAACGTGTTAGCTCAGCACGCGTTCATAATATCATAAGTGCAGATAGCCCCGTCGCTCGGGATACAACCTTGTGTCTACGCTATCAAATTTCAGATTACAAGGAACACGCGACGACGGTTGCGTGCGTCATTACAGTGCATTATCTATAAAGGAATAAGTGTTGTAACGATTATTGCTTAATGAGCTGTTACGTAACTAACGAGTTTAAATAATTAAATAATAAAAAAGATATCAAATCAATACAAACGCGTTGAAATGTCGCATCGTTCAGCACATTTTTTCGTTTCTTAATTAAAGAGATTGTGAACGTCACTGTGTTTGTTTGTGATTTACGTAATACCGCTGGATTGCAGCGTAAATCATAAACTACTAGAAAAATTCAACAAGTCTTCTGGTGTCTCGGTAGCTTAGTTAGCGGTCAGAGCATTGGAGCGGTTACCCAAAGGTCGTGGGTTCGATTTCAACTCGGGTTCCTGAGTTTTTTCTAGTAAAATTATATCTTAAAGAGGTTGCTTTTTGCTGCCTCTGGCTTATGCAACGTGACCAAAACTTATCTGGGTGACGAGAAACTTAAAAGGTTCCTCAAGCCACGAGATCAAAACATCCTCAGGTTTTCCTTCTAAAGGGATGACATCACGCAGGCCATCAGCTCCTCCCTTACCCCTTTTTGGTACCCCTATTAACTACCCCTCTTCCCTACTACCCCTCACCCCTACCAGATTCTCCGAAGCGTTCCGGTCGGAATCAAGAGCGGAACAGCCTAAGGACTCCTCTAAAGGTAAATGTGGTGGTGGTGATCATTATGATGATGATAATAACTCACATGTCCACCTCCAGTCCGTAGCCGGGCGCGTCCTCGAACATGTTGGCCTTCAGTGTCTCCGGCGCGAGGTACCCGGGCGTGCCGCATAGCTCTGGAAACGGCATTGTTCTATTAAAATATATATTTTTTACAAAGCATTTTGTAAAACATTAAAATCTCTGGAAACGTTAAAGTATTTTGATTATTTTTAAAAGAAAACTCTATTCAAAATCTTTGTAGAACCTACAGATCTTCGGCATGTTGAAGGACACTTCATACGGATCTACTCGTATATTACATATTTAAAAAAAACTTTACACAAATTACTATGAAAAAATAATAAATACATTTTTATGGCTTCCGCATTCGTGTTATGATTTTGCAGCAACTATAACTTATAAGCTATTTTAAATAAACCATATTAAAAATCTCAAATACGACGTGCTTTAGAAATACATTTTAAACCGTTGGGACTGACACTTGACACTTTAACCAAAATGACGTGCTAGCGCGGTGGGTTCTGCCACAAACTCTTCATGTGCATGTAGGAATGCCAAAACCCAGCAGTGGGTTAAAAACTGACGTACAGCTTATCGAAGGACTTAAGCCTGCTATCTGGACAAAGGTCTTTGTTTCTCAGTGCGACTAACACAGCCAGATGTAACGCGAGATAGCCGACACGCAACCCAGGGCTCATAGAGCGTGACCCGCCATTGTAGTAGGCGCCGAGGGCTTGTGTCAAAGTAATATAATAGACCATCGCATTGTCACAAAATTTATAAATAAAATATCAGATTAGCCCACTGAAATGTTTTAGGTTAGTAGTTGAATCGGATGACGTGTTTGACAATTTGTCTTACGCTTGGCCTAGAACAGCGTAATAACTGTCGAATTCTGTGATCTTGACTTTGAATTAATTGGTCGTCAAATGGACGAGGGTGCCCCTAGAAGCTGAAATGTCTCTGTGATAAAACTAGACATTACTCACTGAACCGCCTTTTTCCTTTCCTGACCGCCTTGGCAAAGTCGAAGTCCGTGATCTTCACGTTGATCTAATCATCCAGCAGGATATTCTCAGGCTTAAGGTCAAGTAGACTCACTAGTCTACTTACTTACTTACATTTCAGCTACTAGGAAGTGTCCTAGTAGCTGAAATGTCCCTCAGATTAAACTAGACATAACTCACCGAACAGCCTTTCACCTTCCTTCAGCACCTTGGCAAAGCCGAAGTCCGTGATTTTGACGTTGAGCTGATCATCCAGCAGGATATTCTCAGGCTTGAGGTCCCGATGGACGATGCTCTTGCTGTGCACGAAGCGGACGCCTTCGAGCACTTGCCTGAACATAACAGTACGCTTGAGAGTGCATAGCATATATATAGGGTGTTAAGAAAAGCAATTTGGAGGCTTAAACCACATGGTGTAGTACGTTGCGACTGCAGCAGGCGAAGCAGTGTGTTTTATAAAACAAGTAAGGAACCTAAATATAGTAATAAGTAGGAACCCAAACATACAATTTATGGGTTTAATGAAATGTACGTAACTTACACGATACGTGGTTTAAAGCTCCAAAGTACTTTTCCTAACAACCTGTATATATAGATTGGTAACTACATGTAGATATCAAGTAGTTATATAAGTAACTCAAGACTATTCTCTCCTCAGACCCACTAACCACCATTGGGCTATCGTAGTTGGTTATGATCACCTATGTGTTATATTCCATTTGGGAAGGCTTAAGCCTGAACAGAGATCGCTTTTATATTAATTGTGATAACAATTATGATAAATATCTATATATATAAAAATCAATTGCTGTTCGGTTGTCTCGCTAAAACTCGAGAACGGCGGGACCGATTTGGCTAATAATGATTTTGAAATATTTGAGGAAGTTCAGAGAAGGTTTAACGGTGAGAAACAAATAATAAGTAGCGAAAAATACTAAAAACGACAATTTAATTTTCCAATACAAAATTATTTGTTTGTTTTGTTGTCATGGAAACTAAAAGCGGTACGAAGTCCGCCGGGTCAACTAGTTATTATATAAAGATAAAGACTCTTCCTAATAATAACTACAAAGTTGGCTTTATATACAATACTTTCTCCTTATAGAAACGCAAATCTTGACAAGTATTGCGTTTAGCACATGACTAGGATTTAAAGCGAGTTTTAAGCTTTAATTCTTTAATATAATTATTCTTATTTATTCTTTAATTATACATTCAAGTATAAACGTAGTTTTAAAAACTTTCGTTCTAAATTTTTCCATTCAGCGGTACAATCGTTATAATTTTAGTTTACATCCAATTTACGCAGGCGATTCTAATGAGGTACCTTTGCTGGATGTTTTCAGCACGTGATTACGTTTATCTCGAAACGATAATTATTGAAATAAAAATACTGAACAGTTGAATCAAATAAATAAAATAATAGTTACACAATTACACTTTAGATAATGATTACACTTTCCACATTAGAAATTGATTATTTAATGTGAGAAACTCTAGAAAACAACATAAAAGTAGGTATTAAATTATTCAAAGATCAATCACATACCGACCGAAGTGACATTCATTAATAAATCACATTAAAATATCATCAGGGTTTGTGGGTCTCCTCTCCTGCAAACACTGAGCCATAGACCTTTTTGTCTATGTTTTTTTTGGTAAATAAATATACTTATTATTATTATTTTCTTTATTTATTTTTTCTCATATAAATTTTCATTTTTAAATATTAAACAAAATAAAAAAAAAAATTAAAAATATAAAAAATAGGGTAGGTCCGCCGGCATCGGGACCAGGGTCCAAGCTATCGGTGGTTAGGGCTCCAGAGACAGGAACCTCCTCACAATGCGTGCCGTATCGAGGAGAACTGCCTTCTGAATCAGGCTCTTTATCCAGCCACTTAACGAGAGCCTCATTAGATGTTGATCGAGGCTCTTGGCCATCAGGCCGTTATTATTATTATTATACTCTTTATTTATTTTCTTTCTTAAGACTAGATTTTTACAATATTTTAATATAAAAACAATAAAACATTATAAAAACCTAATTCTAGAGTACCACCAGCAGCGGGGCAGGGCCCAAGCTACCGGTGGTCAGGGCTGTTATTATTATTATTATTCTCTTTATTAAATAGATTTCTTAAGATTTTTTTTTACAATTTTTTATATAAAAACATATTTACAATATAAAATATTATAAAAAACTTAACCTAGGATGCCACCGGCAGCGGGGATAGACCCAAGCTATCGGTGGTTAGGGCTGCAGAGTGAGGAACAATAACATTAACAATTATTATTATTATTATTTACCTTGCGTACCACTTTAGCAATGCGTCTAAAACTATTTCGTACATATCAACGAAATCAACACACTCTTTCTTCTTGTCCAACTTTTCGGATAATCCGTTAAGATACACACACAGAGACATATTGTATTATCTAATTTATTTTATATTTGCGAAAATAAAGAATAAAACAATAAATTATCACGATATTATTATTCAATAAACAACCAAGTAATTAATTTATTACGAAGTTACGAACGCGATATACTAAAAGCGTAGAACTGCGCAAGAGTTCGCAAACGACTGAGCCGAGCCACGCAGGACACGCTGTCGGAAAGGCGTAGAATCAAAGCGGATCCCGGCTTATCTTACGCTTTATGTCTTAAAGAGATACTAGATAATCATCTTTTAAAAATTAGCGGCAATGAAGCACGTCACACGTGCAACTCCAGTAGCTGGGTCACGTATACATTGATCTATCATCATTAGATTTACTCGTTTTTATTTAAATTTACATCAATATTCGGGAATAATTATAAAATTGTTACTAAATTCAATATAATGTTAGTACATTTTTATAAATTTAAGACGTTGATTTGCCATTTTTTTTTAAAGTTGACTGGTTGATATTGTAAGAATAATTATTGAAGTGATCATTTGATTACCATGATTTTATGGTTTTGAGTATTGTATGTTCGATACACAAAGCTCAATATTCATTGTCAACCATGTTATTTTTTTTGAGTGTTTGCTAATTTCCTCAGACGGCATTTTCAGCTTCACCGGGCTTTTTTGGGGGCGGCCAGAAACTTAAAGGGTTCCTCAAGCCGAGAGAAACGAAGCACCTTCGGAGGTTTTCTAGAGGGAACAGCATCACGCACTATAGTGCGTGTCCCCGTGCCCTCCTACATTCTCCGAGGGGTTAGGATGGGATCGGAAACCATGTATTACAAAAAAGAATATTTTAACTAGAAAATAAAATTACATATAGCGATATTGTTTTCTAAAGTTTAAGCGAACACTACACAATGAAATGAACCAACTTTTACGGATCTACTCGCGTTTATTGTATACATTAGTTTTAATTAATGTTTATCCCGACGTTTCGAACCCTTTGTCACAGGGAGACAGGGTCTCCGGGGATCCGCGAGTAATATGCTTATTGCATCTGCTATAAGCATAATATATATTATAACTGAGAACAATCATATAACAATAGAATATTTAATATTAATGTGTTCATTACTGTTTTATCTTGATCATATTGTCGCATGCGACTGTCCCCATGTCCCCATGTATCCATGATCTACTTGGTTGACATTACGTATCATAGAAGTGATTGGTAACTAAACAGGAAATCTAAAATCCTTGATCTTTAGGTTGTTAAGTGTAGGTCACTGGTTACAAAAGAGGCATAACACCTGATAATCTTTATCTTGTATGACCTACAACTAATAACTGTATTATACTATACTTGCGATCGAGAGACCGCAATTTTATCCGCGTAAATATGAATATTTGTATTTATAGTCCTGCAGACTTAAGAGATCTCGTTTAGAGATAAGCTCACCATTTTAAAAGTCTTGTAGAACATGTATTTGTGTTTTATATGTACACTAATAAAGTATTAATAAAATAGAAAATATTGGTCAACTCTTTGATATTCTACATGCCTATACAAATAAAAATCTATTGCTGTTCGTAGTCTCGCTAAAACTCAAAAACGGCTTGACCGATTTGAATAACTTTTATTTTGTTTTTTCCGCTCTAACACAAAGATGGTTTAGGAAATAAAAATAAGGGAAAACTCAAAAAAACAGCTGAGAAATCGAAAAATTAAAAATTAATTATTTTGTATGGGAATCGCCACTTTGGATTACTCTTATTAGATGGCGTTCGTGCTGTTATACCCTTGCTATGTACCGGGATGCCTGCCAAGTCAGCATCTCTATATTTGATATATACACATGCCACGGGGTCGAAGAGGCAGTCCAACTTAGAACTCGTTACGGGTCGGAACTCCAAAAATAATTCTATATGTTAAAATACTATTTCTTACATAAATCCTATTTCCAGTTAATAAGTTTCTTTTTTTTTTTAAAAACCTAATTGCCATTTCTCGTGTAACAGTGCCAAATCTATATATTAACGTGAAGCAAAACCTTGGGGGTTTCTTAAGCAAATTGCGCGCATGGAGGAGTGTGAGATTTGGTATACTTAAAGTTTATATGGAAAAGATCTCACATACGTCAAAATATATGTACCTTTGAGTTTTACAAATACATTAAATTAAATAAACATTGTTTCACACATTTTTCAAAAATGGAAGAGGAGCGCAGCGGCCGAAATCTGTCAATGCCAATTCAAAAACCATGCCAAAAACACCTATTCTATTTTCTTTTTTTTAATGAAAAAGCAAAGCAATGGCTTTGGACTTGGATAATTTGTATACAACCCTGCAGCCTAAATGAACACTTCTCATTGTAACGTCGCGCCGGTATAACACAATTGAATGGCTTTGGGAGACTCTTCAGGTAAAATCACACAGCGCCGCCGGCGCCGGTAGCATTCTGGTAGCATAAATTAATTCCCTACAAGTCAAACCATGCTAGACAATACACCACTTTTAGTAAAAAAAAACATAATTTGCATGTCTTTATTCATTATACTTCGAGATCCAAGATGGCGGATGTGATTTTTTTAAAGAGCCTATGGGTTTCGTTTCCAAGGTTTCTATGGGTGCTGATTATGAATGTAACACCTATTTTATGATCAAAGATAGCGGAAGTGATTTATAAAAAAAATGGAAGTGGGTATCGTTTCCAGGGTTTTTGTGGGTGCTGATTATGAATATGTATATTATTATTATTATTATTATGAATATGTACATTTATTCTGTGACAAAAGATGGCGGACGTAATTTAAACAAAAAGTGCGTATGTGTATCGTGTCCAAGGTTTTCATGGGTGATAATTATGAATATAACATCTATTTCGAGATCCATGATGGCGGAGGTGATTAAATAAGGAAATGGCTAAATGGCTTTTTAAAAGTGCATATCGTCGTTGATACTGCAATATCGCGGAACCAACAGTGGTTAATACCGCGCAATTTGGTAGTGACCAATTTTACAGGAGAACGAAAAAACCTGTTATGTTCTTTATTACTACGTCTTTATCCGATTAAACTATAAATATATTTAAAGATTTAGGTACTTTTGCACACGGGACGACGCCAATGGCTATTTAGAACCTATACGCGCGTAATCTCAATTTTGATTTTTTTGTAGTTCCGCGTTATTAGCAACTGTTGGTTACGCAGTATTGCAGTTTCAACGACGATATGTGTATCGTTTCCTAGGTTTTCATGGGTGCCGATTATGAATGTGACATTAATTTAGAGATTTAAGATGGCGGAGTTTTAAAAAAAGTCAATATTGGTGTTGCTCATTAAAGTTCGTAAAGAGAAAGGAGGCGTGCAGATGATTGGAACTGTCAACCATAATTTTGCACACCTTTGAATCGAAATAGTAAACATCTTTTAATAAAAATTACGGTCGAATTTCGACCACTAAATTCAAAATTCAAAATTCAAAATCATTTATTCAGTTTAGGCTACAAGTAGCTCTTGTGAATGTCACTATGCCATCGGTTCGTAAGTCTACTCTGGGCGGGAGATCTTGTACTGAGAAGAACCGGCAAGAAACTCAGCAAGTGTCCAGCTCTTTTCTCCCTTACAGCGTCAAAAATATTGGAAAATCCCTATCATAACAGGACACTTTCCATTACAAATAAACACAAAATTATAGAAGACAACCACAACATGTAAATAAAAAAAAAATATCACAAAATAAAAAAAAACTAAGTTAACAAATTTACATCAGGTAAAAGTTTCAATTTCCACAATGTCATACAGTACCACTAAAGTTCTCTAAAAAAAAAATTGGTTAAGAAAAACCAAGTCAAACTACAGTAAATAATATTAAAAATAAGATAAGTATGCAAGAGCAGACCAGCCTCCAGAGGCTCCAGAGGCACTGGGCGACCACTAGTCTATATATTAATACGTGAAGCAAATTCTTTGGGATCCTTTTTAAGCAAATTGCGCGCATGGAGGAATGTGAGATTAGGTATTTAAAGTTTTATATGGAGTAGATCTTACAAACATTAAAATATATGTATAATGTCTTACAAATACATTAAATTAAATAAACATTGTTTCATACATTTTTCAAAAATTTCAAATATGGAAGGGGAGCGGCCGAAATCTGTCAATGCAAACTCTCATTTTTAATTTTTCATTGCTTAGGATACAATCCCTGCAGCCTAAATAAAATATTGTTTCAAAAATGGAATCAGAGAAACGAAGTAATAGGGGTTAATGACAAACACTATTATAATCCTCCCTCGGTGGCCGAGTGGCTGAGCGCTCCTTTGCCCCCCTATCAAAACATATTGCGCGCACACAGGACTGTAAGACTAAGCATAGTTAAAGTTCATGGGGAGACGGAGTGCAGAAATATAAAATGTATGTATAATAAGTGTTACAAAAAATAACTGCAAAGGATATTAAAAAATGAGGATGATTTGAATCTGTCAATGTCGAACACATATTTTTTTTAAATTGTCAATGCCATTGTTACCTACAAACCCTTCAGGCGAAATAGTAAACATCTTTTAAGAAAATTACGGTCGAATTTCGACCACTGGGCGACCACTAGTATTTATTAAAACTTAGACAGGGCAACGTATCTCGGGTCAGCTAGTATTTTATAAATAACAAGTGGGGAATGCCATGCGGTACTAACTGCCGTACTCAGAGACGTCAATTAAGTTTAATGACAATTAAATGTCTTTCCTTCTCTATTTAGCACTACACATAAGAAAGTGACAGCAAGAGAGTTAATTGTCATTAAAACTTAATTGACGTCTCTGAGTACGGCAGTTAGTCTGTCTATTAGCTTTAGTTCCTGAGCATTACATTTATAAGAAAAAATAAACACAGCAACATTGTTTTGCGTTTATTTAATGACACCAATAACAAACCAATAACACCTTGAAAACTCCGTAACTGGGAAGCAGGAAACAAAGACGTCGCAACAGCAAATTCCTTTACTATGTTGTACCCAATCAAAGCACTTAATTATTAGCATATAAATAGTAGTGTTAATTACGTGTACTATATTGGTTTGAACAGTTTACGTAAACATCACATATTGAAAAAAAAATACACTCGTAAAACGTTTTTTTTTCAGAAATTAAGTTTTAAATCTGCCTCTCTTATTTTGTGAATTAGTGAACGTAACGTAGTAACTATTAGGTTAATATTAAGGATATATGAATAACACATAACATTTTGAGAAAAGTGCCTTATTTCAAATTCCGCTCTACCCTGCAATACCCTAATCAAGGTCTAGAGTCAGTGCTGACAGCCGGGACCAACTGCATTACGTGCCTTCCGAAGCACGAATGAGACCAAACTCACCTCATGATGTATCTGGTCTTCTTCTCCGACAGCGTGACGACAGATGTGAGGTAGTCGAACAGCTCACCGTTCTTGCACAGTTCGAACACCAAGAATATGAACGTCTCCGACTCGAACACGTCTTGCAGTTCAACTGAAACAAACAACCAATTCTAAGTGGCACAATTAAGTAGGTAGTAGCCCTCTAACAGACTTAAATTTTTAACTTTCAATCTTATCGCAATCACATGAAGTACAAAATGTGGTGGGAATATACATACATTACATTTCTGAGTGAAAGGGTTAAACAATACAAGTAAATAGTAGTATATAATATTGAGGGTGGCGGAAAGCAGTGAATGAGGCTCGCACGGGACCGGCTAAGTTGGCGTATAGGGGAGACTTACACCCAGCAGCGAGTGTCCATGGTTGAAATGATGATGATCATGTTAGTAATAGCAAAGACGCAAGCAGCACAAAACCCATCGATAATGAGAAAATCAAAAGAAAGCACTTAGTATCTAAGAAGTTTGAGTACACTCCTGGTAAAAGCAGGTAGATATTACGTTTCCATGAGGCATCTCTCCTGAGAAAGAACTCGTTTCATTGTCTAATATGGCATTACCAATGTCTTGTCGGAAATGGTCCTTTGCTGCGGATAGTTTGCTTGCGCAGGGTTGTCCGGCACTTCTCGTATAACTCACTCATAAATATAAGGGTGTCTTACGATTGGGATGCTGACGCGTCGCGTACGCCACGTTAGCCGTCCTGGGACTCACGGCTGGACACTTACCTACCATCAGGTTCGAAGAAGGCCAAGCCTTTCTCCATTGTGGAAGTGTGTGAATGATAGTCTAAGTATCTAGGTTGTTTGAGAATAGCTTTAGAAAGCTGGTAGAAATGAAATGGATATTACATATCTTTAGGGCTACTAATTTGATACACTTGTCCTAAAAGTACTATAAAGAACTCGTTTCCGGATCTAATATGGCATATGACCTGATGAAAATGGTCCTCTGAGCTGGATAGTTTGCCAAAATCCGTAGCATAAACTCACTCACTAATATAAGAGTGACCCGCCACCATCCTGAGGATGTGGATCTCCTGGCGCGTCGCGTCACACATCGTGTGCGTGTCCAAGCCGTCTTGGGACTCCTGGCTGGACACTAACCATCAGGTGAGAAGAAGGCCAAGCCCTTCTTCATTGAGGGACAAAATGGTACTGGCATGGTGACATAAAGACTGATAAATTCTTAAGGAGACATATACCCAACAGCGTGTGCAGAGGGGTGACAAATAGTCTAAGTACTTATATGTTGTTTGAGTAAGGTACAGCTTCGGTTACCTATCTGGTAAAAGAAGGAAGTGAACTTTATGTATCCTTAAGGCAACTATATTGAGACACATCAAGTCTTTAAGAGTACTGGATAAAGAACTCGTTTCGTGGTCTTATCTGGCTTTATGACGTGATAAAATGGTACTGTGAGGCGGATATTTTCCCAAAATCCGTAGCATAAACTCACTCACTAATATAAGGGTGTCCCGCCACCATCCTTAGGATGTGGATCTCCTGGCGCGTCGCGTCGCGCATCGTGTGCGTGTCCACGCCGTCCTGGGACTCCTGACTGAGGTCGATGATCTTGGCTGCATACTCCCGGCCCGTCTCCTTCTCCACACACCGTCTGACTGTCGAGCTGATGCCTCTGTTGGTGTAAGGTTATAAAGGATGAGTGGTAAAAATTATCTAATTAAAACAAAATACACACGCGTTTTTTTTTTATTAGGTCTGCTACTAATAGTTTCTGGTACAGAAGTCCCGGATACAATTAACAGCAGTGGGCACAAATTTTTATTATTATACAGATTGTATGCTTGTTTTTAAGTGCGCCTGGCTACCACATCTTATCTTGGTCTGATTCCATAACAAAAATATTGGTATATAGCATTGATTGAAATGAAAAGCAAGCTCTTAGTTGTAGTGAAATAAAAAAATTGTTAAAAGGTTAAACAACGAAGGGGCTCTGCTGAGAGTCGCGCCAGAGTGAATAGGAGGCATCCCATATGCTTAAAAAAAGTTATGAATTTTTGAATACTTTATTCTATTAAAGATATAGCCCTGACATGTTCAGAATACTGTACTACTTAATAAGCCAATGTTTCTCCACTGCAGGGCCAAGAATTTATATATAAAAATAATTAACATGTAAATTGGTTAACAACTCAGGTATGCACTTACAATATTGAGTTCATAGTACAGTTAATTGAAGGTCTATATGAGTTAGCTATTAAAAACAATTATAATAAAGTAAGTTTATGTATCTTAAGGCAGGTTAAAAGTTATGATAATGATAATATCCATGACAAGTTACAAGTTGAGCTGCAATTATCACCTTGTACTGTCACGGATATTGATTGCTAACCCAACTGCTTATATTGGTTATTTATATTATAAACTATCTTGTATCTAAACTTTATACACTATCATCATCAATCAACAACATCAGGCAATCATAGTCACATTTACATTAAATAGCTGTTAGTTTTCTTATCGCATTTAAATAAATAAGAACAATATTAACTGAAACCGCCAAAAAGCTAGAGACGTAGAAGGGTTTGGAGATGGTCCTTGCCTTGCAGTAGGATGAAATAATTTTAGTACAAACAAACTAGCACTTCACATTTTAAAACATTTAGAAAAAACTTTTTTTTATTTAAACAATTTATAACTTATGTTAGCCGCAACGAATTTCCATTAGTCAAATTGTTTTTGGAATTGGACCAGTAGTTCCAGAGATTAGCCCTGACATAAAAACAAACAAACAAACAAAAACCCTTGTTACCTCTTTATTGTCTAGAAGATATAGTATATAGATAGATTATAAAAGACAGATAGATAATAGATATATTGATATAGTACAAATAAATACTCAATGGTTTATTGTCAAGTTTTTTGGTTATCTTTCGAATCAATCCTATACTTTTTGTTACAGTAGCATGCATTATAATCCTGGTTAATAAAATCAACTAACAACATAATAATATTATAACCCTGTAATAATATAGTCCTGTTTCTAGTTTATTAATGTGTTATCTGTTATCTGTTGGGATTTGTTTGTATGCAACATACCATACCTTATCTGTTAACTTGATCAAATGTAGGTACAAAACTTTAAATTTAAAGAGGCTGCAGAACTATCAGCAATGAGTTTAGTCATAATAAGAGTTAAAAAAATTAGATATTTCATTCTAAGACAATCAGTTCATAATTATCATATCATATTGTTTCATGACATTCAATGATTTGATGCTAACAAGTGTTCATATACCTACATAGTGTCACATCATTGCACATTGTATGGCTACCTATGCCAATGTTGTAAATTCCAGTTGACTACATAAATTATAAGCATACATTAATGGTAATGAAACTACTTTTACAGATTTACTCGAATTTATTGTATACATTAGGTTTAATTCATTAATTTGGTAGCTTGTACATTAATTGTTTAGTAAAACTAGAAACAGTAGAAATGTTACTATTGTCTGAAACTATGAACTGTTTGAGACAATAGTAACATGATTAGTCTGTAGATTAGATAAAACTGTTAGATACATAGTGAACACTATGAGCAAAATATTCCATTATCAATACCTACACATATTGACATGATTGTAAATGAAGATGATACTGTACACTGGATTTAGATGTTTTTATCTTGGAGGATTCTGGGATTCAAATGCAATATAAAGATAAAAGTATAAATATATCTAAAAAAAATATCTCTAAATTGATAAATCAATAGAATAGTACCTAAACTGATTGTTCTATATTGTACCTACTAATTATATAATACAGTGAAAATTTAGACATAATTTTAAATAGTAGTATTTTTGTTTAGACAGTGAATATTACAGATGCCATTAATTTGTGCCCATAAAACTTATTAGTACCCATTATACCACCACCACACTGTTCATATACTAGAACAATGGTTGTAAAAACATCTGGGTTTTAAAATAATAAAATAAGAAACAAAACAACAGTTGCTAGACCAATCATTTGTTTTTGCATATAGTTTGGACCTTTATTAATAATATTAACAAAGGTGTTAATTAATAAGATGCATTCATAAATAGATAATATAGGTAGTATATTATTTCTTTATTGAAAATAGGGTTGATCTTTTTTAATTTTGAGTTAGAAGCATTTGAGTGATATGTTTTTTTTTAAAAAAAAAATAATTTTCACTCACTATCAAATGATTTAATAGAACTGCAGTGAAATTTAATTCAACTAAATGCAGTTTATAATAGCTGAACACAATTCGTTTTAGACATACTAAGGATAATAATTTCCAAGGTCATTAGAGACTTACAACAACCAACATACTCTACTCAGTTTCGTCTAATGATTACATGCCTCCTTTTAAAATTGGCACCAACGCAACACAGGAAGTAACGATTGTTCGTAGTGATGAAGTGAAGATATAACAACAAAAATATACCTCACCTGCCTATTATCTCCTTGGGTTCATATTTAGCATAAAATTCTTTGGCCGCATCCTTGTCTGGCAAATTATCATCATCTTCTTCTTTTGCCATGCTGCTCACGATGGTAGCTGTTATGTTTGCTAATTAGTTAGACGTAATTAACCCCGTAACACAATGACGAAAGGTTAATATTGTGGGATACAACTAAATTATCAATAGCACCGCAAAATCACAAAGAAATTTGCAGGACAACACTTAACTTTAAAGAAGCTGTTACCGTTAAGCGATTTCAAATTATAAAATTATTTTTCGAATTTATCTTCAAATAGAAAAGGTCACAGAAAATCCATTGGAATTGGATTTTATGGAGAATGAATGAGAGAGAATCAAAGACGGACACTGACTGACAGTGATGTAATAAAGCTGTCAATGTGACAGCTAGTAGCAAAAACTTTTAAAGTTCTTTTTCTTGATATAAAAGGCAGAGGGATCTTAGGTAATCATAATATCATCGTTGCAGTTGTATTTTTCACGTTAAAAAACAGTTGCTGAGGCTTACGCGAAAAAATCATTGATATTGGCCGGTTTATTATATAAATTTTAATGTGTCTCTGATCTCTGTTGATATACTTCTAATTAAAATAGTCATATCATATAATGATTCCTGACATTTCTAAAACGTTAATTATAAAATTTCAGGAAAGTTTCCTAAGAAATTAAAAGTTTCCTAAGAAATTAAAAGTTTCCTGGTAGTTTTCATCTGTATCAGCAGCAGCCAACCGCGAAGATTAGAAACAGAATTCACTCAGAATTTTAAAAACTTTAGTTATTGTTGTGTGTGTGACACTTATTAAGTCAGCGGACATAGGCAGCTTCACTGCAGTTTAAAGCGCGTCCCACTAACGCCAACCGCGCCTCCCGGCCTCCGGGGGCGTGCGATCCTGTAGTCTTTAAGGCCCTTTTTAAGGCCAAAGGCAAACCTCAGGGGTTTTTACCGGGTTGGTCTTAATCCTTTTTAGAAAAAAACAAGGCCATCCTCGGATCCACGAAATCTGCGAGCAGATTTTACCCCGGGGCCAAAAAAAAATCAGAGGTTCTTCATAAGCACACACGGCACGGTATAATAATAATCTGTGATCCACAGAGACAACAGCTGATCATTGTCCATGGTTTTCTTATTTTCTTTTCCATATTCTATGGTTTTCGTCCCATCTCTTTCACTCTTGCTGATATGTTTTTGCTGCGGTTTCGTTCGTTTGCTTGTTGTTCCATCTGATTGTCTTGTTTACTGTGTAATGGAATTAATTTATATCTGAAATTGTTCCCGTGAACAATTTACGTGAATATTGTTGTTAGTAATTTGGATAACATCAATCACCGGCTACGGGCTTCTAAATACAGGTAAGTTGTTATTACGCATCGAATTTTTAGAGTGACATTCGCGATTGGTACATATTGGTACTTGAATATCTTCTATCAACCTTGAAATTTCATATAAAATGCCAGTTTTCTTTGTTCTAAATATTTTATTTGATGCTATAAAAATACTAGTTTTCTACAAATGTATAAGTGTGCTTAGATATTTTGTTATAGGTAGGTATGCTGTATGCAAAATCTGCCCTAGTTATCTAGGTCTATCTGAACTCAATTTATTCTTTTTGATGTCCTCAAATCCCTTTTCAAAATAATGCAAAATCTAATCACTAATGTTCTTGTAGGTAGGTAGGTAGAGTAATCTAATAAGAATTTTAAACATGTTTATATCTACATCAGGATGTATAAAAGTAAAAAATAAACTTTCAATTTATGTATTTTACATCCTTGTGTTGCTATAGTACTATTTAGTGCCTAGTAGGTAGGGAGAGATAACAAAACCGTTTGTTAATGTTTTTTAAATCCCTACCCACTGATAACAAATGGGTAGGTACGGTATTCTGTTCTACAATTAAATAATATGGATGTGACAACAATATGGTAACCATGTTGTAGACCAAGTGCTGTAGACTGCAGTGTTTGATACAACTATATAAAGTGTTTATTATTAAAATAATTAAATTTGAATGAAGGCTGATGTTATGTAGATAAGCCACTGTTCAGCGTTTTTCCATCCAAAATACACTCAGTAGAGCACAGCTCAAACAAAGAAAGTTAAAAATAAAAATAGTTACTTAAAAATATTACAAAACCTAATTCTAGCTAATTCTAGCTAATCTTAAATTGTTGTACAATGACATTGTTACTTACTATACGCAGTTGGTTACAAACTCAATTCTGCTATTTTAAAACTCACAATTGTGTCTCAGTAGCATAATTTAATAAATATTTGAATAGTCCTAGTCTTAACTGTCTTACTTAACTGTCTAGTCTTACTGTTATTAAACTATCAGATTTTGGTCTCCAATTGTCGTCATAATATGGTAGACATTGAAACCCACCAATCCATATTGATATAGTGTGGTGGACACCCAGTGTTCCCCCATGGAGGGAAGGGGCAGAGTCCAGCAATTGGACTTATATAGGCTGATGGAGATGATGAAACAATTATGGGAGTTTATATGTCTGACAATGATGCAATTATCCTTATCTAATTAAACCTTATTTATCTAATTAAACTGCATTATCCTTATTTACCTTCCAATGGTAAATACTAAGTAAATTTTATTACTAAGCTATATAAATTATTAATTTATTGATTAAATTTTTTTTTTAACAAAATATTCAGTGGTTGTTGTAAATTCTTATTTATTTGTGCCAAGTAGACATAACTATCAGTTTTACTACATATAACTACAATGTTGTTAGTTTGTTCAAGTGTGTTTGGTTGGTTGCAAATACCTTTGGTTATTTCATTATATCCAACAGTAGATGGCGCCACCAATATGTTAAATTAGATTCCTGTTAAAGGCAATGAAGCTATTGGAGCTTTAAGCTTCAATCCACTTTATGCAAACTTATAAAGATAATGCATTTTCTCAGTAATCACAATACTCAGCCTAGTTTTATCTATATTTAACAATGTCATCACCACATGCAATTTAAAAATTCCCGTCTCTTCTGGACGTAGGGCCTTCTCCATGTGGTAATAGACTCTTTGGTAAATATAACTTTTTTGTTTACGACCATCCCCTAAAAGTACTAGCTTGTTCAAAGGCCCTACCTACGCGAAAAGTGCGCTTTCTCTTCTTGGTTGTTGGATTAAGGATGTCTCCTCGCCATTTATATAGCTCCTCTAACTCAAGTGTTTATCATTAAATTGTCACGCATTATAATTTATAGAGGTCACCTACTCGAGGGAAATTGGCTTTGGCCTGCCATTTTGTTACAATAGCAAAAATCAGCGGCTTAACGTGTTTTCCGTTGCGTGGAAAAGCTCACGATTGTTACTTTGTTGGTCACTCATGCGGAAACAGCTTATTGTGAAAGCTTTTCAATATTAACGATCGTTACGCGAACGCTTTAGTTGATGCCATCGTGGTGCCTTTGTTTCATTCATCATCATTTGTGCTCGGTGACCTGCGGCAGACGCTTTCGGGATCTATTGGGGTGAACTCCGGTGATTGTTTAGCGGGCTTGTATCATCCTGGCGGCGAGTAAGGGAAACTGCAGTAGTTTTTAAAGTTATTCCTACAGTTGGCCCTTCTTCCCCCTTGGTGGGGTCGGTGGTAAGTCACACATAACTCTCGGAGCAAAGGTCTGCCTAATGCATTTTCCCCCGTCTTCGGGATACGGTTGTGTATGCTAACAACTAAGCTTTGGACCAGCATGGTTATGGCTCGATCTGCGTTATAAAAATAGGTCATAAAAGGTTTTTACAGAGTCGATAACGTGTCGGAGATTGAGAAGCTCGATAGCGCAGTGGTTAACGCGCCCGGTCTGCCATCGCGGTGGTTAAGCAACTTTTGCAAAGGCCGGTCATCGGATGGTTGACCAAAAATGTATCATCTCGAGCTCCTCCGTGCTTCGGAATGCACGTAAAGCCGTTGGTCCCGGCTGCATTAGCAGTCGTTAATAACCACCAATCCGCACTGGTCCCGAGTGGTGGTTTATGGCCCGTTCTCCCTATCCATCCATAGGGAAGGCTCGTGCCCCAGCAGTGGGGACATAAAAATGGGCTGATGATGATGATGATGAACGTGTCGGAATACCTCTGGTGTTACAAACATCCATAAGCGGCCGGCTTACGAATCGCTTTTCCCGCCCGCCTGTAAATTAAAAGAAATTAAAAAAGTTGTAACGTCTGCAGTGTTGTTTATTGTACAGGGATGAAGGTTGACAGATGTAGGGCAAGGACGCCGAAGGTCGTCTGGCCGCCATTCACCCCTTCCCGCCCTCAATTCCATATCGATAATTTGTTCCTACTACGTTACGTAATACTGTAGACTGGAATTGGGTTTTGAGTTTTTTAATTATTTGAAAGAGTTAGCTTCTGATTGTACCTATGGGATTGAATGTCGAGGTATGGAAGAAATAGGATACGAATTTGGGCTGATGCCAGCAGTTGGATGTATACCTAGGCTGTTGATTAGAACAAAATAATTAAAATGTCTTATCAAACATTAGGTTCCTTACAAATAAACAAAGAATAAGGTCCTAATAGTTATTCCGTGTTTTGTCTCCTTTACTCTAATTTGAAATGACGTTTAAATGACATGTACAAAACACGGAATAACTATTCAGACCTTATTCTTTGTTTATTTGTTAGGCACTATAAGTAAAAAGTTTCTAAAGTCTTTCTCCGTTTTATTATTGAAATGGTCCCAAATACCTAGTTATTTACTAGTAGTCGGTTGCTTGAGCTAAGTCCGATCATAATCATAATTATCGCGTGATCAAAGTACTGCCGCGAGCGTTGGGAAAACGTTATAAAAATCATCCATCGCAATAGAGCCAAGTTTTCTAGAAGGAACAGGTATTTTTATTGTATATTAATTGTGTTTTAGTACTGCCTTCTGTTACGAACTCTTTCGTAGTTTCAAGTTTTGCTTTTTCTTATTTTCAGAACGAATAATGTCGCTTTCAGTTAAAGCGGTTTTCGGATAGTTCGTTTGGTCTCCTCGTTTTTTTTCCTATACCTGTCTGCTTTTTAACTGCCTCGATGAAAATTACTCCATTTTCCAATCCCTGTTTGTCCATGAATCGGTTTAACACAACATAATTTTTCAAACTATTTAAAATATATATTTTAGTTACACTTTGATTCAAATTAAGATTCTGACACCTTAATTTTCTGTAAATGTTTTCTTTCCTAAGAACGTCAAGCGGGTATACAAATATTTAATCTAAAGTTAAAACTAATACTACTTACGTACAAAATAGGTTAAATAATAAAAATGGTATAAAACTAAGTAGTATTTTCCTTCGTGCTAACTAATACACAAAAAAAGTAATTGGTTACACAAACACGACGGGAAAAAGTTAAGATGTATATTTTGTTATATTAGGGCCAGGCCATTGACCTCACCTGGGTACCTAGTGTGAGTTTTATTTGTCATTCGATCACGTTAACGAAAACGACAACTTGTATGGCATTGACACAAAACGAGAAAGGTTAAAATTTTGTGAGATAAATAACATTAATCTAACTAATTAATGTCGTCATTTCATAGAATTTATCACATTAGCGTGACTTAAAGTTTACTATACGATTTTGGTAGAAGTTCGTGCTAGGCCCTCGTAATTGAAAGCACAGTAGCTGAAGCTACTTAAAGTTAGTTAAACTTAAAGTTAGATAAACTTCAACTTAAAGTTCAATTGTAATCAACACAGTAACTGAAATAACTGTGTTTTTAATTACGAGGGCAGCCTGATCTCCCCATGTGCTATTTGTTGTTTAAGTAATTAATGAGAGCAACTCATATCGCCTACTATTTTTTATATAGCAATGCGTTATTTGCGTTGGTGACGACATGCTCTTTAATCGTGTAGGCGACTTATGACGTGGTCTACTATATACATTAAAATCTAAAATTGAACTATACCAAGAGTAACCCTTACCTATAATTTACTATGGTTTCAAAATATAGTCTACTAATTCAGTAACGTCTCAATAGTGTGTCAGTAGCCGGATTTTAACATTTGGATAATGGGGAAATTGTCGATACCAGGTCCTATATAATCTATACACGCATAGCAACGCGCAATTGATACTTTTTATAGCTACATCGAAACAGTTTTATTTCTACATCTGTTAGGTAACTGACTGATAGTGTATCTAGGTATAAAAATTAAGATTGAGCGCAATATGCCAATGCCTATATTCTGCTATTCAGAAATTTCGTGTGTCAGTGCAGTGGTCTTTTTTTCGAGGAAATCGTTGTCCGAATCATCTTGCGGGCTCTGACTCCGCGAGGTACTAATGTGTGGTTAGTGATGTTCTGGCAGACCCACTAAACATCAGTAGTACCCTTCTGCCGCTCGGGCAGGACCCTGAGCACTGTGGACATTTGCCGCCCGCCACGCCGGCCGCCGCGGTGGTCCCTTCAGGCACATGAAGGCGAACACACACTATGAGGCGCTAAACCCCTCCGGTGCTGGGTGCCTCTACACCTTGAGCAGTTATTCGCGGGAAGTGTGGGTAGGATGGTAGTAGGTTCCCCCACCCCTGCGACACGCACGGCCAGGAGTCTAGGACGGGTAGTGCTGCCCGTGCTACCGTCTCCCGATCATGATATTTTCTTCATTCTGCTTCATTCCAAAAGTCAAAATGAGAGCACTAACACACCATGGACGTTTAAAAATACTAGAATCGAGACTGTATAAACACTTAATTTTCTCTATTTCCACGTAACCTTACCACATTTAATCACAGCGTTCACGTTCTGTGAAGATACTAATCGTGATCGTACGCCATAATACGATGTAAGTACCAATTATTCGTATGCGCTCAACACATAGGAAACACCAATCGCATTCCGTTCGCCCGCCGTGTGCGATCTAAGCGTTATATCAATGTTATAAGGTTTATATTTGAATATCTGCATGTGAATGAACTTCAGGAAAGTCAATTAAGATCGCATTATTTCAAGAGTGTTGGTCAAACACCGAATCTTTATTGGAAGGACAATAACAGATGAAGATTAAGCAATGCTGCAGTGCAATAGCTTATTTAGGGTTGATAGGAGATATAAGTATTTTTTTTACATTACAGGTTCTAAGGATATTAGGTTTACCACATAATAAATATTGCTATATAAATTTAGCTATATGCTCTTAAATTTTATTTTTTATTTTCAAGTGCTAATTGCTGCACTGTAGCTAAATTAAATATTTATAAAATGCTACCGGGAAGGCTACCGGCATAGCGGTCAGTGCAGCCGCCCGGATTGCGGAAGACCCAGCCCCCCGACCGCCTAACCGATTGCTTTGGCTACGTGTATAGTTTATGAAGTCATCTTGCCATTTCGTACCGCCTATGAAAGCAATATCGAAAGGTATAGGCTATAGCTTTCGATATATGCCTATACCTATTAGCTAGATGACAAGATGACGTCATTAACTATACTCGTAGCCAAGGCAATCGGTTAGGCGGTTGGGCCCTGGTTCGATTCGTGGCTGGGTCGGGTGGGCGTTTAATTTTTTCACTGTATTTTATAAATTTTATAAATATTTATATGCTCATTGCTAAATTTGGAGAGGGGTCTCCAAATTTAGCACAAAACAAGGAGACTTGCTTGGACTGTTCTTATCTGTTACGAGATTCCGTGCTGTAAGATGGTGCTCAGGCCCTTTTTTTACCATTGGGCACTCTGGGCAAGTGCCCAAGGCCCCGCAATCGGTGGGGCCCCCTTGTTAGACCACTAACCGATAAATATATTTGTTTTGCGAAACAAGAAATATTAACTTAATGACTTTTTTGCTTTTTAATTCAAATAAACCAAGGGCCTTACAGTGAGTTCTCACTATCTATCTGGCTGCAAATGAATAATAATACCAGATGAATAAATCTAGCGTTTTGCTTATCTGCTCCTTTTACCTGTTTTACTAAAATCTAGCGTGGCATAAGGACCCCATTATCCGTAAGTGCCTAGCCCCCCGACCGCCTAACTATATCGCCATCGCTCTATATCGCTTTCGAAATGACAAGATTACGCCATAAACTATAGAGCGCGATAGCGAGAGCGATAGCGATAGAGTTAGGCGGTAAGCCCCCGGGGCCTCTAATAGGTTAAAGACGGCCCTGATTGGTGCTGTGCTATGAAGCTTACCTTCTGCAGTTACCTTATATTGTGCCCTTATGCTGTATATTAATTACATTTCATGGTATATATAATAACTTATAATTTCTAATTATATTATTAGAAAATACAAAGGACGAAACATTTCAAATATTCCTGACAAAATTATTATGCGTAATAATAGCTACCAAACTAGTCCAGTACATAGCAGCAGTGCTGTTTTGTAACTATGTTATATTATAATTACCGTAACTAACCAAGTAAACCGACTGGGCGTCAGGTTGTTGAACCGAGTTCTATTTTCTGACCGCGTGCAAACGAGTTTCTTAGGCATTTATCGAACTTATTCCTATAACGCTAGAATTTCCAATTCTATTATTAAGTAAGGTGCTATTGAGTGCAAGAATGCAAGGCCCCAAGTCTGCTGATTCAATAACGCTTAAATCGAATGTCGGAAGCCCGTTTTTGACATTAGGATTGTAGGAAAATTGCCAAAATGAGGCCGCCGACACACGATTGTAGATATTTTTTTATATCTTACGAGTAAGAACAGTGCCTTCATCTCACCTGATGTTGAATGATGATAAGGCTCGCACTTCATTCGGAAACCTTAACTACTGAGGCACTGGCTATCTCATCTCTGGCTGCCGAAACACAACAACAATGCTACAAACATTGATGTTATGACGATATAAGATAAGATGGTGGTAGCTAGCCAGACGGATAAACAAGCCCTACCACTAACCAAACCGAGTACACAACATGTACCCCCACTGGGAATCGAACCCGGGACCTCTAGGTCTGAAACCGGTGGTCGTAACCACTAGACCATAGAGGCGGCTAAGTTGCAAATCCAGGCCCCGTTATCAGGTTCCAGGTTCTTTTGCCGTGGAGGGTCATAAGCGATTCCTCAGAGTTCTTGGGGATCCCGCCGCCCAAGGTACCCAGGGTCTGTTAATTCAATTACTCGTGAAAAGTGTGTCGTGAGCCCGATTTTGACTTTAAGTCTGTGGGAAAATTGCCAATATCAGGCCGCCGCGCCGCCGCCGCCGCCGACACACAATTGTAAACGTTTTAATATAGCAAAATCCAGGCCTAGTTCTTTTAGGTTTTTTACTATTTTTTTATATGTTATGGAAAGTAATCACCGCCGCCCATGGACACGGAGTTGGATCTTGAGGAGGGAGTAGGAATTGGGAGACACAACAGTAACGAGTGCCATTGTTTCACGCCGATATTCTGTGAGAGGGTGGTATTACGCCGGGCGAGCCGGCCCATTTCGTGCTGCAACGTAGCGTGGCTCTACCACTCAGACAATGCCACTCATTTAGCACCACCCAGGGGTCACGTGTAGGGTCTCAAGGGTAAACTAACTAAAGGGTAAAGTAACTTTAACCCCCTTAACCCGCTAAATTTATGTCGTTGTTTATGTACTATTTTTTGTATCACTAAGCCGACAAGCAAGTGTACGGTCTGGGTGCCTAATTCATGCGTGTTTAATTCACATTTAAATTTTCGTTGTCGTTGACGTGATCCAATGGTAAATAAAATTCGCACTATGCATCCTTGAAGTCTTACTATCTGGCGAATGACCAGCCTATTGAATAAAGACATCCGCATTTAAACTAAGTGATAAGTAGAAAGAATCATGTTAGAAATTATTTATTATCATATCAACACTTATTAGAGTTTAATTACCGAAAATAACATTCACCTTCGCTGTACGAACTTGTCCTCCCTAGTTCATTTGTAAATATTTGTAATGTAACACTTAATATGTGTAAATAGCTGTGTAGAAACATCAGTGGACCACGGGCTATTTAGCGTGGCATTCAAACATTGATCCTCCGGGATTGGGTATGTAACGTTTACGAAAACGAAAATTATTATGGCATTGAAGCAGTGCTTCCTTCCGGCATACGAGAAGAGTTTACATTTAGCCATACAAATTCTCGTTTTCGTTAACGTGATCGAATGGTGAATGAAACTAGCACTAACACGTTTATTTATTGTACCTACGAGTTTGCTAGATTCCACCCAAGGCTTTTCATATTAAAAATATGTTGCTTTTTCTTATATTTTACCGTGAAGTTACTTTTTTTTTTGAGAGAGATTGACGATTGCCTCAAACGGCATTTTCAGCTTCACCGGGCTTTTTTGGGGGCGGCGAGAAACTAAAAGGGTTACTCAAGCCGTGTGAAACGAATCACCTTCGGAGGTTTTCTAGAGGGAACGGCATCACGCACGAAGGCGTGTCCCCGTGCCCTACTAGATTCTCCGAAAGGTTCGGATCGGATCGGGGTGAAGTTACTTAATGCGTAAAGGTGTAAAAACCTTTCCACCTAAGTATCTGTATATAAAAAAATTCGGCAAAACGTTGCACCGTTTAACGTGAACTAACGACAAACATAGATAAAAAACTTTAAACCGTCTCTTTGGTCTAGTGGCTTAGGCCACCGGTTTAGACCCAGAGGTCCCGGGTTCGATCCCCAGCGGGGGCGTACATGTTTGTGTACTTGGTTTGGTTGGTGATAGGGCTTGTTAACATCAGGTGACATCAAGGCACTGTGCTTATCCGTTATATATATATTAAAATAAACTTATTATTTAGAATTTAAGTTACAAACAGTAATGAACAAAAACCCAAAACAATAATTTAAACATCGACTTGTCCATTTGATCTTACTTTTATGTAATGATAATACATGCGCTCTATGTTGCTTTAGACTTGTAGAATTCCTCAACCTTTGATTTAATTAACATTTATGTTTTAAATGTCACAGTCTGTTTCAGTGATATATTGGAACTTCCTAGGAATGTGAATATTTATTCAATGTCGGCTTTTTAAAAGATGTTATTTTTTTACGGATAAGATCTTAATTTTTTTTAAATAATAATAATTACTAGCGGTCGTCCAAAAATTCAAAATCAAAAATTCATACCTCATACCTATACATTTAAATTTCGAATAACAAAATCTTAAAAAACATAGAATAGCATCAACAAATTCAGCTAACTGTGAACCTTGGATCTTAAACATAATGATTAATTAAGGTTGCAAAATGTTTGTACTTAATATTCGCTGTCATCGCCACACACGTCATCTCCGGGCTCCGTGGCCCCAAAGTCGCGTATCGTGTTTCAATCGCTCATCGGGAATCTATACTAATATTATAAAGAGGAAACCTTTGTATCTTTGTATGTATGTATGTTTGCAACGAATAAACACAAAAACTACTGGACCGATTTAAAAAATTCTTTCACCATTAGAATGCTACATTAGCGCTGAGTAACAAAGGTTACATTTAAAAAAAAATTCCACCCGTTAGAAGCAGGGACGGGCCGCTAGTCTAGTATAATTGATCGAACATCTCCCGGGACTCCTTCTCCATATAAGCTTTAACTATACCAAATCACGAGGTTTTCTCTTCACGTATTAATATTAAAAAAGATTATGTAAAAAGTATATATTCTCCTTCCGCATAACGTTTTACGGGTGTTTTTGTGACTGATTACGGAAGCGTAACGGTAAAACAGAATATATGTAGTAAGATCAGCTCAAAATAAAAGAGATTGTCGTAACTTGGAGGAGGTCTATGCCCAGCAGTGGGTAGATACGGACTGAAAATGATGATGATGAAGGCTGTAAACAAGACGACGAGCAGTTTACTGTGTTTACAAAGGACCAAGAATTAATATTTAAAAAAAAGAAAGGCTTTTTTATTTAAAAACGAACCAACGTTCATGCTCGCAACTTCATGTCACCTGATGGTAAATACATTGCAATTTTGCATGGCTGTTATAATTTATAATAAATTATCACAATTAGAATAATGAATTTGTATAAATTGAATTCTAATCGGTTAATGATTATTTAATAATGACATAAATGCAATTAAATTTATTATTATCAATTATTAATGTATTATTATCAAAATGTTTACCTAATTTTATATTCTATTACTATTGATTGATGTTTTATTGTTTTTTTTTCTATTTTTAATTGTGATACTGATTTCTTAATAATGTTTTTGTTCACTTTGTATCAAAATCTACAATTTTAAAAATTTCTACACTGTTTGAGAACGGTAGAATATGAGGCATTCATAAGTGTTTAAGATGTTGTTTACTATTTTCTAAGAAATAAATGGATTTGAATTTGAATTATGAAGGCCAGAGGAAGTGTACTTTAACCGAAGTCCTCAACCACCGAGGAACTGTCTAAAGGCTCTTTCAATTTAGACGTTTGTTGTCGGACGGCTAACGCACGTTTGCACTGCGTTCCATATTAAAACGCGCGCGTCAAAAATAAACTCAAGAGGATGACTCTCTCTCCTGAAGCTCGGAATCTTATCAAGATATTTTTGAACCTGAATTTATAGATACAAGCAATATAAGCGTTATTAGCGACGCAGAATAATTCTAGTGTTAATACTTACGACCTCCGTAGCCGAGTGGCTTGCACGCCGGACTTTGTGCTGCGCTAACTCTGTGGTCCTTGGTTCGATTCCCGGTCGGGTCAATGTCGAAAACGAACTTTTCTATATTGTGTCGGGTCTAAGTGGTTGTGGTACCGTCGTTGTTTCTGATTTCCATGAAACGAGTGCTTTAGCTACTTACCTTGGGATCAGAACAATGTGTGATGTTGTCTAAATATTTACTTAAGCTGGAACAATACAAACCAATTTTGAAAATTAAAACCTATTAACGACTCAATTTTGATATATTGTATTCACTTTTTACATGTTTAAATTTTGTTATTAGACGTCACCAGATGTAATAGTCTGGTTGATAATTAATTAAGTTAATATACAATTCATAATATTCATGTTGTTAAGTTTTTTATAACTGTTTGGAGTTTAGTACTTAAAATAATCCCTGAGAAAATTAGAAAAAGTACCTAAGTTCAGCTTTATATATCTGGAGAACGGGGCAGTCTGGGACAAAGCTATGTATGGGGCGCTATATATAAACACCCATAGATTAACCCTACAAAATATCAAGCTGAGATCTGCCAAGACTTGATTGGTACTTATAGAGCATGCTAGATATCGTCCCATTTTTTTTTTTATATTCAATTTTTCTCGTATAATATTATGTTTACAAAAAAATTGCTTTTATAAGACCTGATCGCCTTAATTAGGGCTATCGATTGGTATAAAGAAAATAATGATATGTACCAAAAAAAGTCCTACGTCCGCAAATCTGTAATCCGTCCCACTGTGCGCCGTCGTCGTCGTCGTCGCAACGTCTAAATTGAAAGAGCCCTAAGTTGCCATCTTAACGGTTCAAACAAAATAAAAAGTTAATTTCGATTGTATTTATCTCTATGGCAGGTAACGATTAAAGGAGCAATTGGAATTAGAGTATAATAAAATACGGAATGGCTAGTGGAGCATGAAATAGGCAATTTTGAAGCGATGGTCCATTGGAAATCTATGGAAATTACTGTTAATCAGCGTAGGCGGCCAGCCGTGATGGATAGGACCCTAGTTAATCCCTTGGCTTGGCTACATCGCTTTGAGGCTGCAGCTCGCAAATTGTTGGTTTGAGATTATACGAGATGTAGGGATAGTGGTATTCTCTATGAATTTATTAACAGTGTCTGGCTTACCGGTAATTGACTGTGCAAGCAGCGTCCAATATGATTGGTGGTAGGACTTGTTTTACTAGCTCTATCACCATCTTATCTAAATCATATAAAACGTGTTAATAATCCCGTTAACAATTACTCTAACATCTTATCTAAATTCGTGGCTATCATCAATGTTAGTGCGCCGAGCGTTGTATTTTATAAATCGTATCTTATCTTACCTTAGTGGGGCCTGCTGAGGTTTCCCTCTACCAGTAACACTTCGACCCATCGGGATCCTTTGTGCAACCCCTTCCTTTCACTCTTCCTCCTTTATAAAGATAGATGCCATAAGTTTGGCAACGTCCTACCCGGCTGCTCTTTCCATTCGATGCTGTGCCTGTTTTCGATGGAATCTTTTAAGGCCTTGTTAATGGTACTTTGTGCAAGTGCCACGAACGGCTCAGGACCAATAAACTGGGTCTCTGAAGCCCTCCCTGGCAAGTGCATCCGCCATCTCGTTGCCGTGGATTCCCATATGGCCTGGGACCCAGATCAATCGCTTGTTATGCCCACCTAGCTTGTTTAGAGCTTTTATGGTTTCCAGAACAAGGCCAGAGTCGATTCGGGGCGACATGAGTGACTTGAGCGCGGCTTGACTGTCACTCAGGATGAATATATTGCGCTTTTTCATAGCTATCTCCATATTCTGCTTTGCGCATAGGAGAATTGCGAAAGTTTCTGCTTGGTAAACAGTGGCAAATTTTCACATGCTTTGACTATGCTTGAAGTCGTTGTTATAGACGCCTGCCCCTGTGCCCGACTTCATTTTTGATTCGTCGGTATACCAGATTAGGCTGTTTTTTTCCGGAGACGGTGGCCCACGTTTCCATTCGTCCCTGGTTGGAACATAAACTTTAAATTTCTCTTCGAACATGAATATGGGGGATATTTTATCGCACCCCATTTCCATGATCCTGTCAGAAATGTCACTTGGTTCCCATTTCGTGTGTCTGGTCAGAGGTTTAGATGCGAGTTGCGACCCATAGTCCGGCCACCTTTAGTCTATGCAACGCTTTCTTTGCCTCTGTTTCTATTACAATGTGCAGAAGTGAAGGTCTGTGGGGACCTCCAGCGCTGCCGTTGGAGTGGTTCTAAAGGCAGCTGTTTTCTGAAGTTTGCTAAGAGCATTCTTACAGATCTTAAACCTGGTTCTGGGCCAGCAGACTATGCTGCCATATGTGAGGATCGTTCTCACCACCGTCATATAGATCCACCTAATGATTTTGGGGTTGGGTCCCACATCTTGCCATATGTAGGCCGACACATGCCAATGACTCTGTAAGCCTTGGCTACGGTTGTGTCCACATGCTGTTTCCAAGTAAGTTCCCTATCCAGCGTTAAGCCTAGATATTTCACTTCTTTAGACCAAGAAAGCCGGGTGCCATAGAGTGCTAGGTTACCCAGTCCCGTAATGTTTCTCATTCTTGTAAAGGAGATGGCTGTTGTTTATAGAGAGGTGATGGGCATTGCACCATTCCTCCAGCAGACCCAGGGCACGTTGCATTAATCCCGATACTGTAGAGGGAAATTTCCCACTGACTGAGATGACCAGATCATCCGCATAACCGACCGTATAGAATGGTCCTTTATTCAGCCTTACTACTATTGAATCAACCACAAGGCTCCATAGAAGAGGCGAGAGAACCCCTCCTTGCGGGCATCCTCTGGTTGTTCGTGTAATTAGACTGTCACCTAGCAGTTTAGAGTTGATGTTGTTGACAAAACACGGAATAACTATTCGCAGTTTATTCTTAGTTTATTTGTAAGACCGTAAAGGTCTCTTTTACTCTAATTTGAAATGACGTTTACATGACAAGAACAAAACACGGAATAACTATTCGGACCTTATTCTTTGTTTATTTGTAAGAGGGTTAATATTTAAAAAGGTTGCCCGTCTCGGGTTGAATTTTTAGTGGGGGTATATATACCTCCAAAAGATGGAATGGTCTACCAGCCCCCGTTTTCTCTCTCTCGTTTCCTATGTTATGAGGATCTTAAAGCGAGGCGTGAAGAGGCTCCTCATGGCCTGGCAGAGAGAGGGTAACTGATGCTGCGTTGTTTTCACGCGTCATCAGTTCTGTTGTCTTCGCGTCTGGATTTCAACTTAACATCAGGTGGAGTGGTAGTCATTCGCCGCGCTAAATATAACAAAATTCTTTGTTCCGTCGCGGTTTCTGTCTCGCTACCAACATATCATCTAATTCTGTCGCTATATTAGCAACGTTATTAAAACATTGCGTTTAAATAGCCCATGGGGCTTGAGAATACCGGTTTCAAGTTAAATGCTTCATACTCTTATAGTCTTGATTTTATTACCTCAATTTATTTGACTGAATTAAAAATGTTAACACTGTTGGTGTTAACATTAATTCTATTACTATTTGTAATGTTTCCTATTGCGGCCCTTCTGTAAGATATTTCAACACTGAAATAAGCAACGCCCTTGTACTACCCGTAAATCTTAATTTTTGTTACCTTTGCACTTGTAAAAAAAACCATTTCACGAATACAATGATATTATTTACTTTTGCTTTGCTTAGACTAACTTAAAGTAACGACTAACACCCTACATTAATAATTATACATTGAACGCAAAAATATTAAACCAAATGGTGGTCTAGCTATGCAGTACTATCAAAGAGCATACTCAGTATGAATGCGCATGTGAACTGGTATGGATTTTGATTGGACTATGAATACTTTAGTTATGCACGCCACCAGGCAGGATTACGATGCACCACGTGTAATGCAGTGAATTTGTAAAGATACCACGCTGTTCTACGTGACTATCTTTAAAATATTTAATTTACTATATAAACTTTTACATAAGACAATGTAAAATGCATGGTGTTGAATACATAAGAGGACTTAACGCAGGAAAGATTTCAATTTTTTTTTAACAATTTAAATGGGCCTAAAGTTGGTAAATATCTTTCATGTGATGAAAGCGACGATACCATCGAAGACATCATGCCTGTTCTAGTACTGGTTCACTCTGGACTTGTAGACTCTTTCCATCATCAGATGTCAATTCAATTTCTTGTTTGATGGCTCTCGCTATGACTTAGCCAGTGTCTAGTTTTTTCATCAGAAGTCCTTCAAAAATATGTGTGATAATGACATCCCAACAAAGCAAATCAATTGAAGTTGGAGGTGACATTTGTTAACCAAAACAAATCATTTGAAAATATTGAAAGCACAGACATCGCTCATCATGTAAAAGTCTTTCAATCATTACCAATTTTTATGTTTGACCTAACCACGAATTTCTCGATGACTCAATGGACGCAACATAATATTGAATTTCTATCTATCTCTATCGTTTTGATAGCTGTTAGTCTCTATTGACCAACCAGTGAAACAGAAAACAGAATTGTGTAAACGGAAATGCAATAAAATATTAATTATTAAACTACTCTATTATTCTGGTACACCGTTGTTCGAATAGGTATGTTGCCTTTTTGGCTTTGTAATAACTCCCATTTTTTATTGTCCCTCCTGTGATTATCACATTTATTGAAATGAATCAACTTTTGCCGATCTACTCGCGTTTATTTTACACATTAGTTTTAATTAATGTTTATCCTGACGTTTCGAACCCTTTGCAGGCTCACAGGGAGACTGAGGTGTTGGTCGTCTCATAATTAGTTAGTAGCTTGTATACCCTCATTTAATTTAATCAGGTGCGTTCCGTTTTACGCAGAAAGAGCTTACAGTGTCTTTTGGTCTGGCAGTATGGTGATTTAATATTTTGTATGATGGGGTCCCAGACTGGTGGTAGATTACAACCATCTTCTCTATTGAAATTAGGATGTTTTTTAATTTCAATAGCCTCGCGTATCATCCTAGGGATGAAACGTTGTTCTCTAGCGAGTATTAGTGGTTTATCAAATCTGATGTAATGTTCGCACACTGCAGACTTATTTTCGCGCCTATGCTTGATGTCGGCTATATGTTCTTTAACACGGGTTCCTACACTTCTCTTTGTTTGCCCGATGTAAGAGAGCCCACAGTCGCAGTCCAGTTTGTACACGCCTGCATCTTAAAGGGGTATGTTGCACTTGACAGGTCGTAAAAATTGGTGGATCTTCTTCGGCGGCTTGAAGTAAGTGTTGATTAAAGCTCGCTTTAAGATATGTCCAACCTTGTCAGTGACACCTTTCATATATGGAAGTACAGCAGGTTGGCGCTCGACTGTGGTTGGTTTATTGCGTTTTCTGTGACGAAGCCGTGGTACTTTCAGTTTATTGTCCTGTAGTACGTGCTTGACAAGCTGAAGCTCAGCAGCCAGGTGTTGGGTGTCACAGATGCCGCGTGCTCTCTGAAACAAAGATTCCCTACAGTAGCCAACTGTCTAGGACAACTGTGTAGATCCGTAAAAGTTGTTTCATTTCAATGTGTAGCGTACGCGTAAACTTTAGAAAACAATATCAGTTTTATGTTAAAATTCATTGTTAACATAACAATTCACGACTTGGACTGTCGATGCTCGTTTGCTAGTTCTCGCACATTGTGTACGTAAATTAAAAGTCACGTGGTTTGCTACTTGCTAGAACAGAAAGTTCAAAGAAATTTAAGGCAATATTTAGTTTATCTAATAACAGTATACATTGTATTTATTTGGTAACATTACTCGTTGTATTTAATGCGCCTATTTCATAATCGTTATCATCTTCTACTTCATGTGCAATGTTTGTGGCAGTTTGAACTTTGAACGTCTATATATTATTCTGTGCTGCAGCGTTGAAAAATCTTGGGGCGATTTGCGCAAGTACCCTTTTGAGCTAGAATCCTATCTAAATGGTGCTCGGGTTCTTTGCTTCTTCCTGCAATTGATTGAAGTTTGGGTTACTATGTGCCCCACTCTTCTTCTCCAGTTTTATTCATTGATGATATTAATAGTTGTTCCTTATAATTAATATTACGGTCCAAAATCTCAAAATTGATTGTGCTATTTCTAGGTAAGAGGCTATTTAGTATTTAGAAATAGCTTTCTTCGATCTTACTTCCAGATAACTACTTTCGTTAGGACATAAAAAATATTGTGCTTAATTTTGAGTGTCGTAGGACTTAGTTCTTTTTTATAAAAAAGACATAAAAAAGGTCCACTATCTTCCTACATCGTATTCTCATTATTACTTTAAAGCTGTAGTGACACATCGTGAATTATGCTAAGGTCGAAAGACTTGATTGAGATAGTAGTAGTAGCTGGCCAGCGCCAGTCGAACTAAAAACAAATCCTACCACTTCCAAAATCGAGCACAGTATTTTTATGTCCTACGAGCGAATATGTACACATCTTCTAGTTCTGTTGCTGGTCTACCACTAGCTACTAAAGAGCCGGCCAGTGTTTAGTGAAAAGTACCCACGCTACACAACAATTATATGTTTTTGATTCTGAAGGTATTAAGCAACAAAACAGAAACCTAAGTTTTTTTTTTTTTTTTTGGAGAGAGATTGCTGATTGCCGCTGCGGCATTTTCAGCTTCACCGGGCTTTTTGGGGGCGGCGAGGAACGTAAAGGGTCCCTCAAGCCGTGTGAAACGAATCACCTTCAGAGGTTATCTAGAGGGAACGGCATCGCGCACAAGTGCGCGTCCCCGTGCCCTACTAGATTCTCCGAAGGGTTCGGATCGGATCGGGGAGCGGAGCAACCCGAGGGCGCCTCTAAAGGCACGGACCTCGGCTCGGGTTGACCGGGCCGTGGAGGAGGAGAGAACCGACCAGGTACATGTCTGTACCTGGTGTAGAGCGTGTGTGAACCGGTTCTTCGTACCCTTGTTCTACGAGTACGGTGTCTTGGGCCTAAACTGGTGTGCATGTTTAGTGTATTCTGTAAATGTGTGCTGTCATTTAGAGGATCGGGCGAGAAACCTAAGTGGTAATCGGTTGAAGCGGTCAGTCGTGTTTAAATATAGTTCTCCGCTGAGTGCAATAAAAGTTTTGTTGCACCGAAATAAAATATTGGGGTGGCCTCGGCGAGCAGATGCGACTGCAGCCTTGACTCAAGTGCGTGTTGTGGGACTGGTTACTACATCGACATTTTATAAACATTGCATAGTAAATCAATTTCAATTAATTAATAAAAATGTTTATCGCACAAAAGTATGTTACAAATTTGGAAATTGGTAACTGTTGAATCCATTCCACGAGCGGAGTTTAAATTATGTTGTTGTTGAATAGTTAATAAAATACACTGATGTTTTTGTACCGAAATATTCAGTCAAACTGTAGAACGCCTTATCTAGAAGCCATATTTTTAATATAATTTTAAAACAGCTTAAATTTACTGAGGCTTTTTGATCTGTGGGCAGATGATTAAATATTTGGATACCAATTACATAGGCACTCTTGTGATACAGGGCATTATTAATATTTGGTAAGACAAGTCATATTACAATGTTTTGTGCTTCTACGTTTAAAATACTGAATATTGCTTTTTATAAAAACAGCCATCTCTAACACATAAAAACCCGTCAGTGTCAAATAACCCTTTTCTCTTAAAACATTTCTCAGAGTGCCATCCGAGTACATACTGTAAATAGTTCTCAAGCATTTCTTTTGGTTTTTATAAAGTAAATTTGTCATATTATTTTGATTTATACCTGTGACGAACTTACACATATTTTTAATGCATGGGACAAATTTACTTTCAATGTATGGAGTGTACAAAAATGTGACGAACTTAGTAAACAGCCAATAACTGTCCCACTGCTGGGCAAAGGAATCATTGAAATCAAGTCCTCGCTATAATTGATGGTAATGGCTTATCTCTGTGACGAACTTACTTTGTGGCAAATGATAACCCCATAACTCGCCGGTCGCGAGTATGCAGAATTATACCTAACGCATTTTCCGCAGGAAAAAAAAAGGATCATATATGAAAGAAAACAACCAACGACTCTAAAGATTTTCCAAACTATATATAAACAAACTGTCAGTTAGAGATAAAGTACCCACTACCTCATCCCGAGAGGAGTCCCGGAGAAGTCTTGTCGTCACTTAGCATTGGGTGCGATGGAGGTTAAGCGCGTTGGGAAATAGCTAAATTAATGCCTGTAAATCCTTTCGTGGAAGGCATGTTACAATATCAGTTGTTATCAGCCTTCATGAGATCAGTATCAGGGTGCCTATAAAGATTTAATTCTCAATTCGATCACGTGTATGATAACGAGAATTTCTGTGGCAAAATTGCAATTCCCCTCGTTTGTTACAAGTGGGCCCTATCACCAACTTCTATCGTATCGAATACGTAATATTTAAAAACAAGAACCTATCCTTAAAAAAGGAAAACATATTTTTTTGAAAAAAAAAAAAATCTTTTCCAATTATATGGTATAACACGACATATTGGTACTTATTGTGTTACTGTCACAATCATAAGTATGTTAAAATAGAAAGTCGAAGTTGTTCCATACATAATCAGTTCTTATATTTTACAGTACATAAATATAAAATTTTTGTTATAAATTATCATAGAATTACATATTTATAAAATACAGTGAAAAAATTAAATGCCTACCCGACCCAGCCAGGAATCGAACCTGGGTCTTCCGCAATCCGGGCAATGCCCGGGAAAATGCCCTATCATAGCAGGACACCATTACAAATAAACAAACAATTATAGAAGACAACCACAATATGTAAAAAAAAAACAAAACAAAAAAAAACTAAGTTAACAAATTTATATCAGGTAAAAGTTTAAATTTCCACAATGTCATACAGTACGATAGTAAAAGTCAAAAATTGTTTAAGAAAAACAAAGTCAAACTATAATACTAAAAATAAGATAAGTATGCACCCCGTTCACGAGTATGACGTATGAATCAGCCATCGCTTCGCTTAACCATATTTTAGGGAGTGTACATAACCAATTTGCTGAAGGGAATTATAATATTATCATAGCTTCGTTGAAATACTATTGATCAAAGGGGTTTTTTCGATCATAGTAATTCATTATGATCAAAGGGGCGAATTGGACTAACTGCTGATTGGACTAATTGCGAATTGGACTAACCGCGAATTAAGTGGATTGGACCAAACTCGCCTAAAGGTCAATTTCTATACAATATTCCTGTTGTACCCTAACGAGTTGATTCGAGGACTGTAAGTGCTCAGCTCACAGAAGGCGCCAAACATTAAGTTTTTTTTTAAAGGTAGTGCGACAAATGTCTCCATTCCGCCTGATGTCAAGTGGAAATGGAGTCCAGACGCGAAAATAACTAGTGCAGCATGAAAACAACGCTGCATCATTCACCCTCACTCTGCCGGTCCACAAGGTGCCTCTTCACGCCTCGTTTGGAGGAACCCATGCCAGGAAAGAGGGAAAAGTTTTCCTTAATGTGATTAAATAGCAAATTAAACTCGCGCTAGCCACTCGGGTTAATGTCACCCCATGTGAGAAGGCCGGAGTCCCGCAGTGATACGTTAATAGGCTGATGACGAATCAACATCTAATCAAAGCTTAATTTCTCGATATAAGACCTTATTCAGAAATCATAACCTTGTGATTGAAATAACAGTCGCACGCGCCTTGTGCCGTTGCATAAACGCATGTTATCACGATGCGCGTCTATTTATATCCTTCGCGACCGTCAGCCCGTCGCGTTGACGCCCGTGTACCGTGTCGTGTCGTGCGGTTTGTTTATACGATACAACGAGAAAAATAAGTTAATATTCAGTAAAACGTCGTGTGGCGACTGGCAACTGGAAATAAAGCGTCGATCAAGTATTGTGGATATGTGTTGTATGAAGGGTAATGGCCGACGTCCATCGCTTAATTATTACTAGCGGCCCGCCCCGGCTTCGCACGGGTGTACTTTTTTATTAATATAGCCTATGTTACTCAGCGCTAATGTAGCATTCTAATGGTGTATGAATTTTTTAAATCGGTCCTTTAGTTTTTGAGTTTATTGGTTACAAACATACACACATACATACATACAAAAATACAAAGGTATTCTCTTTATAATATTAGTATAGAGTAGTACTAATTTGAGTGTTTTTAACCTACCTACTCGGCGCTGTGGTTAACGCGCCCGGTTGCAAGTGCTGAGGCTAAGCAACTTTCGCAAAGGCCGCTCGTCGGATGGGTGATCAAATATTTATCATAGCGAGCTCCTCCGTGTTTCGGAAGGCACGTAAAGCCGTTGCATTAGCAGTCGTTAACAACCACCAATCCGCACTGGGCCTGCGTGGTGTTTTATGGCATCTTCTCCCTATCCATCCATAAGGGAAGGCTCGCGCCCCAGCAGTGGGGACTGGGGACATAAAATAAGTTGATGATAATTAGTAAACTACGTATATATGTGTATATATTTTACCGCCTCTGTGGTCTAGTGGTTAAGACCACCGGTTTAGACCCAGAGGTCCCGGGTTCGATTCCCAGCACATGTTTGTGTACTCGGTTAGGTTGGTGGTAGGGCTTGTTTGTCCGCCTGGCTAGCTACCACCATCTTATCTAAATATGTCACCATAACATCAATGTTTGTAGCATTTTTGTGTTCCGGCAGCTAGAGATAAGATAGCCAGTACCTCACTAGATGAGGATCCCGGGTGAAGTGCGCTTCCATCATTGGCCTTATCATTACTTAACATCAGGTGAGATCAAAGCACTGTGCTTACCCGTAAATATAAAAAAAAAATATCCAAATTCGTTCTAGTATGTTTATTATATTAATGTTTATATTATTATGTTCTGTAATATACTTAATCACTTTGCTTTTAAATTAGGTATATTGTTAAAACCGTAATAATAATACCCCTTGTTCCAAAAGAACGTAGGTTAAAAAAATATGACAGAAAATATCAAACTATAAAAAGAACCAGGTTATTGTAGGTACCTCCGGAAGGTTTATCTTAAGTTGGTAAACACCTACGTTACCTGTCACAGAAATAACAAAGCCATAGTATGGCGTCCCATAACATCAACGTAATAGGTATATCATCATCTCAGCCAAGAGACGTCCACAAGGATCTCCACAACAACCGGTTTTGTGCTGCTTGCATCCAGTGGCTTCCCGCGACCTTCACCAGATCAAAATAAAAGGCATTTAATTTCTTTTGTTTAGTACTTAATATAAATTCTCTAATATCTTTTTAAGAGATAACTCATCATCGTCATCTAACCTTTGCCCATTTTTGTATATAAGATAATTTCTAATATTTTCGTGATTAGGACGACACAGTCAGTCAAACACAATTGAGTTTCTCTGTAAGAAAAGAAACGACATTTAATGTTATTATTAACAATGTAAGTTCCTAAATCACAATTAGAATACTTTATCAATGGAATTAATATTATAAGTTATTGTTTTCTCATAACAATCACGAGACGCCTAAAGGTTATGTTTTCCATAGCTTAAAAACTTCATTCGTCATGTTGCTGTCACTGCGCGTTCGATAACGTATGATGCACGGGCAAATTCAAATTAAAGAAAATTATATTTTTTCTTTACATATATATATGTATTTTTGTACAATCTATATATCTATACTTCTATAGTTTGAATAAAGAGGTAACGTTTGTGACTTTGTTTGTCGGGGCTAACCTCTGGAACTACTGGTCCAATTCCAAAAATTCTTTCTATGATAGAAAGCTACATTCCTTGCGGGTAACTTAGGCTATATTTTTTTTTTTTTTTTAAGATTTTATATTTATGTCTCAAATCCACGCGTAAAGCAAAGTTCTTGTAGATAATATAATAATACCTACCTAGGTACTTATAAATTCGAAAGTCGAAGTAAAATTTTTTTTATTCATATAAACTTTAGAAAAGTGCTTTTTTATCGTCCAAACATTTTTTTACCCATTCAGGACGTCTATTTTTTTAGCTATGGAGAAGAATGGGCGCAAGCAACTCCACAAATTTAATATAGGTAACGACATTTACAAAATTATCAAAGATACAAGTTAACTTAAAAATATTTTAAATTAGAAGTACCTGTTGGAGTGATTGGAGTATTTTTAAACCCATGCTGTTTTGTCTTCAATGTAATCAGTTAATCAGACACTTTTTATGATGCTTTTATAAAGCTTTTCTATAATGGTGATTTTAAATTTATTAATATCAAATGTTTTTTGTTTTAACACAAATTTTGTTGCGAAACAAATTACAAAAACACAAATGTTGAATAAATTTCCACGAGCAGGATTTGAACCCGCACCCTTCTGACATACCGGGTCAGGTGCTCTCCCAATTGAGCTATCGTGGTTCTAACCAGCCCGTCGAAAAGCAAAAGCCTGCTCGTGGAAATTTTTCCAACATTTGTGTTTTTTTACTGCTAGTTTGTTTTTATTTCTAGTGTTTACATTGTCGATATCACTGTTTTAAGTAAAAAGTTTCAATATTTTTATAAACATACATTAGGTTCTCGTAAATATATTGTGATGCAACTGTCATCTCATATTGTCAGCTATCCATGTAAAACGGTAATCTAATCCGAAATTTGTTTTAAATGTACTCGTGTCTGTATTAAGGCGCCAGTTTTTGCGTCATTCTGTCAGTCTGTCCAGTGTCAGGTTTCATCTGTTGTGTTTTCGGTCTAGTAGTCAAGAGGGTCCGGTTCTGAATAGTGTGAAATACGAGGCCTAAATACCTTGTCTGGAACTAGACATCCCACTGTGAGCTACGTAGTTTTTTGGGATTAAGAGTTATTTTTTCCGTTACAAAATGTTGTTAGTGGAGAGAAAATATATTATATACAACTACTACAATAAAAATTGTGTCCAGATGATTCATCATCAGCTCATTTTGTGACTCCTTGTGGGGCATGATCCTTTCTTATAGATGGAAACACCACAGGGAAAACGGGCCATAAACCACCACGGGGCGCAAGCCCAGTGCGGTGCGCTACTACTAATGCTAATGCAGCCGGGACCATCAGCTTTACGTGCCTTTCGAAGCACGGAATATTATAAATGGTTTTGTGATAGTAAATATACAGAGGGGATTGTGGGATAACCACCAGAATCGGGAGGTGGGGAAGAATTTGGAGCAGACTGGCAAAGACGTAACTAAAAAAATAAATACTGATAAAAAGCTATTGAGCAAAACTTAAGAGTTATATGGACTCATTTGTCTGAAAACAAATGTTTTTTGGTTAATTTATTTTATTTATCAGTAAGTATAAATAAAATAAGCTGATTGTCCCGGCTGCTTCCCCGCACGATCCTCTAAATGACAGCACACATTTACAGAATACACTAAACATGCACACCAGTTTAGGCCCAAGACACCGTACTCGTAGAACAAGGGTACGAAGAACCGGTTCACACTCGCTCTACACCAGGTACAGACATGTACCTGGGCGCTTCTCTCCTCCTCCACGGCCCGGTCAACCCGAGCCGAGGTCCATGCCTTTAGAGGCGCCCTCGGGTTGCTCCGCTCCCCGATCCGATCCGAACCCTTCGAAGAATCTAGTAGGGCACGGGGACGCGCACTAGTGCGCGATGCCGTTCCCTCTAGATAACCTCTGAAGGTGATTCGTTTCACACGGCTTGAGAGACCCTTTACGTTCCTCGCCGCCCCCAAAAAAGCCCGGTAAAGCTGAAAATGCCGTAGAGGCAATCAGCAATCTCTCTCAAAAAAAAAAAATCCCGGCTGCATTAGCGTAGCAGTCGTACCACCGCACCGCACTGGGCCTGCGCTGACGTCTCTACTAAATTTGGAGACTCCTGATCTAGGATTTTTGTGCAAGTGCCAGATGAAACGAGGCTTGTTTTGAAACAGATAACGAATTGCAACGCAACCACTGAATGCATTATGTTATTGCATATTCTATTTTAAACCTTAGTGTTTTCATAACACAGTAGTACTGGTCGTCAATCCTTATCTTGCATAGATAAGTATGATTGTGGTTTATCAGAAATTCGTGACGCCACTTGTGTATATAAGAAATTGAACTTTATGCTTAGGAAATAAAGTGTATAGTTGAAACGTTTGGTCGTGTGGACACAAACATTTTTGACCTTCACGCGTTGCCTCCAAGAGCAATTGTGTTCTGTTTTATTTATAATTGATAGCGTTAGCTTATAGTATAATATTAAAGATATTAGCAGCAATACATCAAATTGGTTTCGATGTTTCTATTTTAGTGATTAGCGGCTAAGCTAATTGTTTAATAATATATAGACATGGATTCGCTAGACAAACCACATGTGATCTAGTGGTTAGACTACTGGCTGTATGCCCAGAGGTCGCAGCTTCAATTCCCAGCTTACACTATATACCTATTATTATTGTACTCTGTTTGATTTTGCCGTTACCCATCAATTGTAGTGATTCACCCAGCAGTGGGACAGTTATATGCTGTTTACTTTACTCTGTGTTGGTTTGTGGTAAGGCTTGTTAAAAGTCCGATTGGCGAGCTACCACCATCTTATCCGAGTCTGTTGCCTCGCCATAACCACAATGTTTTTTTGTGGTGGTCAGTTCCTCTGTAGTTTAGTGTTCCAGGTGAAGTGCGCTTCCTCGTACGTTCTTATAGTCTCTTTACTATCAGGTGAGATGAAAGCCAATTGCTTCTCCATATCGAATATTATGCTTCTTAGAAGCTCGAATAGAAGTTACGAGTAATTTGTATTTGTGTAAATAAATTTTCATGTACTATTTATAGCATAATTATGAAACTAATAATTTATAATACAACCTTGAAGGATAATAACTGAGTTTATCGTAACTATAAGTCGTTGAACCTACAGTTTGCATGTCTAATATTAAGTCAACATTGTTTATTAGTACGTATAATATAAATTCTTTGCGGTTTATGTATTTCGAAATGTTTCTGTTTAAGAATGAGAGGAGCTAGCTCGATGGCGCAGTGGTTAAACGCGCTCGATCTGAACTAGAGATGAAACAGATGTCCGGTAACTATTCGGTATCTGGCCTATCCGGCCTTGTTTTCACTATCCAGCCGGATACCGGATGTAATTCAGTATCCGGCCGAATTCTAGATAGTAAAAACCAAAAAATACTCTTTTTTTTATATTAGAAGGAGGCAAACGAGCAGGCGGGTCACCTGATGGGAAGCAATCACCGCCGCCCATGGACATCCGCAAAGCCAGAGGAATCGCAGATGCGTTGCCGGAAGTTTCATAACTTTGCAAGGCAAATCATACCACAATAAGTTATGGATGGACACCGTTTATTTTTATAATCGCACTTCAAAAATGTTTATTCTATTGATTAGTTTAGTACTCAAAATTAACAAGTGGCAAATTGTAGTGAATCAGTGAATGACAAATAAAAAACAAAATTAAAAAAAAATGGCCGGATATCCGGCGCTCCGGCCTCGTAGCTTGCCGAATATCCGGTATCCGGCATCCGGCCAAACCACTATCCTTCGCAAAGGCTGGCCATCGGATGGTGACCGAAAATTTATCATCTCGAGCTCCTCAATAAAAACCGGTAAAGCCTTCGAGACCCCCATAGTACGTATCGTTGTCTCGAGCCGAGTCGCAGTACGTACCGTTCGCATAGGTTTATTTAAAATTATAATAGTAATGTTTAAATAAACATACGCACATTCGGGCGCCTGTTTTGTATTCGCATCCATGTAGCATTGATGCAGGGAGGTCGTTACACTCGGTAATTATATTTACTGTCTGTAAGTTTGCAAGGAATAGGGTATTTGACAGGTTTTAGAAAAATATGTCTAATGGTTCATTATAGCATAATATATTTGCAATTTGATTAATTCGTTGTGAATTTCTTTTATTTTTTTATGAAAATCGCCATTAAAATTAAAATTATTTCAAATTAATAAAATAACCGCCAAAACGATGCATGCAGGTCACGTGATGTCGTGACGTCACCTGCTTGTAAACAAACTTTTAGTTGTCAAATTACACCATACAAAACTTCGAGTGACATTTACTGTAAAGAAGCAGGTGACGTCACTTCAGATTCAGCCAATCCCGTGCGTTTTTGATCACGTGGTCAAGCATAAAAATTTAATTATTTTATTAATGATTTTTTATAAAAATTATACTTATTTTAAAATTATGTGCTGGCTAAATTGGTTTAAAAAAATGTTTACTGTTAATTGAAATGAAACAACTTTTACGGATCTACTCGCGTTTATTTTACACATTAGTAGATGTATGATATGAGATTTAATGAGATTTGAATACTACGAGAGCTCAGCGTCTAAGCCTTGTGGTTTAATCACTAGGCTACAGAGGTGGCTATTAATGATAAAGTATTAAAAGATGTTACATAATAAAAGTTATTCAAAACCTACATAAAATATAACATAAATAATCTTTAGAATAGTGTAGATCCTAGTCACATATAAGAGATAATATTATAATGGTAAGTATCTACAATTTAATAAGATAAGATACCTACTTCAGCCTTGAAAAACATAAACAATAGAACGCAATAACTTTTATGCCCAACTACCCTTATCGCTGTGGTATTCAGCACCGGGCGGGACCACAGATAACGAATTATAAAACAATTGATGGTAGGTATGCCACTTATCTGAAAGTGGCGCCGCGATAGCAGCTTTGATTGCGCGTTAAACGAAGGTTGGAACACATTTAGGAGAAATTGTATATATTAATTAAAAAGACAACTGCCTAACTACGCGTGCATGTCGTAAGAGCCTTCTGACCCCTCAGTAGGGTTCCAAGATGCTCGCACATCAGGCGATCGGCTAACACTTTTTTTTACAACACCTGGGTTTTAGTCAAACCTTAAGTTTAGATAACGGTTGCTGGAGTAAATACTCAAAATGTGACGTTGTTTTTGAAAACGGACAGTCTTGCATTACTATAATCGCGTCGTACGGAATACAGTTTTTAAGTCTTTATTAAAGTTATAATAGCATTTGTTTTCTTTATTACAGGTAAGAGTCACAGAAATAGATCTACGTAGTGCGTAAGTATGGAAAGTAAATTACAAATTAAAATACAAAACATCAATATTCATTCGATCAAAATGTATGGAACAGCTGAGTTTTATTTTCGAGTTAGGGAGTTGGTCATTTCTGAAGGTTTGGACGGTGATAAAAAAGTCAATCTGTATATACAATTTGTGGGAGTGATTTCGTAGAAAAGGTCTCTTTTCTACGAAATCACTCCCACAAATTGTATATACAGGGTGACTTTTTTTCGTAAAAGTGTGATCCTGTAACTGTTACGTGTTAGTCGGGGAAGCCACCAGTGATCGACACTAAGCTCAATGTCCGTTGTAGGTCGTAATATTTGTGGGAGTGATTTCGTAGAAATGTGATCGTAACAATGTAACAGGATAACAGTGTGAGTCTTCTAATGAGTATTTACTGTTGTCTATTTATGATTTATAAATCTATATTCTATTTACTATTGTAATATTGATTTCAAAAGGTGAGATGTCAAATGTTACAAATCATAATTATGCGACTACTGTAAGGCTCGTCCAATTTTTTTCAATATTACCTAATCGATAATACCATTTTTTTAACGAGTGCTTTAGCTACTTACCTTGGGATCAGAACAATGTATGTGATGTTGTCTAAATATTTATATTTATATTTTAAATATTTATTTAAAATAATTTTTTTAATAATTTTTTTTTTAAATATTTATTTAAAATATGGTCTAAGTGGGAGACATTCCAAATTCAATTACTTAAATGCAATTCAAAATATTTATTCGGCGTAGCAGGCAATTTAAATTTTCTCTGTAAATTCAGGACACTCGATTCGGATCAACCTTGACTAAAGGTCTTACCCTGAGAAAGTGCCCGTAGGTGACGCGCCACACTTATTAAAATCGATAGAGTAATCAGATCCAGACGGGCGTCCCCGCCCTTGTACGCCGGTGCCGGTTCAAGGTCGGCCGGGCCAGACGCCATTTTGCGACGGTGTTATTACGCACCATCGGTATTCCATACCGGTGCACGTGCGCCAATCGTCATTCTTTTTCTTGGTCGATTGGTTTGTACACCAGTTTTCATGATGTCGCCATCTCTTGAGGTGTCCGGTTCGATCCCCGGTCGGGTCAATTTAGAAATTATGGTTTTTCTAAATTGTCTCGGGTCTGGGTGTTTTCTATGTATAATAAGTATGTATTTAAGTATTTTAAGTACGTTTATCCGTTGTCTAGTAACGAGTCATTTAACGAGTTTCATAACAAAGCTTCTGTTGGGTTAGATAATTGGTGTAAGTGTAGGAAAGTTTATTTGTTATACTAAAACACTCGCCTTTATATGGCGTGATGGATGACCCGACGGACACGGTCCCCAGTGCAGGTTAGCTTGCTAGGGTCGTCTGGCAGTTCTGGCACTCTTATATAGCCATAATGATTGGTATGTTATTATTAGGGTGCTCGTCGATGCCGATGTCAGTTCAAGGTTGACCGGACCAGACGCCATTTGAGTGGGCTTTATTTTATTTACAACTCTTCTTTCAAATTTAGAAGTTGAGGTAACGACCCAAGAAGCGGTAACTGTTAGTTGTGCCTTTCTGCTGCTGCAGAAGAGCTAGGCTAAGGATTATGACCTGACGGAGATAGTCCCCTGCGCATCTTAGCTACATAGGGTCGTCGGCACTTCTCGTATATAGCAACAATTTGTATGTTATGATGAGGGTGCTCGTACGCCGATGCCGGTTCAAGGTCGGCCGGGCCAGACGCTATTTTGCGACGATGTTATTATAACGCACTATCGGCATTCCGTACCGGTGCAAGCAAGCCGCGTGACGATCCTCATTTTTTCACGCAACTTTTTGCCCCGATTGGTCTTTATTATTTTAAAAATTCTTCTTCCAAAGAGGACATTTAGAAGTAGAGTCAACGACCCCAGAGGTGGTAACTGTTAGTAGTTCTCTCCATACAATGAAAAGCTCTGGTTATCTATATGGAAAATAGGGAGAGACCGAGAGAACTGCGCGGGTTTGTTTGCTAGGGTCGTCTGGCACTTCTTATAATATAGGTATGAGGAGTAGCGATGTGTCGTTATCGTTTTTTGAAATCACGAAACGAAAACGTTATCCGTTTGTAAATAACGTTATTAAAACTATCTATTCTTGACAACTAAGTATAATAGATACTACCACAACGTCGTCGAACTGTATGAATATTAACATTTTATGTTGTTAGGTTTTAGTTGTTGCTACTGTTAATGTTTTCAATTAACTTTCCTTCGTACTTTGCCAGGCTTAGGACTGTCTTTTTTGCTATATTGCCAGTGAAATATGAATAATCACACTTATGCAAACGTCATAACAATAGTTTCGTTAATTAGCTCATGCGTAAACAAACCATCTATTGTTTTCTCTTTTACATAAAGTGCATATTCGCTCGGTTATAGAAATTTAGAGCGTTGTGGAAAATAGATAGTTGTATAACTATCTAAGTTGAATAACGCCCATCGCTAATGAGCCTAACAAGCGAACCAGTGGGTCATAATGGTTTATGGTAAGTGTGTTCTTGTATTTTATAACATAGGCTCTCATAGGGCACTGATGGCATACAATAAAGACTTATGGGACAGGCCGAATTTCATCCTATTAAAGACGCGAGCGAAATTTATGGAATCATCTTCATTTGCGTACCATATTCCCAAACCTAGTTCTTCCATTCTCCTCGATAAACCGTCATCTACTCCTTTGTTTGCCATTTTTCTATTTTCACATTACCTTCAACTGTCATTCTCACCTCACCTAACAACTTGATTAAGAACTTGCAATATGTACTGTGCATATACGACAATTGACCAATGTAGGTCGCCCTCTAAATCCACTTAGGTACCAATTCGCACATGGTACATAAGAACGCAGGTTAATTAGTACGCAGCGTCGCGACGAAGCCCCACCAGTGTCACGAAACTAATTAATTCCCCCGCCGCTGGTGTTAAGAAACACAAGTGTTATGTATCGGGTGTCTTATGTACGGCTTACTAACGCAATCGGCTATGGTTGACCCGGTGAGAATGATGCACGGGTAGGCAGATATATAAGGTGACTTGAATATGAAAGGATGTATTTAATCTAGAGCCTGACTGAAAAATATAACATCGCCATCACCACCATCAACATCAGCTTAGAAACTTCTCACTGTTTGGCTCAGACTTTAACACAGGCTCTAACCCACCAGGCTGGCCCAGTGAGTTTTGGTGGTTGGGTTTCAAATACACATTATTATGATAAGATTTTTAAGACCACTATTGGTCGGTCTAGACTGGACCAAAGAACTTGGCGTTGTGTTATCAAATTTGTGGTATTTCATCTGCAAAGGTGAATCTGCATGGCCATCGGTTGCAATGACCGTTGGATAGATGGCGCATTGTGGCGCTATTAGCACTCAAAAATTTAAAAAGCAGTGACAAAATTCAGCGCTCACGTCAGCCTTCCCGGTAGCATAGCGGTCAGCGCAGCCGCCCGGATTGCGGAAGACCCAGGTTCGATTCCTGGCTGGGTCGGGTGGGCGTTTAATTTTTTCACTGTATTTTATAAATATTTAATTTAGCTTCAGTGCAGCAATTAGCACTTGAAAATAAAAAGTAAAAATTGACTACAGCGTTATTAGTTCATTCTTCAGTGGTATTACGCCGGGCGAGCCGGCCCATTTCGTGCTGCAACGCAGTGTGGCTCCACCACTCAGACAGTGTCACTAATTTAGCACCACCCCTCAACTCAAGTCACTCAAGGGTAAACCTACGGACGCGAGTAACTTGAACCCCCAAAAGTGTACATAGGCCACACTATGCACTAGTCCTTCATCTGAATTCATATGCTAAGTGATGATGAGGCGAAAGTGGAAAGCACCACCCGGAAATTTCAATACTTGATCTTATTTCTTACTGTCGCAAACACGCAACACTGATGATGTTGTTATGGTGACTTATAACCAGTGGTGGTGGGTTATGGAACTGGGTGGTGCACTTTACTAGCTGACCAAATATTAGGACACAAAGCTGCAATAACCAAACAAATAAACCAACGTTTTGCTTATACATATTATGTACAGACGCCTGCACATAAACCTATCCAAAACTGTCAAATTTCTTCAATACATTTTCAACCGTATACCTTAGTAATAAAATTGAGGAAATTTGACAGTTTGTGGTAGATTGATGTGCAGCCGTGTGTACTTACTGCTTTTATTTATTACATTACTCATTTTCACAGTTATTTACATATATCTCCGACCTATTCAGTGTATAAAATGTTAATATCAACCTATTAAATAAATTAGGTGGTTCAGTGCACGAATGCACTTAAGGGACAGCCGCCCCGGCATATAACAAAGATAAGATGGTGGTAGCTAAGCTAGCCAGGCGGACTAAAAACAAGCTGTACCTAACCTAGTTGTAGTAGGTGGCAGGTGGTTGGTACCAAACCAGGTACAGACAATGCCTATCAGCTGGTGTTTTAAGTCTGTACTCGGCGTGCGTCTGATCCAAGACCTTAGTGGTCTAACACAAAACCACGGAGACGAATGTAATTAAACAAGTTTCTCTAAGAATGTCCCATAGACAAATTCGTCGCGACCTTGCGCCAGCAGCGGTGGGCGTGTACGTAACTGCGTACGTGACGTTTCCCACACACGTGTCTGCTCCAATAGCCGTCTCTCTCCATCTTTGTTTATTTGGGTCAACGTCTGGCAGCTGGTAACGCAACGAGGTCTCGAACAAGTTGACATGAGCCGGTGGCATTAAAGAATTCGTCTCCGATGGTCTGGGTGAGGAGCTCGATGGCGCAGTGGTTAACGCGCTTGGTCTGCCATAACTTTTGCAGTGGCCGGTTATCGGATGGGTGACTAAAATGTTATCACTTAGTACTTCCCGTGTATCGGAAGACATTTAAAGTCGTTGGTCTTGGTTAGCAGTCGTTAACAAACTAATCCGCACTGGGTCCGCTTGGTGGTTTATGGCCCGTTCTTCTTTTAGACTCCGGAAGGCTCGTGCTCTAGCAGGGACATAAAATGTGCTGCTGATGAGTCTGGGTAGTGTGTAGGGTAACGCGCATCCTCAATACAAAATAAATATTTTTGAATGTCATGCATTTGTCACCGGTACGTGTGGAAAAGGACAATGCTTAATTTCCTTGTAAAGAAAGTTCTTTCCGTACAATTGTAAAAAGGGGCCGTCTACTATCTAAATTCCAACGATTTTTTTTGCTGTATTTGAACCATTCCAAACTGGGTTGCCAAAAGAATCAAATAAATATATTTATTTTAATAATTTCGCGGAAAAAAACGTTTAGGTAAAGTGCCGAGTGTAATAGATAGTTAGTGCTGTGCTAAAAATTTACTTACAATATCAAATTTTATTCGTTAAAATTTGCGTTGTTATTTTCGCACATCTAAAAACTTGATGACTTATTATTACCGATTACATGCTAACGCTGTCTGCTCGACATTTCGTTCACCGAACTCTGCCAATGTCACGAGCAGACAGACTGATGTTTTGCAACACATTACTTACTTTATTACTTAAAAAAACAAATACAGAAAACGGTGCACAATCAATAGTGAGCAAATGTAGTCTTAAGACACAATGACATAAACAAAAAAAATCAATAAAAAATCTCAAATTTCGTAAGGCACATAAGCCGAAGTTTCAGTCAGTTGTACTCGTAAATTACTTTTTCTGCCATCCACCATGGTCCATGTTGAATTGGGCTCAGCCTTAAAATCCTCGGATAGTTTTAAGCAACAAGTTACGAAGCACTACTATCTATCTTTGTCACTTTAATGGTATACATTCCTTTATAATGCAATACTTTGTCCATATAATATTTAGTTTATATATATTAAATTTATATAGATGTATGTAGGTATATGCATTGTATGTATGTCAATACACGTCAATTAATATTTCGGAAAACACCATTTACCGCTCATTTCTTAGCTTTTTTTGTCCAGTTCGACACATGATTGCCTGGAAGAAATTGCTTTTTAGCGATAAGGCCGCCATTTGTACTTCTTCTTGTATTGTCCTTTCTAAGTCTTTTGTATGGTGTACAATAAAGAGTATTTTAATTTCATTTTTCAGCCGTGGAATGTTTAAGACCGGTATGTCGTCGACATGTTAAAGGAATATTCAATTATCCATTAAAACTATTTAAATAATTAAAAATAACTATGTATTTTTATTCCATTATTTTATTAAGGGGCTTTGATCCATTCTTCCACGCCAGCAGCCTTCATCATCATCATCATTATATTTATTAATACATTGCACTTAAGACTATATGTACAGACGCCTGCACATCGACCTATCCAAAACTGTCAAACTTCTTCAATACATTCTCATCCATATATTCAGGGCATAAAGTTCAAAGTCTATTAAAGGATTTTTTTTTATTTTGTGGTAGGTTGATGTGCAGGCGTGTGTATATATGAATAGTTCCAATAGTAACTACACAACTGGTTTCGAAACTTTTGCCAATATAATATTCACTAATTAACCACAATGAGAATAATGAACTCCTAACAAAGTTACGCGTGACTTAATCAAACGTAGAACTAATCTTAAACAATGCATTTATGCAAAACGTCGCGTGGGACTGGGAATATACGGGCCGAGTGAGTGTGTGACGCTACAAATCATGTCTCATTTGATAATGACACTTATCACTTTGGATTTAACGTTCAGTAAATGAAATCGAATCATGGAGAAGACATTAAGTTTGTCCAGAACAACGAAATTACTGAGCAATGCAGACTTGACATCCGTGTGCTAGCTAACTGGCAGCGATTCACGTGTGGGAAATTGGAAAGTTAATCGACTTTTCCTGGGCAATTACTACGTCGACATCGAACTTTGCGAACGTTCAGCATTGAGTTGCCGTTATCTTCGAGTTTAATATGCACGTCTGCACTTATTTGGAAGCTGTGGAACTGCCCATTTAAGTAAGGATTTTGTGTTTACTGCAATTAGTTTATTACTGCTATTTTGAAACTCTTTTTACGGACCTTTTATATTTCATTTTAACCGTCACATTTCAAGTAGTCTTGGCGTAAATTTAAGATATCAATGAGTATATTCAGTACCTCACCGGTTATCATAGAGTTCAAAATGTGTTCATCCATTTACAAAAAGCAATCGTTTACACTACATTACAATCGCAATTCGCACCCTTAACGCATGTGTACAGAAGAAATCTCTAAATAATATTTCGAAACTTTTCTTAAATTATTCTTTAATTACATACTCATCATCATCTCAGCATCACAGAGAACCGTGAGGTGGCCCCAAGCTTTCCCAAGGATTCAATTTAATTTTCTTAGGCGAATCAACTGTAACAAAAAAATTATACTGTTTGGTTCGAACTAAACGAAAAAATGTGCAGTGGCGGAAATTATATCTTATTGTTACTGCAGGATGTATTCATTCCGTACAGCGCTATATTAGCTGCGACCATTTGAAGAGTGCATTTACAGTAAATGGACTTCCCACTACTCGTAATGTTCTTACAGGAGTCCAGTTACACAAACGTAGAAAATATGCCAAAGTACACACGCCTGCACATCAACCTACGACAAACTGTCAAATTTCCTCAATAGACTTTGAACTTTATGTTTAAGGTTTAAAGTTGACAATGTATTGAAGAAATTTGGCAGTTTTGGGTAGGTTGATGTGCAGGCGTGTGCACCATGTAGGTAGGGTGTATAAAATTCCAAGAACGAAACACGACAACGCCGTCTAAAGTGCACGAGAAAGTAGCATCGTTACAACGAGGGTGTGGTGAGGTGACATTTCTAAAGCTGTCAGCTGTTTTCCCCGGCCACACCCGTGACATGTGCGGTAAAACTTGGTACCGCTAAAACTGGGGACAGTGGTGGTCGCGTTTGTACAGTTGTTACTATTGGTTAGTTGTAACTACCTAGTCCGGCCATAAGTTCTGTTACAAATGAAAATGCATTTTTTTTATATATGAAGTTATGTAATTTTACTAAAACTTATATCTTAGTACATATTTATTAAAGTCTCAGCAAAAAATAAAAACAATATTCTATTAAAAGTGGCCACCTTTGGCTTTTATACAGGCCTTTAATCTGTCTGGCCGCGAATCTATGGATTTACGCACTGTTTCCATGGGAAATTTCGCCACTGCTTGCTTCAGAGATTTTTTAAGAGACTCATTGTCGCCGTGTCGTTTAGAGCAAGCCATGTCCTCTAAAACTGACCATATTTTCTAGTCAGGAGGGCCGTCTTCAGCTCTATAAAGTCCGGAACGTTGGTTTCAAGCTAGGCTTGGGTGGTTCGTGGCTTGTGACCAGGTGCAGAGTCCTGCTGGAAAGTCCACGTACATTTAAAAAAAGTGTATTTGAGAGGTTTCACAATACGATCCAAGACTGTCTCTTGATACACTTTGGCTGAAGTTTTCACTCCTTTTTCACAAAAATGTAGCTTTGTGACGCCTTGATAAGATACGCCCCACCAAACCATCACTGACGCAGGATGATGACCACGTTGTACCTTTCCGACCACTTGAGCAGCTTCTTTAGAACTGTGAGCAGTACATTTTATCATTTTGCTGATTGTAGTGCTCTTCAATCGTGAAATTTTTTAATCGGTAAAGAGGATATTTCTGTACCCTTCACCTGCGTATCGCGACAGAAGGCGTTTTGATCAATCCACTCTCTTTAATTGTAAAGAATGAGTTAAGGCATGACCTGTATATCGACGATAAGCACCGAGCTTCAGGTCTTTGGAAACCTTTGTATTGTTGTATGTATGTATGTTTGTAACGCATAAACTCAAAAACTACTGGACCGATTTAAAAAATTATTTCACCATTAAAATGCTACATTAGCGCCGAGTAACATAGGCTATATTAAAAAAAAAAAGTCCACCCGTGCGAAGCAGTATGAACTAAAAGAGTTATAAACTCTATAGAAGCTTTCATAAATAAACAGCTAATTTGTACTATTACTAAGATCGTAATCATCATGAACAATCTGTAAACGCTCCACTGCTCTTTCCCACGTGTTCATTCTTACTTAAACAATTGCAGATCGGGAGATCGGGCCACAACCCACCACGACTGACCAATAGCGGGCTTTACGTGGCCTCTGAAACATGGGGGAGTTCGAGAAAATATTAATTTACTCACCCATCCGGCATTGCCTAAATTACTTAACTTGCAAAATCGCAACCCGTACAGAACAAACCGCTCGCTCTGATGCGCCTTCGCCAATGAGCTCCGACAGATACTAAGATGTAAACAAATTATTATGCTAAACGTCAATTCTGTGGTCATGGCCGCGACAAAAAATTCCACGACTGACTAACCGATGCCGCGACAGCTCACAGCAGTCACGGCGGACATTCACGAGAGGAATAATTGTAGCCAAAATAGAATTATTACATATTGTTGTTGAACAGCTGTTGCTAAGTTCACGGTTGCTTTACACAAAGATTCTTTATTGTATTTACCTCTGTAATGGACTTTTAGAAGCCCCATGAAAGGAAGCACTGGGTTGTTATTAAGTTTCTCGCTTCCTATTTACCAGGTTATGCTGAAAAGGCCAAGGGAAAATTAGAAAGAAAGAAAAATAACACACGAAGACAGACGTACTTTAAAAACATAAACAAATATTTAGGTAAAAGTAATTAACTTAAAACAAAGTATATAAGCAATACAAAAAGTACAAAACAAATTACAAACAAAATCTATCAGTAATACAAGCAACGTTTAGTGGAAAAAGTCTTTCCTAAAAAAGGAATAAGATCACTTGTATCTATGTAGTTCAATTATAGTTTCTCTTTTGTTTTCTATAGTTTACGCGAACACATTTTAGCTTTGTTGTGTTCTCGCATGCGTTCCTATGATATCTACTTACGACGAAACTTTGGTGAGCGGTTCCGCGCCCGCGAAGGCTTCTGCGTTAGTGAAACCACCGCAGAATACGTGTATATGCGAACGGAAGTCTATGCATATTTTATTTGTGCTTCAGTATTTACGACTGCCACATTAACCAATTATCCACACGTTTTAGCAAATCTCCTTTGGCCACCACGTTACTTCCACTATACGTATGTAGGTTTCACATGCTAAGTTTGCTGTGTTCGGGTTGTTTACGGAAAAGCTTGCGGAAATGACAGTGCGCCGCCGTTGCAGCTAAAGACGACTCGCAAGGTCGACCGGTTTCTTGCGAGCTTGGACTTGGAGCGTGCATTGAGTTTATTCTCTCGTTTATGCCAACATGAATATTATAAAGAGGTTTTAGTTTTAATGTTACTTATTACTACTAAGCCGATCCGAGTAAGGTGGTGTCCACTATCCCCCGATGGCGGAAGATGGGGAAGATGAAGACCTGGTTCTGGTGGGTTTTGGTGGGTTGGCCGTCAACATCTTGGCCAACCCCAAATACCCCACGGTTCGCTCCAGTTACGCAGGGATTTAATTTACACATTTCCCCGGGTCAATAAGAAAAAAAGAGCAACGAGGCCCTTAGCTTCATTCAACATTCAAAAAGGCTGATCCTTACTAGCGGTGGCATAAGGTCGAAAATACGTAGCGCCTGCGACAATTGAAACCGCAAATTAACAGAATCTATAATATTAAAAAAAAAATTGGTTTTAGTATTTAAAAATATGCAGCTACCAAATTACGAATATTGATGTTATCAATATATTTGAGTGGTTTCCAAGATTATAAATTAAGTAATTTTGTTGTAATTTTAACAATAGTGATGTTTTAGTGGTGTTTTCGAAAATAATTATGATCGAGCCAAAATTATACAATCGTGTATTTGAGCAAGCAAATTCAAGATAAAGACATGAATTTACCTATATTAACATTTCAGATTCGTAAGTCTTAATATAGTCTTAAACTATTCGACGAAAGTTGGTGCATTTTTTCAGTGTGTCGCCTTAAGCGATGTTATTTCACTGGATCAAGTGATTTATTATTGGTTCGTCCCGAAGTTTCGTCCCACATTCCAAAAGATTCTTGGTTTGTCCCATATCACATTGAAGTGGTGTTTCGTCCCAAATTACAAGTAGATAGTTAAAAGTAAAGTCAACAAAAAAAGTGTTAATACTTTTTATTTTTTTTTAAAACAATATTTCAATAATAAAACAACTCTAAGCATGTTGGTATGAATCATCTTTATTATCCAGTATCACAATCAAAAATCACAGAAATTGTATAGTATCATCTTATTATAAATACAGTTTAAATACCTAAGCTACGTACGTGTACAGAACAGTCAATATGTAAGACACTAGGTGATAATTTTAATTACTGAATTTACCGAACAATTAAATGAGAGTATTAAAACAAAGCTTCATCCCAAATTACAAGTACATAGTTAAAAGTAAAGTCATAAAAATAGTGTAAGTACTTAAATAGGTTTTTTTAAACAAATATTCTTTTATAAAACAACAACAGTTTGAAAAATTCTACTATTCCTTATTGTTTCAGTGTGATAGTATCTTTAACAATTTATCATGCTACTAAGTTTTCTTATGTACTGCGGGAAATATTGGAGAAAAACTATCAGTACACCAAAGCACGCCACTTAATAAGTTATATCACTATACACTATGTATATGGTTCTTGTGTAAAATAATATTAATTCATTGATTTGCTGTAATACGAAACTTATACTTTTTACCAGCCCAGCCCAGAACAGTCAAATAAATCAGTTGATTTATTTGAAAAAGATAATTATCATTTTAGACTGGTAGAAACATTTATAACCACAAACAAAATCGTTAAACTGTTTTTTTTTAATCAACTATGTATACTACTTTACACGAGATCGTTACGAATACTATGTTAATATAAGTAAACTAATATCTTAGCTGAATTGTGTATAAATTATCAAATAGGTAATCATTTTAAAGGCGAAAAGTATGTAACACGTAAATACTGAAATAATTTAAACAAATTAAATTCCTAATTATAAATGATGAAAAATTAAATATTTCGTAACGTAAACAGCAATTGCTAAATCAGAATTATCAAATAATTAATATAAGATAATCAATAAACTTAAAAGATATTTTGTCACATGAAACAATAATATACTACTCAAAACAAAATAAGGGCCACGATGTATTTTGTCTGTACCATGAAAATAATAAAACCAATATTAATTTTTTTGTCTCCATAACGAAAACTAATGTTGTTTTTACCGTGTAGACCAATAAATTTATTCCAATAATAATGATTAAAAAGTTTATTTGCTTTTGAAAGAAAAAACACATTTAAGGTTAAAAATAAAAACAATGTAAAGTTACTGAAAACAAAAGAAAATACTCCATGCTCATCTTTTAGTAACGGGTATGCCCCCCTCGTTTCGTTACGCACTCCTGAAGCCTGGAGTGCATGCTCTCAATCAAATGCCTGACATTTTCCATTGGAATCTCTTCCCAGGCCCTTTTAACAGCGTTGATGAGTTGCTGTTGGTTGTGGATTTCCTGATCACCGTCTTTAACTCTTCGTTTCAACTGATCCCACATGTGCTCTATTGGATTTAAGTCCGGACTGTTCGCCAGCCACGGCAAGACTTGAATTTGAGACGCTTCCAGTACAAACCGAGTCGCTTGAGCCGTGTGTGCACGAGCATTGTCTTGCATCAAGATGAATCCAGAACCCGCTCGCTGGGCAAATGGGATCACATGTGGTCTGACGACTTCCTCAATATACCGCTGAGCAGTAACAGTACCCTCATTTAAAATAGCGAGCTCAGTTTGCCGTGTAAGCTTATCCCGCCCCAAATCATTACATTTGGACCACCAAAACGATCGACTTCATGGATGCAGGCTTCTGAAAATCTCTCGCCGCGTCTTCTCCATACTCTAATACGCCGATCGTCGTTAAAAAATTAAACTTTGCATTCGTCTGTGAAGAGCACCATGCCCCATTGGTTTATGTCCCAGTCCAAATGTTGACGGGAAAATCTTAAACGATTTGCACGATGATTTCTGGTTAATGGAATACGGACAACTCGCCTTCTTGATGCCTGCTGGTCTTCATGCAATCGATTACGAATAGTTTGGTCACTGACACGAGTACCCGTTGTGAGCCGTAAACGATTTTGCAGCTTGCGGGCCGTCGTTGTGCGATCTCGGCGCGCACTTAATCGAATGTAACGATCCTCTTGAGCTGTTGTAATGCGAACTCTGCCCGAACCAGGTCTTCTTCTAACACTGCCGATCTCTTGGAAACGATTCCATAGATTTTGAATAGCTCTTCGAGAAAATCCCAATTGCAAACCCACAGATCGCTGCGAATGACCTTCTTCAATCATTGTAACGGCTCTGGTTGCTGTCAGCGAGTCCATATGACGCCTGCGTGCTTGTGGCATATTGCAAAAGATGTTTCTGACTCGAGATATCAATGAACTCTGATAATTTCTAATAAACCAAGAAGCTAAGGAAAGCAAAACGTCAAAGAAAATGGAATCAAAATTTTCAAAAATAATTTTAAATCAAATTTTATTTAAAATTGTTGCCAGCATTAGATGAATACTACAATATTAAAAAGTTTAGGTATCAAAGAGTTTGTATACTCAATATTTTACTACTTTCAATATGTAAATGTTTAATAATTTACACCAAAATGAAAAAATACCTCGTGGCCCTTATTATGTTTTGAGTAGTATATAAAACGACAGTCACATTTTTTCCCTTACTTAAAAATAATATTAAACTATATAAAAATATTAACTTACCTATGACAGACTTGATCAACACACTCACTATACACACTTTTAAGGGATTCTGACTGAATGACGAATGACTTGAATGCACTTTGCAAGTGCACATCACGGAAGCTCGTTTTGCTGATATCGCAAAGTAATGCTATTGGTCAAATGAGTCAAAAATAGCAAACAAACAATGGACGCAACATAAAAAAGGGTGGTTTTTTACCTGGTCTTCAAAACCAGATTCCAGTGACCGAGACACGACAGGAAGTGTATGCGTATTAATTGCTTAATAAGAGCGGCAAAATAGTAATATTAATATGGTAGATATTCCTATAAAATAGTACGAGTAATTTTTTTCTCGCGGAGAAGACAGACAAGAGTAGTAATTTTAAATGGTTGATTGATGTTAAATATTAAGCAATACTAAACCCTTTATTGCTGATTGTACATACAATAACATTAAAGTAAGTTTGGCATGTAAAAAAAATATGGGCCGTAAAAGGAATATAAAATGGGACGAACCGAGAATAAAATAATTTAAATTATATTTTGGGACGAAAGAATCATATTGATTGGGACGAACCAGGATTTTTTTATGTGGGACGAATCTCAGTGGGACGAACGAAGCATAAATCGATCAAGTTAGTACTAATAATAATAATAAAAAAAAAAAAAAAAAAACCTGACGCGCGTGACAGTGACACCTTTCTAAATTGCTGAAATTTTATAAAATATTATTTTCCAAATTTTTAACATATTAAACAACCACAACAAAATTAAAATGAAAACCAATATAAATATAAACAAATATAAATATGTATATATATGTGTTTCTATTGATACAAGAAATAGAAAACAAAAACTTGAAATGTCATGTCAATAATTGATATTAAATTGGACATGACAAATTAAATATTTGAAAAATGATCACAAGGTCACAATCAGGAAGACACAACAACGCACGCCCTCCACCTTCGCCCGTGCCATCGTCCAGCTCCTCGCCAACGTTTGCCACGGCACCCGACACCAGCGAGTCGAGCGACGACGAGCGCGGGCCGTCGGCCCCGCCGCCGCCACCACCTGCGCGACGTGGACGACCCCTACTGCCGGCACGCTTGGGGCCTGCGAGGCAACCTGCCTTGCGCCTGGCTCCCGCTACCGGTGGTGTAGTGCGTCGCATGCGATGGACTCAGCCTATAAATGAGAACTGCATGCGCGCCTACTATAGGGCAACAGAGGGAGGAACTAACCTTACTGCGTATCGTGTTCGACTGCTGTCTTTGTTTCAGACCCTTGAACCGACCATCGACGTGTCTGCCCAACGATTGTCGGATCAAGTGCGGGTGATCCAGCGTAACAACTTGCTGGATCAGTCAATACTTGATCGGCTACGCCTGGAGTCACTACGTATTTGTGCGGCTTCTTCTTCGGTGCAGGATCGCCCTGCCCCACAATTACCGGCGGTGACGCCGGTCTTGGTGGCGCGAGTAGATTCGATACCCGAGGATGAAGATTTCATAAATACGAATGTAAGTACACAGGTGAATGAGCAAATGAGGAGCGCTTTGAACGATGCCATTCTACAGTATCGTGACACGCGTAACTCTAGGCCGCGTATTCCTTGTTTGCCCACGAATAGGCATAATTTGGCGTTAATGAGTGCCTTGAACGATTTACTGGTTCCTTATCTTGGGACCAGTGAAAATTTAATTGATACCCACTCAATCCTTTATTGTGGGGCCATCGCGGTGTGTCGCGTTGCTCGTGTCAAATTCCAGGATTCTGGCCGAGTACCGCGGCAAACCGGGGCTGCCCCTGCTTGGCAATTGAGGATCGAGGGGCGTATTGTTAGGTTCAGGACACTCATTGCAAAACTAATTTGTTTCAGAAATGGTAATAATCGGCCTCGCGTCATGCGATTCGTCACGCAAGCCTTTGTCGGGACTGATGTTCGTCCGGAAAACTATATGGCTTGTGTGACGGAACGTATTGACTTTCTGAAGCAAAAAGTCTATGCGTGGGCAAACCGTATACGTCGCTACAGAGTGCGTGTGGACCGATACCAACAAAATCGCCTCTTTCAAAGTGACCAAAGAAAAGTATACAGACGTTGGGAAGGAGCTGATCAACGTGTGAGCGACGGGCAGCTACCAAATGTTGATGCCATGACTAATTTCTGGCGCAGCATTTGGTCGGTGCCCGTCGAGCACACGGAAGGTGACTGGATGAGTGTTGTCAGGGAGGCGTGTGAACCTATCGAGACCATGCAGGCTATACATATTAGTACAGCTGACGTAAGTTGTGCTATCCGTACGGCCCAAAATTGGAAATGCCCAGGACCGGACGGATTGCACAACTTTTGGATCAAGTGGTTTCGATGTTCACACGAGTTACTGGCAACGCAATTCCAAGAAGCCATAGAGCTCGGCTCACTCCCAAGTTTGTTGACTACTGGTGTCACTTTTCTGCTCCATAAATCAGGTAGTACCACGGAACCGAAAAATTATAGACCCATCACGTGCTTACCAACATTATATAAGCTCCTTACATCCATTTTGAGAACAAAAATTAACTCGCACATTGTTGCAAACAATATTTTGGACATGACTCAGAATGGATGTAGGGTTGGGTCCCGTGGTACTAAGGAGCTTCTCCTCATTGACATGACCATATGCCAGAAGATTCGGCGAGGCAGAGGGACTCTCTCCACAGCCTGGATTGACTATAAGAAGGCCTATGATTCGGTGCCGCACTCATGGCTGGTAAGGATTTTAGAGTTATATAAAATTGATATAACTCTAAAATCATTTTTGATGTCATGTATGCGGCAGTGGACCACGGTCTTGTGTCAACCAGGATGTCGAGATAGAGTTTCTGCCACGCAGGATTTTATAAGGATAGAGCGTGGCATATTCCAGGGCGACAGTCTGAGTCCTTTATGGTTTTGTCTAGCTTTGAATTCTCTTAGTACTTTATTAAGAAATTCAAGGTTAGGCTGTCGACTGCGGAGAGGGGGTGAAGTTTTGTCGCATTTGTTGTACATGGATGACCTCAAGTTATTCGCACCAAACAGCCAAGACTTGATAAAACTGCTAAAAATTACTGAGACTTTTAGCAGTGCCATCAAGATGGAGTTTGGGGTGGATAAGTGTGCGGTTATGCATGTACAGCATGGGAGAGTAGTAAATTCAACCAATTTACAACTCTCCGATGCGATAGACTTCAGATCTCTCTCTGAAGTTGAAACATATAAATATCTTGGTATGTCACAGTCTTTGGGTGTTGATGACGGGGACATAAAACAGTCATTACGGGAGCGATTCTTTTGCCGCTTGAGAAAAGTATTTAACAGTCTTTTATCGGGTGGCAATAAGACACGTGCCTTTAATGGCTGGGTTATGCCTCTGCTCACATACTCCTTTGGCATACTAAGATGGACTCAGACCGAATTGGACGCCTTGGATAGGAGAGTCCGTCAAATGCTCACGACTTTCAGAATGCTACACCCGCGCTCATCTGTTATGAGGCTGTACATCCCGCGGAAATGTGGGGGTCGCGGCTTTTTAAATGTCAAGGACCTACATAACCGTGAGGTGTGCAGTCTCAGGGATTATTTACTTAACAGTGAGTGCGGGATGCATTTGGATGTCGTGGCAATTGATAGACACTTTACGCCGCTCTCCTTGGCAACAGAAAACTGGCGCAAACCAGTGGTGCTAAGCACTCTCGATCGCAAGGACATATGGAAGAGCAAGGTGCTACACGGGCGCTACTATCGGGCTCTAACTGGGCCTGATGTAGATTTAACTGCCTCGGTGAACTGGCTACGTTTTGGTGACCTCTTTGGAGAAACCGAAGGTTTTGTCTGTGCCATTGAAGATGAAGTTATCAAGACGAATAACTACCGGAAATATATTATGAGGGACGGTACGGTCGACATCTGTCGGGCATGCCGCCGTCCAGGAGAATCACTCCGACATATTATTTCTGGTTGTTCTCATCTTGCTAACGGAGAGTATTTGCACAGACACAACCAAGTAGCCAGAATAATTCACCAGCAACTTGCTCTTGGATATGGCCTTGTTGAATCGGAGGTGCCGTACTATAAATATGCACCTGCGCCAGTACTCGAAAATGGTCATGCAACGCTCTACTGGGATCGCTCTATCATTACGGACAGGACTATTGTCGCCAATAAGCCTGATATCGTGGTGGTTGACCGATCCCAGCGCCGGGCAATACTGGTTGATATCACCATACCTCATGATGAGAACCTCGTGAAAGCCGAGAAGGACAAGCTCAGTAAGTACCTTGACTTAGCTCACGAGGTGACCGCCATGTGGGATGTTGATTCAACCATTATTGTCCCGATAGTCGTTTCAGCGAACGGTCTGATAGCGAAGAGCCTCGACCAACATCTTAAGAGGCTCTCGCTTGATGGTTGGATCAAGGGTCAGATTCAGAAGGCAGTACTCCTTGACACGGCACGTATTGTCAGGAGGTTCCTCACTCTGCAGCCCTGATCACCGGTAGCTTGGGCCCTGCCCCGCTGCTGGTGGTACTCTAGAATTAGTTTTTTATAATGTTTTATTGTTTTTTTATTAAAATATTGTAAAAATCTAGTTTTAAGAAAGAAAATAAATAAAGAGTATAATAATAATAATAGAGGCAAAGATATATTGAATTTTATATATTTTCCGAGAGCGTATTACAAATTAGCCCTAGCTTCACGGCGGGCTGTCACCGAATCCCCTTCTTCTGTTTTGTAATTTGTTTCGTTCCACGAGCTTCCATAACTTTTTAATTGAGATCACGGCGACTGCCAGTAGGCTTGGCAGAGCAAGTAGTCCCGATTAACACAGTACCTACCTTTTAACGCGACCCTTAAGCTTTAGTTTTTGTGTTTGCTATGCCCTGAATTTTTACTGGATCCGGTATTAAACCTGGAACATAACGCTGTAATATTAATTTGTTTCGTTGGTGGTATGAAGCAAGTAATGTCTGGAGATTCTGAACCGATTTTAAGAATCTACTCTGTCCAACGCTAGTAAATTAATTACCTTATACATTTTTGTCTAAACTAGTGGTCGCCCAGTGGTCGAACTTCGACCGTAATTTTATTAAAACTCCACGGATTGTATCTTAAGCAATGAAAAATAAAAAAAATAGAAGGTGAGTTTGGATTGGCATTGACAGATTTCGGCCGCTCCTCTTCCATTTATGAAATTTTTGAAAAGAGTATATGCGTGTGTGTCGAATACATGGTAGTGTGTGTATTGTTTGTTTTATTGATTTAATGTACTTACATATTTTTTATGCATAATTTAAAAAAAAATACAAAAACAAATGTTGAAAAATTTCCACGACTAGGATTTGAACCTGCACCCTTCTGACATACCGGGTCAGGTGCTCCCCCAATTGAGCTATCGTGGGTCTAACCAGCCCGCCGAAATTATTCAACACTATTTACATTTTTACTTTGAAAGCCAGGCGCCCATTCAATGTCAACAACTACCGTCATTAACATCCGATCATAATATTTTTACAAATACTAAAGGTCAGTTAAGAAGTAGGCAAGCTATTTATAAAATGTTTTTGTATTATATATACAGGTTGTGGTTTTGAACAGTTGCCAAATTTAAGGAGGCGATTATGTTAATGTAACTGATAATAAATCCATTAAAAAAAAATACGTAAAAAAAAATACGAAAAAGATTTTGTTTCTGTTGCATGTCATTCTTTTGAATATACTACGCTGTGCTACTACTTTGGCTCTGCGCTAGGTGCGCAAAACAAATGCCTACAAATGCCGCCGCTTGCGCCGGCTTTTGTCGGCTAGCAACCACCCGCTCAAAGCGGGAACCGACGACGATTCAACGGTCGCCGCTCGCTCAGTCTCCCGCTAACCGCGAGCGCGCGCACACGTTTGACAAAAAAAATCCGGGCCGCTTTCAAACGTAGGTACGATGTCGCGTTATTCTAATCACGACTACGTTGAAATGGTGCGGATGTATGCCCTCGCCGGTAACAGCTTGAGGGGTGCAGTGCAGATGTTCGCGGAGAGGTGGCCAGACCGACCAACGCCGTCACGAACGACGATGCTGGCTGCTACACAACGCCTACTGGATTACGGGCAGTTCAGTATCCCAGCGCACGCCAGTGGTCGAGGCAACGTGGGCCTGCCCGTCGACTTACAGGAGCAGATCTTGCAGTTCTTCGACGACGAGCCACGCGCCAGTACACGTGATGCTGGGCGGCACTTTGGCCTTGATCACACCATCGTTTGGCGCTTGTTGAAGAAGAACCAGCAGCACCCATTCCATTTTCGACGAGTTCAGGATTTGCTTCCCACTGACCAGTCCAGCCGAGTCGAGTTTTGTACGTGGCTCCTCGAACATCAGCACGTTAATATTCTGTGGACTGACGAGGCGCAGTTCACAAGGGTCGGCGTCTACAACGTGCATAATGAGCATTGGTGGGCACACAGAAAACAGAACCCTCATGTCACAAAAAAAGACTCCTTCCAAAGACGTTTCAGCCTAAATGTTTGGGCTGGTATTATTGGCCCTTATTTACTGGGGCCTTATTTCATTGAAGGTCATCTCAACAGCCTTACCTACCTAGATCTGCTGCACCACGTTGTAGATGAGCTGTTGATGGACATTCCACTGGCATTCCACAGAGACCTCTTCTACCAGCAGGATGGTGCTCCACCACATTATGGACAAGTAGTGCGCAGCTACCTAAACGATACATTTGGATCGCAGTGGGTGGGACGTGGCGGTCCAGTGTCTTGGCCTCCTCGCTCCCCGGACCTAACACCGCTAGATTTTTATTTGTGGGGTGATGTAAAAAGGCTAGTGTATTCTGAGGAGGTTACAAGTGTAGTGCAATTGCGTACGCGAGTGGTGTCCGCTTTTGAAACGGTGAGAGAAAACATTTACGTTCTCAACCAATTAAAAGACAATTCTCGGCGTCGTGCTGCTTTGTGTATCGCTCGTAATGGGGCACATTTTGAACACTTGTTACGAGTAACATAGGTAAGTCAAAGTTTTGCTTAAGCGCATTTTCATTTCATTTAATTTCCATACCTACATACTAATAGCATAGGTACGTAGTTTATTTTTTTCTGAATCGAGTAATTCTGTCGAGTAACTGGGAATCGAACCAAGAAACTTTTAATAGGAAGTGGCTAAGTAACATTCATACCTAGACTAAATAACGTAGGTACCTATTTAGTTTCTAGGATGTAGTAGCGTTAAATAGCCACGACAGCAATGTTTGTTTACGTTAACGGTCGTTGACCTCGGAGTAGTACATGTGAATTTCGAATAGAAACGTGAGATGTTACGAAAGATATAGGACACCAACCAATAGGTAATATTTTTTTTTAATATTTTTATTTAAATTATAAGTATTTGTTCTACACTTGTGTACAATATGGCGACTGTTCAAAACCACAACCGTATATATATAATTTTTGGTAAATTTTTTCAACATTTGTGTTTTTTGTAATTTGTTTCGCAACAAAATTTGCGTTAAAATTATAACTTGAACAAAAAAAAATGAACATTCTGCACTCCGCGAAATTTCATACTCATCCGTCCGCGCAATTTTCGTAAAAAGAGTTACAAAGTTTTTGCTTCACGTATTTATTTATTTATTTATTTATTTATTTATTTCTATAGGTACACAAACAGATTACAATCAATGCATGAGTACAGTAACATATTTGGTTAACCTTACTAGCTAGACGGTAATCCAAAAGGAGTGTACACAGCATGACATTTTGGGTATAATTTGAAACGCAACAATGCTGGTCCTAAATGAAGTTATAGTTAAAACAAATAATATAATATATAGATGTTATATACGCATAAACTTGAAGAAATATATAAAAACGGTTGCTATAGTACCATTTTGTATGCTTAACTGCTAATCAAATAGTTGCTTCTTTACCTTCTAACACTATTTAAGTTGTCAACAATAAAGACTTTATTTTTCGTAAGGTAAGCGATAACACTAGCGTAACAGATAAATTTTTTGCAATCAACCTCTTTGGAAGCGCGGACACAAACAAATATTGTGTGGCGGAGCTAAATATATCCTCTAAAGGTCGACCGGTCACATCTCTGTGTTTGAACGTCAATTGGGATGGCCTACGGTTTTTTTTATTGCGATCTTTCGATTTCAATCAACATTCTCTTGCACACCTTTTTAATTTGATAGCTGTTATTTATAGCGTAATGTTTCTTGGTGATACTTAGGAAGCATTGAACGAGATTTTCACGAGCGCGATTTAAACCCCCGCGTACTGGGTTAGATGCACACTCAATTATGGTAGGATGTATTTATAAAATGTTTTTAATTTGTTTATATAATTTTAACGCAAATTTTGTTGCGAAACAAATTACAAAAACACAATGTTGAAAAAATTTCCACGAGCAGGAATGCTGAATTGAATAATTTCGGCGGGCTGGTTAGAACCACGATAGCTCAATTGGAAGAGCACCTGACCCGGTATGTCAGAAGGGTGCAGGTTCAAATCCTGCTCGTGGAAATTTTTTCAACATTGTGTTTTTGTAGGATGTATTTATTTTTCCTAATTTGATATTGCATAAGTTTGAGTTTACCTTTCATATGCTGTGTACAACTTTCTCAATGTATTAATTTTGCTTCGTTTGCAATTAGTTTGAGGTGGTCTGAGGAGGTTGATGGCGCAGTGGTTAACGCGCCCGGTCTGTGATTGCTAATGTTAAGCAACTTTCGCAAAGGTTGGTCATCGAATGGGTGACCAAAAGTTTATCATCTCTAGCTCCACCGTGCTTTGGAAGGCACTGAAAGCCATTGGTCCCGGCTGCATTATCAGTCGTTATCAAACCACCGCACATCCGCACTGGGTCCGCGTGGTGTTTTATGACCCGTTCTTCTCCCTATCCATCCATAGGGAATGCTTGTGCCCCACATGAATAGAGCTGATGATTAAGCAATTCGTTTAATATAATAATAGATGCTAAAATTCTTTATTGCCCAAATCAACACGTTGACTGCCTCATCACTCACCCGTGCGGGGTCCGGCATTGAATGGGTTAAACACATATTTACTATATGACGTACTATAATACTAAATTTCATATAAAAGAGGGAATTAATGCAGAGGTCCCCAAACTAGGCAGTGCCTAATCTAGACCTCTGGGCCATTTCATTGCTCAAATTGTTACAGCAACTAGAAACAACGATAGCACGCAAAATAAAAAAATTTGAATACCGAAGAGTTGATTGGGCCGAATTCGTTGGGATATTGAGGACGATTCAATTATTTTCATGAGCGTTCATAATCGAGTGTGACTGCATTCATTCGGTTACAGTGTAGCCGTTTCAGTGGCCGAGTTTCAAAACGCTCGGCCTGATATCAAGATAGGATAACCTAGGATAGGTTTAAAGCCCAGCTCGAGAAAGTGTGTTTCGTATGTTAGGATGCATATAATTTCTTTCCCTTCGTGTTAATTTAATTTGTTTGCAAATCATTCTAAAAAGACGTCGAGCACACTAGATTTAGAAACATTTTGTTAAAATTTAATTAGCATAAGCTGGTATATCGTATAAGTAGCTTACAATTTTAGCCTAGAACACCTAGGTCTTTTGCTTCAGGCAATTCGCGTAATCATATTACACGCACCATTTGGCCAGACAGTTGCGTACATTGTATGTCTCGTATGTAACATGTATTGTGACATACCCATCTCTTTCTTTATCTATATAAATAACATGTAACCTTTAGGCACATTATGAGGGTGTATCCGTAATGGTGTTCAATATAAACTTATAATAAATGCTTCTAATGACATGTTTCCTACCTTTGTTAGTTAATAAATTACTATGTTGTTGTAAATACATTTGCACATAAAAGCAAAATCGAAATTCGAATCCGCTCATTTTGTCTTTCCAGGGGTACTTGTGGTATCGCTGGCTATCGGGAATGAAAGCCTAAGTGTGCCTTATTTAAAGTCATTTACTATGTCATCGACAACGCTTTTTTGTTTACCAGTGTGGTGAAACTTGTATCCGAGTCTCCCCGACTAGATCTGTATCCGACTGACCCGGTATCTAGATCTAGGGTTGGCCGAGATGGAATTAGCCGCCTCATTAAACTCTCGAGGACGTTTGGACATGCCGATGCCGTCAACGACAAGCGCAGGATCAATTTTGGCACTCTGCACTGCACTTGTCGAGCGGTCAGCCCGAAAAGGCTGACCTGATTGTCTTTGTCTTCAAGATGTCACCGACAACCTATTTTAACATGCAACCGTGATCCTTTCACCGTCTTTTACCAGTTTGACCGGAATCTTCGAATAAGCACTAAAAATAGCAATATTTGCAGCTTAAAGACCCTTGTCAGTTACAAATACTATTGAAACCGCAACACTAAATCTATCCGGCTCACAAATACAACTTTCGCAATCCCACGCCCGCACCGCAATGCTTGGGTCCACAAACTACGGCGCTATCGATTTTCCTGGCCAAATTCTGCCTAGACTAGGGCGGCGTGGGCTAGATTTACGAGACGCCCTCGCAAATGAAATAGCCACATGGTGCCGTGAATTTGACCCTTGAAAATGTTGAAGGCAATAAGTAATAGGACACTTTGTGCTCTGACTCTGGTTTATATAATCCATCTTCGGGCGCACCAGCGGCGTACCGACTAGGAGTCGAACTGGTCGCCGTGACCGAAAATGTCTTCTAAGGAACTGTCTATGTTATCTCTAACTATCATAACAATATTGCTACTAACGTTGATGTTATGGCGACATAATATAAGGTACATAAGATTACCACTAGATTGGGCTTTGTCTGCAAAGCTTTGAAACTGGGACCAAACGCCTAGCGCAAACGCGGGTAAAAAGTAGTTCTCTAAATAAAAAATTTGGACTATAGTTAGAGCTAGTAAAAATAAATTGCTGCCTAAGTTTTGTTGGTGGATGCAGAAAGAGACAGCATCACTCAGGGTGTAGAGTTACGATACGACAAAATTTTCCGTAACCAAGCGCTAGAAAAAGTATTGAAAATTGACATTTCCGCATCCAATAATAACAATTTTATAGTGACGTGCCAAAAGCTGATAGCGAAACACAATGACACCGCTTGTGGGCGGACGTGGGCAGACCGTTACGCCCACACTCACCATTGACCCGTGCCGAAAACTCTTATCGCGCTCGCATTTCGCCTTGCTCACCGTACAATGCTCTCTTCTCTCCTAATCAACGATACAACATAGCTACTGTTACAGCATTCGATAGGCGAACAGTTAACAACGATAACACAGCTGTTGCTATACGCAACTGACCTATCTTTACCGGTCGACCACACACGACCGCTGGCGGTTTGCGGTGCGGCGCGGCGCGGCGCCCCGGGCGGCGGGCACGGCGCGGCAAGCGATTACTCGGTTCTTTGCGTTCTTTCTATTACCGTTGACTAAGACTTCTTTTGCATAACGCGCAATGAACCGAAACTCGCTTGCCGCGTCGCAAGACGCTCGTGCCCGTGGCCAAGGTTTAGCATATCCCCGATTAGAATTATGATGACGCATTAAATTATTGCAGCCGTTTAAAAAGTTTGGGTCTAGTAAAATGATTAGAAGGTTAGGTATTTTAATACAAACTTCGATTACAGAAGACAAACAATAAAAGTGCAAATGTTTATTATCTGTTCATGATTGGCATTTATACAGCTTACAATTTTTCCTAACGACGAATATGAATTAGCTAATTATAATCAGTCTCGTTGCAGTGTTTTTCTTATAGGTATCAAAACACGTCTGTATAATGTTTACGAATATCTTTTCTCTTCATTATTTGAACTGGTAGAGCTCAGATCCAGTCTTTGAGGGACAATATGGTTGAGCGTATGAACTCATACTTGAAGGAAGTATCCGGTTGGGGTGACGCGAACGGTGCCAGGTCCGCAAGTCTTTCGATTTTTTATCGGATTCACTTCGGAGAGTGTGCAATGGAATCGTTCAATTTGATTCCTCCATCACCTTTCTATCACATGACAACCAGACAAACTGCGCGACGCCATATTTACACAGTAGAGATTCCACCCATGCGTCACGAAATCACGAGTGAATCGGTACCTTCTATTGCCTAGAAGGTACCGATTCACTCGTGTTATGCATGTTACATCATCACTTACCATCAGGTGAGATAGTAGTCAAATGCAAGCCTATTGTTAATTTTACGATTTGCTTAAGGTCTGAATTCTCGATCATTTCCTTTAGTTGTTCTAAAACTTTACCTGTTTCATTAATTGTCTGCTTAAGCTGTTTTGTTATGTACCCCATTTGGAGAGCAACTGCCTCCTGACATACAGGCTTTTAGCCTAGTTTTGGAGGCAGGACAAATCTTACCTGTATTATGCTTTTGTGGATAATAAAGATTATTTATTATTATTATTATACTCTTTATTTATTTTCTTTCTTAAAACTAGATTTTTATAATATTTTAATATAAAAACAATAAAAAATTATAAAAACCTAATTCTAAAGTACCGCCAGCAGCGGGGCAGGGCCCAAGCTACAGGTGGTCAGGGCTGCAGAGTGAGGAACCTCCTGACAATACGTGCCGTGTCAAGGAGTACTGCTTTCTGAATCTGACCCTTAATCCAACCATCAAGCGAGAGCCTCTTACTATTATTAATTTAGAGAGAGGGAGGGAAATCTTAAATTGTCAATTAAGTATATAAAATATACAGCCTTATAATTTAATCACCATCTCAGCCGAAAGACTTCCTCTGCCGGACAAAGGCCTTCCCCTTGGAATTTCATAACCCTGAAGAATTCAGAAAAAGGTAGAGCTCTAAGAAGTAAAGACGCTAATTGATAAACTGTTCTTCGTTAGTTTCACGTTGGCATACTTGGCTTGTCGATAGGCGTTCAGCCTTGCAAGCCCGGTCGCCATAGTGACGTGGCCACGTGTGTTTCTCGCCTTGGCCGACACACGATAAACCGATAAGAAACACCATAACACATACAGCATTCCATAGGAAACCTTCGCACGTTAAACTGATAACAGCTATCGCTGCAACCGTATGAGCAACACGTGATTTTACAATACCACATTCCCGAATGATTGGTTTGGAATCAAAATTGTGTTTTACTGAAAAGGGTGTTATTTTAGTTTGTTTAAATATGTTACTATTGAAAGTATCTATCAATTCCAGGTAAAGTCACTATACCTCTTAAGTTAATGCTCGTTGTACAAGTTTTTGTGTGTAATATTGTTCTGTATATTATCAGACCGCTATCGTTATTGGTGCAAATATTAGAAATATATTGACCTGTTTAAAATATCTAGTTATCGAAACAGGATTGATGAAATGGTTCGTATCACTTTATTTATATTAAAATTTACTAACATCATCATGTGTAAGATGTTACAAAATACACGTACCTATCAGTTTTTTGTCGCTTCTATCAAGTCTTTACACCTGTTGAGTTACGTCATTTCAGGATGTAGCAAAATAAAAATATTCATTGACTGCTGCTGGGATTCCGCGAAGTCCTTGCAGCCTGTACTAAATGTGAATCTATTTTCAGTACATATCCAGTTGTAGGTTAGCTAAATTGGTTCAGGGTCACTATTAAAGGTTTAGGGACGATAAAGAGTAGTGAGTGTTGGGTTTGTTTACATATTTTACATAAGTATCGCCTTCAATTTGGGACCTTTGTTTAAATATTTCGTCCTGTGTGTTTTAACGTTCTTGACATATTATGTGTAATAAATGTTAATGTTTTTTTGAGTTGTTTATTTTATAACAACCGATTGGCAATGTTATTCAATCAAGTTTTTAATATGCACGGCCTTGAGTGCCAAAAGGCGAATGACCAACTACGTACTTATTGGAAACTCGCTAACCATTACAAGTGAGACCAATTCTAAAAGAGCCCCAACATAGGTGTCTTGCAATGATAGTTTTGTTCGAAGCTCTTCAGTCGTGACGGCTGACGACGGCAGTGAGGCGCTCAAATTTTTTGCAATGGCTGTCTGCCGAGGCGGGCCGCGGGGCGCCAGATGAGGTAAACACGAGTACGCACGCGCCTGCTGACGTTGCACAATTCACGGTGGGCCTCTAGTAGTGAGCGGAGACGCGGTTCAGACGCCACCCAACCCCTCTCCCCGCCCCACACCCTCCAGCCGGCGGCGCCTTCCCCGCGCCCCCCGCCCTGCCTCCGCCGCGCTCCTCAGTTGCCTCGCAGCTGCCGCGCGCGTCCGTCGCATACTTAATGCGACCCCGATTTGCCTCTACCATAATATGGATATACAGCACATCCGCGCTCTTATCAACATCAAGTTCTCATATCTGTGGTTTTGCGAAGTCTTCGAAAAGTATAAATGGATTATATTGTAAAGTGCTCCGAGAAACAACTAGTTTTATAAGGTCCGCATCGGAATTTCTAATATGGCAATCCGTAGCGCGCCGACGTGTTCGGCACATGGCTTCATAATAATATGGTGCTGGCGGAAATTACGTCATGAATCACTACTATCAGTTGTTAAAGTAAAGCGAGAGTGTAAATATTGTGTCTTCTACTGTCAGTAGTTGATTTAATAGTGATATCGTCTAAAATTATGGCTTAGCTTGGACGGCACGGCGCACTCGTGGCGTCCACGTCTACGGCACGTTATGGCGGGTGTTTGCTCGTAAACGGTATTTTGTAAAGGAATTCGGGGAATTTACTTATAAGAACACAATCGGCAAAAGTGCAATTACGTAAAGGTTGAAAGTAGGACACATGAATTAATGCCGGTGTTTATAAACTAACATACACATTATTCCAGTTAACCAAAAACTGTTTTGATAAGCTAATTACATGTTATGAAAAATGAGATTTTGCAATCGGTGTTTTTAATTCTTGATTGTATTTGTTGTTGCTTTGTTCTGAGTACGTTTTTGTCCGAGGTCACTAGCTCAACAAAACGTTGGCTAATCACTTCGCACCGCTGCGCTGCCTGAATGAATTGCTCGACTCTAACCATGATCAAAGTCCGATATACCTTAACTTGTTTGTTTTTATTCGAATCAGTGTCTGAATCGTAGTCGTTCTTCAATTAGCCTATCCTATTAGTGACAGTTATTTCAATTAAGTCGCCGAAAGCTTGGTTAGAACCATGCGGAAAATGGCGGGTCCTTGCCGCCATTCTGTATCGCTTGCTCCCGTGTGCTAAACTTACGAGGCAGTGAGCAAGTGTGCGTGTTGTCATAGTGCAACGTGACTGCGGCATGCCGTAGAACTTTGAGCTCTGAAGGCGTGGTCACATTCTTCCCGTTGCTGATTTCCTGGTACTTTAATAATTTACAATACTATTTGCTACATATTAACAATTTGAATGTTTTTCATTGTACCATTATTTTCTTAACATACAGTTTCCCATCATTAGTACCTAGTTGTTAGTTTGTTACTCATTTCATCTATTCTAGTTAACTTTTTTTTGACATATTTTGTCAAAAACCAATAAGTATACTTTTATGAATTTCAGATATATACAGGTGGGTTCAATTAACAATCTTAATTAGATGTAGTCATAGAATAGTCACTGTAACACGAAGCAGGTGTTACAGTGACTATCTATACATCTAACATTCTTTTATCGTGTTTCATAGTAGGTATGAAATTTTCAATCAAACATTGTTTAGTTTGTAACAATGTCTAAATAATGTTTTGAGAGCGTCAGAAAAATAAGAATTCTAAAGAAAATATCTTTAAACTTCTAATTTGACTTCCTCACAAGAACTATGTGATCCTATCAGAATCTATTAAAAATAATGCCATATGGGAAAGGTTATGCAACGGGAGAAAGCCACGTGGCTCAAAATCGACGTTAATGCGCATGTCTGTCCAATAGATCCGTGAGACTATGCTCCAAAATTTAAGATGCCATCATTTTTATCTAACCCGTTAGCTTCTTTAGTATTCCTTGTAGACATTTAACTAATTTCGTTGTAACAATTATTATAGCTCTAATTCCTCTATGTTTTTGATCTGATTGATATTCTAATTATCCTGATTTATTAAAGATTCCAAAAATCTCATTATGTATCCAGAAATACAAACTTCACCGAAATCAGAGCACGATAAATGGCCTGATCCGATCCCAATCCCCTCGGAGATGGTAAGTAGGGAACCGGGACACGCACTAGTGCGTGATGCCATTCCCTCTAAAAAACCTTTGACGTTGAAAATGCTGCCTGAGGCAATCCGCAAACTATCTCCAAAAAATAACGATATATTAACAAATGTAATTACGACCGTTCAAAACATGTTGGAAGACCAATCAATCATAGTACACCGATTGTTTTTCATCGTTAAATAGCTTTGAAACCATGAGTGGAAATTCACTTTCCTATTAGTAAAAGTGTATTCAGGTAGGCGTTATTCAATTAAACGTCAGTTCAGTAGTAGGTGTAGCCACGTGGTGGTCTGCTCTCTGCGCATGTTCGCACGCCGCCGCCCGCCGCCGCCGCCACCTCTTTCTCAGCTGTGATCTGAGAAATCGTTACTCGTTTCGTTACCGACCTCGTTGCTACCATTTTCCTGTCACATTGTACAAATGCTCTTGAAATTCCATTGACATTTGTTTTGTAGTAAACGTCGCTTTAGATAAGGAAGCCGATCGACACACATAAAGCTTTCTTTTAAAAAAAGAAGAAACTCAATGAAAGCGCTTCATCTTGTATAAAAGTCGTGATTGTAAAGTAAAAAATGTATCTATTGTAAACTTAATGTTAGGAAACTTTGATAAAAACTTGTCACTACTATCTTATCAGGGCAACGAAGCGCGTCCTAGTTTAAGGCTGATTTTTTATGATAAATTGTTGATTGTATTTTTTGTTTGTACTCATTACATTACACACAAATATAATTATATTGTTCAGCTTTTTATAGTATAATTCAAGGATGATTTTCTTGCGGTAAAAGTTTGTGCACTTTCGATTTAGTAAATCAGATACATTAATGCTTTATCTACCTATATTCCAGATATCAAATTTCTTCTTTAAATATATGTTTTATTAGGCTTGGATCATAAAACAAATATTATCTAGATGCGCTAAGTATTTCTACAAACAAGCAACGACAATCGTCGATGAAGTCACAAAGTTCAGCCTTTTATCATCATGCATTTGGGTCGCGGCCGCTCATGATCAGCTTGCGTGCCTTAACTAAGACTAATTTCTTCGGGAACATCATCGACGATTCAATTCTTGTTTTTCTAATCGTTACCTTCGACTTAAACATTGTAAAGGAGATAACGAATGATATAATTATTACACAAACGATGCCAAGTTAAATTTAGTCTGAATAATCTTTATCCTCCTCGTGACTTTTAGAATGCATATGGTTTTCTTATTGTGATCGTATTCTGCATGTGTGCCAATTCCACTTTCTCTCCCGTTGGATCTCGATTCCAATAAATCTTGAGAATGATATAAATCAATTGTGGTCATGAGCTTAAGGCAACGCGACGTGGGCTAGCGGTATGGAAATATTAAATGGGATACTTTGTGATTTAAGATAGATTCGTAGTACAATTATTATTGCGCTTATTTGACGTGCAGTTCGATTAACGTATTTCTGTGATTGTAAATTTTAATTATGGCTTTCCAATACCCCATACTCGTTATTCCCTCCTAATTATACTGTGAACGGAACATTTGATAGCTGATTGTTTTCGCATTTGCTCTTATCATCTCTATCAGTAAGTGCGACCTTACTTAACCATGTCTAGATGACCTTGCGAATGGAGAATGTCAGATTTATGTCCGCGTGTACAAGTGGTAATCTAAAACATTTGACATTTACAAGATCTGCTTTGAGACAACTTTCACAGACGCTTGTCTAATGAGCGGTACAGCCTTACTGCATCGCGGAAGCGCTTACCTCTATCGCGGAAGTCTGCTTTTGACGAACACAACTGCATTTACGTTAATATGGTCGTCGTTTTCATTATCCCTTTGTAACTTGTCTTTACCGTCTTGATTGTGCAATATGTTTATTGTTTCTGACTTCGATTGGCAAGGAACATCGTGGCGAATCACAACATCCTCTTAGCAAATCGAGATAACACTATTCATCTCATAACAATAGAATCAGACTTCCTTTCATTTACATTATTTGGTTTTAGCGCTGCATTGTCGATTTTTTCCTTGGATTAATTATAGGAGCGATGGTGTAGAATTGAATCTTATTTATAAGTACCTACTTATATAAAAACCTAATGTTTTGCTGTTTCGCTCGCTAATTTGAGTCCTTTTTTATTGGCTGGCACTTCTTAAAACAGTATGTTTAATATTCTACGTTAGGTTCATATCAAATGGCACTATTTATTTATTAAAAATCTAGCTGACCGGGCGGACTTCATACCGCTCGCTTTGACAGTTTCTATGACAACAAATCGTTAAATATAGTTAACGCATGAAAGCGTATCAAACCAAAAACTCATTTTTATTTAAAAGAATAAGTATTCAATGTTTTTGATTATACTCTTGAGAATATGTGTACATTTTTTTTTTTGTTTCATGATGATCGGTTGAATAGTTTACGCGTGAAAGCGTATCAAACAACAAGTAAACAAACGAACTCACTTTCACATTTATAATATTAGTTAGGATGTGTAGTTGTTAATGAACACATAATAATTTAATACAACTTTCCTGAACCTACGTATACACCATGCACCATGTGCCGTGTCTATAGTATTCGGTCTGTTTACTGCAATTCATCGGCTCAGACGAAGGTCACGGCCATTCCTGCGCCTGGATGCGGACTCGCTCACATGACTTGTTTGTTGACCGACGTGTGATCGCGCGATTGGACCAACGGACGCTGTGGTGTGGTGTGCGTTATTTTAGTACCTATCTCGCCTGTTATTGTACTTGTCGAGTCCACCGCCTTTTCGTTTAGATCTTGATAAATTCTTGTCTTGTCTCCTTTCCTGGTCACTGACTACTTGCTTGTTTGTTTCTTAACGCGCCATCTGTAAATGTAAGGGAACTTGTCATCTTCTCTTCTATTATGTTACCAGCTTCCTAATGCTTAGTTACTGCTCTTTACTAATGTATTTGTCTTGATTGATTTATTATGTTGGTGAATTTGTAACTGTACAAGAATGATACAGAAAGTTGTTTATTAACTATCGTTTAAATAATGTTAAGGATCCCTTTGCTAAAACAAAGATTTCCTAGGTATTATTAATCCCTAAAGTGCTGACTTCCGTTGCAATGAGCGTATCTCAAAAATTATATAAACTGAAAACTTTACATTTACTCCGCATTATGTCATCCTCATTTTAATATAGTATAATTCACAAATTTTCGTGACAGAAAATACTTGTTCCGCTTAGCGTACAATTACTTGTATCTTTGCTGTTGTTTATAGTCTGTTGTAGCTTGTTTCGTAAAGTTTTTCCATTATTATGTCTGCCAACTGTTACAGCATTATATTTGTAGCTATTTGCAAACGTTTTGTATTGAAATTGAAACGTAATACATTCTATCTTGTGACCTGAACGAAGGACGACGAACTGGGACTTACTCTTCACAGTGCCTCCCAAAATTCAAAGAAATTTTAATAAATCTTTACGCCTATATTTACCCGTCATTTCGAAAGTTGCTTTTATCGCAATCTAGACGCATAACAGCTGCGCCTACAATCTCTTACATTCATCTGGAAATTTACCCGGCTTCATAAAACTATTGATTTCCTTAACCAGACATAATTTTCATCCGGATCAGATGCACTACCAACTATTGAGCCACGATAGCATAGTTGGCAGTGCACCTTACATGTCATGGGGTGCCGGTTAGAACCCCGCTAGTGAAATTTTTTCAACATTTTGTCTTTTTTCAAATTGTTCACAACAAAATTTGCGTAAAAATATATGTAAATAATCATAGACTTCATTTAACAAAGTGGTTTATAGGGTTGTTTATTTTATCGATTGAAAGCGCGGTCGCAGTGGAGCTTAACGAGACGAGAACCGTAAACTCAAGCATACTTTTATGTGTCTCAATCTCAAGGGGAAGATAGTATCAGTACAGTAGAGTGTTCACTTTACTTTCGAATCAATAGTTGTAAAAGTAAAGACGTGTTTGTTGCATTCCATAAGCACAGAGTATTTTTTGTTCATCCTTCATTTTCTAATGTCCAAGCATAAATTATACATCATTTACTATATTCCTTTCTTGGATTTTCCCGCGTGAAATCCATTCCGTCACGATTAAGTCCTCACATCGTGCCCCCGGCAATTAGTGCGCGATAAAAATTTGCCTTTGGTCCTGTCGGTCATCTAACTATCTCTGGTACATTTTGGACCCTCGAGCCGGATCAAATGTAAGGAGTAATTCTCTATAGGTACACTATAATTTTTTTTAACTGATAATGTCAATCATTGTAGACTGGGAATGGAAAATAAAACCATTCTGCATTAACATTAGAGGGTCGTCTGAAAAGTGTCTGGCCTGACCTAAAACAAATTATTTTTTTGATTAAATTTTGTTATATTTCTCAACATAATCTCCTTATAAACCTATATATACACTTCTCCCAGCGATGCTCCCATTCATTTAACCCGTCCAAATAATAGTGTGTATCTTGCTCTGCAAAATAGGCATTTACGGAAGCAATGACCTTTTCGTTACATGAAAATCTCTGTCCGCCAAGCCAAATTTTGAGTCTAGGAAACAAGAAAAAGTCACTGGGAGCCAGGTCTGGTGAATACGGTGGATGGTCAATCATTTCGAAACGCAATTCATGAATTTTTTCCATTGCGATCGCCGATTTGTGAGATGGTGCGTTATCTTGATGGAACAGCACTTTCTTTTTCTCCAAAGGGGCCGTTTCTCCGCAATTTGTGCCTTGAGCATATCAAGTAGCGATGCATAATAAGCTCCTGTTATTGTTTTTCCTTTTTCAAGATAGTCAACGAATATAATTCCGCGACTATCCCACAACACAGTCGCCATCACCTTTCCGGCCGATGAAACCGTCTTTGCCTTCTTTGGAGCGGGTTCATTCTTCGCAGTCCACTGTTTGGACTGTGCTGTTGTCTCTGGCGTGAAGTGATCAATCCATGTTTCATCAACGGTTATCAATCGACGCAAAAAATCCGATTTATTTCGCTTGAATAGCTTCAAAAGAGCTTTGGAAATGTTAAGTCGAACTCGCTTTTGTTCCAAATTTAGCAAACGCGGCACCCAACGTGCGGGTAGCTTTTGCATATCCACGTCTTGAGTTAATATGTGACAAACACGTTCTTTCGATATGCCTCTGTTATATCTCTGATCGATTCGACGATCGTCCAGCACCATTTGGATGTTAACGTAGCTGGTAGCGGTTTTTGGCCGTCCTAGACGCTCATCATCATTTAAGCTGGTACGACCGCGTTTGAATTCAGCTGCCCAAAATTGTATGGTGGAAAACGATGGTGTGGACTCACAGTAAACAAAATCCATCTCTGTCTTCATTTGAGTAGGCGTATTACCTTTCAAATATAAGAATTTAATCACGGCTCTGTATTCAATTTTATCCAATTTTCAAAAATTTCAGATACTGGGCTACAAAATCGACTGTCAAGCAAAAACTAACCATCACAAATACCAGAAATTTATAAAAAGAACACTTAAAAAAATTATGATTGTAGTACCAAAGAGAGAAGACTTTTCAGACGACCCTAGTATTTATGAGTGTCAAAATAAAATGATGTTTTGCAAATTAAGAGAGTTTAAAGGGTTTAACCTATTTGTTGTTAAGATAAATTTAATGGAAACGTTGAAGAAAACATTACTTATATTTAAAAGATTAACTGGTTTAATGTTTATTGTTATTTTTTAATCTTAAATTATTGCAATTATAATAGCTTTACTTCATAATATCTAACCTAATGTTAACATAATATATATTTAATGTTATAAATAATACTATTATGTATTATTATTTCACGATTAATTGTCACTTTAACTGTTATGTTTGACTATTATACAAATATTTCCAGATAATTTCCAATGCCGTTGTCAGTCAATTATTGCAAAACTTGAAGTTCTCCACTCATCACTGTGAAGATGTAAACAAGGATGTCTGAGCGTTTTTTCTTTGATAAAATTATAAAGTACATGTTTGTTATGCTCACTTTTTATCAGCTGACTTGAGTTCCTTAATTGTAGCGGTTTGACCTTCCTTCATTTCATTTACTTTAACAGTCTTAATATAATGTACGATCGTTGTTTTTAAACTTTTTAAACTCTAGTTAGTATTTTTTTTAAAAGTTTGTTTACTACTATTACTAATACTAGCGACTGTGTTCCTAATTTATTTATATAAAAAAAATACAAAATGCGTTTTTCCTCTTAAATATACCTTTCTCACCTGCCACATGCCTTTGACCATAAAATCGGTATGCTACATGGTGCAATATTGATTAATCTGCATTATCATCATCTTCTTTTCTGCTTAAAGACGTCCACTGCTAGACAAAGTGTACCCCAAGGATCTCTACAGAATGACCAATTTTGTATGTGTTAAGAATATATCTTACACGTATACCAAATTTCATTTATACCTCACGCAGCCGTTTCGGCTTGAGCAAAATTATAAAAGTTATGTGTTTATTCATCATGGTATTCTATATTGGTCAATTGTTTTCTATTTTTCAATGACTTTAGCCACGTAGTATGTACATTTTCACGGATCCCTGATTGGTATGTTTTATTTAAAATATTATCATGTGTTACTCTGTCATAAGCCTTATTTACATGTCATGGTTCTCCTTTTCTTCGTCTTGTTAGGTCTTCTCACTTAGGGTGTATTTATTATCATAGATATGTTTTGCAAAGCCATGTTGTTAGGACCTATCTGTTATTTGAACAGGATTCAACGGAGGTTGTATCTACTAACACAAATATTTTATTGTTATAGTCTAAGCTCATTTGAGAGATGTGCGTCACGATCGCTCCGTTTACCTTGCGTTTGTTTCGCCATTTACTTCTCATCGCTCAGTAAAAGGTCCAATCAATTTGGTCATCGTGAACAAATAGAAGGTCGCTTACCTTATGCATTGAGGCAGGTAATGTGTCAATTATAATGGAGCAATGAGCAAAAATAAATAAAACTAAATGAATAGACAGAACAATGCCAAAGTATGTGAATATGATAGGTCAGTAAATTACCACACTTATCTAGTGATTGGAATAGTAGAGTTTCATTTATACTAGTGTTTTCCATAAGGAAGCGATCAGTAGAAGAATGATGAGTAACCTTGGATGTTGGTAGTACAAGATATTCAGATGTTCTTTAAGGCTTGTTTATATTTTTGATTGACAATTTTACTGTCCCATGTAATGTTATCGACTTGTTGCTAAAATCAATATCTGAGGCAACAATTGCCAAGGTTTTTGTTACAGATAAAAGCGATAGTAGTGTAATTAACAGTAACTTTATATGTTTAATCACATTCTGTATATTATATTGAGTTCAATATTTCAATCGGTTACTAATGCAAATATAATTTGATAACAAGCCATACGTAATGCCATGCATAATAGTGCGTTTCCATTTCCTGTGTCGTTCTTGCGATGTTTCCCGTTGCGTTGTTTTCAAATTCAAATGCCTTCATACTAATACCGATTGTGTGATTGTAACTATTACTCAAAATAGAGCTGTACTGCGATCTGTAGATACATCAACTGTCAATACACCAGGAATCTTATTAGAAACCACAGTTGCTACAACGATTATCTTTATGTTGTTAGACTTAAGGTTGTTTTTTTAGCACGACGAAGCTCTATTCGCTCAACATAAAAACACTTTAGTAGTTAGAAATAAGAGGAGAACGCTAATTCTGGCAAATGAAATACCTGAAATGATCTTATAGCTAAACTTATAAGAGTGTTTTTTGTCTACCATTTTGTAGAGTGCACACACAAGATGGCTGTCATGTAACACGAGAATGCACGTGAATAAGACTGCATTTGCGGTCCCGGAACGTGACACCCGACCTCTATGCTTGAATTTCTGTTAATTTCAAACGTTACATTACAGTTGTCTCTGAAACGAGAACTAGTTATTTCGTAACTCTGCCGCCGCTAGTAAATAGATATCTCTGATGTGATACGAGTTTAGTTTCTTCTGATACACTCTCTGAACTCTTCCTTATTTAAGCTATAGCTATAACAGCATAGTATGGTTTATCCATTGGCGGCTCATATAGCATTGAAGAAATAAACATTATTATAGACGTGGTGCTTTATACAGCGAAAATTGTGCAAGTTGCTATTTCTACAAGTTTATGAGTCGTAAAGCCAACAAAGGCCTAGTTACCTTTATATCGTTGCATTCTTAACTGAGGAAGTGACCATAAATGTCACCATGTGCCAGTCAGTAGTAGCAGTAAGAACATAAAAACGAAGCTGAATCATGAGTGTGGGGTGTCATAAATGATGTAGGTACTGCGGATTTGCAGAAAAGCTTTTATGGTTTGATATGAAAACTTAAGAAATAAATTATATAGTTTTTTTAAAGCGCTAGATTTGCACTTTTAAATCTTGTACTGTACTGTTCTTGCGAATGAATAAGTTTTGCAAACCTTTATATAGAAATGTGTTAGTATTTTTATTGCTTCCGCACCGATATAGAAAAATCGAACACATTTCGGTGTACTTACCATGTTTAATGAAGTTTTCTTACATTTTGTATGTAATGAGAATAGCATGTTAAATTGTTTGTACGAAAGTATAATCATCAATTCAGGAAACAGAATTTAAGTTTTTACCTGACCTCAATTTCAGTTTTGCAATCGCTAATAATGAAACATTAAACTTGAATAGACTTGCAACACGCAACAGTTTATCTACAATGCACAAATTTATTGGTGTTTTTAACAAAGGTGCATTAAACAATCTAAGGAATTAAGAGTTTAAATCCGAATTAAGTACGCTATTTGGTTACTTATGAAATATTATTATCTATCTATATATATAAAAATCAATTGCTGTTCGTTTGTCTCGCTAAAACTCGAGAATGGCTGGAACGAATTGGCTAATTTTGATTTTGAAATATTAGTGGAAGTTCAGGGAAGCTTTAAGTGGTGAGAAACATAAATAATAAGTAACGAAAAATACTAAAACAAGACAATTTAATTTTCCAATACAAAATGATTTGTTTGTTTAGTTGTCATGAAAACTGTGTGAGAAATTACAAATGAGTAGAAGCAATAAGGAAGTAAGTACACCAAAGAGAGATTAAATGATAGAAGAAGACTGCGATAAGCCTAAGGAATAAAGAAGAAGCGATGTAATTTACATACATAGGTGGCTCCCAGCCAACTCGGAAACAGTTCCTAAGCATCTCGATTTAAATTTCACGAGAGATTTCGGAATTTCTCTTTCACTTTTCGTTTATATCAATACACAAAAGAATAAAAGGAGACATGCCAACTTTTTAAATCGTTTTTCGATACAAAAGTAGCTTCATGTTGGTAAGCAGGCAACGTAGAGGCGCCGGCCGCACCGTGGCCGCATTCTTTTGCGCCTACTATTCAGAAAGTGGAGCAAGCATCCGTCTAACTACTAGATCTGCAATGTGATACCTCCTGACGCGTTCAAATATCCTGGTATCTTTTTTGGATACGGATCATCAATATACACTTTTACCTTTAATAACATTATTAAACAAGCATTCCTTGTCCTTTATCCTTATTGAACAATTTAACAATATTTAAAATCCAAGGAATTGTTGTGGCAATTGGTTTTTTTTATTGGTTTAAATGGTAATTTCGTGTAAAGCAAGTCATCGAATACAATGCCTTAGTCGTATTCATGCTGAATTTAAATTCATTAATGGAAATATTGATCGTTGAAACGTGCATATTGAAACATCAACAGGTTCCAATTACATAATGATTGTGCTAGGTCAATGGACATCCTGTGAACATTGTCCGAAAGGTATAATTTCATATTCAACACAAAACAGTGCAATACCCACTGCAAGTTTTTATATAATCCTAATTTAAGGTTCTATTCGGAAAAATGTTGTTTTCAACATAATTTTGATAATACCCAAAACCAATATTTAAAGATACAACATTTAATGTTTTATAGGTAATTTTTAATTGCATTATCACTTACTTAGACATCCTATGAGAAGTCATGACAAGGTTGCTTTAGATATTCATTAAAGACACACGTTGTGTAAAAGAGACATAAATAGCTTTTATTCACTTATTAACGACCAAAGAAATGGGAACAAAAACACTGGCGTAACAAAGAACTCAAGAAACTCAGACGCATGCGACTTTGAATTTTGTTTACAGCACTTGGACAAAGACTGTGTTCATCCGTTATCCCAATCTGGGTTTCAAATTTGGCAAAATCATGAAGGTGATTTCAATAATAAGTTGACTTTGGAAACAGCAGACGCGCCAGCAATCTGTTTCATACGATCATGTCGAAATGACACGTTATCTTCGAATCAATGCATTTGTGTTATCATAATCATACCGTGCAAAATACGAGACATTCTTTTGTCTTGATCATTGAAGATATTTATCTGTCACGTGTACTTGAATCATCTTCCTTGTAGTTTAGATAGAAAAAAATGTAAACGGAGAAGAAGGTCGTCTTTATTTATTGTAGATTGAATCTCTTGTCAATTCGCTATGAACATCTTTCATAAACATGAAAGATATATAAACATAGGTGTGGTGATTTCATTTTCTAACCACAACCATATTTCTTACACTGATAATCGATTGCACTTTGTGCTAAATTGCATGCTTTTCTAGGCTACATGACTAATTATTCATTTCTGTAACTATCGCTGTGTTGTGTATTTTGACAGTAACATTGTTGTTGAATTATGTATTCCTGATTTAGTGAAGCAAATTTAATGTTTTTGCAAGCATCTTAACCTTAATTTTCGTGGGCACATTGTCCAGATGACACGGATGGCCTCCTACTATATACGATACTTTTAGTGTCTCTATCAAACAGAATTGACGTAATGTTTTTGCCGAATCACTGTTGTTTGAACGTCCTAATGATGTTTTGCGAGACAAAGCTGTAAACCCAAAACGACCTTTACGAGTTGTCATGGGACTCCAAATTACTAGCGAGGTTTTTTGTACACACGCCTGCACATCAGACTACCACAAACTGTCAAATTTCCTCAATAGATATATCGTTGAACATTTATTGAAGAAATTTGACAGTTTTGGATAGGTTGATGTGCAGGCGTCTGTACTTACTGCTCGTTTAGCAGCAGCTAGATTGTCTATGGCGTAAGGTTGGAGGTTAAACATACTTTTAGAACAAATTAATGAATTTTGCCATCAGTGATTATTAAGGTTCCTATAAAATTTCCTTTTTTAAGGTAAATAGTAATGCTAACTACTAAATTGCCTAACACAAGATATAAGGAGTGACTTACAAATCAGCTCCAATGTCGATGAACCCTTAACTTGGAATTACATAAAAATGCATTTGAGTGCGATAAACACGTTTTTGACGTCAGCGGACATAAGATTAAACATTGCTTGGTTCGTGATCGAGTTTCATCTTCTATCTATGTAATTTTAATAAAGAGTTGACCTAGTTCTATCGACGAAAACATGAAAACACAATTCAACCCAGGCACATTGTTTCCTAGCAGATATCCTAAATATAAATTTTAACGATTACTTTAAGACTCGCTGCCAATGTAGCAACGGACACGAATATAACAAGATGACTAACGACAGCCATTAAGTGGATTCCCCAGGTAGAAAAAAACAATGTTGACAAACACAATGATGATACAAAATCGAAGACACAGCTGATAAGAATACACTCTCTCTTTATGTTTTCTGTGTGCCACCATTCCCAACAGCGCCATATTATTATGATTGGCGTATGACGTCAAACTGTTACCATTATTCATTCATATACTTGAAATCTCGGCAGGATTTGTGACGTTTGAAGCACAACGTCTCTACAAATATCAAGGCCTTTTAAATTATAGATAGACATTTGCTTTTTGACAGTAAAATTGTAGTTTAAAATTGAAAAAAAAAAAATAAGTTTGATATCTTAAAGTATTAAAATTTAGTGACCTTATTGATAATTTAATAATTGATAAGATATATAAAAACTTATCTCATTCAACCAACAATGAGGTCGACAATTTATAACTGGCCGATTCTGTCATCGCTCAAATCATATGACGTGACTAATATTTTTCTCGTATTTCCAATAGATAACTGTGTGGTCGCCAGACAAATGTGATTTTATACAAGTGTAGTGTTATATTAACTTATTTATTAATTATTTAATAAGTGTAGACTTAAGATGGAACGTAACAAATCGGACACGTTTCGATGGTGTGCTTCCTTATCGTTAAACTAGTGAATAGTGGTCCTAAAGTCTGATCTGTTAGACTGCGTTAAGTTAATTTATTTGTTAGTTTTGTACGGTGTGTGCTGTGGAGTATGTTGATCAATACGTTCTTGGACACGGAGGATTTCGTGCACCTGTATTACCCGGAGGATGAGGCGGCCGTGCCCGCGCAGGGCTGCGGCGCCGGCGCTCGCATGGCCTCTAAGTACCCCGCCCGGCCCCCTTCGCCAGAGTACTCACAGGTTTGTTACTAATACTTTCAACCGCTATTTCTGAGCAATTTGATATTTTATGTGATGCGGAGTGATATGGATTTTTTTAGTTAAATATTTCGGACCATTTGCAATGTTTGTGGTACGGGAGGAAGCTTAAGCATTGGGCTTTTTTATTGACCGACACTCAATGGTTTAATTAGTTCAGTGTCCTGCATGGTAGTACATAACTAATAATTTAAACATTGTGTCAGATTTTGGACAGTGAACCTGTTAAAGATAATTGAAGTTTTTGACTAACTATTATATGATGAATCCATTTTAATACTCTGCTTTGTTTTATACTATAATTTGATTTGAGTGTTTAGTTATTTCTTATTAAAACCAGTTAGGTAAGGTAAAATGCCAACTTTGGTGCAACTGGACCAAGCCGGTAAGAATTTCACTAAAGGTATTTTGCATTCTTCTGTTATCGCGATACATTGATGTGGTATTTTCAGATGGAATTCTTTGATTTAGTACTTGATGAAATAGCAATTATTGTTACATTGTAGGTATTAATTGAAGACCATTATTTCATACTATGGTTTTACAACAGGTTTATACTTTGTCACAGAGGGAACTCAATTTGTAGCCATTCCAGGCAAGGCATTTATGCAGCTTATTTGCTGTGACCATAAAATTTAATAATTTTTCATTATAAGCTAACTTCGCGAGGAAATAAGAGGCTAACGTTGTTTGCATTAGATTGTAGCGATGAAGCTATTTATTAATGTGTTATTTAAACCAGTTCGTTCACACGACCTTGCATGAATACTCGAGCAGGAATTCTCAGTAGGTATCTGTGTATTATTGTTTATATATAGCATATGCTACTATTCCATTCAGATGTTCAGTCTTATTGAAATGTTTTTTCACCTATGTCATCGCAGGTGATGATTACTGATGATGTTATCGGTGCATTTGTGTGAGATGAGAAAACACCACAATTGACAGTCTCTAACGATCGGTAACAAAAGTTTAAACTGCACATGGAGCATTGTGAATATTGTGATGTGTCGCTATAGTAGTATTGATAACGTCATATCCGCTCGGCTGCTCACGACATCCAATGTTTGCACAGCGCATCGTGAGGTGTCAGTTGAAACGTCAGCACTGATCGGCAATAATTAAAGTAGTAGGGTATTAATTAGTCTGTGTGTACTGTCCTACTGCCAGACAAAGGCCTCTGTCATTGAAATTTAGCCACAAGTCATCGCTACAACTGATGCGTATTCGCTTAATCAAGACTTTCCAAATGCGGGTGGTGACCACAAAACCGGGCTTTGAATCGAAAAATTCGAAACACACTTGCCTGACCTAATAATTGAAATCAGGACTTCCGGATATCATTGCCACAGAGGTTTTATGATATCGAGTTTAGTCTATGTAACGCTTTCTTTGCCTGTTTCTATTACAATGTGCAGGGGTGAAAGGTCTGTGAGGACTTCCAGCGCTGCCGTTGGAGTGGTTCGAAAGGCACCAGTGATTGCCAGACAAGCTGTTCTCTGAAGTTTGCTAAGAGCATTCTTACAGATCTTCAGCCTGGTCAAATTATCTTATATTAATTTAGTCTTTTGGTAATAGTCAGTTCCTAAACTGCTAATAATTAAAATTATGTTATGCTGAAGACTATTTTTGATACCTACCTATATAAAAATATTTTTAAATTATTAAACTCTATCATTAACATTAACAATAAATTCATCTTAGTAGCTAACTTACTCGTATGAAGTCAGATTGGAATCACAATATTTTTTTAAATTTAAGTCTTTCAGTAATAATCAGTTCTTCTCTAACTAAAAATCTAATAAGCTTTCGAACCTATGAGGCAGTGGAAAAAAAAATCTCAACAGCGAGTGTCGCAACAACGGCATTCGAAACTACGTAGGAGACCCTTTCGAAAAGGCGTAAATATACTTATGATACGAACAATCACTGATAAGAAAACGATTGTAGAAAAACTCAAAAAACCCGAAAACCCGGGTTTTCTGGCGACCCAGAAAATCCGAAATAACCGGGTATTTTCGGGTCGGGTAAACCCGGGTTCGATGCCCCACATGGGACCTTTAATTTTAATTGTCATTAGTAGTGATTTAGTGTTTTCGTCGATACTCGTACCGCGCGAACTATGATTGATGGCGACGCAGACAGATATTTTATATTTTATCTTTACTGTAGTTAAATACGCTCTCTCGCTTTCTTTTAAATTAAAGACGTACGACTATTGGTAAAATTCAATTAAATTTTTTATTGCTTGTCCACTATGTAGTTTTAGGCTTTTAGTACATCAATTCAAATTAGAAAAGGATGTGTCTTTCATTTCATTAATTTTGAATCAGGACCTGGTTTTGAGATAGTTCATAGCTTTTTTTATTTTGCTTATTTCGCCTACTGGTTTGCTAATTATCAATATTATAACAAAAATGTTACATAGTAACAAAATATTCAATAATGAATTCTGAGATTAAATATATTATCAAGAAATTGTTGTCTTTATAATAAACGATTCGAGAAAATTGAAATTAGTTATTCTCAGGTATCACAAATGTTCATTAGTCATTAAAATCAAAATCAAAGTCGATTTTCTTTATCTTGATTGTTTAGTGCGTGAGTGAGTTGGTTGTAAGTTCTCCTTGCCTTGAATTACAATTATTTTGTTGTAGTGACGCCGCGCCGCCACCGCCTCCTCACAGTCCATTCATCAGGCTCAAAGGACAATTCGCTTTTGTGAAGTACAATCGTGAATCACCAACTAATAAAACCAGAAATACTATTTAGGATACTATCTTTTTTATTATTTTATTGGGGACGACACTTAAAATGTTGCACAATACACATTTACCATTTATTTCACGTTTTTAGAATGACAGGGTTTTTGGTCAATATTATACTCGTACAATCCCAAATAGCAGTAATGGTATTGTCAACTGAGTCGTTCAGTACTTAAAGTATGTCCTGCACATCAGACTACCACAAACTGTCAAATTTCCTCAATAGACTTTAAATTTTATATATATGCTATATGGTTGAACATTTATTTAAGAAATTTGACAGTTTTGGATGGGTTTGATTTATATCTATATTTCTTGTGAACTATTTATATATATTTCTTATAAAATGTTACATGACGTCTTTTAAGATTTGAATACTTATCCTAAATTTATTAATGTACTGGTATTTTGTTATACAAATCATATACTTACTGTATTGTACGATATTGTACACTGCCCCACATTCTGTGACACCAACAGCCAACTTGTTATTTATTATCGTACATGTGTCCGCTTCCTTATTTATCACAAGTGCGTGTATATTGTTCATCGACCAAAACTTCCATAACCACCAATGTGGAATGAAGGCCATTATTACTTAGCATAATTAGATTTATTTCAATGTTATCCAAAAATATATGGTTGTTTGGGATGGGGTGAGGTGTAACATCCCGATTAAAGTTGTATTTGTTCAATACATTTAACTTTATATATTCTGTGTTGAAACAACATCTCAAAAGAAATATAAGTTATAAAACGTGCAAAAATATGCGTATGCGACATATTTCCCTTAGGAAATGTTGGCGTGTAGAAGAAGAATTTCTGTACCATTTTTAATACTCTAAAAAATTTAGTGAAAAAAGCATGTCAAGGAGTAGTTGCAGCAAAGAATTGTAGGATTCGTAGGTCAGGGCTATGGCACCCTTGTTAAACACGGGTGTTTTCAAAGCATTTAGTACATGGAATAGAGAGATAAGGAAACGTTGTGGTCTGAAAGAAGATGTAGTGACAAAAATTGAGAAAGGTATGCTGAGATGGTTTGGCCATGTCGAGAGAATGGATGAAGAACGATTGACGAAAAAAGTGTATAAGGCGAGTGTGAATGAAAGTGTTGGTAGGGGTAGACCTAGGCGGACGTTTCGAGATCAAATTAGGGACGTCTTGAAAAAAGGCCAGGTCAAGAGTACCCTAAACCGAAGAGCGTGTATGAAGGGAATAATGAAAGTGGACGAAGCGAAACAAGTATGTAAGGATCGTAGCAAGTGGAAAGAAGTGGTCTCTGCCCACCCCAACGGGAAAGAGGCGTGATTAATGTATGGATCAACTCTGAATTCGTTTAAAAAAATCAACAGCATTTGGCACATGTACATGTCAGTAATTTTTGTTCTATGAAACACATTTGGTACAAGTTAGTAATGAATGGTCTTATAAAACAGCTGTTCACAGTCACAATAATGCTACTATTTGTTTATGTAATAGCTGTCATTGTTATAATTTCCAATGATGTCATAGAGTTGAAATAATGACTACAGGCATTAGCCTTATATTTACAATAGATGCATAATGAACCCTTACGAAGTCAAGACTTAAAATCTTCAGTCTAAGTAAAATTGTAACTTTCTCCATAAAATCATAAAAATGTTCTACGTATAATTAATTGAGATAAGAAGGATACTTTACTTCCTCTTTTTCTTTAAAAAATCTGTTTTTTTTAATAATTCGCTTTTTTTAATATTTATTATTTTAATACCTAAAAAACGATTTCTAACCATTATTTGCAAAAAGAGGTGCTTATCTGTAATTGACTGTGAATTATAGTAACTACAATGTAATATACCATGTCACTGTACATTGTAATGTCCGTTGATGAACCTAAAGTATAAACTAAAAAAAAACATTTCAAATCAATTTATATTGTTCTCCACGATTTACCCCACGAGGCCGCACACGATTTAATCCAATCAGTGGTCCTAGAATTCAATTTAAGCGACTGAAAGATATAAACGACGATAACTATAGCGCATGCCCGTCTGGTGAGTCACCCATGTTTAACAACAGCGCACAGCTGCTTTCCAACTTCCAACAACCATTGTATGAGCTGGGTGACATCGTCTGTTTTGGTAATATTTTCAAGGTAGCATGTAGTCACAACATCGCAACCGAACTAGTTGATTTATAATTGGGTTTCCATAATAAACATTAGGCTATTATTGGCAATGTTGATAATGGTTTTGAGTCATTAAATAAATATACACTCATACCTACTATAAAAATATTTCATCGTGTGATTAGAATTTGTTGAACTATGAATATCAGTCTATAAACGTCTTTGTGCAATTGCTTGTAGGGAAATGGATCCATAACCCACCATTCTGGCCAGAAACAAAATGGTTTTAACGGCTTAAGGTGGCTCCCGAAGCACGGAGGATCTCGAAATATTGTAATTTGGTCTTGTCGGTCTTTACTTGCAAGGTCGCAACAAAACGCGCAAGCCACTACACCATCGAGCTCCTCAATTATAATATAATGGAACATATCTGATGGATTATGCACACAAATGTAGCTCACAAAGCCGTTCTTTGTGCACCGGAAGCTTTCTGACATTGTTGTCTACAATGCAGTGGTCGTACCGGAAAGGGACTGAAGATGCGACTTACAGAAAAGTCATCTCTATCCGCCTCTACAATAGTGCAGTAACAGTTTATTACAAGTATGTTTGTCAATTGAATGGTCCTTTCATTTGTATCAGATACGTGAATGACAAGTCAGGATACGTGAATGGTGCTTGTTCATTCATATTAGAAGTGTGTATAGTGAGATAACGCAGCAACTGCACGCAGTTACTACAGATAAAGATAAGTCGTATTGTTGTGGGATTTGCGTTCACTATTGATGTAGAGCTTTGTTAGTTATCGTTCATGAACTTGGAATTTGGAGAATGGAATTTAAATAATTAAAAAGTGAATATTGACGTTGAAAAGGTTTCGTGAATTACTCAGAAGTGTCTCGTGTGCTTCTTATATGTTTTTAGGTATTGTTGTAAGAAATTACTGATCCACTTTGCTTGTTTGCTAGTTTTTGATATATTTCAAGAATTGTTTTTTTACGGAATTTTAACTGGCGATATTATTGAAAATGCTAACGACTAAATAGGTAGACAATGTAGAGTGTTTCGGTTTCCATTATTTTAATGTAAACATCATCAATATCATCTCGAGCTCCTCCGTGCTTCGGAAGGCACGTTAAGCCGTTGGTCCCGGCAGCATTAGTAAACAGGAACTTTAAACCATTATTCACGTAACCAATTCTGTGGAATTCATCTCAGTGGCGACATCAGTCAACAACAAATCTAAGTTCTAACGACCAAGTTGAGGCATTCATACTATTGGCCAACGCGCCGCATTCGATTTTGTAACGCGGACGCTCGTAGCCCATTGCCCATGGCGACCTCAAACGACCTCAATACGTATCCTGCGCACGCCATGCATTAGTCATGCGGGCTCTTAAGTACGTTGTTTAGGGCTTGCCCGAAACGTGGGCCAGTAGAGCGGATCGACTATAGATTTGTGTGGATTTTCATGTTTGTTTATGGTACACACGCCTGCATATCAACCTACCACAAACTGTCATATTTCCTCAATAGACTTTGAACTTTATGCCATAATATTATGGTTAAAAATGTATTGAAGGAATTTGACAGTTTTGGATAGGTTGATGTGCAGGCGTCTGTACGTACAACGCACATGGTAGCAATAAGCAGGTCGATGTGTACTAGCTTTTAGAACAGATTATTGTTCATTGTAGGCTCTCTACAATGTAGATATATTGAAAGAGTACCTGATTAATGACTCGTTTCATCAATCTGTAAGAGTTTTTGTTTGTTCTTTCTTCACGTACATCTTTTTTGGAGGCGTTGAGAATGAAATTATTATTTAAATAGGTACTAAATTAAACTTGTGGAGGCACTGGGAATACTTTTTTGGAGGCACGGGAATATGCCGTTATAACTGAGCGATGGATCAATGTGTAATATATGCGTTACCTAATAAGACGAGACTAGATAAGACGTTTTGTTAAATCCCTAATTAACGACGACATGAGAAAGGCTTTCAGGTTATCTTTGGTGCGACTAGTAATCTAAATATTGAAATAATTCTTTTTCTCAAGATAAAATCATTGATTGACTTTACAAAAAGAAATAAAAACAAATTTTTTATCTAAAAAGCCATAATTTTTAATTCTCGAAACGTAAGGTGCTATATAGTTTCAAAATGGAATAAGAAACATAGTGACTCTCGCTTTCTACAAACAGAAAGTAACCTTGTTAGTTGTTACTATGATTTCGTAGAATTCTTCATGAGCCTCCCACCATTTCCTATCTATTTTATTTTTATTTTATTTTATTTTATTAAGGAAACAAACAGCTTTATATCACACATATAAACAATTAAAGAAATATAATACAGTAGCCTTTAAAGTTTCAACTGCTAACTTGTACAAAAATAACGGCTTGTTGAACAACAATGCGAAAGAAAAAGAAAAAAACCAGATATATCGAAACAAAAATACAAAACTAACATCAAAATCAGGTTGAAAATATACATATTAAATTAAAGTTAGGTTTTTCTTAACAGTCTACGAAAACGAGAGATGTTTTCGTGAAATACGTCAATGTGATTAAAAGTACTACTGAATTCATTAACGTTAAGTTGATATTTATAAGTTATAACTTTTTTCTTCCTTATAAATGTAATAATATGACATTTGTCTACATTTAAACGAAGTTTGTTAAGAGCACAATATTCACATAAACGATTGAGATCACTCTGTAAATTTTCGCAATCGCTCTGTGACTTGATAACCGCAAATATCTTTGTGTCATCAGCATGTAATAATAATTTGGAATTTAGAAAACAGTTTACGACATCGTTAATAAAGATATTAAATAGTAAAGGGCCAAGGTGGGATCCCTGTGGGACTCCGGAGGAAATCGGAATGAAGCTCGATGTAAAACCTTTTATTGTGACAGCTTGCGTTCTATTTCTGAGATAAGACGTAATCCAACATAGCAGATCGCCGTGCACACCGATGGCCTCGAGCTTTAAAACTAATAGGGAATGTGAAATTTTATCTAATGCTTTTGAATAATCGGTGTACACAGCATCCACTTGGTATCCTCTCTCCATAGATTCTAAAACTATGTCTAGAAATTCGCAAAGATTACTTTCTGTAGATCGCTTCGCAATGAAACCCTGTTGGTGGGTAGTAAGTATAGGCAAGATAACAGAAGAAAGATAATCATAAATAATCTTTTCAAACACTTTAGATAAAACTGATAATTTTGAAATACTACGATAGTTGCGAACGTTATGTCTATCCCCACTCTTATAAATTGGTAATACAAATGATTGCTTCCAGGCAACCGGCATCAGACCAGACGACAAAGATGATTTAAATATAACTGCAACAGGGAATGCCAATTGCCCACTACACTTATTTAAAAATAATGTTTGAAGGCCATCTGGACCACTACCTTTGGACACATTGATACTGGATAGGGACTTCTCTACAATTTCCTGAGTGATATGTATGTTACTAATAAGAGCCGAGCCTGAGTTATGAATTTTAACATTGGAAGGCACACTAGTATCTTTAACAAAAACCGTTTGAAATCGCTTGACCATCACGTGCTGCAACATCATCAAGTTTATTCGTGTCAGGAATACTATTGACCGTATTCCTGGAATACGGTATTTTTTACTACGCTGCACACGATATGGACGTCCATTCATTTGTGTGACGCAATGATACCCTATCTCTTTCTAGAAACGTGCACACTCGTGAACGGTACCTATCTTTACACAACCAAATTACAACTACTCGTATTTGTATTTAGCATAGTAAAAATTGGCGATCTTTGAAATGAAACAACTTTTACAGATGTACTCGCGTTTATTTTACACATTAGTTTTAATTAATGTTTATCCTGACGTTTCGAACCCATTGCAGGGTACGTGGTCACAGGGAGACTGAGGTGTTGGTCATCTCATAATTAGTTAGTAGCTTGTATATCCTCATTTAAATTTGATCAGGTGCGTTCCGTTTTACGCAGAAAGAGTTTACAGTATCTTTTGCTCTGGCATTATTGTTTTGGGGCTGGGATTTAATATTTTGTATGATGGGATCCCAGGCTGGTGGTAGATTCCAACCATCTTCTCTATTAATATTAGGATATTTTTTTTAATTTCAATAGCCTCGCGTATCATCCTAGAGATGAATCGTTGTTCTCTAGCGAGTATTTGTGGTTTATCAAATCTGATGTAATGGTTGGGCCCCTCAAGGGAATGTTCGCACTTACTATGACTGCAGACTTATTTTCGCGCCTATGCTTGACGTCGGCTATATGTTCTTTAACACGGGTTCCTACACTTCTCTTTGTTTGCCCAATGTAAGAGAGCCGTCGTTCTTTGTTTTTTGTGGTCAGTGAAGTTACGTTCGAAGAATCTTACTTTAAAACAATGGTATGTAGAAATTTGAGCAAACACGTGAGACAAAAAAATTATAATTTTCGTGCAATAGGTATACGTTAAATATATTATATTTATTACTATTTTTCTAAATAATTCAAAGTTTGATTATTTGTATTTGATTCAGTTTGTTTCGTAATTACACAATATTTTTAATATCTAATTTTCACAACTTACAACAAAGCATTTGTTTGCTTCAATATTTCACACCCTTTGAAAATAATAGTAGGTAGACCTAAAGTAAGTATGTTACGTTCATGCAATCTTCTATAATAAAACTAATGGGATCGTGCGTAATACATTAAACATTTTATCGAGGGACATTAATATTCAATAAATTATGTAAGAAACCAAGTCCAATGTAATGTTGCTTACAGATGGTCTTGAAGATTTTACATAATATAGAAATGTTCATTAGAAAAATACTAGAAATATTAATGTTAACTACTGGTCGCCCAGCGGTCGCAACTCGACCGGTCCACAGAATTCTTATATAATGTTTATACAATGTAAATGTAACACATATTATCATGTATTAATTTTATCCTTGCAGACTCCTTCTCTATAATCAGCTTTAACTATTCTAAAATTAAACGAACTTACGTGCGCGCAATGTTCTTAAAAAGAGTTTGAAAGCGTATTATTATATTATTCTTTTAAATATATAGATAGATATATGTATAAGTAATAATACAGGAACAAAATGCACAGTTCGAAATAAATCCTCTAGGGAATAGCCCGCCAGATTTAAACCGACAGCGTTCTTTATGTTTTTTTTATGTCTTCCATTTTTCTATCCGTCTATGAGTTGAACGACCCACGCTCGAAATTCAACTATGTACTATGCCACCGAAAATGAAAGCACATTTTTGGGATTTGAACTTCGGTGTCGATAGTCTTCTAAATTTGGCTGCTTGTTACGGAGGGAGTGCCCATGCCCACCCGCTTATGTTTAATGGTTGCCTTAATGGTTCCGACAATGTTGTACGTCTGATTAAAACAAGAAACTCTATTGTGTTGAGTAGTTTATAAATCTAAAAGTTTACTGTTAATGTTTAAAAAATAGTAAGATCGATGCTAGTATAAGTAAAAGGATCCCACGGTATCGAAAACCAAAATGTACATTTGGGAACGTAGTTTATTTGTATTAATTTAAAATCAAGAAAATAGTTTACGACAATTCAAATAGATTACCATAAGGCAACTTTCACACCGCCTACCTGGTCAGCGGATAAGTGACCATTAAAAATATATTGAGTTCCTGCGTGCATCGGTTAGGCTTTAGGTGAAGCCATTAGGCCTGGTTGCTCTCGTAAGATAAACAGTCGTTTTAACCCACTAACTTGCATTGGATGATTTATTGAGACAGCTGATGAGCATATTGATGATGATGCCATTTAAACTACTTACACCACATTACACCAGTCTGCTATTCTTTGTTTAGGTTACATTAGATTTTAAGTTGTGATTATGACTAAGACGTCTGATGATATAACAACCGTTCTCTATTTAATGTCTCTGTTCATTTTTGGTGTGCAAAGCTTGGTGAGTCGCGAAAGCTTTGGGTGAATGCGCCGAGCGCACTGTAGGCGTGCCACCCACGCGACCAGGTACCAGGACCGCCTAATACTTTGTCTTTGTCATTTCAGCTTACTGTGTTAGAAACAAAAAGTACTTATATAGGGCTCATTACGACTCTAACTGTGATGATAATGGATGAACATTTTATGTGGTCCAGCGGATTCTTAACGAATTTAACTATGGGGCTAACAGAGTCGCAAATATTATTTTTTACCTCTAGAACTGTTTGTGAATCGTCAGCATTTGTTTTATAATTTGCAACCATAAAGTTTGTAAGTCTTATAATTATAAGCTCATGTAGAAGCCCATCTCCGTCTGTAGTCAACGCAAAGGTACCCTACACGCTTGTAGCATTACCCCGCTGTATGGCTAAGGAAATTCTTTGAACCAGGAACGCTGCGGATTTGTGCAATTTTTAGCTTTCCACAGTGTTAATTAAATTGTTTAAATTCAGTTTAATAAACCTCTTCTTCTGTGTCCGGTCGGTATTAGCAAACATCATCGATCGGTCTAAAACAAACTTGACTGCTATCATGTCCATTCCGCTTCGGCCACATTCGCAACCAGGGTTCGAAACCGGTTTCTAAATACGAATAATATTTCTTCTTTCGAAATTGGTTTCGATAAAAGAACAATTTTCATGGAGTGTTTTGTAAACCTGCGGTATGACTTTAGAGATAGTTATACTAGACACCTATTTTAACAGCTACCTAAGAATCTATAGCTGTCTCAAAGTTAAACTTAATTTAAAAAAAATCTTCCTTAATTATATGGTTGAAAATGTATTAAAGAAATTTTACAGTTGGATAGGTTGACGTGCATGCGTGTCTACCTAAATTATTAAATCAATTTATTATTATGTATATGATTTGGAAGTTTATAAAACGTCTTTTGTGTGCAATGGGTCTGATTAGCATTCTATTCCTGATTCGCTAAAACTGCCCCTAAAAATGTTATATTTACTTATGTTTTACTACTACGGAGGATGAAAAGGGGAATATTTGAAAAATGAAAATAAAGTAATGATAAAGACAACAAACGCTCTCTAAATTAGAATAACTTATACTAGGCAACGTATTCATAAAATACTTATAATTATGTATATAAATAAACATCCACGAAGAAGTATTTACATTAAGTTTAAAACAGTTCGTTGACTAGAATGTTTTACTTGTATTATCTATAAATAATAATGATTCCAGTCCATAAGATTGAATCTTTATCTTCAAATCAGTTAGATTAGCATAAAACCTAGCCCTGTAAGTTGAGTCTGACGATATGTCCAGCACGGAGGCTTAATAATGGTATGCGCATGATTCATTGCTCACTAAGTACACGCTTGCTACGAAACTAAAAATGAAGGAATCTTCGACTTTAGTCTTTAATGTTATTAGTTTATGAGTTATACGAAGTGCATTTTTGTTAGTTGGTTGTTTGTTACCATGAGTATGTGTAACAAAAACATGCGCTTACATCATTACAGTGGAATGTAACATCAATTAGGGTCTTCGGCAAAGCACGGTTTATTGCCCCGACTTTATAAATACTTTATGTACATCCTTCAAACGTAAACATTGAAGCTATGGAGATGCTTTGACATGATACCGCGCGGTAAGTGAATAATATTGTCTATAATGGCAGGGCCGGCTTAGTCGAAAACTTATTCTAATACCTATAATACAGTTAGGTTTGGTTTTCTCGAATGCTTACACATTTCTTGGTCCTCTTATGTTGCAATAATCAATCATATGCGAACTACTACAAGTATATTCTGTGACCCTAAAAGAGTTTAAAAAACCTTAACCCTGGTAATCACTCAAGAAATCTTTATATACTTGTATTTAGGTATGGGTTCAAGTCGATGTATTCAAATTGGCCATTATGATAATAGCGATTTCTCGCATTTAACCTGAGTAATATCTTAATTCGGCTACTGACCGACACGCTTCTGAAGTGAAAATAAATGTTATGTAAATTTTAATGATTAATATACTTAAGTAGGCTAAGAAAATAAAAAGTTTGTTCAGATAATAGTCATATTTTTTATCCGATTATCGTAGCAATATGAATGCCGTGGCTGACACCTCCGAAAGATGGAATAGTCTACCGCCTCTCCCCCTCCTACCCTCCTACCCTACCTCCTCCTACCCTCCTTCCTATGGTATGGGGTCCTTCAAACGAAACATGAAGGCTCCTAGTGGGCCGGCAGAGTGAGGTTAACGATGCTGCGTTGTTTTCACGCTGCACTAGTTGTCATCGCGTCTCCATTTCTATTAAACATCAGGTGGAATGGAGTAATTTGCCGTGCTAATAATAAAAAAAACGGCCAAGTGCAAGTCGGACTCATGCACGAAGGGTTCCGTACAGACGGACAGACGGACGGACGGGCAGCGGAGTCTTAGTAATAAGGTTCCCGTTTTGCCCTTTGGGTACGGAACCCTAAAAAAGAATGCTTTCGCACTATTCCGAACAAAATTTTGCTAAGTTTCTTGGTTTTTCGCTGCTTTCATTGTTGATTTTCTAAGTACATTAGTACAATTACTGCGTTCGTGTAATAATGTTTGTGTGTGTAACCCCTGTAGGTAGGGATTATTGTTTCAATCAGTGTGATACAATACCTTAAACTTGAGATCAATAATCTGAGTTAGCATTATCTTACGTTCCACTGATAAATGTCTGATAACAGTAAATATCTTCTTATCATTGAAGATTATATCTGCTGAATTTTCGTTATTTGTTTTCTTAACATATAGTTTGAGCTATAAAGTGTTTTATCTATCTATCTATATGTCTATCTATCTATCTATCTGTCTATCTAACTATCTTAAGGTGTTTGACGATGAGCTACCTACGTTAGGTACTTTTATTTTACGTATACTGGTTATTCTTTGAGTACACAAAGTCTATTTAAAAATACAATACATACTTTCAAATGTAGAATGTATGCATAATTAATAATCATAATAAAATTATTGTAATTAAATAATCAATAATATGATAAGTTGATTTACATTTTTAAGTTGTATAAAAATGAAACAAAAGCGTTCATTTTATTCTGTAACAGAGTAGTACTATTCCTATTTTCTAATTATATTTCTAAAGTTTAGATTTAATCTTCAATTAAGCTTTATTAATACCACATTTAATACACAAGAGACTTAAAATACAAACACACCATGCCTCAAACACTTTTTTCACATTAAACAGGTTTTATAAACAGATATCGCATGACACAAAAATTCACTGACGTTTGTCATATTTTTTTTCGTAGTACTGCTATTTTAACGAGCGAAGTCTATGGTTCTAAAGCCTATTCACGCATCAACGCATTGTAAGCCACGCCATAGACAAAACACGCTTTAAACGTGCAATTTATGGATGGCAATAGAAAAGATTTTTTCATACCGGGAGCCGGTATTGACACTGTTACCACATAAGTAAAATTTAAACACTGAAAAAAGACGACAACCTCAGGCGGGAATCGAACCACGCACCTTCCGCATTCCGGGCGGCTGCCTTAACCACTTGGCTACCGAGGTCTGGCTTTCACCCGTCGAAATTTTTCAGTGCTTGATGCTTATGTTTTTTTAGTCAACATTGCTTCATCAATCTTAGAAGTTTTCACCTCTGAGATCCGAAAGAAATATTTTTACAAATATTTGAACATTCGGTTAAGATGAAGCTGCGTTATAGATAAGTGTTTTTTATATATTTTAGCGTTTTATTAACGCTTAAATATACTTAAGTAAAATTACCACCGTTGTTACAGTTACTGTTACCACATTTTCTACTTATACCGGGATCCGGTATTTACACTGTCAAGAAGGAGGTTTCTGCTCAGTTACTTTCTCCTTCACACTACGCTGGTTTTAATTACTATTGCCTTACCTAACAACTTAAATATTTGTAAGCACATACTTGTTGCGTTTCACCATGTGTGTTCACATTTGTACAGAGGGCCGTACCATGTGCTCTCGTACCAAGGCGACACACTGAAAAAATACACCAACTTTCTTCGAATAGTTTTAAGACTATAACTAACGATTCTGAAATGTTGATATAGGTAAATTCATGTCTTTATCTTGAATTTGTTAACTCAATAATACACGATTGTACAATTTTGACTCAATCATAATTATTTTCGAAAATGCCCCTAAAAATCACTATTGTTGAAATTTACTTAAACGAAATCACTTAATTAATATGCTTAGAAAACACTCAAATACAGCTGCATATTTTGATAACTAAAACCAAAGATTCTGTTCATTTGAAGTGAAGTGAAGTGTGAAATTGCTATTCGAAGTTTTGCAGGGTTCACATTCATGTTTTAGTAAAAGGATAATTAAATCGCTAAAATGGGTGTTTACAAGTATGTCAGAAGGGTGCAGGTTCAAAGCCTGATCGTGGAAATTTTTTCAACAATTGTGTTTTTGTAATTTGTTTCGCAACGAAATTTGCGTTAAAATTATATAAACCAAACAAAAACAATAATACTATAACTACGACTAAATTATGTTTTTAAAGAGAGGGTTTATTTTTTACTAGACAATACAATCTTCTTTACACAATCTCGAGGAATTAGTAAAACTTGTTGCTAATGAGGTCACATCCTAAAGGAAATCAATGTATACAATGTATACAACTCAATGACGCAATATCGAATTTTCTTTGAAAATTCCTCATTTGTGTCTCTTCGCCGGTGATTTGTTTGTATTTTATCGTCTATTCAAATACATACCTACCATACCAAGTCGATGTGGGACATGCTCTATGTTGCAACTGTTTGACACATGCTTTATGTCCACTCCTCGCTCCGTCAAACGTTTACCAACATTGCAGTGATGCTTTCCTGGTACTCAGTTGTACCACAAAATATGGAGACTGCAGAACGTAAGCTTTATACAAACGCGATCGAGCAACGTCCACACATCCGATCCGATCCGAACCTTTCGGAGAATCTAATAGGGCACGGGGACGCGCACTAGTGCGCGATGCCGTTCCCTCTAGAAAACCTCCGAAGGTGATTCATTTCACACGGCTTCAGGGACCCTTTACGTTCCTCGCCGCCCCCAAACAAGCCCGGTGAAGCTGAAAATGCCGTCTGAGGCAATCGGCAATCTCTCTCCAAAAAAAAAAAATGTCAACACAGACAACTTCTCACAGACGTGGAATCTCGCAACAGCCACAAAGTAAGGAGACTACAGAAGGTAAGCTTAACCCTTAACTACTGTCGTAGGTACGAATGTGGTACGTCTCGGAATTCATTTTTCGTTCATTACTTTGTTTTGCGCGGGAATTGTTCCAATCTTAAATAGTTTTACAAGTTTATTTTTGAACATTGTTCTTGTTTATTTCGTTACCTAATATAAGGACAAATTAATATTAACAATTCATTATTATTGTAGTTTTATTAATTTTAATGTTTAAGGCATGAAGTATTAGAATATCAAAACAAAAAAATATTACAATTACACAGAGGTCTTTAAAAACAGAGAGTCAGTCACTCATTCGTACGTCAGTAGTAGTGTCACAAAATGACACGTCAGTGGTTAAGGGTTAACCTCTGGTCTGTCTGAATACCAGACACAATAGAATTTCAATTGTTTGGCGCCGTATATCCACGTTCCGACATCGTCGGGGTCATCTAGGACGTGTTTAGGACGCCTATATGTGAACCGTCTTTTTGGTGGAAGGCTTCCAACATTATTCTTCTTGTTGGCGCTCGAGCGCGGTATGTATGAAGCTTATCTTCCGCAATCTACTTATTTTGTGGTTGTACCGAGCAACAAGCCCAAATTGTACAACCTTTGCTAACGACCTCGAAATGTTTATTTTATATGCACTTACACTGTCAGAGCTCACTGTATGGATGTGCACACAAATTGCCTAAAAGAGCGAAATGGTAAGCTCCATTGTGCCACTTATGGCCCTTAGTTTAGGTGCTACGTTAATGTGTTATAAGACGTTATTTTTAAACGGTAAGGTTGCGTAGTTTACTGTTGTTCACGTAATATTTCGAAACCGTACAATCGCTATAATCGGTAAACATAGTTGCACAGTTACACACGTGCGGCAATCGATTGTCTAACGATCTTGATGTATTCTGTGATAAGAACTTGTGGTTTAGCAGCCTGTATGATGATCGAATATTGGTATTTCATTTATGTTATCATATCAATGTACTACTTTTTTTTTACTTGGCCTTTATCTTTCCTGATGTTTAGTGATGATAAGGCCGAAGGTGGAAGCGCAGTTCACCAGGAATCCTCTACTACTGAGGCATATTTTGGTGTTAGGTATAAATTTAGCATTTGTAATGCTATACTGTCAGACAGTTCAGAATTCTGAGCCAAATATATTGACAATCGTAGACAATCATTATGTCGGTGCCCCGATAATTTTCCCAATTCCCTGTAAAGACGTTTTTGAAGGCTACCGAAACTGTAGATACCTTTTTGAATTAGCAGACTTGAGGTTGGTTTAGATTTTTTTTTTTGTGGAAAGAAAAATAAACTTTGTTGTATTGTTTAATCAAAAATAAAAATTGTTGGAAGCACTTGACGAATTTGATTGGAAACGCGGTATCGGCAGTCAGTCTCAATTAAAAGACCACTCGCTCGGATTGCGATAGGTCATGGTTTTAAGTCCCACTACTTTTTTTTTTTAATGCGATCCTTCTCAATATGCGTAATAACAATAATAAGTTTAGATATATCAAAGCATTTTATGGTATGAATAATCTGTTTTAATGGAGTTATAGGTTGTAGGTAGTGTACGGACGGCAGCAGATCAACCTACCACAAAATGTCAAATTTCTTTAATAAATTTTGAACCTTAGCGTTTGAGTATAAAGATCAATATCGATTTAGAGAAATATGACAGTTTTGGATAGGTTGATGTGCAGGCGTATGTACACTGCATACTTTCCTCAATTCCGCTTTTATATTGCGATCTTTATACAAAGTTGTTTGCGTCATGTTGTAAACAATAAATTATGATTGCAATGTAAATACATTAATATGTACACTAAGATTATGTAAATTAGTCAATATGCCATCTATTAGTATCTAATTTGTTTTTAATTATTATCCTCTAATAGATTTTATCGAGTTTAGCATACCATGTTATGCTCATGGGAATTTACAATAATTAATTAAAGGTATATTTCTGCATTTGTTTATTATAATTTACCTGATATGATATGAATTTTACCTTGTACGGTTAATGTTATTTTTATTTAATTAATGTAAAAATAAATTGGTAATAAACGTTCTTTTTAAAATAGCTATTAAAGTTACACTAGAAATGCAAAATAAAGAAGCGAAGGGAGATATAGGCATTTGCGCAAAAATGTTCGTGAATATTCTTTTGATAGTATTTTATTTGAAACTTCATACTTAGTTGACTTTAAACCGCATGAATTCAGTTGACAAAACCTCAGCCAAATCAGCCTATTAGTCTACTAAGTCTACTAAAAATGTAAATAAAATTGGCTGATTGCTTTTTTTTTTCCTTTAGTTGATGGCTTCGTGCGATTAGCACATTTAGCCAGTGTCAAAGTAATTTTTCTTACAAGTAATAGTACATAAATATACAATATTTCCTTCCAGTATGATGATGATGAATGATAATAGAAATGAGAAGTGAGAAATTATATACCCCCTTACCCCTCGAGTATCTCAGTAAAGATGTGGGGCTTTACTAATTCCTCGGGCGGAAATTCTCTCAAGAATGAGAGAATTTGAAAAGTACAGTTGCACTGTTTTGTTTCATTTGCCAACACTCATGCGCACTTACGAACACTTAACCGTTAATAATCCACCATTATTTCACATTATTATTCGATATAACACAAATTTTAGAAAATAAAACAAAACCGCAGACGTGACTCTTCACTTTCCCGCCAAGAAGTCACCGCTGATTGCTTTTAATATATTGGAACTTAAAAATTTGTCTATGATACAAAAATGTATGAACGCTAAATAAGTAAAATAAAAGTTTTGGTAGCAGCAATAAATTAACATTTTGATGCAGCCGGTTTCTCTTTGTGACGTCGGCACCTGGCTCCACTCCAACTCTCAAAACTTCGCTCAAATCTTTCTGCCTCGGTGGACGGGTGGCATGCGTGGCGGTGGCGATGATGTCCTTTTGTATCTACGTTGACAGCATAATAAGCGAATATTATACCAAATACCTACCAGCCAGTGTGTCATTGAGCCCTGTGTGAACGAAAAATTTATACTTAATTGCAGATACGAGATATGTTTCCCATTAACGAGACTATTGCCATGTTGTTTTTGGGTGTCCGATGTTTTGGCACAGTTGCATGCGCCATGATCGCTTTATTTTTTCCTCGTTATTCGTGGCTACTAACAGTCACTCATAATATAAAATTTTAGTTATATAATCACATTATACTTTAAAATAGACCTATAGTGCTAGCAATGTTATTATAATTATAGTAGGAAGGACGCTAATTAACAAATACGTATGTTAAATTATTATTTTTATTTTCAAATTATTAATAATATGTTATATTGTACGGTGGGTAAATGTTTTTTATCAATTTCAAAGTCAAGTCTTATTGACGACAAAATTATAAAAAATCCAAATAGTAATAAAAAAATTAAAATTTTGTTTAAAAGCAACTACTGAATCTTCCATCACTTCTGATTTCGGTAGAACCTTCGGCCGAGAAAAGCTGGCAAGTGACTCAGGAGGTTTTTTCTTTTTCTCAATCTTTTTAATAAATTTTATGAACAGACAAAACCAATGTAATGAATGACTATTGTTAGTGACCACGATAGTATTAGTAGTTAGGAGAAAGACAAAAGATAATTATATTTGTAAAAGCTGTCCGTTCACCCATACACTTTGTCTTATGATAATTAGATAGAGAAAGCTGTCTCTCCCCTTTCCTGTTCCCGTTCAACTATGAAATTGTATACTTAGCTATTATCAATTATTTCTAGGGTCAGCTAATACAATCTTGCGCATAACAGTTTTCGAGACGAACGTATCGTTGCGCTTTGAATATATCATACGAATAATGTACGTGTCCATATTAAATGTGGCGTCCTGTCTGAAACTTCCATGGTTCTATGGTGTTTTGTGCGGATACAAAGTAAATATTTAAGTTAAAGAAGTTCAATGTTGTTGTGTTAAATAATATTCTGCGATTTTGTATAAGTCTTGCATAAGTACCGCTGGAGTACCTAAACTTTATGGTAAAAGTGTATGTCAATGACGCCGACATGTTTTTTCTACAACGCCAAAGTGCTTGGCCATCATCGCATCTGATGGTAAGTGACGATAACATTGAAGGTGGAAGAGCACGTCTGCCTCACTGACTGACAAACACAACAATTCAGTTAACGATTTAGTTTCACGATAGACTAAAATGACAGCCAACCAAATAGACTCTATTACCTTAGAGACATTTGTGAAAAAGGCCAGTGTCACTGAAGCGAAAACTCATTCTGCCGTACTCAGAGACGTCAATTAAGTTTTAATGACAATTAAGTCTCTTGCTGTCACTTTCTTATGTATAGTGTTAAATAGAGAAGGAAAGAGATTTAATTGTCATTAAACTTAATTGACGTCTCTGAGTACGGCAGTAAGACATGTATATAGGTATATCTTGCCCATTCTAACCTACGGTGCTCAAACCATTCGCTGACGGGAGTCTGAAAACTCCAAACTCCGGCAATGGAGCTTAGCATATTAGAAGTTAAACCGCGCGTCTTAGGACAACGCAGGAAGCATATACCCTGCAAGCAAAGTAAGCCAAGATTACATTGACTTAATAGTTGTCTTTTGTCCTACCAGGTGTCAGCGTCGTCGAGTGAGATGAGCGAGCGCGAGCGGTACCGCGCGCCGCCGCCGCCGGAGCCGCCACCGCACCGCGTGCGCGCCGCCGACCTGTACCCGCGCCTGCGCACGCACTACGACGAGCCCGGCATAGACGCCGGCTTCACGCCCATATGCGGCGAGTTTGTGCAGGTAATACATAATTACACACTCCCTAGAGCGTCATCCCCATGGTGTGCCATAGCAAGGTGGAAATTGAAGTCCGTGGTCCCGAACTACCCTAGCGATCGCAACATGTGATGGGATGGTATTAAGGTACAAGATGTTTTAGTAGTTATGCCCCTCTTACTTTCGAATCCACGAAGCCTTCGGGACTGGGAGGTGGGAGCTGGATGGAGAACCACCACATAACCAGCGGGCTTCCCCAAGCTCTGCTAGAATTTTCAGTTCCAGAACGGAATTCTGCTGCAACTAGGTTCTCCTACTTTTCAAACGTCCAAAATCGTATAACAGTGTGATCTGATTCTTAAATGACAAAGTCAGCTTACTTTACTTGGACTTGATTTTGGACGTCTGCAAATATCAGTATGGAAGCCCTGCTCCGTAGCCTTGAGTGATAGATCGTCATATATAGCTACCTGATGATATTGACATTAGACGGAAAGTTTTTAAATTAGGCCACTGACCGACACACGATTTTGTATTTTTAAAATAGCAGAATCAAGGCTTTACATAAGTAAGTTATTCAATAATTTGTCATAGCCAATGTCTCCCGTCAATTATATATAAAATAATTTTCTCAAATGTTTAATGGGACCTTGAAAAATAACTTTTGCTGTAAATGAAAATATATTAGGCAAATTTCAGAATTGTAAATATCCTTTTAAAAAATATGTTTCATTCAAGAAAGATCCGAGAGGTACATAAATTGTCACTTTGTACATAATTCAATTGAATACCTACTTGGCAATGGCAACCAAGAAAAGACACAGTTTCCTTCTTACAACATTACCAAAATAATCTAGGAATGCTGCATTGAAACAATATGTAACTTATTATTATGAATAATATTTTAATAATGACTAACCAGAATAATCAAATTAATAGTCGTAATTAAAAGAATCTAGGTTGCCGCAACTATTACGGAGCTAATAAGTTTGGAATGTCTAACAGATTTATAGGTCTGCACCGTTAGTAGGTACAGTCACGAGCACCGATTATGTACTCTCACACTTTGACTCTTATTCCATTGTATTAAGAGTTACAATTGGTCACATATTTTCGTGACGTACTGCGTCGGAATATTTAATTATCTGGAACCAATTAGCAACATGACGGGCGACGTAATAGATAAGTTTCACTTGCGCTAAGTATGCGGTTGGTGTAAAGGTCATCGGGACGATGCGCTAGGTTGAATGAACTAGGGTTGACTTGCACGTTATTGGTGTACTTATAAATTTTAATAAAAAATTTTTCAAACTTTTTATTTCAGATCTGGGACAATAGATGGTTACAAGTTGAGAACTACCTACATAAACACTATCGTTAAGGAATAAATAAATGCATATTTAATCAATCCTTAATGAAGTCTAGTGAAAGTCCGTCAAAATATTGTACACACGCCTTCACATCAACCTATCCAAAACTGTCAAATTTCTCTAATCGATATTGATCTTTATACCCAAATGCTAAGGTTCAAAATGTATTAAAGAAATTTGACATTTGATTAGTTCCAACTTTCTGTGCCCATCTAATAACCACTCCACCCTATACGCGTTATTGTACTCTAATGGTATACGGCAAAATTGCATCCCACTTCATTCATTCTCATTTGTTACCAGAAGATTCTGCTCCAATGCCATACAATTTCTCTTTTCTATTAAATAGTTGTATAAATAAAACTCGCATTAGACACTATGTACGTACACGCCTGCACATCAGACTACCATAAACTGTCAAATTTCCTCAATAGACTTTAAACTTTATGTACTTACGAGTATATCGCATATGATTCGACTTTTTTTGAACAAATTTAACAGTTTTGGATAGGTTGATGTTAGGCGTCTGTACTCTCAAGGCTTTCAACAACAATCTGCTGTTACATTTGGCTGAAGGCCTTAAACGGTGACCTTGACCTGGTCAGTACAGTGCGCAAACCGGCGGCGGGCCGGCATGCTGTTAATAATGTCTATGAAGTGTAAGTGAGCTTTGATGACAACCGACATACATAATAGGTTCACCTTGAGACTCACTTTTACTTTTGTCTACACACAGAAACTGTTTGCTTTTTTGTTTAGTCAAATTTTTTCTAGCAAAGTACCAGGTACTCATAAGTTAACAAGATGTTTTCTTTTGTTTCAGTGGGTTGGCCGTATGGCGGATGGAGGCACAATAGCAATGTCAAATTACAGACTACACGTGCAGCCGAAGAAATGTACAGGCCCCGGCCCTTCCGTGCCTATCCGTCTTATAGACGCAGTGGAGATCCGCGATCTGTTACATTTGATTGTGCTGTGCAAGCATGGTAGACAGCTAAAGTGAGTAATGTGAACTCTTTGTATTTTATGTCGCCCTGGTACTTGAAGCCAATTCATCTCTCCCTTCCGTATATATATATCCGGTAATTGACGCAATGAGAACGAACATTTGATTGGGCTATTTGCAAGTATAATATTTAGTAGACAGCGACAAGTAATGAGACCACTTTATGAATTCTGATGTCCTGGTATTTGAAGCGTGTCAAGTATCATGTTAATGGAATTTGATTTATTAGCCAGCCAAATTGACGTTAGCGCTTTACTCCTATTTGATTAAATAAACATTTACAATTCGCACATGGTAGGTTATTTGATTTTCTCTTAAAATACCACAGTGGATAATAATAGCAATGAAGGCCATGTCCATGTCATAAAATGTTACTTTGACGCATATCAAAATATGGAACCAGTTTTAACATTGAGTTTATTATTTCGGGTCACTGTTTGCATTACAAATAATTTTAACGATAAGAAAATAGGTACCGGATTGAGGTTATTTCGATAAAACCATAGCAACAAAAGTAGGAACTTAAAATTTTCCCCTCATTGTGATATGACAAATCGATGTTGAACATTGTTTTGGTTGTCGAAAGTCTTGTTCATAATGCATTTTGTGATTTAGATACGGGTATTTACGGGTATATTTATCGTTATCGATATAGTAGCAGATGTAATTGCTTAACGCTATAAAAAAAGAGCATTTCTCAACACAAAGCATATTCTCTGTGGGTTTAGCTAAGCAAGAAATGCCTGAAGATAATATCATACCTCTTGGACTTAAAAATTTACTCCTATCTTATGATAGCTGAACCCTAAACACTTAACGTTAATTATATTTAAAATCGACATGACTATCATGGTCACTAACATTCAATTAATTATTAATGGGATTGGTAAAATGATTTCTGTTGTCGGATGTACATCCGTGAACATGGCCAGTGGCGCACGCATGCAACTGTGCCGACATATCAGATCAACGACAGTAAAAACTTGGTTTTACTGGTACACTTTAATTATATTGATTGATTACTTACTGACTTACTACGTTACTATCCTAGCGCTGTAGTCCCAAGTGAGCTTTGGCCTCTAATACAAGTCGGCGCAACTAATTCCGGTTCATATATTGATATTGATTGAGTATTGATATTTTATTTTTGTTTCTTTTAAAATTTTATATCGTAATCATCATTATCTCAACCAAAAGACGTCCTTTGCTGGACTAAGGCCTCCCCCATGGATCTCCTCAACGACCGGTTTTGTGCTGCTATATGAGACTGAATAAATATTTTTGATTAGATTTCATTTGATTTGAAAGCAGGATAAAGTTTTCAATGTAATCAAGTAAATGCACATTTAAATTCCTTTATAAATAAATGAATACAATAAATAAGAGTTGGTACTGACAATAATAAATGTGTCACACAGGTGCGGTCACCAAACAATTTAAAAATCATTCATGAAGAAATGTTGTCAATGACTAAATAATGTGATTGGTATTTATTAAGCAAAATAAATTATTGCATTTGATTTGATTTATTATAATAGTTTTCCTCTTATACTGTGTGACACTAATGTCTGCGAAATTTTTTGCTAGTGTGTCATAAAACTAATTATCGCGTGTCCCCTGGTAATAATGTGTTTGATAACGGTTAAAAGCAACGCATATATTACTCAAGGATGGTGTACCTTTCTGTTGATAAAGGAATTTCTAGAACCGATTCAGTACTGCTAGAAGATTATCCCCCTACTTTATTTTGACTCTTTATAATGTTAGTATAGATAGGTGATATACCTATCTCATTTGTCAACAGAGCAACGTTCGCCACTGGCGATCAGTGCGTCGAGTGGTGGCGTAGGCTGAACACAGCCTTATCCCCCATCGGCTCGGTGCAGGAGACCTTCGCGGCCGCGTACGCCGCGTGGGCGAAGGAGCAGCCCCCGGCCTCCGTCCACAGGGCGCTGATGCGAGCGTCGCACGCCCCGCACAGACACTGGTTTGGTCCAGAGGTGAGTGACTGCATTCAATAACAACTTCAGCCCATAAAAGACCATGCGACATTCATACGCTGGCGAGTAGGTGCCTGCTATTAGGGTTCTACTTAGAATCGCTACGCCGCTCGAGAGAAGGAACAGCCCCCGGCCTCCGTTCACAGGGCGCTGATGCGAGCGTCGCACGCCCCGCACAGACACTGATTTTGTCCAGAGGTGAGTGACTGCATTCAATAACAACTTCAGCCCATAAAAGACCATGCGACAGTCATACGCTGGCGAGTAGGTGCCTGCTATTAGGGTTCTACTTAGAATTGCTACGCCGCTCGAGAGATGGAACAGCCCCTGGCCTCCGTTCACAGGGCGCTGATGCGAGCGTCGCACGCCCCGCACAGACACTGGTTTGGACCAGAGGTGAGTGACTTTGCTCAAACATAGCCTTGGCCCTATAGACACCTTGCGAGAGTCATACGCTGCCTGGCGTATACGTGCTTGCTGTTAGGGTTGCATCCACTGCTACACAGGAACTGCCAACCTGTCATACGACCATAGAGCGTTAATCCGCCTACTCCCCCCCCCCCCTTCCCCTACCGCTTCACAAGCATTGGCAACTAAATAACTATGTATATTCTATTCTATTCTTCTTAGCCTTCTTATGATTGACACGACAAACCATATTGGCAAATGCTATATTACTACAAGTCAAAATTAACTGCACCTAACAAAGTATTACATAATGTGGGGTATATGAATTTGCAAATGTATTAGCTAAAGGTGCTGACCTAAAACCACCAAACGCTATCAACTTAAACTCATTTTATTTCCCGTTTACAAAAGTTATTGATAACCAATTAATGGCGAAGAATATTATCGGAGTAGCTAATACTTTTGCACATTTATATATTTATATATGTAATACTTTGTTAGGTGCAGTTAATTTTGACTTGTAGTAGTGTTGTAGCATTTGCCAATGTGATTTGTCGTGTCAATCATGCGAAGTCGATAATAGAATAGAATATAATGTAATGTATAAATATATATAATGTTCTATTCTATTCAATATAATTTCAATATTATGGTACTCGTGGTACAATTAGAACACCATCATCATAGTAAATATTTAAACAAAAATTTACATGCTACTAAACCGTATCAAGCAAAATTAACCTCTATACACACATCTTAAGACTCATTTTAATTTAACGCTTAGATTTTTTTTGACCACGACTGGGTGGTGTACTCGGTTCTGAGACTTGTTTTAAGTCCTCTTTTTTTATACTTATCACGGCAAATGACTCCACACCACCTGATGTTAAGTGGAAATGGAGTCCAGACGCGAAGACAACTGGTGCAGCGTGAAAACAACGCAGTATCAGTCAACTTCACTCTGCCGGCCCACAAGGTGCTTCTTCGCGCCTCGTTTGAAGGACACCATATCATAGGAAAGAGGGAAAACGTGTGCTGGTAGACTATTCCATCTTTTGGAGGTGCGAAAAAGAAACGAGTCACCAAATTTCTTTGTGCGCGATGGGATATGTGTGACAGTGAAGCGATGACACCGGAGAGCAGCACGTGTACTCCTATGGAGGAAGGGAGAAGGTGGGATAAGGCCAAAGAGTTCTTCAGAGCACTCGCCGTGATATAAGCGATAGAAGACGATGAGTGACGCTATATCTCTACGCAATTGCAGGGGTTCTAGAGTATTAGTTACCTCTACATTGCCGATAATGCGTACAGCGCGACGCTGCAATCTGTCAAAGCTGCCTCTTTGCTATACCAACACCTTATCTAACTCTATAGCAACGTTAGTAGTAGTAGCATAGTTTTAGGAACTAAACAGCCTATAACTGTCCCACTGTTGGGCAAAGGCCTCCATCATTGAAATCAAGTCGTCACTACAATTGATGGGTCATGGCTTAATCACCACGCTTGCCAAATGCGGGTAGGTGATCACAAACCCGGGCTATTCACACTTTGCCCGACTTGGGAAATGAACCCGGGGCCTTCGGGTATCGGGCAAAGCGCTCTGCCCATAGTTGTATCTCTTTAATAACAATGTGTTTGTTTCTGCTATAGGTCGAGCGGCTCGGTTTCACGGCCAGAGGAGCATGGCGGGTGACAGCGGCAAATGCGGACTACAAGCTATGTCCCTCGTACCCGCCCCTACTAGTCGTGCCCGCTTCCATCGGCGACGAAGACCTGGACTCGGTGGCTCGGTCAGTCATCAATCAGTTTTATACTCTAATCAGAATGCAATAAGGGCTGATTCGGTATGTCTGCATCAATTAAAACTGTTTTCATTCCTTTCCTTATCGTTCTTTACTATATGAACGCAACCTTAATTTACGCCAAATTTCATTGGTGACTCGTTTCGGTTGGTCAGTCATCAATCTCAATCAACCTTTTTTTACTTTAATCCAAAATGCTCCTGTCTTACTCCCAGTGTAAGAACAGTGGGCCCCAACTAAAACTAAGCGCTGCTGTTGTTCGAAACAGACACACTAGCGTGCAGCGTAAAATGTGCACTTGAAATAGGTTTAAGTTAAATTGTTTACGTTTATTTGTTGCACTGCCCATTACAGATAATGGATCTGTGACATACGGAGCAGTCGCTCGCGACCTCGTGATAACCGACTGACAATTTGTCCGAGTACATTTTCCATGTTTATTATGAAGATAGATGTCGGTACGTTGATTCAATTCAATACAAAGTTGCTTTAATAATCTGTTTTCGATCATTTTGAATTAGTGACTTGAAGAGATCAAAAATTTATTGTATTTAAAATGTTATGGTGATGTCATGATTATTTTGTATGAACGGGGATCATCACCATGATGTTTATTGTTGAGTATGCGATTTATTGCAATACGTGTATCTGTACGCGTTCAACTGGAAATTTTTACGGATCATCCATTTTGTTTTGTCGTATCCACAGCTTCCGCACCATGCGCCGCATCCCCACAGTGTTGTAGCAGCACTGTGCTATACAAATTGATTATCACAAAAGCGATCCTGCTAAATATGCCTTACACCACATTTATAAAGTTGTTTTATAGTCGTATCTCCTCAGCTTTAAGGTTTAAAATTGCTTTTTTTGTCGTATCCATAGTTACTGCGCCATGCGCCGCATCCCAACGGTGGTGTAGCAGCACCTTCCTATACAAATTGATTATCATAAAACTGAACTTGTAAATTATGCCTTATTCCTTAGACCTAAAGTTGTTCTATTGCCGCAGATTTCGCGCCATGCGTCGCATCCCGACCGTAGTTTGGCGTCACCGCGGCAACGGTGCGGTGATCGCGCGCTCCTCGCAGCCGGAGGTGGGCTGGCTCGGCTGGCGGTCCAGCGAGGACGAGCGACTGTTGGCGGCGTTCGTGGCCGCCTGCAACGCGGACCGGGGCAGTCTGCCCGCGCACTCCGCCAAGGTACGGACTACCCTACACTACTTTAAAGTTTATACTAACACCCTCTACCAACTGATAGGTTATACGAAAGGTGTGCAGATGTCTAGTGTCTTTAGCGAGTTGCCCCGTGAACAAGTATAGTTCATGAGCGGAGCTGTCAAGCGCGCTCACTTCTCGTTGCACGAAGCGCACAACTTACAGTTTTCATAGATCGGGTCGTCAACTCTAAAGTCGGTTACCAAATATCCTCTTTGGTGGCGGAGTTAGCGCACTCGCGTCTCAGCACTCGTCCGAGTACCTTGCCAGTTCCACTAGCCTTCTCGGGTGGCTCTACTGGAGACGCCGAGGTGCGGAGCAGGTGATCGCTCGCTTCTCGCAGCCGGAGGTGAGCTGGCTCGGCTGGCGGTCCAGCGAGGACGAGCGACGCGGACGCGGGCCGGGACAGTCTGCCCGCGCACTCCGCCAAGGTGTGAGAGGATATATCGACAAACTTCTAGCGTCAAACTAACAGCATTACAGATAAAGTACAGATTATCAGGACAAGCAACAATAAAAAAGTCATAGCGCCTCGGCGGCCTCGGTAGATAACCGTAAGGTTTAATACCCAGGCCGGTCATTACGTGTTTCTGATCACCAACCCACATTTGGCAAGCATTGTGATTAAGCCAATACCTGTCTATTGTAGCGATAACTTTATTTCAATGACTGAGGTCTTTGCTCAGCAGTGGGACAGTATATAGACTATTTACCTACTTTACTTTGCTTATTGCTATAACGTTCAAGGATAAGGAAAGAATAATCATTCGTGTTCCATTTTTTTTAACGGGGTTAAACGTTAACTACTTAGAATAGGTATCATAAGCATACCTTTATACCCTATTGACTGACTCTGTTATAAAATTTAAAATCAAATATTTAATTTAAATTTGATTTCCCCTTCCTTTTTTATTGCAGCAACTAAAACTGCTGATAGTGGACGCCCGCTCGTATGCGTCCGCCGTGACGAACCGCGCGCGCGGCGGCGGCTGCGAGTGTCAGCAGTACTACCCGGCTGCCGACATACAGTTCATGTGCCTGCCCAACATACACCACGTGCGACGGAGCTTCCAGCAGATGAGGGCGCTAGCGGCGGAACCCAGCGACCAGACCAAGTAAGGACCCATTTTCCGCACGCCTATAGCTTTTACTGCATAACCGATGTTTTGCCTACAAAACATCGGTTATGCAGCGAGAAACTTTCCCCTTTCAGACCGAGATCGCTACGTCCCTCTGACGGAAGTTCGACTTAAAATCGCCGGGGCTATAATTTATAACGAGTCGTCGACTAATATTATGATTATCGTCGTTATTTCTTCGGAACGCCCCCGGCTTCCATCAGCTTTTATTTCTTGTTTCTTTTTTTATTTTCTTTTATTTCTTCCTTTCCGAGTTGGAAAGCAAATTTAAAAAAAATATCCGGTCTAGCACGATCGCCTGAAATAGCGCAGCACTATTGCTGCGCTATTTCAGGCGATCGTGCTAGACCGCCTAGAATGCCTATGCATTAAGGGTCAAATTTGATCGTGGTCGAAGCGCACGATCGTATCAGGTTGTTTGAGTTAAAGGGAGTGCGCAGACGACAATTGTGTCCACAGACTTATGAAGTTGTAAGGTCGATAACAACTTTATAAAAGTCCTTTAAATTAGGTGTGACTGTGAAGATGCAACTTGCGGGTCGGCAAGGTGGGGACGGCAAGTGAGGCACAATCCTGTTCTACTAGCTGTCTTCCTATCTGGACTCTGCTTCTGCTGAACATCGGGTAGTGGTTACAGTGTGAAAACTGGACGTTTTGTGAGCGTCGAGAAACATAAAAGGTTCTTTAAGCCGTGTGATCAAAACGTCCTCAAAGGGCCAAGTGAGTATGGCCTTTACAGCGTAATCCGATGTTTCGTATGGCGAGAGACTTAAAGGAAGTGCTCAGATGACGGACTTTTATGAAGTTGTTGGCTTGCATATATTTTTTGTGGGCGTTAGTCGATGAAGTTGTAAGTGATCTATTTTGACGAAAAAGAAATTCAGTGGCCAACACAGTCTGTTATCTGTGAACTCCCAAAGGGTTCTTCAAGCCGTATAATAGTAATATCCTTTTAAGTATCATCTAAAAACCTCGGAATATAGATTAAAACAACAGTGTTGCGCTAACCGTAAGCTCTTCCCAATAGTAACATTAATGACTATTGAGTTCAGGTTATTAAAACAGTAGAATTAAGCGGGGCTTCTTTTTTTTCTCACAAGATACAAAATTATTAACACTATCAACCGGCTGTCAGACACAAGAGGAAGCGCCTATAGCGGCAATACAACTAAACACCTATTTATTTACTTTTTAAACTGAATACATGAACTAGACTTAATGTTCCTATTGTAAATTTATAATCGAACAATGACAGTTGAATTTGTAGTGTAAAGTAAATAATTTAGTATGTTCCCTCGTTCACAGCTGGCACAGCAGCTTAGAGCGCACGCTGTGGCCGCAGTACGTGGCCGGCGTGGTGCGCGCCGCGTGCGTGGTGGCGCGCGCCGTGCTCGGCGGCCGGCCCGCGCTCGTGCACTGCTCCGACGGCTGGGACCGCACGCCGCAGATCGCCGCCACCGCGCAGCTGCTGCTCGACCCGCACTACCGCACCGTGGAGGTACCTGCCGCAGCCTCCGCCCCCACCCACGCCCACAGCTGCTACTCGACTCGTACTGCTGCACGCTAGAGGCGCCTATCACCTGCAGATAACGGCCACCGCGCAGCTGCTGCTCGACCCGCACTACCGCACCATATAGGTAGTTGCTGCATGCAGTGCCTACTGCAGCCTCTAGGGCACACCCCCTGCAGCTGCTGATAGTGCTACCTACCACCTGCAGGCTCACACTAACAGCATGCAGCTGCTGCTAGAGTCACATTCCCGCACGTTCAGGGTAACTAGCACCTACAGCAGCGCATGCCGCAGATAGACAGTAAGCACTTCAGCACACTCGCGGCAAACTACATTCAACTGCTAATTACATGATGTACTGCACGCACAATGTATGTACAGTCACGAACACCGATATGTAAACACTTTGTCTCTTACTCCATCGTAATAAGAGTTACAATTGTTTACATGTTTTTGCTCGTAACTATACCTACATATATGGCTACCTATGGCTCTATGGCTACCGCAAGAAGTGTCTGCCACCTGCAGCGGTTGATAGAGGAACCTACCACCTGCAGTTAGTAGCGCGCGACACGAATAGATAGCACGCACTTCAGCACACCGCTACTGCTTGAACCACTAGTGTGGTTCAAGCAGGTGGTACATACCTCTATGGTGTGGTAGTCCACACTATAGAGGTATGTACCACGTTCAAATGCTGCAAGGGTTATCTGCCATCTGCACTATACTGTGGTGCGCGGTGTCTCTCCTCTCGACTCCTCCCGTCCTGTCCAGTCCGGAATTTTAGCTGCTGCTAGAGGTGGTGAACCACCACCACCACCTGAACTATCGTACGCTCATAGTACTCACCACCTTCTTGCTTACAGATGCCAGCGGCCAGGCGACTATATAGTTATACTGCAATACTGCTTTAAGAACTCATATATATTATGTTTGGTTATCACTAATAAATAATAATATTAAATACTTTGATGTGATATTAACATTTGGCATATTCTTTTACAGGGTTTCCGGATCCTGATCGAGCGCGAGTGGCTCGACTTCGGTCACAAGTTCGCCGACCGGTGCGGTCACCAGTTCGGGCCGGAGGAGCCCAACGAGCGGTCACCCATCTTCCTGCAGTGGCTCGACGTGGTTTACCAGCTCATGTTGCAGTACCCGTGCCACTTCCAGTTCAATGAAGCTTATTTGGTTGGTGGATGTGTTTGTCTGTACAACTATAGATAACATCTGTTATTTATTACATACATACATACGTAGTCATACATTCACGCCGCCTGTCTCCCATAGGGATAGGCAGACACCACTTCCTGCCACTTGCTACAACACTTCTTTTACAATGAATCGGTACGCGCCTTCCCTATGGATAGAAACAAGAACTTAAGGGTGCGCCGACCAAAAAAAGCCAAAAGTGTAGTCACGGTTAAGTTGATATATAATGAAAAAACTATCGTATTACATAAACAAAATATATATTTAGTATCAAAGGGAACGTGTTTACAATTAGTCCGACCCATAAATTCATAACACACTAGTTTTTTCTACAATATCATTTAAAATTGGGCAAAAATCATGAGAACGAGTGGCGGCGTTTAGTTGATATCTTATAGTTTATCTAAATTATTATACCTCTCTATAATTATGTCTAACTAATCACCAATGTTTTGACTACAAATCGTCCGTCTCACATTTTTGATATATCGAGCGGTTTCTTAAATTATTATTTTTCAAATTAACACGTTAAATTCCCCATACAAAATTAGTATGGTTGCGTAGCCTCAAATCAATATGGACGAAGTCATTTCAAATAAAATATATGACACTTGTCACTTTCGGACGGTGCCCATAAGTATAGAAAACGGGAAATAAACCACCACGCGGGCTCAGTGCAGATTGGTGGTTGAACGACTGCTAATGCAGCCGGGACCAACGGCTTTAACTGCCTATGAAAGCTCGGAGAGAAGTTAAATAATAATGGCATACGTAATAATGGTATGGTGACACGAATCCCCATTCGGTTGACTGGTTAGTCAATAAACTTTTTAGCAAATGTCAAAACGATTTTTTCATAGAAATTGTGTGGGAATGACAAACTATTACGTCACTATTGTGTGTTTTGTTTTATTTTCAAAAATTTGTGTTATGTCGAATATTAATGTGAAATAATGGTGGATTATTAACCGTTAAGTGTTCGTAAGTGTGCATGAGTGTTGGCAAATACAAGAAAACAGTGCAACTTTACTTTTCAAATTCTCTCAAGAAGTCGGCCGAGGAATTAGTAAAGCTCCACATCTTTACTGAGATACTCGAGGGGTTGGGGAGTATATCATTTCTCACTTCTCATTTTTATTATCATTCATCATCATACTGACTGGAAGGAAATATTGTATATTTATGTATTACTTGTAAGAAAAGTTACTTTGACACTGGCTAAATGTGCTAATCGCACGAAGCCATGAACTAAAAGAAAGAAAGAAAGAAAGATTATACCAACATTTGTTGTTGTCAATTTCCCTGTTATAAATCAGCGCATTATTTTCGTTTACAGATAAAGCTGGCGACACACGTGCACTCGTGCATGTTCGGCACGTTCCTATGCAACACGGGCCGCGAACGTTGTTTGGCGCGCGTCGCCGAGACCACGCCGCACGTGTGGCAGCTGCTGCGCGCGCCCGCCTACAGGAACCACCTCTACGCCGCGGGCCAGCTCCAGGTACCCGCCGCCACTCACAAATACTCAACCACGTGAAAGCTATGTGGCTTGTAAGCGTAAAGGGCTCTTACAACTGTACAGGCACCTTTACGTGACCTTTACTCGACCAGCTTGAAATGGTGCCTATAAGCAACGCTGTTACCCTGGCTACCCAGCATAATTCCAAGTTTCCATGACATTTAACAAATACCGGTATGCACTACCGGTATTTGTAAAATGTCATGTAATGGTGAAGGAAAGAAAATAAACCTATGTTTATTATTTAACGTACTCGAGCTCCAAAAATTTATAGATAGACTAGCTGAATTCTAGACTTCGTACCACTTTGACAGTTTCCATGACAACAAAACAAACAAATCATTCGTCCGCTTAAGAACACTCGTGTCCCATGATGGACCCCTATAGCGGCGCCACCTACCGGGTCTAATTGTAAATCTGAACCATTCTCGAATCCACTTGAACGGAACACACAAAAAAAATCATCCAAATCGATCCAGCCGTTTAGAAGGAGTTCAGTGACATACACACGCACAGAAGAGCCTTTTAACCGCCTCTGTGGTCTAGTGGCTAAGATCACCGGTTTAGACCCAGAGGTCCCGGGTTCGATTCCCAGCATGTTTGTGTACTCGGTTTGGTTGATGATAAGGCTTGTTTGCCCGCCTGGCTAGCTACCACCATCGTATCTAAATATGTCGCCATAACATCAATGTTTGTAGCATTGTTGTGTTCCGGCAGCTAGAGATGAGATAGCCTATAGCAAACGAGATGCAAAAAAATGTAGATGTAAAAGGGTGCAGATTCAAATGAGGGCGAGTGCAATTAAAAAGGCAAAAATGAGTTGTCATATCGGCTTCTAATTAAACACTAAAATTACATATGATTGTCAAGATAGAGTGCATTCGTTGAAGGTAGGCTGGCGATCGTGATCTGGATCGCAGTTATTGCCGCGTCTGTTATCCTACTAATACTATAAACGCGAAAGCTTCTAAGTATGGATGGATGTTTGTTACTCTTTCACGTAAAAACTACTGAATGGATTTTAATGAAACTTTCCTCATATACAGACCATGACCCAGACCAGCATATAGGATACTTTTTTTTTACTGTAGTCTTCGCGAACGAAGTCGCGGGCAACAACTAGTATATTATATCAATAGCGTAAGCCGATTTTTGTCCCAGTGATTATGAGACGATAGCTGCACATAAAAAATCGGTTATGGTCTCATTTTGAAGAGCTCCAGCCGTAAATGTGCAGAATAATAAAGAAACATGTCATAGGTTTCGAAATTCCTAAAAAATCTGTTGAATAAACGCGAAGTTTTGCGAGCGACCCACTCTAGTATTTTATTAACTAACCAATTATGCAGAATGTCATGTACACACGCCTGCACATCAACCTACCCAAAACTGTAAAATGTCTTCAATACATTGTCAACCTTAAGCCTTAAATATAAAGTTCAAAGTCTATTGAGGAAATTTGACAGTTTGTGGTAGGTTGATGTGCAGGCGTGTGTACATACATCGTGGTTCCTTATGAAATGCGAAGGATGGTGAATCCACGATTTCTGGCATAGCTCCGTTAGACCACTGACGAGAACTCATATCTAACACGATAATATTAGCTTTCTGGGTAGGTTGTTGGTCATTAATAACATTTCTGTTAGAAATGTTTTTCTATGAATTGTTACCGCATAATCTTTAAAAAAAATCGATTAAATAATAAAGATTATTCTGAGATTTGAAATGCAAATAGGGAACTATTAATACGACATGTTTTCATCATCAGCTCATTTTATGTCCCCACTGCTGGGCACGAGCCTTCCCTATGGATGGATAGGGAGAACGGGCCGTAAACCACCACGCGGGCCCACTGCGGTGCGACTGCTTGTGCAGCCGTGACCAACATGTTTACAAATAAATATAATGAGTATCTATATTTAATTCCAGCAAGTACTATGGCCGGAATGCAGCATACGAAGCATGAGGGTATGGACGGGACTGTTCAGCGGCGAACGGGACGAGCCAGAGCGAGCGCCCCCGCCCCCGCCTCGCCCCGACGCGCACAACGGTATGTAGCCTCTATTACTATGGCGTTAGAGTTCATATTACTGGCTCGCTACTGAATGTTATTGTGGCCTTGACGGGGATTCGGGATAATTTTTAGTCTGTAAAAATCGTAGTTTATGCCCTCACTCTCCTATTCTCTAGTTGTGGCCTAATGTCGTGCAATAAAAAACATAGTTTTAGAAATACGTAGCTTATGCCTGATTTCACCATTGACCCCTAAGTTTTAGGTGACGGTTCTGCTCCAACAGTCACTTAACATGGCTTAGGCTTACATTAGTCTGTAAATACTCTGTACCTCAATGCATGCTGAGTTCACCTCTAAATACTTTTACATTAAGTATATGACACTATAATTGTTTTGATGTAACAACTGCTGGTGATCCAATAAATAAATAAAAAATAGAATAGAAAAATATTTATTTGATACAAAACAATACACATACAAAAAAAACTCAACTTAGAATAAGATGCGAATAGTTTAACGACCATGCGTGACACGGCTGGTATCTCATAAACTCGAAACGTAGGATAGTAAACTCTGCTCGGCATTTCTGCGGATACCTAGTATTATTTAAAATCCCAAACCACACAACGTTACGTTTCATATTTCCATAAAACCTAATGAACTGTCTTTGTATTTTCTCTATTGTAGTTATAGGTTTGTTATATTCCGATGTTGCCTTAATAAAAATAGCACAATGTACAATCACAAGCACGGCATTAACATGGACTAATTTTGACTCTTATTCCATTGTATTAAGAGTTACATTGTTTACATGTTAATGGACGACCATTCACAGTCACGAGACCGCCACTACACTAACATATAGTTGTCGCGCTGGCAACGCTGTGTCTTCATTTTTGTTCGATATCGTAACCGTATTGTAAAATTATCAAAAAGAAAGCTTTTTATTGTGCATCAGCTGGTTAAAGTAATGATTGTTTTGTTCCAGGAATCATGACAAAGACGAGATCGTGCGACAACCTCCTGAGCGAGGGCGAGAAGAGAACCGCGCAGCGCCGCTGCAGCGACCCGAGCTTGGCGCCCGATGTCATGTTAGTACGCACTTTGTACAATATCACACTGCAATCGACCTTTATCATCACCATCATCTCAGCCAAGAGACGTCCACTGCTGGATAAAAGCCTCCCCCAAGGACCTCCACAACGACCGGTTTTGTGCTGCTCGCATCCAGCGACTTCCCGCGATCTTCACACTTCAGATCGGCGGTCCACCTTGTTGGAGGCCTGCCCACACTGCGCTTTGCGGTACGCGGTCGCCACTCAAGACTATTCCGTCCCAGCGGCCATTAGTCCTGCGAGCAATGTGCTGAGCTTAGCAACTCTTCGGGCTATGTCGGTTACCTTTGTTCTTCTGTGTGACCTATTGCTCATTGAGTGACCTTGAGCCTTCTGATAAGGCCCATAGTGAGCGACCACGTCTCAGCCCTTTACAATCGACCTTTATAAAAGTATATTTTTACGCAAACAGGCTATGAGTAAGCAAGTAAGGAAACGGATTTACATACAAACGCGTATTGTAACTTAACTTAACTTACCGTAACGTAACTTACACAACTTATACAGTATCTAGAACGTTTCAAATAAGAACTTGTGTTAATTAATAAGGGTCGATTTTTAGACCTCGTCGACCCCCAAAATCAGTTTTCGTTTATGTCGACCCCTGGGAAACCGATTTGGACCCCAAAGGGGTTGATATCGACCGCTTTGGGAGTCCCTGGTTTAAAGTAACGTGTATATTTATGTAGATAATTGATTGAGTAAACTCGTATAAGTATGAATTACGATGTAACAGGAAGTTGTCAGTGGGCGCGGCCGAGTGTGCGTCGCGGCGCGCGTGCCGGGCGGCGCTCACCGACAGCGGCGTGGACGACCTGCCCGCGCTGCCCGCGCCGCCCCCGCCCCCGCCCCCGCCCCCGCCCGCACCCGGCGCGAGGGACCAGGTTTGTTCACTTCTTCTTCTTCTTCTCAACCGTTCTCAATATTGTGGATGTAGGCCTCCTTCAAACTGTAGAGTACACAGCCTACGGTACACAGCTGGGTTTAAAGTAGAGATATACCATTAGAGACCATTAGAGACCAGAGATTACCATTAGAGATATACCATTTCATTGTTCACGACTAACTATGGACGCAGTCAGAATTAAAAGAAAGTTTATTTAATTGTATTAAATAATTCTCAGGTTGACGGCCTCCACCCAGACCACTTCGAGAACTCGACGAACATGCCTCGCGACATCGCCAGCGGCTCGTCCTCGCTAGAACGGGAGTTGGCCCCCGATCCCCTCCACCGGATCCCCGACCTTCTAACGGACGGCCCACAAAGGCCGGACAGCGGACGGCTAGAGGTTGATGAACCAACGGATACTGATGCGGACGATGATACGCCCGATGTGGAGAGCCCGGAGGAGCCCGCGGTGTTCATAGGCGACGCGTATACGGACGTTATGGGGATGGCGGATGTGAGTTGAATTATACTTGTTCTTATATATTTCGGTATCCCATATCGACGTTTGAAAGGAAATATTGATTAAGCGACATAAAGCTTACGAGAGAGTAGTTTAAAGTTCGGATTTTAGAAATAAGTACGATTTTATTTCTACTTCTTAAAATCGCTATCATTATTTCCTTTCAAGCGACGAATTGTAAATTTGAAATATTTAATTCTTAAATAAACATTTTCTATGATTTTTAAGTATACCCATCAATAGGGTATTTGACTACAATGAAAATATAGATCAAACTGATGTTAACTTAACAGTAAACATTCACGACGTCACGACATCACGTGACCTGCTGCATGCATCGTTTTGGCGGCTATTTTTTATTAATTTGAATGTTAATGGCGATTTTCATAAAAAACAAAGATATTCACGACGAATTAATCAAATTGCAAATACATTATGCTATAATGAACCATTAGACATATTTTTCTTAAGCCTATCAAATACCCGATTGTAGTGATGGCTTGATTTTAATGATGAAGACATTTGCCCAGCAGTGGCACAGTTATAGGCTATTTACTTTTTGAAATTAAGTTTTGAAAGCGGTGAAGAAAATTCCATGAGCTAGATTCAAACTGAAGGTCAAAGGTGGAAGCGTAGCCATTGTGTCAAAGTATTTTTTTATTCAAATAAACTTTAGAAAAGTGCTTTTATATCGTCCAAACATTTTTTTGCCTACTACCCATTTAGGACGTCTATTTTTTTAGATGTGGCGAAGAATGGACGCAAGAAACTCCACAGTTTTAATATAAGTATATAATAATATAAGTTTTAATATGGAAACACTGTTTTGTAGTACAAGGGTATATGTTTAAGTTTATTTAAATAAAAATGTTGACATTAATTTTTATCTTTTTTCCCCCTAGGCGGCACGAGAATCCGGTCGCACGCGCAACATCAGCATCACTTGGCGATCCATCTCCGAGTCGTCCAACCAGTCGTCCGACCTCAACCACGCCCCCGAGCCCCCGCCCCCGCCCCCGCCCCCGCGCGGCCTAGCCAACGGTATCAATGGGGGCGAAGCCAACGGGGTGGACGATGCCACTGCCAAGTTTCTGGAGGTGGAGCTCAATGGTAAGTCTATTTACTACATTTCATCGTTATCATCTCAGCCAAAAGACGTCCACTGCTGGACAAAAGCCTCCCCCAAAAATGTCCCCACAACGACCGGTTTTGTGCTGCTCGTATCTAGCGGCTACCCGCGACCTTCACCAGATCGTCGATCTACCTAGTTGGAGGTCTGTCTACACTTCGTCTTTCGGTGAGTAAGTGCTTTTTACTATATTCAACATTTCATCACATGGCGTTTTGCTCCAAGCCGTCCAACCAGTCCCCCGCCGCCGCCCCCGCGCCCCCCAGCCACTGGTATCAATGGGGGCGATGCTGATGGGGTCGATAATGCCACCGCCAAGTTGGAGCTTAATGGTGAGTCGTTGTTTTATATATTTAGCTCAGCAAATGACTCCGCTCCACTAGGAGTTAAGGGGAAATGGAGGCCAGACGCAAAGAAAAGTGATGCAGCGTGACAACGGGACAGCATCACTCACCCTCACCTTGCCGGCCAACTAGGAGTATTGTCACGCCTCGTTTGAAGGACCCCATATCATAGATAGGAGGGAAAACGTGTGCAAGGGCTGTTTTTAAATTTAATCTGGGATCTCGAAATTAAAAGTGACATGAAATACACTGTGAAATATAATATTTTTTGCATTATTTACAATTAGATTGTTAGAATACGTAACGTTCGAGAATTTTCAGCTTTAAAAATTAGTTTCAGTGACTTTGAGAGTGAGACGAAGCTATCGTATTTTGATATAACATGAAAATTAGTCACTGGTTGTAAAATCGATCTCGATGATGTCTACAATCGTGTTGGTGGCCTGATTGTGACAACTTTTCCTTTTCGTCGTAGGCGGTGGTACCTCCAGCAGCGTCAGTTCGGAAAGCGAAGGGGAGGTCGGGGCCAGCCGGCGCGTGGGCCGGCGGCACGGCAGCCAGCTCACGCTGTGCCCGGCCTCCCCGCGGAGGGGCTGCTGCCGCTGTCCTCGCCCCCACTCTACTACCAGTAAGTATTTTAATTCCAACTTGATAACCTGCCCGTTTTAACTTTTAAACCCGTTTTTTAAAAAGATAGCTGTCGGTTGCCTTTGACCTTTACAGCGTAGTAGACTATTTTCATCATCATTCAGTGCTATCTTCATACTGAAGTTTGGAGATCAGTATACAAAATTGTCTGCGATCCCATATAGCTTTTTTTAATTGGCGATAACTAAGTCAAGTCCACTTTATGATGTCGTCCAGCCATTTGCGTCGCGGACGTCCCGGAGCTTCTTTCCCGGAGTTTTGCCTTCGAGGATTAGCCGTGGGAACTCGTTTAAGAATCCTCACTGCATGTGTCCGAAAAAGGCGACTTTGCGTGTCATGACTGTAGACAATCAGCTCTCTTCTGCAGTTGGTCTTCTCAAGTACCTTCCTTTTTTAGAAGACTTTTAAATTTTTTTAGATTTAAGATTTTTGGCCTACGGTCTTATATGGCTGCGAAACGTGGGTCTTGCTGAAAGAAATATGTGACCGGTTGCAAGCGTTTGAGATGTGGACTCTACTAGACTATTGTGGCCGGCGAGAAACTTAAAGGTTTCCTCAAGCCGTGTGATTGAAACATTTTCATAGGTGATAGCATTACCCGAGTGTTTTTTCCGTTTCCCTGCTAAATTCTCCGCGTTTATTCCCGTTCGTCCCACCAGGCTTTGTCCCACCAGTAGGACGAACGAGAATTAATTAAAAATTAATTATTTTTTATTCCTGTTCGTCCCACCATCAAGTTTAGTGGATTGAACGGGAATAGAAATTAAATATTTAATTAAATTCCCGTTCGTCCCACTCAATGAAATGGAAAACAATTTTGGGATGGTATAGTAAGAAATTACACATCAAGAAATTCTGATCCATGTTCAATTCACATTTTTTGGGTTATTCCGAATTTGCAAAGGGTTAGAATTATATAAGGTAGGTAGGTAGGCACATAACAACACAATTAAATTTAAAATGTTTTAATGATGGGCTAATGCTAATAATTTTAATACATTTATTAAGAAAAAAAAACAAAACGTATCAAATTATCGTATTAGGGAACCCAACGGGAATCGTATAAAATATCCTTCCTGTTCGTCCCACCAATATTGATTGTGGGACGAACGGGAATAAAAATTAATTAATTTTTTAGAATTTCCGTTCGTCCTACTGGTGGGACAAAGCCTGGTGGGACGAACGGGAATAACCCAATTCTCCGAGGCGATCGAATTAGATCATTTTACCTGGACTCTCCGAAGGCCACTACACATTCACCTACCATATGGTAGGCATCATATCATATGGTAGGTATATATGCTCTAGACATCGTACTCTTACTACAGGGGCACAAAAACCCGGTTCACGTGTGCGCTATTCCAGGTTTGCCTAGAAACTTCCTCATTTCTACGACCCGGTTAACCCCAGCCTCTCTGTACGCTAAGCATTAAATTTAGAAACTTTTTTTTTATATGACATACATTTTTAACTTACATTAGGTAACGTCCCACAAGAACAATTTATTCTTCAGTTTGACTGTGAGATCAACAGTCTCATAAACATAGCATAATAATAGTTTATAATCTACATTTTGTTTTATACAAAATTTCGCTACCTCTAATATTGTGTATGATTAACATAAGTATATGTTATATATAATAGACTTTACTTTACTTACTTACATAGATACTTGTTAAATGTGAACAATTTCGTCTTTTTGTATGTGGCAATTTATAGAAAAAGACCTATAGGACCATAAATTGGATCAATTTTAGAAAACACCTAAGCATATAAATGACAAATTGAAAAAGCAGCAATTAAAATAAGACTTAAGTCTCATCAAAATTGTGAATTAAACGCGAGTAGATCCGTAAAAATGACGGTTGCAAAAAAAAAGTTTTTCATAATAAAATTTGATGAGGAGCTCGCCCGATTTGCGAGTGCTGTGGTTAAGCAAATTTCGCAGGAGCCTGTCATCGGGATGGGTGACCAAAAAAGTATCATCTCGAGCTTTTCTGTGCTTCGAAAGGCACGTAAAGCCGTTGGTTCCGGCTGCATTAGCAGTCGTTAACAACCACTAATCCGCACTTTATTACCTTATTTATCACACAGATCACACAGACATTACAGAAAGATATATGGGTACAATGAATAAGGTAACAAGTTAAAAAATAATAATAATAATTAAACAACATTTAGGAAACATGAAAGTGTGTGAAGGCCAACTAGGAGCCTGCCTCAGCTTGTGCCGTTGCGGTGCTGAGAAACAAACACCACCGCAACGGCGCTGGTATTCTGACAGGGCCTATGGCGTGTGATTGTAGTATTGTTGTGTGCGTGTACATGTAGAGATGATATAATATAAAACATAGTTACATACATATTTTTATATAAATGTTGGAAATCAGCTTGTATTTTCTTAATCGTAATCACTGCATGCGGATAAGAAACATGCAGTACATATTTCATAATACGATTTGTTCCGTAGGCGGCATCGAGACATCCGGCGACTCGGCGTCCGCCCCTGTGTCGTGCTGGTGCGGCGGCGGCGCGTCGGGGCGCGCGCGCTGCGTGTGCGGGGGCGGGGGCGGGGGCGCGGGCGCGGGCGGGGGCGGGGGCGCCGACCCGCTCGACGGCCTGCCCCCGCAGCCCGACCCGCTGCAGGCGAGGCTGCATCAGATTATACTGCATCAGAAGGTAAGGAGATTTGTAGGTCGATTTTTTCTTTCTTTTGTTGATAGCTTCGTGTTTTTAGCACATTTAGTCCTGTGACCTGTGTCGGAGTAACTTTTTCCTTAGTAAATGTACAACCATAAATTGATATTAAGTTTAATTTATGGTTTAAAAGACATGTCATGTATAGCAATCAATTCCTAGTAAGTTATTCTCAACTTTGCTAGACATTTAGAGCCGTCTAAATGCACTCTCTTATTGTACAAAACAATGTTAGGATCAATCAATATAGAGCTGGATGAGAGTAGTCGCGGATCGTGCTCGGTGGCGTGCACTTGGAGAGGCCTATGTCCAGCTGTGGCCTAATAGGCTGATGATGATGACGATGGTCTCGCCATGATTCTTTAACAGTGTTTGATAGACTCTGATGTACAGGCGTGTGTGCATTGCATATAACATAATTTTACTTTTTTTATTTTTAAGTGCTAATTGCTTCACTGAAGCAGAATTAAATATTACCCAGCCAGGATTCGGGCTGGGTAGGCATTTCATTTTTCCACTGTACTTTTTAAAACTAATATGTAAAATTCTCGTGTCACGGTGTACGTTATTGAACTCCTTTGAAACGGCTCGACCGATTTTTATGAAATTTTATATGTATATTCGGTAGGTATGAGAATCGGACATATATGTTTCATCCCCCTAAATGTTAAGGGTGGTCCACCCCTAAATTTTTTTTAGATTTTTGAAATTTTTCCAATACAGAATGATTTGTTTGTAGTGTTGTCATGGAAACTGTCAAAGCGGCACGAAGTCCGCCGGGACAGCTAGTATTTATATAACATAATGTTGTTTGCAGCGAGTGGTGGAGGAGTTGTCGGGGCAGCTGCGCGAGGCGCGCGAGGCCCTGCGCCGCGCCGCGCCGCACGCCGCGCCGCACGCCACGCCGCACGCCGCGCCGCCCGCCGCCAGCGAGCCCGCCGCCGACCACCGGCAGGTACGCGCCGATCCACGGCCTCCCCACTGTCTACCTATCTGGTATTGGGTACTTGACTATTCGTGTCCACGCGGCAACTCGCTCGACACTAGTCTTAAGAGTTCCGGATGAAGAATGCGCAAGGTTGTCTGACTTATGACGTGACAGTTGGTGGCGGGGAGTGGGGGGGGGGGGGGGGGAAGGGGAGGTGTCAATATAAAAACTTTTAAGTCGTGTGTAGCGGGATCAACTAAAAACCTTCTTAATAAATTGGATCGACTTCTAAATAACTCAATACGCTTCATTTTGGCTTACGCAAATACAACTACATTGCTTCTTATCGTCTTCAGCTTAAATAGCTGACCATCCCACAACGTCGTAAGTCTTTACTTTTTTTGTCGCACCGCTTACCATTTATTCTGCCAAGCCCTTACGTCGAATGGTAAAGAATGCCATGGGCATTAAGTCCACTTTTTGTAGTAGTGCAATAAAGATTAGATAAATAAACAAGACAAACGAACATTCCAACCTTTACAGCTAACAACATAGCCACCACGAGTCCAACCAACCCTGCAGGAGACGCCTGCGAAGGCATAACTACCAAGGGGCTCAGAATCCGAACTTCCGTGGTATCCTTGAAAAAACAACCGGACCCGTAGTTCCAGCTGCCATACCCTATCTTTTAGGGTCAGTAGATAGGGATCATCTCGTGCGCAGCGAGCGGGTCCAAGTAGCAGTCTCGGTGGGGCCCGACGCGAAAGGATTTGCGGGGCATGTGAGTTGTCCATAGTTGGTTGTTTTGCTCGGTAGTTTTCATTGAGTAGGCTTCCAACATCTCCGGCACTAGTCTGGAGAACTAGTAGAGGCGCCCGCTAGATGCAATTGACTCCGGCAAAGCCAGCCGCGTAGGATTGTCGAACTGGCGAGGTACCTGCATGGGTACTGAGAAGTGAGTGGGCTTTCAACTCCGCTACCAAAGAGGACATTTTGTAGTCGACTTTAGAGTTGACCCGAGCAGTGGAAACTGCGAGTTGCACTATTAGTGCAACGAGAAGTGAGCGAGCTTACAGCTCTGGTAACCTATCTGGATATTAGGTAGTGGACTATACGTGTCCACGGGGCAACTCGCTCGAGACACTAGTCTTAAAAGTTCCGGATGATGAATGCGCTTCGGCGCGTCCTGATCTGGCGTTATGACCTGACGTTGATGGCCCATTGTGCGAGTTTTACTTGCGCAAGGTTGTCTGACGCCTACTTTGTTACCTGTACCGGTAGGGGGTGTCAGTATAAACTCTAAAGTTATGTATAGCATGGTTGTCGACTCCCCCATCATCATCAGCTCAAGATAAGTTCAGGAGAACGGGCCATAAACCACCACGCGGGCCCAGGGCGGATTGGTGGTTGTTAACGACTGCTTATGCAGCCGGGATCAACGGCTTTACGTGCCTTCCAAAGCACGGAGGAGCTTAAGGTAATAAGTTTTAACTGCCCTCTCCACGACACGCATCCCTCTTCCCCTACAATTTGGACATCTCCTTACTTACCCTATATCCCCTCCAGCGCGAAACAAAATACCGTTGCCATTGACGACACTGCACCTCCCCCCCTTTACGACAAGGCACCCCTCCCCCCATAAAACACAACACCCCTCCCTAATAAAACGACATCCCATTTCCTTTTACGACACGACATCTCCTCCTTTACGATACGGTAAACCCGAGCTCAGGTATATCGAATGTAAAGCTAATGGGGAAACGGCTTCTGGTAGGTTCCAAAGCTAGCTATTCGATCTTTCGAACAGCAGTCTTCTGCTTTTGGAACGGCAGAAAAGACCCACAAATATCGGGGTGGCAAAACCGGGGTGGCAGAAAAGAAAAAGGTTTTTTTGACAGGAAAATTCGTTAGCCGATTACCGCTATAAAAGTCTACAACTAATTTTGGAAAACAACTCAACTTTGCACTTTCATCTGTTACACCGTAATAAGAAAAAATAACTATTTGTAATATTTCGTTTGCAGAAAAGTGTCGGAAGCACGTCCGGCAGCGCGTCTGTAAGCAGCGGCGGCAGCAGCGGCAGCGCGTCTGAAGTGGAAGTCGGCGAAGAGGCGAGAGGCGTCGTGTGGCTGCCCGACCACGCCGCCAGCCGCTGCCAGCACTGCGACAACCACTTCTGGCTGGCCCGCCGCCGGCACCACTGCAGGTGAGCGCAGAGACCATCACTGCTGGCTGCACACTAGAATATGCCGAAGGACTTCTTGGCGGGAAAGTGAAGAGTCATGTCCGCGGTTTTGTTTTATTTTCTAAAATTTGTGTTATGTAGAATATTAATGTGAAATAATGGTGGATTATTAACCGTTAAGTGTTCGTAAGTGTGCATGAGTGTTGGCAAATGAAACAAAACAGTGCAACTTTACTTTTCAAATTCTCTCAAGAAGTCGGCCGAGGAATTAGTAAAGCCCCACATCTTTACTTAGATACTCGAGGGGTTGGGGAGTATATCATTTCTCATTTCTCATTTTTATTATCATTCATCATCATACTGACTGGAAGGAAATATTGTATATTTATGTATTACTTGTAAGAAAAATTACTTTGACACTGGCTAAATGTGCTAATCGCACGAAGCCATCAACTAAAAGAAAGAAAAGAATATGCCGAACACCATACGCGTGATGTTGATGACGTTGTTGTAGACATTGAATAAGGATCCTTTGGCTTGCTTACAAAGTAACAGTGGATGGAGTTGATAAATTGGGCAGGTTTTACAGAACCAATATAGCACAGTTGGTAGCGCAACTGACCCGGCATGTCATGGGGTGCGGGTTCGAATCCCGATCGTGAAAATTTTCTAACACTATTTGAAGTCGTTTCATATTACATTGTTACATATTATATAAAGAATTTTCGAAATGAAACTACTTTACGGATCTACTAGCCTTAATTTTATTTTAGTCAGGGTATGCAAGCTACCAACTAATTGATTACATAATGAGAAGACCAACACCTTAGTCTCCATTCGATGTGACTACGTATCCTGCAAAGGGTTCGATACGTCAGGATAAACATTAAATTAAAATAATGTGTAAAATAAACGCAAACTTAGTTTCATTTCAATGTGTAGTGTTCGAGTAAACTCTATAAAACAATATAAAGAATTTTCATTACATGCCCCTAGTCTATTACTATTAATAATGAGGTAACGTTTGTGACTTTGTGTGTCGGGGCTAATCTCTGGAACTACTGGTCCAATTACAAAAATTCTTTCAATGATAGAATGCTACATTCCTTGCGGGTAACATAATAACATATATTTTATTTTAAAAAAAAAAAGTTTCTTTTAATATACCAAATCCACGCGGACGAAATAGCGAGTAATTTTAAATAAAAACTAAATATTGGAATAAAACATTTTTTTACGGATCTACTCGCGTTTATTTTACAACACAAAACGCCAGGATAAACATTAGTTAAAACTGATATGTAAAATAAACGCGAGTAGATCCGTAAAAGTTGTTTCACTTATGTGTAGCGTTCGCGTAAACTTTAGAAAACAAAACTTGAATATTTAGTGTTTCTCGTTTGCAACAGACGTTGCGGCGGCATCTTCTGCGGCTCCTGCTCAGAGTTGTCCCCGTGGGGCGCGTGCGGCTCCGTCCGCGTGTGCCGCCGGTGCCGCGCGCTCCGGTGACCGCCGCCGCGCGCCGCCCCCGCCCCCGCCCCCGCCACCGCCACCGCCCCCGCCACCGCCCCCGCCACCGCCCCGCTACTCGATATAGTGAGCGTCTTCTCTTATCTCAGACTTTCCTGTTTCAGACATACTTACCCATTGTTGAAGTAATGAAGTTGAGATCGGTTGTTGCGATACGTTATCGCAGAATGAGCTGTTTCAAACATACTATAACCCACTGTTGAAGTAATGAATTACTGGTTTACCACAAAGCGATGGCTAAAGTTGACGATGCCCAAAACAGACGATGTCACTTTCTAGCTTAATATTTAGACAAACACAATATGTTAAACACGTAATTAGCCATTGTTTAACTTTATACACTGTTTTGTAGTAAAAGGGTTAATGTTCAGTTGTTGCTACTCAAAACCAGCTTTTAGAATTAGCTGTTTATGTTGAAGAAATGGCAGGTTGATACGTGCTCAATCAATCAATCAATCAATCAATCAATTAATGCTCTTATCTCAGAATCAGCTGTTTCGGACATACTGTATTGTTAAAGTATAAACTTTTATCTATCACAGAATCAATTGTTTCAGACATTCTTTTACCCATTGTTGAAGTAATGTTCGGTTGAAACTCTGTTTAACCTCGGAATCTGCTGTTTCAGACATACTGTATTGTTGAAGTAATATTCGGTTGAAGAAATAACAGGCTGATACGCTTTTTTCTATCAGTGTCAGCTGTTCCATTTAAAAGATGGTGAACCATTTTGTAAGTACATTGGGCCTAGTACAAACTCCTCTCGAAATCGAAACGTGCAATGACATCTGTCAAATGTTAGTTCCATTTGCAGTCGCTTGTGGCTCTGCGCTGATTGCAACGCTTACAAGTTCTACGACACGAGTTCGATAGTTTTTTTTTGTCCTACGCCTAAAGTATATTGCTATGAATATTGCCATCAATTACAATGTAAAGTGCAAGAAGTACATTATGTACAGTTCGCCAAATAAGTCGTCTACCACCTTACTGGCGACTGTCGCTTCCCCGATTTAAAAAAATAAAGACAATTTTTCCTTGCAACCATAAAACTTGTTAGACCTTAGCGACATTTGACACAAATTTTTGTCAAACCCAGTAGATCACTTACTTGGCCTACTGTACTGCTCATAAACGGTTCGTCTTAACCGAATTATTACGAATTTTGATCCACTTTTTAGCTATTTGTTTAATAATTACGACATCGAATTCGATACAATAATTGATACAATTGTGAAAACTATAATATTTATTTTTAAATTATTATTTATTTCTTGTATACCGTTATTCTATGAAACAACTATTACACTTCGTTAACATATATATCCGTTATATGTGCTATTAAAATCACCGTCAAAAGCTCTCGATACCGCTTAAACACCGTTAGGTTCAAATCACACCTCAAGTGGCGGTGGACACTTTCACTGTCAAATAATTTTAAACTTTATCTCTATTAGATAACGCAAAGTATCGCTTGAAAGAGCAAACAAGCGGCCCAGCACAGCGACGTCAGACGACTGCTTTCAAGCGATACTGTGCGTTATCAGATTGCAATAAAGCTTAAAATGGTTTGACAGTGAATCTGCCGACCGTACTTCGGTGTGAATTGACAGTTATACGTAAGAGCTATCCTAAGATCAAAGTCTTGTATATTACAGCATATTAGTAAATAAGAAAAGACGCTCCTAATCAAGCAGTTAACGCGACAGAACTGTTGACGCCACACCCTCTGGGCAATTAATTAAGATTCTTGTTACGTCATAAATACAATAATGTATGAATTTAAACAGTTCGCGTCCACTCTCGACTAGTCAACACTCGGATAAGTTATATCCACATAATATACCTACAATTTTAAGGATCCGCAAGACTAAACGTGCGCTATAAATATATCTTATCTGTGTTTCAGTATACTACTGTGTGAAGTGTAAAACGATTGTGTGCATTTTATGCGCTAAAACCGTATACTGACTACAGATAGAAACTCCTTGACTATACACTCAACCAATCGTGTTGAGCAATGGCCTTTATCATAGGTTATTATAAAGATCATTATTCCTTGAAACGCATCGGCCTTGTGGGCGTCCCGCACCGACAACGTCGTGGCTCTCCTTCGAGATCATTTCAAACTCAACAAATATTTGATTGATCGTTGATCGATTGAATTGTGATTATACGGCTGTTAATGAATTAAATGTGACTAGAATTTTGTATTGAAGTTCAGAATTGGAAATTTCGTTTAGACAATGAATAAGCTTCGAGCTCGAGTTTATTCCCATTGTTCGCATTGGATAACGAAGCGAATACCTCACACTATGTTTGTGAACAAACGGGTGGGGACTTGAGAAATGGTGCGCTTTAACCTCCTCCCATCAGTGGATATTAGACCTTATTCCGGTGACATGGAGTTTTGAATGTCGAATCTCACGTCTTCACTACGATTTAAGCTAAAGCACAGATTACAGATTAAAATTTGCGTCAAATTTGATGTGAAATGGTATATCTAGTCTATCGCGTTGTTTGCGGCCGGACGGTTAGAATAGTTAGGAAATGAAGGTATAGTGAGTGAATGATACGTGAAGGCTGATTTTTCTACGCTAATGTTTGATTTAATCTTAACCATTGTGTCACTCATATTGTTGTTATTTGTACGGTGGTTCATGCAGCTGGTGGTAGACATCCAAACATGGCAACTTTTCTTTAATAAATATAACAAGATATTTATACAAGACTTGTTGATTTCCAAATGTTATTATTCGTCGTAAGCTGAGGAGCATCTCCTTACGTTCGAAACTTTGATGTAGGATGTGTATCGCCAGCTCAATTATACGTCTTGATCGCGTGTCAGAAGGATTTCTCCAGCGGTGTCCTTCGCAACATGGGCATAGACAACTTTGTAAAATACTGTTTTTGTTTATTTTATTTTGTATTATAGTGTTTCATTTGTTCTATAATTATTTTTGTACAGTAACGTTATGTTTCGCGCCGTCGCGCGCCCGGGCCGCGTCGGTCGCTGGCCGCGGTGAGGGACGGGCGTATGGACGGTCAACGCGTGCGAGGGGGATAGTTGTCAGTTGACTCGGAAGTTATTAGTTCGTCCAATGTGACTTTTATTAACGTGAATAATTCCCGCGTTGAGGAATGTATCAGATACATTTCAACAGACGAAGATTCTCGACTGAAGTTTATTATTATCATTTATGCTCCCTATTTAATATTAATTTTAAATATGTTATTTGGTATCGAACTCTATATATATAAAAAGGTCGAGCGCCGTGGTCTGTATTTTATTTGTGATATTGATGATAATTTTGTAATATAATTAAGAGTTTAATAACATGTTGTTAGACGTTAAATTTTACTGGTGATTATTTTATGCCCTCGCGGTGCGTTGATTATGAGTGTAGAGTCTCGGTCGTGGTCTGGCGAAACGTGAAATTGCAGCTAATATAGTAGGCTTATCATAACATTTAAAAACAATCTATTTAATATATAAACATTATACAATAACATGACAAATTCATTCCTCACACATTGTGCTAATAAATTGGTTCATAATGAATTTGTGTGTCAATATAAACGAGTGCTAACAAACTACATATATATGAGTTAAGTCGAGCAGCTAGCGTTTGGCTCGTATTATGATTATCACGTATTTACATTGTGTAGACTGCGACCGCGGGCTATAGAAGCGCTAAACCACAAATAACGAGACAGGAGAAGGTAAGCTTCATAGAAACGTGCTCGAGTAACGAACACATAGACATATGGAGCAGCACTCGGACTTTTACGAGCTGTTGCCAGATTCCGTGTCCGTGTGCGGTTGTCTATGTGTGCGTTGCCCGAGCGCGTTTTTATGAATCTTACATCCGGCTGACTCGTTATTTTGTGGCTAAACTGTCACCAACTGATATATTAGTGTTAACTGATGCAATGTCGTTGATGCAAGTCTGATGTATATGATGTGTGGGTTGTTTTAACTCGTGCCTGCTAAGACTGGATACATTAGTATACAACGTCGTCAGCCATTACCATAGTATAAGCGTTATACCCGTAGCAACACCATTTTTTTTAATATTGTAATCTACGATTGATTAGTTTGACCCTGAGTTGGTACGGTCTGGTTTAGATAATTGATTGACGAAAGTATATCGATGGCAAAGTGTTATTACCTGCTATAATGTTTTTTCCAATTATAGTACTTTTAATGTCTTTAAGTATCCTTTAACAAAATGTTTTTGTTTTGTTTATATAATTTTAACGCAAATTTTGTTGCGAAAAAAATTACAAAAACACAAATGTACACGATAGCCCAATTGGAAGAGCACCTGACCTGGTATGTCAGAAGGGTTCAGGTTCAAAATCACATTTGTGTTTTTGTAATTATCCAAGTAAGATGTATATTTCCAATATATTTTGAACCTTATGTGATTGAGATAAGATGGAAAACCAATGATATTTTAACATGTAGGTACTGCCTAGTAAAGGGAATTAAACGATTTTACTTGAGATGAGTTTCTAGAACTAGGTTATTTGCAGTTGCGTTAAACGAACAGTTCATGAAACATGCTGAAAAGACCTTTGTTTTTAATGACATTAGAATACTTATTTGGAAAAGTTTCATAAGACATTAATATCGATATGCTTTTGCGCGTCTGTTATCTAAAGAAGGATATGAAACAAAATCGGTGCAACTCTAAGACGATTGAGAATATTAGAATTTAATAATAATAATAATAATATTAATAACAATACGTCCAAGCGTAAGGCGTGCTTGTATCGTTTTAAGACTTGCGTCAGGGACGAGTCGACTGCTTCTTGTATAAAATGATTTTGTAATTTATTAGTAAACTTGAGGGAATTGTTGTTAACTGCATATATTTTATAACGTAAATGTAAAGAGGGATCGGAGTAACGGTAAGTTCCATTGTCGAAGTGCAAAACTTGTTTGTGACCAATGAATATTGACACGATGTGAAATAAAGCATATTTAGTTTTATGAATGCATACTTTTATTTACATGCCCTTTGGTGATATTAAAATTTATTTATTCTTATTTCAAACCAGCAGATTTATTTTAATATTATTGTTTGACATCTATCTGTATTCTGTATTTTGTTTACTGCCAGCTTAAATTAAGAAATAACAATTCTTTGTTTATTAACAAAATTACATATTTCATAGATGTACAGCGATGGTAGCGGTAATAAACCATGATCTTTAAATAATAGTCTACATGACTCGTCAGAGGAGATTCCACATATAGTTCCGACACACTTCTTTTGAGCTATAAATACCCTATTGTTGTCCGTACTGTTACCCCACATTACGATTCCGTAGAACAAATTTATTTACCCTATTACATAAGCTGTCTACATGTTTTTTCCAATTAAGATCTTGGTCAATATACCAAGAAATTTAGTATGTGTAACTTCTTTAACTTTAGTTACATCTAAATTGAAATTATACTTAGTATGTTTCGATTTATGAAATTGGATATAGTTTGATTTTTTAAGATTATTACATTCTAGCCATTTTATTATATTATCAATTGTATTATTAATGTCTACTTCATGTTTATTTATTGGATTATTATTTTTATCAGATGTCACGATAACAGAAATAAGTATAATCAAATATCCAAAAAAATACTCTGATGTCATTTGAAAAGTTGTCTTAGCTAGTAGCTAGTGGCTAATTTTAGGAGCAATCATACTACACACAGGTATAGTACCAATATCTGGTAACTACCAGATCCTGGACATTTGGGCAGATTGGGCTACTGCCCAAGGACCCAGGAAAACTTTTATATCGTAACCAGAAAGGATGGTGATGATCTTAACTCTGGATAGATTCCTAGGGACTGGCATTGTAAGTGTTCTAGACTTTCGAGCCGGAGAATCTGACAACGTCGGCGTCTAAAGGTTAGGACGGCTTTTTTCGTAGAAAAGGGGTGAATCATATAGGATACTGAGAAAATACTCAAAATAAAACATTTCACTATAATAAAAACCCTATTTACTTTGAATCTTCACATATAACATTGATTTGTTAATATATATCTCTAAAATTAATTAACAACAAACAATAAACACTGGCAGTCAATACAATTTCAAATAGTATAAGTGGAGGTTGATTAATCGTCTGTAGCCGAACGGTTAGATACTTGGCTTGAAATTCAATACCCATACCTCCGTTAGGCTACTGATGTGAACCTAATACTTAACACAAGCGTATTTGCTTTCCGGATGGGTTAACAGGTTCACAGTCCAAGCCAAATCAAGATATGCCCCCAAGGCCAAGTAGGTTTTTGTAGCTTATAGTTTGTTCTATCAAGTCCACTTTTGTAGGCTGCAAACCCTATGAGTCCCACCTCACAAAAAAGTAAAGAAAGTGTACGGGTGAACAGCCCACATATGGGCTGTGGACTGGTGGCTGTGGATAGTAACAGCCCATATGTGGGCTGTGGACAGTGAACCTGTACAAGACTATTAAATATCGCTTTAATATTCAGAACCTCTGTTAGTGTTAACTAGGCAAGACAGCTTGCTATTTGCCATGCCACTGCCTTAAGGAAATCAGCCAATTTATTTTAATACTAAAATAAAGTTAACACTCAACAGACGTAAAGATATAACAAAAGTTATACAAAATATATTGTCATAAGTAAATAAGCTTTATTAACGTATCACAATTACAAAACAATAAAAAAATATTCTCGCATAAGACCCACTCAACATACCTACTAGTTATTCTACAGAATGACTAGACCTTTCAACTAAATGCTACGCAAACAATTTATTATTTTCAATATAAGTATATTTTCTTGTGCGTAATGTAACTTAGTGCATTATTATAGGCTTTTTGAACATTAGTTGGAATTTCGTTGATTTATTTTATTGTATTCATTAAGATATATATATAATACTTAAGACATGGAAAATATTATAATTATTGAGAAGACTAGAGAATTGGACTGCAAAACATTCTACTTAAATAACTACTAATAATGACGCTATTATACAAACAATTTAAATGCATCACCCCCTCACCACCAGCTCATTTTATCATCATATCATGGGTCATTGGCGAGATTGGTGGTTATTAACGACTGCTAATGCAGCCGGGACCAAGGGCATTAGGTGCCTTCCGAAGCACGGAGGAGCTCGAGATGGTGCATTTTTGGTCACCCATCCGATGACCGGCCTTTGCGAAAGTTGTTTAATCTTAGCAATCGCAGACCAGGCGCGTTAAACACTGCGCCATTGAGCTCCTCTATAGATGCATAACTGAATTAAACATAGATAACCTATTGTTTTGAAACTCATCTACCGCTGCTAGGAACATAGTTATTTGTCTTTCAATAATACTAAGTTTCCAACTCACTTTATATACACATTCCAGTTACTAATAACATCTATTCAAACGGCACTGAAACATAATAATATAATGTCACAACATGCGTACAAATGATATTGGTTCAACTCTTCGATCAATTATTGTACAAACAATCGAGCTACCCGAAAATATTTTCAAATTTCTTCAATAAATTTTCAACCATATGTTTAAGACATACAAGTTCAAAGTCTAAGGAGGAAATTTGTCAGTTTGTGGTAGTCCTGTGCAGGCGTGTTTATTAGATTAATGATCCGGAACAAATATGAATATCGAAAATGGCCGCGTTTGCTCACTTACTAATCTAATAAACTGACTTCTTACTTTTAACATAATGTCAAAAAGGTTTTATAGCATCAACTGCTTATTATAAACCTTTAATTCGAACATAAAGGTCAATTAATATTGTTAAATATTTATATTGAAATAAGGCCTCAAAAGAAGCCTCAAAAGAGTATTTCTGTTTTTATTTCACGGGCTGTTATAAAGCGCTTATCGGGAATCCAGCACGAGTATTGATCGAAGTTACTATATTTATTCGTCATCAAGATCTTTGGTATAATTATTTATTGGTAACTAAATAATATTATTAATATAAAATAATCAAAGAATAATTACTTAAAATAAAAATATTTACTAATATAACTTTAAATGATTCTACTAAAACAATTGGACTATTATTTGTCTAAATAAATCAAGTATAATATCGATAAAAAGTTTAGTTAGGTCGACATTTTTATTATGATTGTTAACCCTATGCTTGCCAGTTTATTTTTGTGGAAATATATATTTATTTTATTGTATAAAATGTGTTCTTTTTTCACTACTCGAATTTTTTTTTACGTTAAGTGTCTCAAATAATCCACTATGCCAAGAATAGGGTTCAACTTGATTTATAAGCCGTTTCATGTACGCGCCCAGTCACAACACGATAACGATGATCACACTATTATTATAAATGCGAAAGTTTGTGTGTATGTGTGTATATTTGTTGCTTCTTCACGCTGCAACGGATGGATGGGTTTAGATGAAATTCGGCATACAGATAGTTTATAACCTGGATTAACACATAGGGTTTTTATATTTTTATTTTTATGAGTTTTTATCCCGGTAACAGGTTCCTGTGGGATAGAGTAGTGTTCGCGAACGAAGTCGCGGGCGACAACTAGTATCTAATATTACTGACCAAGCGCTCGGACTAGGCAAGCACTAAGTTTAGGCCGAGCTTAAGTGCAGCTTATATTAAACTAAAGTACTATTATTTTCCGCAGGTACATTTAAGATTTCACTATAATGTTTCTTCTGATATTCTAAGATCATTTTGAATACCTTATCTTGAGCTATGTCAATCTCTCGGTACATCTCTGGCGTGTACGGATCGAAGTCTCTCAGCTTCTGTTTTCGCCTGTATATGCCTTCTTTGTTTGATATAGCGCAGTTCATCTCGCTCTAAAAAAAGTAATAATTTTTTTTATTTTTATGAATGTTGTTGCATTCACAATGCAAATATAGTTACAAGATAAAATTTTATCCAAAGGTTGTTGTGGTCGACGTCGATTGCCACTCGAGCTTCCTGAGACTAGATGATTGTTCCTAGTAAAATTTATATATTATTGTATTGTATATCAATATGGTGTTGATCGCTCTCAAGGTCTAGTGGTAAGACCACCAACAGATGATTCGGGTTCGATCCCAGGCGTACATATTGTACTCTGTTCGGTTGGTGATTAGGCTTATTATTACTTCGCCACTTCGCCTGGCTCTACTACCATCTTAAACTAAGTTTGTCTCCATAGCAAAAATGTTAGTACAGTAAGCAGCAAAAGTAGCTGGACACTTTAGCGTGTTGTCACAAACAAAATTTGCGTTAAAATTATATAAACAAAAACAAAAACATTTTATAAATAGCTTGCCTACTTCTTAACTGATCTTTAGTGTTTGTAAAAATATTATGATCGGATGTTAATGACGGTAGTTGTTGACATTTAATGGGCGCCTTTGGCTTTTAAAGTAAAAAAGTAAATAGTGTTGTTTAACGGAACCGAGATGGCGGTTGCACTTGCCAGGAAGGGCTCGGAGACCCAGCTCATTGGTCCTGAGCCTTTCGTGGCACTTGCACCAAGTACCATTAACAAGGCCTTAAAAGATTACATCGAAAACAGGAACGGCATCGAATGGAAAGAGCAGCCGGGTATGAAACAAATTCCAAATCCTTCCTTAGCGAAAACGCCTTAGGACGGAGTAAGTTCATATGCGGAGGCGGTAGAAGGCAGGCCCGACTAACCATCGGTGCCTTGACAGGGCACTATGCCACAAAACAAATGCTTCACAGAATGCACCTTTCAACAAATAGTTGGTGTAGGGCGTGTGGAGAGGAAACGGAGTCAATGCAGCACCTACTGTGTGACTGCGACTCTCTGGCTAGGAAAAGAATGGGACTCCTGGGGTCGGCCTATCCGAAACCGGAGGACTGCAGGCTCTTCGCCCTTAAGGACGTTGCGAAACTTATGGCATCTATCTTTACAGAGGAAGAAGAGTGAAAGGATGGGGTTGCACAAAAGATCCCGATGGGTCGAAGTGTTACTGCAAGAGGGAAACCTCGGCAGGCCCCACTAAGATAAGATAAGATAAGAAATAGTGTTGAATAATTTCGGCGGGCTGGTTAGAACCACGATAGCTCAATTGGGAGAGCACCTGACCCGGTATGTCAGAAGGGTGCAGGTTCAAATCCTGCTCGTGGAAATTTTTTCAACATTTGCGTTTTTGTAATTTATAATTGCAATAAATATGTATTGGAAATACTCACCTCTGAAACAGTCTGATTGAGGAACGCCAATGCATCCATCAGCGTACGCCTGGTGTGACTAACCAGCGCGGTGTAGTACACCACATGGACACGGCCGCGGAAGGCAGTCAGCCACAGCTCGTGGTGGCGCACCCACAGCGGCAGCTGGCGCGCCACGTGCTGCGACCACTCTACCGACAACAACCACATCGTCACCACACGCGGCCACGTGCCGCGACCAGTTACATAATACACTAACCATGCACACTCGCATAGGCCCAAGACACCGTACTCGTAGAACAATAGTACGAATACCCGGTACACACGCGCTCTATACCAGATACAGACGTGTACCTGGCTCGTTTCTCTACCCTCACGACCTGATCACCCCGAGCTGGACTGGCCAAGGCCCTAACTACGGTAGCTTGGGATAATTGTCCAGTAAAAGGCAAGTGGACTGTATAATAAGTGCTGGTGTATTTCGCAAACATACATAAATTCGACCCGACAATGGAGCGACCGCGGAGTGACGTGCGCCCGAGTGGCTGGTGCGTCGTTGAAGTAGTGGGGACCGATTCGATCTGTGTGTCGTTGCGGTGGACGGCACGGCGCGTAGCATTAAGCCCGCGTTCCCCTTCCGTGGCCGCGGAGCCGGTCCGTGCAGCCTTGTCTTGACCACGAGCCGAGGTTCAGCCATTATTAGGCGCCGCTCAGGTTGTTCCTCCTCTCGGACTCTATCATTCCCTCTAAAAGACCTCTGACGGTATTTCAATCGCACGGCTTAAGAACCCTTTCAGTTTTCCGCCGCACCCAAAAAAGACCGGTGATACTAAAAAGGCCGCCTTAGGCCATCAGCAAGATCTCTCCAATAAAGAAGCAGTGGCTAGCGCGTTCGAGCTACCATGATTATGCCAAGGTTAAGCAACCTTGCAATGCCGTGGTCAAATACGTCTTTTTTTGAGAGTTTGCTGATAGCCACTTGGCATTTTAATGCCTCTTTCTCACCGGATCAGTACGTTTTCGTTTCAGTACCGCCTCTGCACCGAATCTGTACAGATTGTTTACCGAACGCATGAAATCAAATGAGAGTTTTCAGACCGCGTCGCAGAATCTGTACAGAGCGGCCGGCCTCCCCCGTCTCACCCCCCCAGCTCCGCTGCGCGCCTCACTCACAACACCGACCACGTTGACGCGACTGTACAATAATATACCGTGCCGAAAACATCCAGAGCCTGTCAGGAAATGTTTTTCAGCAGAAAATCTGTAAGTACAGATTCCGTGCAGAGGCGGTACCGAAACGAAAACGTACCGATCCGGTGAGGAAGAGGCCTAAGCTTCACCGGGCTTTTGGGGGCGGCGAGAAACTTAAAGGGTTCCTCAAGCCGTGTGAAATGAAGCACCGTCAGAGGTTTTCAAGAGGGAACGGCATCACGGCGTGCGTATCCCCGTGCTTTATTAGATGAGGGGTTTGGATCGGATCGGGAGCGGAACAACCCGAGGGCGCCTTCAGGGCTAGGACCTCGGCTCGTGTTGACCGGGCCGTGGTGGTGGGAAGAAGCGCCCAGGTACAAAGCGCGTGTGAACCGACTCGTCGTACCCTTGTTCTACGAGTGCGGTGTCTTGGGCATAAACTAGTGTGCATGTTTAGTGTATTCTGTAAATGTGTATTGGCATGTGTCGGGCGGGGGCAAAATCTTCCTGGGTGAAGTCAATATCTTGATTATGATCAAGTATCACTAATCTATGGAAAACTTTGTATTTTTGTTTGTAACGAATATACTCAAAAACTACTGGACCAATTTAAAAAAAATATTTTCCGATTTAAAATATTAAAAAAGAAATGTCCAGTATAGTATACTAGCGGCCCATCCCGGCTTCGCACGGGTGGACATTTCTTTTTTAATATAGCCTATGTTACTCAGCGCTAATGTAGCATTAATGGAGAAAGAATTTATTAAATCGGTCCAGTAGTTTTTGAGTTTATTTGTTACAAACAAAAATACAAAGCTTTCCTCTTTATAATATTAGTATGATGAGCATAGTTTTCTTACCAGGTTTTTTGTTTTCATTTGATTTCTTCTTAAAGGCTGATATTGGCGCGGTCCCTATGTGGCCCTTGTGCAGCCTGTTGAAGTCAGCCTGCAAGAGTAAGCGCTTACAATAATTAAAGAATTGCCCAAGTGAATAGCCTATATAACTGCCCCACTGCTGAAAATCCTGCTATACACGACTTTATAAAGTTTATACTGAAGCTAAGCATTGGAAACTGCGAGTTGTGCTCTACGTGCAACGAGAAGTGAGCGAGCTTACAGCTCCGGTAACCTATCTGGATATTAGGTAGTGGACTATACGTGTCCACGGGGCAACTCGCTCGAGACACTAGTCTTAAAAGTTCCGGATGAAGAATGCGCTTCGGCGCGTCCTGATCTGGCGTTATGACCTGACGTTGATGGTCCCTTGTGAGTTATGCTTGCGCAAGGTTGTCTGACATCTACTTTGTTACCTGACGGTTGGTAGGGGGTGTCAGTATAAACTTTTAAGTCGTGTATAGCTGGATTGCCCAACTGGTGAACAAAGCGGTAAATTAACAGGCACTGCCTTGATCATCACCACGCTTGCCAAATGCGAGACGGTGATCATCCACCTTTGAACACACTTTGTCTGACCTGGGAATTGAACCCAGGATATTATGGCCCCGGTTTTGTTACTGATTGGGCTCATTTTAGATCTGCTTGGCTAACTACCATTATTACTAAGGTTTGGTTTAGATTTAGTTTCATTTTGCGTCAGCATGCAAACAAATATGCAAAAATAAAACAAAATTATTCACATTAAATCATTTATAAATTGGCAAACATTTATAAAACCTATTTAAAAATATAAAGAAAAAAAAACATTTTTAATTATGAGTTAATGTGAGCAGTAAAACGAAAAATTGTTAAACATCAACAAGCGCTCTTACAATGTTAAGTTTGAAATAAATAGTACTTAGTCTAAAAAAATATTTTTGTAATAATAATATAATTTTGAAACTTTTAAACACTAGTTAATTTTTTCTTACTTTGCATGATTGCATAATTGCTTAAAAGTGTGTAATAAATGATTTCAAGTTTACCTACTCTTTAAAGCATAAATCGCATCTCATTGGAATAATAAAATAAAATTGATATAGGAACCACCCGAATTACTGAGAGGTTCTAATGAAATGAACAGTAATAAAATAATAATTACCAAATGAATTCGTGCACATCTGGAAGAAACCAAAGATATTATAGCTTGATGCAGCGGTGTAGATAAGCTGAAACTACACATTAAAAATAAGCATAAAACAATAAACACACTATGGCAATGATTTATTTACAGCAAATCAAAACTTGACAACAGAAACAAATAAATACTGCTACTCTCTATTATTACTTTCCACATCATGGGTCTTCAAATGATAGCTTTGGGCTAACATCATGAGGATTACAAATCCTGTTCCACAGAAAGTATTTATAAAAAATGAAAATAAATTCAAGTAAATCATACAAATTGTTCATCATCTCAGCCGTTTACTGCTGGACAAAGGCCTCCCCCAAGGATCTCCACAAAAACCGGTTTTGTGCTGCTCGCATCCAGCGGCTTCCCGTGACCTTTACCAGATTGTCGGTCCAACTTATTGGAGGCCTGCCTACACTGCGTTTTCCGGTAAGCCAGTCGCCAGCGGTCGCAGAAAAGCCCCAAGCATAGCCCTTTCCATTGCTCTTTTGGTGACTTTGAGCCTTCTTATGAGGCCCATAATGGGCAACCACATCTGTCCTGTATGCCATCACTGGCAACACACACTGGTCAAAGACTTAATTAAACAAACAAATAATTGAAAATTATTAAACAGATGTTATTATTTTGCAGCCAATTATTAAACAATGAATTCAAACATGAACTTGATTTGTTTATTGTTTTGATGAGCTAGATAGGTACTGACTCTTGGAATTGAATGGAGACTTCCTTGTGGCTGTTATGCTAACAAGTTTGGGAGACCCCTGACATAGAGTGTAACAATAAATTTTAAAAGTTTTATGAAGTAAGAGAATTTACACAAAAATAAATATTAACTGCTCTACATTAAGTCAATTTTATTACCATACAAATGGTTATTGTTCCGTTAACATTATGTACATTAGTATAATTTATTATGTACACTTTCTATTTACACATAACATTAAAAACTTAGCCTGCTGTTGTTTGATCAATGTGTTAGGTTTTTATTACCTACTTATTTATACCTTGTCATGAAACAAAAATATATTGATAGTTATAGTTCATTCTTATTGTTGGCACAGAATTATAAGTAAGGTAGGTAATTATAGGTAAGTACATTACATTCTATTTCTATTTTACTTAAATTACCCATTATATCTTGGGTAAATGAAGTAAAATAGAAGAAAACAAAATCATGGGACTACAAATCAATTTAAATAACATTTTTATGAATGATTTGAGTCAATTGCAGTTTAGCTTGACTGTTGGTCAATGTCTAGTGTTTCAAGCTCCTAACATAGTTAAGTATTATACAGATTTAGTTGTTTAATTCTCAAGTGTAAAAAAAAGCTTTTTATTACAAAAAAAAATACAGTGAAAAATATTACTTAAATGCATTGTTTCTGTTACTTTCTTACCAGTATTGCATCCCTGGGGTTTCGAATCAGCAGCAGAGTTGCTTGATACTTGTCAGGCTCCAAAGGAGGGTACTCATGTGTTTTGACTACCAGCACCGAGCCATCGGTTACATTCTCTGCTGGGAAACCGTGCACTCTGAGGCCATAGTCCATGTATATTGATCCTGTGACTATACCTAGAAAGTTAAACCAATTTATTTTCACTAGAATGAATGTAATGGTAAGTCAATTTAATTTTTACTATTATTAGCCAAGACATCTAAACGTCGTTTAGGCTTTAACTTTAACAAATTAAAAACCTGTAGCTTGTTGAAGAAGATATCTCAACCAAGTATTTCCGCTGCCAGGGTACGAAGACAGAGCTACGACGTTTGGTGACGGCGGAGACCTCCACCTCAGCTCCTTGCACCAATGCAGAACCGGCAGCTGTCTATACGCGAAGCTGTTCATGTAACTACGCTCGTAGTACGAACCCCTGGCTCCGTTGAGTGGGCTCAGCATGAACATGATTATTGAGAAATACAACATCACGACAACCGCCGCAAGCAGAAATAATGATCTACGAGACATATCTATAGTGTATTGTTTACTATTTATTGTTCATGTAAGCAAACATTATACTCATAATTTCATGTTTTCTTTGTTTCCCAGTTGTGCGTAACTTGTGCGAAGTTTCTAAGCCGTGAACGTAACATTTCTTTCGTTTAACCAAAAAGACTAGGTATTTTATTTCAGTATCATTATTAAAAGATTGTTATAAAATACGTAAAATTGATTAATCAAGGAATAAACTATACCTCTGATTATGAGTTAATCATGTTTTATATATTTTTACTATTATTTACATTTAGCAAAACAATAACAATTTTCGTAACGCACATATTTTTTACTTGCTTTTCATTTAGAAAAGGCAATGTGTCTAGCCCATGCAGCCAAGCTGATGATTTTTTTCTCGCAACATAAGTGCTCAACGAGAAATATTTAATTAAAAATTTAGTTTATATTAATACATATTTTATCAATTTATCTTTTTATCTAATTTACTGAGATTAACTATTTTAAGTTATTTTATTTTGTCTTTGTTTTATCTTTATACCTTGAAACTCAGACTTGAAATTGGGCACTTCACATCATTACACTTCGCCACACACAACACCACACACACACACACTATACGCATACGTTGCGTCGCTCGGGGCTTGTCCCTCCCCCTCTCCCTTTTACCTCTCGCTACCCCTCTGTTTTCCACTTTTAGTGACCCAATTGAGTGATTTGGTTTAATCTATTTTTGGATATTATTAGTGTTAGTCTAGTCCGTTCCCGTTTTTTTTAACATTTTATAAAATTATTTGATTTTACATCATTTTGTAATCTATTTATTTAATTTATTATCTTTAAATTCTTTTAGCTTCATTTAAATCTTATTTAATTTAATTTATTAATTGTCTTTTCACCTAACATTTTAAGTTATTGCTATTGCACCATTTTATTTAGTCTTATTCTTATTTATTAAATTTGATTTTAATTTAATTTATTGTTTTGATACACATTGAGATGGACCCACCCAAGAAGGTAAGGGGAAAGAACGTGAAAAAAATCAGCGTCATTCATATCGACATGTCCCCTCTCTACATCATTGGCAGTGGAGAAGTCAGTAAAACAGATAGGTAAGGAAGAGGAAACTACAAAGCTAATAAAGAATACAGAAGGACAAGAAAAAAGACCGAAACACAAAAACAGAAATTCGTACTAGAAGAAGTTAGTGGTCATGTACCCCGAGAAAAGCCAAAGAAGATTCCAGGATTACAGCACCGAAGTTGAAAAAGGGTACAGTAATGTAAAAGTACTTTTCGCAAGCGCTAAGAATGTCACCATGGACATGAAGTCCGCGATCAGCGCGGAGGCGGACTTTATGGCCGAGCTGATCAGGCGCCGGGCAAACAGGCATCTTTTACTGTCTGCGCGTGCTCCATCTTCGTCCCCATTGTCGCTTTCCATCAGGTGTATTAAACTTTACATATTGAAAGTAGTAAAATATTGAGTATACAAACTCTTTGATACCTAAACTTTTTAATATTGTAGTATTCATCTAATGCTGGCAACAATTTTAAATAAAATTTGATATAAAATTATTTTTGAAAATTTTGATTCCATTTTCTTTGACGTTTTGCTTTCCTTAGTGCTAAATAAAAGACGTGTGTCCAGTACGACGGTTTATTGCGAGACTGGCTCAGTGACACAACTTAACCTATATATAACACCTCCACCCTTATTTACTAACATTTTAAACATTAAAAGTTCGGAAAACAACTTATCGCTTACTAACCACATACAACCTTCAGTCTAGCTAGTCTAATATTATATGAAACAACAAATTTTTACTTAAAATCTATTATTACTAAACAACTATTACATAATCTATTCTATTTTATTAATCTATTTCTTCAAACTCAAATCGCGCAGGCGGTTTCCGTTTTCTTACAGGATGATTACGCCCTGAAGGAATGTTATCACTATTGCTATTACCTGTGATTATTTCTAACTCGCTCGCCGGCACATTTGGTACACACGAAGGGCTACGAGGTATAGTAAGTGTGTCGTGTACCCCCGCTGTCGTAGGTTCGGAGGTTCCTGGCGTCTGAACGCTTTCTGTCCTGGTTATCCTCGACATGGTGGTGCCCCGCTCTTGTTCCTCACCACTGGTCACGGGAAAAGACAAACATTTACGCGAATGTTTATTTATTTCTAATGTAGTGAAATCGTGACCAGATTTTTTAGAAACATCATCGCTTACACCTTCCGTAACCCTCTTTTTCAGCTGATCGATATGTCTGTGGACTTCGGTTCCAAAATGAGATCTAACACAGTAATCTGTATTTCCTAACAGCCTAATAATCGTACCGGCTACCCACTTATCTGAGCCCCTATATTCACGATACCAGACACTAGTTCCCGGTTCGAATTGGCGTCGTTGCACACCGCCCGATAACCTCTCGCTACAGGCCTGGCGCGCTGAAACTCGAGATTCCCTATCTGGTTTCAGATTATCTAATCTCATACGAAGATTACGACCCTGTAATATTTTGGCTGGGCTTTCGCCGGTGGTCGCATGTTCCGTGTTTCTGTAGGCTAATAAGAACCTGCACAAAGCTGTATCTACATCTAAGTTTTGTTTTATTGCCTTTTTAATCGCGCGTTTATATATTTTCACGGCATTTTCAGCTGCCCCGTTCGAAGCAGGGTGATAAGGAGCTGTAAAAATATGTTCTACGCCATTATGGCTCAAAAAGTTTTGAAACTCTGAGCTCGAGAACGGTGGTCCATTGTCACTCACTGTTTGCTTCGGAATACCAAATTTTGACCATACGTCCCGTAATACTGATATAACAGCGTATGCTGTAGTTTTTTTCATCCTGATCGCTTCTATCCATTTAGAACATGAGTCTACCACTATTAAATAAGTTATGCCATTTATAGGTCCTAAAAAATCCAAATGTAGCCTAGACCAGGGGCGCGACGGCCATGGCCATGAGCGAGGCGCATGCGCCGGCGGCGCATCCGCTACCGCGGCGCACACTTCACACGCGGGCACTCCGCCTCCACCGCTTCGTCAATCCCTGGCCACCACACGTAACTACGAGCTAGTGCTTTTGTCCTTACTATTCCCATACGCGAATCGTGAAGTTCCGAAATTACTCTTTTTCTGCAAGATGGTGGTATAACTACGCGGTGACCCCACATAATGCATCCCAACTCACAGTACAATTCACTTTTTCTATTAAGATACGGTTTCAATTCTTTTATATCGACTTCTGATGGCCACCCGTCCGTTAAATAACTCAAAAAACCACTTAGGATCGGGTCACGACTAGTTTCTTTTTTAAGAACCTTATAATCCAATAACTAGGCTTCCGTAGAAAAATTTAAATAAGACTGTTCAGGAAAATTGTCCTCTTCAATCGCTACATCATTTTTTTGTGACTCGATTAAACGTGAAAGAACATCTGCTGTATTTTTATCAGTCTTAATATATTCGATTCTAAAATCGTAAGCCGACAGTTTTATTGCCCATCGTTGAAGACGACTAGCAGCCGCACTTGGTATACCTACATTGGGCCCAAAAATACTTACAAGGGGCTTGTGGTCCGTTCGAAGCAAAAATTTCCTACCGTACAAATATTGGTGGAACTTTTCTACTGCGAAAACAATCGCCAAAGCCTCTTTGTGAATTTGACTGTAATGTACTTCGTGAGTCGTGAGCGAGCGCGAAGCATACGCAACCACGCGCTCCTCGCCGTCCGATGAGCGCTGCGCCAATACCGCGCCGAGTCCCCGTGCGTATCCACCGTTAGTATCGATTCCTGTTCTATGTCGAAATGCACCAGGGTTTCCGTACTACGAGGGGAGGTCAATAAGTTCGCGGAATGGAGGGGTTGGTGGGGATAAATTTACTCGTCCAGGTAGGCACCAGTTAAGCACCTCATTAAGAGTATATATACCAAGTTTGAACCTAATCGGGTCATTAACTTTTGAGTTATCGACCTGCAAACAACTAAATCGGGAAGAAGTCAGCCAGTATGGAGAAAATTGAACACCGTGCCGTTATTAAGTTCCTTACCAAGCAAGGAAAATCCGCTCAGACGATTTTTCAAGAGCTGTTAGCGGTTTACGCCGACTCTGCCCCTGGTAAAACCATGGTTTACAAGTGGCATGGTCTTTTCAAACAAGGAAGGGAGTCCATTGAAGACGACCCCCGCTCCGGACGGCCAATTGAGGCCACCACACCGGAAATCGTCGAAAAAGTAGAAAAACTTGTATTGGAAGATGCCCGACTGAAGAAGAAGCAACTTGAACAAAGATTGAAAGAAGCCATTAAGGAAAAAAGAAGAGGAAAACTGTCAAAAGGTGTGCTCCTTTTGCACGACAATGCACCCGTCCACACGTGCCATGTTGCGACGGCTGCTATTCACCGATGCGGCTTTGAACAATTAAACCACCCACCATACAGTCCAGACTTGGCCCCCAGTGACTATTATTTATTTCCAAAAATGAAGAAAGAGCTGCGTGGAAAGAAATTTGACGACGATGAAGAAGTCAAGTCGGCAATTTCGGCCTATTTTGACACCAAAGACAAATCATTTTTTTTCGATGGTATAAACAAGCTATTTGAGAGATCCGAAAAATGTATTAGGGTTAAAGGAGAATATATTGAAAAGGAAAAATAATTTGGTGTTTAATTTCAACCTCCTTCTCTCTCATTCCGCGAACTTATTGACCTCCCCTCGTACATAACAATTGCTTAACTTTAACAAATGCAGAGTTTTGCTCAGTTCCCCAAAGCAAATGTGTACCTTTTTTTTAAATTAAGTTAAACGAACTTAAATTAAGTAATTTAAGTTCGTCCGTCACTTTGTTCACCATAAAGTACATTTCTATTCGTTCCACATAACAATACCAATTTCCGGTGTTTAATGTAAACTCACGCATCTGTCCAACCGACATCTTAACAGTTATTCACTTATTCCAAACTAAACTAAACGTCCACTCTACGAAACACTTTTTTTTTATTTTTTAATCCTCGTCGCCACTGCTAAATAAAAGACGTGTGTCCAGTACGACGGTTTATTGCGAGACTGGCTCAGTGACACAACTTAACCTATATATAACACTTAGCTTCTTGGTTTATTAGAAATTATCAGAGTTCATTGATATCTCGAGTCAGAAACATCTTTTGCAATATGCCACAAGCACGCAGGCGTCATATGGACTCGCTGACAGCAACCAGAGCCGTTACAATGATTGAAGAAGGTCATTCGCAGCGATCTGTGGGTTTGCAATTGGGATTTTCTCGAAGAGCTATTCAAAATCTATGGAATCGTTTCCAAGAGACCGGCAGTGTTAGAAGAAGACCTGGTTCGGGCAGAGTTCGCATTACAACAGCTCAAGAGGATCGTTACATTCGATTAAGTGCGCGCCGAGATCGCACCACGACGGCCCGCAAGCTGCAAAATCGTTTACGGTTCACAACGTGTACTCGTGTCAGTGACCAAACTATTCGTAATCGATTGCATGAAGACCAGCAGGCATCAAGAAGGCGAGTTGTCCGTATTCCATTAACCAGAAATCATCGTGCAAATCGTTTAAGATTTTCCCGTCAACATTTGGACTGGGACATAAACCAATGGGGCATGGTGCTCTTCACAGACGAATGCAAAGTTAAATTTTTTAACGACGATCGGCGTATTAGAGTATGGAGAAGACGCGGCGAAAGATTTTCAGAAGCCTGCATCCATGAAGTCGATCGTTTTGGTGGTCCAAATGTAATGATTTGGGGCGGGATAAGCTTACACGGCAAAACTGAGCTCGCTATTTTAAATGAGGGTACTGTTACTGCTCAGCGGTATATTGAGGAAGTCGTCAGACCACATGTGATCCCATTTGCCCAGCGAGCGGGTCCTGGATTCATCTTGATGCAAGACAATGCTCGTGCACACACGGCTCAAGTGACTCGGTTTGTACTGGAGCGTCTCAAATTCAAGTCTTGCCGTGGCCGGCGAACAGTCCGGACTTAAATCCAATAGAGCACATGTGGGATCAGTTGAAACGAAGAGTTAGAGACGGTGATCAGGAAATCCACAACCAACAGCAACTCATCAACGCTGTTAAAAGGGCCTGGGAAGAGATTCCAATGGAAAATGTCAGGCATTTGATTGAGAGCATGCACTCCAGGCTTCAGGAGTGCGTAACGAAACGAGGGGGGCATACCCGTTACTAAAAGATGAGCATGGAGTATTTTCTTTTGTTTTCAGTAACTTTACATTGTTTTTATTTTTAACCTTAAATGTGTTTTTTCTTTCAAAAGCAAATAAACTTTTTAATCATTATTATTGGAATAAATTTATTGGTCTACACGGTAAAAACAACATTAGTTTTCGTTATGGAGACAAAAAAATTAATATTGGTTTTATTATTTTCATGGTACAGACAAAATACCTCGTGGCCCTTATTTTGTTTTGAGTAGTATATATAATAGGGGTTAAAGTATGAAATTGCCGTTTTATTGTATTAGGTATTTCGAATTTACATAGAACCTTCATGGTTTGAGATATTTGAGTGAAACTTTTTTCACATGGTACCTATGAAGTTCTTCTTTTAAAAAATGTGCAACATTCGATTATCGACTTTCAGTTGTTTTTTTATTCAGCTTAGACAAGAAAGATGGATATTTCGAAAATTAGACTTATTTTTGAATAAGAGTTCCGACTAGTGTTGGAGAACTATCGATATTAAAACCATCGATAGTTTACATTGAAAATCATGTACCCTATCGATAGACCTATCGATACAATCGATAGTATCGATACCACAGAACAAGGCAATACTATCGAATGAGTGCAATACTATCGATACTATCGATAGTATTGTAGTTCGTTAATAGCTAACTATTGATAGTATCGATACTATCGATACGTTGATTTTATCTGCAACAATACTATCGATAGTATCGATACTAGCGATTGTTTTAGACTATCGATAGTCTGCCAATTTGCAATAGTATTAGGTATGTTTTAACAGTAATGTAGTTGAGGACCATTAGAGGCCGATATATATAAATATTTTTATAAACATTTCTATCGAGTTGTGCTAGTTCTACTATTTTAAAAGAAAAAGAATCAGCGTTTTGAAATAGTTGATTGTGATTGACTATTACTAGTTGATTGTAAATGACTAAAAACCTAAAAATTGTTAACAATACTATTGCAAATTGTTAAACTATCGATAGTCCAAAACAATCGATAGTATCGATACTATCGATAGTATCGTTGTAAATAAAATCGACAGTATCGATACTATCGATAGTATCGTTGTAAATAAAATCGACAGTATCGATACTATCGATAGTATCGATAGTATTTTCGATAGTATTGCCTTGCTCTGTGCTATCGATAGTATCGATACTATCGATAGTTTTACGATTGGTTGGCTATCGATAGACTATCGATTAATCATCGATGGTCGGCTATCGATCGCCAACACTAGTTCCGACGGGGAACTAACGCGGCAGAAACAGCTCGCAATCAAACGCAACATTGATGCGTTTGAAGAGGGGACTGCTAATGAACGCACCGTGCGATTTTGGTTTAAACGCTTTCGTGATGGAAACTTTGATTTGAAGAACGAACCACGTAGAAGACCGCCCACACAGGTAAATAACGATTAATTGAAAGAGATGGTGGAAGCCGATCCGAGCCAAACTACCCAGGAATTAGCGGCATGGTTTAACGTTACCTTACCAACAATATTGACTCATTTGCGTCAAATCAATAAAATAAAAAAATATGAGAAATGGGTGCCTCATGATTTTACTGATCTGCAGAAAGAAACGCGTGTTGAAACTTGTGTTGCGTTGTTGAATCGAAACAGAAATGAAGGAATATTGGATCGAATTGTGACATGTGATGAAAAGTGGATTCTTTACTATAACCGTAAGCGAAAAATGCAATGGCTGACTCAGGTCAAACGCCGCAACAGTGTCCTAAAGCAAAGCTTACCAATAAAAAGGTAATGGTAACTGTTTAGTGGTCTCAGCATGGTGTTATTCACTATAGCTTTCCGATCTGGTCAATCAATAACGGCAGATGTCTACTGTGCCGAACTTCGAACAATGATAGCAAAACTAGCAGTGAAACAGCCCCGACTCATGAATCGATCTTCACCATTATTGCTCCATGATAACGCGAGACCTCATACAGCACGAGAAACCGTTTTAACTCTACAGGAACTGCAATTAGAAACCATTCGTCACCCTCCGTATTCGCCAGACCTTGCTCCAACGGACTACCATTTTTTTCGTGATTTGGACAATTTTCTACGTGACAAAAAGTTTTCTTCTCAGGAGGGAGTACAAAATGCTTTCACACAGTTTGTCGAATCTAGATCACGAGAGTTCTATCGCAAAGGCATAAATGACCTTCCTATTAGATGGCAGCAATGTATCGATAATAATGTTAATTATTATGATTAAATAAATATGTTAAATTAAAAAAAAAAAACGAGTTTCAATTTTTCAGTACAAATCGGCAATTTCATACTTTAACCCCTAATATATACACATATATCGCAAAATGTTATTTACATTTTTTGATCACCTAGTTGTCTTTTATCGATTCACATAGGTTTTAGACCGCGACAAAATTTTCACAGATTTTTCAGATTTTTCAGACAGACAGATTTTTCAGACAGATTTTTCGTAAAAAATCAAAATGGCGCCCGATTCCATAGTAAAATCTTTGTTCTTGAGAGGCATTTTGAAACTAAATTCATTGAGTGTTGTTCTGTAATACGGACTTTAGAGGGCTCATTAGTACTGATAGACACATCTTGATGCACTGTCAGTCTACCACTTCTTAACTAAAGTACACTACCCGCCCTTCTAAATAGTTCCACTTATTCACCTATTCTGCTCTGATAATATTAATTTTGAATGCAATTAAGTGAAGTCTCCGATTCATGTCTCTGTTCATGTCTCATGAACTTTAGGTGAATAGGCACTGCACTACCTATTCCTATCACTGCTAGGGCGGCACTTGAGACAGTCACCAATATAGTTGTAAGTTGTTTTAGCAGTCGGGTTTTTTTGTTTTATTTTAATATTTTTTTTCAACTGATCATAATAACCTCTCGAATATTTATATAACATTTTGTTTTCTAAAGTTTACGCGAACACTACACATTGAAATGAAACAACTTTTACGGATCTACTCGCGTTTATTTTACACCGCATACCGCAGAACATTCCCTTGAGGGGCCCAACCATTACATCAGATTTGATAAACAACTAATACTCGCTAGAGAACAACGATTCATCCCTAGGATTAAAAAAACATCCTAATTTTAATAGAGAAGATGGTTGGAATCTACCATCAGCCTGTGATCCCATCATACAGAATATTAAATCCCAGCCCCAACACCATACTGCCAGACCAAAAGATACTGTAAGCTCTTTCTGCGTAAAACGGAACGCACCTGATTAAATTTAAATGAGGGTATACAAGCTACTAACTAATTATGAGACGACCAACACCTCAGTCTCCCTGTGACCACGGACCCTGCAAAGGGTTCGAAACGTCAGGATAAACATTAATTAAAACTAATGTGTAAAATAAACGCGAGTAGATCCGTAAAAGTTATTGCATTTATATAACAGTTTAAAAAATTAGTTCCCTTTAAGTAATACACATTAATCACATAATATAATGTATTTCAGGCGGTGTAAAGAGATCCGTACAAATATTATTATAAACAAACGATACGATATATCGATGCGTATAATAATGGCCGTAACATCGTAACATGGATATGTCACATAACATATCCATGTATCGTATAGTACTAAATCGATTTTCCGATATATCGCATCGCGTTGGGCATCCCTATCCTATTGTCTCTATTTGACAGGCAGAAAAGTTGACAAGACAAATTCACAAGGTTGTTGGAAAAACCCTATAGAAGCCGTTTCACAAGAAATAATAATACATACCTCTACCTACTCATAAATATAGGTAAAAGATAATCGAGAAATATTTATCTGTGGACTCTTTTGCTTTATTGTCCCATTAGAAGAGTTTGTACAATATCTAGTTTTTAAATAGCGAAATGGCTAGCACTAAAGATCGCGATGAGCCGGTAGTACTTGCACACCAATGCTTCCTGAAAAAAGACTACACAACAGCCCTCCAGCATTTAAATGAATTAGAAAGCATCGTCGGTGTTAACAACAAACGAGTGCAACACAACAAAGCTGTTGTTGAGTTCATGGCGAGCGACATGAAAAACCTGGACAAATTAAAAACATCATTAACTCAAATGGTGTCCGTAACCTTTCCGGACGTCGAAGTCAAAGACATGTCTTCCCCATTTTTATGCTACAATTACGCTGTCTTGCTCTACCATTCTCGATACTACTACCAATGTACTGTTTTATTAGAGAAGCTTTTGTTATCTAAAACTGTCAAAGACCCAACATTATTACAGCAAGTTGTACTTCTTATGTTAGAAGCGACATTATGCAGAAGAACTTATGACAAAACACTTGAAGTAGCAAAGAGTTATGGGGAGCCCTTAAAAAGTAACAATGAAGTTAGCGAGCTGTTTGAGAGACTTATCAGCAGAGCCCAACTTGTACTAGGCCAGAAGGTGAAGCTCAATCTAAAGCCAGACTCCATCGAGAACATTTTTATAATTGCCTATCAGCAATACCTAAATGGTGATGTAAAGGAAGCTGCCGACACACTAGGGCAGTATAAATCTTTAAAATACAATTATGATTTGAAATCTCAAGGGGAAGACATTTGGGCTGCAATCAACAACAACTTGGGTGTTCTGTATTTATCTATAAAGAAACCTTTCTTGGCAGCAAAGTATTTCCAGCACGCTGTCAAAGAACATTTTAAGGCCATGGACAATGAAGACAGCGAAAGGTTAATAGCTTGCAGAGATCGGCCACTATATGTGTACAACTTGGGCTTGGCTCTCCTAGCAGCTAACAATTCAGAAGGTGCATTTGAGTGTCTAGTAGAAGCTGCCCGTCACTACCCCAACAATCCACGTATCTGGTTACACTTGGCAGAATGTAGTGTAAAAAAATGTTGCAATGAAGAGGCTTTACAGTATACAGTCAAAAAATTGGGTAGCGGGCCTCACACAAGGGTATTACTGTCTAAAGAGAACAAAGAAAAGTATTCTACATCAGGAGAATCATTTGCCATACCATCTCTTTCTCTAGAATTTGCAGCTTTATGTTTGAGGAATGCTGTGACACTACTTCCTTCCCAAGAATCTCCAACGGATGTGACAGCTCCACTAATCCAAGCACCTCCTGGTCCACCGATCAACTGGAAGCAAAGATGCGAACTAAAAAATTCAACACTTGTACTACAAAGTTATGTGTTACTCAATTTACAAGATCCTTTGTCTGCTCTTGTGAGTGCTAATGAGTTATTAAGTCAGACGTTTGTGTCAAGCTGTCACAAAGCTTGGGCACACATATATGCTGCTGAAGCGTTAATCAATTTAGACAGAATAACTGATGCAGTAGAGCATTTAAACCCACCGATGATACATGACCTTGTTTCTGTTTTACCTTACCAGTTGAGGGATATGATTGCAGTGTCGGTGTGGGCCAAGGCTGCAGTGTGCCATATATTGCGTGGTGATCTTGTCACAGCTCGAAAGATACTGATGCAAATCAATTCACCACGTGTATTGCCATTGCAAATGTATCTTGAGATATGTACTGGTAATATTGATAATTGTCACACTATACTGAAAAAGCTACGTCTTTCTAGCTTGTCTCAATAAATTATGAAATAAAAGAAGAAAGTAGGCAGCTTTGGGTCTAACCTTCTATTGAAAAATTGTACAGACAAAATAAGGTAATATTGGAACTAAGGTCAAATGTTTAGAGTTGTCTGTGCTATTTAAGTGATTGCAAAGAGTGTGTTCTTAAGTTTTGTTTTTGGTAGGTATACATTTTTCCCTATACAATGAACAAATGCTATCACATAAATTACCAATTAACATTAAATTGTATTTTAAATGAATTCTCTATTGTGGTTTTTTTTGTTGTTTAATAAGCATCTACTATATCAGTGTATAACTATAAAATCCCACTTCAAATGAAGTAAAGCTGTGGTTCATTGATAAATGTATATAAAAAGATATATAATGATTGTTTTCTTTACATAAACATTTAGTTTATTTAATCTTATCTCCAGTTTTGTTTGAGAAAATTGGGTAGGTAAGTAAAATAGGTTTAATATCTCATTTTTAATAAGGTTGTTATGGATTGTATCTTTTCAATAAACAACACCTTTATCTATTTTAAGGCTAAGTTATTATATTCACCCTCCATGCATCATCATAGGGATATTCCGATGTTGGTAGACTTTGTATAGTAGTTGCCCACCCACTAGCCAGCCAGTGTCAGCAATGTCATAGGGATATTCGGATGTTGGTAGACTTTGTATAGTAGTTGCCCACCCACTAGCCAGCCAGTGTCAGCAATGTTTTTATTTTTATGGCCTGACCTCCCTTGTCGAAAGGCCTGGACCCAGTAGCAGGGTGTTTATAGGATGAAAGTACAATAAAAGGTTGTTTGCATAATAACCAAGTTTACTGTCACAAATCAGGATGTAAACAACTTTTAATTTTCTTTGTTGATCTTTCTGCTGGACGGACACAGAAATGTTTACCAAACACAGTCACTTTGAATGTTTTTAGGAATATATCAAACACACTGTCTTTCTTAGGAATAGTTGTGACTACATTGTCTTCGGATATTATTTTAAAAGTATTTTTGGTGTCCATTATGCATATGCCTTTCTTACCCACATAGCTTGGACATTTGGACCGTACAACAGACATCATACTGCCATGAAAGTCAGCTTTGTAGACAGTTTGGGTAAAGCTTTCCCACCCCTTTGTGTTACAGGCTGGCATAGAATTATCAGTTTCTAATACATTGCCTATGTAGCCCAACCAAACGTCATGCATTGGAATTATATCTTTGTATTTTACGCCGTTCCTAGGTACTGTGTAGAAACCTAGTGACTTTTTCTCTTTTCTGTTTAGGTTTTTGCTCTTCTTCTTTCTCGCCTTTTGCTTGTGACGTTTGCTCTTTCGTTTCGCTAGGACGAAATCTTTTTTCAATTCTGCCTCCACGTTAAGAACATCCGAGCGCTTGACTTGAGCCTTGACAAATTTGATAATAGCTTGCGCCGCTTCTTTGTCTACTTTTTCCTCTGAAGACATTATTTGGATTCTAGACGTCTTGACTTCCTAAAAATTATTTAAATCAACTTGTTACATAGGTACTTTTAAGGTTTTTAGAGGTTAAGTCCACTGTTTAGCCTTAATCAAAACAGCTGATTAGTTTTTTTTTTTTTGTTGTGTATTGTTTTATGGCTCCGGATGTAATTCATCAAGCCTATTCGTTCGTTCTATCTTATGTAATACTTCAATAAATATTGTTGATGATGATGTATGATAATAGAAATTTAAGTAAGAAATGATATTACCCCCCAACCCTTCGAGTATCTCAGTAAAGATGTGGGGCTTTATTAAGTCCTCACGCAGACTTCTTGAGAGATTTTGAAAAGTGACGTTGCACTGTTTTGTTTCATTTGCCAACACTCATGCACACTCACGAACACTTAACAGTTAATAATCCACCATTAATTCACATTAATGTTCGACATAACACAAATTTTAGAAAATAATACAAAACCGCAGACATGACTCTTCACTTTCCCGCCAAGAAGTTTCGATTAGTTAAGTAATTGTGCTCTGACGTATATTTGTTTGGATTTTTAACCGTTAAGTGTTCGTGAGTGTGCATGAGTGTTGGCAAATGAAACAAAACAGCAACTTCTCATTTTTATTATCATTCATCATCATCATACTGACTGGAAGGAAATATTGTATATTTATGTATTGTAAGAAAAATTACTTAGACACTGGCTAAATGTGCTAATCGCACGAAGCCATCAACTAAAAGAAAGAAAAGAACCCCCCCCCCCACGTTAATAATTATATTTCTCTATGGTACCTACTTAGCATGGTTTGAAAAAAATAAAACTGTAGAGGTTGTTTAAGATGTATCATAATAACTCATAACGCAAAAAGGCTCTACAATTATACTTTACTTTAGCAAGTTACTACGAGTAGTATTGTCTGCTAACTCTACTGAGGTACATACACCTATAAGACTTTTTCAAGGAATAGGTATACCATCATTTGCATTAGTTAACCTCTAATTAATACAAACAAGCTTACATTACATTATGTGCAGTGATGAATATTTTTTATAAATCTTTGAACAGTTGGAATATAATATAATTTATATATGTAGGAATGGTATGTACCTAGCTACCTAGGTATTTATTTATCTAAAAGGGAATGAAATAAATAGATTAATTTATAAATGATTTAATAAATATTTTTTTGTTCAACACTTTATCCAAAGATATCATGGAAAGTGGTTCCTTGGAATCCAACATCGCTGGTAGGTGCATTATGAAATGTAATGTACATCCTGAAAAAGGAAAGTTTTAGTTTAATTAGGTAAGTTAAGATAATAAAGTAGATTAATAGCCATCATTTAATACCTATCTCAATCAAATCTCTGTTGATTTTTTTTACAGCAATTGATAAAGTTTTTATCTAGATAAGGTAATCAGTCACATATAAATTGACTACACTTTAAAAGAACATCAAATTATATATTACAAAAATAATAGCTTGGAGCTAAAGTATAGGTTTTTAGGTAGAATACTTATTAACCTGTCCGTTGGAATACCCAGATCCTTCTCAACTAATGCAAACAAGGCTTTGGCATGTTTTTTATTCTCAGCTACTCCCAGCGCCCCAATTGACATCAAAGATGCAATTGCACATGGTTCTGTAGTCCCACTGAAGCTCATAGGCAGGTCTGGGATGATGGAGACCACACAATACTGTAAATATATTAATAGGTAGGTATGTAGGTTTTTACTAGTTTGTAAAAGTGCTTAAACTATATGGTATGGTATGGTATAGATATTATGTGATTTTGCCACTGGTAGGTATTGATTGAATAAAATAAAATTGAATGTTGTGAAACAGAATTCTACAGGATTCTTTTGTTTTTCTTTTTAATTGAATACTGCATAGAGCATAAAGCTGGTACATAATTAAACAAATTGAATTTTGCAAAATATTATGTAAGTACATACCTACTACCTATCTAATTTGTTTAATTAAGTATTTTATTTAGTTACAAGATATTAAATTGTTGACAAAATTATCGCTGTAGGTGACTTGTAATAGGTACTTACCTATAGAGGTTAACTTGGATGCAAAAATAAAATAAAAATTAAATTATAATAAATAAATTGAGCGCCCTTTCGGTGACCTCAACTTTAATGTTAGTTTTATGGAAAACAAGAATCTAAAACAACCCCTACCTGTTCGGGTTTTCCAAGAGTTTTGGCTATTACTGAACTGGCTTTAGCAATGAAATCTTGTGGGATTTTACTCCTCGGAATGTTAGTTTCAATCCTGAAATGCGGCATTTTTTTAAAATAACACGTCCATATTAGTTTAACCCAATTTAGAACTGTAGCATTGCAGTAAACTGACTGCCACAAAAAAAACAGTCTATTCCTGCTGTAGTATTATTTTACTTTATGCTGGCAACCCAAATCCAAAACCACTTTGAAATTATTATAATATTTTATACCTACCCAGGAAACAAGTTCTAAAGTGTTTATTAATTATATAATACCAAAATGAATTTTTTGGGTATGTTTTAACTACCTTTTATTTATAACTATTGTTTTTTTTCTTAGTTGACGACTGGCTTCGTTCGGTAAGTTTTTTAATTTTTTGCACTAGCAAGCTGTCGGTATTGCTTCTATTGTCTACCGGTCTCGGAACAATAGCTGAGCTTTGATCAATTGATGAAAGATTTTGATCTGAGCTATTGTATGATGTTTTGATAACTCTTTCCAAAGAGATTTATTAAAGTCGGTAATAGCGGAGCGGCTATTATAGTCCATTTCAACTGGGATGATCCCGGTGACAGTTCGATTTCGACAATTGTAGAGATGTTCTACAATAAAATAATTTCGATTGTTTCTGGTAATCGATAATACTATATATGGAAATGAAATCGATTTTACTTTACTAACAATACTTTAAATATGATTTGTGTTTATGTATTATATTGAAAGTTTATTGTTCATAAATGCATTAAATGTATGTTTTACACAGTGTTATTCGGTAAAATGAAACAGAATTTGAAAAGAGTAAATTTTTTATTCAGTAAGTATCTGAAAAATCACTGTCATAATCGCTTGAAGAGTCGCTATTGCCGACATTTATTATAAGTTGGTCTTTCCACCGATCTATTCTGACGTACCTCTCCCAGTCCTCTAATATATACTACTCAAAACAAAATAAGGGCCACGAGGTATTTTTTCATTTTGGTGTAAATTATTAAACATTTACATATTGAAAGTAGTAAAATATTGAGTATACAAACTCTTTGATACCTAAGCTTTTTAATATTGTAGTATTCATCTAATGCTGGCAACAATTTTAAATAAAATTTGATTTAAAATTATTTTTGAAAATTTTGATTCCATTTTCTTTGACGTTTTGCTTTCCTTAGCTTCTTGGTTTATTAGAAATTATCAGAGTTCATTGATATCTAGAGTCAGAAACATCTTTTGCAATATGCCACAAGCACGCAGGCGTCATATGGACTCGCTGACAGCAACCAGAGCCGTTACAATTATTGAAGAAGGTCATTCGCAGCGATCTGTGGGTTTGCAATTGGGATTTCCTCGAAGAGCTATTCCAAATCCATGGAATCGTTTCCAAGAGACCGGCAGTGTTAGAAGAAGACCTGGTTTGGGCAGAGTTCGCATTACAACAGCTCAAGAGGATCGTTACATTCGATTAAGTGCGCGCCGAGATCGCACAACGACGGCCCGCAAGCTGCAAAATCGTTTACGGCTCACAACGGGTACTCGTGTCAGTGACCAAACTATTCGTAATCGATTGCATGAAGACCAGCAGGCATCAAGAAGGCGAGTTGTCCGTATTCCATTAACCAGAAATCATCGTGCAAATCGTTTAAGATTTTCCCGTCAACATTTGGACTGGGACATAAACCAATGGGGCATGGTGCTCTTCACAGACGAATGCAAAGTTAAATTTTTTAACGACGATCGGCGTATTATAGTATGGAGTTGACGCGGCGAGAGATTTTCAGAAGCCTGCATCCATGAAGTCGATCGTTTTGGTGGTCCAAATGTAATGATTTGGGGCGGGATAAGCTTACATGGCAAAACTGAGCTCGCTATTTTAAATGAGGGTACTGTTACTGCTCAGCGGTATATTGAGGAAGTCGTCAGACCACATGTGATCCCATTTGCCCAGCGAGCGGGTCCTGGATTCATCTTGATGCAAGACAATGCTCGTGCACACACGGCTCAAGCGACTCGGTTTGTACTGGAAGCGTCTCAAATTCAAGTCTTGCCGTGGCCGGCGAACAGTCCGGACTTAAATCCAATAGAGCACATGTGGGATCAGTTGAAACGAAGAGTTAGAGACGGTGATCAGAAAATCCACAACCAACAGCAACTCATCAACGCTGTTAAAAGGGCCTGGGAAGAGATTCCAATGGAAAATGTCAGGCATTTGATTGAGAGCATGCACTCCAGGCTTCAGGAGTGCGTAACGAAACGAGGGGGGCATACCCGTTACTAAAAGATGAGCATGGAGTATTTTCTTTTGTTTTCAGTAACTTTACATTGTTTTTATTTTTAACCTTAAATGTGTTTTTTCTTTCAAAAGCAAATAAACTTTTTAATCATTATTATTGGAATAAATTTATTGGTCTACACGGTAAAAACAACATTAGTTTTCGTTATGGAGACAAAAAAATTAATATTGGTTTTATTATTTTCATGGTACAGACAAAATACCTCGTGGCCCTTATTTTGTTTTGAGTAGTATAGTATTTTTTTGTCTTTTCGACTACTTTCGCCCAATTTTCACCAGTGACGTGTTGGCTGTATATATATACTGTTTTTGTTTTATAAGTTTAAGATGTTTCATTTTAATATTTTTCGTAATGACGCTGCAATAAAATGAAAAAATGTAGACTAATCTACATGTTCACATAAAAAAAGACTAACAAATTAATTAATACAGCTAGAATGAAAAATATAAAGTTAAATTTAATTGATTAGTTATTGAATGTCAATTGAACTTAAATTGGTTTACTATCCCAACACTAGTATTTCTTTGTTATGAAATGACCTTGTGAAGGGGTACGTTTTTATATTATATTGTTTTAAAGTTGTGATTAATGTGTGTTATGCGAGAGTTTATTGAGACAAACCTAATCTAAAGTAAAAAATAGAATTATAAAAAGTAATTATAGTATATTTAGTGATGGATTATATAAGAATATGTTATTTTGACGTAGTCAAATAAGTTCATACGATTTTACAAAGTCACGTCTTCGTTATTGATGACATCTGTCACCGGGATCATCCTAGTTGAAATGGACTATAGAGACTATTTCATACAAAAACTTTGAGCTAGGGCGCAGTTAACGCCATCTAACGTTGAAAATCCGTATTAAAATCAATTAGAATAAGTTTCAGCTACCACACGGTAGGTGTCGCTCTGCAGTCTACTGCAGAGCGGAACACTCTAGTGTTCCGTTATGATTTCGACGTATCAATAATTTTGATTAAGGTTATCCAAAATCAGTATAAAAAAATATTGGGTCTTTCTTTACCTATGAAATTGACGATTTTTTAGTTAGCTGAGTTGACTTTTTGTTTCATTGTACCATTGAAGGTACTTGTTTTTTTCTACTTATGGTTGCTAATGTTGCTATATTTAGTTAGTGAAACAATCATACTGGCCTTTAATTTTGAGAATGTTAACATCAATAGATGCTAAGAAAATTGAAAAAACATTAGTAGGTATATAAAAATATAATTTAAAAAAACCTCATACAAAACGTCAATTTCATAAGTAAGGACCTAATGTAAGCCCTGCTTTTCATACAAACGGGTCTACTTCAAAACAAAATCTAAAATGGTTGTGTGATTGGATTTACGATTCAATTCGTAGGAATGATAAGGTAAATGGTCGACTATAACAGCCGGCAGTCGAAGTTTCAAAAACAATATATTTTAAATCCGTATTGGCATTTTAAGTTTAATTTTAGTAATAATATTCTGATTCAATGATCATCGCGTCGGGGGACAGCTGAGGTATCTCTTAGTTATAATGTTACAGTGCACAACAGTCCTCCAACGCAATGATCATTGTATCAGAATATTACTACTTATATTAAACTTACGAATAACGATATAAAAATATTATCTATAACATTAATCTATAAATAAAACGACATATGATATCACTAATCATCTACAACGTCTACCTAAAGTAGTGCTTTTGCTTTTTACCACTAGAGGTCGGTATAGGTAATTGGCAAATGTTCTAGAATAATTTATTGGAAATTATTGTATAGGCTGATTATTTATTGGGTAAATATACAAAACTCTTATGAAAATAAATTGTAATCACGTTCAGCCGTTTTATTATATCGGGATTTGCAATATCGTTATGCGCAATTTGGTATATTTTCTGTAGATTTTGTCAAATCTATTCGCGCACAAACATGACTGTACTAGAGGGCGTATCACGTCAAACTTAGCGACTTGTTACTTGGTAATTACAGTTTCGATCTCTATGTCCTGTCTATAATAAGTAGTTAAAAGTCTTTATTTACATGTCTTTGTCTCTTTCTGACATTTAAAATAATTATGTTATTTTGTTGTGATTTATGCATTTATTCTTTGTTTTAGTTAATTTTCTGAGCATTGTAAGTTTTTTTTTGTTATAAATAAGCATTAACTTACCTTTAATCAAAATAAGAAATTTGCGCTCTCCATTCTTACCGCTTTCCACCAGAAAAATGTGTAGGTAGTAAAAGACAATAATTTTTCAATAATCAATAATAATTTAAGATGTTCTCATTTTTTAGTTAAAACCAATAAAACCAATGCCTACAGCACTCACAAATTACCTATCTTACATTATTTTTAATAGGTAATCAACAATCAATTAATCTTCTCCTGTATTCACTGTTTGTTGAAGATATCTTTCCACAATCAATCAATCCTCCTTATTTTATGCACGGCTTGTATTGTGGAATTGCATGGCCACAAGAAGGTAGGTGATGGCATAACTTATAATCTATAAAAAATAACACTTTCATTAAGACATGGTTAAGGTTCAGGAATGCTGACTTAAGGCTAGCAAACACACATAACAATGCTAATAACATTGTTGTTGCGTCGATGCGAAATACTTAGATATGACGCCAGCTCGCCTGGTGTGCGTACTTAGCGCTATTGAATGATAAGCAACTCATATGAGTTAAAGAATAACAATTGTGCGGGATATGCTGTATTCCCTTCTTGCTAGCGAGACATCAATTTCACTTAGAAGATGGCCCAGATTTATTGGGAAGATTTGGCAAGCGTCTCTGGACCCCACATTGCCTCACTCTGGCCTATTGGATTTTTACCACCCGGAGTTTATATGGGTTCTCCCGCGTACTATCTCCGGAGAGTGGAAGTCCCACATTCACTCGAACGCGGTGGTAATCAAAGTTCTATCAGGGTCAAAGAACAAAATATATATCTCACAGTAGCAACAAGCGGTCTCATAAGTCTGCACACCCCTCCCGCCGAAGCTTCGCGTTTGCTCAGCACCAGACTCTTGGAGAAAGCGAACAGCTCAGCGGTGGTGCGCTCGTCGCGGCACTGTAGCGTCATAGACGCGACCAAACGCCTGGTACGGCTCAGCTGAAACATTTGTTTTTTTATTGTGGCAACACTTTCGGTTTGGTCACGTCACGACCGAATCTTTTTTTTGGGAAGATGTATGCTGTGGGTCGCTGATGGCTTGTACAGAATAACCGGACTTTTAAAGGTTCTGTGATGTGATTGAACATCCTCAAGAAGGTTTTTATAGAGGTGATGCCATCACACAAGCGCGTCCCCATCCCCTACTAGATTCTCCAAGTTGTTCTGATCGGAAGCTATTGTACACACTCCTGCACATTAGACTATCACAAACTGTCAATTTTCCTTAATAGATTTGAACCTTATGCATATGGCATATGGTTGAATATGTATTGACGAAATTTGACATTATTGTATAGGTTGGTGTGTACTACCTTCTGTGGCGTAATACTACAGAAGAGAGATAAATACCACACTAATTGGAGTTGCATTGACTAGATCGAATGTGAAGAAAAGTCCCACTATGTAGGCACACTCCGAGTGTGAGAGTTTTATTTGTAACTAGCGGCCCGTCCCGGCTTCGCACGGGTGGAGATTTCTTTTTTAATGTAGTCTATGTTACTCAGCGCAAATATATCATTCTAATGGTGAAAGAATTTTTTAAATCGGTCCAGTAATTTTGAGTTTATTCGTTGTAAACATACAAAAATACAAAGCTGTCTTCTTTATAATATTAGTATAGAACTTGTACTATTATGTATTCTTTGGTCAAGGCTGGGCAAAATACATGCTTTGCTTTAATTGAATTACAAATTAAAAAATACTGTATCGCAAGTAAATAAAATATGAAATACAAAATATCTTTATGTAAGGTATTTGAAATATAAAATACAAAATACAGTATTTTAGCTATTTTTAATTGAAATACGAAATAAAATTACAAAATACAAATACAATAAGTAATCTAGACCAGCACGGGTTGAACAGTAGAGGAAAACAAGATTAATTATTAACACTATATTATATTAACCCTTTCATCCTACGTTTAGTTTGGAACGCTTCAAATATTTTCTCATTAAACCGACGTTTAGTATACACATAAAAGTGTATACAAACAATTTGAATTCACTCACACTCACGATCGCTAAATGAAGGTTAAATGTATTTTTAATATTAAAATGTATTTTGAAGCCTCAATGTATTTGACATACTAATTACAAAATACCTCGGCGACAGGTATTTGAAATACGAATTATACTTTAAGGATGTAATTGAAATACAAATACCAAATACGTATTTGTATTTCAATTACATATTTTAATTACAAGTAATTCAAATACTGCCCGACCCTGTCTGTGGTATAGACTCAATCACCTCATCACGTTGACGAAACATTAGTTTAAGTATAGCATTGAAGCATCGCTTGTTGGTGACGAACGACCGACGAGAGTTAGAATATTGCCATACAAATTCTCATCTGCGTTATAGTGTCGTGAATCGTGATCGAATTGCAAATGAAACACGCACTAGGCACCTGTTCTAAGTTGAGGTTTTGACTTACTTCTGACTGTGTCCTGTGACTTATTTCGGTGATCACGATCATCTCGCCGACTTTGAATAGTCCTGAGTATACACCGGCTACTGTCTTCAACAGATCTGTTTTATAAGTTACAGAATTAATGAAACACCCACCTGGGGCGGTAGCCAAAGTAACATTAAGAAAACGATAGCGAAGTTCGAAAAGAATAAAATGTATGGGATTTTTACTTTTTTATTTTCAATCGCTAATTGCTGCACTGAAGCTAAATTAAACATTTATAAAATTTTATAAAATACAGTGAAAAAATTAAACGCCCACCCGACCCAGCCAGGTATCGAACCTGGGTCTTCCGCAATCCGGGCGGCTGCACTGACCGCTATGCTACCAGGAAGGCTGACGTAAGCGCTGAATTTTGTCACTGCTATTTAAGTAATGTTTTTGAGTGCTTTTTAGCGGCACTGAGCGCCATCTATCCAACGGTCGTTGCAACCGATGGCCATGCAGATTCATCTTTGCAGATGAAATACCACAAATTTGATAACACAACGCTATAGTAAATTTTTACTTTTTTATTTTCAAGTGCTAATTGCTGCACTGAAGCTAAATTAAACATTTATAAAATTTTATAAAATACAGTGAAAAAATTAAACGCCCACCCGACCGAGCCAGGAATGTATGGGATTGACATAAGATTGATCACGTGATTTAGCGCGGCTTATGTCAATCCCATACATTTTATTCTTTTCGAACTTCGCTATCGATTTCTTAATGTTACTTTGGCTAAGCCTACTGATTATTATTTTTAGGAACTTTTTTTTTTTTTTTTTATGTAATTAAGTAAATAGTCTATATACTGACCCACAGCTGGACAAATGCCTCCACCATTAAAATAAGCATTGAAATTATCTAGGTCACCGCTACTATTGATTGGGATTGACTTAATCATCATCTTCATCACTGGTTGGCGACATTACCCGGGTCCGAAACACTCTTTACCTGGGAATTGAACCCAGGACCTACGGGTATCGGCCTAGTAGGGTTTTACACTCAGCCCGATTACTATACTACAAAGTAGCTCTTCCGAAAAAATGTTATACAAAAGAAAATGTTGCCTACTTTCGATAGATATATGTAGGTATACTTACCAACTTTTCCTGGTGAAAAGAAGAAAACAGAGATAACCATATGTATTGCACATAGTATGAGCTGGAGGACCAAAATGGTTCCGTAAGACTTGTACAGTCGCCTTACCACTTCAAACGTTTTAATGTACATTGCTATCAAAGAGCGGGTGTTCAAACACATGTCCGATGAATTCACATACTCAATATTATTGCCTGGAAAAGGTTTAATGTACTGGCCATAAGAACCATTTATCGCCTATAAAAGGTTGAATGTGCAGGCCATAATGGATCAAGAACAAAAAGAAAAGTAAGCATTTGAAGTGAGAAATAATATACCCTCCCAACCCCCCGAGTATCTTAGTAAAGATGTGGGGCTTTACTAAGTACGTTGCACTGTTTTGTTTCATTTGCCAACACTCATGCACACTCACGAACACTTAACGGTTAATAATCCACCATTATTTCACATTAATATTCGACATAACACAAATTTTAGAATATAAAACAAAACCGCAGACATTACTCTTCACTTTCCCGCCAAGAAGCCCCTCAGCAGCTGAATTTAGTCATGACGTAAAGTTTCAATGACATTTAGGTAATGTTAGTTTTTGGCGACGAAAAATGTGTCGAGCATTAGGCTTAAAAAGTCGGACATCGGTGCCACTAGTGAAATTGAAATAAAGAAAACAAATAAAAAAAAAACAAAAAAAAAACATTGTGACCCTGCCGTACGTACATAAACAACACGTCTAATAAACTTTCTACACCCTTTAACATGTATTTAACTAGCGATGTATGTAAGTCTAATGTCTAATGTTTGTACATACGACTGCACATCAACCTGTCCCAAAACTGTCCAATTTCTTCAATAAATGTTCAACCATATCAAAGTCAAAATCAAAGTCAATTTTTTTTATTCAACTTAACTTACGAAAAGTGCTTTGGAATCGTCCATACATTTTTTACCTACTACTACTACTACTTTGAACTTTATGTATCTATATACATATAATGACTTGTCCCGACTGACTGACTCATCATCGCCGAGCCTAAACCGCTGAAGCTAATTAGATAAGATTTGGACTGTAGGTTAATTGAGAGACTTAACCAGCCTTTTAGAAAGGATTTTACGGAAATCACACCCTAAGGGGTGAAAGTTTGTATGAAAGTCCGTCAGTTTTGAAGTTAAATGAAAATTGGTATTTGGGTTTTTGAAAAGAATTAAAGAATGACATGTCTTAGGAATTTTGTTTATTTTTCTTTAAATGAGTAAAAAAGGGAAAAAGGTTTTTTCGGGGAAATCGTTATTTTAAAGTAATAACTATCAAAATGAATATTTTAATCGATCTTTAGATTTTTCAACAAAAACAAAGAATGGCGTGTTTCGGCATTTTTCGAAAATCCTTCCCTAGAGAGGTGAAATGGGGGTGGAAAGGTTGTATGGAAATCTGTCATTCCTTAAATTTCGGGATTTGGCCTGGTTAGAAATTACGAAGAGTTTCAGGATTTTTGGAATACGATCCCTTAAGTAGGGGATGAAAATTTGTACAGGAGGTTTCAGAACGGACCAAAATGAGTTATACAGAGTAATCTTAATTACGCGGTTGTGTGTTACACTTTTTACTAATTCTAGCTCGCATGGATGGGCTTTTTAATTATACAAAATGATAAAATTAATGTTGACATGACGTGACATGTTTAGTTGTCTAACCATTCTTAATTCAAATTCAAAATCATTTATTCAGTTGCGAACAAGTAGCTCTTGTGTGTTGAGCTGTAATTATACCCTAATGATATTTACCTTTAACAAGTTTGGGTTTTATTACAAACAAACACAAGTCATGTCGCCTTGTCACAAGTCATGGCGTGAGCAAAGCCGCGAACAAAAAGCTAGTATTACATATACATAAAGTTCAAAGTCAATTAAGGAAATTTGACAGTGTGTGGTAGTCTGATCTGCATGCGTTAGGCGTACCTGTTTGTGCAATAATGAGGATTTTTTTTTATGCCATGAAGAAATGGTGAATGTATTATTCATTTAGAGTAATTATTAACGGGATTCTTACCGTGTTTAATATATGTGAGTATTTGATATTTCGGCACAGTGGCGTGCGCCATGATCACGGTATTTTTTTTTTATACGTAGCACGACAAATGACTCCACTCCATCTGATGTTAAGTGGAAATAGAGTCCAGACGCAAGAACAACGGGTGCAATTACGTAATTAAAATACGTATTTACGGTAAGACTCTTCGTAATAATTACTCCAATGCAAGTGACCATGGTAGTTTAAATAGTTATTTATATATAACTTACACTTTAAATAAATTTGTTGGAGCTGATCATTCATCAGCAGTAGTGCTGATCTAGCGTCCAAGGTGACCAACACGTATTCCATTACAACAAGGAACATCACTGTGTTCAAATGGCTCATAAAAATAATATAGAAAATTTTGTCACCTAATGAAACGCATACCATAAAAACATTAAAAGAAAAAGAAAACTTTTTATAAACAAGCTTTTATTAAGTACTTGTTAATAAAAAAAAGAACTAAAAAGTTAGAAATAACAATATTTTTAACTTTTTAGTATTAATGTAGGGAGATAAGGGCTTCAGTACAACAGGGTTCGCCCTGGGTACCCTGAGGCGCAACGTTAATGGTATGACATATCTAGCAACAAAGTACTCGTCAAGACGAATCATACGAGCCCAAACTCGATGGGGTTGTGTCGTTTAACAAATTACTTGTTACAAAAACTTTTTACCCACTTAATTTAACTTTTCGTTTTTTTTCTGCTTTGTATTATTAAAATTATGTATAGCCTAGTTTAAATGCATGCTTCGTCACAAGGCAATTTAATTACTTTTTATAATTATGAATCTCATGTAAGTGAATTCTGTATTCTTATGAGAATAAAGTTTCTTTAAACCTTTTTTTTTTAATTACCGAGTTCCTATGGCCATCTTCCAGCTCCATCATCAGACCCTGGTTACCATCTAGCACCAAAGTACTCGTCAAGACGAATCATACGAGTCCAAACACGATGGGGTTGTGTCGTTTAACAACCGAGTTCTTATGGCCACCTTCCGGTTTCATTATCAGATCTCATCTCATGCTCCATTTCATAATAATTTTTCATTGTCATCCGATTTACACAGCAAGCAAAATTTCAGCTCAACCGGTAACCGGGAAGCGAATCAAATTTAATTTGCAAGATTTGATTCAGACACCGGGACCGGTGAAACTAAATAGAAGCTTGTAAAATAGGTAGCGCAAGCAATAAATAAATGGTATATCACTGTCCCACTGCTGGGCAAAAGCCTCCATAATTGAATTCAAGTCGTCACTGCTATTGATGGGTATTGGCTTAATTGGCAAAAGCGGGTTGGTGATTACAAACCCGGGCTATGCATCGAAAAATCCGAAACATACTTTGCCTTACCTGGGATTTGAACCAGGGACCTTCGGGTATCGGGGCGAGCGCTTTGCCGCTCGTCCACCGAGGCGAGGCGAAAATGTGGGTAATTGTTGTTGTGGGTTTTAACTCTGTATTTACTTATATTTATTTATTTAGCGTATGGGCATTGCTATATAACGTGGCAGTGCTAGCTTATTGGATAGCTTTTTCCTTTAGTTGATGGCTTCGTGCGATTAGCACATTTAGCCAGTGTCAAAGTAATTTTTCTTACAAGTAATACATAAATATACAATATTTCCTTCCAGTATGGATGATGATGAATGATAATAGAAATGAGAAGTGAGAAATGATATACCCCCTAACCCCTCGAGTATCTCTCTATGTATAGATGTGGGGCTTTACTAATTCCTCGGGCGGACTTCTTGAGAGAATTTGAAAAGTGAAGTTGCACTGTTTTGTTTCATTTGTTAACACTCATGCGCACTTACGAACACTTAACGGTTGATAATCCACCATTATTTCACATTAATATTCGATATAACAAAAATTTTAGAAAATGAAACAAAACCGCAGACGTGACTCTTCACTTTCCCGCCAAAAAGTTTATGTAGGCTAAATGTGCTAATCGCACGAAGCTTACTAAATCTAATCTTGCTTACTAAATAAATTTTTAATAATTATAAAAATGACATCATTTTAAAGGTTCACTCGTCACACGAAGAATCGTCTTCGAGCAGTTATTAGGGCGAGGGGAGGGAGTACAAAGTATTGACACTTAATTTTAAAGCTAAATTTTTTTGACGTGACAACGTCTTATAAATTGGTTTGCCGGGTGACACTTCAAGAAACTGCGTTACGCTCCGCTCACGTTATGCGCTCACAATGAGAGCGAGTGAGAGGCACGCGTCCCTTCCACTCGGGCATGGTTAGCCCGCCTAAGAGCGAGAGAGACAGACATAGACATATAAATACGTATGTATGTGTAAAGGTAAAAATAAAATTTTGTTAATATGAAATTCAGTGCGAGATTCTTTGTATAAATTAATGTTTTAAATACAGGTTGTGGTTTTGAACAGTTGCCAAATTTAAGGAGGCGATTATGTTAATGTAACTGATAATAAATCCATTAAAAAAAAATACGTGAAAAAAAAATACGAAAAAGATTTTGTTTCTGTTGCATATCATTCTTTTGAATATACTACGCTGTGCTACTACTTTGGCTCTGCGCTAGGTGCGTAAAACAAATGCCTACAAATGCCGCCGCTTGCGCCGGCTTTTGTCGGCTAGCCGCCACCCGCTCAAAGCGGGAACCGACGACGATTCAACGGTCGCCGCTCGCCTCGCTCAGTCTCCCGCTAACCGCGAGCGCGCGCACACGTTTGACAAAAAAAATCCGGGCCGTTTTCAAACGTAGGTACGATGTCGCGTTATTCTAATCACGACTACGTTGAAATGGTGCGGATGTATGCCCTCGCCGGTAACAGCTTGAGGGGTGCAGTGCAGATGTTCGCGGAGAGGTGGCCAGACCGACCAACGCCGTCCCGAACGACGATGCTGGCTGCTACACAACGCCTACTGGATTACGGGCAGTTCAGTATCCCAGCGCACGCCAGTGGTCGAGGCAACGTGGGCCTGCCCGTCGACTTACAGGAGCAGATCTTGCAGTTCTTCGACGACGAGCCACGCGCCAGTACACGTGATGCTGGGCGGCACTTTGGCCTTGATCACACCATCGTTTGGCGCTTGTTGAAGAAGAACCAGCAGCACCCATTCCATTTTCGACGAGTTCAGGATTTGCTTCCCACTGACCAGTCCAGCCGAGTCGAGTTTTGTACGTGGCTCCTCGAACACCAGCACGTTAATATTCTGTGGACTGACGAGGCGCAGTTCACAAGGGTCGGCGTCTACAACGTGCATAATGAGCATTGGTGGGCACACAGAGAACAGAACCCCTTATGTCACAAAAAAAGACTCCTTCCAAAGACGTTTCAGCCTAAATGTTTGGGCTGGTATTATTGGCCCTTATTTACTGGGGCCTTATTTCATTAAAGGTCATCTCAACAGCCTTACCTACTTAGATCTGCTGCACCACGTTGTAGATGAGCTGTTGATGGACATTCCACTGGCATTCCACAGAGACCTCTTCTACCAGCAGGATGGTGCTCCACCACATTATGGACAAGTAGTGCGCAGCTACCTAAACGATACATTTGGATCGCAGTGGGTGGGACGTGGCGGTCCAGTGTCTTGGCCTCCTCGCTCCCCGGACCTAACACCGCTAGATTTTTATTTGTGGGGTGATGTAAAAAGGCTAGTGTATTCTGAGGAGGTTACAAGTGTAGTGCAATTGCGTACGCGAGTGGTGTCCGCTTTTGAAACGGTGAGAGAAAACATTTACGTTCTCAACCAATTAAAAGAAAATTCTCGGCGTCGTGCTGCTTTGTGTATCGCTCGTAATGGGGCACATTTTGAACACTTGTTACGAGTAACATAGGTAAGTCAAAGTTTTGCTTAAGCACATTTTCATTTCATTTCATTTCCATACCTACATACTAATAGCATAGGTACGTAGTTTATTTTTTTCTGAATCGAGTAATTCTGTCGAGTAACTGGGAATCGAACCAAGAAACTTTTAATAGGAAGTGGCTAAGTAACATTCATACCTAGACTAAATAACGTAGGTACCTATTTAGTTTCTAGGATGTAGTAGCGTTAAATAGCCACGACAGCAATGTTTGTTTACGTTAACGGTCGTTGACCTCGGAGTAGTACATGTAAATTTCGAATAGAAACGTGAGATGTTACGAAAGATATAGGACACCAACCAATAGGTAATATTTTTTTTTAATATTTTTATTTAAATTATAAGTATTTGTTCTACACTTGTGTACAATATGGCGACTGTTCAAAACCACAACCTGTATAATTCTTTGTATAAATAAATGTTTTAATTTGTTACTATTATTTCATCCTTCTTCCTACTATACGAATGAATATTCACATTAAAATTATTTTACCACTCAAAGTCGTTGTCACGTAAAACTTTCGCCCGTATATCGACTTTACAGGCAACCAATTTTTTTTTTAAATTAATTTTTGTTGTTTTATTCATTCATTATTTTTCCATATTTCCTACCTCCTTCACTTAATCCGGGATAGCTCCACAACTACTGGCTCGATTTGAATGAATTTGGTATAAATTTAAAGTGCTGTCCACTTTAAATTTTTTAAAATAATGACATTTTTATAATTATTAAAAATTTACAAAAACACAATGTTGAAAAAATTTCCACGAGCAGGATTTGAACCTGCACCCTTCTGACATACCGGGTCAGGTGCTCTTCCAATTGAGCTATCGTGGTTCTAACCAGCCCGCCGAAATTATTCAACATTATTTACTTTTTTTACTTTGAAAGCCAAAATTAAAAATTTATTTAGTAAGCAAGATCGTGCGAAACCAATTTCAAGTAAGTGATTCCAAATTTAAGCTCGCGAGGTAGTTTTTCTAAAGTTTTTGGTTATATTATTATTATTTAATATACTTACGAATACTCGTATTATCAGAAAAATCTGTCAACTTGTCTAATAAGCCAACCATGAAATACAAAACGCAAATCACGTATAACCTAGCACTTTTCTTATCCAGGGAAGCTCTTTTCGATTGGTCTATGTATTTTGCTTTTTTAATCTGCAAAAAAGTAATTTTATTTTCTTTTATTAACAAGTAGTTGTCGCCCGCGACTTGTTCGCAAAGACTACACTATCCCAGAACCTGTTACCGGGATAAAAAGTATCCTATGTCCTAGTCCGGGTCATGGTCTGTCTATGTGCAAAGTTTCATCCAAATCCGTTCAGCCGTTCTCGAGTTTTACGCTTCGAGTTTTCCGAGTTTTGCGAGTTTTCCGTAGTCAACAAAGAACCCTTACAGTTCCGCCATGTCCGTCTGTCTGTCTGTCTGTCCCCAGTCTAGCACATAGACTCTTAGTACTAGAAAGCTGTAATTTGGCATGAATTTACATATTAATCACGCCGACAAAGTGGTGAAGTAAAATTTTGAAAAATATTTTTTTTAGGTTACCTCCCCTACACGTGAAGTGGGGATGTAATTTTTTTTTCTTGTCTACTCCATAGTGTGGGGTGTCCTTGGATAGCAATTTTAAAAATATTGCGGGTTTGTGAAAACATATTACATAACATTCATATGCCCTCTTCTCAGAGTCCGCATTATTGAGATGGGCTACGGAACCCTACACTGCGCGTGGCCCGACACGCACTTAGCCGGTTTTTTATTTATATAAATAGATGATTCATCTCGATGGATGGCGCAGTGGTAACCACGGTGCTTCGCAAGGCACGTAAAGTCGTTGGTCCCGGCTGCATTAGCAATCGTTAACAACCACCAATCGGTACCAATTTCCATCCATAGAAAAGACTCGTGCCCCAGCTGTAGGAAATAGGTACAATGAGGTGGTGGTGATGATGATGATGAATTCTATAAAGTTATCGATTATTCTGAATAAAAAGATAATTTTCTAGTACCTTATCGATTTCATTGAGGCAATTCATGATCTTCTTAATCCTACCAAGCGATCCATAGACCGCAAATGATGACATCAACAATTCAGTTCCTAAAGAAAAGACAAGGAGACTGAATCCTGAATCCGATTTCCAGACATCGTTGTTCAAGTAGTCACTCATAAATGACCCGTATGTATACAGTTGAATTATATCTGGAAACGTAACAATAATCAACCGTCTCTGTCCCAGATTCAGAGGTCCTTGGCTTGGATCCAGGCTTGATTCGCAGCGGGTACATGTTTTTAACGTTTGGTTGGTAGGGCTTGTTTGTCCCCCTGGCTAGCTACCACCATCTTATCTGAATATGTCGCCATAACAGCGTTGTTGTGCTCCAGCAGCTAGAGATAAGATAGCCTGTACGTAAGTAGTTGAGGATTCCGGGTGAAGTGCGCTTCCACTATTGTGGCCTTATCATCATGGTGCCTAGTGCGAGTTTCTTTCGCCATTCGATCACGTTAACGTAAACGAGAAAAATGTTATGTAAACGAGAAGAATGCAAAATGTTAACTCTTCTCGTATGTCGCCAGGAGGCGCTGCTTCAATGCCACACTAGTTTTCGTTTTCGTAAACGTAATCGAACGAATACGGATAGTAAACAAAACTCATACTGGGCACCCTCGTGAGATAAAGGTACTGTGCTTACTCGTAAGATATAAAAAATATATTACAAGCTTACCTTTTTTTTTTTGAGAGAGATTGCTGATTGCCTCTACGGCATTTTCAGCTTTACCGGGCTTTTTATCTAGAGGGAACGGCATCGCGCACTAGTACGCGTCCCCGTGCCCTACTAGATTCTCCGAAGGGTTCGGATCGGATCGGGAATATTACAACCATTTCAATAAACACAACTATTTATACTATCATGGCCATTTTGCATTAGAGTAATTATGAACGATATTATTACTATGTCGTCTATCTGATATAATATCGGATACTCATTTCATTAAATTAATTTAAATGGTGGAAGGAACAAATCCCACGTAGGGTTGTGGCACCTAGTGTTCGACAGGGACCAGAACCAGGGATTACAAGCTTCTCCCTTTAACCGTTAATTCATTAAAAACGGGAGTAATCAACTGATTTGTTTCTTTAGCGACCATTAAATACAGACCACCTGCGTCCTAGTAGCTGTCATACAGTGAAATTTCAATGAAATTCTATATTTTTTTTGGCAAAAAAAACCGAGACACTAAAGCTTTTTCAAGCCGATCGAACATTCTCAGGTTTCTAGAGGGGATGGGATGCCATGACATAAGCTTGTCCTCGTCCAGAGGCGTTCGGATCAGAGTGAAGAGCAGAACAACCCGAGAACGTCCCTAAAGGCTAGAACCTCGACCATAAGAATAAACAATAACACTTGTTTATTCTTATGCCTCGGCTTGGGTTGATCGGGTCGTGGGGGTGGAAAATGTGACCGGGAAATGGATAGTTTGAATCGTGGCCGACTGAACATCGTCTTGATATAGTTGAAAGAACTTACTTAGAATCGTAAAGCGAGTCACGTTGAAAACATAGAGAGGCGTCGACAAAATGGCGCGCGGCCCTCCACTGGTGTTCTTGAGTAGGATTGGTGCTATCCCAACGAGCTGAGATAAACGGAGCATGACGCTGAGGAAGCCAGCGGCAGCACACTGGTAGCAATGAACTGTGAAGCGTCTTCGCTGCTGTCTTATTCCATTTGTCCTTTCTGTATACCACATTCAGTAACATGTTATTATCCCAGCTCGATTCGCAAAGGCCAGTCATCGGATGGGTGACAAAAATGTATGATCCCGAGCTCTTCCATGCTTCGCAAGGCACGTAAAGCCGTTGGTCCCGGCTGCATTATCAGACGTAAAGAACCACCGCACCGCACTGGGCCCGCGCGGTGGTTTATGGCCTGTTCTCCCTATCCATCTCGAGCACTACCACACGCACATTACATTAGTGGTCCACACAACAGTGGGGACAACACACCCCGCTACACACGACTTTAAAGTTTATACTGACGCCCCTTACTAACCTAGCGGTTACAAAAGTAGTGTCAGATATCCATACGCAAGCACATGGGACCATCTACGTCAGGTCATAACGCCGGATCAGGACGCACCGAAGCGCATTCTTCATCCGGTAGAAATTTTTTTTGCTTTTAGTGTTTTATTTTTTATTTTTTATGGGTTAAGCTGAAAATCAGCTTGTGGCTACAAGCTACAACATAAGCTGGAGCTGGTCAGCCCTTTCAGTTGTTTATTATATATATAATTAGGTACTTACTTACTTTTTCATCGCACATCGTACATGTCGGAAGCAGGGTTCAAAATTATCAAGATAGTAACGTAGCTTGATAATTATCGGATAATTATTCACAGTGTCAAGTCAAGTCAAGAAGTGTCAAGTCATATTAACCGTAGTATTTTTAAAAAAAAAATAAAGAATGCATATTAAAACACAAATGCTGAAAAAATTTCCACGAGCAGGATTTAAACCTGCACCCTTCTGACATACCGGAGTGTTAATGACGGTAGTTGTTGACATTGAATAACGACGGTAGTTGTTCTAACCAGCCCGCCGAAATTATTCAACACTATTTACAATAAATAGTGTAAATAGTGTTGAATAATTTCGGCGGGCTGGTTAGAACCATGATAGCTAAATAATGGAAGAGCACCTGACCTGGTATGTCAGAAGGGTGCAGGTTCAAATCCTGCTCGTGGAAATTTTTTCAACATTTGTGTTTTTGTAATTTGTTTCGCAACAAAATTTGCGTTAAAATTATATAAACAAAACAAAAACATTTTAATGCATATTAATTTGGACGATTGTAGCAAAATATTGGCTAACCATATTTTGCTTGTATTTTGTGTTTCGATAGTACCTATTTTATTACTTCAATCGATGCAGTAACCACAGCAATCTCAATCATTGGCGAGAACCGCAGAGACACGCACTTACGTGCGGTAATAAACCTCGATTGTTCAAATATAGTTAACATTAGCTAGGGCAATGTTTTTTTTAACAATTGATAATTATCCAAGTGTTATTATCATGATAATTATTCTTTCGAACCGTGGTGGGAAGGCTTGTACCCTACATGGGACTGTAAAACGTTGATGATGAAAGAGACTATCAGGTTTTGAATTGACAATAGTATTTTAATAAATATAACATACCTGTCATGATTTGTCCTTAGTACTGCTTTTTTCTGATAATGTATCTATTAGTTTCGGCTCCTTTAATAAAAGATGGTGCGACTTTCCTTGTCTAATACAAGGGTGTAATAGAGCAGTTTAAATAGGCATTGAAAAAGTATTTAATGTGAACAAACTCACCACAATTTTATCATCATTACAGTGCCTCGGTCAAACACGTTGATAACATCACATAATTTCTATTTGTCTATTTACTATAGTAGGCCTCGATTATGTTATTTTAAAACGTCCATATCCACAATCATGTGCGTATATAAAGGGGGGGGGGGGGGGTTAAAATGGTCCAGACGATTTTTAAATCCTCAACCTTACCTTATTTTATTTTATACGGGTAAGCAATTGGCCTTCATCTCACGGAGGCACTGGCTATCTTATCTCTAACTGCCGAAACACAACAATGCTACAAACATTGATGTTATGGCGACATAATCAGATAAGATGGTGGTAGAGCTAGGCGGACAAACAAGCCCTACCACCAACAAAACCGATTACACAACCATGTACCTACCCCACACTGGGAATCGAACCCAAATGGAAATAAATATTTATAAAATACAGTGAAAAAATGCCTACTCGTAACCCGACCCAGCCAGGAATCGAACCTGAGTCTTACCGCAATTAGCACATAAAAATAAAAAGTAACATTTACTATAGCGTTGTGTTATAAAATTTGTGGTATTTCATATGTAAAGATGAATCTGCATAGCCATCGGTTGCAATAACAAATTTTTCCTTGGGTGGCCACATGTGACTCTCCCCTAGCATAGTTGCCGGGTAGTCATCAGCAATGATGGCCATCTTAAAGGCACTCAATGCTCCCGCGTAAGACCCGTGAGTCTTAATGCGTTTAGCATCAAGCGCCGCCTGGCTCTCATTGCTGCCGCTTAGAGAGTTCCACCGCAGCCTGCTCATCTTCGGCTTGCTGCCTGAACAGCTTTGCCCTACGCTTGCGGTGGCCCAACCTGTGACCTGACGGTAGGTAACAGGTAGAATTGCATCAAGACCCAGTACCTGCAGTCCCGATTGTCCAGCGGCGACGACGGGATGGATCCCATCAGGACTTCGCTCCCGTAGGCCCACTTTTCCACGGCCCTCCATAGGGCATTGCTGGGCTGGTGCTGTAGCCCCCCCATGCAACGAAATTCCACCTGCTTGGTCCCCTCGCACAAAGGTCGACGGGTTGGGGCCCCTAAGGTTCCCAATCCCACCTGACCCTGGCATGGAGCCCAATCGTCCCAATGGTGTAGATAGAAATATTTGAAATTTAATGGTGTTGAAATGAAACATCATGATCCGACATGTAGTATAGTGCCTTTTGTTTTTATTTGAAACGTGAGGTTAACCAAGGACAATGTATCAGCTAGACCTAAGGTTTTCAATTTGCAATTTTACTATGTTACATACAACATTAAGGCTCGGACCCACCGCAGCGCACGCTGTGCACGGACACGCGGCGCATCGATTCATTTGTTTGACTACGTGGGTCAACGTTTCCACTGCAGCACACGCTATACACGCAGCGCACGCTGTGCACGGACACGCGGCGTATGGATTACAAATTACATTACGACTATGTACAACTTTAGCGTAGCACAGTTTTGAGTCATATGTCTTGTGTAAAACTACGCGTTTCGTGAATAATCTTACAAAATGACATTGGAACTGAGTTTGTGAACAGGAATCGACAAAATGGTGCAGGCGTCGCTTCCCCGCGCTCGTCCCCCACCCCACTACCCCGCCCCGCTTCCGTGCACCGCGTGTACAGCGTGCGTGGCGTTGCCAGCGTTGAGCTACGTGCGCACATATTCGAGGAAGCCACGTGTGTCAATTCATGCGTAGCGCGTCCGTGGATTGCAGTGGATGCAATCACATGTATTTTCTTGCAAAGCGAAGCTTGACGCACGTGCGTATTCTCTCCGTGCGCTGCGGTGGATCCGCGGCTCTCGATGTTTCATGTCTCGATGTCTCAATGTCTCGGCCATGTGGTGCTTTCCAGGCATGTTTACAATTTTCCGAGGCTCTATCCACGGGACCCGATCTGCCATATTCAGTATTATACAGCTATTACCAAACATAAGTAAACTATATATATGTGCAAGCCATTTTTATTATAACATAACTTCATTTTAATTTTGCATACACAACACAATTAACGTAACACAAATAACACAATTGACCTTTTTTTACATGTACGATTTATCGAATATTATTTGACAGTGCATTCTATTATTCTAATCTCTCGTAGATCTTTCCGTGACGTCATATCGATTCTGACATACCTACTGAGATTCGTGTGCGGGTTAACATACCTAGCATGACTCCATGAAGCCAGTTGCAAATTTGCAATACACTGACAACTTTATATTGTGAAACTTCTTCTCTCTGTGTTAATTCTTTTGTTCGTTCTGTATAATATATAATCGTCATCACCTTCATCATCTTAGCCAAAACATGTCCATTGCTGGACAAAGGACTCCTAAGGATCTCCAATACGACCGATTTTGTGCTGCTCGAATCCAGCGGCTAACCCTCGACCTTCACCAGATCGTATACGTTATTTCATCATCATCATCATCATCTTAGCCCGAAAGCTCTCCTTTAATACGCCATACATTATATTTCTTCTTTGTCGCACCTCAAAAACATGGTAATTAACATTAAATTAAAATTGCATTTATGTACACACGCCTGCACATCAACTTACCACAAACTGTCAAATTTCCTCAATAGACTTTAAACTTTATGACTGAGGCATATGGTTGGAAATGTATTGAAGAAATTTGACAGTTTTGGATAGGTTGATGTGCAGGCGTTTGCACGTTTTCTATTCTTTCAATGAGCCAGCGGCAGTGGCGAGCGGTGATGAGCCCATACAAACACAATTGTTAAAACTAAACGAGTTTCCAATACTGTTAAATTTCCCTTGTAAACACATTTATACCTATGTCCATTCATTTGATGTCCATTATTTTGATGACAAATCATACTATAACAATAAAATGAAGTAATTAAACATAGCCATATGGAAATGTCAATTTTTTTTTTTGCCCAGGTAAAAATCTGCACGCAGATTCCGTGGATCCGGGGATTGCCTTGTCTTTTTTCTAAAAAAGGATTAAGACAGACCCGGTAAAAAACCCTGGGATTCGCCTTTAGCCTTAAAAAAAAGCTGCGAAGGCTGCCGGAACGCACGCCCCCCGAAGGTCGAGAATAACATTGTTTATTTTTTATAGTTCGACCGAGCACGCTGGCAAGTGTGCTTAGTGGGGTAAGAAGCTAGACGGAAGCGATTACAACACAGTAAATGTGTAGTGTTTACAAATAATCTTTACATATTTCGTGTTTTATTTCAAAAACTTCTTAATATCGTATCACTATTTAGATACCGTTATTAAAAAGCTCTGTGATAGTTATGTTTTATTAAGGAAATACCAAACACTTACACTTTGTGTGTCTGTTGACATACTCTTGTGATCTGTAAGGCCATAAATGGCCAGTTCCTCATTATTTATATTAGCATATACACAACTCGCTGCATGTCACACATGAGCGAGTAACAGCAACAACTCCATGCCACGGTCTGCCTGCAGACTTAAATCAGCGCGGCGCAAGGCAAAAGCTACGAAAAGTAGGAGCAGCGCATAGCAGATGCAAAACATTTTGCATCACACACAAACACACTGCGGCAGACGGCAGTTTCGGAGAAACTGCTTCGCGTCTGCTCTGCGCTGCCTTCATCCCCTGCCGTTGTGTTGTATCACTATGGCCGGAGCAGGGCGGAAGGAGCGAAAAGTAGGAGCAACGCATAGCAGATGCGAAGCATTCTGAAAGCCAATTGACTTAACACACACAACATGCAGAAACAGTGCGAAACACGGCACACTGCGGCAGACGGCAGTTTCGGGGAAACTGCTCTGCGTGTGCTCTGCGCTGCCTTCATCCCCTGCTGTTGTGTTGTATCACTGGGGCCGCCAAATTGGCAATTGTAATGCAGGTTTACTTTGAAACTGCGATCTACCCGCAGTGTGTCGTGTTCCGCACTGCTTTTGCTTCTCTCCCGATCTGAACCCCTCGGAGTCTAGTATGGTACGGAAACACGCACTAATACGAGATGCCGTTCCCTCTAGAAAACCTCTGACGGTTCTTCATTTCACACGGCTTGAGGAATCTCTTGCCGCCCCCAAAAAAGTCCGGTGACGCTGAAAATGCCGGATGAGGCAATCAGCCAACTCTTTTAAAAAAAAATGTTTTCGCTTCTGCAACGCGCTGCTCTTAACCTACTTTTGGTGTGTGGCAGCCTATAACTGTACTTACTATGAAAGTATTAAGATCGTTGCGTCGCTCTACTTGGTGTAAGCATGAGGAGTGTGTGGTGTCGGGCGCGCTTTGCTTGGTGCTTCGTGTGTCGCAATTGAGCGGACTCGCATCTCTGCGATTTAAAAAACCTTCCGGTGGCTACAAAGTCACTGTGGGGCCATGGCTGTGCGTGTTCGATTACGCGAGAGCATCATTGGCGAGTGAGTAGAGACACGGATCTCGGAACAGCTCGGGACAGCCCGTGAGAGGTTGTCTATGTGTGCGTTGCTCGAGCCCGTTTGTATGAAGCTTACCCTCTGTTGTCTCCTTATTTTGAGATGGTGTGGAGCTGGCATGAGCTAACCAATAGAATTTCTTTACTTTAACGGCTCGCCCCGCACCGCTCAGCTTCACACCGCTTCGCTCCGCGCCGCCCCCCTCTGCCCAGCTCGTGCGAAGAGACAGTTTTCCTTAGAAATACGACGCCGCTCATGTCTGCTCCGCTAACCAGCGTCCACTGAAGCGGCTAGAACTAGCTGATAACAGCTATAAGAGACATTATATGCTCCATTAACAAATGTCTCACTGAGTTTTCACCTTTTTGCATCGCTACGGCACACAAATCGATAACGGTAGATAGGATTATTCACCAGCAACTTGCTCTTGTATATGGTCTTGTGGACTTCGAAGTGTCGTACTACAGGTACACACCTGCGCCGGTTCTCGAAAACGACCGTGTCACGCTCTATTGGGATCGAGCTGTCATCACTGACAAGACTATTATAGTTAACATGCCTGATACCGTGCTGATAGATCGATCGCAACGCCGGGCAGTGCTTGTTGACGTCACCATCACGCATGACGAGAACTTCGTAAAGGCCGAGAAGGACAAGGCCAGCAAGTACCTTGACTTGGCTCACGAGGTAACCGCTATGTGGGATGTTGACTCAACAATCATTGTGCCGATAGTCGTGTCTGCGAACGGTCTGGTAGCGAAGAGTCTCGACCAACACCTTAACAGACTCTCGCTCAATGGTTGGATCAAGGGTTAGATACAGAAGGCGTACCGCCTTCTGTCTTGGACACGGCGCGGTCCGAAGGTTCCTGTCTCTGCAGCCCTAACCACCGGCAGCTTGAGCCCTGCCCCGTTGCCGGTGGCACCCTAGGCTAGGTTTTTTATAATATTTTTATGTTTGTATGTGCTTTTGTATTTTACTTTTATATTAATATTATAACAAACCTAGGCTTAGAAATAAAAGAAATAAAAATAATAATAATAATGGAAATAAACTAAAAAATAAAATTATATTCAAGCTTTCAATTCGACCAAAATATTATATGTAGTTTAAATTATTTCTTATATTTGATATTTCAGTCATATTGTAATCGTCTCCTAGAATGTAAATGATGGTCCAGTATCCACATTTTTCAGATAAAAGCTGGATTGGTTTGTAAACGAGAACTGTTTTCAGTTACATATTTGATTGAGAGAAAAAAGTGTGCATTGTTCATTTCGCTCTTGGCATATCTATTGTTGTACATCATTTGGGACTTTTGCTTACGAGTACTAAGTACTAGCGAAGAAAATACAAAACCGCGTAAGTACTTACATAAAGAGCCATCCAAATCAGGTTTTTGTAAAATGATGATTTGTCAATCAATACATTTATGTAAAGTAGTTTCAAAATAATCAGAATAATTGTACGTTTTGTATATATATTCTTTTTGCTTGCCAAAATGGATTAACCCATTCAATGCCGGACCCTGCACGGGTGAGTGATGACAATTAAATTTCTATTGTGTACGTGTTAATGCTTACCAAATATTGTTTTACTGAAACGGTAACATTGATACCAACAATTTTTACACTATTATTCAAATGATTGAGGATACTAGCTGCCCTACTCCTGTAGGTCACGTGATAGGTTAGAAATTTATCTTTATATATAAAAAAGTTTGTCTTGAATTTCGAGGTTACTTTTTTGTATTAGACAACAGGAAGCAAAATTTAACAAATTGAAACTCGAGGCATAAAATATTGGTATTATCTATTTGGTGACATATTTGGTCAGAAATGCAGTTAAAAGGTATTCATATATTTTTAAGGCATTTAATAAAAATATAAATTGTATTCTTTTTATAATATTTTAGGAAACACAATTTGGTGATCATTTATCCATTTTGGTAAGCGTTTAAACACAATCCTTTTTTTAATAATACCTTGGTTTTTTAATTAGAAATGTTGGATTGTCTGTTTTACCAAGCACTCGTTTTGACTTACTGTTCGATGATGCAATTCGTGTTAAGCTAGAGACTAGCTAAGCACTAGAGATCCATGGCACTTTGAGGCTGCTGAATGATCAGCTCGACCAAGAGTTAAGTTCGATAGATGCTAAAGGTAAAGTATCAATATCATCGAAGTAGTTATATCTTTAAGAGTTATATGCATTTAAAGCCATTGGTCCAGGCTGCATTAGCAGTCGTAAACAACCACCAGTCCGTACCGGCCCGCGTGGTGGTTCATGGTCCGTTCTCTCTATCCACCCATAGGGAAGGCTATGAGCCACACTATGAGCTGGTGCTGAATGCATTTCGTCCGGTATCACCAAAATCCGTTTCAACCCTTAAGCGATTGCATTTTCATGAAACATAGTATGCTGAATTATACTGTTGTTTTTTTGTCACTAGCATATAAAGTATTATATTTTTTTATTTTTATCTTTTTGGTGTATAACGCTTACATAGATTTGCTGTAAATTATTGTATAATATTAATTACTCATGATGGTGCACCGAGGCGACGACGAGCCCACTTTTGATCTTTAATTTTTCTCTACGGCATTTTCAGCTTCACCGGGCTTTAATGATAATACTATGAGACAGAAACGATTATGTTTCAATTTGTGATGAAGAAAGATTTGTGATACTTTAGTATTCGGACTAGACTATTTTTAAATCGATGGACTAGACTTACAAAAAGGTATAAAATGATATAATAAACCTTTTTTGCTTTTTTTTATCTATAATCAGGGATAAAGAAATGTATATATTTTTTTAAAACATTTATTATCTCCAATACATGAATTGCAAAACATTGTGTAGGCACTAAGCAAGTTATTGAAATCAATAAGGGTGAGCAAGGCGTTGTTCAGCTTTTTCATGAATAGGACGAGAGATTGTTGCATATTTCAGCTTCCACAGTGAAGTACATAGGTGTAAATTCTTTTAACAATGCATTTACGAATCAGGTTGTTGAGATAGGAAAAAAGTAGTAAAAATTCATATATTATTAAATACAAACAGCAAGACGAGAACCACCACGAAGACCGCCAGTCTGGACGCTCAGTTGCCAGCATTTACCATAGATTCAAACTGGATGGCAATGACAAGGTAACTGATGACGTTCGTGGTCATCTGAAACATACATATTGTAAGTCTGTAATACTGTCCCACTGTCCCACTGCTGAGTAAAGACCTCATTGAATTCAAGTCTTTCGCGAGTTGATGGGTAATTGGCTTAACAAGTGTTAACATCACCACACTTGGCGAATGCGGGTTGGTATTTGAACACAAATCAAAATCCGAAACACACTTTGCCCGAAATGTTAATTGAACACAGGACCTCTAGATATTCCGCAATTACGGTTTGCAGCTCGTGGTTGCTTGCTTGGCTTTTCACTCTTATCTCTACTCGTGCTTACCATAATGAGTGCCAAGTGCGAGTTTAATTCAGTATTTATCAGGTTAACCTTAATTTTTTTTCCATTTCCTATCTGCCATCGGCTGCTCAGCCTTTATCAGATGTGGTCCAGGCTTAAGGGTTTTGGGTACAATTCCACTGAACAGCACCGTGTTGATTAATAGAAGCTGGTTAGTTTCTCTGGTCTAGGTTAAGTATTTGCCATCTTTTGAGGCGTGCTACATTGTCCTGTGTGTTTAAGAGGCTCCTAGCCAGTTCGTTGGTATGTTTATTTAGCCTTAAGGTCATCCTTACATACCCATCAAAAAATTTGAATACTCATTTCTTGGTCGCACTTTCAAAAGATGGTATAGTCTATCAGCACACGTTTTTCATCCTTCTTATGACATGGGGCCCTTCAAACAAGGCGTAAAGTGGCACCTTGTGAACCAGGCAGGCAGGGTGAGGGTGACTGATGCTGCGCGTCTGGACTACATTTCCACTTAACATCAGGTGGAGCGGAGTCATTCGCCGTGCATAGCATTAAAAAAAACTAAAAACAATTAGTATCGCAAATTTGCAACTCACCTTGTTTGTCACTAGGAGGCGCTGCTTCAAACCCATACTAACTTTCGTTTTCGTTTTCGTAATTGAATGAATACGGATAATAAACAAAACTCACACTATGGCACCGTCCTCGTCAACGTGATCGAAAGGTGGATAGGTGACTGACGAAGACCAAGTATACGAGAGTACGTAGTACTCGCTAATATACTGTGCTAGGGTGGTTGTAGGGCGGTGGCACCGGAGTCCGAAAGAAACCATTTATGTTATTTAATCATTAAAAAATAGTGGTCAGCAACTGATTTTAGCCTTTATCAACAATTGAATACATCATAATGTTATTTACAAAAAAAACCATTTGTAAGTCATAATAATACCACAGGCTATATAATTATTACAAATTTTCGTATTCGTTAATGTTTGAATGGGGAGGTGAACCAGCCCGATCCTCTAAATTCCACTACATATTTACAGAATACAATAAACATGCACACTACTTTAGACCCAAGACACCGTACTCGTAGAACAAGGGTACGAAGAACCGGTTCACACGCGCTTTACACCAGGTACAGATATGTACCTGGGCGCTTCCTCCTCCACCACGGCCCGGTCAACCCGAGCCGAGGTCCGAGCCTTTAGAAGCGCCCTCGGGTTGCTCCGCTCCCCGATCATCCGATCCGAACCCTTCGGAGAAACTAGTAGGGCACGGGGACGCGCACTAGTGCGCGATGCCGTTCCCTCTAGAAAACCTCCAAAGGTGATTCGTTTCACACGGCTTGAGGGGGACCCTTTAGGTTCCTTGCCGCCCCCAAAAAAGCCCTGTGAAGCTGAAAATGCCGTCTGAAGCAATCAGCAATCTCTCTCCAAAAAAAAGGAGGTGAATATAATTTGTTTTAGTTTTGTTTACTATCCGTATTCTTTCGAATATGTTTACGATAACAAAAATTAGTATGGCATTGAAGCAGCGCCTCCTGGCGACATACGAGAAGAGTCAAAATTTTGCCATACTAATTTTCGTTTTATTTCACGTGATCGAATGGTGAATGAAACTAGTGCTAGGGACTCTAGGCGTCTTGATTCTAACGTCACTTACCGTTAATATGAGTGAGCGGGACAACGTGAATATTCCCATTGGAGAGTAAGCCACTCTGTTTAACGTAAGGTACTGGGAAAACTTTTTGAGCTCAACAGATGTGGGCAGGTCGGTGTACTTATTGACCAGCCTGGTGACTAGATGGTTGGTACGGTCGATCTGGTGATAAAGACAAGATTAAAAGCCTCTTCACACTAGCGTTTGTTTAGCGTTGGCGTTTGATAATGTTGCGCCCGCCGCAACAACATCAAACGCCCTTTGATAGAAGAACATCATACAACTACGCGTCTAATTTTGTAGTTGAATAGTTGTGGCGTTTAAACATTCATCATCACGGTTGGCTGGCTTAAATGCCGCCGTAACATTTAAATTTACTGAATTAGTACGTTTCTCAGCCACCGCGGCGCTAGATTCGTTTTTATTAATTCAAACTGTTAATAACAGGATGAGCTGGATATTATCTAGTTCAGACACAGACGTATTTATTGTCAAAGTAATTTTAAGTAAAACATTGTCACTGATTTGTTGTTCTTTTGTTAGCACTTTAGAAATAAATTAATATTACAAAGTGGCTGCTATATAGTATAGATTTTACAATATCTCTCTCTCTCTCTCTCTCTCTCCACAACATGAAAATATGTGAAAACATACAGAAATTTAGTGTAGCGGTTAACGTACTTCTGTCGATGTTCGGTAGCTAGATACGATAGAGTTCACGTGCCACAAGCCATACGAACTGACATAGGTGAGAAATGTCACAAGGTTGTATACCGATGTCCAATTTACAACTGAAACCAAATGATTGCATCAGGCACTTACACCAATTGAGATTATTATATTAGTTAGTTATAAAAAGGTTCCGTGCTTTGGAAGGCACGTAAATTCTTTTTTGTTTTGAGAAAGTTTGCTTATTGCCACTGGACGTGTTCAGCTTCACCGGGCTTTTATGGGGGCGTCGAGAAACTTAAAGGGTTCCTCAAGCCGTGTGAAACGAATCTGTCAGCGGTTTTCTAGAGGGAACAGCATCACGCACTAGTCACGCAGTAGTCCTATACTACCCGCAAAGACTGTATCATTCTATCAGTGAAATATTTTTGGGATTGAAGTAGTTGAAGTAGTTTCAGAGATTATATACCCTTTCCAGAACCAACAAAATCACAAATCACCTTTTTGATAATATAATAGTTTATAAATTTTATAAAAAATCCACGTTGCATGCCGTGACAGCCTCCTTTTGAGACCACACATATTCTATCTGATTCTTGCTTGAATTTGTGTTTTTCTTGTTGATCTTGTTGGTTGTCCTAATAAATTATTACCTAATATTAATAAACAAAGAATTAGGACATTTTAAAATCGGAGTAAACAATATACTTACATAGTAAAATGGCTATAAAATAACTCAACCTGAGGAAATGCAAGAAGCTGACCATTAGGAAGATCAGCAGATCCAGTCCGAAGGCGGAGTCTAGCAGTAGCACAATGTCACATAAAGACATAAACATCAGAGAGAGATGGCGAATCGATTCGTCGATCGTCACCGATTCATTGTATCCTGGAATATCGAAATCATCATCATCATCATCTCAGAACGTGCACCTTGGCATGGCAGCTGGAGCCAAGGGTCCCGCTGGCTTTTCAAGGGTATCACGGGATCCTGAGCCCGCTGCTTTGTATGCCTTCGCTGACGTCTCCGGAGGAGCTCGATGGCGCAGTGGTTAATGCGCCCGGTCTGCGAGTGCTAAGGTTAAGCAGCTTTAATTAACAAGCTTAATGCGTACATAGGTAACGCGGCGTGTGTTAAGCTTACCTAAGGTCTCCTTATTTTCAAGCAGCAAGTTTCAAGCAGCATTATTGTAAGTTATGTTATTGCAGTAGTAAAAACATACGTTATCTAATGCGGTTTAGCCAGTCCGCTTATAACGGTTACTTAGCTTACCAAGTATAACGTTACCTTCTTCGTATAATAGAGTTAACTTTACCAAATTTGTAACGTTATTTAAATGACTGGTATTATACTCACTCGGTTTGCGTAATTGATTTAGAGGAATTTGCAAAATATTATCCAGCTGGTCATTGATTGCTTTAAAGGTTGAATGCACCTCTGTCGTTATCCAAGTGAACAAAGTTACTATAATGAATACAACCCATTGACTATTGTTAACTATTGTGTATTTGTACATGTTTTCCACTGAAATAAGTAAACGTAAGTACTATAAGTACTAATTAATCTTCGTTCCAATCGGTCATCGGGGTTCGGATCGGATCGGGTGTTCCTTCGTGCTTCGGAAGGCAAGTAAAGTCGTTGATCCCGGCTGCATTAGCAGTCTTTAACAACCACTAATCCGCAATACGCTCGCGTGGTGGTTTATGACCGGCCTTCCTATTTAACCACAGGGAAGGCTCGTGCCCCAGCAGTGGGGACATAAAAACGAGCTGGAATGATCATCATGCACTGCGGATAATGCTGTTAAGTGATGAGTGGCGTAACATACGACCAGCACTACGAGCGAATCAGAGTGCCTAGTGTGAGTTTCATTTGACATTCGATCACGTTAACGAAAACAAAAATTAGTATGGCATTGAAGCAGCGCCTCCTGGCAACATACGAGAAGAGTTAAAATCTTGCCATACACATTTTCGTTTTCGTAAACGTATTCGAATGAATACGGACAGTAAACAAAACTGACAGTAGGCGTTTTGTAACTTGTGAATGTGCAAAGTGAGAACAGCAAGTGAGGCAAAATCCAGCTCTTGAGATGTCTCCACTTCTGCCCCCCGATTTACATAACAAAAATCGTAACAATATCGCAGCAACCATTTTTGTTTTCCCAGTCGTTCGAACTGTTAGAACGAGGCTCGCGATTAGGGTTTTAAAAAAAAGGAATTAGAATTAAACACGGAATATTGGATTTGTAAAACTAGCAGCCGCTTTGGAGGTTGGAACGAGACTGGCGTATGAATGAGCGGGTATACGGGTGCGGGGAGTGTAGTGCTGAGTGTACGAGGCAAGGATGTGTGATAGGCGAAAAGGTATACATATACTATCTATAACAGAACGAAGTAACAACCAACCGTATTCAAATCTACCGTATACGGTTGGTTGGAACTTAGATCGAACAACTTTGTAATCGGATGTTAGTATGAAAATGGTTTCAACGACTAAGTTTCGTAAAACGAAAATTTGTATGGATTTTTTAAAATTCTTCTCGTATGTCGCCAGGAGCTGCTTCAATGCCATACTAATTCTCGTTTTCGTTAACGTGATCTAATAACGGATGAAACTCGCACTAGCCACCCTGGTCACTGGGCTTCGCATTGTTTGGCGTAACATCAGGTTTGTCCAGTCAATAATAAAAATATAAAATCAAACCGAAACGAGCTCTGACAGTAATTTTACTTAAAATAGCTTTGAATTGCCTGTTGGTCTAGTGGTTAAAACCATCGGTTTAGACCCAGGGGTCTCGGGTTCAATTCCCAGCGGGGTTACATGTTTGTGTACTCGGTTTGGTTGGCGGTATGACTTGTTTGCCCGCCTGGCTAACTACCACCATCTTACCTAAATATGTCGCCATAACATCAGTGTTTATAGCATTGTTGTGTTCCGTTAGCTAGAGATAAGATAGCCAGTTTCCAGTAGTTGAGGATTCCGGGCGAAGTGCGCTTCAACCTTCGGCCTCATCATCACTAAACATCAAGTGAGATGAAGGCCAAGTGCTTACCCGTAAGATATAAAAAAAAAAGTTTTACTTATTTTCCCATTTACCGACAAACTGCTCTACAGTTTGGCAGAATTATATACTGTTTTAAGAGTACTTATGAATTAACTAAATAAAAAATATAAAAAAATACTTACACGTAAGGTATTGTTTGATAATTATTGCTTTGCTAAACATTACTAAACCACAAATGATGGTTAACAAAATTGCCATCCCGCTAAGGGATAATAAAGCGAAATCTTTTTCGATCGATTTGCGGTACACATCGAAGAAAGTCGTTTGTATCTAAAAACAATCAGTTGTTATTTTTATATTTTTTTAAGTGTAGTGTAGGGTTCCGCATCCCATCTCAATAATGCGGACTCTGAGAAGAGGGCTTTTATGAACATTTATTTAACGATGGCTCAATACTTAAATGTATATACTACCGGTTTCATACACCTGACAATGTTATTTAAGTAGTTCCCATTGAGGAATTTGTACTGCGCCAAGTACATTTTATAAGTTGGTCGATTGATACTCGTAAACTTGTAAAGCTTACTTAGCTGTGATAGTTTTCCTTTTAACTTCGTCATATATACAACTATCGTGAATTTTTTCACGTATCCAAAACAACCATTTGGCTGACTCTAACAAAATTTTGCACTTTAAAACCTAATATTTCACAAACGGATGCCTCAATCAAAAAACTGTTTTTACAAACAAACAAAAGATTTGGCAAGTCGTTCCTCTGTAAGACCATTTGTCTCTGGAATCCTTTGCCGGCGCACGTGTTTCCCAACTCCTATAGTCCCGGGTCTTTTAAGCGGGGCGTGAAACGGCATTTATGCAGGCCGTCATGAATGGGTGCGCTTGTTACCGTGCTTGTTCCACGGTGAGGAGCGCTCTCATTATTTTGGACTGTATCGGCTGCTTGCCATCAGGCAGGATGTCGTCACTATGACGAGTCAATATTAAAAAAAATATATATATTAAAGCGTGGTATTAGAGATAAAGACTGAGCGTTCCTTTACCAGCCGCTTGGACTAATAACATATTAGTCCATACCAGCAGTGTGCCATTCGATCACGTTAACTGATTACGTTAACTGATTACCGGAGAGTTTGCCGATTACCTCAGACGACATTTCCAGCTACACAGGGCTTGAATTAAATACATACCGCGCTCGAGGAACGCACACATCTCTCACGGACTCGAAACAGCTCGGAACACTCCGAGAACAGCTGTTTCGAGATTCCGTGTCTGCGAGAGGGTGTAGAGGGTAGCCTAGGTGAGGTAGGCAAGGTGGTGACTGACTGGGATAAGCTTAAGGGAAGTTACTCGAGCCTACCGCCAGTGAGTCACTAAACCAAATCCCCGATGTCATTGCCTCGCCTCACGAGACAGAAAACGCCCTATCATAGCAGGACACTGTCCATTACCAATAAACACAAAAAATATAGAACACAACCACAACATATAAAAAAAACAAAATAAAAATCTAAGTTAAAATTAACATCATGTACATGTTTCAATTTCCACAATGTCATACAGTACCACTACCACTCAGTACCAGTACTCTAGTAAATTTAAAAAATTGTTTAAGAAAAACAAAGTCAAACTATAGTGAATAATACTAAAATAAGATAAGTATGCTATATGATAAGGAAGTGAAAGTGCGCTTCCACTTTTCGGCCTTATCATCACTTAACATCAGGTTAGATGAAGGCCAAGTGCTTACCCATAAGATATTTTAAATAAATCTGAAGTAAATATAGGAAGAAAACTGCGTGAAAGGCGAACACGCGATCGTGCGACCTTTGTCTTTCTAGAATTCTGATTCTCCCAATTCTAGGTGGATGTTACTTATCCGCTCAACTGTCAATAACGTATAACAATGGTCAAATCAATTGTTAGCGACCAATGGCCGGTCGTTCGACGCTGGAGGGGATAATTTTTTTTTAAAATGTGTTTCAGACATAAATAAACATTAATGCTTAGTAATAATGTTTTTGTATATAATTTTTGTATGTTGTGTTGTTACTTAGTATAACTATTTTCTTTGTGTATAACTATTTGTCTCCATAAATCATGAAAAATTCAAACACCTTATGAAGTTGGTTTAGGCTCTGAACTATTTGCCGTTGTCTTGTCAGGCTCCTAAGCACTATTAAATTAGCACTTCCTATGGCAAGCAAGCTGTGCGATAACGTTGCCATCAGATTGACACTGTTATCATTGATTAGTGTCTCATTCCAAATCAGTTTGATGAACCACGGAGCAATCATGGCCAGATCTGTTAATAAAAAACAAATGCTTTTCAATAAGGACGTTGACAACAACAAAAAATTATTTCAGCACATTAAAACAAATAAATGAAATCACGTAACAGTTCTCTAAGACATTGACCTATTTTTTATTAATAGACACTGAATTGACAAAGCAACATGGTCGTCATAAGCAAAATCGTTTTGACCGTTTGCTAAAAGTTTTTCTATTGACTCACCAATCAACTACCCAATTGTTAATAATACAGAGGTTGGATAGACTGTGTTATTATGATTGCTGTCATGGACAAACATGTCTGTGGTGTTGATTTTTATTCTTAAATTTGTTTTATGCCAAATATTAATGTGAAAAAAATAGTGGATTTTAAATCGTTAAGTATTCGTGAACGTCCATGAGTATTGGCAAATGAAACATAATATTATATAATTGTCACCCGTTAAAAAATACCTGATAAAGAACCTTGTAAAGAAGAAGCCACGTCTAAGAATTGTCATTACTTACCAATAGCTATGATGAAGAGTATTTCCAAAAAATAAACGGAAGTTGAGACTCGAACACGCCATCTTTCCCGATGCTTCTCAAAGCACACCGGTGCGGTCCCCAATATTTGTGCCACTCGCATAATACGATACAGTCCGCCCCACACAAAGCATTCAGATGATTCGTCGTTACCACTCTCCAAGGAATTGGACATAGATGCCTGTAGTACGCTCATGGTTACTGGAAAATTCACACACGCAACTAAATACCATATCATAATGATCGTCATCTCAGTTAAAAGATGTCCACTGCTGGACATCGGCCTCTCCCAAAAAATTTAAGAGAGATAGGCGAAGAGTTTCCAAGCTCAACTGGCACAGTACATAGAACCACCAAATAAGGAGACCCACTGAAGGTAATCTCGGACCATCTCAAACAAGCCCGAGCGCTGTTGCGAGATTGTCCCGTGTGGGTTGTCCATGTGTGCGTTGCTCGAGCGCGTTTGTAAAAAGCTTACCTTCGGCTCTCTCCTTATTTTGTGATAGAACTGATGGTCGCTGGGGCGGAACAGTTCTCGAGTGGCGACCGCACTCAAGAAGACGCATTGTTGCTACATTTTTTTATATAAATTTGCCTTTTTACAATATTATTGCAGTAATTTAAGAATTTTAAGATGAATGATAAGTGATATTCTGGCATCATTAAGCATGATGTCGAAAGACAAAGTTGATGTTATCAATTTCTCGAAAAATATTTACCCATTTGCCCGTCAACTGACTGTTTGCGAGATGCAGTTTCTTTGTAGCTTTCCGTACTGTTCTAAATACTGTTCAAATTGTGAGTAAATTATTTATATGACTACTTTTTGAACAATGGCAGCCATGTTTGAGTAACTAAAACAATAAAGAATATATCCTGTGCTCTTACAGAACAAACATAATTCTACTATCATTATGTTCTTCGGTTGTATTGATATTAGATAACATCAGATAATTTCAAATACAACAACAATAAGGGATAATTTCCTAGTTCCGTGTCAAAATTATGTATTATTGCTATACCTATAAGCTTTAACTACATCGAACAACGTAACAAACGGTTTTAGAAAAAAAAAAAAATTTACTTATTATTTTCAAGTGCTAATTGTACTGACCCGGCGGACTTCGTACCGTTTTGACAGTTTCCATGACAACAAACACATCATTTTGTATTGGAAAATGAAATTGTTGTTTTTGGTTTCATTGCCGTGGGAAAATCGGGATAAAAACTATCGTATGTGTTAATCCAGGTTATAAACTATATGTATGCTGAATTTTATCCAAATCCATCTATCCGTTGCAGCGTGAAAAAGCAACAAATATACACACATACACAAACTTTTGCATTTAGGCGCTGTGCAAACGTAGACACTTTTGTGTCTTATGTGGGATACAAGTTACCAGTGAATATGAAATCAGCCCTCACTGCGCAGACGTAGACACTTTTTGTGACCAGTTACTTCCACTTGACACTAATCAAAAAAGGTTCGGTGTAGGTAACTGGACACACAATGTCGTCAGTTGAAGACACAAGCAACATTAACAAATTTCCTTACAATTCTACTGAGCTGCGCAAACGGACAATGCAATCGGTGTCCGTATCCTGTGTGCAACACAAGCCACGCACACGTCCATCGTTAAAAAGGTTCATGAGACAAAAATAAGCACCGAATTGTTACCGCAACCGGCAACTGTGTCCAATCGCCGCTACCGGAACCAGCAACTCGGTTTCCTGTGATGGTGTGCTGTGTCGGTAACAGAGTGTCCAATCGCCGTTATCGGACACAGCAACTCGGTTTTCTGTGATGGTGTGCTTTGTCGGTAACAGAGTGTCCGATCGCCGTTACGGGTTCCAGCAACTCGGTTTTCTGTGATGGTGTGCTTTGTCGGTAACAGAGTGTCCGATCGCCGTTACGGGTTCCAGCAACTCGGTTTCCTTGTATAGTGTGCCGTGTCGGTAACAAAAAGTGTCTACGTTTGCGCAGCGCCTTATAATACTAGCTGACCCGGCGGACTTTGTACCGCTTTGACAGTTTCCATAACAACAAAACAAATAAATCATTTTGTATTGGAAAAGGAATGTCAATAAGAAAAAGAAAGAATTTATTTGAAGAAAAAGTCTGTAAAAATTTCAATAAAAAAGTATAAAAAACTACCAAATAGGTTCTATTCCCAACATCATTCATAATGAATGATGATATATAATGAATTGCTTAGCATGCAACAATAAAATAAGCCGGGGGGAGGTTTTGGTCTGTGTTACGTGCAATGTTTGTTATTATAGTGAAAGTCTGCTATTTTCTGTTTGTATGTATCTTGTTTAAGTAATGTTAAATTTTAAATGATTATATAGGGAACTTTAAGTTTTTTTTTACAATAAATTTTAGTTTAAATTTATAAATAATGTGTAACTTTTTGTTCCTAAATAAATAATAAAATAAAAATAAAAAAAATCATATCCAATACCTAAGTAGTAAATTGTGGAACCAAATATAGAGAAAAGGTATGAGATGCATTCCCGTGGGAATATCGGGATAAAAACTATTCTATGTGTTAATCCAAGTATTAAACTATCTGTAAGTATGCCGAATTTCATCCAAATCCATTCGTACCTTGCAGCGAGCGTGAAGAAGCAACAAATATACTCACAAACTTTCGCATTTATAATATTAGTGTGATTAACAAAATTTAAATAGGGTCATCAAGTGATACACATAAAACTACTAATAGGTTCTCACCGATAGAAGTTACTTAATAATAATTAAAACTAGAAGCACTAAGCAACGCATTATTAACCTCGCTCAAACTATTAACGAGTTGGTATTACCGCAAACAGAATATCTAGTTAAGAATATTATGTGGGTTCGAAGAACCGCTCGCTCAACATCCGCCTCGCTGATGGTACACTGGTATAGAAGAGGTCCAGCTCAAACTGCTTGCTAAGTAAGTTAAATTTGTCACGCGCACGCCATAAGTAACTATTCTGCCTATAATTGGTATTCGCTTTCGGTAAACAGAAGGTAGGGTTACTCCTAAAATTTCTTTGAGGAACTTTTAACGAGAGTTTAGCTAAAAGTTGGGGACAGTCTATCTTAGCCGAGGCAATTTTAAGCAGATAAGTTATATCAGCTATCTCGCGTCTTAGTTCAAGAGGTAAAAGGTGGTGTTTTATACATATATTTAGGTAGTTGGAGGATTTAAAAGTATCCTTTATACGGTAGCACAGGAATTTCAAAAATTTCTTTTGTATGTTCTCAAGACAAGTAATGTATACCTGGTAATTCGGGTTCCAGACTTGAGATGCATACTCCAGGTGACTTCTAACAAATGTGCAATATAATATTTTTTTTGTTTTATACTCTCTCCTTAGATCTTAAGTAATTAAGAGCGCTCTCGATGGTGCAGCGGACCCGCTGGCTTATTAAGTTATTTATTACCGAAAAAAGCAATCAGTTGCTAAATGCACAATGACAATCAATGTTTATGCCAATATTATTATTTTATATGTGTATTATTTATGGTTAAAGAACTTTATTATTTCTCATTAGAATTACAATAGGTATTCACTTATTGAGAAACAAATTTTACTTACTAATCTAAAATCACAATAAATCAACAATCGAGCACCTCTTAAACACGGTAGTTTTTTAAAAAACGTAATTCGTGGTGTACCGTTCTAGTGGCGAATATAATTCTCACAATGCTATGAATATTTTTTAATTTAACTCCTTATAGTTAATTTTTTTATGAAATTATACTTTTTTATTTTTATTTTTTATACTTAGCACGGCAAAATGGCAAATGACTCCATACCACCTAATGTTTAGTGGAAATGGAGTCCAGACGCGAAGACAACTGGTGCAGCGTGAAAACAACGCAGCATTAGTCAACCTCACTCTGCCGGCCCACAACGTGCTCCTTCACGCCTCGTTTGAAGGACCCCATATCATAGAAAATAGAGAAAACGTGTGCTGGTAGACTATTCCATCTTTTGGAGGTGCGACAAAGAAACGAGTCACCAAATTTCTTTGTGCGCGATGGGATATGTGTGACAGTGAAGCGATGACTCCGGAGAGCAGCACTTGTACTCCTATGGAGAAAAGTAGAAGGTGGGATAAGGTCAAAAAGTTTTTCAGAGCACTCGCCGTGGTATAAGCGATAGAAGACGCTGAGTGACGCTATATCTCTACGCAATTGCAGGGGTTCGAGAATAGTGACCTCTGCATTGCCGGTAATGCGTACAGCGCGGCGCTGCAACCTGTCTCAGGCATCGAGAACTATTCTTTAAGCACTTAAATGTTTCTATTGCATAAGGTGTTTACTTTTAATCGTTTGCAGCATTATGTTACTTACTTTGTAAGAATAAATAAAAATATTTATGCGTTAGCAAATGTTGGTAAACCTATAAATAAAATTAAAAATGTCCAAACACATGTCTACTTGAAGACAGAAGCAATTCATTTGTATTGTGGTATACTCGTATGTGGTAGCATCCTATCAAGGCTCCTAATTGTTAAGAAAGAATACTTAAGAAAGTATATCTATACTCAAAACAAAGCTAGTGTAAAATCTGTGTTCTGATGTGAATTTCATCAGCTGTTTTGCGATAGCAGGTGTCCCACAACCATACAGCAGAGACAGTTGAAAAACTCAACAGCGGACACCTCATCTTTTCTACACTAGTTTCAATTCCTGTACATCATCATACACTAACAATAAGGCTTCATTATTAGCACTTTTTATTTATTTATTTTAAGAGGTAACTAATGCTGAAATATTATTTTATTCTGGTAAACTTGAGAACGTCAGTAAACATTAAATTATCTGAAATTGAAACATTTAATTTTTCTATTTTTTTTTCTATTAATCATACAAACATTATAATAACAATTGGACCCAAATGAGAGCCTTGTGGCACTCCAGTTGATAATATTATGTGACAGAAACGACTATGTTTCAATTTGTGATGAAGAAAGATTTGTGATACTTTAGTATTCGGACTAGACTATTTTTAAATCGATGGGCTAGACTTACAAAAAGGTATAAATTACTAATACAATTTTATTAAATATATACCTTTTTTGCTTTTTTTTTATCAAAAATCAGGGATAAAGAAAAGTATATCTTTTTTTAAAACATTTATTATCTCCAATACATGAATTGCAAAACATTGTGTAGGCACTGAGCAGGTTATTGAAATCAATAAGGGTGAGCAAGTCGTTGTTCAGCTTTTTCCTGAAGAGGACGAGAGATTGCTGCATATTTCAGCTTCCACCAGCTTCAGGAGTACAAAGGTGTAAATTCTTTTAACAATGCATTTACGAATCAGGTTGTTGAGATAGGAAGAAGTAGTAAAAATTCATATATTATTAAATACAAACAGCAAGACGAGAACCACCACGAGGACCGCCAGTCTGGACGCTTAGTTGCCAGCATTTCCCATAGATTCAAACTGGACGACAATGACAAGGTAACTGATGACGTTCGTGGTCATCTGAAACATACATATTATAAGTCTGTAATACTGTCCCACTGTCCCACTGCTGAGTAAAGACCTCATTGAATTCAAGTCTTTCGCGAGTTGATGGGTAATTGGCTTAACATCACCACACTTGGCGAATGCGGGTTGGTATTAGAACACAAATCAAAATCCGAAACACACTTTGCCCGAAATGTTAATTGAACACAGGACCTCTAGATATTCCGCAATTACGGTTTGCAGCTCGTTATTGCTTGCTTGGCTTTTCACTCCTTTCTCTACTCGTGCTTACCATAATGAGTGCCAAGTGCGAGTTTCATTCAGTATTTATCAGGTTAACCTTAATTTTTTTCCCATTTCCTATCTGCCGTGGCTGCACAGCCTTTATCAGACGTGGTCCAGGCTTAAGGGTTTTGGGTACAATTCCACTGAACAGCACCGTGTTGATAAATAGAAGCTGGTTAGTTTCTCTGGTGTAGGTTAAGTATTTGCGATCTTTTGAGGTTACATTGTCCTGTGTGTTTAAGAGGCTCCTAGCCAGTTCGTTGGTATGTTTATTAAGCCTTAAGGTCATCTTTACATACCCATCAAAAAATTTGAATACTCATTTCTTGGTCGCACTTTCAAAAGATGGTATAGTCTATCATATCAGCACACGTTTTTCATCCTTTTTATGACATGGGGCCCTTCAAACGAGGCGTGAAGTGGCACTTGTGGACCGGCAGGGTGAGGGTGACTGATGCTGCGCAATTTTCACGCTGCAGCAGTTTTCGCGTCTGGACTACATTTCCACTTAACATCAGGTGGAGCGGAGTCATTCACTCGCCTTGTTTGTCACTAGGAGGCGCTGCTTCAAACCCAATACTAACTTTCGTTTTCGTAAACGTAATCAAATGAATACGGATAATAAACAAAACTCACACTACGGCACCGTCCTCGTCAACGTGATCGAAAGGTGAACAGGTAAAACTAACACTTATTACTGACTGACGAAGACCAAATATACGAGAGTACGTAGTACTCACTAATATACTGTGCTAGGGTGGTTGTAGGGTGGTGGCACCGGAGTCCGAAAGAAACCATTTTTGTTATTTAATCATTAAAAAATAGAGGCCAGCAACTGATTTTAGCCTTTATCAACAATTGAATACAACACAATTTTATTTACAAAAAAAAACCATTGAAATCTTTGTTTTTTTAACCATAAAAACTAGGTCGAACCATTCTGTTACTACGATATATTGTAAGTCATAATAAGACCACAGTCTATATAATAGTACATTATTAGTTCATGGAAGGTGCTGCTTCAACGCCGTACAAATTTTCGTATTCGTTAATGTTTGAATGGGGAGGTGAACCAGCCCGATCCTCTAAATTCCACTACATATTTACAGAATACAAAAAACATGCACACTACTTTAGACCCAAGACACCGTACTCGTAGAACAAGGGTACGAAGAACCGGTTCACAACGCTTTACACCAGGTACAGATATGTACCTGGGCGCTTCCTCTTCCACCACGGCCCGGTCAACCCGAGCCGAGGTCCGAGCCTTTAGAAGCGCCCTCGGGTTACTCCGCTCCCCGATCATCCGATCCGAACCCTTCGGAGAAACTAGAAGGGCACGGGGACGCGCACTAGTGCGCGATGCTGTTCCCTCTATAAAACATCCGAAGGTGATTCGTTTCACACGGCTTGAGGGGGACCCTTTAGGTTCCTTGCCACCCCCAAAAAAGCCCTGTGAAGCTGAAAATGCCGTCTGAAGCAATCAGCAATCTCTCTCCAAAAAAAAGGAGGTGAATATAATTTGTTTTAGTTTTGTTTACTATCCGTATTCTTTCGAATATGTTTACGATAACAAAAAATAGTATGGCATTGAAACAGCGCCTCCTGGCGACATACGAGAAGAGTCAAAATTTTGCCATACCAATTTTAGTTTTCGTTTACGTGATCGAATGGTGAATGAAACTAGTGCTAGGGACTCTAGGCGTCTTGATTCTAATGTCACTTACCGTTAATATGAGTGAGCGGGACAACGTGAATATTCCCATTGGAGAGTAAGACACTCTGTTTAACGTAAGGTACTGGGAAAACTTTTTGAGCTCAACAGAGATGGGCAGGTCGGTGTACTTGTTGACCAGCCTGGTGACTAGATGGTTGGTACGGTCGATCTGGTGATAAAGACAAGATTAAAAGCCTCTTCACACTAGCGTTTGTTTAGCGTTGGCGTTTGATAATGTTGCGCCCACAGAACACGGAAAATGTGGTTGCGTCCGCCGCGACAACATCAAACGCCCTTTGATGGAAGAACATCATACAACTACGCGTCTAATTTTGTAGTTGAATAGTTGTGGCGTTTAAACATTCATCATCACGGTTGGCTGGCTTAAATGCCGCCGTAACATTTAAATTTACTGAATTAGTACGTTTCTCAGCCACCGCGGCGCTAGATTCGTTTTTATTAATTCAAACTGTTAATAACAGGAAGAGCTGGATATTATCTAGTTCAGACACAGACGTATTTATTGTCAAAGTAATTTTAAGTAAAACATTGTCACTGATTTGTTGTTCTTTTGTAAGCACTTTAGAAATAAATTAATATTACAAAATGGCTGCTATATAGTATAGATTTTACAATATCTCTCTCTCTCTCTCTCCCCACAACATGAAAATATGTGAAAACATACAGAAATTTAGTGCAGCGGTTAACGTACTTCTGTCGATGTTCGGTAGCTAGATTCGATAGAGTTCACGTACCACAAGCCATACGTACTGACATGGGTGAGAAATGTCACAAGGTTGTATACCGATGTCCACTTTACAACTGAAACCAAATGATTGCATCAGGCACTTACATCAATTGAGATTATTATATTAGTTAGTTATAAAAAGGTTCCGTGCTTTGGAAGGCACGTAAAGTCTTTTTTGTTTTGAGAAAGTTTGCTTATTGCCACTGGACGTGTTCAGCTTCACCGGGCTTTTATGGGGGCGTCGAGAAACTTAAAGGGTTCCTCAAGCCGTGTGAAATGAATCTGTCAGCGGTTTTCTAGAGGGAACAGCATCACGCACTAGTCACGCAGTAGTCCCCGTCCCCTACCAGATTCTCCGAGGGGTTTGGATCGGATCGAAACACGTAAAGCCGTTGGTCCCGTCTGCAGCAGTCGTTAACAACCACCAATCCGCACTGGGCGCGCGTGGTGGCAGAGGGCTGTGGTGTTTCCATAGGAAAGGCTCGTTCCTCAGCCAATCAGAGCTACTATTTCTAAGCTAGATTTCCTTAAAAATATGTAGCAATGGAGTGCTCCCCTTTTAAACACATTCGCCCAAGTACAGTAGAAATCAGAAATGATTTAGTCAAAAACATCATCAACATTCACCTTGTAAAATATTCAAGGAGTGTGTTGTGATAGATAGGTTAGGGTATGATACTTCAATGGGGACACCAGAAAAAACAAATGCTTCAAAAAACAAGACTTCGTCCGCGTTGATTACGTATTTTTCTGTATATAATTAACACCAAATTTTTTTATCAAAATAAAATAAATCCTATACTACCCGCTAGGACTGTATCATTCTATCAGTGAAATATTTTTTGGAATTGAAGTAGTTGAAGTAGTTTCAGAGATTACCCTTCCTAGAACCAACAAAATCACAAATCACCTTTTCAATAATATGATAGTTCATAAATTTTATAAAAAATCCACGTTGCATGCCGCGACAACCTCCTATTGAGACCACACATGTTCTATCTGATTCTTGCTTGAATTTGTGTTTTTCTTGTTGATCTTGTTGGTTGTCCTAATAAATTATTACCTAATATTAATAAATAAAAGATTGCGACATTTTAAAATCGGAGTAAACAATATACTTACATAGTATCATGGCTATAAAATAAATCAACCTGAGGAAATGCATGAAGCTGACCATTAGGAAGATCAGCAGATCCAGTCCGAAGGCGGAGTCTAGCAGTAGCACAATGTCACATAAAGACACAAACATCAGAGAGAGATGGCGAATCGATTCGTCGATCGTCACCGATTCATTGTATCCTGGAATATCGAAATCATCATCATCATCATCTCAGAACGTGCACCTTGGAATGGCAGCTGGAGCCAAGGGTCCCGCTGGCTTTTCAAGGGTATCACGGAATCCTGAGCCTGCTGCTTTGTATGCCTTCGCTGACGTCTCCGGAGGAGCTCGATGGCGCAGTGGTTAATGCGCCCGGTCTGCGAGTGCTAAGGTTAAGCAGTTTTAATTAACAAGCTTAATGCGTACATAGGTAACGCGGCGTGTGTTAAGCTTACCTAAGGTCTCCTTATTTTCAAGCAGCAAGTTTCAAGCAGCATTATTGTAAGTTATGTTATTGCAGTAGTAAAAACGTACGTTATCTAATGCGGTTTAGCCAGTCCGCTTATAACGGTTACTTAGCTTACCAAGTATAACGTTACCTTCTTCGTATAATAGAGTTAACTTTACCAAATTTGTAACGTTATTTAAATGACGCGCGCGTAAAACTGTAATTGCAAGTGAGGTTTTCGTTGTTTTTACTATCGAGACATAACCTAGTCGTTTTAGTTTTAGATTGTATCTTAAGATTAGTAATGTTATTCACGAAAAAATGAATCATCATTTTTCGCCTTGGTATTAAACTCCAAGCTGTCTATGCATTGTGTGCCATCATAATTTGTTGCATTGTATACCTAAGGTCTTCTTATTTTCAAGCAGCAAGTTTCAAGCAGCAAGTTTCAAGCAGCATTATTGTAAGTTATGTTATTGCAGTAGTAAAAACGTACGTTATCTAATGCGGTTTAGCCAGTCCGCTTATAACGGTTACTTAGCTTACCAAGTATAACGTTACCTTCTTCGTATAATAGAGTTAACTTTACCAAATTTGTAACGTTATTCAAATAACTGGTATTATACTCACTCGGTTTGCGTAATTGATTCAGAGGAACTTGCAAAATATTATCCAGCTGGTCATTGATTGCTTTAAAGGTTGAATGCACCTCTGTCGCTATCCAAGTGAACAAAGTTACTATTATTAATACACCCCATTGACAATTGTTAAATATTGTGTATTGGTACATGTTTTCCACTGAAATAAGTAAACGTAAGTACTATAAGTACTAATTAATCTTCGTTCTAATCGGTCATCCGTGTTTTTTGTTGAGAGAGTTTCCTGATTGCCACCACGGCATTTTCAGCTTCATCAAGCTTTTTTAAGGGCGGCGAGAAACTTAAGGGTTACTCAAGCCGTGTGAAACGAAGCACCGTCAGAGGTTTTCTAGATAGTACAGCATCACGCACTAGTGCGTGTCCCCGTGTTCTACTAGATTCTCCGAGGGCTTCGGATCGGATCGGGTGTTCCTTCGTGCTTCGGAAGGCAAGTAAAGTCGTTGATCCCGGCTGCATTAGCAGTCTTTAACAACCACCAATCCGCAATAGGCTTGCGTGGTGGTTTATGACCCGTCCTTCCTATTTAACCACAGGGAAGGCTCGTGCTCCAGCAGTGGGGACATAAAAACGAGCTGGAATGATCATCATGCACTGCGGATGATGCTGTTAAGTGATGAGTGGCGTAACATACGACCAGCACTACGAGCGAATCAGAGTGCCTAGTGTGAGTTTCATTTGACATTCGATTACGTTAACGAAAACGAGAATTAGTATGGCATTGAAGCAGCGCCTCCTGGCAACATACGAGAAGAGTTAAAATCTTGCCATACACATTTTCGTTTTCGTAAACGTATTCGAATGAATACGGATAGTAAACAAAACTGACAGTAGGCTATTTGTAACTTGTGAATGTGCAAAGTGAGAACAGCAAGTGAGGCAAAATCCAGCTCTTGAGATGTCTCCACTTCTGCCCCCCGATTCACATAACAAAAATCGTAACAATATCGCAGCAGCCATTTTTGTTTTTCCAGTCGTTCGAACTGTTAGAACGAGCCTCGCGATTAGGGTTTAAAAAAAAAGGAATCAGAATTAAACACGGAATATTGGATTTGTAAAACTAGCAGCCGCTTTGGAGGTTGGAACGAGACTGGCGTATGAATGAGCGGGTATACGGGTGCGGGGAGTGTAGTGCTGAGTGTGCGAGGCAAGGATGTGTGATAGGCGGAAAGGTATACATATACTATCTATAACAGAACGAAGTAACAACCAACCGTATTCAAATCTACCGTATACGGTTGGTTGGAACTTAAATCGAACAACTTTGTAATCGGATGTTAGTATGAAAATGGTTTCAACGACAAAGTTTCGTTACGAGAATCAGTGCCTAGTGTGAGTTTTGCTTACTATACGTATTCATTCGATTACGCTTACGAAAACGAACGAACGAACGAACGGATGAAACTCGCACTAGCCACCCTGGTCACTGGGCTTCGCATTGTTTGGCGTAACATCAGGTTTGTCCAGTCAATAATAAAAATATAAAAATCAAACCGAAACGAGCTCTGACAGTCGTTTTACTTAAAATAGCTTTGAATTGCCTGTTGGTCTAGTGGTTAAAACCACCGGTTTAGACCCAGAGGTCTCGGGTTAAATTCCCAGCGGGGTTACATGTTTGTGTACTCGGTTTGGTTGGCGGTAGGACTTGTTTGCCCGCCTGGCTAACTACCACCATCTTACCTAAATATGTCGCCATAACATCAGTGTTTATAGCATTGTTGTGTTTCGGTAGCTAGAGATAAGATAGCCAGTATCTCAGTAGTTGAGGATTCCGGGCGAAGTGCGCTTCAACCTTCGGCCTCATCATCACTAAACATCAAGTGAGATGAAGGCCAAGTGCTTACCCGTAAGATATAAAAAAAAAACGTTTTACTTATTTTCCCATTTACCGACAAACTGCTCTACAGTTTGGCAGAATTATATACTGTTTTAAAAGTACTTATGAATTATCTAAATAAAAAATAAATAAAAAATATAAAAAAATACTTACACGTAAGGTATTGTTCGATAATTATTGGTTTGCTAAACACTACGAAACCACTAATGGTGGCAAACAAAATTGCCATCCCGCTAAGGCATAATAAAGCGAAATCTTTTTCGGTCGATTTGCGGTACACATCGAAGAAAGTTGTTTGTACCTAAAAACAATCAGTTGTTATTTTTTTAATCTGCATGCTATATAGTTACAAGACGAAATTTGGCTATCATTTAAACGGTCAGCCAAATAAAGAGGTTTTTGTCAACTCCAAAATGTAATTTGTCAGCAAATTTGATTGAATTGAGCTTTTAGCGGTCGGCAAAATAGCTAAATTGATCAGCAAAAAATGTGATATTGGTTAGCTTTAAAACTGATGTCACAGCAAATTTAATATATTTAGGTACAGCAATATTAAAAAAAACCGGTCAAGTGCGTGTCGGGCCACGCGCAGTGTAGGGTTCCGTATCCCATCTCAATAATGCGGATTCTGAGAAGAGGGCTTTTATGAACATTTATTTAACGATGGCTCAAAAATGTATATACTACCGGTTTCATACACCCTGACAACGTTATTTAAGTAGTTCCCAGTGAGGAATTTGTACTGCGCCAAGTACATTTTATAAGTTGGTCGATTGATACTCGTAAACTTGTAAAGCTTACTTAGCTCATATATACAACTACCGTGAATTTTTTCACGTATCCAAAAACAACCATTTGGCTGACTCTAACAAAATTTTGCACTTTAAAACCTAATATTTCACAAACGGATGCCTCAATCAAAAAACTGTTTTTACAAACAAACAAAAAATTTGGCAAGTCGTTCCTCTGTAATACCATTTGTCTATGGAATCCTTTGCCGGCGCACGTGTTTCCCAACTCCTATAGTCCCGGGTCTTTTAAGCGGGGCGTGAAACGGCATTTATGCAGGCCGTCATGAATGGGTGCGCTTGTTACCGTGCTTGTTCCACGGTGAGGAGCGCTCTCAATATTTTGGACTGTATCGGCTGCTTGCCATCAGGCAGGATGTCGTCACTATGACGAGTCAATATTAAAAAATATATATATATTAAAGCGTGGTATTAGAGATAAAGACTGAGCGTTTTTTTTTTTTTTTTTTTGGAGAGAGATTGCTGATTGCCGCTGCGGCATTTTCAGCTTCACCGGGCTTTTAGGGGGCGGCGAGGAACGTAAAGGGTCCCTCAAGCCGTGTGAAACGAATCACCTTCAGAGGTTATCTAGAGGGAACGGCATCGCGCACAGGTGCGCGTCCCCGTGCCCTACTAGATTCTCCGAAGGGTTCGGATCGGATCGGGGAGCGGAGCAACCCGAGGGCGCCTCTAAGGGCACGGACCTCGGCTCGGGTTGACCGGGCCGTGGAGGAGGAGAGAACCGACCAGGTACATGTCTGTACCTGGTGTAGAGCGAGTGTGAACCGGTTCTTCGTACCCTTGTTCTACGAGTACGGTGTCTTGGGCCTAAACTGGTGTGCATGTTTAGTGTATTCTGTAAATGTGTGCTGTCATTTAGAGGATCGGGCGGGGGGGCGTTCGCAACCGTTATGGGATCGTCGGGGTCATCTAGGACGTGCTTAGAACGCCTAGACATGAACCGTTTTGTTGGTGGAAGGCTTCCAACATTATAGTTGGCGGCCGCCACAACAAGCGGGTTAGGGTGGTGGGGGGCGTTATCAAAGTAACGTATGGTAACGTCCTTGATAAAGTCTTTGATAGTGGGAAGATCAAGATCGCGGTGGAGATCTACGTTGCGATAGTACCACGGGCAACCCGTGGCACCACGCATGAATCGGTTTTGTAGCGTTTGTAAACGATACAAATAGGAGGGCGCGCAGTGCGCGAAAACTACGCTTGCGTAAGTCATGACGGGGGACTGAGCGTTCCTTTACCAGCCGCTTGGACTAATAACATATTAGTCCATACCAGCAGTGTGCCATTCGATCACGTTAACTGATTACGTTAACTGATTACCGGAGAGTTTGCCGATTACCTCAGACGACATTTCCAGCTACACAGGGCTTGAATTAAATACATACCGCGCTTGAGGAACGCACACATCTCTCACGGACTCGAAACAGCTCGGAACAGTCCGAGTACAGCTGTTTCGAGATTCCGTGTCTGCGAGAGGGTGTAGAGGGTAGCCTAGGTGAGGTAGGCAAGGTGGTGACTGACTGGGATAAGCTTAAGGGAAGTTACTCGAGCCTACCGCCAGTGAGTCACTAAACCAAATCCCCGATGTCATTGCCTCGCCTCACGAGACAGAAAACGCCGTATCATAGCAGGACACTGTCCATTACCAATAAACACAAAAAATATAGAACACAACCACAACATGTAAAAAAAACAAAATAAAAATCTAAGTTAAAATTAACATCATGTACATGTTTCAATTTCCACAATGCCATACAGTACCACTACCACTTAGTACCAGTACTCTAGTAAATTTAAAAAATTGTTTAAGAAAAACAAAGTCAAACTATAGTAAATAATACTAAAATAAGATAAGTATGCTATATGATAAGGAAGTGAAAGTGCGCTTCCACTTTTCGGCCTTATCATCACTTAACATCAGGTTAGATGAAGGCCAAGTGCTTACCCATAAGATATTTTAAATAAATCTGAAGTAAATATAGGAAGAAAACTGCGTGAAAGGCGAACACGCGATCGTGCGACCTTTGTCTTTCTAGAATTCCAATTCTAGGTGGATGTTACTTATCCGCTCAACTGTCAATAACGTATAACAATGGTTAAATCAATTGTTAGCGACCAGTGGCCGGTCGTTCGACGCTGGAGGGAATAATTTTTTTTTTAAATGTGTTTCAGACATAAATAAACATTAATGCTTAGTAATAATGTTTTTGTATATAATTTTTGTATGTTGTGTTGTTACTTAGTATAACTATTTTCTTTGTGTATAACTATTTGTCTCCATAAATCATGAAAAATTCAAACACCTTATGAAGTTGGTTTAGGCTCTGAACTATTTGCCGTTGTCTTGTCAGGCTCCTAAGCACTATTAAATTAGCACTTCCTATGGGAAGCAAGCTGTGCGATAACGTTGCCATCAGATTGACACTGTTATCATTGATTAGTGTCTCATTCCAAATCAGTTTGATGAACCACGGAGCAATCATGGCCAGATCTGTTAATAAAAAACAAATGCTTTTCAATAAGGACGTTGACAACAACAAAAAATTATTTCAGCACATTAAAACAAATAAATGAAATCACGTAACAGTTCTCTAAGACATTGATCTATTTTTTATTAATAGACACTGAATTGACAAAGCAACATGGTCGTCATAAGCAAAATCGTTTTAACCGTTTGCTAAAAGTTTTTCTATTGACTCACCAATCAACTACCCAATTTTTAATAATACAGAGGTTGGATAGACTGTGTTATTATGATTGCTGTCATGGACAAACATGTCTGTGGTGTTGATTTTTATTCTTAAATTTGTTTTATGCCTAATATTAATGTGAAAAAAATAGTGGATTTTAAATCGTTAAGTATTCGTGAACGTCCATGAGTATTGGCAAATGAAACATAATATTATATAATTGTCACCCGTTAAAAAATACCTGATAAAGAACCTTGTGAAGAAGAAGCCACGTCTAAGAATTGTCATTACTTACCAATAGCTATGATGAAGAGTATTTCCAAAAAATAAACGGAAGTTGAGACTCGAACACGCCATCTTTCCCGATGCTTCTCAAAGCACACCGGTGCGGTCCCCAATATTTGTGCCATTCGCATAATACGATACAGTCCGCCCCACACAAAGCATTCAGATGATTCGTCGTTACCACTCTCCAAGGAATTGGACATAGATGCCTGTAGTACGCTCATGGTTACTGGAAAATTCACACACGCAACTAAATACCATATCATAATGATCGTCATCTCAGTTAAAAGATGTCCACTTCTGGACATCGGCCTCTCCCAAAAAAATTTAAGAGAGGCCTTTTGGGAGAACGGGTAATCACCCGTTCTGCGCTGCTCGCATCCAGCTACTGAGAAAGGACTAAGATTACCGGCATAGGCGAAGAGTTTCCAAGCTCAAGTGCTCCAAGCACAGTACATAGAACCACCAAATAAGGAGACCCACTGAAGGTAATCTCGGACCATCTCAAACAAGCCCGAGCGCTGTTGCGAGATTGTCCCGTGTGGGTTGTCCATGTGTGCGTTGCTCGAGCGCGTTTGTTAAAAGCTTACCTTCGGCTCTCTCCTTATTTTGTGATAGAACTGATGGTCGCTGGGGCGGAACAGTTCTCGAGTGGCGACCGCACTCAAGAAGACGCATTGTTGCTACATTTTTTTATATAAATTTGCCTTTTTACAATATTATTGCAGTAATTTAAGAATTTTAAGATGAATGATAAGTGATATTCTGGCATCATTAAGCATGATGTCGAAAGACAAAGTTGATGTTATCAATTTCTCGAAAAATATTTACCCATTTGCCCATCAACTGACTGTTTGCGAGATGCAGTTTCTTTGTAGCTTTCCGTACTGTTCTAAATACTGTTCAAATTGTGAGTAAATTATTTATATGACTACTTTTTGAACAATGGCAGCCATGTTTGAGTAACTAAAACAATAAAGAATATATCCTGTGCTCTTACAGAACAAACATAATTCTACTATCATTATGTTCTTCGGTTGTATTGATATTAGATAACATCAGATAATTTCAAATACAACAACAATAAGGGATAATTTCCTAGTTCCGTGTCAATATTATGTATTATTGCTATACCTATAAGCTTTAACTACATCGAACAACGTAACAAACGGTTTTAGAAAAAAAAAAAATTTACTTATTATTTTCAAGTGCTAATTGTACTGACCCGGCGGACTTCGTACCGTTTTGACAGTTTCCATGACAACAAACACATCATTTTGTATTGGAAAATGAAATTGTTGTTTTTGGTTTCATTGCCGTGGGGAAATCGGGATAAAAACTATCCTATGTGTTAATCCAGGTTATAAACTATATGTATGCTGAATTTTATCCAAATCCATCTATCCGTTGCAGCGTGAAAAAGCAACAAATATACACACATACACAAACTTTTGCATTTAGGCGCTGTGCAAACGTAGACACTTTTGTGTCTTATGTGGGATACAAGTTACCAGTGAATATGAAATTAGCCCTCACTGCGCAGACGTAGACACTTTTTGTGTCCAGTTACTTCCACCTGACACTAATCAAAAAAGGTTCGGTGTAGGTAACTGGACACACAATGTCATCAGTTGAAGACACAAGCAACATTAACAAACTTCCTTACAATTCTACTGAGCTGCGCAAACGGACGATGTAATCGATGTCCGTATCCTGTGTGCAACACAAACCACGCACACGTCCATCGTGAAAAAGGTTCATGAGACAAAAATAAGCACCGCATTGTTACCGCAACCGGCAACTGTGTCCAAGCGCCGCTACCGGAACCAGCAACTCGGTTTTCTGTAATGGTGTGCTTTGTCGGTAACAGAGTGTCCGATCGCCGTTACGGGTTCCAGCAACTCGGTTTCCTTGTATTGTGTGCCGTGTCGGTAACAAAAAGTGTCTACGTTTGCGCAGCGCCTTATAATACTAGCTGACCCGGTGGACTTTGTACCGCTTTGACAGTTTCCATAACAACAAAACAAATAAATCATTTTGTATTGGAAAAGGAATGTCAAAATGAAAAAGTCTGTAAAAATTTCAATAAAAATTATAAAAAACTACCAAATAGGTTCTATTCCCAACATCATTCATAATGAATGATGATATATAATGAATTGCTTAGCGTGCAACAATAAAATAAGCCGAGGGGAGGTTTTGGTCTGTGTTACGTGCAATGTTTGTTATTATAGTGAAAGTCTACTATTTTTTGTTTGTATGTATCTTGTTTAAGTAATGTTAAATTTTAAATGATGATATAGGGAACTATAAGTTTTTTTTATAATCAATTTTAGTTTAAATTTATAAATAATGTGTAACTTTTTGTTCCTAAATAAATAATAAAATAAAAATTAAAAAAAATTATATCCAATACCTAAGTAGTAAATTGTGGAACCAAATATAGAGAAAAGGTATGAGATGCATTCCCGTGGGAATATCGGGATAAAAACTATTCTATGTGTTAATCCAAGTATTAAACTATCTGTAAGTATGCCGAATTTCATCCAAATCCATTCGTACCTTGCAGCGAGAGTGAAGAAGCAACAAATATACTCACAAACTTTCGCATTTATAATATTAGTGTGATTAACAAAATTTAAATAGGGTCATCAAGTGATACACATGAAACTACTAATAGGTTCTCACCGATAGAAGTTACTTAATAATAATTAAAACTAGAAGCACTAAGCAACGCATTATTAACCTCGCTCAAACTATTAACGAGTTGGTATTACCGCAACAGAATATCTAGTTAAGAATATTATGTGGGTTCGAAGAACCGCTCGCTCAACATCCGCCTCGCTGATGGTACACTGGTATAGAAGAGGTCCAGCTCAAACTGCTTGCTAAGTAAGTTAAATTTGTCACGCGCACGCCATAAGTAACTATTCTGCCTATAATTGGTATTCGCTTTCGGTAAACAGAAGGTAGGGTTACTCCTAAAATTTCTTTGAGGAACTTTTAACGAGAGTTTAGCTAAAAGTTGGGGACAGTCTATCTTAGCCGAGGCAATTTTAAGCAGATAAGTTATATCAGCTATCTCGCGTCTTAGTTCAAGAGGTAAAAGGTGGTGTTTTATACATATATTTAGGTAGTTGGAGGATTTAAAAGTATCCTTTATACGGTAGCATAGGAATTTCAAAAATTTCTTTTGTATGTTCTCAAGACAAGTAATGTATACCTGGTAATTCGGGTTCCAGACTTGAGATGCATACTCCAGGTGACTTCTAACAAATGTGCAATATAATATTTTTAATGTTTTATACTCTCTCCTTAGATCTTAAGTAATTAAGAGCGCTCTCGATGGTGCAGCGGACCCGCTGGCTTATTAAGTTATTTATTTAAGTAAAATTTAAACACTGAAAAAAGACGACAACCTCAGGCGGGAATCGAACCACGCACCTTCCGCATTCCGGGCGGCTGCCTTAACCACTTGGCTACCGAGGTCTGGCTTTCACCCGTCGAAATTTTTCAGTGCTTGATGCTTATGTTTTTTAGTCAACATTGCTTCATCAATCTTAGAAGTTTTCACCTCTGAGATCCGAAAGAAATATTTTTACAAATATTTGAACATTCAGTTAAGATGAAGCTGCGTTATAGATAAGTGTTTTTTTTATATATTTTAGCGTTTTATTAACGCTTAAATATACTTAAGTAAAATTTAAACACTGAAAAATGACGACAACCTCAGGCGGGAATCGAACCACGCACCTTCCGCATTCCGGGCGGCTGCCTTAACCACTTGGCTACCGAGGTCTGGCTTTCACCCGTCGAAATTTTTCAGTGCTTGATGCTTATGTTTTTTAGTCAACATTGCTTCATCAATCTTAGAAGTTTTCACCTCTGAGATCCGAAAGAAATATTTTTACAAATATTTGAACATTCGGTTAAGATGAAGCTGCGTTATAGATAAGTGTTTTTTTTTTTCAGCATCAAGCACTGAAAAATTTCGACGGGTGAAAGCCAGACCTCGGTAGCCAAGTGGTTAAGGCAGCCGCCCGGAATGCGGAAGGTGCGTGGTTCGATTCCCGCCTGAGGTTGTCGTCTTTTTTCAGTGTTTAAATTTTACTTAAGTATATTTAAGCGTTAATAAAACGCTTAAATATATTTAAAAAAAAAAAAAAACACTTATCTATAACGCAGCTTCATCTTAACCGAATGTTCAAATATTTGTAAAAATATTTCTTTCGGATCTCAGAGGTGAAAACTTCTAAGATTGATGAAGCAATGTTGACTAAAAAACATAAGCATCAAGCACTGAAAAATTTCGACAGGTGAAAGCCAGACCTCGGTAGCCAAGTGGTTAAGGCAGCCGCCCGGAATGCGGAAGGTGCGTGGTTCGATTCCCGCCTGAGGTTGTCGTCTTTTTTCAGTGTTTAAATTTTACTTAAGTATATTTAAGCGTTAATAAAACGCTAAAATATATAAAAAAAAAAAAAAAAACACGTTAGTTATTTATTACCGAAAAAAGCAATCAGTTGCTAAATGCACAATGACAATCAATGTTTATGCCAATATTATTATTTTATATGTGTATTATTTATGGTTAAAGAATTTTATTATTTCTCATTAGAATTACAATAGGTATTCACTTATTGAGAAACAAATTTTACTTACTAATCTAAAATCACAATAAATCAACAATCGAGCACCTCTTAAACACGGTAGTTTTTTAAAAAACGTAATTCGTGGTGTACCGAATATAATATAATTCTCACAATGCTATGAATATTTTTTAATTTAACTCCTTATAGTTAATTTTTTTATGAAATTATACTTTTTTATTTTTATTTTTTATACTTAGCACGGCAAAAAGGCAAATGACTCCATACCACCTAATGTTTAGTGGAAATGGAGTCCAGACGCGAAGACAACTGGTGCAGCGTGAAAACAACGCAGCATTAGTCAACCTCACTCTGCCGGCCCACAACGTGCTCCTTCACGCCTCGTTTGAAGGACCCCATATCATAGAAAATAGAGAAAACGTGTGCTGGTAGACTATTCCATCTTTTGGAGGTGCGACAAAGAAACGAGTCACCAAATTTCTTTGTGCGCGATGGGATATGTGTGACAGTGAAGCGATGACTCCGGAGAGCAGCACGTGTACTCCTATGGAGAAAAGTAGAAGGTGGGATAAGGTCAAAAAGTTTTTCAGAGCACTCGCCGTGGTATAAGCGATAGAAGACGCTGAGTGACGCTATATCTCTACGCAATTGCAGGGGTTCGAGAATAGTGACCTCTGCATTGCCGGTAATGCGTACAGCGCGGCGCTGCAACCTGTCTCAGGCATCGAGAACTATTCTTTAAGCACTTAAATGTTTCTATTGCATAAGGTGTTTACTTTTAATCGTTTGCAGCATTATGTTACTTACTTTGTAAGAATGAATAAAAATATTTATGCGTTAGCAAATGTTGGTAAACCTATAAATAAAATTAAAAATGTCCAAACACATGTCTACTTGAAGACAGAAGCAATTCATTTGTATTGTGGTATACTCGTATGTGGTAGCATCCTATCAAGGCTCCTAATTGTTAAGAAAGAATACTTAAGAAAGTATATCTATACTCAAAACAAAGCTAGTGTAAAATCTGTGTTCTGATGTGAATTTCATCAGCTGTTTTGCGGTAGCAGGTGTCCCACAACCATACAGCAGAGACAGTTGAAAAACTCAACAGCGGACACCTCATCTTTTCTACACTAGTTTCAATTCCTGTACATCATCATACACTAACAATAAGGCTTCATTATTAGCACTTTTTATTTATTTATTTTAAGAGGTAACTAATGCTGAAATATTATTTTATTCTGGTAAACTTGAGAACGTCAGTAAACATTAAATTATCTGAAATTGAAACATTTAATTTTTCTATTTTTTTTTTCTATTAATCATACAAACATTATAATAACAATTGGACCCAAATGAGAGCCTTGTGGCACTCCAGTTGATAATATTATGTGACAGAAACGATTATGTTTCAATTTGTGATGAAGAAAGATTTGTGATACTTTAGTATTCGGACTAGACTATTTTTAAATCGATGGGCTAGACTTACAAAAAGGTATAAATGATATAATAAAGAATTACAATTTACATAAGCATCAAGCACTGAAAAATTTCGACGGGTGAAAGCCAGACCTCGGTAGCCAAGTGGTTAAGGCAGCCGCCCGGAATGCGGAAGGTGCGTGGTTCGATTCCCGCCTGAGGTTGTCGTCTTTTTTCAGTGTTTAAATTTTACTTAAGTATATTTAAGCGTTAATAAAACGCTAAAATATATAAAAAACACTTAATTACAATTTTATTAAATATATACCTTTTTTGCTTTTTTTTTTATCAAAAATCAGGGATAAAGAAAAGTATATCTTTTTTTAAAACATTTATTATCTCCAATACATGAATTGCAAAACATTGTGTAGGCACTGAGCAGGTTATTGAAATCAATAAGGGTGAGCAAGGCGTTGTTCAGCTTTTTCATGAAGAGGACGAGAGATTGTTGCATATTTCAGCTTCCACAGTGAAGTACAAAGGTGTAAATTCTTTTAACAATACATTTACGAATCAGGTTGTTGAGATAGGAAGAAGTAGTAAAAATTCATATATTATTAAATACAAACAGCAAGACGAGAACCACCACGAGGACCGCCAGTCTGGACGCTTAGTTGCCAGCATTTCCCATAGATTCAAACTGGACGACAATGACAAGGTAACTGATGACGTTCGTGGTCATCTGAAACATACATATTATAAGTCTGTAATACTGTCCCACTGTCCCACTGCTGAGTAAAGACCTCATTGAATTCAAGTCTTTCGCGAGTTGATGGGTAATTGGCTTAACATCACCACACTTGGCGAATGCGAGTTGGTATTAGAACACAAATCAAAATCCGAAACACACTTTGCCCGAAATGTTAATTGAACACAGGACCTCTAGATATTCCACAATTACGGTTTGCAGCTCGTGGTTGCTTGCTTGGCTTTTCACTCCTTTCTCTACTCGTGCTTACCATAATGAGTGCCAAGTGCGAGTTTCATTCAGTATTTATCAGGTTAACCTTAATTTTTTTCCCATTTCCTATCTGCCGTGGCTGCACAGCCTTTATCAGACGTGGTCCAGGCTTAAGGGTTTTGGGTACAATTCCACTGAACAGCACCGTGTTGATAAATAGAAGCTGGTTAGTTTCTCTGGTGTAGGTTAAGTATTTGCGATCTTTTGAGGTTACATTGTCCTTTGTGTTTAAGAGGCTCCTAGCCAGTTCGTTGGTATGTTTATTAAGCCTTAAGGTCATCCTTACATACCCATCAAAAAATTTGAATACTCATTTCTTGGTCGCACTTTCAAAAGATGGTATAGTCTATCATATCAGCACACGTTTTTCATCCTTTTTATGACATGGGGCCCTTCAAACGAGGCGTGAAGTGGCACTTGTGGACCGGCAGGGTGAGGGTGACTGATGCTGCGCAATTTTCACGCTGCAGCAGTTTTCGCGTCTGGACTACATTTCCACTTAACATCAGGTGGAGCGGAGTCATTCGCCGTGCATAGCTTTAAAAAAACTAAACACAATTAGTATGGCAAAATTGCAACTCGCCTTGTTTGTCACTAGGAGGCGCTGCTTCAAACCCAATACTAACTTTCGTTTTCGTAAACGTAATCAAATAAATACGGATAGTAAACAAAACTCACACTACGGCACCGTCCTCGTCAACGTGATCGAAAGGTGAACAGGTAAAACTAACACTTATTACTGACTGACGAAGACCAAATATACGAGAGTACGTAGTACTCACTAATATACTGTACTAGGGTGGTTGTAGGGTGGTAGCGCCGGAGTCCGAAAGAAACCATTTTTGTTATTTAATCATTAAAAAATAGTGGTCAGCAACTGATTTTAGCCTTTATCAACAATTGAATACAACACAATTTTATTTACAAAAAAAAACCATTTAAATCTTTGTTTTTTCTAACCATAAAAACTAGGTCGAACCATTCTGCTACTACGATATATTGTAAGTCATAATAATACCACAGTCTATATAACAGTACATTATTAGTTCATGGAAGGTGCTGCTTCAACGCCGTACAAATTTTCGTATTCGTTAATGTTTGAATGGGGAGGTGAACCAGCCCGATCCTCTAAATTCCACTACATATTTACAGAATAAAATAAACATGCACACTACTTTAGACCCAAGACACTGTACTCGTAGAACAAGGGTACGAAGAACCGGTTCACACGCGCTTTACACCAGGTACAGATATGTACCTGGGCGCTTCCTCTTCCACCACGGCCCGGTCAACCCGAGCCGAGGTCCGAGCCTTTAGAAGCGCCCTCGGGTTACTCCGCTCCCCGATCATCCGATCCGAACCCTTCGGAGAAACTAGTAGGGCACGGGGACGCGCACTAGTGCGCGATGCCGTTCCCTCTATAAAACATCCGAAGGTGATTCGTTTCACACGGCTTGAGGGGGACCCTTTAGGTTCCTTGCCACCCCCAAAAAAGCCCTGTGAAGCTGAAAATGCCGTCTAAAGCAATCAGCAATCACTCTCCAAAAAAAGGAGGTGAATATAATTTGTTTTAGTTTTGTTTACTATCCGTATTCTTTCGAATATGTTTACGATAACAAAAAATAGTATGGCATTGAAGCAGCGCCTCCTGGCGACATACGAGAAGAGTCAAAATTTTGCCATACCAATTTTCGTTTTATTTCACGTGATCGAATGGTGAATGAAACTAGTGCTAGGGACTCTAGGCGTCTTGATTCTAACGTCACTTACCGTTAATATGAGTGAGCGGGACAACGTGAATATTCCCATTGGAGAGTAAGCCACTCTGTTTAACGTAAGGTACTGGGAAAACTTTTTGAGCTCAACAGAGATGGGCAGGTCGGTGTACTTGTTGACCAGCCTGGTGACTAGATGGTTGGTACGGTCGATCTGGTGATAAAGACAAGATTAAAAGCCTCTTCACACTAGCGTTTGTTGTTGGCGTTTGATAATGTTTAGCCCACAGAACACGGAAAATGTGGTTGCTTCCGCCGCGACAACATCAATCGCCCTTTGATGGAAGAACATCATACAACTACGCGTCTAATTTTGTAGTTGAATAGTTGTGGCGTTTAAACATTCATCATTTTTTTTTGAGAGAGATTGCTGATTGTTGCTGCGGCATTTTCAGCTTCACCGGGCTTTTTTGGAGGCGGCGAGGAACGTAAAGGGTCCCTCAAGCCGTGTGAAACGAATCACCTTCAGAGGTTATCTAGAGGGAACGGCATCGCGCACTAGTGCGCGTCCCCGTGCCCTACTAGATTCTCCGAAGGGTTCGGATCGGATCGGGGAGCGGAGCAACCCGAGGGCGCCTCTAAAGGCACGGACCTCGGCTCTGGTTGACCAGGCCGTGGAGGAGGAGAGAACCGCCCAGGTACATGTCTGTACCTGGTGTAGAGCGAGTGTGAACCGGTTCTTCGTACCCTTGTTCTACGAGTACGGTGTCTTGGGCCTAAACTGGTGTGCATGTTTAGTGTATTCTGTAAATGTGTGCTGTCATTTAGAGGATCGGGCGGGGGGGCGTTCGCAACTGTTATGGGATCGTCGGGGTCATCTAGGACGTGCTTAGGACGCCTAGACATGAACCGTTTTGTTGGTGGAAGGCTTCCAACATTATAGTTGGCGGCCGCCACAACAAGCGGGTTAGGGTGGTGGGGGGCGTTATCAAAGTAACGTATGGAAACGTCTTTGATAAAATCTTTGATAGTGGGAAGATCAAGATCGCGGTGGAGATCTACATTGCGATAGTACCACGGGCAACCCGTGGCACCATGCATGAAGCGGTTTTGGAGGGTTTGTAATCGATACAAATAGGAGTGCGCAGTGTGCGCGAAAGCTACGCTAGCGTAAGTCATGACGGGGCGGATGCAGGCTTTGTAAATTGTCGTCTTATGTCTAAGAGACATTTTACTCCACCTGCCTATAAGGTGGAATAACCGACCTAATATAAACGCGGCCCTGTTACGGACGATTTTAAGGTGAGGCGCAAACGTCAACCTTCTATCGAGGGTGACACCGAGATATTTCACCTGCTTTACCCAAGGGATAGCACGGTCAAATAGACGTATAGGAGGGCGACGATCGTCGTTACCTCGAGAAAAGAACACTGCGGCACTTTTCTCGGGGTTAATTTCGATCCGCCATTTACGAAACCAAACGCCGAGGGTGTTGGCGGCCGTTTGGAGTCGGTTGGAAACCGCGACTTTATCTCTACCAGAGGAATATAGCGCGGTGTCATCCGCGAATAGAGCTAGCTCTACGCGTGGGGTCTTCGGAATGTCGTTTGCGTAAAGCGCAAACAGGATTGGGGAGAGCACGGATCCCTGCGGAACGCCGGCTCGAATGGGACGAGGGGTGGAGAGCGTTCCTTCGACGCGGAAGCGAAAGGAGCGATCCGACAAATAGTCTCGTAAGATGTGCACGAGTCTGTCTGGCACGCCAAATTGGTAAAGCTTATAAATTAAGCCGTTGTGCCAAACTTGGACGGGTGCCCGTACTCCGGTGCCCTTGCGACGGGCCCTTTTATTGAGGCCGGATAGAATATGCTCCGTGAGGCGGTGCAATTGATGGGTGCACGAGTGTTTGGGGCGAAACCCAAACTGCTCGTCTATGAGGATATTGTTAGAGGACACAAAGTCCTTTAAGCGGGATACTAGAACGCGTTCATACAGTTTTCCCAGCGATTTGAGAAGACTGATGGGGCGATAACTAGAAGGGGCGTTACGCGGTTTACCGGGTTTATGGATACCTATGACAACCGCATCTTTCCACGCAGCGGGAAAGATTGCGTTTGACATGGCGCTATTGAAGATAGCTACTATTAAAAGGATAAGCTGAGCGGGTAAGATCTTAAGGATCTTATTTGAGATGCCGTCTGCCCCGGGGGCACTACGGGGTTTGAGTCGTCTAATGAGCGTTTGCACCTCATCCTCCGTAACAGGCGGGAGGGTTGCGGTCAGGGGGAGGGACGAGAGTCTATCTACTTCCCTATCGACCATGTCTACATGGTCCTGAGGGAGAGCATGGAGGGAGTCCATGGGAGAGTGCTAGGCGAGCATTGAGACTCGAGACTGTCGGCGAGGCATTCGGCTTTCTCGTCGCCGTCAAAGGTGATCGAGTTGTCGGGTTTGTTAAGCGGGGGCATAGACGTGACTGAATCCGACTTAAAGGTTCTCGCCAAGTTCCAATAAGCTTGGTGAGATGGCGAGATCTCTTTAAGTAGGCCATCCCAATTCGTACCGCGGAGCTCTTGAATGCGCTCTTTAGCAGCGCGATGCAAAGAGCGCATACGAATTCGGTTGTCCGAAGTGGGATAGGAGTCGTAAGCGCGCGTGGCGGCGTTCTTAGCCCTCAACAGTTGCCTCACATCGTCCGGCAGTTTGAAGCGATGGTCACCCGTCGCAACAACCCGCCGCCGGGACGATTAGCTTATAGCGTTAGTGAGATGACTACTGAGGGCGTCGACCGCAGCCACTGTCTCGTGAGGCGAGACAATGCTATCGGGGATTTGGTTTAGTGACTCACTGGCGGTAGGCTCGAGTAATTTCTCAAGCTTATCCCAGTCAGTCACCACCTTAATAACGGGGGTGGGGTCGGTGGGGGGGCCTTACTGTAAAACCACCGGCCTATGGTCGGAGGAGAGCGCGTGGATCGTTTCTATGGAACGCAACCGTAAAGTTACGTTCCTTAGCAACGCCATATCTAGCGGGTTGGGGGAGTAATTGTCCACTAATGGATAGTGAGTGGGCTCCATAGGCACTACGATATCGAAGAGCATCGACTCAGCGAGATGGCTCATCACCCGACCGTTACGGTTGGTTGAGTTGCAACTCCACTGAACGTGTTTGCTATTGAAATCGCCGGCAATAATGACGGCGCTATCCATAGCAAACAGCGCCTCGAGATCGGGTTGCGTGAGAAGCTTATTAGGGGACAGATACGCGGACGCAATAGTGATAGACGGGTGGCCCGTCATGCCTAGCCGACAGACCGATACCTCAATATCGGATAGCTGCGGGGGATCGAGCGGGACACAATGAAGCGACCGCTTGTAATAGATAAGAGTGCCGCCACCGCGGCCGACTCTATCATTACGGACAAGGTTGTAGTTAGCCATGCGAGGGTCTCGGATGGATGGTTTTAGGAACGTTTCCTGTACAAGAAAAACGTCGACGGCGTGTTCGGTTAGAAAATCGGACACCTCGTCGCGTTGACTACTGAGACCGTTCGCGTTGAAAAACGCAACCGTAAGAGAGCGGGGCTTAATTCTTTGGGAGGGCGTATTATTCATTTTGAATCTTTAAGAGAGTCAAGAAGGGACGTGATCTTGTCCAATAGGGGATCGTGATCGTGAAAGATTGTCGCTATGATCATAGCGGGACAAGCGTCGGGGGAAGAGGCGGCTTCGCGCAACTTTCTTTCCACCTCTGCGATCTCGTCCTTGTAACGATAAATCTTTACAAGATCGACAACCGTAGAGAGGGAAGAGAAGGTTACCGGAATGGAACCTACAGTCGCGGCAAACGGATGTTGCGCGCGAGTTTTGGGTGAAGTGACTGCCTTAGGTGCGGGGGTTTGCCGTTTAGGCTTGCTGGGCTGGGCCTTAGGGGCCTTGGTTTTAGTGGCCTTGGCGTTAGGGGCCTTGGCCTTTAGGGCTACGGCCTGAGGGGCCTCGGGAAAGCTTAGCTCCATTGGAGTTTCAGCCGGAGGTGGCGGTGGGACACGAGCCGGGCCAGTCACGGGAAAGTCGACTAGCGAGTCTGACGCGGGGGCTTTAGCCGCGGGCTGGGAAGCCCGCGGGGTGGCCCACGGATTGCGGGGCGGTGGTAAGGGGGCCGCGGGGCGGAGCGAGACTTTCGCGATCGCTGAAGGCGGCGGAGCTCGAGTCGCGGGGTTAGGGCGCGGTCCCGTCCTGCGGGTTGCGTTACTACGCGGAGCTCTGGGGCAGCCGTGATAATTCGCGGTGTGTCCCAAAGCGCTGCAGTTCACACAACCGGGCGGGTCGTCGGAGACCGGCGCCGGCGCTTTAGGCCTTGAGCACGCTTCCGTGGCGTGGTCGCCCAAGCACTTAACGCACCGGGGACAGGCAAAGCAGTTACGGGCGGCATGCCCGTAACGTTGGCATTTGTGGCATTGACCTACAATGCCACGCTTGTGGGGGGTCTCAATCGAAAGGCGATCGAAACCTTCGATCGTCTTAACATTGAAAATGGACTTACCCTCGGGGTATTTTCTAAATTTGCCTTTAGGAGGCTTAACGGAGCTTTGTCCTTGCCGAGCATACGGGTCACGTCAAGGACGGGGTAGCCTTGCGACTTAAGGTCGTCAAGGACTATTTTTGGGTCCCAATCCGTGGGAAGGCCGCGGATTACGACTGATAGTACTCGCTCCCCGGGGAGCGAGTACGTATGGAAAGGCACGTTATCATTGCGTAGGAACGCCGTGCAAAGTCGGAAGTCGGTCGTGGTAGCGAGCTCTACCATGACCATCTCTGGATCGCTTTTAGCGCCTTTAATAAGGCATATTCTTAATGGGATAACGTTATGTCGCGCCTTCAGTGAATGCGAAATCTCGTTGAAGTCTTTTGTCGTTTGGATAAAGATTGGAGGGGGCTTTATGTCCTTGCGCGGCTGGCTCGGCTCGGGCCTAGGGGAGCAAGGACGTGAGGAAGGCGCGCTATTCGCTTTAGCGGCCTTAGGCGGAGGGACAGAGGCAGGGGCACTTGCGGGTCCGTTTCCCTTTGCGGGTGACGGTCTCGAATTCCGAGTCCGATGTAACTACATCGGGATCGGAGTCCGAGATGGGAGGTATATCCTGTCTCGCATCGGAGGTGGAGGGACAAACCTCCATCTCAAATTCGGGACCGGACGGGGACAAGGGTTGGCCCAACCTAATGATGGGCCTAACATCGGGACACGCGTTGGACGTGGGAGCTACGGAAGCGGCGGGCGCTTGGGCGGGTTTCACATAAGGCGAGTAACGCGGGGAGGGCGCGGGGGAGGGCTTTTGTGGATTGTGGGCTATCTTAAGGACATTGAATACCTCGGGGTGATTTTGCCCTATCAAGGACTCGATCACCTCGAGCTCCATCCTAGCGCACGGTTTAAGACCATGCACTAAGATGCGTGTGTAATGTCAGACCCTCCCCGTCACAGACAGGGAGGCGTGAGTAAGAAAGGAGCCTACTGCCTGAATGGCCCTAGGTGTTGTCATCCGGTGAAAATCAATTCACCGTAGGGTGTGTACCTAAATTGGTTAGTGTTAAGAATAGTTCTGAGTTGACTAGGAGATCCCCCAAGGCCAACTTTGCCAGAACTCTTCCGGAGTGTTTTCCCCCCAGGAGGGTCAGGAGGGCAGCCGGGTCAATGCCCCAACTGGCTTCGTTGGCACCGTTAAGTATCCACCAGTTGGCTACTAAGCGTAGTTTTCCAAGACAACTACCGTTGTGAAACAGTGAAGGAGCGCTCCCGCAATGAAAATTGCGTCGAGAGCGCTATACGCGACGTACTATGCACCGGAGCCTTACCGGTACACAGTAAAAGGAACCGAGACAAACAAACGGAACGCGACCGAGCGCGCGACAGAGCACGAGCGAGACGTGCGTCCTGCGCGACGAGCGAAACGAGAATGAACATTCATTCAGACGTATTTATTGTCAAAGTAATTTTAAGTAAAACATTGTCACTGATTTGTTGTTCTTTTGTTAGCACTTTAGAAATAAATTAATATTACAAAATGGCTGCTATATAGTATAGATTTTACAATATCTCTCTCTCTCTCTCTCCACAACGTAAAAATATGTGAAAACATACAGAAATTTAGTGTAGCGGTTAACGTACTTCTGTCGATGTTCTGTAGCTACATTCGAAAGAGTTCACGTACCACAAGCCATACGTACTGACATAGGTGAGAAATGTCACAAGGTTGTATACCGATGTCCACTTTACAACTGAAACCAAATGATTGCATCAGGCACTTACACCAATTGTGATTATTATATTAGTTAGTTATAAAAAAGTTCCGTGCTTTGGAAGGCACGTAAAGTCTTTTTTGTTTTGAGAAAGTTTGCTTATTGCCACTGGACGTGTTCAGCTTCACCGGGCTTTTATGGGGGCGTCAAGAAACTTAAAGGGTTCCTCAAGCCGTGTGAAACGAATCTGTCAGCGGTTTTCTAGAGGGAACAGCATCACGCACTAGTCACGCAGTAGTCCCCGTCCCCTACCAGATTCTCCGAGGGGTTTGGATCGGATCGAAACACGTTAAGCCGTTGGTTCCGTCTGCAGCAGTCGTTAACAACCACCAATCCGCACTGGGCGCGCGTGGTGGCAGAGGGCTGTGGTGTTTCCATAGGAAAGGCTCGTTCCTCAGCCAATCAGAGCTACTATTGCTAAGCTAGATTTCCTTAAAAATATGTAGCAATGGAGTGCTCCCCTTTTAAACACATTCGCCCAAGTACAGTAGAAATCTGAAATGATTTAGTCAAAAACATCATCAACATTCACCTTGTAAAATATTCAAGGAGTGTGTTGTGATAGATAGGTTAGGTTAGGGTATGATACTTCAATGGGGACACCAGAAAAAACAAATGCTATAAGTCTCAAATCGACGGTCTTTATAGAAACAGCACTTTGCCCGCGACTTCGTCCGCGTTGATTACGTATTTTTCTGTATATAATGAACACCAAATTTTTTTATCAAAATAAAATAAATCCTATACTACCCGCTAGGACTGTATCATTCTATCAGTGAAATATTTTTTGGAATTGAAGTAGTTGAAGTAGTTTCAGAGATTACCCTTCCTAGAACCAACAAAATCACAAATCACCTTTTCAATAATATGATAGTTCATAAATTTTATAAAAAATCCACGTTGCATGCCGTGACAGCCTCCTATTGAGACCACACATGTTCTATCTGATTCTTGCTTGAATTTGTGTTTTTCTTGTTGATCTTGTTGGTTGTCCTAATAAATTATTACCTAATATTAATAAATAAAGAATTAGGACATTTTAAAATCGGAGTAAACAATATACTTACATAGTATCATGGCTATAAAATAAATCAACTTGAGGAAATGCATGAAGCTGACCATAAGGAAGATCAGCAGATCCAGTCCGAAGGCGGAGTCTAGCAGTAGCACAATGTCACATAAAGAGACAAACATCAGAGAGAGATGGCGAATCGATTCGTCGATCGTCACCGATTCATTGTATCCTGGAATATCGAAATCATCATCATCATCATCTCAGCACGTGCACTTTGGCATGGCAGCTGGAGCCAAGGGTCCCGCTGGCTTTTCAAGGGTATCACGGGATCCTGAGCCCGCTGCTTTGTATGCCTTCGCTGACGTCTCCGGAGGAGCTCGATGGCGCAGTGGTTAATGCGCCCGGTCTGCGAGTGCTAAGGTTAAGCAGTTTTAATTAACAAGCTTAATGCGTACATAGGTAACGCGCGCGTGTGTTAAGCTTACCTAAGGTCTCCTTATTTTCAAGCATCAAGTTTCAAGCAGCATTATTGTAAGTTATGTTATTGCAGTAGTAAAAAGTACGTTATCTAATGCGGTTTTCCCAGTCCGCTTATAACGGTTACTTAGCTTACCAAGTATAACGTTACCTTCTTCGTATAATAGAGTTAACTTTACCAAATTTGTAACGTTATTCAAATGACTGGTATTATACTCACTCGGTTTGCGTAATTGATTTAGAGGAATTTGCAAAATATTATCCAGCTGGTCATTGATTGCTTTAAAGGTTGAATGCACCTCTGTCGCTATCCAAGTGAACAAAGTTATTATTATTAATACATCCCATTGACAATTGTTATATATTGTGTATTGGTAAATGTTTTCCACTGAAATAAGTAAACGTAAGTACTATAAGTACTAATTAATCTTCGTTCCAATCGGCCATCCGTGTTTTTTGTTGAGAGAGTTTCCTGATTGCCACCACGGCATTTTCAGCTTCATCGGGCTTTTTTGGGGGCGGCGAGAAACTTAAAGGGTTACTCAAACCGTGTGAAACGAAGCACCGTCAGAGGTTTTCTAGAGAGTACAGCATCACGCACTAGTGCGTGTCCCTGTGCCCTACTAGATTCTCCGAGGGGTTCGGATCGGATCGGGTGTTCCTTCGTGCTTCGGAAGGCAAGTAAAGTCGTTGATCCCGGCTGCATTAGCAGTCTTTAACAACCACCAATCCGCAATACGCTCGCGTGGTGGTTTATGACCGGCCTTCCTATTTAACCACAGGGAAGGCTCGTGCCCCAGCAGTGGGGACATAAAAACGAACTGGAATGATCATCATGCACTGCGGATGATGCTGTTAAGTGATGAGTGGCGTAACATACGACCAGCACTACGAGCGAATCAGAGTGCCTAGTGTGAGTTTCATTTAACATTCGATCACGTTAACGAAAACGAGAATTAGTATGGCATTGAAGCAGTGCTTCCTGGCCAGATACGAGAAGAGTTAAAATCTTGCCATACACATTTTCGTTTTCGTAAACGTATTCGAATGAATACGGACAGTAAACAAAACTGACAGTAGGGGTTTTGTAACTTGTGAATTGGCAAAGTGAGAACAGCAAGTGAGGCAAAATCCAGCTCTTGAGATGTCTTCACATCTGCCCCCGATTCACATAACAAAAACCGTAACAATATCGCAGCAACCATTTTTGTTTTCCCAGTCGTTCGAACGAAGTAACAACCAACCGTATTCAAATCTACCGTATACGGTTGGTTGGAACTTAGATCGAACAACTTTGTAATCGGATGTTAGTATGAAAATGGTTTCAACGACAAAGTTTCGTTACGAGAATCAGAGTGCCTAGTGTGAGTTTTGCTTACTATACGTATTCATTCGATTACGAAAACGAAAATTTGTATGGATTTTTTTAAATTCTTCTCGTATGTCGCCAAGAGGCGCTGCTTCAATGCCATACTAATTCTCGTTTTCGTTAACGTGATCTAATAACGGATGAAACTCGCACTAGCCACCCTGGTCACTGGGCTTCGCATTGTTTGGCGTAACATCAGGTTTGTCCAGTCAATAATAAAAATATAAAAATCAAACCGAAACGAGCTCTGACAGTCGTTTTACTTAAAATAGCTTTGAATTGCCTGTTGGTCTAGTGGTTAAAACCACCGGTTTAGACCCAGAGGTCTCGGGTTAAATTCCCAGCGGGGTTACATGTTTGTGTACTCGGTTTGGTTGGCGGTAGGACTTGTTTGCCCGCCTGGCTAACTACCACCATCTTACCTAAATATGTCGCCATAACATCAGTGTTTATAGCATTGTTGTGTTTCGGTAGCTAGAGATAAGATAGCCAGTATCTCAGTAGTTGAGGATTCCGGGCGAAGTGCGCTTCAACCTTCGGCCTCATCATCACTAAACATCAAGTGAGATGAAGGCCAAGTGCTTACCCGTAAGATATAAAAAAAAAACGTTTTACTTATTTTCCCATTTACCGACAAACTGCTCTACAGTTTGGCAGAATTATATACTGTTTTAAAAGTACTTATGAATTATCTAAATAAAAAATAAATAAAAAATATAAAAAAATACTTACACGTAAGGTATTGTTCGATAATTATTGGTTTGCTAAACACTACGAAACCACTAATGGTGGCAAACAAAATTGCCATCCCGCTAAGGCATAATAAAGCGAAATCTTTTTCGGTCGATTTGCGGTACACATCGAAGAAAGTTGTTTGTACCTAAAAACAATCAGTTGTTATTTTTTTAATCTGCATGCTATATAGTTACAAGACGAAATTTGGCTATCATTTAAACGGTCAGCCAAATAAAGAGGTTTTTGTCAACTCCAAAATGTAATTTGTCAGCAAATTTGATTGAATTGAGCTTTTAGCGGTCGGCAAAATAGCTAAATTGATCAGCAAAAAATGTGATATTGGTTAGCTTTAAAACTGATGTCACAGAAAATTAAATATATTTAGGTACAAAAACACAAATGTTGAAAAAATTTCCACGAGCAGGATTTGAACCTGCACCCTTCTGACATACCGGGTCAGGTGCTCTTCCAATTGAGCTATCGTGGTTCTAACCAACCCGCCGAAATTATTCAACACTATTTACTTTTTTTTTTTTTACTTTGAAAGCCAAAGGCGCCAATTCAATGTCAACAAGTACCGTCATTAACATCTGATCATAATATTTTTACAAATACTAAAGATCAGTTAAGAAGTAGGCAAGCTATTTATAAAATGTTTTTGTTTTGTTTATATAATTTTAACGCAAATTTTATAATTACAAAAACACAAATGTTGAAAAAATTTCCACGAGCAGGATTTGAACCTGCACCCTTCTGACATACCGGGTCAGGTGCTCTTCCAATTGAGCTATCGTGGTTCTAACCAACCCGCCGAAATTATTCAATTATAATTACTTTTTTTTTTTTTACTTTGAAAGCCAAAGGCGCCAATTCAATGTCAACAAGTACCGTCATTAACATCTGATCATAATATTTTTACAAATACTAAAGATCAGTTAAGAAGTAGGCAAGCTATTTATAAAATGTTTTTGTTTTGTTTATATAATTTTAACGCAAATTTTATAATTACAAAAACACAAAAAAAAAAAAGTAAATAGTGTTGAATAATTTCGGCGGGTTGGTTAGAACCACGATAGCTCAATTGGAAGAGCACCTGACCCGGTATGTCAGAAGGGTGCAGGTTCAAATCCTGCTCGTGGAAATTTTTATCAACATTTGTGTTTTTGTAATTATAAAATTTGCGTTAAAATTATATAAACAAAACAAAAACATTTTATATTTAGGTACAGCAATATTAAAAAAAACCGGCAAAGTGCGTGTCGGGCCACGCGCAGTGTAGGGTTCCGTATCCCATCTCAATAATGCGGACTCTGAGAAGAGGGTTTTTATGAACATTTATTTAACGATGGCTCAATACCATAATGTATATACTACCGGTTTCATACACCTGACAATGTTATTTAAGTAGTTCCCAATGAGGAATTTGTACTGCGCCAATTTTATAAGTTGGTCGATTGATACTCGTAAACTTGTAAAGCTTACTTAGCTGTGATAGTTTTCCTTTTAACTTCGTCATATATACAACTACCGTGAATTTTTTCACGTATCCAAAAACAACCATTTGGCTTACTCTAACAAAATTTTGCACTTTAAAACCTAATATTTCACAAACGGATGCCTCAATCAAAAAACTGTTTTTACAAACAAACAAAAAATTTAGCAAGTCGTTCCTCTGTAAGACCATTTGTCTCTGGAATCCTTTGCCGGCGCACGTGACGAGTCAATATTAGAAAATATATATATTAAAGCGTGGTATTAGAGATGAAGACTGAGCGTTCCTTTACCAGCCGCTTGGAATAATAACATATTAGTCCATATCAGCAGTGTGCCATTCGATCACGTTAACCGATTACCGGAGAGTTTGCCGATTACCTCAGACGACCTTTCCAGCTACACCGGGCTTGAATTTAATACATACCGCGCTCGAGGAACGCACACATCTCTCACGGACTCGAAACAGCTCGGAACAGTCCGAGTACAGCTGTTTCGAGATTCCGTGTCTGCGAGAGGGTGTAGAGGGTAGCCTAGGTGAGGTAGGCAAGGTGGTGACTGACTGGGATAAGCTTAAAGGGAAATTACTCGAACCTACCGCCAGTGAGTCACTAAACCAAATCCTCGATGTCATTGCCTCGCCTCACGAGACAGAAAACGCCCTATCATAGCAGGACACTGTCCATTACCAATAAACACAAAAAATATAGAACACAACCATAACATGTAAAAAAAACAAAATAAAAATCTAAGTTAAAATTAACATCATGTACATGTTTCAATTTCCACAATGCCATACAGTACCACTACCACTCAGTACCAGTACTCTAGTAAATTTAAAAAATTGTTTAAGAAAAACAAAGTCAAACTATAGTGAATAATACTAAAATAAGATAAGTATGCTATATGATAAGGAAGTGAAAGTGCGCTTCCACTTTTCGGCCTTATCATCACTTAACATCAGGTTAGATGAAGGCCAAGTGCTTACCCATAAGATATTTTAAATAAATCTGAAGTAAAGATAGGAAGAAAACTGCGTGAAAAGCGAACAAAGCGATCGTGCGACCTTTGTCTTTCTAGAATTCTGATTCTCCCAATTCTAGCTGGATGTTACTTATCCACTCAACTGTCAATAACATATAACAATGGTTAAATCAATTGTTAGCGACCAATTTTATTATTTTTACTATTGATTATTACAAAAATCTACCTAAATACAAAAAGCGTTAACATCAGTGAAGGGGCTTTGTTGGGTGTTCTTATGTATCCTTATTATTATTATATAAAATTAGTACAAGTAAATGTTAAAAATGGATAGTAAGTTGTCGATTTATTATCAGAACTGCAGGGGTTTACGTACAAAACTCAATTTACTTTATATGAATGTCCTATCGGAATCGTACGATATTATTATTTTGACTGAGACCTGGCTGGTGCCTTCAATATTGGATGGATCAATCATGGACAATCGATATATGATATTTCGCTGCGATCGTAACTTGGAGGCAACCGGGAAACAGGACGGTGCAGGCGTATTGATAGCTGTGCGCCGCGGCCTCACAGCGCGTCGACATGAGCTTTGCTCGGGCGATGCTGGCGGGTCTGCTGGCGAGTCCGTCTCCCACACTTTGCCACCTAATATTGACTATGTACTGGTACGTCTCCTATCAAATACTCATAACCATTTTAACACTATATGTGCACTTTATATCCCTCCCCGCCAGACGTCGCACACTTACAAGCAATTTTTAAACGCACTTCAAAACGCAATATCTATGGAAATGATTGATAACCTATATATAATTGGTGATTTTAACGTACCATCGCTCCAATGGGAGTCAAATAGAGATTCAATTGTGGCTCCTGTGTTAACCAAACATAGTAGTGACATAGATTGTTACATTGTTAACTTTATTTCATATCTGCAATCATTCCAATTTAATGTTAACAAAAACAGCAGTAAAAATATATTAGATCTTTTTATTTCTAACTCATTAGACTGTGAAATTGAAGTGGTAGTTTCGCCTTTGTTGCCCATTGACAATCATCACCCCCCTTTTATAGCAACAGTACCTCTTAATGTTAAAAATACACATATTACAGAAAATAAAGTTCCCCGATTTAGGTTCTTCGAGGGCGACTACCATTCGATTAATGAGGACATTAATGCTATTAATTGGAATGAGGTATTACACGTTCTCGCCGCCGAAGAAGCTGTCAATGCGTTCTATGAGCTTATATACCAAATAATTGCTAAGCACGTTCCATTAAGGCCTGTGAAGTCTAAAGAATTTCCAACTTGGTTTAGTCGTCCACTTATACACATTTTTAAAAATAAGGAAAAGGCATGGGTTAGGTGGAAAAAATCTGGTAATATATCGGACTATGAGATCTTTTCTTTATACCGACGCAGATTTAAAAATAATGCTGATGAATGTTTTAATAATTATATTAACACGGTAGAGAAAAGTATACGTCATGATATAAAAGCATTTTGGTCCTATGTCCGCAAGCATAATGACGTGGGTGGCATTCCGGATGTCATGTCCTTTAATAATATAAAGTCAGACAATCCTGAGCAAATATGTAACTTGTTCAGCAGTTTTTTTAGTTCCGTTTTTGAGGCGAATACAATCGACAACTTTGATATGAACTCCGTACAGACTGAGAATTGTTCTAGTGATTTAAGAATATCTAACATCAGCTTTACACGGCATGACGTAACTAAGGTTCTAAAGACACTAGATGTTAACAAAGGACATGGACCAGACAATCTCCCACCCCTGTTTATTAAATTAACGGCTGAGAGCATATCTGTACCGCTAGAAATACTTTTTAATAAATGTATGAAAGAGGCAACCATGCCTCGAGTTTGGAAGACTGCAAATGTCACTCCTGTTCATAAATGTGGGCCTAGAAGTGATGTTCGAAATTACCGTCCTATTTCCTTGTTGTCAGTGTTGTCGAAGGTTTTGGAGAGACTAGTCCATGATGCTATTTATCCTCAGTTACATACTATCATAATCAGTCAACAGCATGGATTTGTTAAGCAACGCTCCACAGTGTCCAACTTACTGATATTTAGTAACTTTTTATTTGAGAACATGGACCAGCGCATACAAATTGATGCAATCTACACGGACTTCTCCAAAGCCTTCGACAAGGTTGACCACGAAATTCTTCTGAGGAAGATTGCATACAATGGAATCAGGGGAGATCTTCTGCGATGGTTTCGGTCATATGTAGAGAATAGGACTCAAAGAGTGGTTATTAGGGGCTATACTTCTAGTAGTAGTGTTGTAACGTCTGGCGTGCCGCAAGGCTCTATCTTAGGGCCATTGCTGTTTGTTGTATTTATAAACGACATAAACCAGTGCTTTAAAAATAGTAGGTTTCTTTTATATGCAGATGATTTAAAAGTCTTTAAACAAATCCAAAACGTTAATGATTGCTGTAATCTCCAGGAAGACTTACATCGTTTGGTTGACTATTGCACTTTTAATAGGTTACACCTGAATACGGAAAAGTGTAAATCTATTACTTTTACAAAGAAAACTAACTTAATACATTTTACTTACTCTCTTGGTGCAACCACTCTAGAGAAAGTTCGAAGCATTCGTGATCTTGGTGTACTGTTCGATTCTGAGCTACACCTCGAAAATCATGTTGCTAATATTGTCAACAAAGCATACCAAATGTATGGATTCATTATGCGGATGGGTTGTAAGTTTAAAAAGCCTGCCACATACATACATTTACTTAAAAGTCTAATAAGATCTCAGTTAGAATACGCCACAATTATTTGGAACCCTCATTATAAAAAATATATACATCTAATTGAATCAGTTCAAAGAAAATTTCTAAAAAGAGTCAACTACAAATGTCGATTGCCTAAATGTTCTTATGACGATTCATTAAACAGACATTCTTTACTTAGTTTGGAGGTACGTAGAACAATGCTGAGTACAATGACTTTATATAAAATAATACACAACGTTTTTGACTGCTGTGAACTGACCAATAACATCTACTATCGTACCCCGAGCAGTTCTGTTAGAATACGTAACAAGCGCCCGCACAAGCTCTTTCATCTAATGAATATTAAGACGAATGCAGGTCAGCGTGCGCCATTTTATAAAATGTTAACATTATATAATGAATATCTTTTAGATGTTGTTGCATTGCCGCCACGCTCCTTTAAAAAAAGATATCATTAAAAAGCTCAGTGAGTCTTTTAATGTACAAAAATAGATAGATGGATAACTTTTTATTGCAACCACATTAGTAAATTTTTTGTGATTGATATAATATTATTTTAAAATCAATATTTTTGAATGCTCAAAATTTAAATAGGATATTAGTATATTTGTGTATCTTACGGATATAATATGTAAGTAGGTATATTATTGTATATAGGTTTGAAATGTTGTATGAACGAGGTAGTAAGGGAATATATTACACGAATTCCATTGTCGTTAATTGATGCATAACTTGCCAAGCAGTCTTCGTTTGCTTTAATGTGTTGTTTATGTACAGTCGCGGGCATTAACATGTAAACAATGTAACTTTTAATACAATGGAATAAGAGACAAAATTATTCAAAAGTGTATGCATGTTTTTACTCGTGGCTGTATGTTTATGGTTAAATGGCACTTTTTTATTATTTGTCTTCGTGGATAACGGTGTTGATTGTCCGATTATTTAAATGATAATCTATTCACTAAGTATGTAATATATATTGGTCAATTGTTTGTTGTCCCAAATAAAAAAAAAAAATGGCCGGTCGTTCGACGCTGAAGGATTTTCTTTTTTAATGTGTTTCTGTATAAATATACAGACATTAATAAACAATAATGCTTAGTAATAATGTTTTTGTATATTTCTTTTGTATGTTGTGTTGTTACTTAGTATAACTTTTTTCTTTGTGTATAACTATTTGTCTCCATAAATCATGAAAAAATTCAAACACAGTACCTTATGAAGTTGGTTTAGGCTCTGAAATATTTGCCGTTGTCTTGTCAGGCTCCTAAGCACTATCAAATTAGCACTTCCTATGCCAAGCAAGTTGTGCGATAACGTTGTCATCAGACTGACACTGTTATCATTCATTGGTGTCTCATTCCAAATCATTTTGATGAACCACGGAGCAATCATGGCCAGATCTGTTATTAAAAAAACAGATGCTTTTCAATAAGGATGTTGACAACAACAAAAAATTATTTCAGCACATTAAAACAAATAAATGAAATCACGTAACAGTTCTCTAAGACATTGACCTATTTTTTATAAATAGACACTGAATTGACAAAGCAACATGGTGACGTCATAGTTTGCTATTCCCATACAATTTCTTTTATAGACAATCGTTTTGACAGTCGCTAAAAGTTTATCTATTGACTCACCAATCAACTACCCAATTGTTAATAATACAGAGGTTGGATAGACTGTGTTATTATGATTGCTGTCATGAACAAACAAATCTTCTGGTCAGGGACTTCTTGGCGGGAAAGTGAAGAGTCATGTCTGTGGTGTTGATTTTTTTCTTAAATTTGTTTTATGCCGAATATTAATGTGAAAATAATAGTGGATTTTAAATCGTTAAGTATTCGTGAACATCCATGAGTATTGGCAAATGAAACATAATATTATATAATTGTCACCCGTTAAAAAATACCTGATAAAGAACCTTATGAAGAAGAAGCCACGTCTAAGAATTTTCATTACTTACCAATAGCTATGATGAAGAGTATTCCCAAAAAATAAACGGAAGTTGAGACTCGAACACGCCATCTTTCCCGATGCTTCTCAAAGCACACCGGTGCGATCCCCAATATTTGTGCCGTTCGCATAATACGATACAGTCCGCCCCACACAAAGCATTCAGATGATTCGTTGTTACCACTCTCCAAGGAATTGGACATAGATGTCTGTAGTACGCTCATGGTTACTGGAAAATTCACACACGCAACTAAATACCATATCATAATGATCGTCATCTCAGTAAAAAGATGTCCACTGCTGGTCATAGGCCTCTCCCAAAAAATTTAAGGGAGGCCTTTTGGGAGAACGGGTAATCACCAATTCTGCGCTGCTCGCATCCAGCTACTGAGAGATGAGATTCTTAAAAGGACTAAGATTACCGGCATAGGCGAAGAGTTTCCAAGCTCAAGTGGCACAGTACATACAACCACCAAATAAGGAGACCCACTGAAGGTAATCTCGGACCATCTCAAACAAGCCCGAGCGCTGTTGCGAGATTCCGCGTCCGTGAAGGTTGTCCATGTGTGCGTTGCTCGAGCGCGTTTGTAAGAAGCTTTCCTTCGGCTGTCTCCTTATTTTGTAATAGAACTGATGGCCGCTGGGGCGGAACAGTTGGCTTACTCTTGAACGCAAACTCAATCTCAATACAATTCCAATGCGATTAATATGTATCGATATTGGGATAAGTTTCACAATTTCGGAACGCCCCATCTCGATAATATTTTGTTCACTCAATTTCCACACAATTGTCGAGATGGAGCGTTCCGAAATTGCGAAACTATCCCATTATCGATAAATATTAATCGCATTGGAATTGTATTGAGATTGAGTTTGCGTTCAAGAGTTAGCCTGCAGTTCTCGAGTGGCGACCGCACTCAGGAAGACGCACTGTTGCTGCATTTTTTTTTATAAATTTGCCTTTTTACAATATTATTGCAGTAATTTAAGAACTTTAAGATGAAAGATAAGTGATATTCTGGCATCATTAAGCATGATGTCGATAGAAAAAGTTGATGTTATCAATTTCTCGAAAAATATTTACCCATTTGCCCATCAACTGACTGTTTGCGAGATGCAGTTTCTTTGTAGCTTTCCGTACTGTTCTAAATACTGTTCAAATTGTGAGTAAATTATTTATATGATTACTTTTGAACAATGGCAGCCATGTTTGAGTAACTAAAACAATAAAGAATATATCCTGTGCTCTTACAGAACAAACATAATTCTACTATCATTATGTTCTTCGGTTGTATTGATATTAGATAACATCAGATAATTTCAAATACAACAACAATAAGGGATAATTTCCTAGTTCCGTGTCAAAATTATGTATAATTGCTATACCTATAAGCTTTAACTACATCGAACAACGTAACAAACGGTTTTAGAAAAAAAATTTTTTTAAGCTTCTATATTTATTAATTTTACTTTTTATTTTCAAGTGCTAATTGTACTGACCCGGCGGACTTCGTACCGCTTTGTTGTCATGGAAACCCATGACAACAAACACATAATTTTGTATTGAAAAATGAAATTGTTGTTTTTGGTTTCATTGCCGTGGGAAAATCGGGATAAAAACTATCCTATGTGTTAATCCAGGTTATCCTATATGTATGCTGAATTTCATCTAAATCCATCTATCCGTTGCAGCGTGAAAAAGAAACAAATATACACACATACACAAACTTTTGCATTTAGGCGCTATGCAAACGTAGACACTTTTGTGTCTTGTGTGGGATACAAGTTACCAGTGAATATGAAATCAGCCCTCCCTGCGCAGACGTAGACACTTTTTGTGTCCAGTTACTTCCACCTGACACTAATCAAAAAAGGTTCGGTGTAGGTAACTGGACACACAATGTCGTCAGTTGAAGACACAAGCAACATTAACAAATTTCCTTACAATTCTACTGAGCTGCGCAAACGGACGATGCAATCGGTGTCCGTATCCTGTGTGCAACACAAGCCACGCACACGTCCATCGTTAAAAAGGTTCATGAGACAAAAATAAGCACTGAATTGTTACCGCAACCGGCAACTGTGTCCAATCGCCGCTACCGGACACAGCAACTCGGTTTCCTGTGATGGTGTGCTGTGTCGGTAACAGAGTGTCCAATCGCCGTTATCGGACACAGCAACTCGGTTTTCTGTGATGGTGTGCTTTGTCGGTAACAGAGTGTCCGATCGCCGTTACGGGTTCCAGCAACTCGGTTTCCTTGTATAGTGTGCCGTGTCGGTAACAAAAAGTGTCTACGTTTGCGCAGCGCCTTATAATACTAGCTGACCCGGCGGACTTTGTACCGCTTTGACAGTTTCCATAACAACAAAACAAATAAAACATTTTGTATTGGAAAAGGAATGTCAATAAGAAAAAGTCTGTAAAAATTTCAACAAAAAAGTATAAAAAACTACCAAATAGGTTCTATTCCCAACATCATTCATAATGAATGATGATATATAATGAATTGCTTAGCGTGCAACAATAAAATAAGCCGGGGGGAGGTTTTGGTCTGTGTTACGTGCAATGTTTGTTATTATAGTGAAAGTCTGCTATTTTCTGTTTGTATGTATCTTGTTTAAGTAATGTTAAATTTTAAATGATTATATAGGGAACTTTAAGTTTTTTTTTACAATCAATTTTAGTTTAAATTTATAAATAATGTGTAACTGTTTGTTCCTAAATAAATAATACAATAAAAATAAAAAAAATCATATCCAATACCTAAGTAGTAAATTGTGGAACCAAATATAGAGAAAAGGTATGAGATGCATTCCCGTGGGAATAACGGGATAAAAACTATTCTATGTGTTAATCCAGGTATTAAACTATCTGTAAGTATGCCGAATTTCATCCAAATCCATCCGTACCTTGCAGCGAGCGTGAAGAAGCAACAAATATACTCACAAACTTTCGCATTTATAATATTAGTGTGATTAGTGTGATTAAACTGACGACTGTGTAGACGCACAGTCACATATTATATATTATTATTATACTCTCTCCTTAGATCTTAAGTAATTAAGAGCGCTCTCGATGGTGCAGCGGACCCGCTGGCTTATTAAGTTATTTATTACCGAAAAAAGCAATCAGTTGCTAAATGCACAATGACAATCAATGTTTATGCCAATATTATTATTTTATATGTGTATTATTTATGGTTAAAGAACTTTATTATTTCTCATTAGAATTACAATAGGTATTCACTTATTGAGAAACAAATTTTACTTACTAATCTAAAATCACAATAAATCAACAATCGAGCACCTCTTAAACACGGTAGTTTTTTAAAAAACGTAATTCGTGGTGTACCGTTCTAGTGGCGAATATAATTCTCACAATGCTATGAATATTTTTTAATTTAACTCCTTATAGTTAATTTTTTTATGAAATTATACTTTTTTATTTTTATTTTTTATACTTAGCACGGCAAAAAGGCAAATGACTCCATACCACCTAATGTTTAGTGGAAATGGAGTCCAGACGCGAAGACAACTGGTGCAGCGTGAAAACAACGCAGCATTAGTCAACCTCACTCTGCCGGCCCACAACGTGCTCCTTCACGCCTCGTTTGAAGGACCCCATATCATAGAAAAAAGAGAAAACGTGTGCTGGTAGACTATTCCATCTTTTGGAGGTGCGACAAAGAAACGAGTCACCAAATTTCTTTGTGCGCGTTGGGATATGTGTGACAGTGAAGCGATGACTCCGGAGAGCAGCACGTGTACTCCTATGGAGAAAAGTAGAAGGTGGGATAAGGTCAAAAAGTTTTTCAGAGCACTCGCCGTGGTATAAGCGATAGAAGACGCTGAGTGACGCTATATCTCTACGCAATTGCAGGGGTTCGAGAATAGTGACCTCTGCATTGCCGGTAATGCGTACAGCGCGCCGCTGCAACCTGTCTCAGGCATCGAGAACTATTCTTTAAGCACTTAAATGTTTCTATTGCATAAGGTGTTTACTTTTAATCGTTTGCAGCATTATGTTACTTACTTTGTAAGAATAAATAAAAATATTTATGCGTTAGCAAATGTTGGTAAACCTATAAATAAAATTAAAAATGTCCAAACACATGTCTACTTGAAGACAGAAGCATTTCATTTGTATTGTGGTATACTCGTATCTAGCATCCTATCAAGGCTCCTAATGGTTAAGAAAGAATACTTAAGAAAGTATAACTATACTCAAAACAAAGCTAGTGTAAAATCTGTGTACTGATGTGAATTTCATCAGCTGTTTTGCGGTGGAAGGTGTCCCACAACCATATTTATTTATTTATTTATTTGAATTAGGTACGCAGACAGATTACAGCCAATTACACAGCCATGAGAATTTAACAATATATTGAGACTAGACTGTAATCCATAAATTGCATACACAGCATGATTCGTGTACTACCAAGCTACGTTAAAATAAAACAATTATAAAAAGCAATAATAATTATAAAAAATAAAACAGAAAATAAAATCCATTAAAATAATAAAATTAAATAGATTAACATTCAAAATAAATACCTAAAAATATAATCAATCAAAACAATTAAGTAAAACAAATACCAAAATAATCAATTGAAATTTTTAAATAAATAATATTCAAAATACTTATCCAAATAACAAATTAAAAATAATTAAATGCAATAAAATTGATCAAAAATAGGCCACTAAGCAGAGTCAATTTGAAAGCCTTGATCATATGCCAACTTAGGAACAACACTATCTGCAGGAGTTGAGGATACCCCTGAGAAAAAGATATCTGATACAGACTTCTTATATTGGGAGAAACTGGAGTTGAATACATCTATGCATCTACCACCACGAATCACATCGTTGTATGTCCGGCACATTCTCACTATGGGGTTGTAAAAGGAGGTATTGTTTTTATACACTTGTATTGTGAACGTGTTTGGGTGACGCGATTTATACCGGGTGTTCAAGTTGAGCGAAGAGAGCAAATCCGGGGCATCAATAGTTGAGTGAACTATTTTGTGGAGACATAACAAATCATACCTTATGCGACGAGAATTCAAAAAGATCAGACCAAATCTTTAGAGTCTGTCATTGTAGTCCTCAAGTGAACGACCAGGATAATACCTTCGTGCCATGTATCTCAAACATCTCCTCTGCAATTTCTCTATGTTATCCACATGTACACTATAATATGGGGACCAAACAGGGCAGCAATACTCCAGGACGCTTCTCACTAAACTGAAAAATAGGCATAGAATACTGCGAGGCTTCTTAAAATCTTTGGTTGTCCTCGTTATGAATCCTAAAAGTTTACGACTTTTCTTCAGGATATGATCATAATGAGGACGAAAAGTAAGATGTTCATCGAAAAATACACCCAAGTCCTTAACGATCTCTTTTCTGGTCAATATCTCGCCCCGGATGTAATACTGGTGAACTACTCGGTTTTTCTTTCTCGTGAAAGAAATAACGCAGCTCTTAGTCACGTTGAGACTCATTTTGTTAAAAGAGCACCAGTCTGACACAGTGTTAAGATCATTTTGAAGCGCTATGCACTGTGTTATGTCACTAATATTAGTGTAGATCTTTAGATCGTCGGCATATAAGAGAGAAGGACAAGACAGACGGTCGACCAAGTCGTTGATAAAGATCACAAATAGGAGTGGCCCCAAGTGTGAACCCTGCGGAACACCAGAAGATACAGGCATGGGAGAGGAGGAATAACCCTTCACCGAGACAAGCTGAGTTCGATTATTCAAGTAAGATATTATCCATCTCAACAGACAACCGTGTATTCCATAGTACGTAAGCTTATGACAGAGAATGGAGTGGTCAACTTTGTCGAAGGCTTTACTAAAATCTAAATATATGGCATCAGCCTGACCTCCAGAAGCAAATACGTGACACAGATAGTTCTTGAACTCTAAAAGATTGCTTAAAGTACTCCTCTTTCTAACAAATCCATATTGTCTAGTAGAGTATAACCATACAGCAGAGACAGTTGAAAAACTCAATGTGTAAAAACAGCGGACACCTCATCTTTTCTACACTAGTTTCAACGCCTGTACATCATCATACACTAACAATAAGGCTTCATTATTAGCACTTTTTATTTAGTTATTTTAAGAGGAAACTAATGCTGAAATATTATTTTATTCTGGTAAACTTGAGAACGTCAGTAAACATTAAATTATCTGAAATTGAAACATTTAATTTTTCTATTTTTTTTTCTTTTAATCATACAAACATTATAATAACAATTGGTCCCAAATGAGAGCCTTGCGGCACTCCAGTTAGTAATATTATGTGACAGAAACGATAATGTTTTTAATTTGTGATGAAGAAAGATTTGTGATACTTTAGTATTCGGACTAGACTATTTTTAAATCGATGGGCTAGACTTACAAAAAGGTATAAATGATATAATAAAGAATTACAATTTTATTAAATATATACCTTTTTTGCTTTTTTTTTATCAAAAATCAGGGATAAAGAAAAGTATATCTTTTTTTAAAACATTTATTATCTCCAATACATGAATTGCAAACCATTGTGTAGGCACTGAGCAGGTTATTGAAATCAATAAGGGTGAGCAAGTCGTTGTTCAGCTTTTTCCTGAAGAGGACGAGAGATTGCTGCATATTTCAGCTTCCACAGTGGAGTACAAAGGTGTAAATTCTTTTAACAATGCATTTACGAATCAGGTTGTTGAGATAGGAAGAAGTAGCAAAAATTCATATATTATTAAATACAAACAGCAAGACGAGAACAACCACGAGGACCGCCAGTCTGGACGCTTAGTTGCCAGCATTTCCCATAGATTCAAACTGGACGACAATGACAAGGTAACTGATGACGTTCGTGGTCATCTGAAACATACATATTATAAGTCTGTAATACTGTCCCACTGTCCCACTGCTGAGTAAAGACCTCATTGAATTCAAGTCTTTCGCGAGTTGATAGGTAATTGGCTTAACTAATCACCACACTTGGCGAATGCGGGTTGGTATTAGAACACAAATGAAAATCCGAAACACACTTTGCCCGAAATGTTAATTGAACACAGGACCTCTAGATATTCCGCAATTACGGTTTGCAGCTCGTGGTTGCTTGCTTGGCTTTTCACTCCTTTCTCTACTCGTGCTTACCATAATGAGTGCCAAGTGCGAGTTTCATTCAGTATTTATCAGGTTAACCTTATTTTTTTTCCCATTTCCTATCTGCCGTGGCTGCACAGCCTTTATCAGACGTGGTCCAGGCTTAAGGGTTTTGGGTACAATTCCACTGAACAGCACCGTGTTGATAAATAGAAGCTGGTTAGTTTCTCTGGTGTAGGTTAAGTATTTGCGATCTTTTGAGGTTACATTGTCCTTTGTGTTTAAGAGGCTCCTAGCCAGTTCGTTGGTATGTTTATTAAGCCTTAAGGTCATCCTTACATACCCATCAAAAAATTTGAATACTCATTTCTTGGTCGCACTTTCAAAAGATGGTATAGTCTATCATATCAGCACACGTTTTTCATCCTTTTTATGACATGGGGCCCTTCAAACGAGGCGTGAAGTGGCACTTGTGGACCGGCAGGGTGAGGGTGACTGATGCTGCGCAATTTTCACGCTGCAGCAGTTTTCGCGTCTGGACTACATTTCCACTTAACATCAGGTGGAGCGGAGTCATTCGCCGTGCATAGCTTTAAAAAAACTAAACACAATTAGTATGGCAAAATTGCAACTCGCCTTGTTTGTCACTAGGAGGCGCTGCTTCAAACCCAATACTAACTTTCGTTTTCGTAAACGTAATCAAATGAATACGGATAGTAAACAAAACTCACACTACGGCACCGTCCTCGTCAACGTGATCGAAAGGTGAACAGGTAAAACTAACACTTATTACTGACTGACGAAGACCAAATATACGAGAGTACGTAGTACTCACTAATATACTGTGCTAGGGTGGTTGTAGGGTGGTAGCGCCGGAGTCCGAAAGAAACCATTTTTGTTATTTAATCATTAAAAAATAGAGGCCAGCAACTGATTTTAGCCTTTATCAACAATTGAATACAACACAATTTTATTTACAAAAAAAAACCATTTAAGTCTTTGTTTCTTTTAACCATAAAAACTAGGTCGAACCATTCTGCTACTACGATATATTGTAAGTCATAATAATACCACAGTCTATATAATAGTACATTATTAGTTCATGGAAGGTACTGCTTCAACGCCGTACAAATTTTCGTATTCGTTAATGTTTGAATGGGGAGGTGAACCAGCCCGATCCTCTAAATTCCACTACATATTTACAGAATACAATAAACATGCACACTACTTTAGACCCAAGACACCGTACTCGTAGAACAAGGGTACAAAGAACCGGTTCACACGCGCTCTACACCAGGTACAGACATGTACCTGGGCGCTTCCGCCTCCATCACGGCCCGGTCAGCGCGAGCAGAGGTCCAAGTCTTTAGAGGCGCCCTCGGGTTGCTCCGCGCCCCGATCATCCGATCCGAACCCTTCGGAGAAACTAGTAAAGCACGGGGACGCGTACTAGTGCGCGATGCCGTTCCCTCTATAAAACCTCCGAAGGTGATTCGTTTCACACGGCTGTAGGGGGACCCTTTAGGTTCCTCGCCGCCCCCAAAAAAACCCGGTGAAGCTGAAAATGCCGTCTGAAGCAATCAGCAATCTCTCTCCAAAAAATAAAAAAGGAGGTATAACTTGATCTGGGTGCCTAGTATGAGTTATGGTTTTGTTTACTATCCGTATTCATTCGAATACGTTTACGATAACAAAAATTAGTATGGAATTAAAGCAGCGCCTCCTGGCGACATACGAGAAGAGTCAAAATTTTGCCATACCAATTTTCGTTTTCGTTTACGTGATCGAATGGTGAATGAAACTAGTGCTAGGGACTCTAGGCGTCTTGATTCTATCGTCACTTACCATTGATATGAGTGAGCGGGACAACGTGAATATTCCCATTGGAGAGTAAGACACTCTGTTTAACGTAAGGTACTGGGAAAACTTTTTGAGCTCAACAGATGTGGGCAGGTCGGTGTACTTATTGACCAGCCTGGTGACTAGATGGTTGGTACGGTCGATCTGGTGATAAAGACAAGATTAAAAGCCTCTTCACACTAGCGTTTGTTTAGCGTTGGCGTTTGATAATGTTGCGCCCGCCGCGACAACATCAAACGCCCTTTGATAGAAGAACATCATACAACTACGCGTCTAATTTTGTAGTCATCACGGTTGGCTGGCTTAAATGCCGCCGTAACATTTAAATTTACTGAATTAGTACGTTTCTCAGCCACCGCGGCGCTAGATTCGTTTTTATTAATTCAAACTGTTAATAACAGGATGAGCTGGATATTATCTAGTTCAGACACAGACGTTTTTATTGTCAAAGTAATTTTAAGTAAAACATTGTCACTGATTTGTTGTTCTTTTGTAAGCACTTTAGAAATAAATTAATGTTACAAAATGGCTGCTATGTAGTATAGATTTTACAATATCTCTCTCTCTCTTCACAACATGAAAATATGTAAAAACATACAAAAATTGAGTGTAGCGGTTAACGTACTTCTGTCGATGTTCGGTAGCTAGATTCGATAGAGTTCACGTGCCACAAGCCATACATACTGACATAGGTGAGAAATGTCACAAGGTTGTATACCGATGTCCACTTTACAACTGAAACCAAATGATTGCATCAGGCACTTACACCAATTGAGATTATTATATTAGTTAGTTATAAAAAGGTTCCGTGCTTCCGTCACGCAGTAGTCCCCGTCCCCTACTAGATTTTTCGAGGGATTTGGATCGGATCGAAACACGTAAAGCCGTTGGTCCCGTCTGCAGCAGTCGTTAACAACCACCAATCCGCACTGGGCGCGCGTGGTTGCAGAGGGCTGTGGTGTTTCCATAGGAAAGGCTCGTTCCACAGCCTATCAGAGCTACTATTGCTAAGCTAGGTTTCCTTAAAAATATGTAGCTATGGAGTGCTCCCCTTTTAAACACATTCGCCCAAGTATAGTAGAAATCTTAAATGATTTAGTCAAAAACATTATCAAACAGTCACGTGTGAAAATATTCAAGGAGTGTGTTGTGATAGATAGGTTAGGGTATGATACTTCAATGGGGACACCAGAAAAAACAAATGCTATAAGTCTCAAATCGACGGTCTTTATAGAAACAGCACTTTGCCCACGACTTCGTCCGCGTTGATTACATATTTTGTTCTATTCTGTATATATAATTAACACCAAATGTATTTATCAAAATTAAAATAAATCCTACATTACCCGCTAGGACTGTATAATTCTATCAGTGAAATATTTTTTGGAATTGAAGTAGTTGAAGTAGTTTCAGAGATTACCCTTCCTAGAACCAACAAAATCACAAATCACCTTTTCAATAATATGATAGTTCATAAATTTTATAAAAAATCCACGTTGCATGCCGTGACAGCCTCCTATTGAGACCACACATGTTCTATCTGATTCTTGCTTGAATTTGTGTTTTTTTGTTGATCTTGTTGGTTGTCCTAATAAATTTTTACCTAATATTAATAAATAAAGAATTAGGACATTTTAAAATCGGAGTAAACAATATACTTACATAGTAACATGACTATAAAATAACTCAACCTGAGGAAATGCATGAAATTGACCATTAGGAAGATCAGCAGATCCTGTCCGAAGGCGGAGTCTAGCAGTAGCACAATGTCACATAAAGACACAAACATCAGAGAGAGATGGCGAATCGATTCGTCGATCGTCACCGATTCATTGTATCCTGGAATATCGAAATCATCATCATCATCATCTCAGAACGTGCACCTTGGCATGGCAGCTGGAGCCAAGGGTCCCGCTGGCTTTTCAAGGGTATCACGGGATCCTGAGCCCGCTGCTTTGTATGCCTTCGCTGACGTCTCCGGAGGAGCTCGATGGCGCAGTGGTTAATGCGCCCGGTCTGCGAGTGCTAAGGTTAAGCAGTTTTAATTAACAAGCTTAATGCGTACATAGGTAACGCGCGCGTAAAACTGTAATTGCAAGTGAGGTTTTCGTTGTTTTTACTATCGAGACATAACCTAGTCGTTTTAGTTATAGATTGTATCTTATGATTAGTAATGTTATTCACGAAAAAATGAATCATCATTCTTCGCCTTGGTATTAAACTCCAAGCTGTATATGCATTGTGTGCCATCATGATTTGTTGCATTATATACCTAAGGTCTCCTTATTTTCAAGCAACAAGTTTCAAGCAGCATTATTGTAAGTTATGTTATTGCAGTAGTAAAAACGTACGTTATCTAATGCGGTTTTCCCAGTCCGCTTATAACGGTTACTTAGCTTACCAAGTATAACGTTACCTTCTTCGTATAATAGAGTTAACTTTACCAAATTTGTAACGTTATTCAAATAACTGGTATTATACTCACTCGGTTTGCGTAATTGATTTAGAGGAATTTGCAAAATATTATCCAGCTGGTCATTGATTGCTTTAAAGGTTGAATGCACCTCTGTCGCTATCCAAGTGAACAAAGTTACTATAATTAATGCATCCCACTGACCAATGTTAAGTATTGGGTATTTGTACATGTTTTCCACTGAAATAAGTAAACGTAAGTACTATAAGTACTAATTAATCTTCGTTCCAATCGGTCATCCGTTTTTTTTGTTGAGAGAGTTTCCTGATTGTCACCACGGCATTTTCAGCTTCATCGGGCTTTTTTGGGGGCGGCGAGAAACTTAAAGGGTTCCTCAAGCCGTGTGAAACGAAGCACCGTCAGAGGTTTTCTAGATAGTACAGCATCACGCACTAGTGCGTGTCCCCGTGTTCTACTAGATTCTCCGAGGGGTTCGGATCGGATCGGGTGTTCCTTCGTGCTTCGGAAGGCAAGTAAAGTCGTTGATCCCGGCTGCATTAGCAGTCTTTAACAACCACCAATTGCAATAGGCTCGCGTGGTGGTTATAACCCGTCCTTCCTATTTAACCACAGGGAAGGCTCGTGCCCCAGCAGTGGGGACATAAAAACGAGCTGGAATGATCATCATGCACTGTGGATGATGCTGTTAAGTGATGAGTGGCGTAACATACGACCATCACTACGAGCGAATCAGAGTGCCTAGTGTGAGTTTCATTTGACATTCGATCACGTTAACGAAAACAAAAATTAGTATGGCATTGAAGCAGCGCCTCCTGGCAACATACGAGAAGAGTTAAAATCTTGCCATACACATTTTCGTTTTCGTAAACGTATTCGAATGAATACGGACAGTAAACAAAACTGACAGTAGGGGTTTTGTAACTTGTGAATGTGCAAAGTGAGAACAGCGAGTGAGGCAAAATCCAGCTCTTGAGATGTCTTCACATCTGCCCCCCGATTCACATAACAAAAATCGTAACAATATCGCAGCAACCATTTTTGTTTCCCCAGTCGTTCGAACGAAGTAACAACCAACCGTATTCAAATCTACCGTATACGGTTGGTTGGAACTTAGATCGAACAACTTTGTAATCGGATGTTAGTATGAAAATCTCGTTTTCGTTAACGTGATCTAATAACGGATGAAACTCGCACTAGCCACCCTGGTCACTCCGCTTCGCATTGTTTGGCGTAACATCAGGTTTGTCCAGTCAATAATAAAAATATAAAAATCAAACCGAAACGAGCTCTGACAGTCATTTTACTTAAAATAGCTTTAAATTGCCTGTTGGTCTAGTGGTTAAAACCACCGGTTTAGACGCAGAGGTCTCGGGTTAAATTCCCAGCGGGGTTACATGTTTGTGTACTCGGTTTGGTTGGCGGTAGGACTTGTTTGCCCGCCTGGCTAACTACCACCATCTTACCTAAATATGTCGCCATAACATCAGTGTTTATAGCATTGTTGTGTTCCGGTAGCTAGAGATAAGATAGCCAGTATCTCAGTAGTTGAGGATTCCGGGCGAAGTGCGCTTAACCTTCGGCCTCATTATCACTAAACATCAAGTGAGATGAAGGCCTAGTGCTTACCCGTAAGATATTAAAAAAAAACGCTTTACTTATTTTCCCATTTACCGACAAACTGCTCTACAGTTTGGCAGAATTATATACTGTTTTTAAGAGTACTTATAAATTAACTAAATAAAAAATATACTTACACGTAAGGTTTGGTTCGGTAATTATTGCTTTGCCATACAGTAAGAAACCACTGATGATGGAAAACAAAATTGCCATTCCGCTAAGGGATAATAAAGCGAAATCTTTTTCGGTCGATTTGCGGTACACATCGAAGAAAGTCGTTTGTATCTAAAAACAATTAGTTGTTATTTTTATAATTTTTTAATCTGCATTCACAATGCTATATAATTGCAAGATGAAATTTGGCTATCATTTAAACGGTCAGCCAAATAAAGAGGTTTTGGTCAGCTCCAAAATGTAATTTGTCAGCAAATTTAGTGAATTGAGCAGCTTTTAGCGGTCGGCAAAATAGCTAAATTGATCAGTAAAAAATGTGATATTGGTTAGCTTTAAAACTGATGTCACAGAAAATTAAATATATTTAGGTACAGCAATATTAAAAAAAACCGGCAAAGTGCGTGTCGGGCCACGCGCAGTGTAGGGTTCCGTATCCCATCTCAATAATGCGGACTCTGAGAAGAGGGTTTTTATGAACATTTATTTAACGATGGCTCAATACCATAATGTATATACTACCGGTTTCATACACCTGACAATGTTATTTAAGTAGTTCCCAATGAGGAATTTGTACTGAGCCAAGTACATTTTATAAGTTGGTCGATTGATACTCGTAAACTTGTAAAGCTTACTTAGCTGTGATAGTTTTCCTTTTAACTTCGTCATATATACAACTACCGTGAATTTTTTCACGTATCCAAAAACACCATTTGGCTTACTCTAACAAAATTTTGCACTTTAAAACCTAATATTTCACAAACGGATGCCTCAATCAAAAAACTGTTTTTACAAACAAACAAAAAATTTGGCAAGTCGTTCCTCTGTAAGACCATTTGTCTCTGGAATCCTTTGCCGGCGCACGTGACGAGTCAATATTAAAAATATATATATATATTAAAGCGTGGTATTAGAGATAAAGACTGAGCGTTCCTTTACCAGCCGCTTGGAATAATAACATATTAGTCCATACCAGCAGTGTGCCATTCGATCACGTTAACCGATTACCGGAGAGTTTGCCGATTACCTCAGACGACCTTTCCAGCTACACCGGGCTTGAATTTAATACATACCGCGCTCGAGGAACGCACACATCTCTCACGGACTCGAAACAGCTCGGAACAGTCCGAGTACAGCTGTTTCGAGATTCCGTGTCTGCGAGAGGGTGTAGGTAGAGGGTAGCCTAGGTGAGGTAGGCAAGGTGGTGACTGAATGGGATAAGCTTAAAGGGAAATTACTCGAACCTACCGCCAGTGAGTCACTTAACCAAATCCCAAACTTAACCAAAAATGTCAAATGTCAAAAATTGCCTCGCCTCACGAGACAGAAAACGCCCTATCATAGCAGGACACTGTCCATTACCAATAAACACAAAAAATATAGAACACAACCACAACATGTAAAAAAAACAAAATAAAAATCTAAGTTAAAATTAACATCATGTACATGTTTCAATTTCCACAATGCCATATAGTACCACTACCACTCAGTACTAGTACTCTAGTAAATAAAAAAAATGTTTTAAGAAAAACAAAGTTAAACTATAGTGAATAATATTAAATTAAGATAAGTATGCTATATGATAAGGGTGAAAGTGCGCTTCCACCTTTCGGCCTTATCATCACTTAACATCAGGTTAGATGAAGGCCAAGTGCTTACCCATAAGATATTTTAAATAAATCTGAAGTAAATATAGGAAGAAAACTGCGTGAAAGGCGAACACGCGATCGTGCGACCTTTGTCTTTCTAGAATTCCAATTCTAGGTGGATGTTACTTATCCGCTCAACTGTCAATAACGTTTAACAATGGTTAAATCAATTGTTAGCGACCAGTGGCCGGTCGTTCGACGCTGGAGGGAATAATTTTTTTTTAAAAATGTGTTTCAGACGTAATTAAACATTAATGCTTAGTAATAATGTCTTTGTATATTTCTTTTGTATGTTGTGTTGTTACTTAGTATAACTTTTTTTCTTTGTGTATAACTATTTGTCTCCATAAATCATGAAAAAATCCAAACACAATACCTTATGAAGTTGGTTTATGCTCTGAACTATTTGCCGTTGTCTTGTCAGGCTCCTAAGCACTATTAAATTAGCACTCCCTATGGCAAGAAAGTAGTGCGAGAACGATGCCATCAGAGTGATACTGTTATCATTGATTAGTGTCTCATTCCAAATCATTTTGATGAACCACGGAGCAATCATGGCCAGATCTGTTAATAAAGAAACAAATGCTTTTCAATAAGGATGTTGACAACAACAAAAAATTATTTCAGCACATTAAAACAAATGAATGAAATCACGTAACAGTTCTCTAAGACATTGACCTATTTTTTATTATGACAGAACAATTAACTATTCCCATACAATTTCTTTTATAGAAAATCGTTTTGACAGTTGCTAAAAGTTTTTCTATTGACTCACCAATTACCACCCAATTGTTAATAATACAGAGGTTGGATAGACTGTGTTATTATTATTGCTGTCATGGACAAACAAATCTTCTGGTCTGGGACTTCTTGGCGGGAAAGTGAAGAGTTATGTCTGTGGTGGTGATTTTTTTTCTTAAATTTGTTTTATGCCGAATATTAATGAATTCGTGAACGTATTGGCAAATGAAACATAATATTATAAAATTGTCACCCGTTAAAAATACCTGATAAAGAACCTTATGAAGAAGAAGCCACGTCTAAGAATTTTCATTACTTACCAAGAGCTATGATGAAGAGTATTCCTAAAAAATAAACGGAAGTTGAGACTCGAACACGCCATCTTTCCCGATGCTTCTCAAAGCACACCGGTGCGATCCCCAATATTTGTGCCGTTCGCATAATACGATACAGTCCGCCCCACACAAAGCATTCAGATGATTCGTTGTTACCACTCTCCAAGGAATTGGACATAGATGTTTGTAGTACGCTCATGGTTACTGGAAAATTCACACACGCAACTAAATACCATATCATAATGATCGTCATCTCAGTAAAAAGATGTCCACTGCTGGTCATAGGCCTCTCCCAAAAAAATTTAAGGGAGGCCTTTTGGGAGAACGGGTAATCACCAATTCTGCGCTGCTCGCATCCAGCTACTGAGAGATGAGATTCTTAAAAGGACTAAGATTACCGGCATAGGCGAAGAGTTTCCAAGCTCAAGTGGCACAGTACATAGAACCACCAAATAAGGAGACCCACTGAAGGTAATCTCGGACCATCTCAAACAAGCCCGAGCGCTGTTGCGAGATTCCGCGTCCGTGAAGGTTGTCCATGTGTACGTTGCTCAAGCGCGTTTGTAAGAAGCTTTTCTCGGCTGTCTCGGCTGTCTTGTGATATAACTGATGGCCGCTGGGGCGGAACAGTAGGCTTACTTTTGAAAGCAAACTCAATCTCAATACAATTCCAATGCGATTAATATGTATCGATATTGGGATAAGTTTCACAATTTCTAATCGCATTGGAATTGTATTGAGATTGAGTTTGCGTTCAAGAGTTAGCCTGCAGTTCTCGAGTGGCGACCGCACTCAGGAAGACGCACTGTTGCTGCATTTTTTTTTATAAATTTGCCTTTTTACAATATTATTGCAGTAATTTAAGAACTTTAAGATGAAAGATAAGTGATATTCTGACAAAGACAAAGTTGATGTTATCAATTTCTCGAAAAATATTTACCCATTTGCCCATCAACTGACTGTTTGCGAGATGCAGTTTCTTTGTAGCTTTCCGTACTGTTCTAAATACTGTTCAAATTGTGAGTAAATTATATATATGATTACTTTTGAACAATGGCAGCCATGTTTGAGTAACTAAAACAATAAAGAATATATCCTGTGCTCTTACAGAACAAACATAATTCTACTATCATTATGTTCTTCGGTTGTATTGATATTAGATAACATCAGATAATTTCAAATACAACAACAATAAGGGATAATTTCCTAGTTCCGTGTCAAAATTATGTATTATTGCTATACCTATAAGCTTTAACTACATCGAACAACGTAACAAACGGTTTTAGAAAAAAACATTTTTTAAGCTTCTATATTTATTAATTTTACTTTTTATTTTCAAGTGCTAATTGCTGCACTGAAGCCAAATTAAATATTTATAAAATTTATAAATACAGTGAAAAATTAAACGCCCACCCGACCCAGCCAGGAATCGAAGCGGCATAGTGCGCCATCTTTTATCCATTAGCACTCAAAAATTAAAAAGCAGTGACAAAATTCAGCGCTTACGTCAGCCTTTCCAGTAGCATAGCGGTCAGTGCAGCCGCCCGGATTGTGGAGGACCCAGGTTCGATTCCTGGCTGTTTAATTTTTTCACTGTATTTTATAAATTTTATAAATATTTAATTAAGCTTCAGTGCAACAATTAGAACTTGAAAATAAAAAGTAAAATTTACTATAGCGTTGTGTTATCAAATTTGTGGTATTTCATCTGCAAAGGTGAATCTGCATGGCCATCGGTTGCAATAACCGTTGGATAGATGGCGCACTGTGCCGCTATTAGTACTCAAAAATTAAATAGCCGTGACAAAATTCAAAGCTTACGTTGGTCTTCCCGGTAGCATAGCGGTCAGTGCAGAAGCCCGGATTGCGGAGGACCCAGGTTCGATTCCTGGCTGGGTCGGGTGGGCGTTTTAATTTTTCACAGTATTTTATAAATTTTATAAATATATATTATATTTTTCCTTTATTAAATATTTGTTCAACTTAAAAAACAATTTTACACGATTATGAAACATTTTTTTAATCAATCTTTTTCAACAATACCTCTTAATAATACATTTAGATTTTACATTTCTTATAATTAATTTATTAAGTTACTAGCTGACCCGGCGGACTTCGTACCGCTTTGACAGTTTCCATGACAACAAAACAAACAAATCATTTTGTATTGGAAAATGAAATTGTCGTTTTTAGTTTCATTCCCGTGGGAATATCGGGATAAAAATCCTATGTGTTAATCCAGGTTATAAACTATCTGTATCCCGAATTTCATCCAAATCGATCCATACCTTGCAGCGTGAAGAAGCAACAAATATACACACAAACTTTCGCATTTATAATATTAGTGTGATTAAACTGACGACCGTCTACACAATCACATATTATATATTATTATTATACTCTCTCCTTAGATCTTAAGTAATTAAGAGCGAAGAAACTTGGGGTTCATTCTTCGTCGATCACACGGTTTTACAAATATTGGCGCGATAATCGCCTTGTACAACGACTTAGTCAGAAGTAACCTCGAATGCAATGCAGTCATCTGGGCTCCACATGAAGCTAAATACAGCCTTATGTTGGAGCGCATTCAGAATAAGTTTATTAGGTATATGTACTTGAGGAAATATGGAGTATATCCTTTCTATCCACTAATGTACCCGAGTTTGTTTGTATTGGGGATGGTCGGATACAGCGAGCTGCGGGTGCGGAGGGAGTTGTGCCTTACTAGGATACTTCCTACTTGTTTAAATTGATTAGGGGTAAATTGAACAACTGCCAGTTGAGCATTGTGAGCCTATGCGTCCCCGATAGATACGCGTGGCGCCGCCGCCGGCCGCAATTGCTGGCAGTGCCGCGCGGCCGCACCAACTTGCTCGGCAAGGCACCTTTGAGAAAATAGACTTATTTTCTTGTTCTCTGATTGAATTCACGGAAATAGCATTATTAGTGATAAGTTATAATTAAGTAGTTTTAATTTAAATAGTTACACTATTGTTTTAGGTTAAATCCTGTAAAAAATAGATGTAAATTAAATAAATAAATCACTACCCCCCAGTATCAATACTGTCTTAAGTAACTACTAACAGAACATTGTATTGATGAAGTGGATTTTAATTGTTTGATATAAATGATAAATAATAATTAAGTAGCTATGGACATACTCGTACATGCACCAAAGCTATTTACAAGCTAGTGTATTCATTTATACATAAATGTGTGTATTATTGAAATCTTAAAAAACAGCTACTTTATTTGAACTCTTTATTTACTCACATAGAAATCATCGAGGCACGAATTTACATTAAAAGATAAATTGGGCTTAAAACTTAGACATATTTTGTCGCGAATAGCGTTAAATGACATTTTGCTTTGGGATTTATGTTGAAGACAGATCTTAGAACACAATTAAAGAGACAGATAAAGAATTAGTTGACAATACACTTGAAGAACGCTTAATTACTTGGCAGACAAGGAGTTTATACAACGTGATCTTATGCTCTGGACAAATATTGTAAACCCGTGTAACGCTACTTCTCAGAAATGCTGTTGACTTATTATTTTTTTAATTAAAAGATAAAACAATAACCTCAACTAAACGACATCAAATAGTAACATACTATATCAATCGTTGACAGTGAGTGGCACATTAAGGCTTGTTTCACACGTACCACAACCACACCACAACCACAACACGTGGGCGGGCGTTAATTTGTATGAAAATTAATAGTTTAATTCACACGGGCCACATTTTGCCGTTATTATTGAACGCGTGTGTGATACCAGCGCCATCGCACATTTTGTAGGTAACACAACGCAACCGCAAGAAGCCGCGGCGACACTATTCGCACGTAACCACAGCTTGACGACCTTTTGTCGCGACGACGGCCGACGACGGTGTGTTGTGGTTGTGTTGTGGTACGCGTGAAACAAGCCTAAGTTACATGCATGAAGCTGTGGACAGCTTCATGGTTACATGACACCTTCATGACATGGTATGGTATGTGCGTGTGCTAAGTATCGAGCTGCAGCGTCAGCTATTCACATGAACAACACATTAAACATGAAACAAAATTCTTTGCGGTTTGCACTACCACCACCTACATCTTTAAAGATCAAAGTAGCTAGGAAGTTCCTTACCCGAACCAGGCTAACTCTTGAACGCAAACTCAATCTCAATACAATTCCAATGCGATTAATATTTATCGATAATGGGATAGTTTCGCAATTTCGGAACGCTCCATCTCGACAATTGTGTGGAAATTGAGTGAACAAAATATTATCGAGATGGGGCGTTCCGAAATTGTGAAACTTATCCCAATATCGATACATATTAATCGCATTGGAATTGTATTGAGATTGAGTTTGCGTTCAAGAGTAAGCCTACTGTCCCACACACCAATAGTTACAGTGGGTTTTATCTTTTGCTTTTTCCCTTTTTTAAAAATTGAGTAATATAAACATGTAGTGACTAGCTAATCCGGCCATGCACCCGGCGATCTTCGTACCGCTTTGATAGTTTCCATGACAACAAAATAAACAAATCGTTAAATAGTTAACACGTGAAAGCGTATCAAACAAACAAACTTACTTTCGCTTTTATAATATTAGTTCTTAACTTCTATGTATACCAGTAGGTGGAGACTTGTTGTTAGCATAGCAATATATATGGTGTATTTTATTTTTACTGGTTTTTTTTTTAAGACTCCCGAAGACAAATAAATAAAAATAATTATGCCTGTGATAGAAAAATGCGAAAAAAACCAACTGCTAAGGTGGCTATTAAATTTGATTTCCATCCAGTGTCTGAAATTGGATAAGTATGACTAAGTAGGTAGTAACGCTTGCAGTTATCTGGAAAAGAAAAATATCTGTTATTGATTACATTGATGTAATCGCTACTATTTCCAAAGTTTACAGTCGTATTTCAGTGGCCTGGTTTTGACATTTCCCCTATAGTTCCAGTATCAAATTCACGCTACTGAGACACAACTGTACACGTTTTAGAATAGCAGAATCGAGAAGCTATTAGCATTGCTGGGTGCCTAGTGATAGCTTCATTCGACATTCGATCACGTTAACGAAAACGAGAATTTGTATGGCAAACTTTTAACTCTTCTCGTATGTCGCCAGGAGGCGCTGCTTCAATGCCATTCTAATTTTCGTTTTCGTAAACGTAATCGAATGAATACGGATAGTAAAGAAAACTTACACTAGGCGCTCTGTAATGATGACAGACATAAATGTGATAGTTATAACGTAGGTCTAAAATATTATAATAATTACCTAAGTGTTATTGGTTTATAGGAAATAATTTATTTGTATTAATACATAAATATAATAATATATATATATATATATATAATATATAATATATAAATATTTGGTCAGCAGAAATATACAATCGGCTAGCATAAGAAATCCTTACTGTTGGTTGGGATAAGTTAATTTTTTAATTTAATTAAGTTAATTTAAGCGCAGCATAGCGAGGGCCACTCACGGAGGGGGGAGCGGCATAAGACTGCTGTTCAGAATGATATAAGTTGCAGACTGATTTAGAAATATTTGCTGACCATAACTTGCTGCCCAACTAGCTTTTTTGCTGCCCAACTAGCATTTTTTTGCTAACAAAACTTACTTTGCTAACTACTAATACTTTGCTAACCGTTTAAATAACACCGTCGGTTTATGTGTAGTAAATAAATATTAAAAATTATTTTTTATTATGATGTGGTAGCTAGTAGAGTTACGCTTCCACCTTCGGCCTTATCATCATTTAACATCAGGGGATGAAGGCCAAGTGCTAACCCGCAGAGGATTAGCGATAAAAAAGGGGACCTGCGTTTGTATTTAAAGAATATTTCATCATCATCATCACCAGTTCATATACGTCCCCACTGCTGGGGCACGAGTCTCTATTTATGGATAGGGAGAACGGGCCATACACCACCACGCGTACCCAGTTATTTAGTAGTTAACAACTGTGTATGCAGCCGGAATCAACGGCTTTACGTGCTTTCCGAAGCACGGAGGGGCTCGAGTTGATAAATTTTTGTTCACTCATCCGATGACTGGTGTTGGTGACACGATAGCTCAATTGGAAGAGCACCCGACCCGGTATGTCCGAAGGGTGCAGGTCCAAATCCTGCTCGTGGAAATTTTTTCAACGTTTTTGTTTTTGTAATTTGTTTCGCAACAAAATTTGCGTTAAAATTATATAAACAAAACAAAAACATTTTATAAATAGCTTGCCTACTTCTTAACTGATCTTTAGTATTTGTAAAAATATTATGATCGGGTGTTAATGACGGTAGCTGTTGACATTGAATGGGTGCCTTTGGCTTTCAAAGTAAAAAATAAATAGTGTTGAATAATTTCGGCGGGTTGGTTGGAACCACGATAGCTCAATTGGAAGAGCACCTTACCCGGTATGTCAGAAGGGTGCAGGTTCAAATCCTACTCGTGGAATTTTTTTCAAAATTTGTGTTTTTGTGACTGGTGTTTGCGATAACTGCTTAACCTTAGCAATCACAGACAGGCGGCGCGTTAACCATTGGCCATCGAGATATTTATTTCTCATTTAAAATTATACAGTCACTTACAATAAAAAAATAACAATTCATTGTAGGTACCACGTAGGGTGATGGCACCAGCGTTCGACAATTTAAGACCTGTAATCAACATAGTTTTAGTCGCCAAAAAATATTACGAGATGATATCAAGGAAGCTGGTGGTATGTCTGTAGATAGGCAATTGTTGGCAATTGGCAAGACTAAAATCAGTTACTGGCTCCTATTTTAATGATTTAAGGACAAACGTGTTGATCACTGGTTCCTGTCGATCACTAGGGCCACTACCCTAGATACTAACTGTCCAGTAGTTAGCAGATGTATTGGAACAAGAAATCATCTTTTAACTAGGTTCGGAGTTCGAATTAATCGGAGGTTTGGTTTCCCTTACCGAGGCATTGAGAGGACGGTCAAGCGTGCATATCTCCATCGGGGAGAAGGAGACCTTGTAGAGTAGGAGGTACTGGTGGAACTTGTCCAGCTCTTCACTTGAGAGTCGGTCGGTGTACTTCATGGCCAGCTTGCCCACCAAGCAGTTGGTACGGGACATCTGGTGGGACATACAATAACATTATTTTTTATCGTAATAAAAAAAATCGATGATGATGATTTTACACGAATGTCTTCAAAGTGGACAAAAACTTACAGTGGTTTGTAAACTTTAAAAGTGGAACACTTACATAGTTTGCAAATCTCGTAGAATTTCCAGCTTCCCTGTTTTCTTTTTTTTTAGGGACATTGCGTTCCCGTCGAGTTTTTTTCAAGTATTTAATACTCTAGCAAAATACTTGGCTCTATACACTTTCACTTGATCTTATTTACTACTCAGAAATAGATCGTAACAACAGTGCCAAATTGTGTTGCATCTTATCTTATTATTATAGTAAGACCTGCAGTGGTTTCCCACTTAGACCGATTGTTATAATCTTTTGTATCGCTTCTTCATTCTAATTTGCTTCACCAGTGAAGACAAATGCCATAAGATTGGCAATTTCTTTGAGGGTGAAGAGGCTAGTCTTCTGGTTTCAAAAGGGAACCAATAATAAATCGACATTGAGACGTGTTATTGAATGGTGCTGTTCAATCAAAGTAATTGCATTTACAGCTATTTTAACGAGTTGGCTCCGAAAGATACATCATTCATTTCAAAATCATTAACCGGATTCTTTGAAATGGTAATTACAATAAATTTACCTCAACACTAGTCCGATGGCACGGCTCTGTAATCGCGACCATCCATAGCACGTAATTCATGAACCAGTTTGCAGTTGTTATGACATGGTTGGGACTAATCACCGCGTGTACTGAAAAGAGATATCATTTGATGTTGTTTCAGATATCCAAGTTCATCGTTAGATGGCACTTTACTAGTTTGTAAAAAAAAAACAATAATTTTAAGAGTTTTTATTATTATTTTGAATTTTGCATTTTTATGCTACATACTTACAAGATAAAATTTGACTGCTGCTGCCGCTGAGCTATCGAGACCCCGGTCAGAGCATTGGACCGGTTATACAAAGGTCGTGGGTTCGATTCCCACTCGAGCTTCCTCAGACTGGTTGTTTTTTTATATCCTATGGGTAAGCACATGGCCTCCATCTCACCTGATGTTAAGTGATGATAATGCCGAAGGTGGAAGCGCACTTCATTCTTAATCCTCAACTACTGAGGCACTGGCTATCTTACCTCTAGCTGCCGGAACATAACAATGCTACAAACATTGATGTTATGGCGACATTTTTAGATAAGATGGTGGTAGCTAGCCAGGTGGACAAACAAGTCTTGCCACCAACCAAATTAAATTTTACTAGAAAGAAGATTTTTTCTTGTAAAATGTTATCCTCTTCTATAGGTTAAAATTATGGTACTTCTTGCCGCTTCTGTTTCTGCTGGTCTTACACAAGGTCTCCGTCGAATATCAGCGATGTAGGACTTGCAGGTGATGTGAGGTGGGTACTTTCGGTTATTGGGTATGGTTTATATTTTGAAACTGAATATTTTTGATAATAGAATTGAGTTGAGTTAAATTGAGTTTAACTAGTGGTGATGAGGTAGATCCAGATCCAATACGATATGAAAATAGGTTAGCGTAATGAAGACCTTTAGAAAACCTTTCAACTTTGGAAACAGTATAATAGATTTGAAGAATTTTTCTGGCCATTGTTTTTTGCAGTTTTTCTAATCACCGCCGGAAAATATGCCCATGTAGGTTCATCCAGCAATGGTAAACAATCCCAGACAAATAAATAAACGACTTACTAAACGACGCTATGAGAGCGTACGGTGTTGTGATGAGTGTGAGGAAGCAGGTTACCAGCACAGCCATGTTGGAACAGCCGGTGGCCTCGTTGAGTTCCCGGACCAGATCGCAGATGCCGCTGCACTTCAAAGACAGATGGTGGATAATTTGATCTACTGATTCGGTTTCTTGCCCTGTTGGAAATAAATGTCAATGTCATATCAACTTAATGTAAATGTCGTATAATTCTTCCACACGCTTGTGATAGTCACTGAACTCCTCCTAAAAGATTTTATGAAACTTTTTGTGCGTGCGTTTTAGTAGGAATCCTGGATGGTTAAGATTCACAATTCTTGGACCCGGTAGGTGGCGCAATATGGTTCTAGGATATATTTTTAAACCATCTTGGGTACGTCTGATCACTCAAGGGGACGAAGTCGAAGTCGATGTCTATCATTTTTTTTTAAAGTATACGCAAACACTACACATTTAAATAAAACAACTTTACGGATCTACCCGCGTTTATTTTACACATTGATTTAGATTATTTTATCCTGAAGTTTAGAACCCTTTGCAGGGTCTGTAGTCATAGGGACACTCATCTAATCAATATGTAAAATAAACGCGATTAAATCCATAAATAATGTTTTTTTTATCTATATACTTATAATTACAAGTTCTAAAATTAGCTTACCCAAGAGGCCTTTCATTTGGCTAACTTCTTTTTTGCCCTGCAACAAGGTTTCGAGCAAGTCGTTGATTGCTCTTAAGACTGAATTGATTTCCAGAACAATAAATACGAACTGCTGTATCGACAGTAACACAGCGAAGAACTGCACGTAGCTGACGAGGTGTAAAAAGGTGGTGCTAACTGAAAAAACAGACAATGTAAAATGTTAATTTAAATGAAATTCTGTGTGGCAGAATTTCAACTATTCTCGTATATGTCGTTAAGAGGCGCTGCTTCAGCCTTCAGCGCAATATTAATTTACGTTTTCGTTAACGTGATCGAATGTCAAATGAAACTCACACTAGGCACCCGACTGACCCATGAAGATTCAACACAAATAGGTTGGTTCTCTTAGGTACTTTGTAAGTCATAGAACCCTTTTTCAATGTCAAGGACTACATCATCATCTTGACCTGTACAACGATTTGAATTCGGTTTGGTTGGTTGGCCTTCTTTGTCCGCCTGTCTAGCTACCACCATCTTATCTAAATATATCGCCATAACATCAATATTTGGATCATTGTTGTGTTCCGGGCAGCTAGAGGTAAGATATCTAGTGCCTCAGTAGTTAAGGATTCCGAAGTGAAGTGCGCTTCCACCTTCGGCATTATCATCACTTAGCATCAGGTGAGATGAGGGCCAAGTGCTTACCCGTAAGATATTTAAAAAAATCAAAATGTCATAGTGTTTTTTTAACGTATTAAGACCGCAATTGAGTATGCGAGCCACCTGAACGCCGCCCGTAGACATCTTCAGCATCCGGGGAGCTCCTATGCGTCACTGACTTTGAGAGCCTTACACGCTTCTTGAATATAAATAAATAAATAAAAATATGTTATTTTTGTTATATAAGTAGTGGAGCTCGTTTTGAGAAAAGTGAAAAATTTTATAATTGAAAAAGCCTAAAATATTTTATGTAATTGTAGAGTGTAAACAACCTCTCTGTGAGTAGGTATAATGTTGCTGAATGTGTGTATGAAGAGAAGGTGTGTTAAAGGCGTCTCTTGAGCTATACCTCAGTAAAATATCATATATTTATATTTTTCAAATTAAACATAATATATTGATTAAAATTAAACGATTATGCACAGTCGCCTGCACATCAACCTGTTATTGTGTACTCAGGACGTGATAATAACAGATTCAGTATACTCACGAAGTCCTTGTTCATCAGTCCAACAATTATAATAATCTGCCGCAAAGCTTGCAATCATGTATAAAAACCACAATACAGTGACAATTTTATGTTTTTTTGAATTGTTCTTTATGCATTCACTTTTCAGGGTTGCTTTGATCTAAAAATCAGCAATAGAAAACATTACAATAATGGAAGAAAGATTTCTATGCAGTTCAACGAAAGTTTGGTATCACTACATAGTATAAAACAAATTTGCTTCCCGCTGTCCCTATGAAACAAGCGAACCCCTTTATAAGGTTTGCGTCAGACCGACGATGACGTACGCGTCACCCGAATTTAGCCACATAGCGCCTTTTGCGCTATATAATTTGCAAATAATCCAAAATAAGTTCACTCGTAGGGCCACTGGTGCCCCTTGGTACGTACGGAATGATGATCTGCATCGCCATTTGGAGCTTCCAACCGTGCAACAGCACCTCCGTACAGTCGCGGAGCGATTCTTCGAAGCCTCGGAGAATTCACTCAAACCCACGTATTCGAAGGCAGTGGACTATAGTTCCGATCCACCTAGAATCTCACATTTCCGTAGACCGAAACACGCGTTATCGGATCCTTCTAATCAGTTGTCACAAGACCTGGACCGCCTAATAGCGGCACAGGATTCCGTGACTCTTAGTTAAGTCAGCGGACATAGGCAGCCTCACTGCAATATAATGCGCGTCCCACTAGTGTGCGCGCCGCGTCATTCTCTTTTTAACGGCGACTCTATCTGAGTAACGCCAACCGCGCCTCCCGACCTTCGAGGGGCGTGCGTTCCTTCACAGCCCTTTTAAAGGTTAAAGGCGAACAGGGGTTTTTACCGGGTCGGTCTTAATCCTTTTTAGAAAAGGACAAGGCCATCCCCAGATCCACGGAATCTGGGGGCAGATTTTCACCTTTGTAAAAAAAAAAAATACGCTGTCCCTATGTATATATGTATGCTTAGATCTTTAAAACTACGCAACGGATTTTGATGCGGTTTTTTAATAGATAGAGTGATACATGCATAATATAGCAGAGACACTGATAATTTTAGAGGTTTCACATTTTTTTGATCATAATTATGTACATACTACAGTATTGTACACATTAAAAAGGTATACAAAAAAGTCCGCGATGGCATATGTCTATCTCTTAGGGATAATGGCTTATTTACAAAGCGATTTAGAGCAATACAGAATTAATCCTTATCCAATTAAGTACCTTAAATACTTACGCAGCAGCCTCCAGAGGCGCTTTCGAGCTGTTACGCTCCCGATCTGATCGGAACCGCTCGTAGAATCTAGTAGGGAACTCGGGAACACGGGAACCTCTAAAAAACCTCTTCGTTTCACACGGCCTGAGGAAACCTTTAAGTTTCACGCCACTCGGCCCCTAAAAACCGATGCGCCGACCAACTCTCGAAGGATCTTAGATCAGAGATACAGGTACCCGATTGGTCCGAGTTGGCATAAAGAAGGAAAAGAATGGCGTGCTCTTTTGTTAGAGGCCAAGAGCCACTTCGGGTCCCTGAGCCAGAGCAGTAAGTAAGTTAGTTTGAAACCGCCTCTGTGGTCTAGTGGCTAAGACCATATCGGTTTAAACCCAGAGGTCCCGGGTTCGATTCCCAGCGGGGGTACTTACATGTTTGTGTACTCGGTTTGGTTGGTGGTAGGGCTTGTATGTCCGCCGCTAAGATGGTGGAAGCTATACCACCATCTTAGCTAAATATAAACATTTATAAAATATAGTGAAAAAATTAAACACCCACCCGACCCAGCCAGGAATCGAACCTGGGTCTTCCGCTATCTGGGTGGATGCACTGACCGCTATGCTACCGAGAAGGCTGACGTAAGCGCTGAATTTGTCCTTGTCCACCCATAGGGAAGGCTCGTGCCCCAGCAGTGGGGACTTAAATAATGAGCTGGTAATGAGATGATGATGACCTCTTCGACGCCACTGTACCTTTTGAATCTTGTGCAAGCAATTTACAATCCCCTTCGTTCTCTTCGGGGCTGTGACTCCAATGAGACAGGATGTGAATATTACTATGATATAGTTAATTGCACGCGTGAAATATCCGACATGAGATCGGTAGAGTGTTCCAAGTTGGTCCATCGGATCAGATAAGGCCAAGAAAATTAGAAAAAGCGCGGCTGTAACAAACGTAAGGTATCCTTTATTCCAAGCACAATGTATATGTACATATTTATGTATACAATTTAACTAGATAATCATAGAATAGCCGTGTTTTGTTCCCGTCGTGTAAACTTCATTTCAATTTAAAGTAAAGAAAAAACATAACATGTTTTTGTTTTGTTTATATAATTTTAACGCAAATTTTGTTGCGATACAAATTACAAAAACACAATGTTGAAAAAATTTCCACGAGCAGGATTTGAACCTGCACCCTTCTGACGTACCGGATCAGGTGCTCTTCCAATTGAGCTATCGTGGTTCTAACCAGCCCGTCGAAATTATTCAACACTATTTACTTCTTTACTTTGAAAGCCTAAGGCGCCAATTCAATGCTAACAACTACCGTCATTAACATCTGATCATAATATTTTTACAAATACTAAAAATCAGTTAAGAAGTAGGCAAGCTATTTATAAAATGTTTTTGTTTTGTTTATATAATTTTAACGCAAATTTTGTTGCGATACAAATTACAAAAACACAATGTTGAAAAGTATGTATTGTGTAAGTATGTAATGAAGTGTTGAATAATTTCGGCGGGCTGGTTAGAACCCACGATAGCTCAACTGGAAGAGCACCTGACCCGGTACGTCAGAAGGGTGCAGGTTCAAATCCTGCTCGTGGAAATTTTTTCAACATTGTGTTTTTGTAAAACATAACTTGCTATAACTATTCGAAGCCTAACTCTTATTAGTAGGGGGGTAAAAAGTGGGCTAGTAACGTACCAAAACATAGGGCGTAATAAGTAAACTGATTCTATATACAAAAAGAGCCAGCTTTTGTGTTATCACAGAAACTCAACCGTTATGCGAAATATTTGAATAGAGAGGAAGACAGTGAGAGCGAATCCTTTCAGCTCCTGATACAGCAACCAACCTTATTCCCAGAACAAAGGGCGTTGACGTGACAAACATGATGATACGTGGTCGTACACGCACATTCTTCTACGGCCCCATGACATCTTGTATTTTAAAACATCCACAATGTGTCAGTAGCCTGATTTTGGGATTTGGACAATGAGGCCAATGTCAAAATCAAGCTACTGAGATATGATTGAAATCTTAAAATAGCAGACACGAGGCATAGGGACCTTCTATGGAATCGAATGGAAAGAGCAGCCGGGTATGAAACACTCCAAATCCTTCCTTGGCGAAAACGCCTTAGGACGGAGTAAGTTCATATGTGGAGGCGGTAGACGGCAGGCCCGACTAACCATCGGTGCCTTGACAGGGCACTATGCCACAAAACAAATGCTTCATAGAATGCACCTTTCAACAAATAGTTTGTGTAGGGCGTGTGGAGAGGAAACGGAGTCGATGCAGCACCTACTGTGTGACTGCGACTATCTGGCTAGGAAAAGAATGGGACTCCTGGGGTCGGCCTATCCGAAACCGGAGGACTTCAGGCTCTTCGCTCTTAAAGACGTTGCCAAACTTATGGCCTCTATCTTTACAGAGGAGGAAGAGTGAAAGGATGGGGTTGCACAAAAGATCCCGATGGGTCGAGGTGTTACTGCGAGAGGGAAACCTCGGCAGGCCCCACTAAGATAAGATAAGATAAGATAGGGGCCTTCTTATGAGCTGACCTTTCTTGAGCTAATCCTTCTCATACAACTACCATGTCTTATGAAAGCAGTATTATAGCAATGTATATTTATATTTCATTAGTGGCAACACTGCATTAATACTGCTTTAAAAGCTCATGAGAATGCCCCAGGTCAAATGCCGTCGCCACATACTTAATTGACAAGACACACTTACTGGTTAACGCCAAGAAAACGTAACTAAGATAACTCAGTATCGGCGAGAACCGGACACGCCAACCTTCATTCAGCCTTTGGAACCGCACCGGCGCTAGTCCCAGCACTTGGCATATGCGAAAAATCAGATACAATGCCCCGGACATCACGCAAACGTCTTCAGCCTCGCTGACCGTTTGTGAACTAGGTTTCACTTCCACAGTTTTTGGCGATGCTGGAAAATAGGTCATGTTATTGATGTTAGTGATACCGAAGGTACCGAGGGCCTCCTCGGTGTCACCGATTTACCGTGGCCACACCTCCTTCGCGAACGAATAGAACTTTGGTAACTCATTTCTTCAACCCTCCTTCAATGTGTTGCGTTGTTGCGACACGCTTCGAGGCGGGATCCTGATTGATCTATTGTTTGTTCTTCATTTTTATTTTTATGTATATTATTGTGCGTGGTCAATAAATGCTTATCTCTCTCTATCTCTCTCTCTCTCTCTATCTCTCAATGTGAGGTCTTTTAAAAGGGATGTAAAAACTTGCGGGTCGGCAAGATGAGGACGGCGAGTGTGGCACAATCCTGTCTTCACAACTGACCTCTTCTTCTGTCATTATCCTACTCTACGATGTATATTTTTTTTAAATGCGCACTCTGACAAAACATTTGTGTTTATTTATTTATTTAGTCAGCGATCGATTTACATTCGGTCATTAGTGTGGGTGACTACGGCCGAAGACAGTGCCGCAGACAATGACAGGGTCTGTGTTTGGTTTGTGTCTGATACCACGATAACATACAAAGCACATGATGACACAATGTGCTTGGGTGACATGACATCAACATGTCAGTTATCATAGGAAGGACACGTCGCTCGTACCCGTCAGCCTTTGTCTAAAAGCTGGTTAGCTACTTGTCCCCGACTTTGTCAGAATTCTCTGTATTTTCCTAGAGCATAGAAAGTTTCAGAAGAATTGGCTAATTGGATTTTTTTTCACTGAAGAGTAGGTTAGATACTCTGCCTGATGCTATAAACGCTTCTATTTGAAGTCTAGATGCGAAGACAGCTCGTGGAGCAGGATTCTCCAGGAGCCTTACTAACCGTCCTCAGTATTAATGAAATCACGTAACAGCTCTTTGAAACAGTTATTTGACCTAAGCATGAATTTCTGTAACCTAAAAGTTATAAATTATCACTTAGGTAAGTCACGTAGTCAAAGTAGTGACGTCATAATTTCCATTCGATACAATTTCTACTAAACAAACGTTTTTGACAGCTACTAAAAACTTTCTCTATTGACTTACCAGTCAACAAACTAGTTACGGTAATAAAATCTATGTAAAAATATAATTCACAAATTCTTGCCATACTTACTCATTGTTTTTGTAGACGTTTTCATTAGCTTCCTTTGTCCAACAATGGTACTAAAACATAGCTCAACTAGTTTTAAGCTTTTTAGTGGCATACCGTAATTAGTACTCAAATATTATTTCTGATGTTAAAGATCAGTTTACAAATATATTATTTCCTATGATTGACATGTCAATTAAGTTTACCAAGGGCGGCAACGCTTTATTGCTTTTCCAATAATTGTTGTCTACAAGTACTAACTAACATAATCTCTATATTTTTTTTATGGTTAGAAAATTTCATTAGAATAGGTTTAATAGTTTGAACATTAGTGCTTTTAAATAAAATTAACAATTATATTGCTTACATATATTTTAATAATTTCTTCATCATTAAAAAAGAAGAAAACCCACGTTTAACATTTGAAAAGAAATGAAGTGAATGTTTATTTGTAAATCCCAGGTTTCACAAGCATGCTTTTAATGGTAAAAAAGGACAAACAAAATTATTAAACAGTTTGAGATTCTGATAATTGAAATTGGATGATTATCACTAAGTACGTCGCAACACTGCCTACAATCTGTAACAGAACAGTAAAACGAGTTATTAATTGATATGAACATGATATATACAATATTCAGGTTTATTGGGCAGTGCTGGGTAATAAACAAAGAAATAATCAAGGTGTTAAGTGCACATGGAGAGATAGATCCATAACCCATCTACCATCATGCTGGTCCAATGCTGGTTGGTTTCGGCTCCGTAGAGCTGAAAAGTGGACACTCATGGTAGGGCTGGTTCACAAATTAAAAGTCGCTCAGCGAGCTATGGAAAGGGCTATGTTCAGAGTTAGAAACTCTGAACATAGCCCTTTCTGATCGGATTTGGAACGTGGTGATCTGACAGAGAACGAAAGTAACCAACACAGTCAGTGGGCTCAGCATACTGAAGTGGGCAAGCATGCATTGGGTCGGTCATATCAGTCGCAGAACCGATAACTCGAGAGTGGAGTCGAGAGACTGCGTATCGGCAAACGTAGTGTAGGACACCCTCAGATTAGGTGGAGCGACTATCTCCGCAAGGTGGCTGGCAAGAGCTGGATGAGAGTAGCTGCGAATCGTGCTCAGTGGCGTGCACAAGGAGAGGCCTATGATGCTGATGATGAATGCGCACTGGGCCCGTTTGGTGGTTTATGGCCCGTTCTTCCTATAGTGTTACCATGCATAAATAATATATAAATATATAAATAATATATAAATCGAGCAAGTGATAATGATGGTAATAAAAAAAATCTTACCGAAACCACTAAAGACCGCGTTAGCGTGCAAATGCCGAGAGGGCTGTATGTAACCTTGTTTAAAAGTAGGAAGCTAGAGAATTTGTCCAGTTCCAATGACATCAGTTCATCGTTGGACTTTAATATCATACGGCTGACGAGCAAGTTGGTGCGGTTGATCTAGAAGGCAAATAAGTTTATTAATAACTCTAAGGGTCTACATACTTGGGCTGCTCGAGCAATTAGCCAGTGATCAAAATACACGGACCACTTGAGCAGTCGTTGTGAAGCTGCCATTTCACCGAGCTGCTGACCGCCCGGAGCAGTCGCAACTGCTTGAGCGGTTCCATGTATGTTTGTGGATAGAAGACTGTAGTTCACTATGCAGTCGCAGCTTGAAGCAGCAGTTTTGACTGCTTCAAGTTCAAGCTTTCGTGTGCGGTCACCATAACGGCCTGGCCACGACTTTTGGCTTAGATTTTTGCGGCTCCTCGACAAAACCGCTCGCTGCTGCCGGCACGTTATGGCGTGCTTTATACGCTTTGTACATTTGTTTTTAAAGTCGTCGTCGTCGTCGTCGCTCCCGTGCTTAGACGCCACTCACAGCGGCAAGGTCGTGGTCGTGAGAGCGCATTAAAATGGCTCGCTCATTGCTGCTAATGTGAAGGTTTCATTTTAACGAATACATACCTCTAGCTGCGTCCTGTGACTCGGCTCGACCACTATAACAGTGCAGCTGAAGTGAAACCCACACCACAGTAGTTGCATCCACATTGCGACCACATCTTCGTTCTTGTCTGGGGTGCAAATCGAAAGGTCACTTATATCACACATTTTGAGTTTTGGTGAAATTTGGTTTAAATTTTCACTCAAAAATTTAATAATTATAAAATTTATATAGTGAAAAAATTAAATGCTTACCCGACCCAGCCAGAAATCGAATCTGGGTCTTCCGCGATCCGGGCGGCTGCACTGACCATTATGCTACCGGGAAGGCTGACGTAAGCACTGAATTTTTTCACTACTTTTTAGCGGCAGTAGTGAAATCTGTCCAGCTGTTATTGCGGTAAAAAAAATATTTAGATTTATTTGTGTTTATTTTTTAATACAGTATAATTACAGTATAGGTCAGTAAACACTTGAGCTCTCATGAATGTCACTGTGCCATTGATCCGCAAATCTGCGACGCGGCAGGAGAAGTTAACCTGAGAAGATCCGACGAAAAACTCTGCAAGGGCGTTTCTTTTCTCCCTGCTGGGTATAAAACCTTTAACACGCAAACTTTTCTTAGTCACATAATATTTCGTTGTCTAAGCAATGTAAAATTTCCTTACTGTCATAATAACAGAACTGGACACTTTCCAGCACAAATTAACATACAAGTAAATAAAAGAATACCTAGTTTTGCAAATGAACCTTTGTGGCGTTTGTGAGTCCTCAACAAAATATAAAAACTCACAAGAGCTGAGGTATCGATAATGAAAATAACGATTAGGGGTATACCGGATCTTCCCGTGTACATTAGTTCATGTAGGAAAGCTTGAGCCCAGCAGTGGAACGTTTACAGGGGTGACACCTTCGTAACGCATGATGTCGATTGGCATAATTTCAATTGGCATACCTCATAATATAGCATAAAAATCAAAAAGCATAGTATTGAAGAACAAAAACAAGAAGAAGAAGAAGAAAAAAGATTCTTTAATTTTAACTCAGACAAGATACAATAAGAAGAGAAAGAGTTGACAAAAAAAAACATTTAGGTGTCACACGGCTGCGTCAAAATAGGTGGCATAGTATTGCTTGGCATAATTTTTATTTCACATAAACTTAATATTGTATAATTGTGCAAAGGCATACATAATATTTAAAAAAACGAGCGATCCTTATAGTCCATTAGCCTTTCAGCATATGATGTGTAACATTTGACATCTCACCTTAGTAATAAGCAATTTTAACATTATATTCTGAAAAAAATGGGTCAGGTACATCATTTTATAACTATAAAATAAATGCAGTAAATACTTATTAGAAGACATTTGACATATCAAAATGACCTTTGAAAGTCAAATGGTACAATATTTAAATTTTCAAAATGGAGCGCGCACACTGTTGAACCTACTTCCGTCACATTTCACGAAATCACTCCCACAAATTGTATAAGAAAACGAGCGGAAAGATGTTACACATCAAAAACTATAATAGTTATTAACCATAATTTTACAAAGCATAGCTGTTGGAAGCGTACTGATGCTATGATAATCACATCATATATTTTAGTATCTTATTTGTTACTTTTTCAACATTACTACAGGAGAGGATGCGAGCGAGCTAAGCGAGTGTGTCAAGGCAGCTAATAAAGTACGAACTGAATTTAATATCATACATAATGCAAACTTCAAAAGTATTTTAGGTGATACATACATATATGTAGGATTAAATGGTACGGCGTTATGATTAAATGCAGAAGGAAGGAAAGCAGCAGAAACATCACGCCTACACCGTGACAGTCATCTAGCTGTCTCACCGCGTCGCAGACTTCGCTGTACATTGAAGCGAGACCGTGTATAGTTTTGTTGATCGACTTTGGAGCTGGAGGTGGAGGTACCATAAAATCTGTTTCGGAAAACATTAATGTTTAAACGATTGTCGTGGACAAATCGAAGTATTTAATGGATTCTTATCAAATATAAATTACTAGGCTAGTCTGAAATGGTTCTCAAAAACCAAAGAAAACCAAAACTTGGGCATGTTTATGTTAGGTCCTTATTGGACTATGATTTTCTCTTTTTCTTTATCTTTATGTTTAACACAAAATAACAGAAGGCTTTACTCTACAGTCGAAATTACAGAGAATTATCCCAAATTTTTATTGGTTTTTCCTTAATCCTAAGCCCTAAATCTCTTACGATTTTTCTGATAACTGTCACAAGGCCTGTTATCTGTTTTTTTTATATTATTTTATTATACTTTCATGAATATTTCAACGGGCAGGCATATTATATAGAATAGAATAGAAACATGTTTATTTGATACAAGAACAGTACACATTATACAAAAAAAAACATAATTTCGAATAAATATTGTATCTAAAAGTTCTCCGCTCAGCATTAAGCTGTGACACAATATGCCGCGACACTGGTATTCTGCGGATGCCTAGTTTTATACAAAATAATATGTGCGCATGGCACTGAGCAAACAACTTACAACATAGGAAACTTACGAAAATAAACAAAATGTCATACTTAGGGCCTTTTTCACAATGTCAGATTAGGAGATACTTGGCAGTTAAAGTGACAGTTTTGTATGGACTATCTGTCAAGTAAACGCTAATGGGAACTTACTTGTAGATGGTGAAAGAGGCCCTAAATCTTATTTAACATTTATTACACTATACTTACTTACTATTATAAAATATAACTTAAACTTTTGATCACCAAAATTATTATTTTTTAACTAGGCAAAATGCTTTGCGGATACGCCGGAGGTAGGGACGACCTCGGTTTATGTGGGAGTGTCCTCATCTTCCCTCGTTCAGCCACTAACAGCCATTAATAACTAGGTATCCCACTTAAGCACTATTAGGATAATTCCTTCTCTGCCTCGGGGATGGTAGTAATATCGGGGATGGCTCGGGATCACGAACGCCAAGCACCGAGTTAAATATGGTATGGCATACCTTTACCTGCATCAAATTTGATGGTGGCCATCGAGTCGATTATCACGTTGACGTAATTGTTTGGTATTTTTGATGGATAATCTGATACTGCAGTATCCATAGATTTATCTGTCAATAAAACAATTATTGTTATAGTATTCATACATATACAATGTAAATACAGGTAATTCATACACAATGTAAGAACATGTAGGACGTGTGACATAAATTCGTAAGGAAGTGAACAGGCAAATGTTTCTTTATTTCTTCACGTCACGTCCTGTTCGTGAGAAATCCACAATACAGCCAGATCAAACTCAGACCCGTTTCATACGCTCGCTGTTCCAAGTGCTTGGGCTCTTTTCCCTCAACCCACTTAACCCGAGTGGAACTCCTAGCCTTTAGAGGCGCCCTTGGGTGGTTTCGCTCTTGATTCCGAATCAAACGCCTCGGGACTCAGGACACTTGCGTGATGATACCACACCCTCTGGAAACTCTCTGAGGATGTTCGCTCACTATACCTTGAGGAACCTTTAGTGTATCTCCGCCCGCCCCAAGTCCGGTCACGCTGAAAAGGTCATAAGAAGCCTATAGCAATTGTTTGCGCCAGAATCGCGACGGTCTCATTCATTAACTAAAAGATACGCCGCACAAGTCGACGGCGGCGCTGGTGTGTTGATTGGACCGCGCGTCCTTCACTCAGCTCCAAGGACGTGCGGTGTGCATTTTCGGCGCGCGCACTCATTCTGCTACTAACAGCCGGTACAAATATACACACGGGAAGCGACACACCCTGATTCAACCAAACCGCCATATTGGCATAGTGCGTGAAACCGTGCTCTCCATCAGCTCCAGCAGTTCAAACCAGGACCGCCAGCGAGACACCACGACCACACCGCCCGACTCACCATCCCACTTCCGGTAAGACCTTTCCTGAACTCCCACGTCGCTGTATCAACTGCCTTCCCGGCAGCCGATACAGCAATTTATTTCCAAAGAAAAGTCTTTAATGATCTTACTATGTCTTCTGATCAAATCTGAGACTTCTTCGACGATGTTGTTGACAGCAATCAAAGATTTGGTCACCTCCAAAGCGCTGAAGACGTACTGCATCTCGAGGAGGACCAGCATCAAGTACCCGTAGTAGAAGCAAGAGTAGAGGCACGCTGCTTTAACTAAAAACACGTTATTATCAGCGTTTCAATTGAACGTCAAATGCTACAACTAGAATGCTGGTACCGGGTAAACGGTCAATAAAGATGAAGGAGTGAATCAAGACAATACATTGAAAAGGATTTTACAATCGTTCATTCATTCAATAAGTAAAATCATTCGGGCTCTTAAAGACGAAGTTAAAAATAAAACTGTACATTTCATTTGGCAAGCGTGGTGATTGGAAAATGTCACAACTTACCCATGAATTGTAGCGATGACTTGACTTCAATGATGGAAGCATTTGTCCAGCAGTTTCTACTGCAGTACTTACTTATTTACAAAGACAGCTTATTGAAATTGTAAAAAATAAAATGAGCATAGAAAAAAAAATGAGACAACATCACATACATTGTTCTGATCCCAAGGTAAGTAGCATTGACCCGACGGGAATCGAACCCGGGACCTCAGAGTTAGCGCCACCCAAAGTCCGGCGTGCAAGCCACTCGGCTACGGAGGTCGTCAAATAGAATATGGAACAACACAGAGCAGTAACAAATTGTTTTAATTTAACAAAATAAAAAATAAAAATATATTGAGCTAACGTAACTTACATTCTCTGTTTCTTGAAATAACATCACTGATAAAACCCCAGTACTGTGCCACAAATAAGCTTACGACAAATGCGAAATACAAGACAAATGCCGAACTGGTTTTCCATTCACTCGATGACTTGGACTTGTTGTAAGCAACCGTCGCCATATTTATCTAAAAAACCGTTAACATTTTGTTTGTCCACACTATGCCTTTGCTTTAGAGCAAATAAAGAAAATTAGTGCAATGAAAACTTGTGTGAAAACGGCTGTGAAGCTAGCTGCTAGCGCATGTCGCGGAACTTCGTACACCTCGCCCATTGCTTGACACCTACATTTTGTTACTGCGACTGGGCTTGCGCCTTACTTCACGACCGCCAAAAACTTTGCATAATTACATCACCGAAAACTATTATTATTACATTTGAAAAATATAAGTTAAGTTTTACAGGATCCGTTAAACGATTTAAAACAACTTTTATTTAAATTGTTTATTGCATTATATTCGTACTAGTTGTTGCCCGCGACTTCGTTCGCGAAGACTACAGTAAAAAAAAAAGTATCGTTTATGCTGGTCTGGGTCATGGTCTGTATATGAGGAAAGTTTCAATAAAATCCATTCAGTAGTTTTAACGTGATAGAGTAACAAACATCCATCCATACTTACAAACTTTCGCGTTTATATTAATAGTAGGATTCGTTGTGGAGATCCTTCAGTGTCCAGCAGTGGAAGTCTTTTGCCTGAGATGATGATTATGATGATGAATGCATAAAATATGGCATTTGCCATGATCCGAGTGGTTAGTACAAGTTTTATTCAGCATTCGATTACAAAAATAAAAACAAGAATTTGTTTGGCATTGACACAGCGCCAACTAGTGGTAAGGCAAATAAGGATAATTACTTTTTCCAAACAAATGCTTGTATTCGTTAACGTGATCGTAATCGCTAGTAAAAACATCACTTGGCACACTGGCCTTGTACTGTATTTGTAATTAGCTAGATGGATATTTTACCTTCTGGATCCTGCCCATGCATACAATCGTCTGCCTAAGTCTTCTGGGCGCACCATATGCCGCGACACTGGCAGTGACCATTACTATTAGGAAGTCAAGTATCCAGACGACCTTCCGAGTGGGGGAGGGGACGCTAGCTGACTGCGAAGGCTTCGCGTTCAGGTCGAGCAATAAACCAGCCAAGGCTCCTGCGTCTAAAAAGAAAAATGTTGGTTATCTTAATACAGTCGTGATCAACCCCACACACAACCCGGTCAAGACTTCGATTACGTAGAAGTAATAAATAGAAGTCAAACAGATCACGATTTCTCGCTTATCATTGGGCCAGGCAGCAACTTGGTGGTATATGGTAATGTTCTCTGTGTGTGGGAGTGGGGTATGTGGTAGTTCCTGAGCCAAGCAGAGAAGCGATTTCAAGCTGATGATAACGAGACTCACTCATAACAGACGCAGCGATGTAGCTGACCAAGCATTGGGTCGGTGATATAGTAACTGTCCAGCCTTGTTTGCTCCTCCTGAACCTCAGTGGTGCTATCCCGGCTAACTGGGACGCCCGTAGCACCAGCCCCAGAGCGCCTGATACCAAGCAATCCACCGGTTCGTTTCTACCAACCATTTTCATTCTTGACTTTGATTTGTGATATAATATCTACATATATGGATACCTTAATTTATTTGAACAGATAAAAGATTAATGCCCGTTTTTACCAAACACCCCTAAATTTTAGCTAACCCCTTAGCACAGTTAGGTGACGGTTGCTGGAATAAAACGGTGATATACCTAACCTTAGGAGTTTTTTTTAAATAGAAAGTTAGGTAAATTAGTCTTCTCTGCCTGATGTTAAGCAGAAGCAGGGTCCAGATGCGAGGACAGCTTGTGGAGCAGAACTCCGCCTTACCAGCCGTCCTCACCTTGCCTGCCCACGAGATGCTTCTGTACGTCTCGTTTAAAGGACCCCAAGTTGTAGGATGGAGGATATACGTGTTGTGGAAGGGAATTTCATTTTATTACCTAGTAGTGCGATAAAGAAATGATTCTCTAAATTTCTTCGTTCGCGTTGGAATAGTTACCTAATACTTAAGGGTCATTGGTGAAAGCATTAATGTTATATACACTTTTAAACTTGCGTTCCACAGTTAAACAAAATAATTTAAACGGGGATTAACACAAACTGATTAGTAAGGTATCATACTTAATTTATACCCGACGTTTCGACCGAGTTACAACGGCCGTGGTCACGGGCTGCTGTCGCGATGTTGCGCCTCATCCACCGTCACAATTTTTTATTTTGCCAACTACCGCCACACACAACACTAACGGTGTCCCTATTACGTATACAAGCCTTATTCTGAATGTTTACCGACTGCGAAGAAAAACGAGGATGTCTTTTTGCAAATACTGGATTCCACGCTGAAGATAGTTTGTGGCCGTCTTCCCGATTGAAATTATTAGGGTGCTTCTTTATTTCAATCGCTTTTATTCAAGAGTAGTGCGTGTACTCTTGAATAAAAGTGGCGATCTGTGGAGAGGACTTGCGTATGGTAAAATTCAATCCAGTGATTTGTGCCTATTTCAAGTAGATGTTCTGCAATCGCTGATTTATTAGACTGCCTGTTCTTTACAGCTGTGATATGTTCTTTGACCCGCTTAGTCCGCTTTGCGGGTCCTCGTTTTTCTTCGCAGTCGGTAAACATCCAGAATAAGGCTTGTATACGTAATAGGGACACCGTTAGTGTTGTGTGTGGCGGTAGTTGGCAAAATAATGTGACGGTGGATGAAAACTGGTATACTTTTTACTAATCAGTTTGCGTTAATCGCCGTTTAAATTCTTTTGTTTAGCATTAATGATGTTATTACTTTCTTAGGCTACGCGATCACTATACATTGAAATGAAAGTGTAGTCTATTTTATGTATATTTTTATAGATAGGTTGGTAAACGACCACCCTCTGCCAGAGTCCAGGGCCCCGAGTCTGTTTATTGACCAATATTTCTACATTAGCGTTGATTAACGTAGGCTATATAAAAAAAGAAATAAATATTCATAAAATTTTATAAAATACAGTGAAAAAATTAAACGCCCACCCGCACTGACCGCTATGCTACCGGGAAGGCCTTCCCGCCTTCCCGGTAGCATAGCGGTCAGTGCAGCCGCCCGGATTGCGGAAGACCCAGGTTCGACTCCTGGCTGGGTCGGGTGGGCGTTTAATTTTTTCACTGTGTTTTATAAAATTTTTGTGAATATTTAATTTAGCTTCAGTGCAGCAATTAGCACTTGAAAATAAAAAAGTAAAATTTAAAAAAGAAATGTCCACCTGTGCGAAGCCGGGACGGGCCGCTAGTAAAGTATAAGTACAATGACAGTTAGCGGAGCAGTACTGTGGCTCGCTGGCCGCCTTCACCTTGCTGATCCAGGAGTTGCTTCTGTACACCTCGTGTATGTATTGGTCTGTGGTGACAAGGGAGACTGTGGTCGTCCCATAATTGATAAAATGTCATGATAACATCAAATCATCATCTCAGCCAAAAGACGTCCACCGCTACCCCATGGATCTCCACAACGACCGGTTTAGTGCTGCTCGCATCCAGCGGCTTCCCGCGACCTTCACCAGATCGTCGGTCCACCTTGTTGGAGGCCTGCCCGTGCACACTGCGCTTTCCGACACACGGAAAGCGCAGTGAAATAACATCAAATAACACGTAAACATTCAACGCGAATAAGTAGATTCGTGAACAGTGTTTCATGTTAAAACTAATTACATATACATTGAAGTAGATATTTACTAGAAACATAACATAACTAAGAAATACAAAATATTTATTACTTAACTTGTTGTTGGCAGCATTGTCAACTTGTTGTATTAAATTAAAATATATTTTATATGTTACCAGTGACCCGCTCGAAACTATTTTCTTAAATCTTTTTTTAAACGAACTTTGTCCTGACGTATGAACACAACAAAAAATAAATCAGCCAAATCGGTTGAGTCGTTCTCAAGTGATGCTCTGACATACAACTGGCTATTGACTTTTATTAATATACGTATTTTAAATAAATTAAAGAAACACGAGTACTAACGCAAACCGAGCATCTAAAGTTAATGAAGACTGATCACAGACAGAAGAATTAACCTGAACAATATAGAAATGAAAGCTAGAACACTATGTTATTAGATTAACCATCTCCTTTGACCATTATCCAATTTGATACATTAGTAAGAAATATGTGATTTGCTGAGTCTACTGTCAATTAGCTTTAATCATCGATAATTCGATATACTAGACCAGTCTCTAATGATAAATAAATTACCACTTACATACCGGCTTTGTCAGGAAAACTTTAGGCACAAAATAGACTGAACGAAATAAGACAGCAGAAGGTAAACTTCGTACAAACGCGCTCGAGCAACGCACACATGGACAACCTGTCACGGACACGGGATCTCGCAGCAGCTTCGCACGGACTGTTCCAAGCTGTTCCTAGATTCCTGTGACAAGGACTGGGCGAACGATACCACCTGTAACTTAAATAGGTACATTTATTGTGTCCAACAACCTTGCAGCCGTCAAAAATTAAAATAATAGTGGACTGGCGCTGTCGAGGGTAAATGCAATCAGCGAGTCTAGCGCCATCAACAGGGTGATTTTGTCAACAGTCGACAAAATTTTAGAGGACATTGTAATCTTTATAAATAATGATAAAATACAAGTTTATGCCTCAATAGAATAATATTTATAAAAATTATATATCGCAAATATGAACTGCAGCTGGCGTATTTTGCGCGCTGCTGTCCCTAGCGTAGCGTGCATAGAGTGCATAGAGTACAGTCTGTTACTGTGGTACCTACAGTGAGCTACAGTACCTACCTACAGTGATTGAAGAAAACTAACACGGTGAAAAAAAACCAAAGGCGGCCATTAAATGTCAACAACTACCGTCATTAACATCCGATCATAATATTTTTACAAATACTAAAGATAAATTAAGAAATAGGCAAGCTATTCATAAAATGTCTTTGTTTTGTTTATATAAATTTAACGCAAATTATGTTGCGAAACAAATTACAAAAACACAAATGTTGAAAAAATTCTCACAAGCAGGATTTGAACCTGCACCCTTCTGACATACCAGGTCACGTGCTCTCCTAATTGTAATTTGAATCGCAACAAAATTTGCGTTGAAATTATACGAGTATAAACATAACAAAAACATTTTATAATATGTCTTGTTCATAATATCGATTTTAAATTTATAAAATCCAGTAAATACTTATTAGAAGACATTTGACATATCCAAATGGTGACACATTAAGTCACATACAATAATATGTCTTGTTCATAATATCGATTCAAAAATTTACAAAAAGGCTCGCACTCGCGCGCTTCCCCGACTTCCTGTCACACTGTTACGACCTACTTCCGTCACATTTCTACAAAATCACTCCCACAAATTGTATATAAACTACATATCAACAAATTCATTAGGTTATTTACTTGTCCTTCACGGTTGTGACATAATTGAACTTACTACTACTACTTACTTACTTACTACTTACTTATTACTACTACTTCTTAACTAATCTTTAGTATTTGTAAAAATATTATGATCGGGTGTTAATGACGGTAGTTGCTGACATTGAATTGGTGCCTTTGGCTTTCAAAGTAAAACGTAAATAGTGTTGAATAATTTCGGCGGGCTGGTTAGAACCACGATAGCTCAATTGGAAGAGCACCTGACCCGGTATGTCAGAAGGGTGCTGGTTCAATTCCTGCTCGTGGAAATTTTTTCAACATTGTGTATTTGTAATAATTGAACTGCACAAACCAGCATATTGGATTTTCTTTTACGAGCACAGCAATGCGTAATGATTAATATGACACTGACGTAGGCGAAGTGTAACCACGAGTGTGATAGCTTTACGACGTTTGCGTGCGGCCAATGCAGTATCTAGACCTTTTATCTATAACTTTATGATTTATACACGTATATAACCATTAATATAAACAAAAAGTAGTTCATTTTAATGGTTGCCGACAGGTACAACTCATATATGATATGGAGATGTATGGTGCGCAGGGTGATGCGTGATCTCCCGATCCGATCAGAATCCCTCGGAGAATCTAGTAGGGCACGGGGACACGCACTAGTGCGTGATGCCGTTCCCTCTAGAAAACCTCCGAAGGTGATTCGTTTCACACGGCTTGGGGAACCCTTTAAGTTTCTCGCCGCCCCCAAAAGAGCCTGGTGCTGAAAATGCCGTCTGAGGCAATCGCCAAGCTCTCTCAAAAAAAATAAGTGATGCGTGATAGTTTATGTATATGTCAAATAATTTTACCAACACAGTCTGATTTTTTAACCAATATGATACATGTAAAAATGATTGAAATAAATGCTTCTTATTTTATTTAATTTAATTTTTATAATCCCTAAAATATCCGCTATGCTATCTCTATCTCTATCTCTATCTCTAGGACACGACAATGAAAACTCTTTACTAACTTACCCTAAATTGACTGTAGAAGAAAAAGTTGTTCCATTGAAAGGACAAATAAAACTGGTTTTTTATAACAATATTTGTACACAATGTGAACAATTAATCATAGCAGTGTACTGCTATGATTAACTGAACATAAGTTAATAGATATTTCTTTTGGGAACTTGTATATTTTGTTTGGAGCGCTAAAGGATCCAGCATACTGAAAGCGCATAAAAACAGCGCAGTTTGAATGCGTTGAAGGCCCGTTAAACGATATGAATATATAATACACATTCATACATTTATTTTAAGTAACTGTATCTGCCCCCAATTCTCATATCAAAAACCGTCACGACATCGTAGCGATTTAGTCGTCGTAACCATTTTCATACTAACATCCGACTTTAAACTCGTTCTAACGAAGGTCCAATTTACCGTACTTATATGGTAGATCTAATACGTTTAGTTGTAACTACGTACGAACGAGTTTAGCATCTCGGCTCGATTGACGGATAAGAATAGAAAAATGGTTGCAATGACTAGTCGCTACGACATCGTTAATGGCTCAATGCTTGCCAAGTGTGCCTGGCCCAGCTACGGTGTAAAAATCAAATTATCAACAACGATTAATCAAAAGGAAAACAAATGAATTGCTATTATATCGTTAACGGTCAAAATATCGAACGTTCGAATACATCTAACATTCAAAACATCGAACGTTACGTTACCCTGCTACTAACTTTAAAGATCGATTTAGTATGCTTAAAATACCTATACACGACGTATTCTTCCCAAAATTTTACTGAATGAAGACAAGTAACAATGATGTGACAAAAGTTAAAAAAAATAGTCGTCGGTAGTGAGTGAACTATTGAAATGATGACGGATGTTTTGGCCTGCGCTGCTTTCAAACTGCTTTTGGTATCCTGGAAGCCTATTATAGGTATATAACCTTCTAGTCTAAAGCTCAGTGAAGCTTTCGTATCTATCGATGTTCTATTATATACGTGAAATAAACCACTTTAACATCACAAAAACAAAAATATCCTAAATGAAGGGTTTGGGAAAACAATTTACTTTTCTCTTTTTTTTTCTTTTAATTGATGGCTTCATGCGATTAGCACATTTAGCCAGTGTCAAAGTATTTTTTTTTACAAGTAATACATAAATATACAATATTTCCTTCTAGTATGATGATGATGAATGATAATAGAAATGAGAAGGTGAGAAATGATATACCCCCCGACCCCTCGAGTATCTCCGTAAAGATGTGGGGATTTACTAATTCCTCGGCGGACTTCTTGGGAGAATTTGAAAAGTGAAGTTGCACTGTTTTGTTTCATTTGCCAACACTCATGCGCACTCACAAACACTCAACGGTTAATAATCCACCATTATTTCACATTAATATTCGACATAACACAAATTTTAGAAATTGAAACAACACTGCAGACATGACTCTTCACTTTCCCGCCAAGAAGTCTCAACAATTTACTTAAATGGGCGATAAGGATGTTTTTTTTAAAACTATTTTGCGGGTAAGCACAGTGCTTTGATCTCACCTGATGTCAAGGCCAATGATGGAAGCGCACTTCACCCGGGATCCTCAACTAGTGAGCCACTGGCTATCCTAATCTTTGAGGAAGTTAAATATAATCTTTTTACATACCGCAAATTTATCATTAAATACTTTAATATTAATGTCAATGTGTTTGCTACTATGACCATACGACTACGAGCCAGTTCATTTTAGTGACGCACATTCCACGAAATAAATTTGGAGTTGATGAAGTACAATTTTTGGAGCTAGCAGCGGTACTGGTCCTGTTAAGACGACACCTCGATTTGTAAACATTCAAAAGGCTGATCCTTACTAGGGCTGGCATAAGTTCGAAAATACGTAGCGAATGCGACAATTGGGACCGCAAATTAACAGAATCTATAAAATATTTAAAAAAAATATATTGGTTTTAGGTATCAAAATATGTAGCTACCCAATTACGGATATTGATGTTATCAATATACACAGTCAGGTCATAAATTCTGTCACATGTTTAATATAAAATAATTGAGACAAGTTTATTCATTATGTAACCATTTATATACCAAAATGAACTTAACAAAACAAAGATTCTTATGACAATAAAGTTTATTCAAAATGACCTCCGTGATTTTGAATACAGGCCTTCAGTATTCGCGGCCAGTCGTCTATCGCAGCACGAACGAGGTCCATGTCAATATCGGCGGCTGCCTTAATCAAGGATGTCTTGAGTGACTCCAAATTGGGATGAGGCTTTGAGCACGCCTTTTCCTCCAAGTGTTGCCATATCTTGTAATCTAACGGACTCAAATCTGGACTGGAGGAGGGCCAGTCTTCGTGCCGGATGAAGTCGATTTCACATGCCGCCAGCCAGTCTTGTGTGCTCTTCGCTCTATGAGCTGGCGCCGAATCTTGTTGGAATACCCAGTGCCTGTTATTGAACATGGTATGAGAAACAGGTTCCAAAAGGTTCGTCAGGACTGTATTTTGATACACAACTGCATTCGTTTTTACACCTTTCTCACAAAAATGTACCTCTGTTAAGCCCCAATAGGAAACTCCCAACCATACCATGAGCGAGGATGGAAAATGACCTCGTTGGACACGCGGAATACGGTTGCTCGCTTCTTCACTACTGTGTGCATACACCTTATCATTTTGTTTGTTGTAGCTCTCTTCTACGGTAAAAATGCCTACCCGACCCAGCCAGGAATCGAACCTGGGACTTCCGCAATCCGGGGTGGCTGCATTGACCGCTACCGGGAAGGCTGACGTAGGCGCTGAATTGACATGATTGCTGAAGACCAAGGTTCGATTCCTAGCTAGGTCGGGTGGGCGTTCAATTTTTTCACTGTATTTTATAAATTTTATAAATACTAAATTATAGAGTTATGCTTATCAAAAGTATGTTTTCGATTATAATGTATTTTAAATAATACGCCACACAAAATAGGCTTATGCTTACTGAAATTATGTGTTTCAATGTTTATGACATACAAATTTCGGACATTGACGTTATGCTATAAAAATTTATACCAAATGACGTGCATCACTCTAGTAACCACATTCAATGAATAAATGTAGGTATAGTAGGAACTAAATTTAGTATCATACAGTGATCATACATAATAAAAACTTCTAAATTAACTTAGGTGGTACATACATATATGTAGAATTAAATAGTACGGCGTTACGATTAAATGCAGAAGAAAGGAAAGCAGCAGCAACATCAGGCCGACACCATGACAGCCATCTAGCTGTTCCACCGCGTCGCAGACTTCGCTGTACATTGAAGCGAGACGGCTTATAGTTTTGTGGATCGACTTTAGAGTAGGAGGAACCACAAAATCTGTTTCGGAAAACGAAAATTTTTAAACTATTGTCGTGGGCAAATTGAAGTATGCAATGGATTCTTATCAAATTCATATATTATTGCTCCCTCATATATTTGGAAGATATTGTGGATCAAAAGTTGGACTTTCGCGAAGATACATCACTAAAGTAGAATTCAAACTATCGAGTTTTGTAGTGAGGCAAACGAAGCCCTTCAAAGATGCTGATTAATTTAACAATGTTCGAAGCCTTCTGGAATATTGTAGTCCTATTTGGTGCCCGTCTTACGCGGTTCATATCAATAGAATAAAGGGGCTGCAAAAAAGTTTTTGTATCATCTAACCTTTTTCAACAATCGTCGCCGCATCTTAGCATCAAGGCTTAAATACTTCAAAATCATCCCATTCGAGTATAGACGTAAGATCGCTGTCGTTGTCCTTCATAAGATGGTCCACGTTTAAATTGACAGCCCTGATAAACTGAAATCCAATTGCTGTGCCTCCAACTACCAGTCGTCTCCATAACCGCAAGACATTCACTTTACCCCCAGCATTCGTCACTTTGCCGCTACTTTATCAGCTAGCTCTATTAAAACGTTTTTTTGGCGACCCCGAGCTATGTGAGACTATACTCCTTTTCCGGGAGGGGAGGTATACCTACTAAAAACCTTAAATTCACTTCCTAACCTTTTCCTTCTCTGCCACGCTCGGGTTCACGAACGGCAAGCACCGAGTTAATAAATCTGGTCTTTACCTGCATCAAATTTGATCGTGGCCATCGAGTCGATAATCACGTTGACGTAATTGTTTGGTATAATTTTTGATGGATAATCTGATATCGCTGTGCCCAAAGATGCACCTATCAATAGAACATCTATTATAATATTTTTACACAGTGTGCATGTAGGATGAGTAACATCAATTCGTAAGGAAGTGATTAGGCGAATGCTCATATATTTGTTCGCGTCATGTCACGTCAAAGGTAACCCAGAATACAGCCAGATTAATCTCAGATCCCGTTGATACGCACACTGTTCCAGGTGCTTGGGCGTTTTTTCCCACCCCTTCGACTCGGTCAAACCGAGACGAGGGCCTAGCCTTTGGAGGCGTCATTAAGTGGTTCTACTCTTGATTACAAATCGAACGCCTCGAGATGCGTTTGCTTGACGATGTATCGCCTCTAGAAACCCTCTTGGGATGTTCGATCACTACCGCATGAGAAACCTTTACACTGTTCGCCCCGAATCCAGTAAAATTGTAAAGGTCACTGAAGGCTTTAATGATCCTACTATGTCTACCTATCAAATGTGAGACTTCTTCGAGGATGTTGTTGAAAGCAATCAAACATTTGGTCACTTACAAAGCGCTGAAGACGTACTGCAACTCGAGGAGCATCAGCAACAAGTACCCGTAGTAGTAGAAACAATAAAGGCACGCTGATGCAACTAAAAACACATCATTATCAGACTTTCAACGTTCAACTGCTACAATAGCACTAGAATGCTACTACCGGGAAACCGGATCAAAACAGACGAAGAAGCGAATTAAGACAATAAATCGAAAGGAAATTAAGTGCAAAGTCAAATACGCTTACTGCCGTACTCAGGGACGTCAACTATGTTTTAATGACAATTGAATGTCTTTCCTTCTCTATTTAGCACTACACATGAGAAAGTGACAGCAAGAGACTTAATTGTTATTAAAACTTAGTTGACATCTCTGAGTACAGCAGTTAATCACTTAATGACGTCTTTGAAAACAAAACTGTTCATTTCACATGGTAAGCGTGGTGATTTAACCATACAGCCTACCTATCAATCGACAACAAATCGCTAGATTTGTTGATTTATTTATTGACTTCGATGATTGCGTAAGGACACACCATTTACAATAATTAAAGAACAGTAATAAAAAAACAATTACAAAAACACAAATGTTGAAAAAAAATCCACGAGCAGGATTTGAGCCTGCACCCTTCTGACATACCGGGTCAGGTGCTCTCCCAATTGAACATTTTAAAAATAGCTTGCCTACTTCTTTACTGATATATAGTATATAGAAAAGGCTATGTTCAGAGTTTCTAACTCTGAACATAGCCTTTTCCACAGCTCGCTAAGCGACTTTTAATTTGTGAACCAGCTCTACCGTGAGTGTCCACTTTGCAGCTCTACTTAGTGATAATCATCCAATTTCAATTATCAGAATCACAAACTGTTTTAATAGTTTTGTTTGTGATTTTTTACCATTAAAAGCAAGCTTGTGAAACTTGTGATGTACAAATAAACATTTATTCAATTTAATTTCAAATGTTAAACGTGGGTTTTCTTCTTTTTGAATGATGATAAATTATTAAAATATTATGTAAGCAATATAATTGTTTATATTATTTAAAAGCCCTAATGTTCAAACTATTAAACATATTCTAATAAAATTTTCTAACCATAAAAAATATATAGAGATTATGTTAGTTAGTACTTGTAGACAACAATTATTGGAAACGCATTAAAGCGTCGCCGCCCTTGGTAAACTTAATTGACATGTCAATCATAGGAAATAATGTATTTGTAAACTGATCTTTAACATCAGAAATAATATTTGAGTACTAATTACGGTATGCCGTTAAAAAGCTTAACCCTTAGATGCATGATATCTTATTTTAAAATTAAATAAATACATATTGATATCTTTTGACTTAACTTTGACGGGAAAAATAAATAAAAATAATTTATTTTGTTGAAACTAATTTATTTATATAATATTTCATATGTACGATACAGCCTACACATTCAATACAGAATGTGAACATCACTATATCCACATTCAATATTTGATATACAAAATAGTATAAGCTGCATCCTAAGCATTTTTATTAGTTAATTCTTATAAGTAGTAATAATAATTATATTATAATATTAGAAATTAGGAAAAAAGGAGAAATGTATGGGTAATTTTGTGACTTTTATTGCTATTTTTATTTTAAAATATAATTAGTTATAATATCATCATCATCAGCTCATTTTATGTCCCCACTGCTGGGGCAAGAGCCTTCCCTATGGATGGATAGGGAGAACGGGCCATAAACCACCACACAGGCCCAGTGCGGATTGGTGGTTGTTAACGACTGCTAATGCAGCCGGGACCTACGGTTTTACGTGCCTTCCAAAGCACGGAGGTGCTAAAGATGATAAATGTTTGGTCACCCATCCGATGACCGGCCTTTGCGAAAGTTGCTTAACCTCAGCACTCGCAGACCGGGCGCGTTAACCACTGCGCCATCGAGCTCCTCCTCCTCCTCCTATTATATAATAAAATATAATAATTAGTTGTTGTGGTAAGTTTTAACTTTACATACCTTACATTTCTCACAAATAGTTTCTTTTGTGTGCAATTAGAGTTTATTATTATTATTATTATAGTTTGGCTAAAACCAGTGCACTTAGGCATTTTGCAACTATTGTTTTTTTTTCCACACGAAATGTCTGAGAACTTGTCGACTAGCGTGAGAAGTCGATGCCTTCAGCCTCCAGCTGAAAGACTAGGTTGATGTCACTGCCATCGGTGTCTGGTTTAAGAAGTGGTGGATCATCATCTGCCATTGGCTCCTCCATCCCATTCTGCTGCACTCCTGTTAATAGATTTGTAGATATTATTTACATATTGCACAAGAAACAATTCATTTACAAAATAGTGATGTACGAATAGTAGAACATGAAATATACAATTTAGTTGTATTAGTTTATGTTATAGTGTCTTAGTTATATTATTGCTACCAGTACCCACCTATATTGTTACTTGGAAGACCATCATCACCGTCTGCCTCTCTATCTCTATAATTTGAACCTCGTCATCCCGGTCATCGACCTCGTCATCTTCGGCTAAATAGCTCATTATTTATCTGCATCCGAGCCAGTAAACCTCCGCTTTTTACTCATCTACAAACATTTTTTATAAATTATCAATAAAAAGTATCAAAACTTTGAACTTCTATTCAATGCATAGTGTAGCACAAAATGAACTGAAATTTAATAATATTTCATGTTTTGTACAAATTTATGATATAAAAATAGGCTAAAATAAAAATAAAAAAACAATCACTAAATACCTTGACATTCTATGAAATAAAAATTTCAAAACACCGCAAATTTCACTTCCCAATTTTGCGCGCCAGACGAAAAACAGCTGTTTAAAAAAAAATTGTTGGTGTAGGATGCATCCTACACAATGCATTTAAGGGTTAAAGCTACACGCAATGTTAGTTGGGTTATGTTTTAGTACAATTGTTGGACAAAACTAGCTTAAGGAATTCGTCTACAATGACAATGAGTAAGTATGCTATGGCGAGAATTTGTGAATAAAATGTTTGATGAGATTTAAGAGCCAAAATAAGTTAGTTGACTGATTAGTCAATAGAGGAACTTTTTATCAGCTGTCAAAAATGATTTTTTTAGTAGAAATTGTATGGAATAGAAATTATGATGTCACTATTATTTTTCGTGAATTAAGTGATAATTTGTAACTTTTAGGTTATAGAAATTCATGTGTAGGTCAATTAAAAATAGGTTAATGTTTTAAAGAACCGTTACGTGATTTCATTAATACTGAGGACGGTTAGTAAGGCTCCTGAGAATCCTGTTCCACTAGCTGCTTCGTATCTAGACTTCAAATAGAAGCGTATTTAGCATCAGCTAGAGTATCTTACCTAAACTTCAGTGAAAAAAAAAATCCAATAAGACAATTCTTATGAAATTTTCTATGCTCTAGGAAAATACAGAGATCTAGACATTAGCTACTATTCCATTCAGACAAAGTCGGGGACAGTCAGCTAACCAGCTTTTAGACAAAGGCTGACGGGTACGACGACGACGTTTCCTTTTTACATGATAATTGACAGCCAGCTGTCATGTCACACCAGCTCATTGTGTCATCATGTGCTTTGTATGTTAGCGTGGTATCGGACACAAACCGAACACAGACCCTGTCATTGTCTGTGGCACTGACTTCAGCCGTAGTCAGACCCACATTGATAACCGAATGTAAATCGATCGCTGACTAAATAAATTAATAAATACAAATGTTTTGTCAGAGTGCGCATTTAAAAAAAATATACATCGAAGAGTAGGCTAACGACTCTATTCTACCTGATGTTAATCATAAGAAGAAGTCAGATATGAAGACAGGATTGTGCCACACTTGCCGTCCTCATCTTGCCGACCCGCAATTTTTCACATCCCTATTAAAGGACCTCATATTGAAGGAAGGATAAAGAAATAAGTTACCAAAGTTCTATTCGTTCGCGAAGGAGGTGTGGCCACGGTAAATCGGTGACGAGGAGGTCCACGATATTATCTTCGGGGTGGTGCTGCTAGCATGTTTTATAGGACTGCGAGTGCAGGTGCACTTGCAGTCCTAGAAGATATATTCGGTTTAGCACCTTCCCACGTCGATAACATGACCTGTTTTCCAGCATCGCCAAAAACTGTGGAGGTAAAACCTAGTTCGCAAACGGTCAGCGAGCCTGAAGATGTATGCATGATGTCCGGGGCATTGTATCTGATCTTTCGTATATGCCAAATGCTGGGACTAGCGCCGGTGCGGTTCCAAAGGCTGAATGAAGGTTGGCGTGTCCGGTTCTCGCCGATACTGAGTTATCTTAGTTACGTTTTCTTGGCGTTAACCAGTAAGTGTGTCTTGTCAATTATGTATGTGGCGACATGGTAGTTGTATGAGAAGGGTTAGCTCAAGAAAGGCCAGCTCATAAGAAGGCACCTGTGCCTCGTGTGTGCTATTTTAAAACGGCTTCAATCATGTCTCAGTGGCTTGATTTTGACATTGACCTCATTGTTCAAATCCCAAAATCAGGCTACTGACACATTGTGGATGTTTTAAAATACAAGATGTCATGGGGCCGTAGAAGAATGTGCGTGTACAACCACGTATCATCATGTTTGTCACGCCAACGCCCTTTGTTGTGGGAATAAGGTTGGTTGCTGTATCAGGAGCTGAAAGGATTCGCTCTCACTGTCTTCCTCTCTAATCAAAAATTTCGGATAACGGTTGAATTTCTGTGATAACACAAAAGCTGGCTCTTTTTGTATATAGAATCAGCTTAGCTATTCAGCAAGGAAACGCCCTATGTTTTGGTACGTTACTACATTAGCCCACTTTTTACCCCCTTACTAACAAGAGTTAGTCTTCGAATAGATAAAGCGTGTTTTGTTTTTTTTTACTTCAAATAATTAAAATGAAGTTTACATGACGGGAACAGAACACGACTATTCTAAGATTATCTAGTTGGGCTATATGTTTTAATTTTGTTCTTGTTCAAATTGAATACATACATTGTGCTTGGAATAAAGGAAACCTTACGTTTGTTGCAGCCGCGCTTCTTCTAATTTTCATGGCCTTATCCAATCCGATGGACCAAATGGAGACATTCTACCGATATCATATGGGATATTACACGTGGGCAATTAACTATATCATAGTAATATTCACATCCTGTCTCATTGGAGTCACAGCCCCGAAGAGAACGAAGGGGGTTGTAAATTGCTTGCACAAGATTCAAAAGGTACAGTGGCGTCGAATAGGTCATCATCATCTCATCACCAGCTCATTACTTAAGTCCCCACTACTGGGGCACGAGCCTTCCCTATGGCTGGACAAGAACAAAATTCAGCGCTTTCGTCAGCCTTCTCGGTAGCATAGCGGTCAGTGCAGCCGCCCAGATAGCGGAAAACCCAGGTTGGATTCCTGGCTGGGTCGGGTGGGCGTTTAATTTTTTCACTGTCATTCTTTCCTTTTTTATGCCAACTTGAAACTATCGGGCACCTCTATCTCTGCAAGATCTTTTGAGACTTGGTCGGCGCATGGGATTTTGGGGGCTGGGTGGCGTGAAGCTTAAAGGTTTTCGGCTGTGTGAAACGAAACACCATCAGAGGTTTTTTAGAGGTTCCCGTGTTCCCGAGTTCCCTACTAGATTCTACGAGCGGTTCCGATCAGATCGGGAGCGTAAAAGCCCGAGGGCGCCTCTGGAGGCTGCTCGGGTTGGCCGGGTCGGGGGGGTGGGGGCAGTTATCCTGCTCCACTACCTGTTCTCGCACCTGGACCCCGCTTCTGCTTAACATCCGGCAGAGTGGAGTGATTTGCCAAATTGTCAGCGAATATGAATCAAAGATAGACTATGTAGACAATTTGTCTTTTAAAAAAAATTCTTCACGTGTAAGCACTTTGCGTTCATGTCACCTTAAAAAGGAAAACGAAACAAACTTTCGTCTAACTGCATAGAAATATTTCTTCCATTATTCTAATGTTTTCTATTGCTGATTTTTTAGATCAAAGCGACCCCAAAAAGTGAATGCATAAAGAACAGTTCAAAAAAACATAAAATTGTCACTGTGTTGTGGTTTTTATACATGATTGCAAGCTTTGCGGCAGATAATTATAATTGTTGGACTGATGAACAAGGACTTCGTGAGTATACTTAATCTGTTATCATCACGTCCTGAGTACACAATAACAGGTTGATGTGCAGGCGACTGTACATAATCGTTTAATTTTAATCAATATAATATGTTTAATTTGAAAAATATAAATATATGATATTTTACTGAGGTATAGCTCAAGAGACGCCTTTAACACACCTTCTCTTCATACACACAGTCAGCAACATTACACCTACTCACAGAGAGGTTGTTTACACTCTACAATTACATAAAATATTTTAGGCTTTTACAATTATAAAATTTTCCACTTTTCTCAAAACGAGCTCCTCTATACAATATGTAACAAAAACCCTGTCCGATCCGTAAATGTTTTTGTACCGAAATTGCTCAAATTACCCCAAAAGCTAATTTTATAAATGTGACCACACATTCCATCAATGGCGGCCGGCGCGCGGCGGCGACAAAGTTACCTACCGAAGTGCCGACAAAAATATTGCCATGTAAGTTTTGTCATTTAATTTTATCGGGGTGTTTCATTTCAATTTATCGGGGTAATTTTTTTTCACTTATTACTTTTAAATAATTACGTAAATAGAACTGAATCTTGACATCTAACACCTTTACAAATCGAACAGGGTTTTTGTTACTTAATGTATAAAAAAATATTACATATTTTTATTTATTTATTTATATTCAAGAAGCGTGTAAGGCTCTCAAAGTTAGTGACGCATAGGAGCTCCCCGGATGCTGAAGATGTCTACGGGCGGCGTTCAGGTGGCTCGCATTTTCAATTGCGGTCTTATTACGTTAAAAAAACACTATGACATTTAGATTTTTTCAAATATCTTACGGGTGAGCACTTGGCCTTTATCTCACCTGATGCTAAGTAATGATAATGCCGAAGGTGGAAGCGCACTTCACTTCGGAATCCTTAACTACTGAGGCACTAGATATCTTACCTCTAGCTGCCCGGAACACAACAATGATCCAAATATTGATGTTATGGCGATATATTTAGATAAGATGGTGGTAGCTAGACAGGCGGACAAAGAAGGCCAACCAACCAAACCGAATTCAAATCGTTGTACAGGTCAAGATGATGATGTAGTCCTTGACATTGAAAAAGGGTTCTATGACTTACAAAGTACCTAAGAGAACCTATTTGTGTTGTGTTGTCACGGGTCTGTCGGGTGCCTAGTGTGAGTTTCATTTGACATTCGATCACGTTAACGAAAACGTAAATTAGTGTTGCGCTGAAGCAGTGCCTTCTAACGACATACGAAAACAGTTGAAATTCTGCCACACAGAATTTGGTTTTCGTAAACGTTTTCGAATTAATACGGATAGTGAACAAAACTAACAATAGGATTTAGCTTAAATAGAACAACGATAGTGTAATGGTAGTGTACCTGACCCAGTATATAAGATGGTGTTCAAACACGCATCTCATGGAAACTTTTTCAATACATTTTTCCGAATTATAAATATTTGCCACAAAAAATTGTCTACAGATGCAATTTAGGTCTTGATGTTAACATGAAAAGAAACATTTTACATTATCTGTTTTTTCAGTTAGCACCACCTTTTTACACCTCGTCAGCTACGTGCAGGTCTTCGCGGTTTTACTGTCGATGCAGCAGTTCGTATTTGTTGTTCTGGAAATCAATTCAGTCTTAAGAGCAATCAACGACTTGCTCGAAACCTTGCTGCATGGCAAAAATGAAGTAAGGCAAATCAAAGGCCTCTTGGGTAAGTTAAGTTTGGTACAAATAGATAGATATTTAAATAAAACAAGTTTAACGGATCTACTCGCGTTTATTTTACATATTGATTAGATGAGTGTCCCTGTGACTACAGACCCTGCAAAGGGTTCAAAACTTCAGGATAAAATAATCTAAATCAATGTGTAAAATAAACGCGGGTAGATCCGTAAAGTTGTTTTATTTAAATGTGTAGTGTTTGCGTATACTTTAAAAAACAATGATAGACATCGACTTCGACTTCGTCCCCTTGAGTGATCAGACGTACCCAAGATGGTTTAAAAATATATCCTAGAACCATATTGCGCCACCTACCGGGTCCAACAATTGTAACTGTAACAACAATCTTAACCATCCAGGATTCCTACTAAAACGCACGCACAAAAAGTTTCATAAAATCTTTTAGGAGGAGTTCAGTGACTATCAAACGCGTGCGGAAGAAATATACGACATTTACATTAAGTGGATATGACATTGACATTGACATTTATTTCCATCAGGGCAAGAAACCGATTCAGTAGATCAAATTATCCACCATCTGTCTTTGAAGTACAGCGGCATCTGCGACCTGGTCAGGGAACTCAACGAAGCCACCGGCTGTTCCAACATGGCTGTGCTGGTCATCTGCTTCCTCACACTCATCACAGCACCATACACTGTCATAGCGATGTTTAGTAAGTCGTTTATTTAATTATCTGGGATTGTTTACCATTGCTGGGTGAACCTACATGGTCATATGTTTCCAGCGGTGCTTAGAAAAACTGCAAAAACAATGGCCAGAAATTTTTTTCAAATCTATTTATACTGTTTCCAAAGTTGAAAGGTTTTCTGAAGGTCTTCATTACGCTAACCTATCTTCATATCTTATTGGATCTGGATTTACTCATCTCATCACCACGAGTTAAACAAACTCAATTCTATTATCAAAAATATACAGTTTCAAGATATAAACCATACCCAATAACCGAGAGTACCCCACTTCCACTAAGCACATGTTGCATGAACATCACCTGCAAGTCCTGCATCAATGATATTCAGCGGAGACTTTGTGTAAGACCAGCAGAAGCAGAAGACACAAGAAAGCAGAGCAAGAAGTGCCATGATTTCAACCTAGGATACAATTTTACTAGAAAAAATCTTCTTTATAGCGTCGTGTTATCAAGTTTGTGGTATTTCATCAGCAAAGATGAATCTGCATAGCCATCGGTTGCAATAACTGTTGGATAGATGGCGCACTGTGCCGCTGTTAGGTGACCTATAGTTTTGATATTAAGGATGAGCCAAAAATAGTAAAATGTAAACCAGTAACAAAGACACGAATGTAGTGTTTCAAAAATAATGTCGTTTTTAATATTGATGCGTTACCCATTTTACATGATGATCCAGATGTACTATATAGTAATCTTTTTGATTTGGGCATAAGTATTAAGGTATAGTATTAAGGTAATTAAGAATATTATATTTTCTATTGCGCCCTATCTTGTAGACATTTTTAATTACTGTACCAATAAAGGTATCTTTTCAGATCTTATAAAATTTAGTAAGGTTATACCTTTATTTAAATCAGGAAACAAAGAAGACCCTAGTAACTATAGACCAATTTCAATATTACCAGTACTAAATAAATTTAAGAAAAACTTATATTCTAACAATGAATGGCATACTTTAACTCAAACAAGCTTTTACATAAGAAACAATATGGTTTTACAAAGGGTCGTTCCACTACTGACGCAGGTGTTGCTTTAATAAAACATATATTCGATGCCTGGGAGGAGTCTCAGAGTATTTTTGCGACTTATCCAAGGCTTTCGATTGCGTTGAACACCGGACTCTGGTGTTGAAGTTACACTACTATGGTCTTAATGATTTTGCACTTAAAATGATAGAGTCGTATCTCAGTTCTAGGACATAAACTGTCGATATAAATGAAACTAAATCATCTGGATCTCATGTAAAAATGGGAGTTCCGCAAGGGTCAATTCTTGGGCCATTCCTATTTTTAATTTATATTAACGATTTGCCATTCCTTGTGGAGAACTTCTGTGAAATTGTTTTATTTACAGATACTTCACTCATTTTTAATATTACTAGGTGTAAGAAAATTTATGATGATGTAAACAATGCTCTCGCAAAAGTACTCAGTTGGTTTACTGTTAATAATCTACAGCTTAATGCAAAAAAAAAGTATTAAATTTACACTACCTAATGTTAAAACTGAACCAGCGGATATTAGAATAAACTAGATTGAACTAGGTGATAAATTAGATTTGGTAGACTCAAAAGTCTTCTTAGGTATAAAACACTTGACTCAAAACTTCAATGAAATCCTCATATATTGAAATTGTCCGGTAAACTCAGTTCTGCTGCTTATGCTATCAGAAAAAAAAGACAATATCAGACGTTGTAACTGTTAGAACAGTCTACTTTAGCTATTTTCATAGTGTCATGTCGTATGGTGTCTTACTGTGGGCTACAGCAGCTGATATTGAATCTATATTTATTTTACAGAAACGAGCAATAAGAGCTATCTATAGACTAGGTTCCCGAACTACTTTAAGAAATATTTTTAAAGAAATTTGTGTTCTTACAGTTGCATCTCAGTTTATTTATAATTGCATAGTTTTTGTGCGTTGCAATATCAACTCATTTATTAAACACGGTGACGTACACAATTTCAATACTAGAAATAAGAAAAAACTTGTAATGCCACTGTTTAGGTTGCAAAAGGCTCTTTCTTGGGGCAAGGTATACAATACTATAATAAAATACCTAGTACTGTACAAGATACTGTTCTGTACTGTTATCTTTAGATAAGTTCAAAAATTATGTGAAATCTTCTTTACTTATGGCATAATGACGTTCATAAGAGCTATTTATAGCCTAAACTAAATAAATAATTTCGAATTTTAAATTTTTACCACTCAAAAAATTAAAAGCAGTGACAAAATTCAGCGCGTACGTCAGTGCAGCCGCCCAGATTGCGGAAGACCCAGGTTTGATTCCTGGCTGGGAGGCGTTTAATTTTTTCACTGTATTTTATAAATATTGAATAAACCTAGTTTAAAAGTCTATTACACACGAAATGGTTAAAATTAATATAACAATAGAAAATAGAATTCATAAAGAGAATGCAGTAAATACTCATTAGAAGACATTTGACATATCAAAATAATGACACAATATGTCACTTATAATAATAATAATAATACCTATGTCATGTTCATGATATACGATTTAAAATCTACAAAATGGCGCGCGCTTGCGCGCTTCTCCGACTTCCTGTTACACATTTCCGTCCCATTTCTACGAAATCACTCCCACAAATTGTATATATAGAAGGCGAGCGGAAAGATGTTACACATAAAAAAAATGTTTTTTTTTACAAACTAGTCTAGCAATGAACTTAGATATCTTAACAAAATCAAATTGTATCTCTTTTCAGTACATGCAGTGATTAGTCCCAACCATGTCATAGCAACTGCTAACTGGTTCATGAACTACGTAATGTGGATGGTCGCGATCATAGAGCCGTGCCATCGGACTAGTGTTGAGGTAAATATTTTAATTACCATCTTAAAGAATCCGGTAAATGATTTTGAAATGGATGATGTATCTTTCGGAGCCAACTCGTTAAAATAGCTGTAATTGCACGGCTAGCCCTTTGACTGAACAGCACCATTCAATAACACGTCTAAATGTCGATGAATTATTAGCTCCCTTTCGAAATCAGAAGAGACTTCACCCTCAAAGAGATTGCCATAAAAAAGAGGTTCGTAAGCCAACCTACATCCGGTGCAATCAAACACCCTGGTAGGCGATCGGTGCCTCCAATCGGCACGCTAGACCTGTAGGCGTCTCCCTGACGCCGATTTAAGTCTTATTTCTCGAATCAAGTCTCCGCACAATTCCAGCGCGTGCCCTTCATACTTTCTCAAACACTGAGTCACTCATGTTTTGATTTACGAAACAACTACAATAGACCTGTCCTCGGCAGGACTTACACTCCAACAAACTATCAACAAAATATCATACAAAAATAAAAATTTCATAAAAACCTAAACCTAGAACGCCGCCAGCAGCGGAGCAAGACTCAAGCTACCGGCGATTAAGGCTGCAGAGAAAGAAACCTCCTGACAATGCGTGCCGTGTCCAGGAGTGTTGCCTTCTGTATCTGACACTTGATCCAGCCATCCAGCGAAAGTCTCTTGAGATGTTGGTCGAGACTCTTCGCTATAAGGCCGTTTGCAGATACGACTATGGGAACAATGATCGACGAATCCACATCCCACATAGCGGTCACCTCATGAGCCAAGTCAAAGTACTTGGTAAGTTTGTCCTTCGTGGCTTTCACAAGGTTCTCGTCATGCGGGTTGGTGATATCGATGAGCAATGCCTGGCGCGTCAATCGATCTGTCAACACGATATCAGGCTTATTGGCAATAATAGTCCTGTCCGTGATAATAACAGATCGATCCCAGTAGAGCGTGGCATAACAATTTTCGAGAACTGGCACCGGCTTGTACTTATAGTTCGGCACCTCAGATTCTACAAGACCATATCGAAGAGCAAGTTGCTTATGGATAATTCTGGCTACAAGGTTACGTCTGTGCAAGTACTCACCGTTTGCCAGATGAGAACGACCGGAGATAATATGCCTGAGTGAGCCGTCCGTTGTCCGTTGAGTCCGTTGAGCCCGACAGATGTCGACCGTACCGTCCCTCAGGGATATATTTCTGATAATTATTCGTTATCGCTGCAATTGCACAGACATACTTCTCGGTTTCCCCAAAGAGGTCTCCAATTCGTAACCAATTTACCGACGCGAGCAGATCCACATCGAGCCCTGTTAAGGCCCGGTAGAACCGCCCGTGGAGCACTTTACTCTTCCATATATTCCTGCGGTCTTCAGTGCTCAGCACCGTTGGCCTACGCCAGTTCTCGTTTGCCAAGGAGAGCGACGTGAAGCTCCTATCTACTGCTACAACGTCGCGGTGCATCAATATTATTATTCTTATTACTTAACTTATATTCATTATTAAATAAATATTTACAACCCACTGTTTTTGTCCACTTTACAATGTCTTTACATTCGTATAATTTTTTTTTATTACGATTAAAAATAAGATTATTGTATCTCCCACCAGATGTCCCGTACCAACTGCTTGGTGAGCAAGCTGGCCATGAAGTACACCGACCGACTCTCTAGTGAAGAGCTGGACAAGTTCCACCAGTACCTCTTACTCTACAAGGTCTCCTTCTCCCCGATGGAAATCTGCACGCTTGACCGTCCTCTCATTGCCACGGTAGAAACCAAACCGAATTATTCGAACTTCGAACCTAGTTAAAAGATGATTTCTTATCTCAATACATCTGCTGATTACTGGACAGTTAGTATCTAGGGTAGTGGCACTAGTGATCGACAGGAACCAGTGATCAACACGTTTGTCCTTAAATCATTAAAAATGGAACCAGCAACTGATTTTGTTGTTATTTTTTTATTGTAAGTGATATACTGTATAATTTTAATTGAGAAATTAATATTCTTTGAAGATCTCCATGGTCAATTTAACGTGTCTGTCTGTGATTGCTAAGGTTAAGCAGTTTTCACAAACACCAGTCATCGGATGAGTGACCAAAAATGTATCAACTCGAGCTCCTCTGGGCTTCGGAAAGCACGTAAAGCCGTTGGTTCCGGCTGCATAAGCAGTCGTTAACTACTATTGAACCGCATTGGGTTCGCGTGGTGGTGTATGGCCCGTTCTGACACTCGTGCCCCAGCATTGGGGACGTATATAAACTGATGATGATGATGAAATATTCCTTAAATACAAACGCAGGTCACCTTTTTTATCACTAATCCTATACTGGTTAGCACTTGGCCTTCACCCCCTGATGTTTCATCATCAAAAATCATCATCATGTCGAATGAAGCTATCACTAGGCACCCAGCAATGCTAATAGCTTCTCGATTCTGCTATTCTAAAACGTACAGTTGTGCCTCAGTGGCGTGAATTTGATACTGGAACTATAGGGAAAATGTCAAACCCAGGCCACTGAAATACGACTGTAAACTTTTGAAATAGTAGCGATTACAACAATGTAATTAATAACAGATATTTTTCTTTTCCAGATAACTGCAAGCGTTACTACCTACTTAGTCATACTTATCCAATTTAAGACACTGGATGGAAATCAAATTTAATAGCCACCTTAGCAGTTGGTTTTTTTTCGCATTTTTATATCACAGGCATAGTTTTATTTATTTGTGTTCGGGAGTCTTACAGCAAAAAAGTTTAGTAAAAATAAAATACACCATAAATATTGCTATGTTAACAAGTCTCCACCTACTGGTATGCATAGAAGTTAAGAACTAATATTATAAATGCGAAAGTGAGTTTGTTTGTTTGTTTGTTTGATACGCGTAAACTATTTAAAGATTTGTTTATTTTGTTGTCATATAAACTATGAAAGTGGTACGAAGATCGCCGGGTTCATGGCCGGGTTAGCTAGTTACTTACTACATGTTTATATAACTAAATTATTAAAAAAGGGAAAAAGCAAAAGATAAAACCCACAGTAGCTATTGGTGTGTGGGACAGTTCGGGTAAAGAACTTCCTAGCTAGCTAGCTACTTTGATCTTTAAAGATGTAGGTGGTGGTAGTGCAAACCACAAAAAAATTTGTTTCATGTTTAATTCATGTGTTGTTCATGTGAATAGCTGACGCTGCAGCTCGATACATAGCACACGCACATACCATACCATGTCATGAAGGTGTCATGTAACCATGAATCTGTCCACAGCTTCACGCATGTAACTTAGGCTTTTTTCACACGTACCACAACACATACTGCCACTTTGAAAGTTTAAGTGACACGAGACCCAGTGACTTTCAGCTGAATATGCCTTGTTTTCGCTTAAGCTGGATTGAACCCTATGGATATCTTCAGGATGTTTAAAAAGATAATCAACAATTCTGCTTAAGTCTTCATTATCATTATCCTTCAAAGTTCTTACTGTAGACCTTGTTAGTTCTTCTGGAGACTAAGAATCACTTAAAGTTTGAATACGTTTTTTTTTTGTCTTGAGCTCATATCTTCAAATGGTTTTCTCGGAGTAAAGGAAGTGGATGCATCATGTATACTAGAAAGTAGATTTCCCATATTTTCAGATGGGTCAATGTCAATAACATTACCTTCCGTCAGTAGCGAAAAAACTGGGCCGTACTATGGGAATTTCTAACCCTTTTCATTCTTTTTAATAAATTAGCGTAGGTATGATTAGCATCCATCCATCTACGTTTCATAGTAGAAGTATACTTCTGGCAAAATTTTGAGAAAAACACAGTGTTTTTTTCATTCAATTACAAGCCAAGGTCATGTTTTAGATGGTCACAAAATTTTGTACTATCCGAAAAGGTTTTAAGATTCTCTTTTAAAAATATAAATAAGTCGATATTACACCCAAAATGCTTTGTATCGATCGCAAATATTTGAGAATTGCAAAGAAAGTTAGTTAGCACTGTTAGTATACAGTCGAAATTATTCATAAATGCCATAATAGGATCTTAAACTTGATTCAATAAGATATTAAATAAGATCAACTATTTAAGGTAAATACCACAAAATATGTTGTTAACTTGCAGGGTGGTTACAATCTTTATAAGTTAGACTAAATAGACATCATTATATAGTCAGACAATAATAGTATCTGATATTTTTTAAAGTATGATGACACGTTATCTAGATGTACGAAACAATACAGTATGAGCAAAATCACTGTTAACTTTATATAAAAACTAATAGCTCAATCGGCACGAATTTAATAAAAATAATCTTAAAATTGAAATTTATTAAGTAATCTTGCGTTTACCTCATTTGTTTTTAAATATACCGTAAATTAAACTCTAATATTGAAGCAGGATATAATACCGAAAATACCTAAGTGCAGCTTCATATATATCTGGAGAACGGGGCAGTCCGGGACAATTCTATGTATGTGGCGCTATATATACACACCCATAGATTAACCCTACAAAATATCAAGCCGGGATCTGCTAAGACTTGGTACTTATAGAGCATGTTAGATATCGTCCCATATTTTTTTTTATATTCAAATTTTCTCGTATAATATTATGTTTGCAAAAAGTAGCCATAATAAGACCTGATCGCCTTAACTAGGGCTATCCTTTGGCATAATGAAAATAATGATATGTAACAAAAAAGTCCTACGCAAATCCGAAATCCGTCCCACTGTGGCATCGCCTTCGCGACAATAGGTCGTCAAGCTGTGGTTACGTGCGAATAGTGTCGCCACGGCTTCTTGCGGTAGCGTTGTGTTACCTACAAAATGTGCGATGGCGCTGGTATCACACACGCGGTCAATAATGACGGCAAAATGTGGCCCGTGTGAATTTAACTATTAATTTTCATGCACATCAACCTACCCAAAACGTCAAATTTCTTCAATACATTTTCAACCATACATCTTAATAAAAAAGGTCAAATTCTATTGAGGAAATTTGACAGTATGTGGTGTGGTTCTGGTACGTGTGTGTACGTGTGTAACAAGCCTTAATGTGCCACTCACTGTCAACGATTGATACAGTATGTTACTATTTGATGTCGTTTAGTTGACGTTAAACTTGTTAGAAAATTAAAATTTTTGTTTTATCTTTTAATTAATAAAATAATAAGACAACAGGATTTCTGAGAAGTAGCGTTACACGGGTTTACAATATTTGTCCAGAGCATAAGATCACGTTGTATAAACTTTCTTCAAGTGTTTCATGTTTAAACATGTTTATTGTCAACTAATTCTCTATATGTCTCTTTATTGTTCTAAGATCTGTCACAAAAATACAATGTTGAAAAAATTTCCACGAGCAGGATTTTTTTTCAACATTGTATTTTTGTAATTTGTTTCGCAACAAAATTTGCGTTAAAATTATATACACAAAACAAAAACATTTTCTAAGATCTGTCTTCAACACAAATCCCAAAGTAAAATAAACATTAACGCTAATTGCGAAAAAATATGTCATTTATAAGTTTTAAGTCCAATTTATCTTTTAATGTAAACTCGTGCCTCGATGATTTCTATGTGTAGGAATGAAACTAGTGTAGAAAAGATGAGGTGTCCGCTGTTTTTACACATTGAGTTTTTCAACTGTCTCTGCTGTATGGTTGTAGGTGACTCCCACCGCAAAACAGCTGATGAAATTCACATCAGAACACAGATTTTACACTAGCTTTGTGTTGAGTATAGTTATACTTTTTATCCGTGTGGTGACGGAGAATGAATACTATTCACCGCCCCTCTCCTCTGGTGGGTGTCGTAAGAGGCGACTAATGGATTTTCGAGCTTCCATATGCTCCACTGCGTGATAGGGTTTGGCCCGTCTGGTTAGTGACCACCGTACGCATGGTGTAAAACCCGTCAAGTGTCCGCTTGTCGGTCGCGTTTCGGGATCAGCCAGCGTATAACCAGAGCTCGAGTAGATGTTGCTGCGATGCATTTGGTCTATGGAGGCTTCCATCAAACCAGTGCCAGGAAGACTTCGTTAATCCGCCGACCAGGGAGACCCGTAGAAACGGCTGTCCCGTTGGCCACCCGTGGCACAGTACAGGGGCCCAAGCGAGCCTAACCAGCTCGTGAGGCTACCTCACCAGGCCCTCATAATCTCGGGGTGGTCCGTCGTGCCGGTTGGTGACCGGAAGGTGGGGTCCCGGCGGCCATTCCCGGGGGGGTTCGGGGGCCCTTCCGTTCGGCGGGTTAATGATACTCATCTGTTTGGCACTACTCGTCGGCAGTCTGGGATGGTATGCGGGACTATTTCGCATCCATTCCTTTGGGGCAGCGTTGCTTCAGTGGGAAGGACCCGACAGCTAGTGCAACTGCAGTTGCTGATGAGATAGTCTTAGGAATGGAATACTATATTCCGCACACCTATCGCATCGGCAAAGGCAGGCGCAACCGATAAACTACTAACTACCGCCCAATAGCAGTTACTTCAGTTTTGTGTAGTCATGGAGCGGATTCTAAACAAACAGCTTATCCGCTACCTAGAAGAACACCCCTTAATTCACGATCGCCAATACGGGTTTTGGCCGAAACGGTCAACGGGTGATCTTTTAGCGTTCGTTACACATCTCTGGAGTGAGGCTATTGATAAGCGTGGCGAGTCATAAAGCCCTTCTCTCCAAGCTCCCGGCGTACGGTCTGCCTGCTCAGTTCTGCAACTGGGTCGCTGGCTTCCTACACGAGCGTAGAATCCGAGTACTCTCAGACGGATGCGCTTCGTGGTTCATGTCAGTGAATGCCGGTGTTCCTCAGGGGTCCGTTCTATCCCCAACGCTGTTGCTCTGCATATCACTGATATGCTTCCACTTGGGAATATTCATTGCTATGCAGATGATATAGGCAGATATAGGCAGGTTCATAGCGTGTGCCGAGGCTGCAAACACTAGCAAAATAACTGAGTACAATTTGGCAATGGCCATAAAAGACGGGAACATCACGGTTATGGAGAAAATCTGCGATGGGGTAGCGCAACAAATAAGTAAACAATCACCTTTTCGTAACTATAAAATTGTAATATTATTTAGCATTACATGTAAAAAGCAACACTTTAATCTTAAATAGCAATACTTAATTTGAAATTTTGTATTTTTATATTAAGAAAAATAATAATTAAAAAAAACAAAAAACGAAACAAATAGGTAAAAAAATAATAATATCAATTATAAAAAAACAAAAAAAAATATATATATATATATATTATATTAATATGAAAAAACCTAAACAAAAAAAAATTAAAAAAAACAAGACAAGTACACTTAACTTAAGTTATTATTAAGATCTTTCACACTTTTGTACTCCCATCCCCCCTTTAGTATTATATCTAATCAAACTAACATAACAATAACAAAGAAAATGTAACTCATATATTGATAACATAAAAATTATAAAAAAATTTAAAAAAAACAACACACCATATATCATTGAAACCCTATATACATATATATGACCGGAAAACTAATTTTCCTGATATAAATATTAAGTACTATTATTTATTATTTAATATGTGCAGTAGTGAGCACACATCTTTAACTAACAAACAATGTAAGATATTTAAACATTAAAAATAACATAAAAAAGGGCACGGACAACTTTACTAAGTCTGTGGTTTGTAGCAAAAAAAAAAAAAATAATAATAATAAAGTAGCGGCCCGTCCCGGCTTCGCACGGGTGGACATTTCTTTTTTAATATAGCCTATATACTCAGCGCTAATGTAGCATTCTAATGGTAAAAGATTTTTTAAATCAGTACAGTAGTTTTTGAGTTTATTCGTTGCAAACATACAAAAATACAAAGCTTTCCTCTTTATAATTTAGTATGACGAACCATTTTTGATATGCTCTCCGTAGTAGCTACGAGCTTGTTCTATTTGGTATGTACCAAATCTTATTAAGTCGTCCATACTCAATTGAGAAAAATCGTTTATTCCAGGAACTTCCACATTCAGGACTTGGAAATCAGCCCTTCTTCTGTTGACATTATTAGAAATAACGTAATCGGCTGATTTTGATTGCCTTCTATTCGAGGTATACGAATTATCTTGGGCCAATCTGTGGTCAATTAATGGGGCTCCAAAAGCATTTAAGAGCGATGCAGCTATTTTTATTTCGTCTAATAAATGTGATGCGGCAACATTGAAATTCTGGCTTCGCAATTGCCGGAATTGATTTTAAATCTCCCGTTTATAGTTAAGATTATGAAAACTAGACTTATTTTTATCTTAGACACATCACATGTTTGTAATCGGGGGTTTTTTTTAGCATAAACAATGCCGCTTTAAATTTTTTTGCTTATTATTTTTGTTTATATCGACGATATTTATGGTAAAAAAAAAAAATATAAAATGCCTATTATCTCAGCCCCGATATAGTTTAGCTACATGTGTCCCATAATAAAGTTTGATCCCCTTGATGTATTCTTTCAAAATTTATTAGTTTTATGAGTTGCCGTTTAATTTGACAATGACGCCAAAATTGTTCATTCATCTTCCTTTTTTTCGGCACCAGTTCCAGCCATGGAATTTGGTTTTGGTAGACTAGGGGCGTTAGGCATACTCATGGGCCTCATCATAGCTTGAAATGTTCCTATTACCATCTGGCTGTCACCACTGCCCGACTGCCTTTTCAGTCTAAGGGTTGAATTTTCATCAGATTCTGCTGAATCAACAGTCACATCGTCTGCCAATAACTCCTTGAAAAATATATCGTTTTCATTAAAACCTCCTTCATTATCTTTACTGCGACTTTGCTTAACTTTTTCCATAAAGTATTTACTGGATACTGGCAGTAAATCTTCAATTGCTCGTTTCTTTAAAAAAGTATTGTCGTCTATCAAATTATTCGTTTCTAATTTAGAGTATTGTTGATTGGCATTTGTCATGAATAGCTGATCGACGGGCATTATAAATATTTCCACTTTTGTTTTGTCTCCAGATACGAATTGTTTTGGGTTTGACGTACCTTTTATGAATCCTGCATTTATTTGTTTTAACGCGAAGAATATTAAGAAAATATTCAGATACATGTTCGGTTGTTGTAGAATCCAAGGGACTACTATTTTGGAATGCATTCATGCAAATAGGGTTATGTATATTTACTTATAGATAAGATGTAATTGATAATAATTTATTCACCATTTTGCGTTATCTTAGTAGGTAGTGCACATAAAGGAAGTGCTTACTAGTCTTTATCTTGTACTTGCTGTTACATTGAAAGTTCTATTTTTTGTATGACAGATAATTTTTTAACTATCTTTTTAAGGTCTTTCAGATAAACGTTTTATATCTGCATACTGACAAAACTATGTGTTTGCTAAGAGATAGAGCTTTATTAAAATTGAGCGTTAACCGGAGACAAAGGAGCTAACCTATTTAATTACAACTGCATTTTTAGGGTTCCGTACCCAACGGGTAAAACCCTTTGGGACCCTATTACTAAGACTCCGCTGTCCGTCCGTCTGTCTGTCTGTCTGTCCGTCTGTCACCAGGCTGTATCTCATGGACCGTGATAATTAGACAGTTGAAATTTTTAGAGATGATGTATTTCTGTTGCCGCTATAACAACCAATACCTACTAAAAAACAGAAAGAAGAAACAGAAGAACGGATCATGGATATAGTTTTACTTCCAAATAGTTTCAAAATACAACGATACGAGTAATTTTATGTGCACTAATTTAATACTCGTTGAAATACTCGTTGTCGCGCTTGAAATGCATGACTAAATGTTTTTATGATTTCAATTTTTACATTCACAATGCTATTACAAGTTTTAAAAAAATACTAGAAAAAATCAACCAGTCTCTGGAAGGTCGAGTGGGAATTGAACCCGCCCCTTGGTCCAATGCTCTGACCGCTGAGCTACCGACACTGGTTGATTTATCCTAGTATTTTTTTATCATGCCTACATGATTTGGTAACACCGTATTTTTTGTTAATGTTGTTTCTCCGATGAAAGCTGTCCATTTCTTAAGTAAATTATTTTCCATAGCTAAAAGACTTTCTGAGTAGGTAGCAGTTATTTTTGAGCCTTAGAATAAAGTTTAAAACAGTATTACAACATCTTAAAGCTACCCTTGCTTAACTATGAAGAAGTACTTAATGTTTTTAAAAATAAACAAGGATTGAATCTACTAGAGGAAATTATCATACCTGCGAAGCGTCGGTCACCGTTGCTGTTTCGCCCTCTGTACCGCCCAGCAGTCATCTCCAATCTGTTGCGTCAGTTCAAGCTGATACTGCGCCGTATTTATACGTGATTTCTGCTGCCCTAGTACCCCCACACTAGTTATATTAAAAGTAATGTTCGTCAAATTGTAAGAACTATGTTGGACTCTACGTGATCCCTGCTGCCCTGGTACCTTAGACTAGTTTTGAAATAAAAATAAAAAGCCTGTGTCGAATTTCTACATGATTTCTGATGCCCTTGTACCTCAGACTGGTATCTGAAACCTTTGGACTAACAGAGTTGACTTAAATTACGGGTTTTGTATACGAACAACAAGACAACTCCCGTAAGAAGAGAAAGAAGATAATTTTACGAAAATAAATAATGACAGTGACTCTGTAAACAGATATTTCAAGCACATGGGTATGTATTCTTTAATTTAGTAGTAGTGAATAGGCTATATACTTACTGTACCACTGCTAGGCAAATGATTCTCAAACTCCTTGATTGAAATCAAGTAAAGAGATTACTTGATTTCGATCAAGGAGTCATTTCCCAGCAGTGGTACAGTAAGTATATAGCCTATTCACAATTTGATACAATCAAAAGGTCCCGGGTTCAATTCTCAAGTCAGGCAAATTGTATTTCGGATTTTTCGATGAATAGCCTGGGTTAGTGATCACCAACTCGCATTTGGCAAGCGTGGTAATTAAGCCTTTACCCGTCAATTGTAGTGACGACTTGATTTCAATGATGCCTTTGCCCAGCAGTGGGACAGTTATAGGGCTATTTACTTACTTACTACGATTCAAAGCAGAAACACAATTCTGCTTTAAGTACTATTTTATTTTCTTTTTGTAAGTATATGCTAGCAAAAAAGAACTTCTTTGCCCATCCATGTATGTATCTATCTATCAATGTGTAATTATCACATTAATAATAGTCCTTTTCTCATCCAGAATATGTCTCAATAACATCAATGTTTGTTGCGTTGTTAGCGTTGTGTAGCGAAAGCTAGAGATAACATATATAGCCAGTACCTCAGCAGTTGAGGATTCTGGGTGAAGTACGCTTCAATCTCCGACTTTATCATCACTTAGCATCCTGGTGAGATGAAGGCCAAGTGCTTATTAAGTTAAAAACTAATACTCTTGTGTTATTTGTATTAAAAGTCTTACAAAGCTATGGGAATTGAACCACCACCCCTCGCTTTCAACCCGAGCATCTATCCGTCGGCTATCGACACTTGAAGGAAACCTTAGCATTTATTATTTCTATTTAATTTTATCGTTGATAAGGGCCGAAACACATAACAGCGTTGCGACGTCGCACCGCAAAAATAAGCGTTGCGTCAGGCTAGTATAAACCTTATTGCCTGTCAAATATTAGACAGGCGCCACCGATTTTGGCGGTGCGACGTCGCAACGCGGTTATGTGTTTCGGTCCTAAGCGCTACTTTGGGACTTCTTGACCGTTAAGTGTTCGTGTACGTGAATGAGTGTTGGCAAATGAGACGAAACAGTGCAAAGTCACTTTTCGAATTCTCTCAAAAAGTCCGCGTGACATTAGTTAAGGCCCACCATCTTTACTGATACTGCAAGGGTTGTCATAATATTAACCAAAATGATGTTTGTAGCATATAATATAACTTGTATTAAAAATTACTCTTACACCGGCTAAATGTGCTAACCTCGCGAAGCCACAAATTAAGGGGGGAAAACGCCACTTTGTTTTCGAAATAACTGTTCTGTTTCTATTTGTCTGTAAATACAATAACGTGATAGATATTTTAGTACATTTATGAAGATAGCGTTAGAAATGTACATCGTTATGGTATTATGAACTAATTGAGCGATCTACTTATCATGCACCACCACGCGATGGGTTTTGTCCTTGCTTCCATCATAATATTTTGTTAATAATATAATGCTGTTCGACAAACTGAAAATCGTTAAATTAGTTCATAGAATAAGTACAGGCTATTATCGAAATACTAGCAACCTTCCAATGTAATTGTTAACGGGAAAAATAACCATGTTTTGTAAAATGTTATTTTTTTTGTTTTGTTTTTATAATTTTAACGCAAATGGGCGACTTTGGCTTTCAAAGTAAAAAAGTATATAGTGTTGAATAATTTCGGCGGGCTGGTAAGAACCACGATAGCTCGATTGGGAGAGCACCTGACCCGGAAGGGTGCAGGTTCAAATCCGGCTCGTGGAAATTAATTTCGACATTTGTGTTTTTGTAACCATGTTTTGGTCGTCATCATCATCATCAGTATTTCTCGAATCTCAAGCTCCACTACCATCGAAGCTAAACACAATATGTACCTCTAATGGGAACCGAACCCGGGCCCTCCGAATCAAAGTCCAGTATACCAGTAGACCATAAAAGCTGTATGATTGAACGATTAACAAAACTAACATCGGATTTGAGCCCAATGAATTATAAATGACTGTTTTGACGACATATGCGTACAAGTTTACATTATTTCGGTGAACAAATAGTATGCGCGTCACGAGCGTATAGTTAACCCGCCCGAAAACAAATAAATAGGACAAACAAACAGTTGGCATTGAACGAGTGTCTGGAGAAGTACTTACTATATCTTTATTGTTTTACACTTAAATATGTTACGGCTAGAACCCGAAGTGCGGCTACGCCTAGTTTTAGCCGGTTAGAGCTTGGTGTAGCCCTTACTCTTGGTTGAATCTAGTATAAGCTGATTGTTTTGGAATAAAACAAGGTCCTGATCGGTATCATTCCGGCTATAACTAGGTCCAACAAAACCCTAGTGGCTGATACTAGGTCTAGCCGATATCGTGCCGGCTATAACTAGATCCAACTAAACCCTGGTGGCTATTACCAGGACTAACCTATGACAGGTTGGGTACCTTGGGTGGAAGTTGTTCTACTAACTCGACAGAGCCACATATTTCTGGCTTTTAAGATATTCGAAAAAACACCTAATAATAAGAATCGTAGAGAAATTAAAATGCAACGAATTTATTTTAATAATTTTAATAATAACATACATACGCTGCTACATACATACATACACACATACATACATACATACATACATACATACATACATACATACATACATACATACATACATACATATATACATACATACATACATACATACATACATACATACATACATACATACATACATACATACATACATACATACATACATACATACATACATACATACATACATACATACATACATACACACACACACATACATACATACATACATACATTATTTATTTATTTCATTAAATATATTTAAGGCATGACATCTTGGAAGCAGGTGGTCTGTATGGATAGGGAGAATGGGCCGTAAACCACCACTCGGGCCCAATGCGCATTGGTGGTTGTTGACGACTGCTAATGTAACCGGGACCAATAGCTTTACGTTCCACCCGATGACAGACTTTTGTGAACGTTGCTTAATTTCAGCAATCGCATACCGGGTGCGTTAACCAGTGCGCCATCTGTACATGTGCCTTCATACGGTTATTTGCTAGCTCACTCCCGCTCGCATTCGAAGTCATCTGTGACTAAATCATCACTAAAAACTCACTAGCGGGTAGATACATGCCGTCTTTACAATTAGTTTTATTGTATACATATTTGACATTTCGTATGTACGACTCTGTACCTACATTTTAAATGTAATTAAAAATACCTATCTATACTTCTTCCAAAAACCAATATACTGTTAATATATCTATATTAAAGACCTAGAGGATTTAATAACATATAAAGTTCAACAAATAAACTATTTATGTATACAACAAAATACATTACTTAAATGCCAAAAACGCCAAAAATGCAGTAACGATTAAGTTGATATAATTGAAAATACGTAAACAAAATATACATTTAGTATCAAAGGGAACGTGTTTACAATTAGTCCGATCCATAAATTCATAACACACTATAGTTTTTTCTACAATATCATTTTTGGGCAAAAATTATGAAAACTAGTGGCGGCGTTTAGTTGATATCTTATAGTTTATCTAAATTATTGGACCTCTGATTTTGTCTAAACTAGAAATCGTCCGTCTCACATTTTCGATTTATCAAGCGGTTTTTTAAATTATTATTTTTCAAATTGACACGTTAAATTCCCCATACAAAATTAGTATGGCAGCGCGGCATCAAATAAATATGGACGAAGACATTTTAAATAAAATATATGACACTTGTCACTTATGGACGGCGCACCCTTAACTTAACTTGAAAAAAAAAAAACAGAAATATAATTAGAAAATTTAAAACTAAAGATCTAGTGTCAGTTACTGTCGTTATTTTAAAATGTAATAGAAAATATTTTTTAAGTAAATAATTTTCCTTACAAATGTTAAAAATGTAGCCTTAGCCAAACCTAATAAATTAATAAATAAACGAAATTGTAAAGACGACAAATATTACTCTTTTCACAACTGCAATAACACTGCAAACAAAACTGCTTTAATAGCTCACGGTTAGTGCCCTGATAGTCATTTATCATCAGCTAAACTGTGGTGTTGCGGAAGAAAACTGTCACACCAACATCAACAAGACGACTGTCCGTAATTTACCCACTATTTTCTCGCTTGATTGATTGGAAGACGCGGGGTAATCTAGCTTTTACCTTATGAATGACGTGCGCCGGCTTCTAGGCAATATATCAACGAATATGTCGATTAAACTAATATTTGGCTAGTGCGTAAAGAGCAACCTTATGACAACACATTAAGGCCAATTTTATAGCTGTTGTTACGTTTAGTCTGATGCTGCATTCAGCAGGTCATTCACATTTACTTACGTGTAATGGGAACACAAGATCTTACAGGATATCTATTGATAAATCAAATCTAAAAAGGTTTACATTGTTTTACAAATTTATCACAGGGTGTTATTATCTAACTAGGTACTTAATGTTTTTAATGTAAAAACAATCAACAGTAAAAGTCGATGATCAAAATTTAAAAACATTTATTATGATGTATTTTTTTTATATTTTGTCAAACATCGCAAAACATACACACCTACAAACAAATCAATTATTATTGGTAACATAGGTTTCTTAACATTAGTGTGACACAGACAACATAATCTGATGTGGTTGAATGGACTCAGCAATGTTGTGTCTTATGTATACATTACAATATTTTCAATTTATAACCCTTGTATTATATACTTACCAGGGCTTGTAGTCTTCTAATCCAAGTAGCTTAGTTTTGACTTTAAAATACTGCTGCGCTCTGGGGGGCACACAGCCCCGCTACACACGACTTTAAAGTTTATACTGACCCCCCCCCCCCTTCCCCATCAACCGTTAGGACATAAAGTTGGATGTCAGACATCCTTGCGCAAGCACAAGGGACCATCTGCGTCAGGTCATAACGCCAGATGATCAGGACGCGCCAAAGCGCATTCTTCATCCGGTAATTTTAAGACTAGCGTCTCGAGCGAGTTGCCCCGTGGAAACGTATAGTCCACTACCTAATATCCAGATAGGTTACCGGAGCTGTAAGCTCGCTCACTTCTCGTTGCACTAAGAGTGCAACTCGCAGTTTTTACTGCTCAGGTCGTCAACTCTAAAGTCGACTGTCAAATGTCCTCTTTGGTGGCGGAGTTGTAAGCCCACTCACTTCTCAGTACCCATCCAGGCACCTCGTCAGCTCCACAATCCTACGCGGCTGACTTAACCGGAGACATTGCATCTAGCGGGCGCCTCTAGTAGTTCTCCAGACTAGTGCCGGAGATGTTGGAAGCCTACTCAATGAAAGCCACCAAGCAGAACAACCAACTATGGACAACTCACGTGCCCCGCAAATCCTTTCGCTTTGGGGCCCCACCAAGATCGCTACTCGGACCCGCTCGCTGCGCATGAGGTGGAAGCCTGGTCAGACCTCAACCAGACAAATGAACATTCCCACCTCTACAGCTAACCACATAGCCACCACGAGTCCAACCCATGTTCGGACCCTGCCAGAGACGCCCGTGAAGGCATAACCAGCAGCCTAGGATCCGAACTCCCGTGGTACCCTTGAAAAGACAGCCGGACCCGTAGTTCCAACTGCCATACACTATATATCAGGGTCAGTAGATAGGGACTCTATCAGGGTCAGTAGATAGGGACTCTATCAGGGTCAGTAAATAGGGCTCTTGGGGGCAGTGGTAAGTATGGAAGATGCACTTTTCTTTTGCCGCGACGGCATTTTCAGCCGTGTAAAAGGTTTTTTTTCTAGAAGGAATGGCATAACGAATTAGTGCGTGTTCTCGTTCCCTACTAGATTCTCTGAGGGGTTGGGTTGGATCGGAAAGACGCAGATGGTTATGGAACTCTACTCAATACCCTCAAGGGGGTAGGAAGGCACTGAAATGAAGATTGTAAGTACTTGTGCTCACGTGCTGGCGCCGCCGGTGATCCAGAGAATCGAGGCCCTGAGTGGTGGTGGTGGGGGAAGCTTGATCTTCCCATGCATTCGAAAAGGATGACGCAGAACACGGTGATCGATTATTTGCTTTTGACAAAAAAATTTAAAGTTTAGTCATGCTAAATTAACCGGATAGATGCATGGTACTACCTATCTAATGTTGATGGCCCGATCTCATATTGTTCTTATTGTTCATGTGGGATCACCTGAGCCCAACAGTGGGACGTTTATTGTCTGATGATGATGATGATGATGATGATGGTGATGAAAAAAACTAGCTGGTACTATCGGTTGTAAGTGTAGTCAAACCCTTGTACATTATAACTGCCATTAACGATAAATAACCCAGTAACTCCTCTAATATAAATATAATTCCATATACTTTTCTATGTTATTATCACTATCGAATGGCAGTTGAGTGGTTTTATAGTTACCTTCTAGTCTGTTTATGACCATGGACTCTGCAAAGGGCTCGAACAGCCAGTACAGAATAAAAGAAAGGCCGTATCCGAAGGATCCATATTATCCGTTTAGTTTCATAAACGCAAACATAAATAAAAACATTTCTTTGCAAGAAACATGGTATAAAATGGTGGTTACATTTAAATGAAGGTGCTCATGTTCCACTACTAAATAAAGTCAGACTATATTCGAATTGTCTAAGGATTTCATTATTATTCAATTGTCGTAATGATAAGTCAAATTTTAGGCAGTACCTTTTGTGTGTGTAACGTTATCTGAACGGAACTTACTGCCGTACTCAGAGACGTCAATTAAGTTTTAATGTCAATTAAGTCTCTTGCTGTCACTTTCTTATGTATAGTGCTAAATAGAGAAGGAAAGACATTTAATTGTCATTAAACTTAATTGACGTCTCTGAGTATGGCAGTAAGAGCATTAAGAACGGAATAGTTAAGTGGCAGATTTGATTTAATCGTCTAACATATTTAAAAAATGGTTGACTTATGGAAGTTATCACACATGTACGATATTAGTTTAACTGGACAGTGCAAAAGAATATTGCCATTAGCTGGTAAGTAATTTTTTACATTTTCGTAAAAGTCCTTTTAGTAACAAAATAAAGTTTTTGCGTAAAGTACATGAAATAATCTACTTGTGTTTTTATATTTTACACATTTTTTTTATAATAAACTTTCGATCCCTCCTCGGTGTCGGCGGACATATAAATATAATATCACTGTAATTTTACATTTTCATTCATAATTGTAAGGTACACTACAATTTTAAGCACTAATTATAATAAAACCATCATCAATTGATACGCAACTTTGTAGCTTGTTATCACCGGAATCTTTATTAATATTAGTAATTTATTGCAACTCTAAGGAGAAAAAGAAAAACTTTCCTATTTTATTGTTATAATTATTATTGTTTGATTTATTTTAGTGTTTAATTTTTAATAGTAATTAATGGCTTCTTCTGCCATAATTTGCATGAGGTGTTTACCTATAATTGGCTGTGCTTTCAGTTTGAAACCATATTGCAATGTACCTAGCGAATAAGTTCCAATGTAATAGCTGTTGGTAAACCAAATAAATAAAATCTTTTATCTATACTGATATTATGAAGAGGAAAGCTTTGTATTTTTGTATGTATGTTTGTAACGAATAAACTCAAAGACTACTGGACCGATTTAAAAAAAAGTACGGTATGGTTCTGGAGGTAGTCACACTAGAAACGCCACATCCCCACTTTCTTTAAACTCTCAGCAACAGTCTCCAGCTGTAGAGAACCCTTTCGCACCAGGGGGCCGCTCTGTTGAGGAGTGTCCTCAAGATCACCGCGGTGGGCCGTGACAACCTCTCTAAGTACTCGGGGTGCCCAGCGGCCGACGCATGTCTCCGTTTTGCCTATCCATCCATAGGGATGGCTCGTGCCCCAGCAGTGGGGACATAAAATGAGCTGATGATGATAATGAAATATTTACATGTTTTGCTTGCATTTGGCTATCTATTATCTCGTAACATCTGTTTAGTATCAAAATAGATTAAAGCTGGTATTGATGTGAAGTGTTTGTGCCGGCATTTCGATTTAATCTTAGTGCTTTATTACCTCCAGCAAAGCAAAACAAAATACCTTATCAAACGCATACGCATACGGTATGCGTTTGATAAGGTATTTTTTTAATGCAAAATATATAAGTAGTTCTAGAGAATCTCTATCTAGTTCTAGATAATCTAAGCAATCTTATCTTTAGGTGCGTTCGACTTACAAACACGTTAATAACTTTTAGGGCAAACCGCTACTTAAGTTTTCGTTAGCAGTACTGACTAAAGAGTCCAGTAGTTAAACTGTCGGTCTCAGACCCAGAGGTCCCGGGTTCGATTCCCAGCGGGTGTACATATTATTGTACTCAATTTGGTCGGTGATAGAAATTATTTTAAGATCAACTGTTAAGCTGTCGCCGTCTTATATAATTCTGTCTGCATTAATTGAATAAATAAATAGTATTTATATTAAAATATTTAGACAACATCACATACATTGTTCTGATCCCAAGGTAAGTAGCGCAAGTTCGTTTTCGACATTGACCCGACCGGGAATCGAACCCGGGACCTCAGAGTTAGCGCCGCCCAAAGTTCGGCGTGCAAGCCACTCGGCTACGGAGGTTGTCAGTCAAATAAGTATGTTTTCCAATAGTTATAGTTAAAATAGCCAGTTCCGCAGTAGTTGAGGAGTCCAAGTGAAATGCGCCTTCAGACGATAATACCGTAAGTGGATCTTCAGCTATTTCGTCATACCCAATAATCCAAGTGCGGGAAGCAGTTACTATTAGTTGTCCAGTTCGTGGGAGCATTTTAATTTAAACTGTATGTATTAGTTTTATTGTGAGAATCTAAGCCTGCTACGACAAAACATATTTTTGGGCGGAGGGCATTTTGAATTAGAATTAATTGAATTTATTTATTTATTTATTTTGGTTCTTCTCTTCAACGTATTTGATAATTAATACCATTGAACAATGATTAGTTCAAATAAAAATAAAATAAAAAAAACTCTATAAGTAATTGAGAAAAAAAAGAGTTAAAAAAAACCCTAATTTTTTTTACAATTAACAATTTTGTCATAACAAAACTAGCTGTTACTAAATGGTGTTTAGCCGTAACACATACAATATTAACAGTTCCAACAAGTTAATGATTCATGAATCAATAGAGCTCGGTGTTTTCACTTCCAATAACATGTTTACATTGACCAACGTCGATTTACCTTAACTTAAGTGCGTTTCCCAACTTGGATATACTGTTTACTTATATACTATTTTAATATCCATCATCATCATCAGCTCATTTTTGTCCCCACTGCTGGGGCACGAGCCTTCCCTATGGATGGATAGGGAGAACGGGCCATAAACCACCACGCGGGCCCACTGCGGATTGGTGGTTATTAACTACTGCTAATGCAGCCGGGACCAACGGCTTTACGTGCCTTTAGAAGCACGGAGGCGCTCGAGATGATAAATTTGCGAAAGTTACTTAACCTCAGCACTCGCAGATCGGGCGCGTTAACCACTGCGCTATCGAGCTCATCGAGATCGAGAGTGTTTAATATTATTTTAATTATATTACTTATATATAAAACAATAAAGTGCTTGAAGCTAGACTTCTTTGATACAATGAAACGTTAATCTTGAATGTACACATTATGCTGTATTAAGTACAAATTTAAGAACTTACTTTTAAATTTGCAAAATGACTCATTCTAGTATATCTAACAATTAAGCTGTGGAGGTATTGACCTACCGCATACGCCGCGCATTATTCGACACGAAGCAAACACCTTCTCAACCGTGTCAACAGATGGCGCCACAAACGCTTACCAACGACGTCGCCATCCTACGTCGATAAAATAGTATGGGGAGCCTGCATCGCGGTAGCGAAGTTTCGCCATCTCCTTCGCTATATATAGCACCTCCAAATAACATCCGCTGGGCCGATCCGATCCGAACCCTTCGGAGAATCTAGTAGGGCACGGGGACGCGCACTAGTGCGCGATGCCGTTCCCTCTAGATAACCTCTGAAGGTGATTCGTTTCACACGGCTTGAGGGACCCTTTACGTTCCTCGCCGCCCCCAAAAAAGCCCGGTGAAGCTGAAAATGCCGCAGCGGCAATCAGCAATCTCTCTCAAAAAAAAAAAACATCCGTTAGACCTTACCCGATCCGATCCGAACCTCCGGGCACCGAGACGCGCACTAGTGCGCGATGCCGTTCCCTCTAGAAAACCTCCGAAGGTGATTCGTTTCACACGGCTTGAAGGATTTTACGTTCCTCGTCGCCCCCCAAAAAAGCACGGCGAAGCTGAAAATGCCGTAGAGGCAAAAAAAAATCAAAAATCGTTGGACTCCGGTCCCTGAGCTATACACCACCCAGCTCGGAGGAAGATCTTCCCTATGGCCTTCCTCAATGTGGCATACTCCCTACCATTGGTTTCCTACAATATTTATATTTATATTTCTATGTATTTCTATAATTTATAAAACACGTATTAAAAATAGTTTGCGATGTAACAATAACTAATTATTGAAATGAAACAACTTTTACGGATCTACTCGCGTTTATTTTACACATTAGTTTTAATTAATGTTTATCCTGATATACTCCGTGGTCACAGGGAGACACCCTGTGACCACGAACCCTGCAAAGGGTTCGAAACGTCAGGATAAACATTAATTAAAACTAATGTGTAAAATAATCGCGAGTAGATCCGTAAAAGTTGTTTCATTTCAATGTGTAGTGTTCGCGTAAACTTTAGAAAACAATAACTAATTAATTAACTACACAATTTTGACAACTTGCGGTTGCCCGCGACTTCGTTCGCGAAGACTACAGTAAAAACAAAAAAATAAAATGTATCCTATATGCTGGTCTGGGTCATTGTCTGTGTATGAGGAAAGTTTTATTAAAATTCATCCATTCAGTAGTTTTTACGTGAAAGAGTCACAAACATCCATCCATACTTACAAACTTTCGCGATTATAATATTAGTAGGATTATGAACATAAAAATGTATGAATTATTTATAACGTTTCCTTTTGCGGGCCTGATGGAAGATACTTCAGAACTGAAAAGCAGCGCACTTACTCATACTCATGAGCTTGGACTCTGTTCAGGTATTTACTCTTGTGCTTGTACTGCATTCACTTTTATGTGTGTATATACATACATACATAAATTGGTTTTTTTTTTTACATAAAGATTAGATACTATTCTATGATTTGGAAAAATATAAGCTGCTAATATGCTGTGGTATTTAAGAAAAAAAAATAAAAACAAAAAAACCGATAACTCTATTTTTCGACGTTAAAAAATTAAACCAAATTTAAGAAAACAAGCAGTTTTTTGTGTAGTTTTATTGCTATAGACTTCATAAATTTAATTGTTAATATATATTTTTTTAAATCTTTTATTTCTGGTAAGGGAGTCAAAAAGTTACCCAATTTTTGGAGTCATTTATATCTGTGATTAATGAAGATAAAAATGCGGGAGTTTTACTGAAATATTTATTTTAGTAACACCTATAAGAAAATCGGATAAAATGTAGGACGTCCGTTTTCGAGGTCAAATATTACACTGTACAGCGGTCAGAGCATTGGACCGGTTATCCGAAGGTCGTGGGTTCGATTCCCACTCGTGCTTCCTGAGGCTGGTTGATTTTTTATTGAATGCAAAATTCAGAATAATATAAATGTACTATCTTATCTTATCTTATGTAAAAAATATTAAGTTTAATAAATTACGTGAGCTCTTTCAACTTATTTTTGGAGTCGTATCTCGATGCCTTTTTCAACACTGCAAATTCTCGATGGTGTCTAAAACAAAATTTATTTAATAAATTCTAAAAAACGTGATTGAAAAAACATTGAAATGAAACTACTTTTACAGATCTACTCGTTTTTATTTCACACATTAATTTGATAAACGTCAGGATGAACATTAAAACCAAGGACCTTTTGCAGGGTCCATGGTGTCCCGGTGCCAAAATAAAATAAACACGAGTGGATCCGTTAAAGTAGTTTCATTACGAAGTTAGATTAATTAAAAGTTTCCATATTGAACAGTTCGAATGATGTATCGCTGTGCGCTCGTGCAGCTCATCGGCTAGCCTGAAAACATTTAGAAAGTAATATAGCATATAAATTATATTTTGTGTAATGTGTTACAAGGTGCCTAGTGTGAATTTTTTTGTGAATAACGAAATTTGTAAGGCAACATTTTGATTTTCCACGTTTGTCAGTCAATGTCATTGTCACCGGGAGGCGGTGCTTAAAATTCTCCTTTACACGATCAAATGACAAATAAAACGAGCATAAAATATCAGAGTAGGTGGAACAACGAACTTCGCAAGGTGGCTGGCAAGAGCTAGATGAGAGTAGGCGCGGATCGTGCTCAGTGGCGTGCACTTGGAGAGGCCTATGTCCAGCAGTGGAGGTGTGTAAGCTGGTGATGATGATAATGACGATTAAACATCAACATGTTTATTAATATTTTGATTGTCACCAAGTAATATATTTTTTAATCTTCATAATATATAAAAGCTCGGTGGCTGACTGGCAAAGCGCTAAGCCAGATACCCGAAGGTGTAAAATGTTTTTGTTATGTTTGTATCATTTTAACGCAAATTTTGTTGCGAAACTAATTACAAAAAACACAAATGTTGAAAAAACTTCCACGAGCAGGATTTGAACCTGCACCCTTCTGACATACCGGGTCAGGTGCTCTCCCAATTGATCTATCGTGGTTATAACCAGCCCGCCAAAATGATTTATCACTAACTCTTTTTTACTTTGAAAGTCAAAGGCGCCCATTCAATGTCAACAACTACCGTCAGTAACGTCCGATCATAATATTTTTACAAACACTAAAGATCAGTTTATTTATTTATTTATTGATTGAGGCTTACAAAACAAGTTACAGTCTAAGCATGCACTTAATTTGTATAACACTTTTACATTAAACTAAACCGTAACCCTTAAGGGGTAGGCACAATAAGATCCAAGTAGGTATACAGGTATGCAGTTAAGAAGTAGGCAAGCTATTTATAAAATGTTTTTGTTTTGTGAACACCCGAAGGTGTGTTATTACTTATTTAGTTCAGAAACACTTAGTCGCTGACTGTATCTGGTACAAATGGCTTTTATTACGAGAAAATCGGCTGTTATAACTTAATTGAAAATCGGGGGCCTCCACCACGGGGGCGTCACACACCGGGGGCCTAACACACTAACCCGTTTCGTATGCGTTGCCCGGGTTTGTGTTCACAAACCCGTATGTGACAAATGTGGTGATTTAGCCATCACGCATCGATTGAGCCTAACACTTAATTTTAATATAGCCTTTTTTTTAAATGTTTGTTATATATATTTATCTTGATGAGCTCGATGGTGTTGTGGATAACGCGCCCGGTTTGCGAGTGCTGAGGTTAAGCAACTTTCGCAAAGGCTTGTCATCGGATGGGTGACTAAAAAATTTATCATCTCGAGCAGGAGCTCGAGAAGCACGGTGGACCGTGCTTCGGAAGGCACGTAAAGCCCAAGGCAAGTAAAGGAGCGTTGGTCTCTGCTGCATTAGCAGTCGTTAACAACCATCAATCCGCACTGGGCCCGCGTTGTGTTTTATGGCCCGTTCTCCCTATCCATCCATAGGGAAGGCTCGTGCCCCAGCAGTGGGAACATAAAATGAGCTGATGATGGATGATGATAGACTTTTTATTTACTATTTTTCAGGTGCAGACGAGATAGAGGGAAGGGCAAATGCTACTCCGATGGCCCCTGCACTGAAGCCCAGTCAGGCTGACCAAGTCACCCACAGCATAGTCGGGGGAGCACATGCTTATATTCTAAGAGTGAGTAAGCTTTTGGTGATTAAGAATTTACGCAAAAATATACAATTGTCGTGCTGTCGTGGTAAACGCACCCCATGACATATATCAAAGGGTGTAGATTCGAATCCCTTTCGTGTATATTTTTTCAACACTATCATTTTCGTAATCTTGTACAATAGGTCCCAATGGCTATGCACCCAAGCTAGGGAATGCAAGGTTAACCCACTAAGATTAGATAAGATAGTTCGAATGTGGTAGGTAGTGATTTGACCAAGCCAATTATGGAGACATTGATATTAGATGATAATTATTGTAACTTGATTTCCAGCAACTTGTATCTGAGGCTTATCTTAAGTGCTCCGCTCCTGCGGCAAGCACTGATCGGTGCACTAAACAATTAAAATTCTGATTATTTATATATAATTTTACGCCAATTTTGTTGCGAAGTAATTACAATTTGAAAAAGAGGCAAAGTTGAAAAAATTCCACAAGCGGGATTCGTACCCCATGACATGCCGGGTCAGGTGCACTACCAACTATGCTATCGTGGTGAGAGATATTTTTCAATACTTTGTCTTTTTTCAAATGAAAATGCTATTGTGTATGTATTTTCAAAGTACAGATTTGTATTATACTTATTTGGAAATTGTTGACCCATCGTATTAATCCTAGTAATGTAAAAAATACCAACGAGCCCCTTCTACAAGATGAGCTGTTCCATCATCATCTTTATCAAAAGCCTATGGCACGAGTCACTGTTGGATTCAAGCCGGTCCACACGAGCTATTGCTCGTGTGTCCGGTGGAACTACAGGGATCAACGGCTTAACCTACCTTCCGATACATGAAGGAACTACAGATTTTAGAATTTAGTTACCCGTCTACCCATAAATTGTAGCGATGACACGACTTGACTAATGATGGAGCATTCTGTTTATCATCATCAGCTCATTTTTTTATGTCCCCACTGCTTGGGCACGAGCCTTCCCTATGGATGGACAGGGAGAACGGGCCATAAACCACTACGCGGGCCCATTGCGGATTGGTGATTGTTAACGACTGCTAATGCATTCGGGACCAACACCTTAACGTACCTTCCGGAGGCACGGAGCTCGAGATGATAAATTTTGTGGTCATCCATCCGATGACCGGTCTTGGCGAAAGTTTCTTAACCTCAGCACTCGCAGACCGGCCGTGTTAACGACTACGCCATCGAACTCCTCTATAAAAAAAAAATTGCCAACAGCGTAATTTGTAGTGATAACTTGATTTAAATGATGGATGGTCTGCTTACAGTGGGACAGTATACAGATTAATCAAGTTATTAAATGATAGGTACAAGTACAGACGCCTGCACGTCACTAATACAATTCAATGCAGAGGTCACTAATACTCTCGAACCCCTGCAATCGCGTAGAGATATAGCGTCACTCAGCGTCTTCTATCGCTTATACCACGGCGAGTGCTCTAAAGAACTTTTTGACCTTATCCTACCTTCTCCCTTCCTCCATAGGAGCACACGTGCTGCTCTCCGGAGTCATCGCTTCACTGTCACACATATCCCATCGCGCACAAAGAAATTTGGTGACTCGTTTATTTGTCGCACCTCCAAAAGATGGAATAGTCTACCAGCACACGTTTTCCCTCCTTCCTATGATATGGGGTCCCTTAAACGAGGCGTGAAGAAGCACCTTTTTGGGCCGGCAGAGTGAGGTTGACTGATGCTGCGTTGTTTGCTTCACTCTCAATATCACCGTCGAGTTTTTCGGTGTTCGTTAAATTAGCTATTTTTGTCACACTCTTTGTTTTCTTTTTTATTACCTACTCTTTTTGTTTCATCTTCTTCTCTTGTGTGTCTAATGTCTGCATCAACAATTTTTGTATATTATGTATGTGTGTTGTTAATAAATGTTTTTTCTTCTTCTTTTTCTTCTTCTTTATTTACTGAGTTTCTTTTATTTACTATTTTTCAGATATCAAGTTTCTTCGGACTGGCACCTCTTCGGTTCGAGTCTCGGGAGAACGGCTTATACGTATCAATATCCAATTTTATGTGTATCTACAGCTTTATATTAGTCACTGTTTTAAGTAAGTATAAGGCAACATATTTGTAATACAGATTTTTATCAGAACCATGTGCTTTAGTGGTTTCGTGCATAGACACTCTATATAAATGATTTCTACGCAAGATCTTTGTAATTACTAATACTGTAGATGATGTTACTACTAGTAATGATATAATTAAGTTTAAGTAGACCGACTACTTTGTAGTCCTAAAGTGCATTCAATTGTTTTTTTAATGCTCCGTGACGTCAATTAACTACTTTGATTTTACCACCTGATTTTAATTATCGAAATCACGTAATAATGATTTAGGTTATAACGTCTATGCCACAAAATAAGGTCTATTAGAATATGTGCGGCAGTAAATTACCTTTTATTATACTCGTACATACGAGTGCTAATGCACTGTAAAATGTTGGAAGTGCAGAATTCTATAATTAGAATTCTGCACTTCCAACATTTTAATGCCACAGATAAATTACCATTGGCACAAGAAAATTAGCTTGTTAATTAATTAATTACATTTTAATTACTTAGGTACTTAATTACAGAATTTCTCTCTTTCTTTCTTTTTTCAATTAACATTTGAATGCTGACCATATGTGCAAGCCGCGCCAAGCCATAAATAAACAAAGACAATTAAAACGTCGTTACAGTGATCTCAACCGTATGCGGTCTAGTCGCCGAGATCAACGTGGGCGTGGAACGGTCCGTGCGGATGTCGTCGCGGATGTCGCAAGTGGTGTCGACTTGCGACGTGCTGGTGGTGGTGCTGTCAGCTGGCGTTGGGGTGTACGGCGCACCCGGCAGAATGAAGAAGATGCTCAAGTTCATGGATAGAGTGACGTCGGTGAGAACCTACTTTTTAAAACTAGGGGGACGACAAGCAAGTCGAAACGACTTACGATACGATGTGCTCTGGTGTTGTGAGCTGACGTCGTCGGGATGCTTATTGAAGAAGATGCTCAAGCTCATAGTTCATGGTTGGAGTGACATCAGTCAGAACTTTGTCTTATTTCGTTTAGTTTTATAGCAGATATCTCTTGATGGGTCTTATGAGACAACCGACCAGCCGATACCACTTACATCGTGATTGTAATGTTGTCAGCTCGCGTCAAGATCTATGGAGCACTGGTCAGAGTAAAGAAGTGCTTGAGCATTTCTTTATCTTCGTCTCTATCCTGAGTGAACTTGAGTTATTAGGGTGACGTCCCTAAACTATGGTTGAGCGAAGCGATGGCTGATTCATATGTCATACTCGTGAACGGGTGTTGCCTGTGGAGGCTGGTCTGCTCTTGCATACTTATCTTATTTTTAATATTATTCACTGTAGTTTGACTTTGTTTTTCTTAACCAATTTTTTTAGAGTACTCTAGTGGTACTGTATGACATTGAGGAAATTGAAACTTTTAGCTGATGTAAATTTGTTAACTTAATTTTTTTTATTTTATGTTTTTTTTTACATGTTGTGGTTGTCTTCTATAATTTTGTGTTTATTTGTAATGGGAAGTGTCCTGCAATGATTTTGCATTTTCCAATATTTTTGACGCTGTAAGGACGCTGGACACTTGCTGAGTTTCTTGCCGGTTCTTCTTAGTACAAGCCCAGAGTAGACTTACGAACCGATAGCATAGTGACATTCACAAGAGCTACTTGTAGCCTAAACTGAATAAATGATTTTGAATTTTGATTTTTTTTATTTTGACGTTAGTAAGCGCATGTAAAGGGTTGATGTCTACCTTACTACATGATTTACCCTTCTAACCTATTCCTGACGCCAATCAGCATTGTCTTGAACTGGTTTGTTTGAATATTTCAGGTCATGAGAACTGAAGCTCTGAGTCGTTAGCGTGTGCGTGATGTCTTAGGTGTTGCAAACGTGCTCTGGCTGTAGTGGTTGCTTAACTTCAGTGCGTTTTACGCCTGTTACCAACTTAGTTAGTAATTTTGTAATTGTAATTAATTGTAATTTTCAGGTGGACAAGAGCATCAGCGGCCAATACACGGTCGCAAATGAGCGCAAACTGTGCGCCATACTCTCTGCTATCCTTATTTTCTTCACTATCCTGATTGTAGACGACTTCTGCTTTTACGCGCTGCAAGCGAAGAAAATAAATAGACAGTGTAAGTATTTTGAATGAATGAATAAAGTTTATTTATTTTTACTCTACAATAGAACTATAAAATCCGTAAGCGGGAGCACATCCAGCCGGAATCCTTAACTACTGACAAATTGGCTGCCTTATTTCTGATTGCCAGAAAACAACAACTTTCTTAAAATATTGTAGTAATGGCGTTTTGATAACATTATGATAGACTGGTGAACTATTAAGAAGTTCTACCACAAATCAAACTTGGTACAATAATATACTCGTCCCCTGGATGAGAGATCAGTAAATTAACTAATAAAACTGCTAACATTAAAGGCAGTTAATAAATCTTTATGTCACACTGACTTTTTGCCATTACCTCTTTTCCCATTGTTACACCAATTTCTCACATTCCAGGGGAGATAGTGATAAACTACATTGGGTTCTACCTGCTGTGGTACGTGGTCCTGATCCTGGAGCTACAGTTCACGTTCACCGCGCTGTCTCTGCACGCGAGGTTCAGGGCCCTCAACGACACGCTCTCACTCACCGCTAGGAACGTCGTCGTGCCACGTAAGTCACCTTGCCACTTTGAAGCGACCTCCTACCAGCCACCTACTTTTACAACAAAACTGAGTTGAAGAGCTCGAAGGCGCAGTGGATAACGCACCCGGTTTGCGATTGCTGAGGTCAAGCAACTTTCGCAAAAGCCGGTCATCGGATGGGTGACCAAAAATTTATTATCTCAAGCTCCTCCTTGCTTCCAAAGGCACGTAAAGCCGTTGGTCTTGGCTACATTAGCAGTCGTTAACAACCACTAATCGGCACTAGGCCCGCCCGCGTGGTGGATCATGGCCCGTTCTCCCTATCCATGCATAGGGAAGGCTCGTGTCCCAGCAGTGGGGGTATAAAATGGGCTGGTGATGGTCTATTTTCTTTACAGAAACATTAGTGGAAGGGACGGTTGGAATACTGTTGGTTCTCGAATTTCTCTCATGTGCTTTTTTGCCAGAAGTGGAGTGGATATAAACTAATGATGATATGGGTTTTTAAAAGATTTACAAATCTGCTATTCGTTAATGATCGATTACTTGTACGACTACTGTCTAATTTTCAGTGGAAACGGCGAGAAAGCCGAAACCGCTCAACATATTCGCGATCCGAGTGACACCGTCGGACTCGCAGCGCGCCGATGACGTCAGCTTGCTGGTGGAAGTGCCAAGGAAACAGGAAACAGTCTTAGTACGGAGAAGAGGTATCATTTTATTTTCGTCTTAAACCGGCGAGACAGGAGTACTATCCTGGAGAATCCTGGTGGCAGAGAGGGAAAGTTCTGGAGTTTTTTGTGGGTATACCTACCTTCCCCCCGTGCCCTGCCGAGCCCTTAGGGCCTGGGTGGGGTGATGGGGGGATCGGGAAGAGAGAGAGTCCTGCAAAACCATTAGCGTCTTCCCGGATGCAGAAATAAGTGCAAAGCATTTCCTCCAGTTAAAAAAGGATGAGACTTGTTTCACTCCTAGATTCTTTTGTGAAATCGTCAATAGTATAGTGATCTTGCTTTGTCTAGTTCAAAAGTTACAGCTGGCGGTATTAAAGTTTTTCAGGAGCTCAAAGACACAGTCGCTATTCAGGTGCCGTTGGTCCCTGTTCGTATCGTAAGATGTCAGTCGTTAAACCTACCTACATTCATTGGGTCGGCGTGGTGGCTTCCGGCCCAGTCTTTCCACCTATTTTTAAGTGGAAAGTGGGAAATCCAGATGATAATTAAAAATCAAATAGTTGTTTGTTGTCTACAGCTTACGCAAATTGAACGCACTAGTGCGTGATGCCGTGCCCTACTAGATTCTCCGAGGGCTTTGGATCGGATCGGGGGGTGACGTTTATTGCTAATGCATTTATTTTAATACGTGGGCGCAGCCACCACTTACACATGTATACATTATGTTCTTTGTGGTATCACAGCGAGTGGGGAGCCCCATTTACTCGTGAGCCCTTGTGAAGCGATACACGTACTCGGCGCCTTGCACGGCACGCTCTGCGAGGTGGTGCACCGCATCGACGACAGCTACGGCGTCCCCCTCGTCGTCATACTTATCTCCACGCTGTTACATCTCATCGTCACACCGTACTTCCTTATCATGGAAATAAGTAAGTACCATTGAAGCACATTTGACATACTCAATCCCACATATTACACCTTCTCTGTAGTCTAGGGGTTAAGACCACCAGTCTTATACCCAGAGGTCCTAGGTTCGATTCTCAGTGGGGGTAGCAGCATTGTTGTGTTCCGGCAGCTAGAGATAAGATAGCCAGTGCTTCAATGGTTGAGAATTCCGGGTTAAGTGTACTTCCACCATTGGCCTTATCATGACCTAACATCAGGTGAGATAATGGCCAAGTGCTTACCCGTTGGCAATTTAAAAAAAGGACCTGTCGTAAACTCACTATACCTTGGCCCAAGCCCAATTTAGCACTTCTTGAGTAACAGAATGGCTGATGCCTAAAACAACTAGAGAAAACTACAACAACGCAAAATATATAACATAACTAAAAAGTATTTATAAAATTTATAAAATACAGTGAAAAAATTAAACGCCCACCCGACCCAGCCAGGAATCGAACGAATAAATGGAACAGTGCCGGTATTAGCACTCAAAAATTAAAAAGCATTGGCTGGGTCGGGTGGGCGTTTAATTTTTTCACTGTATTTTATAAATATATAATTTAGCTTCAGTGCAGCAACTAGCACTTGAAAATAAAAGAGTTAAAAATAACTAAAAAAGTTTTACCTACGCTCAAAGAGATCGAGGAGTACATCATTTTCAATTATTTAAAGCAATTCTTATATTACCCAAATTTTAAAAATGCCTATTTCAAACCAGGTCAAGGCAGTTCTGTTCTAATGGCTTGGGTATACCAAGCCATCAGAACAGAACTGGCATACTGATTCGGCCCTCTCATATTACCGGCGTTGTTATCTGCTTATAGGCCCAACATCAATATTTCATCTTTATTAATATTCTGCTTTACCAGGTAGGGTAAAGCAGAATATTAATAAAGTCCCTCTTTAAAAAGATAAATATGAATCAATACAATATCATGTAACTATATTTTATTGCAGTGATATCAACGCATAGGATACATTTCTTAGTCCTGCAATTCTTATGGTGCGCTACCCACTTGCTTAGAATGCTGATCGTCGTTGAACCCTCACATTACACGATCATCGAGGTAAACAAAACGTTAATTTCAACTTGTTTTAAAAAGCTTAATAATTTAAAATGTCACTTTAATAATCCATATCATATTGCAATTCTTAACTTTTAAACATAGGCAAAAAGCCTGGCTAGTGATCTGGACAGTCCTGATATAAATGTTCTAGTGGCTAAAAAGCTTTCGCTATGTCTTAACAAAAAAATGTTGTGCTAAGACGTCATTATACTGCTTCTTCTATTTATCCTGATCTATCTAATCTGTAACAAACACCATTAATTACCACATCGTGTTAAAGTAGTCAGCGACTTCTGAATCTTCCGATCCTGTAGGTACTGTACTGCGCTTTTATTACCAGGGCAAGAGGACCGAGGCTCTGGTCTGCCGGCTAATGACCGCAGCGCCATCGTCAGGAGCGCTGCCGTCCCGCCTGGAGCTGTTCTCCCGGCAGCTGATGCTACGATCAGTGTGTTACTCACCCATGGGCATGTGTATATTGGACAGGCCGTTGGTTGCATCGGTGAGCATACATAATTATCGTCAACATCATATCCTTCTAAAATCAGCCTGATTGAGACCACTGCCAGCAGTAAGTATGTCCAGACATAGGGCTCTCCAAATGCATGCCACTAAGTCCGATCTTCGGCTATTCTCTTCCAACTGTTGCCAGCCATTTTGCGTATATCATCGCTCCATACACATAATATATATGACATTATACTGTCCCATTACTGGGCAAATGCAGCAATTGTTGACCGCCTATGGCTACTATAGTTTCATCAGACTTATGAATGGTTAGTAACTTGAAGGTTCCTTAGTGTCGCCTTGTCTCTGAACTATAGACAAAAAGTTCTATAACTCGGTGGCTACAACCTATAACTATTTGTAATGAATATATGATTACGAATCAGTGGCTGAGTATCAATGCGCTGGGCCCGATACTCGAAGGGTCCGGGTTCAATTCCCAGATCGGGAAAAGTGTGTTTCGGATTTTTGATGCATAGCCCGGGTTTGTGAGCACCAACCCGCATTTGGAAAGCGTGGTGATTAAGCCATTACCCATCAATTGTAGTGATGACTTGATTTCAATGATGGAGGCCTTTGCCCACCAGAGCGGCAGTCAAATACAATAAAAAAAAATATTTATTTAATTTGTTATTCAATTTAAATACCTATTCTTTTTACAGATCATCGGAGCCGTGACCACATACCTCGTGATAGTTATACAGTTCCAGCGGTACGACATGTGAATTAAGTTTATCAAAATTGTAATAAATCTAGTCATATTTATGTACACACAGTTTTAAGTAACTTTTTATTAAAAAATATTATATAATTACGTTTTATATTTATTTCACACTTAAAGAGGTTACGATATCGACACCCAATATGAATAACATTGTAACTCAATAAGACATAGTTTACAGCACAGCCATTTTAAAAATTTTGCAATGTTTATTATTTATTTGTAGCTGAACCCATAAGTTGTTTTGTACAATTGTAGGTTTCATTATACTAATTTTAATTGCTCTTTCAATTGGTTTAGATGCCGTTTTGATAAATCTACTGCAAGTATGATTTTTGCAATGTTACAATGTACAGGTTTTAAGCATTCTTAATATGAAAAGCATTGTAACTACCGCTACAATTGGATCACGAAAACATTTGAAAGTTTTTTTCTATGATTATTATTGTAACTTATTTTACAATTATTTACTAAATTAGACAAACAGGATATATTGGATGAATTTCATTGTAAGCAACAGTTACAATGGGAATCAATGTTACATTCGGATAGAAAGACATGGTAAGTATTAGGGAAGAGATAATAGAAATCAATTTAAGTAATAATATTTTTATGATTTCTTTGTTTTGTGAACAATATATTTATTTAATATTAGAATTCACAATAATATAATAACCTAAGGTAACTAAAACTATTTCGAAACTAAAATATGGCGTCAAAAAATTCCTCCGCGTCGCTGTCGACTGGTAATGTACCCAAGAGACTGGCGGCATTGCCACGTTGTATGGCAATGCTTAGCCTCTGGCCAAGGTAAAAGCCAGCCCTTGGGTCATGGGAAGTGTCAACCAGCCGTTTGGAGATGTCAGTAAATAAAACATGAGCACTCGGACCCCATGGCCCGAGGGCTTCAACCACAAACGGCTCGAAAATATAATTGCCGATAAGGTTATTATACTTTCGCCGCTTGAGGTTTTCTGCAGCCGCAGCAGCAGCACCAGCACAGCACGCTGTGCTAGGAAGATGGGATGGTGCAAGAGTATCGACACAAGTTGCATCCCATACTAAAGGCCTACCCACCTTCCATGGAAATAAAGACATGCCGTCCGCTCGCTTGCCATCGTCGCGTGCCAAACCATTGGGTTCTAATACAGCTGGAACGCCGACGGTGACAAGAGTTCGCGGATGATGTCATTAATGTTCGCGTGCCGGGCTAAGCGGCCCGCACTTCGACTGCAAGACAGGCCATGGTGTCCGAGGACGTTGACAACTTCGCCACAGTGACAGCGATGGGGAGAACAACACGGAGCTCCTAGACGCAGGGAAGCAGCGAGGCGGAAAGTAGTGTCGTCGAACAAAGTACCTAAGTTCGACGACGGTAGTGCATGAAGCCAAAGACCCGACTCCCACTTGCCCACAGCTAGCAGGCGCGCACGCTCCGCAGTAGTATCAGACGTGACAAATAAATTATTCAGTACTACTCTGCACAAAGGCTCATCCCACCGTCTCTGGGAGATGGATTGTCGGGTTTATCTGAATTCGGGCAAGCGAGTCTCCAGGCATCCATAGCCTCGGTGAAGCACGGCACATCAAAATTAATCAGTGTGGGGGCTAAGATTTTCCTGATTAATTTTCCGGTGCCATGGACCGAGGATATGAAAGCCGGTAAACTAATACTGGAAATTTTGCGGACGCCGAGGCCTCCCATGCGAATGGGAAGAGTAGCTTGTGCCCAAGATCGGTCGTCCATGGCCACATTTAAAATCGACGATAATGTATGGCGTATAATTTGGTCCATTTTATATAAAAGATGACTGTGTATCCATAAATGGGAAGAGCGAAGGAAATATATTAATTTAGGGCCGAAACAACAGTAACGAATTAAGGTTATAGCTGAATGCATGTTAATTTGGAACAATCTTTCCGAAACGTCATTAAAATTTTGTATTTTTTCCTTGATAAAAACGGGAAAGGAATTTTCAAAGATTGGCGAACCAAGGAGACGAAGCGAACTTTTTTCAACAATTTTGATTTCCGGAGCTATTGCGTTAAATTTGGGAAGTGTCAGATGTCTGTCAGTACTGTCTGTTAAGTATAGTTCACATTTCGAAAGGTTGAGATCAAGGCCAATGGCATGAAGTTCATTTTTAAGGAATTGTAGGTCATTTAAAACAGTATCTATGTCGCCTCCCAAGGTTCCATCATCAAGATACCAAACATTAAATTTGGAATTTAGCCGTCGAATAATTGGGTGAATGGCTAAACTGAAAATCACAGGCCCGAGGGGGTCACCTTGTTGACAGCCAACAGCGGATTCCAGAAGGTTGTCCCGATACAGTAATTTAGAGGGGTATCTGTAGCATTGCCAAAGGAAACTATAGATTTGGGGTATTTCTTTTTTAGTTTCTGTCAGCAAGGTGTCCCTATTAACAGAATTGAAGGCATTCTTTACGTCAACCTTCAGGATGACCTCTCCTTTACCAGAATTAAGGTAAGTCGACAAAGCGTGTACGGCAGCCTCACAGCCCCCTTTGGAGCCGTAACCTAGCTGCAGGGGCTGAAATTTTTCAAACAACCTCACTATAAAATTTACAGCAAATCTTGGCTGATATACGACGGTAAGTAGTTCCTACGGCAATGGGACAAACACCACCATCGCTTTTACTCAGGGCGCATAGATTGGCCCCATACAGAACGTCGATGACGGCTTCGTTCACCTTGCTGGAGAGCATAAGGTTAATCAGAGCCGTAAGCTCCTTCAAGAGCAACTCACCAGCAGCCCCGGCGCCTGAACAGGTAAGGTCCTTAAGGTGCTGAGGAGTCAGACCATCGAGGCCGCCAGCAGAGCCGCTCCGGAAGGAGCAAACGGCTGTGACCAACTATTAATTATTATTTATATAGATAAAGATGTTTTCTTAATTTGGTCACCCATAGGGCGCCAGCACAAATTACAAATTTTAGTCTTTAACTAAAAACTTTCGATGTCAACACCGCAACTTTTTTTACAATGATAACATTTTAAATAAAGTGTTTAGATTTCAGAAGAAAAACATTGTAATTTTAAGTTACAATATGGTCAAAGTATAAACAGTCTAATAATTTGAATGAATATCATTGTATGTCAATTTGCAATGGCTTTAACACAAACAAACCATTGTTACCAAATTTTTTTCCGTATTGTAACTTCATCTACAATTATACTTCAATAGAAACACAGTACATTTTCGATTACAATGAAGTTATTCCATTTCACAAAAGTAGTTCTTATTGTCATAGAGATACGGTTCAAAGAGAGAAATAAAAGTCTGCTCTTGCTGAATTCATATCACATAAAGTAGTACCAACGTGTAACTAGAGTTACGATGTTATTCATATTGGGTGTCGATATAGTGAAGTTAATAGTCTATATACGTCCCACAGCTGGGCAAAGCCTCCATCGTTGAAATCAAATCATCGAAATGAACTAATAAAGTCGACTCCACATTAATGACTACTAACTTCAGTTGTATGAAGTAGCGCGCAAACACATTACTCAGAACGCTTCCAAAGTTCGTCGTTACAAATGGAGCAGCCGTACGCAGTCAGATAGTGCACTAAATTTTAAAACTTCATCTTTAAAACTTCGCATTCGCACCGTGCGAATTTTTTCCAAACTCAGATATTAAACTTTCATTTTAATACCATTGCACTGCGTAGAAGTTTCGACAGTCGCTTTTTTGCGTTCATTATTCATTTTTCGAGGAGATCGATGGCGTAGTGGATAACGCGCTCGGTCTGCAACATGCACACTAGAATAGGCCCAAGATAACGTATTCGTGGTACCTGGGCGCTATTTCCCACCCCCCACTACCCGGTCAACCTGCGCCAATAAAGTATGGATCGAACCATCCCTTTTTAAGGAAACACCACAGGGAGGACGGGCCAAAAACCATCACGTGGGCCCAGTGCGTTGTTGGCTGTTAACCTTTGCTAATTGCAGCCGGGGCTTAACGTGCCTTCCGAAGCACTGTGATGCACGATATGATATATTTTTGGTCACCCATCCGATAACCAGCCTTTGCGTTAGTTGCTTAACTTTAGCTGCTTCAATTACTGCACCTCAAACTCCTCGGCAAATGTACACATATTTTGTGACACAATCAAACAATAACTTTAGGTATAAAACTATCGCAATTTCTATTCCTGCTATCTTCTGGTCTCGCACATAACACGTTGCTAACCTTTGTACCTACAGTAGGTAGATACAAAGGTTGTGTATACAGATACTTGTGTATAAAATAATAATAAACTTTATTGCACACAAAAGAAAAACAATACAGTCAATTTAAAAAATAAAAATAAATAAAGAGTACAAAATAGGCGGCCTTATTGCTAACAAGCAATCTCTTCCAGGCAACCTTGGGCGAAAAATAATAAAATAAACAAAATAAAAATGGGTGCAAGTAAAAATAAACTAAATAATAATAATAATAATATTATCAAATAAAGTAATTACAGATAAAAAGGAAATAAATATATAAAACAGAGTTTATGCAGTATTAATTTAAAACACATGAACAGTGAAACAATCGCCTGTAAACGCGGCAAGGCAGGTAATGACATTAATTAGTTTGTAATTATACATTGTGATAAAGTGAAATTGAACTGTTAATAAAATTAAGGGAGCCAGTGAGTTGGGCGCTTGGTAGCAAAGTGCTTATAAATATGTAATTAATTGTTTGTAATTGTATGGCTGATGAGTTTTGTATGACGGCGTGCGAAGGTGTATATAATTAAAATGAAAGCGTTTATTTGCATAATCACGTGTCACATACAGACATTGTACTCGTATATAGTTTTGACAGTTTTATTTAAGTTTTTCACTAATCAAACTCACAATTATCATTATCAATTATCATTCAGGTTTACATAGGCTAATGATGTTTTTGCAAACTTAAATATTCAATTAATATATTTGTTTTTTTACATGTTGTGATTGTCCTTTATATTTCGTGTTTTATTTGTGATGGAAAGTGTCCTTTTATGACAGGACATTTTCCAATATTTTTAACGCTGTAAGGGAGAAAAGAGCTGGACACTTGCTGAGTTTCTTGCCGGTTCTTCTCAGTACAAGATCTCCCGCCCAGAGAAGACTTACGAACCGATGGCATAGTGACATTCACAAGAGCTACTTGTAGCCTAAACTGAATAAATGATTTTGAATTTTGAATTTTAAATATTCCGTATCCGCTAATGTCCCACTGCTGGATTATGACCTTCCCACTTAAAATGTGAACAAGAAAAAGAAAGTCAGATACTTTTTAGATTTTATTTAATTCGATATAATAAGTGTTGTCCTTCTGTCCTCTTCCAATTGCGTTGCCAGACAGGGCAATTTGTACTCTTTATATGTACGCCTCGGTGGCAGAGTGTCAAAGGTCCCGGGTTCAATTTACGGGCAAAGTGTGTTTCCGGTTTTTCGATCCATAGCCAGGGTTTGTGATCACCAACCCGCATTTGGTTATGGGCCGTTCTCTGCTCGTGCCTCAGCAGTGCGGACATAAAACAAGCTGGAGATGAAATAAAATCATACTATTTCAACGTTTTAATCGCCTCTGTGGTCTTGGTGTTAAGACCACCGGTTTAGACCAAGAGGTCCCGGGCTCGATTCCCAGCGGGGGGTACATGTTTGTGTACTCGGTTTGGTTGATGGGAGGGCATGTTTGTCCGCCTGGCTAGCTACCACCATCTTATTCTAAATATGTCGTCATAACATCAATGTTTGTAGCATTGTTGTGTTCCGGCAACTAGAGATAAGATAGCCAGTGCCTCAATAGTTGAGAATTCCGGAAGAAGTTCGCTACCACCTTCGGCCTTTTTATCACTTAACATCACGTGAGATGAAGGCCAAGTGCTTACCCGTACGATATTACAAAATAAAATAAAAAAAATACCATAACTTTGCTAAACATACAAACCTGTGAAAGCGGCCTTAGATGTTTTAAGGTAAAGCCACCAAAGAGTACGCACTACCAATGTCCCGATCCGATCCGAACCCTTCGGAGAATCTAGTAGGGCACGGGGACGCGCACTTGTGCGCGATGCCGTTCCCTCTAGATAACCTCTGAAGGTGATTCGTTTCACACGGCTTGAGGGACCCTTTACGTTCCTCGCCGCCCCCAAAAAAGCCCGGTGAAGCTGAAAATGCCGCAGCGGCAATCAGCAATCACTCTCTCTCTCTCCAAAAAAAAAAAAAAAAAACTACCTATGAGTTCGTATTTTTCCTTTTGGCAAACACACATTCACAGGATTAATTAATACTAAGTACCATATTGACTCCATGCACACGTTATGTCACAGGTAAGTAGTTGCTAAAAGATTTCATCATAATCATCATCAGCCTCATACTAGTCCACTGCTGGACAGAGGCCTCTCCAAGTGCACGCCACCGAGCACGATCCGCGGCTACTCTCATCCATCTCTTGCCAGCCTCCTTTCGAAGATCGTCGCTCCACCTAGTCTGAGGGCGTCCTACGTTTGCCGGTCTCCACTCGAGAACTCGTTTACCCCAACGGTTTACTTTTATTTAATTTTATTCAATTAGTAGCACTGCGGTACTCTTTGGTAGTGCGTGCTCTTAGGTCGCTTTACCCTGTTCGTTTAATGTAACACTCTTCATAGACGGATGTATTTAAAACATGTGAGGTCGAAAAAGGTCGAGATTCGGTGTGGATACCAACAAAATAGCGACAGACAAATAGACAAGCGTGAACCGCATGTAGTGTCATGGCCGAGCGCCAGCACTTTTGGGCAATTGAGAAAGTTAAGCAACCTTCACTGACATCGGCGTTTGAACACAGAGTAGAGTTTACTAAGCAGTGGCGTTCGAAGTTCGAAAGAACAAAATGTATGGGATTGACATAAGATTGACCACGTGATTTAGCGCGGCTTATGTCTATCCTATACATTTTATCCTTTTCGAACTTCGCTATCGTTTTCTTAATGTTACTTTGGCTAAGCTTACTGGCTACTTAGGAAAAACGATGGTCTATCACCATAATCTAGGCGGACTTAGAACGAATTACCACCAACCAAAGTATGTACAATAATCTGAACACTCCGCTTGGAATCGTACCTGGGTCCAAGACCACAGAAGCTATTCATAATTCTAATCATAAAAAGCGAACAACCCACGTGTAACTATTATGCTACAGCGGTACCCTAGAATCTCACCATGTATAATTAAACACTAAATTTAAATAGAATATAAAAACAACAATTAGAATATTGTAAACCTCATTTCCGTTGTTGGCGTGAAATCAGAGTGACAGTTGCAAGAGGTAACTCTTGCGTTAGCTGTTGAAGGCCAGAACTCCAAAATGACACCGAAACCTGAAGAGCAGATAAGGAAGGAACCAGACCATGTTGGGAACAGAGGTGGTGATGCAGTGGTCGTCTCCGGGATGTCGGGTCTTTACCCGATGTCCAATCACGTGAAGGACTTCAGCGAGATCCTCTATAATAAGGTACATACAAACTTCTAAGTTCTTTTTCTTTTAAACAATTAAGCTAAATCTAATGAGTCTGTCTATGATCACCAGCTCATTTTTACGTCCCCACAGCTGGGGCAAAAGCTTACCCTATGGATAGAAACAACGCAGGCCTAGGGCCGATTGGTGGTTGTTAACGACTGCAGCCGGGACCAACGGCTTTACCTTCTGAAGCACAGAGGCTGAAATTTTCTATGCTTAACGAGAAATATAGAGTTCTTGACAGTTTATAGAAAACATTAAAACAACCGTTTGTAACATGTAGAAAGTTTATAAAAATAAAATTACAATGGCCATTTCTATTTCTTAGGAATAGAAAACTATAAAAAATTCTGAAAAACTTATTAAAAGTCTGTCATAGTTAATTTTTTCGCCTCAATGACTGTGTGAGAGACGTCAAATTACATAAACGCTCAATAAAATTACCTAAAACTAAAAATATCTTCGAAGATTTTTATTACTTTAATTTTTGCATTCACAATGCTATATTTAGTTATAAAATATTTTATTTTTTTTATTTATAGTAAAATTACATTATATCTTCGAAGGTTAATCCCATCACCAACGAGAACGACCGCTGGAAGTCCAACCACCCCGAGGTGTCTCAGTACACCGGAACCATACCCGCGCTGGACCGCTTCGACGCCCAGTTCTTCAAGGTCCACTTCAGGCTCGGGAACAGCATGGACTCCATGTCCAGGAAGATATTGGAGCAAACCTACCAGGCTCTGTATGATGCTGGTAAGAACCGTTACGTTTGTATATATCTTTTCTTCTTTACCAGCTCATTTCACGGAGGAGCTCGAGATGCTACTTTTTTGGTCATCTTACCGATGACCGTCTTTTGCGAAAGTTTCTGAACTTCAGCAATCACATACCAATGGGTCAGTTTGTCATATCTCTCATCTCTTTTCTTGTTAGGGCAATCCGTTCGAGTTTTTTGATAATATTTTAACCCCCTGGCTGATAGATAACTGACAAGAAAATATCACTACTCTCTTCGAATTAGAAACTCAGGGCTTCATCCGATGTAGATAGAAAGACAGAATTACTTGTATCCTACTAATATTATAAACGCGAAAGTTTGTAAGTACCTATGGATGGATGTTTGTTACTCTTTCACGTAAAACTACTGAATGGATTTTATTGAAACTTTCCTCATATACAGACCATGACCCAAACCAGCATATAGGATACTTTTTTTTTTATTACTATAGTCTTCGCGAACGAAGTCGCGAGCAACTACTAGTAAGGAATATAGGCCCCTAAATACCCTATCAGGGAAAGGAGAGAAAGATCACCCTGTCTGATTTAGTTGATTATTATTTTATTCATTACTGTCACACTCCTTCTTGTCATTCTCTTTCCAGAAACAAAGGCCTTAAAATATATTTTTTATTTTTTTTAACATAGAATCATTTGTTTCTTTTATCTTTAATTCATCTGTTGCTAGTTAAATACAATACTGAAACCTATATCTTGGTATATTCTTCCTTACTGTTAGTAAATTCAAATCCGTCCAACTGACAGAGAAAAGATGGTATAAGATTTTCTGATGGTATAAGGCCTCTGTATTTATAAAAAATATATAAACGCTAAGAATCATTAGCAATGTTGAACCGTTGCTTTGAAACGCTATACAAATAAACACGCGCATCTTTAACACCGTATGCTTAATACCGTACGCTTGCCCCACTAGTACGAGTAGTAGTCCCGATCCGATCCGAACCCTTCGGAGAATCTAGTAGGGCACGGGGACGCGCACTAGTGCGCGATGCCGTCCCCTCTAGAAAACCTCCGAAGGTGATTCGTTTCACACGGCTTAAGGGACCCTTTACGTTCCTCGCCGCCCCCAAACAAGCCCGGTGAAGCTGAAAATGCCGTCTGAGGCAATCAGCAAACTCTCTCAAAAAAAAAGAACGAGTAGTGGAACGTGATAAAACTAGTTATTACTAGTTACTACAATTGTAGTTCGAACCAAGTGAAGCTGCGCTGCCGAAGCACGAAGCGAAGCAGATGCCGCGCAACGCGCAACTCATTGCAGCTAATTCGATAGCGCCCTTAAATATTGACAGATTGATGCTAGTGTGTAATTAGGATCTGCCTCAAAAATCTGTTTTTGCCTTTCTTTAGCTCTCCTTTTACAGAATTAGTGGTCAAAGACTTGATCAAATAATAATGAAGAAAGAGAGAAAATAACCTACATACTGTTCCACTGCTGGGCAAATGACTCCATCATTGGAATCAAGTCATCGCTACAATTGATAGGTATTGGCTTAATCACCACGCTTGCCGGGGTTCGCCATCACCAACCCGCATTTGGTTGGTGATGGCGAACCCCGGCTATCTATCGAAAAATCTGAAACACTATGTTCAATTCCCAACCTGGGAATTGAACTCTTCGGGACCTTCGGGTATCAGACCGAGTGCATGTGGCCATCGAAAAAAATAAAATTAAATGGAATTAAATGAAATATTTATTTGCTATAAAAGTAGGTACCATCAATTTTAACCTTTAGCGGTTCGGGCGATGCTTCCAACGTTATAGATATTAAAATATTTTATGGATGTTTCTGCGGATATAATAGCATCGTTCATATAAGTGCAACTGGTTTTAGCGGTAGTTAACGTTTTTAACTTTCACGTTCCCTTTTTGACAACTTATTAACTGTTTAGTGTTGATCTACAAATTCGTTTTCGCAGTAAAAGTGCTAAATCTACTCTAAATTCTAAAGTAATCACTAGCCGGACTCGTTAAATATACGTAACAATAAATAAAATGATTAAATATACATAATTCTCCATCTACTACCGCTTTGTTCGTAAGAGGTTGGGAGGTCACCATTTTAATTAAATAATTAAAGCTATTCACTGTCGACAAGTTGAATAGCTAATTCGTTTAATTAGAAACGTGTTGTTTATTCTCAAGACCATTACCATATTCTACAATGGTATGTGATAATGCAACGCACCGTTATAGTGCTATCAACCTCGCATTACGTGCGTTGAGGTCGCGGGTCCAATCCTGCAACGGTTATAATAAAATTATGGGTTGATGTAAATTAGGTTTTTGTTAACGTCAATTTTATTTATTAAATTTGGATACAGTTGTTGTAACGATATTTATTAAAAAACATTGATTTACCATTTTACAAATTCCTTTGTAAAAATTCGCTCGCATCGCTTTAATATATGGGTTTACTTAACCACAGAGGCGTACTTTGTGCGGCGGCTATAGCTGTTACAAATATCTAGAAACTAAATTAAATTAAAAAAGAAACAAGTTGTGGCCTATTGGCAACAGATAAGATAAGATAAGATAAATTTTTATTGCCATAAAATGTTCAACAGGAACCATTATTCGAATTTTTTTTTATTTATTCATTAGTAACAAGGGGTCAGTGGCTAATTTTACTCTTTAGCAAAAATTTAATACATACAGACCACCCTGAGGTATGTGATAAACTGGAGGATGGGCAGCATTTGTTGATGGGATGTACCAAAAATCGTAGAGAGCGACAATTATTGACGAATCAACTAAACCTCAAAACATCTGATGTAGGTGTATATCAAACTATTTTAGCATCAGAAGCAGCCAGACTTGTCTGCGATATGGTGTTGGTGAGCCGTCAATGATTGATATTACTTTTATTTTTAAACATAAATTAAGTTAGGTATTTAAATACTAGTAATTATATAAGTTTGATGTAGTAAGTTTAAGTTATGATGGGACTGTCATGGAATGCTTACTAAAAAAAAATACAGAACACCTGCTTCCTAGCGTCAACCCGTAAAATTTCAATCAAAATGTATGTTATAAATAAAATAAATGAAATTTGGTTATTTTCAGACCGAAGAGTTCATACATTGTTAGTACACAAAAATCTTAATCCTATGTTAGGAAAAAACAAAAAAAAAATTGTTAATACACAAGAAGAGCTCGATGGCGCATTGGTTCACGCGCCCGGTCTGCCAGTGCTGAGATTAAGCAACTTTCGCAAAGGCCGGTGATCGGATGGGTGACTAAAAATGTATCATCTCGAGCTCTTCCGTGCTTCGGAAGAAACGTAAAGCCGTTGGTACCAACCAATCGGGGAAGCCCGCGCCATTTGATTTGACGAATGAGCGCGCGGTATTGCATTATTCTTAGTGTCAATTAAATAAAATACAATTTTCATTAAAAATAATTATTCTTTGTTATGAAAAATCATTTCCAATACATAATACCTGACCCATCTTTTTCAGAATATAATGAAATGAAACCACTTTTACGGACCTACTCGCGTTTATTTTACACATTAGTTTTAATTAGGGAAACGTCAGGATAAACATTAATTAAAACTAATGTGTAAAATAAACGCGAGTAGATCCGTAAAAGTTGTTTCATTTCAATGTGTAGTGTTCGCGTAAACTTTAGAAAACAATATCAGAATATAATATTGTTAAAATTGCTTATTACTATCTTGAGATGCCAAATGTCATTTGAACTAATGTAAGGCCCGCTCGTTTTTTTTAAATTAAGGTTGTTAAGATAATTGATTGATGTTGTAGGAAGTTATAAGAAGACTATGATGAGTTCCTAAATTAAATATCTATTATAGGTCGCAGTCCAGACGAGCTCAATGGAAAGAAAATAGCGGTGTTCATAGGAGCCTGCTTCTCGGAGACGGAGAAAGCGTCTTTCTACGTTGCTAGCACCAGGACAGGCTTCGGTATAGTCGGGTAAGAAAAGTAAATATACGAGTACGTATATTTCACCAGCTCATTGTATGTCTCCACTGCTGGGGCACGAGCTTTCCATAAGGATGGATAGGGAGAACGGGCCATAATTTTTTTGATCACCTATCCGATATACAGCCTTTGCGAAAGTTGCCTCAGCAATCGCGGTCCGCACCCGTTACCCACTGTGCCATCGAGCTCTTCTTCTTACCACTATGCAAAGTCAAACAAGTGGGTGAAACGAGGTACACGCTGTGCCAGTTTACCTATAAACCAAACGAAACGTGTTCAGGTTATTGAAGAAACTTACTTATGATACGAAAATGGTCTAGATGCATATAAATTTTGTTTTATTTAGAACGCCTATTCTTTAAATTTAACGTATTAATGTTAATTAACCTCTACTAAATCGCTTCTATTGGTAAAGTTAAGATTAATGTTTTTGAATTGCCAGCCAACCTTAGCTGTGTGGTTACATTACAGATGCAACAAATCCATGTTCTCCAATCGGATCTCGTACTGGCTGAACGTGAAGGGACCCTCCATGGCCATCGACGAGGCGTGCTGCAGTTCCTCCGGGGCTCTGACCCAGGCTTACCTGGCGCTGGCTAGGGGAGACTGTGAGGCGGCCATCGTAGGAGGCGCCAACTTGTTCTTACATCCACAATCGTCTATTCACACTGGCAGGTAAGCACTTGGCTTTCATCTCACCTGTCCTCCTCAAGAAGCTCCTCCGAAGTTCTGACCCAGGCTGCGAGGCAGCCATCGCTGGAGGAGCAAACTTGTTCTTACATCCACAGTCGTCTATTCACACTGGCAGGTTGGTACGTGTTGTATATTTTATAATTAGGTAGGACGGCATTTTGAATTGCCCAAGTGATGGAGGTACTCGAAATAAGGACAGGTGGAATGCCCTGGAGAAAGCTTTAAGGGACAGCCAGACAGCATAACGCGGATGACGAAAAATAATTGTAAAACCAATATCAATCAACAAAGCGAACAAAGGCAATTTTTATTTATTTTTGATTTAAGACAGGAGCAGGAGTGCCCGTCTGATGCGAAGTGTTCATCGTCGCCTATGAACATCACAACAACACAAAAGTGTATAAGAAGTTTCAACTTAAATAAAACCCTTTCATATTTCAGGATTGTAGCAAACTGCCCAGATGGCAAGACCAAATCTTTTGATGAGAATGCTGATGGGTGTGCTAAATCAGAGGCCATCCAAGTAGTGTTCTTGGAAAAGGCTAAGAATGCGTTGAGGTATGTCTTTGATGTCAATTTACTTCTTTTATAATAAATACAGTCAACAGCAACAATCTATTATCTAAATTAGAAAAGTAATTGTAATAAAACCAAAAGTTTTTGATTTTGCGATTTTTTAAGGATGTTAAGGCTCGTAAACCGTTTAAGCCCCTTAAACTTTTATTTGCATTGGAACGCAAAATTTTGAATAGTAAACCTAGATATAAATTGTTTGTTTTTTTTGTAGAGTCTACGCAGAGATAGTCAACGTGAAAAACGAATTCATCGGCATCTCGGCATCTGATTCGAGTCCCAAGTACGGCTTTTACCGCAACCCAACAATCATGAACGACTTCCTGAGGAAGTTCTATAAAGAGGTCAACATTTCTCCTGAACTTGTGGAATACGTTGAGGCTACTGGCGCAGGTGCGATTTCTCCTAATTCATCTCTTTATCCCAACTTAACAAAAACAGATAAAAGTTAAATAAAATATTACCTCTAACTATGTGCTCATGGGATCGAACATAAACTGGCGATATTGCCAGGTGAATTTGATAGTAGAGGTAGCCGCTAGCTCACAGGAGGCCTCAATAATCTATCAACTAGAGTTTCACCCGAGTTCTTTTTGTAAAAACATGTGTTTTGAGACTCCATTTTTAACTCAATCTACAGTACAATACTTATCCTACTAATATTATAAACGCGAAAGTTTGTAAGTATATATAAATGGATGTTTGTTACTCTTTCACGTAAAAACTACTGAATGGATTTTAATGAAACTTTCCTCATATAAAGACCTTGTCCCAGACCAGCATATAGGATACTTTTTTTTTTTGACTGTAGTCTTCGCGAACGAAGTCGCGGGCAACAACTAGTATTTTATAATATTAAGAATTGTAAATTTCACCAAAATTAAACCACTTAAAATTCTAAACGCGAAGCTTAGTTAACATTAAGATTCAAAAGTAATTAATCGCTAAACTCTTACGTCTTTTTTCTCTATCTCAAACGCATGAATACTCAAATTGATTAATGGTAGGGTTCTTCCCTAATCTGCCTGGCTAATAAAATAGCATTCTTCTGTTTCCACTATAACTTTTAGCTCAATCTTCTACTTACCTTACAACTACGCCTTTAAAACTACAAATCCTTACAAAACCAATGACATTTAAAAAGTTAATACATTCTTTTATCTTTACAGCCATTCGTGACGCTGACAAAGCGGAGCTAGATTCGATAGGTGAAGTGTTTTGCAAGAACAGAACCGAACCACTGATGGTTGGTAGCGTGTACTCCAATATAGGATACACTGAGGCATCTTCTGGTTTATGCTCCTTGATTAAGGTTTGTTCAAATGTAAAATTATTGTGCTGCCAGAAAACCATGAATGACCATGAAACTAAGTTGGCGAATGATGTTAGGCAGAAGGAGATGCGAAGACAGCTAGTGGACCAGGATTGGGTCTCACCATGCTTACCCACGAGTTGCTTCATAACACCTCGTTTATAAGATTCCATATAACAGGAAGACGAAAATACATATGCTAGGAGAGCATTCCTTTTTTTTCGGTAGTGCGATAAATAAATAAATTTATATTTTGTTTCTCCTTTCTTAAATTTAACCACTTCTGTGGTCTAGTGGTTAAGACCACCGGTTTAGACCTAGAGGTCCCGGGTTCGATTCCCAGCGGGGGGTACATGTTTGTGTACTCGGTTTGGTTGGTGGTAGGGCTAGTTTGTCCGCCTGGCTAGGTACCACCATCTTATCTAAATATGTCGCCATAACATCATTGTTTGTAGCTGTGTTCCGGCAGCTAGAGATAAGATAGTCAGTGCCTCACAAGTTGAGGATCCCGGTGAAGTGCGCTTTCATTATTGGCCTTATCATCACTTTAACATAAGGTGAGATAAAGGCATTGTGCTTACCGTTATGTAAGTATATAATTTTTTTTTTATACTAACACACATTTACACACGAGCCGTCCCTATCCATCCATAGGGATGACTTGTGCCCCAGCAGTGGGAACATAAAATGAGCTGGTGATGATAGACATTGTTTCTTTCTATCTCTTTTTTTATATTTTAACCCAAAAACTATTCAACTTGCAGGTTCTTCTAGGCTACCACACCGGTAAGATCGCAGCGAACCTGCACTTTACCAACCCGCGCAAGGACGTGCCGGCCCTCCATGACGGAAGAATCCGCATTGTCACTGAGACTGAACCCTTCGGTCGCAGCTACACAGCCATCACCAACCACTCCATCACCGGCTGCACTGCGCACATACTGCTAAGCGGGCAGTACAAACCGAAGGTAGGTAGTAAAAACATAATGAAAATGGTCAGAGCCTCGATTCTGCTAATTTGAAAATGCCCGCAATCGTTTCTCAGAGGCCTGATTAAGAATGTGGAAAAAATCGTCAGTTTCTGACTATCCCATTCGCAGAAATATGGGTGGAGATGATATGCGATAGTTTAATGTAAACTATGTGATCTTTATTTTGTTTATTTTATAAACCTCTTACAAATGACACATTCTCTTTCAGGATTACACTCGGTACAAGTCGAGCATACCCCGTCTGGTGACGATCTCTGCTCGTCAGGAGAGTGCCGTCCTCAAGATACTAGAAGACCTGAAATCCCGCCCGGTGGACCCTGAGGAGTTGGCACTGCTTCACAACATCCACAGCAACAACATCTCCGGACACCTCGGAAGAGGTTTTATTATTCTGGGTAAATATCACAACACTTCATAATTTTATGTCTCCCTTCCCTTCATCAACAATGAAAACACCACAGGAAGAATGGCCTAAACGGACAAGTTATTTTCTTCACCGTTTGCCTTCCCTTTAGTTTGTTCCATATTTAACATTCATTAAACGAATTCTCGTTGTGTCTTATTAAATGGTCAATAATTATTTCAGTTTTCCGGATAAAGGGCTAATTACATTAATGAACTTGCATTTGATACAACTATTTTTATCAGATACGAACGCAGAACAAGAGACAGTGAGTCTCAAGGAAAAATGCGAGTACTTCGACGACGCGCGCCGCCCCCTCTGGTTCGTTTACAGCGGCATGGGCTCGCAGTGGGCCGGCATGGGCGCGCATCTCATGCGCATACCTATCTTCGCGGCTGCCATTGAGAGGTACCTCCATATGTGTTATGGTCTCCTGGTATTTTCAGCTAACAATTAGCTTTTTTATTTTCTTTAATGGAACAAAATTTGACTCATCTCGCCTGATGGTTAGTGACGATAATGCCGTATACATTTTAAATGGAATGGAAATTGTAACCTAGTAGGTTTTTGAATTAAAGTTTTAAAGAAGTTTGTGATGGCGACTGGCTTATCTACATAGAAAAGTATTGTAAGTCTTTCCCCTTCTCTCATTTCCCTTTCTCTCATAGCATGGCAAGATGCATAGGTGCACATTTTTTCCTGGTACTGTTAAGTTTTGTAAGTGCTGATCAAATTTTTGTTTTCAGATGCCAGCGTGCACTTAAGCCTAAAAAAATTGATTTGATCCACATTATCACTTCCACCGACAAGACAATCTTCGACAATATCCTTCACTCGTTCGTTGGTATTGCTGCAGTACAAATTGGGCTCACTGATGTCTTAAAAGAACTTGGACTGGTACCTGATAAAATTATTGGTAAGTGGTGACATTGGTGGTATTGGTAAGAGAGTGCGCTAACTTAAATACATTTAAGCACTGGATTACTTTTCAATCAAGTGTATAATTAAAACACGTGTTCTTTGAAGTTGTCTTTCTAATATGTGAACCTGCTTTTATAATTCTGGAGATAGTCACATCAGAATCGCCTAGAAGTTAGTTTCATGGCTAGGTATGGCTAGTTTCACCCATTTCAGCAGCTTCTTAAGGATCTTCAACTGTGATCAATCACACTTGATTCAAAAGTAACCCTGTTCCATTTTACTGGTGTTATGCAAACTGCATTTTCGGAACAGGTCACAGTGTAGGCGAGCTTGGGTGCGCGTACGCAGACGGCTGCTTCACTGCTGAGGAGATGATATTGTCAGCGTACAGTCGTGGTCTTGTCTCCATCCAGACGCCTTTCATTCGCGGCTCAATGGCTGCTGTTGGCATCGGCTATCAAAAGGTGACAACGTATTTCATTATTCCATTGTTTTATAATTAAATAAATAGGTATGCAAAACTAATTTATTCAAAGCCTGATTCCCGGTTAAGTGACCAAGTTTTTTTGTGTTAAGAGACCAAATAGAAGATTTTATTCAGTTTTTCGCATTTATTTCAATGTCTGGCTCCGAGTTGGATGACAATATTGAAGAAACCAACTAAAAACTATTTGCAGTTTCAGATGTTTACCCTAAGTAATAATAATACGCCAGCTTCAAAGCTTTTGTGGTGCGGGTCCCGTTATCCAGGCTAGGCACCTTCATGAGCTAGGACTTCTGGCCAAAGGGCGTGGTATATAGGCGTTTCCGAGGACAACTGCCTGCCACCGATACGACACTAAATGTGTTCAAAAAATAAATTAAAATACTAACATAGCTTTTAAGTTATTCAAAGGTATTCTATTCTATTCTAAACCAAATTTAAGCAAAATTTTAGACGCTTAGTGCTATGCAATGTAATTCGTTCTTCAGCCATAACTCCTTCTCTTTAAAATGTACTTCACTTTCCTATGTAATTTGACTAAGACTATTCTACAGATAAAGGAAATGATTCCTCCCGAGATCGAGGTGGCGTGCCACAACGCTGCAGAGTCTAGTACCATCTCCGGCCCCGCGGACGTGATGAGGGAGTTTGTCGCCACGCTCACCACTAGTGGGATCTTCGCGAAGGAGGTGCCCTGCTCCAACATCGCCTACCACTCCCGTTACATCGCTGAAGCTGGTTAGAACTCTTCATCATCACAACCATCAATATCATCATTATTATCTGCATTATCGTCTTTATTACTAAGTATTATCATAATTTTCATTTTTAAATCATCATAATATCAATTTAGTTATTTATAATTACATTTTATATTTACCAACATTATCTTCAATCTAACAATTATATAGCAAGTAAAAATAATAACTGTATTATCTAAGAAATATTGTTATTAACCACCATTATCATCAATACAGTCAATAAAAGTCCCACTGCTGGTATACGGTTTGTATGGTTTTACACTTTGTAATTTCTTTATCAGGGCCGGCGCTTCTGAAATACTTGTCAGAAGTCATTAAGGAGCCAAAAGAGAGAAGCGACCGCTGGGTGTCCACTTCAGTTCCAAAGGACCGATGGGATCAAGCCTCGGCCAAATTCTCATCTGCCGAATACCATACTAACAACTTGCTGGTAAGTCTCATTTTTATTCTCGAGATAGAAAATTGGATTTGGGAAGTAAATATTTTCAATAACCTACGAGCCGAAGTAAAAAAGTGTGGCTAAAAGATTAGTTTACTTAGTTTCTTGGAGGCCTTTGCCTATCATTTATAATAACACCTGTAGTATTCAATGTATCATAAAAAAATATTTTCAACACTTTTAATAAGCACTCCTTGCACAATTACACACACACACACACACATTGTTAGTTGTTACAAAGTCAGTAAGTGAAACTATAACTCAGAATTAGAAAAATATAATATCATCTGAATCATTTACAGAATATGCTAATACTCTTGCTATTTTATAACGTAATAATAGGTTACAAAAACAAAAATGTTGAAAATAATTTCCACGAGTAGGATTTGAACCTGCACCCTTCTGACATACCGAGTCAGGTGCTCTTCCAATTGAGCTATCGTGGTTCTAACCAGCCCTCCGAAATTATTCAACACTTTACTTTTTTTTTCCAACGTTTGTTTTTTTGTTATTTGTTTCGCAACAAAATTTGCGTTAAAATTATATACTTAAACAAAAACAAAAACATGTTATAAATAGCTTCCCTACTTCTTAACTGATCTTTAGTATTTGTAAAAATATTATGATCAGATGTTTATGACGGTAGTTGTTGACATTGAATGGGCGCCTTTGACTTTCAAAGTAAAAAGTAAAGTGTTCAATAATTTCGGCGGGCTGGTTAGAACCACGATAGCTCAATTGGAAGAGCACCTGACCCAGTATGTCAGAAGGGTGCAGGTTCAAATCCTGCTCGTGGAAAATTTTTTCAACATTTGTGTTTTTGTCATTTATTTCGCAACAAAATTTGCGTTAAAATTATATAGTTAAACAAAAGCAAAAACATTTTTGTAATAATAGGTGCTAATATACTTATATCCCCAGAACCCTGTACTATTCGAGGAGACGTCAACTCTGATCCCAGCCAATGCGGTGTTGGTGGAAGTAGCACCCCACGGTCTTCTGCAAGCAATTCTGAAACGTTCATTAGCGCAATCTTGCAAACACATCCCTCTCACCCGCCGTGGCCATCCTGACAACGCCTTGATGGTCCTCGAAGGAATTGGCAAGTAGGTTGTGAACGTTTCGTGTACGTTCATTTAGGGTGCCTAGTGCGAGCTCCATTCGCCATTCGATCACATTATCGAAAACCAGAATTTGTATGGGTAAATTTTAACTCTACTTGTATGTCGCCAGCAGGCGCTGCTTCAGTGCCTTACTATTTTTCGTTATCGTTAACGTGATCGAATGTCAAATGAAACTCATACCTACTAGGCACCCTGATGTTCATGAGTGATTGTATTTTCAGCGCATACTGATATATCATGTTTAAATTTGCAGGTTATTCATGGAAGGATATACTCCTAAAGTCAACGTCTTATATCCTAAAGTTGAATTCCCAGTTTCTACAGGAACTCCGATGCTTTCGCATCTAGTAGAATGGGCACACAACGAGAAATGGTAAGTTGTGGACGAAATACATAATACAATGTAATCTAATCTTGTAAGCGTTTTGGGTGTAAATCTGTACAAGAAATAAATTCTGTCTACAAGAAATTTAATAAATAAATAAATATAATCTCTCACCCCTCCCCCCTCCCAATTCCTACTTCCTCCTCAAGATCCAACTCTTTCCTCATTACTTTGGCTTTGCGGGTGTTCATGGGCGGCGGTGATTACTTTCCAACAGGTGACCCACCTGCTCGTTTGCCTCCAAATAAAAATAAAAAAAATTACGTACATACTTTTATGTCCTTTTTTAAGAAAGAGCATCAAAATTTTAAGTTATCTCAGAGACGCTACATTTAGCATAATCAAAGTAGGGTCCGAGGTGGGATAGATAACATCAGTGATGGGTTGCTAGCCGATCGCCTGATGAGCGAGTATATTGAAGAAACCCTTGTCCCTAAACTCTTACGGCATACACGGGAAGTTAGGCAGCTGATGCACTATTTTCCCAGAGCAGCATGGACACGAAATAATTGCTGTAGTTATAGCGATGATGTTTTGTAATAAATTATTTATCAATTATACTTTTAGGGCCCTACCTCTCTACGTAGCTGCACATAGAAAGACTGCGGCAGCAGCCAAATACGTGATATGTCTTCACGATCCTGAAAACAGCTACTTACGTGGTCATGTTGTAAGAGGTAAGTCCTAAAAACTAAATAACCTTAATAAGATATATTTTTTAAATGTTATTAGAAAAAATCAACCATTCTCCGAAACTCGAGAGGGAATAGAACTCACCCCCTTGGATTACCGGTCTAATGCTCTGGCCGCTAAGCTACCTAGTCATATATCATTGTGAATGCAAAAAATAATAAAAATAATCTTAATAAGATAATTTTTAAAATCTTTCTGAGCCCACACCATAATTTAGCATACCTTAGCAGAAAACAAGAACATAGCAATAACCAGACACAAAGCCCACGAATATATAAGGGTTCTAGACTGGGCACTACACCAGTAAACCAGACAACAAACAGACCCTTCTCATTTCACTAATCTAGTTTTTGATCCGTTGCTCACTAATAAAGAGGTTAGATTGGCCAGATTACCAGATAAGGTCATTTAACATAACACTGGGTTAGATTACGCAACTCGTTCTGCTTCCAGTACTTTTTAGACCAGTATATTAAGAGTTAAAGACAAATATAGCTGCACTCCCTTATGTTGTTAAGATCGCTTGCTTGTCGTTTGCACGAAGAGGACAACTGTTACCTCAGCTTGTTCGTTTTCTCTAAAGTCAATCTTCGAATGATCGCTTTGAAACCTAACGATAATAATCACGTAGATGTATGTCTTCTAAGTTAGTTTATAATATTTCGCATTGCGCTTCAACAGGCTCCGCCTGCATACCAGCGTTGTTCGCTATAACACAACTAATGCAGATTCAAAATTAAAAAATAAACAAAATTCATAATAATTTTTTCGGTTTAACTTCAGTTCGTAAGTCTACACAGGGCGGGTGACCTTGTACTGATTTATTGTTATCTATTTATTGTTTTTCTTTAGCTTTATTATTGTTGTGTGTGTGAATTAATCTGTCTGTAATTGTAAAAACAATTAAAAGCTAATTCTATAATTTTTTCTTTATTTAGGAAAGAACGTTTACCCATTTTCGGCCGCCTTAGTCGGTGTCTGGGATACCTTAGCCATGTGGCTGGATAAACCGAAGAAAGAAATATCAGTCAGGTTTGATGACGTCAAGTTCTTTGCTCAGCCAATAGTGAATGACCAAACGCAGATAAGAATCAGCGTGGCGTTGCACAGGGGTACCGGCCGATTTGAGGTATGCTCATACAACTTTACCACCACCATCATCATCGTCGTCAGTCCACATTAGTCCACTGCTGCAAATAGGCCAGTCCAGGTGACTGGCAAGAGCAGGACGAGAGTAGCCGTTGGAGAGGCCTTATTCAATATCAACAAAAACCATTTTAACAATTAAAGTTTTTCAGAAATATTAAGAATCATTTATGAATAAGCAAGCTTATTTCGAAATGATATACATAGTTTGCAATTTTTGAAGAGTTTTCACATACATGCATTGATGATAAATTAAATAGAATGTAATAATATATGCAAGGGCTGAATAAAATATACTGTATAGTCTCTTAAAACAAGGATAATTACCATTTTCAGGTTATGAAAGATAATTCAAAAGTAGCCACCGGTTTTATCAAGGAAGCGTTTGCCGAAGACACCATTGGTATTGAGGAGGCGAATGAGGATTTGATCCTTGATGACAAGGATGTATACCAAATCCTTCACGAGAGGGAATATTCTTATAGGTAAGGATCTTTATGCTTTGTGTCTTACCCCTATCAGTGTCACCTTTATTATAAACCATGTTTATGGAAACAAATTATCTTTATCTTCAGATATTGGATTATCAGTGATAATTGTAGATAAAGATTTTAAGATTTGGATATTTTCTTAGCAACTTCCCTGTGCTCTACAGTTACTGAAATATTGTCGGAAATGACAAAATTATGCTGGGCTAGTTGTTGCCCGCGACTTCGTTCGCGAAGACTACAGCAAAAAAAAAAGTATCCTATATGCTGGTCTGGGTCATGCTCTGTATATGAGGAAAGTTTCATTAAAATCCATTCAGTAGTTTTTACGTGAAAGAGAGAGAGAGTTTTTACGCGTTTATAATATTAGTAGGATTTATGGATTCCTGATTCCATCGACAGTATTGGATGACCAATGATGATGGTATTGGTGATCGATAGACTTAAAAAGTCATAATTATCATTTAACTATCTTGTTATAGTAAAATTTCACAGGCACTCTGTACTTTTATTGTTATTTCAGCGGTGAGTTCCGTTGCATTCAGAAAGCGAACGTTTCCCTCACTGAAGCTGAGATACTTTGGGACAATAATTGGGTAACTCTCATAGATGGCATGCTTCAAGTAAACGCGTTAAGACAAAAACACGACGGTGTCTCCTTACCAAGTAATATTAGAAGAATTACAATTGACACTAAACTGCACACGGAGGCAGAAATAACTGTGCTGAAGGGCAAACCCGTATTGAAGACTTATGTGAATGAACTGTTCGATCAGACAAGGTAACTGGTTATATCCATTATAAAGAACCATTAGGTAAATATTTAATAAATGTTATAAAATACAGTAAAAAAAATTAAACGCCCACCCGACCCAGCCAGGAATCGAACCTGGGTCTTCCGCAATCCGGGCGGCTGCACTGACCGCTATGCTACCGGGAAGGCTGACGTAGGCGCTGAATTTTGACACTGCTTTTTAATGTTTTTTTAGAGTGCTCTTTAGCAGCATTGAGCGCCATCTATCCAACGGTCGTTGCAACCGATGGCCATGCAGATTCATCTTTGCAGATGAAATACCACAAATTTGATAACACCACGCAAATAGTAAATTTTTACTTTTTATTTTCAAGTGCTAATTGCTGCACTGAAGCTAAATTAAATATTTATAAAATTTTATAAAATACAGTGAAAAAATTAAACGTCCACCCGACCCAGCCAGGAATCGAACCTGGGTCTTCCGCAATCCGGGCGGCTGCACTGACGGCTATGCTACCGGGAAGGCTGACGTAAGCAAAAAAAAAAGAACCATTAGGTATTATTCATTGACCTTTTGACCGCCATAACATAAATGCGTCGCCGGTGTTCTGTATGCCAAGCATTTAATTCAGAGTAAAAACAAGATCTTCAAGCTGCAAGCAGCAGACATAGAGGATTCCTAAATTTCCAAATATCTTTATTTTGTGGTTTTGTAAACTATGGGCCCCTAACAAATAATCAGAGAAGCTATATAGTAATTCCGTGTTTTGTTACTGTCATGTAAACGTCAGTTCAAATTAGAGTAAAAGAGACAAAACACGGAATACCTATTCGAAGTTTATTCTCTGTCTATTTGTAAGACCCTATATGTATTGTCGATCATTGCCGCCGTTGGCGTACAAGGCACGCTATCACTTGTCGATTATAGCCGACTGTGGCTGTCAAAAGGTTCAGCCCTACTTTAAGATACAGTTATAGTAGAGGATCCGCACGAGAAACGACCTTCACCCATTCTGTTTTCCAATATATTAAATAAAATACTTTTCATCCATTAAACAGATGGGTGAAGGTTGTTTCTATATCGGATCTTAGTCTATTAACATAATTTTATACAATTTACAGATGCGGAGGCATTACTATGGAAACTATTAAATACGAAAATCTGCTAAGCTCTAACTCAAAACAAGTTGTTTTGAAAACGTTGAAATTCGTACCTCACTTCAACCTCTCTCCTGGCGATGTAAGTCATCTATCTTCATATTATCCTTCATCTTCTTCATAGTCAAGTGTTCAACTCTATGTTGGTACAAATAGCAAATATTCTCTATATAGTACGTCTGTCTAGAAGGTTGCCACGTATCACATATTAACATGTTATATAACATGTAATAAAACTAAGGTTATTTTATTGTTACTTATCGTCCGAGTTACTACAGCTGTATAACATGTTTTGTTATTTTCGAAGAAACAGTTTTTCGTTGGCTACCAATAGCTTTAGCAGAGTACCTAACCAACGTATAGGGTTTATGGGTGGCTTTTTATACCCGACTTATCGACGCAGACACTAATGTGCATGGTCACGGGCTATTAATCCCCGTTAAGTCCTTTGTTGGTAACAGTCGATACTATCGATATACTGAAAGTTAACAGGATTTATAATGAAAACGGACTTTATTATTAATAATTAAACTCATCTTGATAATGTTTTATTTCATTAGGTGAAAACATCTATGCAAGTTTTCTTACAAATGGTAGCTGAAAACGTGAATAAGTCGGTGTTGAACGTCGTTGAGATATTGAACAGCTCCGAAAAACATACAATTTTCAATGCCGCTAAGAACGTGAATGGTATCCCCGGCCTGAAAGTGTTGTTGAAGCAAATACCCGGCGATGCGGTGTCCCAATCCGAAGAGCCATTAGCAAATGTTGACTTAGTGTTGGTCCGAAACCTTTCCATGGAAGATATTGTGAGTATTTTGATTTGACACTACCGTCCGTGACTTTGGAAACATGAACACCCGTATCCCGTCATATTTTAATATACTTATTCAGAAAACCTTTGCGAGTGTGCGCATAACAGCTTACCAAAGTTTCATCGTAATTGGATAAATGTTATAGGATAAACGAGACGAAAATTATTGTAACACATCAAAAAACTTTTTTTTAAAACTGATACACTTATATGTATACTAACCGCCTCTGTGGTTCAGACCCAGAGGTCCCGGGTTCGATTCCCAGCTGGGGGTACATGTTTGTGTACTCGGTTTGGTTGGTGGTAGGGCTTGTTTGTCCGCCTGGCTAGCTACCACCATCTTATCTAAATATGTCGCCATAACATCAATGTTTGTAGCATTGTTGTGTTCCGGCAGCTAGAGATAAGATAGCCAGTACCTCACTAGTTGAGGATCCCGGGTGAAGTGCGCTTCCATCATTGGTCTTATCATCACTTAACATCAGGTGAGATCAAGGCACTGTGCTTACCCGTAAATATTTAAAAAAACTTGTTTTATATACGTAGGTAGTAATTATAAATACTATTAACTTCGAGTATATGGCGATTATTTTTGAATAGTAAAAATGTTTAATAATTTTTTTCAGGCTAATCCGTCAAAAAAACTACTTAATAAAGAACTGACTCGTGAATATTTCAGGGTTGTGTTTGTGTTGCGCTAAATATAACACTTACAAGAATATGCTACGTACCTACTTGGTAATATTAACGATTTAATTTGAACTGTGCAATTTTCAGATTTGTAAACAACTCTACAGTGCTTTAAATAGCAACGTTTTCATATTGAGTGCCGAGGAGTCCTCACACGATTCCATTCGCGTTAGACCATCAAGTCTTTACCGCGTTGTAGCCTCACAGAATTCAGGAGAAGTATGGCTGCATCTAGCTAAATGGAGGCCTACAGCTGTTACGACATCAACCACTGCTCTTACCGTCCGGACAGAGAGTGATCTAGGTATGCTCACTGCAACAAGAGACTGCCTACCACCTAACCATAAACTGTTGGTTCTAACGTCCTATCCCCCAGTGGAAGGCGTCAAAGATCTTGTCCACATTTGGAGAAAAGATTCAGAACGTAACCAAATCTACTTAGTCATGGTGAATCATGACAAAGCTGAAGACGAAAGTTTGGTGGAACTACCTGAGTTAGATCTAACTGTCAATGTATTGAACCAAGTAAGTTGAAACTGTGTACTTCACTAATGATTCATGTTTTTAACCAATTTATCATTATATTAACTTTCCCATATTAACCATAAACGTCAAAAACAAACACGATTGCAAAATGGATGGGTTTTAACGACTGCTTTCATACGCAGCACATGCAACTGTGTCAAAATTCAGATACTCAAAAGCAATAAAGAGTGATCAAATCCCATTAATAATTATTCCGATGGATGTGATTGTTTAAAAGTTAGAAATACAAAAAAAAAATATCTTCAAACTGTGCGACCAGGAATGCTGCCACCATTATCTTTTTGTATTGCCATGCTAATAGACCAACATGGCTCTATAAGGACTTTAGCCAGCAGCTTTGCCTTCGTTCCTTGTTCAATTATTTTTATTTTCAGGCAACCTGGGGTGGCGAATACTACTTGCCGTTAAAGAATAAACAACTAGGTGCCCCCTTAGTAACGCTTCAGAGCAAACAAATTGGTGAGCTGAACTCTCTGAGCTGGGTGCAAGCAGAGGAACCTACCAACGCTGGCATCGCTGTGACGGTTTGAAACTTTTTTTTTTTTTTTTTATACTTAGCACGGCAAATGACTCCACACCACCTGATGTTAAGTGGAAATGGATTCCAGACGCGAAGACAACTGGTGCAGCGTGAAAACAACGCAGCATCAGTCAACCTCACTCTGCCGGCCCACAAGGTGCTTCTTCACGCCTCGTTTGAAGGACCCCATATCATAGGAAAGAGGGAAAACATGTGCTGGTAGACTATTCCATCTTTTGGAGGTGCGACAAAGAAACGAGTCACCAAATTTCTTTGTGCGCGATGGGATATGTGTGAAATCTTGATCTTTATTGGAACTTTTAGCAAAATTCAAACTACCTCATGTTGGGTAATAATAGGGTCGTCTATATTATTATTACTTGTTAGACAGTACAGTAAGTGACGCTTTAAGACCTGTTAAAACGGTATTCTTTAAAAGAATTTGCATGGCTATAGTGATCCATCAAAATCCATCAATCGATTGTTTAATAACCACTTTTTGGGTTGCAGAAATTCCTGTAAATGTCAAATTAAAATATAGGTAAATGTTCAGAATGTTATGGATTCACATTTTATTTTAAAACAGTTATGTAATTACAGGTGCACTATGCCGGACTGAATACTGTTGACTCCAAAAGAGCCACAGGCATCTACCCGGCAAAGAAGGATAACGGTGTTGATAACAACTATTACGGAATGGACTTCAGTGGTGTTACTGACAGGTAAATAAAAATAACATTGAATAAAATGTTTTTGTTTTGTTTATACAATTATAACGTAAATTTTGTTGCGATACAAATTTTTTTTTTCAACATTGTGTTTTTGTAATAACATTGAATTTCAGAAACTTTTTGATACAGACGCCTGCAGCACATCAACCTACCCAAAATCTGTTAGATTTCTTGAATAAATGTTCAACATAATTATGCCATATACGTAAAGTTCAAAGACAATTGAGAAAATTTTACAGTTTGTGTCTGATGTGCAGGCGTGCACGTTCAGGCACACTTACAAATCTTACGATTTAGGGTTTATAGGGTTTATGGGTGAAAACTGGCAAATGAACCCGACTATCCTTCACTTTATACGAACATTGCTGGGTAGGTAAATGTTACGGCGCACATAAAACGCGAATAACGAATACGACCGCAGCTCCAACTGGTTTTTTTTTACTAAATTTGAATACCGGTAAACCCAGACACTCAGCAACTCAACACATTCCCATAAAAAGTGCAGAAACAGGCGGACGCCGCGACCGTACAACTCGTCGAAACGTAAACATTCTCCAAAGACAAAAATTGCGTCGAAACGTGAACACCCGCCAGTGGTATTTTTACCATCGCGCATCTTAACTGGTCTACATTTAGGTAATTTTTCACGAACCAAACATTTGGGTCTCCAGGTTGAGTAGGGAGAGCCCTTATTTCATCAACATAGAAGGAACTTATAAAACATTGTGTCGGTCCATGTAAACTCCTTGAATAGTCTTATTTCTGCTGCAGCAAGTAGCCGCTTCAAGGTGAACCCAGAATTCAGAGAGGTGTAGAAAGCTATGACATTTTCTTCTTCTCCATAGCTATGCCTAAATGATGGGGCTAATTCAGACTGATACAGCAAGTAGTCGCGTCCATGTGGCATGAAGTGACTTAAAGCGTTCAAGCGACGAGGCTATTTCTTTCTAGAGCGGCTATTAGTCGCCTCAGGCATCTAAAAAGCTTTATAGTCTCTTTCTATTCTTCTTTTAATTGTCTTCTTTTTTCTTTTTCTATAGCGGTGTTCAAGTGATGGGGCTAGTTAGGTCCGGTGCGGCGAGTAGTCGCCTCAAGGTGGCCCCAGAGTTGCTGTGGCCTGTCCCTAGCCATTGGACGATGGAAGATGCCGCCACTGTCCCGTTGCCGTACGCTCACGCATTTTACTGTCTTGTAAGTAAAATTTTCTATTTTATATCATTATCAATAAAGAAAATTTAACTTGTGCAACACAATAAAATATACGAGTATTTATTAGCCAATGATTTTTTTTATACCTTACGGGTACGCTCTTGGCCTTCATCTCCTGGTATTAAGTGAAGATAAGGCCGAAGATGGAAGCGCACTTCACCTGGAATCCTCAACAACTGAGGCACTGGCTATCTTATCTCTAGCACATCTCTCTATCCGGAACACAACAATGCTACAAACATTGATGTTATGGCAACATATTAAGATAAGATGGTGGTATTTAGCCAGGCGGGCAAACAAGCCCAACTACCAACCCAACCGAGTACACAGTACTCCCCGCTGGGATTACAACCCGGGACCTCTGGGTCCTAACCGGTGGTCTTAACCACTAGACCACAGAGGCGATTAAAAGGCGGTCAGTGAAGACGACTAGTTTGCCACGATCCTGCTTCACTAGCTATCTTCGCATCTGAACTTTGCTTCTGCTGAACGTTAGGTGAAGCTTCATTTACCTGCTCTTCAATAAACACAAATAAACGGGGTTATGACCATTGTTGTTGTTGTTGTAGACGACCTCCTTGGTCGAGTGGTTTGTACACCGGTTTTCATGGTGTCGCCATCTCTGAGGTACCGGGTTCGATCCCCGGTCGGGTCAATTTAGAAATTATTGTTTTTCTAAATTGTCCCGGGTCTGGTTGTTTTCTATGTATAATAAGTATGTATTTAAGTATTTTAAGTATGTTTATCCGTTGTCTAGTAACCATTTAACAAGTTTCATAACGAAGCTTCTCTTGGGCTAGATAATTGGTGTGAGTGTAGGAAATTTTATTTATTATTATTATTTATTTATTTATTGTTGTTGAGTATCCTATATTTGTTGAGTGTATATTACTATCTTCCGACAGTTAAGTTGGCTTCTTCTTCAGTAGCTAAGGATTCCAGGCCTTATCGTCACTCAAGTCATCGTCAATTGAGATGAAGTCCAAGCGCTTTCCTGTTCTAGCTTTGAACATAACCTCTAGCTTTATTTCTTTTGTCCAGTTCATGAAAGTCCGTATGCTCAGCAACATGAGCATCTTGGTGCACGGTGGGACTGGTGCCCTGGGTCAAGCGGCCATATCCATAGCCTTAGCGCATGGGCTGCAAGTGTTCACGACAGTCAGCGACCTCCGCAAGAAGCATTTTTTGAGGAAATTGTTCCCGGAACTGAAGGGTATGTAGATCTATTGTTATTATCTTCATAATTAGCATATATAAGATTCACACTAAGTATTGCTACTTTTTTTATGCTCTAAGTTTTAAATTCAGTGGGCCATGTCGTAAAAACTGGATGGGAATAGCCGCTCATCGTGCTCAGTGGCGTGCACTTGGAGAAGCATATTTATGTCCAGAAGTGGATCAATATAGGCTGATGATTAAAATAAACAGAAAACTCTAAGAAGTATTTATTTTTCTAAATTTAGTTTACCAGTATTATTGTTTTCAGAGGGTCACATCGGAAATTCAAGAGACCAAAGCTTCAGAGACATGGTGTTGGCCAACACAAACGGACTTGGTGTCACCTACGTCATAAACTGTGTCACTGCGGAGCTTAAGGACGTAAGTAAACTACGAAAGTTTACGAAAAAAAAAAACAGTGAAAAAGTTTCTATGATTTTGTAGTGAATGAGGGTACTGTCTTTTAATTTGATAGTGGTAGACAGTATAGTTATAGGGCATGTTCTTCCTCCCGATCCGATCCGAACCCCTCTTGGAATCTAGTAGGGCACGGGGACACGCACTAGTGCGTGATGCCGTTCCCTCTAGAGAAGCTCCGAAGGTGATTAATTTCACACGGCTTGAGGAACCCTTCAAGTTTCTCGCCGCCCCCAAAAAAGCGCGTTGAAGCTGAAAATGCCATGTAAGAAATCAGCAAACTACTTAATGAACGTGCCCGTCTTGAAGATCTTGACGCAAAACGCCAGATTCGAAAAACTCGACCCAAGCCCTCTTGCAACTATACAATGATGCAGATGAGTGGGTCTCTCTATTGTGCTTCCTGTAACAGGACATTTAAAACCAAATTTGGTTTTGCAAGTCACGCTCGCCCCATGCAAGGGTCCAGGCTAACGCTAACACTAGCTAAGGGTGTCGCCGTCGACAGATACGTCATGGAGGACATCATCATCATCAATAATACTAGTAATGTTTACTTGACTAATTTGTAAAACTGTAATGCCCATTTTCACCATTGACCCCTAAGTTTTAGGTGACCCCTAAGCCATTTTAGGTGACGGTTTTGCTCCAACAACTGTCACCTAACATGACTAAGGGGTCACCTAAAACTTAGGAGTCAATGGTGAAATCAGGCATAAGACTCCCGAATACAAATAGCATAAAGCTATCACAAATAGAATTGTGATAGCTTTATAGGGTAATAGCTAGCTATGACAGCTAGCTGTTATCCTAGAAATTATAATTAAAAAATCGGTAAATTTTTGATTACAGGCTTTTTTATATACTGTGATATAGAATGACATTTTTTTTGCTTTATTGTCATGTTCTTGGTGTCTATTTTTTTAATTAATAATTATTTTTTGTTACAGTTGTCCTTTAAATGCATCAGCCCCAGCGGCGCTACTATTGACACAATTGAGATTCAAAGTGACGAAAAGTACAACTTCGCTTTGTCAAACCTGTCTTTGGAGAGATGCTATATTCGCGCCGATTTCTCTACTATATTCGATCACAAAATTGATTGCTTGGTAAGTTCTGATAATAATTGACTGGTTTATTAACCAATAGCAGTAAGCAATAAGCATCATATTTATGCAACATAAGTAGTCTCAAGTGATGTAGTTAAGTGTGTGATGATTGTACTAGACTACTAGACTACTAACTAGAGATTTTTTTCTATTAAACATAGTTGCATAAAATAATACTAATACTAATTATACAAATCATTGTTCTGCACGTTTAACTGCACTTAACTTTACTTGAAAAATAAAACAAAAAAAAAATAAGCTAATTACAAACTAAAGACCTATAAATAAAAGATATCCTCCAACTGTGCGCTCACGGGAACGGTCCCAAGAATACTGGCAACATTGCCCCTCTGGATTGCCAAGCTAATACGCTGGCAGAGGTAGCTGCCAGCCTTCTTGTCACCGGAGGCCTCAATAAGGCGATCACCTAACTCTTTTGGGCATTTAAAAGAAAAACAAAGTTAACTTTATAGAAATTGTCTATAAGAAAATGGTTTTGTTCTTCACAAGCTTGGACACTCCAACAGATAATTCGTTAAGAGACCGAATCCAAATACCGATCCATTGTAGCAATGACTTGATTTTAACGATGGAGGCTTTTGCCCAGGTGTAAACCAACATATAGGCTAAAAGTAACTTAACATTCCATCACTCCATCCATCACATCACACACATCACATTCCATCATTATTGCATGCTGTGATTACCTATAAATTTAAGAACAGCAAGTAAACAACCCAAATATATATTATAAATTGTAATGCTGTATCTTATGTTGGTGATCCAATAAACGAACAAATAAATAAATCACAAAAAAACTCCAACCATTCCATGTTTGCAATTGCAGAAATTGCAGTACCTTATCAGCGAGGGTATATCGCAGGGATACGTCAGACCCCTCTCGCGTGTCAAATACGAGCCGAGTGAGGTATCGCGCGCGTTCCGTCTCCTGGACACAAGCCAACACCGGGGACGTGTGCTCATAAAGCTGGGTGATAATACTCCTCTCGCTCAATCTAGGTAATGATGCGTTGCATATTACATTTTTTTTTATAGAAATATTATATGTAGTGTTAATTCCGCTAAATCACTCGTTTATCCAGCTCGGATGCAGTACGCATGCACCGCGCCGCAAAAAATCTGCACACGCAGAAAATGTATGCAAGCGAACGTACACACCAACACCGATACCCGACACGTGTTCGCCCCTTCACGGGGCATCCTCAGGAGCTGTTGACTGGTCGAGAGCTGCGCACCGACTGTTACAGCTTCTTTTTTTGGACAGAGTTTACTGATTGCCTAAGACGGCATTTTCAGCTTCACCGGGCTTTTTTGGGGGCCGCCAGAAAATCTTAAAGGGTCCTCAAGCCGTGTGAAACGAATCACCTGCGGAGGTTTTCTAGAGGGAACGGCATCACGCACTACATACATGGGGTACATGTTTGTGTACTCGGTTTGGATGGTGGTAGGGCTTGTTTGTCCGCCTGGCTAGCTAACACCATCTTCTCTAAATATCGCCATTACATCAATGTTTGTAGCATTGTTGTACGGCAGCTAGAGATAAGATAGTTGAGCACACTTGAGATAGTTGAGCGCACTTCACCCGGGATCCTCACTAGTTGAGGATCCCGGGTGAAGTGCGCTTCCATCATTGGCCTTATCATCACTTAACATCAGGTGATCATCAGGTGAGATCAAGGCACTGTGCTTACCCGTTAATATAAAAAATTAAAAAAAATAATCAGTTCGGATTCTGTATTTAAATTACCTTTTTATTATAATGAATTTTGCATTCACCATGCTATATAATAGTAACAAGATAAAATTTTGATTTACTCTGCAAGCCAGCGGTATTACGTGACACATGGTAGTAACTGCACTGTGTCGTAGTACCGTTGACTTGCAGCATAAACCACAAACTACTAGAAAAATTCAACGAGTCTTCTGGGGCCTCGGTAGCTCAGTGGTATCATAAGGTCGTGGGTTTGATTTTGGAGAAAAAATAAACCAGCCTCCGGTTGATTTTTTCTAGTACTTTTTTTATCTTAAATAAACTTATTCGAGGAGCTCGATGGCGCAGTGGTTAACGCGCCAGGGTATTGCTGGGGTTAAGCAACTTTCGCAAAAGCCGGTCCGGTGACCAAAAATGTGCCATCTTGAGCTCCTCCGTGCTTCGGAAGGCACGTAAAACCGTTGGTCCCGGCTGCATAAGGAGTTGTTAACAACCACCACTCCGCACTGGGCCCGCGTGGTGGTTTATGGCCCGTTCTCCCTATCCATCCATAGGAAAGGCTCGTGCTCCAGCAGTGGGGACATAAAATGAGCTGATGATGGTGATGAAACATACTCAATTTGCCCTTGTATACAGACTCACGTGCAGTCAGCGCCAGACTCAGGTCGTGGTGTGTGACGACCCGTCGCTCGGTGCGCAGGTGGCTGACAGGCTCGTGAAGAGTGGTGCCAGGAAGGTGTTCTTGCACTTGGCAAATGTGCCTGCGCACGTCCTCTGCAAGAAGAAGTAAGTTAATAGCTATTTCTCTTACTAACGTTTACACCTATACAGGGTGTAATCGTTAAGTGTGCACAGGCGATTATTCCGAAACTATGAGAGATATCAAAAAACTTAAAACTGATAACAAAAGTACGTTATCTAATGGAGTAAAATGGCCTCAATAACTTTTTAAAAATCAAACGAGAAGTATCCAAAATTTTGACATTAAACACTCCCATACATTTAGTATGAGATAAGTAGAAAAGTTTCCTTGTTTTAAAAGGTTAATTATATATTATAACAGAATAATGTATATCAAAAATAAAAATATTATCTTTGAATTGAATATTTATTTCTTTGTATAAAAGCACAAAATTTTGTAATCAAAGTAGATGTTCGAAATGACGTCCTTGTTGTGCGATACAATGACGAGCTCTATTTACAGTTTCTAAATGAACTTTCCGTAACATTTGCGGAGTAATTAAAGCAATTGCACGTCGTACACGATTCTGCAACTCTTCCAGACTGTGTATTCTGTGTATGATTAAGGTAAAATGAATACTAGACCACTTACAACAAGGAAACTAAAACCTTTCTACTAATCTCATACAAAATGTATGGGAGTGTTTAATGTAAAAATTTTGGATACTTCTAGTTTGATTTTTAAAAAGTTATTGATGCCATTTTACTCATTAGATAACGTACTTTCGTTATCAGTTTTAAGTTTTTTGATATCTCTCATAGTTTCGGAATAATCGCCTGTGCACACTTAACGATTACATCCTGTATAATCCAATACACCTATATAAAAATATATGAAGCGCATTTACAGTAACAAAATTTAGTGTCCATCTTTCATTTAACTTAAATTGAATCTTAATTAAATCTTTCCACTTTGTTGATAGCAACAAGTAGTAGAATGTTTTAATTTAACAATGATCGAGTTTATTTAATGATGTTTGATTCAAAGGGATTTATATAAAGTGTTTTGAATGAATGTGACATCTTTACCAAGTTTTATGTAAATAAAGAGTTTTTATTATTATTGTAAAGATATTTTAACTTTTAATTGTTAGTTAAAGGTACAAAAACACAATGTTGAAAAAATTTCCACGAGCAGGATTTGAACCTGCACCCTTCTGACATACCGGGTCAGGTGCTCTTCCAATTGAGCTATCGTGGTTCTATCCAGCCCGCCGAAATTATTCAACACTATTTACCTTTTTACTTTGAAAGCCAAAGGCGCGAATTCAATTGCAACAACTACCGTCATTAACGTCTGATCATAATATTTTTACAAATACTAAAGATCAGTTAAGAAGTAGGCAAGCTATTTATAAAATGTTTTTGTTTTTTGTTTATATAATTTTAACATTGAAATATCTATATAAGACTGACATGGCCTGTAAATCAATGTGTTTGTCATTATTGTACAAACATTTTAGGTCTTGGGAGAAACTTGGAGTGGAAGTAAAAATCTCCACCGACCAACTCAACTCGGAAAAGGAGGTCGTCACTCTGCTGATGAATGGTGCCAAGATGGGAGCAATCGAAGGCATACACTTCGTTTCCACCGCATTCAATTCAAAATCCAAACAACAAATACTGAGTGATTTAGATTCTGCATCGAAGAAACTGTGCCCGTCATTAAAGTAAGTACACGCGCCTGCACATAAACCTACCACAAACTGTCAAATTTCCTCAATAGACTTTGAAGGTTAGTTTTAAGCAATATGGTTGAAATTTTTTTCAAGAAATTTGACAGTTTTAGATAGGTTGATGTGCAGACGTCTGTACCTAAGGTGGATATGTATTGTTAAAGGTGATCATTATACGAAGAGTATAAACAAAGTATTTATCGGCGTAAACCCCCGTAAGTTAAAACGTTAAGTGATTGAGTTTTCTTCACTATTCATTCGATTACGTTTACGTTTGCGAAAATTTGTATGGCATTGAAGCAGCGCCTCCTGGGGACATATGAATAGAGTTAAAATTTTGCCATACAAATTCTCATTCGCGTTAACGTGACCGAATGGCGATGAAACTCGCACAAGGCAAGACGTATGGAGTTGCACCTCGGGTATAAAACAGTATAGATTAAGGATACATTATATATAGGTAAGTACTAAGCAGTTTGGTGTTCGAGCTAGAGTATAAATACCTACCCTCTTACAAATAAACAAAGAATAAGGTCCGAATAGTTATTCCGTGTTTTGTTCCTGTCATGTAAACGTCATTTCAAATTAGAGTAAAAGAGACAAAACTCGGAATAACTATTTGGACCTTACTCTTTGTTTATTTGTAAGGCCCTTATTGTTTACCTGGTATGACTTTAAAATGTTTTTCTTTTTGTTTTTTAAATTTTAACGTAAACTTTGTTGCGAAACAAATTACAAAAACACAAATGTTGAAAAAAATTCCACGGGCAGGATTAGAACCCGCACCTTTCTGACATACCGGGTCAGGTGCTCTCCCAATTGAGCTATCGTGGTTCTAACCAGCCTGCCGAAATTATTTAATACTATTTACTTTTTTCAAATTCACTATTTTCAAAGAAGAGTACAGGTTTGAATCCTGCTCGTGGAATTTTTTTCAACATTTGTGTTTTTTTATTATTTTATTTGTTTTTGGTAGGTATGACTTTGTTTGTATCCATCAGATAACTTCTGGATTGGTTAACAGGATTTTTGTTAAAGTATTAACAGGATATTAATAATAATCTCTTTAGAAACTGAAATATTATAATATTTAGTGTCGTAATAATCAAACATATTATTTTCTTAGGTACTTCACAGTGGTGAGCACAGACAATGGTTTTGGTAATAAAACGTGCGTCTCGAGAGCACTAAAGAAGTTGCCAGCAACAAAAGTCTACTTGCCTTCAGTGAAAAAGGTAAAATTATTAATAATTTTATTAATTTATTTTTATATAAACTAATAGCTAAATCACTAAAAAAATGTTTTTATTATACTTAAAAAAATTAGTTTATAAAATCATAAGACAAATTGTGATGTTAGAGGCTTACTTAGCTTTCAACGTCATTCATGAAATAATATTATTATTATCAAGTAAAAGTGTCAAAGTCAATAATAGAGGTCTTTTCCCAGCATTGGACTGTTCTAATGCGTTATTTACTTTACGTACTTCCAAAGAGGATCCGATGGCGCTGTGATATTAGTCAACTTTCGCAAAGGTCGGTCATCGGATGGGTGACCAAACATTTACCAACTCGAGCTCGTGCTTCGGAAGGCACGTTCAGCTGTTGGTCACGGTTTTATTAGTATTAATACGGAGCACAGGCTCGAGTTGGTAAATGTTTGGTCACCAATCCGATGACCGACCTTTGCGAAAGTTGCCTAACATCACAGCGCCATCGGATCCTCTTTACTTCTTCTACTTTACTTTACTTTAGAACTCTTGAAAAAAGTGAAACAAGGACATAACATACAGTGAACATATATTGAAAAATAAAAATAAATTACTTTGTATTTGAAATCATTTTTAAATGCAAGTTATTTAAAAAAAATACTTCTTCATCATCTTAATGTGAAAACTGTTTTGGCAAATGAGAAACATAGATTAAGTTAGGGAAATAATTTATTTGTATTACAAAATAAATATTTGGTCAGCAGAATTATACAATCGGTCAGCATAAGCAATCCTTACTGTTGGTTAGGTTCAGTTAATTTTTTTTTTCCGAGCGAAGCGCAGCGTAGCGAGGGCCAGTCACGGAAGGGGGGAGCGGCATAAGACTACTGTTCAAAATGATATGATTTGCAGACTGATTTAGAAATATTTGCTGACCATAAGTTGCTGCCCAACTAGCATTTTTTCGCTAACAAAAATACAAATACTTTGCTAACCGTTTAAACAACACCCATTAAGTTATTACCCCTGTACTATAAAATATTGTTTGTTTCCCAATAAATAAATAGATAAAAGGGCAGTGTTAACAACATCTTCATTTCATACCCGATTAATTTCGGTGGGTTAGACAGAGCCACGATAGCATAGATGGTTGTGCACCTGACCCTACATGTCATGGTGTGCAGGTTCGAATCGCGTGGAACTTTTTCAACACCTAGTTTTTCGAAATATCTTTGATTTGCTTTAATCAGGTGGGCGATGCTGAAGAAGCAACTAGAGACGCTTTGAGCGTGCGTCTTGCCTGCGACGCTGTCGAGAGCGCTCTGAGCTCGCGACAGCCGATTACAATTGCACAGGTGGAGGACGTCTACAGAAAGTCTTTGCTGGAGAAGATAGCTGCAGTCGCCGGTAATAAAACCTTCTCTAGTTTTTTCTTCTTTTTTAATCAGAAAAAAACTGCGGGGTTGGCGACCCGCAAGTTATTTTTGCGAGGAGCTCGATGCAGCAACTTCAACAAAGGCCGGTGATCGGACGGATGACCAAAAATTTATCCATCTCGTACTCCACGCTTCGGATCGCACGTTAAGCTCTTGGTCCCGGCTGCATCAGCAAGCGTTAACAACCAACGCACCGCACTGGGCCCGCGTGGTGTTGTATGGCCCGTTCTCCTTATCCATCCGTAGGGAAGACTCGTACTCCAGCAGTGGGGACATAATAATGAGCTGATGATGACGATCACTGCCACACTTTGCATCTAAACTCCGCTTTCGCTTAAAATTAGGTGGAGCAGAGTCAATTGCCTACATTTTTAATAAAAAATGGCGGTAAAAAGTGGCGGTGTTTTAAGTGGTACTTTGATATTAAGGTAGTAAACAGTTTATTTGTATGTTTAGGCAGCCCTGATGTAGATATTCCCATAATTATATTATTTTAAGTATTATTTTATTTACTGTACCTACACTATTTGAGAATGCACGCACATATCCGTTGTCTAGTGTACGTACTTTACACACATCAAATTAAAAAATATTGAACAGTCTAAAGACAACCAAGTACAGACTAATAATAATACCTGCACATCAACCCATCCAAAATTGCAAATTTCTTTAATAAATATTCAAACCTTATTCCATAGATATAAAGTTCAAAGTAAATTGAGGAAATTTGACAGTTTGTGGAAGTCTGACGTGGAGGCGTGGGTGCAAAGGCGCTGCTATTATAAAGGGTTTAAAAAAGTGTGTAATATTATTCAACAGACATACAGTTACCGGAGAAGATTGACAATAATAGCCGTCTTAAAGACTTTGGACTCACCATTGAAAAGTTACAAGGCGTTGCGGTTCTATTACGAGACGAGTACTGCCAATCATTAGCCACTGACAGCATCCTAGGGTTAACCGTGCAAGAGTAAGTAGAACCTACCCTTGGATCAATCATGTACTAGATAAAAAATCCAGAACAAAAAAGCATTTCGGAAGTGGTCGTGTTTGCTCATACCTATAAATTTAAATTTCGAATAACAAAATCTGAAAAACATTGGACAGCATCAACAACTTCAGCTTACTGTATGTAAACCTTAAAGATTGAATTAAGGTTGCAAAATATTTGTACTTAATCGTTAAGTGCCCACAGATCAAAAAGCCTCAGTAAATTTAAGCTGTTTTAAAATTAAATTAAAGAGATGGCTTATAGATAAGGCGTTCTACAGTTTGACTGAATATTTCGGTACAAAAACAGCATAGTGGCTGTTTCTATGTAACATATACCTACCCACTAAAAATTGCATGCCCGACTAGGGTAAATTGTTTGTTCCCAATTATGCTTAACACCTGCTATGTATTTACACAATTTTATGGCAATAAAAATTTATCTTATCTTATCTTATCTAATATTTACTATCATCGCCACAAACGTCATTGTGGCTCCGTGGCCCCAAACTCGCGTACCGCTTTTCAGCGCTGATTGGGAATCAAGTGCATTATTGATGGACGTACCTACCACAATTATTTTATTTGTCTTAGTTGCTGATTGGCCTGATATAGGGAAGTTCTGGGTGCAATTTGCTGGTCGAGGAAATTGTGTTTCATATGTTTTAGGGTTATAGGGAATGTTTTAGAACGAAGGGGGCTAATTTAAAAAGACATGATTAACAGTGGTTAAAACCACCACAATCTTGTTAGCAAATTTTTGCCGGAATCCGGATCCTTAAAATAGTTTTACTTCTTAGTAGCTTACATACATATATATAAATATATATAACCCTCCCAATTAAACAAGGAATTTTGAAAATCGATCCACAATTGACAGAGAAATTGATGAACATACTTTTTTTTTCCTTTAGTTTATGGCTTCGTGCGATTAGCACATTTAGCCAGTGTCAAAGTAATTTTTCTTACAAGTAATAAATAAATATACAATATTTCCTTCCAGTATGATGATGATGAATGATAATAGAAATGAGAAGTGAGAAATGATATACCCCCCAACCCCTCGAGTATCTCAGTAAAGATGTAGGGCTTTACTAATTCCTCGGGCGGACTTCTTGAGAGAATTTGAAAAGTTAAGTTGCACTGTTTTGTTACATTTGCCAACACTCATGCGCACTTACAAACACTTAACGGTTAATAATCCACCATTATTTCACATTAATATTCGATTTATCACAAATTTTAGAAAATAAAACAAAACCGCAGCCATGACTCTTTACTTTCCCGCCAAGAAGTCCGATGAACATACTTACATAAAAAATACGAACAGTAGAACATAGAACCTGTTTCTTTTTTGAAGTTAGTTAAAAATATTATCGAGCCCAGTCGCCTGAGTCGTCTGATAAAGAAAATTGTGACCAAGAAACACGCAATTCTTATTAGTTACCTTTTTTCAGCTTGCGGCAAATGGAAGAGACTTTAAACGGAGTGGAGTTCGAGAAAACTTCAGGCTTGGGCGTGTTCTTCTCACACTTCGACAGTGACGAGCTTTCTTCCACCACGGAAATCATCCTACTGCCCACGTTGGCGAACGACACTATGATGGTGAGTTACAAACTTACAACAAGCTCCTACTGACATAATGACGTTCATACGAGCTATTTGTAGCCTAAACTGAATAATTGATTTTAAATTTTGAATTTTAAATTTTGAATTGAATTTTAATTAAATATTTATAAAATGGATAAAACATAGTATAAAAATTAAACGCCCAGGTGGGCCAGCCAGGAATCGAACCTTTGGGTCTTCCGCAATCCAGGCGGCTGCACTGACCGGTATGCTACCTCCCCTACCACCCTAACCCGCTTGTTGTGGCGGCCGCCAACTATAATGTTGGAAGCCTTCCACCAACAAGACGGTTCACATCTAGACGTCCTAAACACGTCCTAGACGACCCCAAAACAGTTGCGAACGCCCCCCCGCCCGATCCTCTAAATGCCACTACACATTTACAGAATACACTAAACATGCACACTAGTTTAGGCCCAAGACACCGTACTCGTAGAACAAGGGTACGAAGAACCGGTTCACTCGCGCTCTACAACAGGTACAGACTTGTACCTTGGCGCTTCTCTCCTCTTCCACGGCTCATTTCACACGGCTTGAGGGACCCTTTACGTTCCTCGCCGCCCCAAACAAGCCCGGTGAAGCTGAAAATGCTGTCTGAGGCAATCAGCAATCTCTCTCAAAAAAAGCTATGCTACCGGGAAGGCTGACGTAAGCGCTGAATTTTGTCACTGCTTTTTTTGTTGAGTGCTAATAGCGGCACATTGCGCCATCTATCCAACGGTTATTGCAACCGATCTGCATAGCCATCGGTTCGATTCCTGGGTGGGCGTTTAATTGGTTAATCTTCAATTCCATAGAGAGAAGACGAGTTCGACATGACCCAAACATACCTGTGCATCCTGCCTGGTCTGGAAGGTCACTTCGAGAAATTCAGGGGGGTGTGCGAGCGGGTGAAGCTACCAGCCCTGGTTCTGCAGCCAGGGTTGGACATGCCCAACGAGAGCGTCAAGCAAATGGCTGCCAGATATGCCCAGGTAAATACGACTCCTTTTTCGTTTCCATTAGAAATACTGGCTTAGGAATAGACTGTACCAGAGGCTACCCCAGTTTATAAGGTTTTCGAGGTTTAAAGGAAAGATGGGGGTAGTGGAAGCATACCCAATAAAAACCCTTTAAACAACCCTTTAAACAAGAATGTTCAAAATCGGTTTACAACTTACGGAGATATCGCGTAACAAACATACAAAAAAAAATATAAAAAAAACATTCAGTCGAATTGAGAACCTCCTCCGATTTTTGAAGTCGGTTAAAAAAATATCATTTCATCTTTTCATGTTTGGAAGAAATTACTGCTTTATGTATGTCTATCGTCTAATTTCTTGAGTTTCTTTGGACGAAGCATTTTGGTGAAATAATCATCATCATCAGCCCACATCCGCCCACTGCAGGGCATAGGCCTCTTCCCTCGCACGCCACTCATCACGGTTCTCTGCACGCTTCGCGGACTAGGACATCCGACCATTTCTAGATCACCACTCTGTCAGCGACCGGGTCCATCTGCCGTCTTTCCGTCTAGCCAAGTGCTTTGCCATCCCCACTTGAGTCGTGTGATCCGTTTACCGACGTCAGTCAACTTCGTACGGTTCCGAATCACGGTCTTTCGGACTCGGTCTATTAAACGGATGCCTAGCATGGCGCGCTTGTGGATTCTTTAAATCCTACTAATATTATAAACGCGAAAGTTTGTAAGTATGGATGGATGTTTGTTACTCTATCACGTAAAAACGACTGAATGGATTTTAATTAAACTTTCCTCATATACAGACCATGACCCAGACCAGCATATAGGATACTTTTTTTTTACCTTTTTTTTCTTTTTACTGTAGTCTTCGCGAACGAAGTCGCGGGCAACAACTAGTTATAAATAAATATACTTAATGTCATGTAGGTATGTCTTTTTGTAACACCTGCTACGATAAGTTTAACATACAGCCCATAACATGCAGCAACTGCTGCACCATCATTACTGCAAATGCATTAGGCATTGCTGCCTTCTTACCTATTTATTTGCTGCAATATTGTATTAATTTATTTACTAGCTGTTGCCTGCGACTTCGTTCGCGAAGACTACAGTAAAAAAAATATCCTTTATGCTGGTCTGGGTCATGGTCTGTATATGAGGAAAGTTTCATTAAAATCCATTCAGTAGTTTTTACGTGAAAGAGTAACAAACGTCCATCCATAATTACAAACTTTCTCGTTTATAATATTAGTAGGATAATTTTGTTATTTACTTAACTTTTTCCTATTGATATTGTTTTACTGATAAAAAAAATTTCAATTTCAGTTCTTATTGAAGAAGATATCTATAAAAAACAATTTCTACCTATTGGGCTACGAGAGCGGAGTGCTAGTGGCTTTAGAAACTGCTGCTATTTTGGAGAAGCACGGTGAGTTGTTGGACTTATTTACTACTTATATACCGGCACATCCTGCTGTATTATACAATAGTATGAGGAGCTCGATGGCGCAGTGGTTAACGCGCCAGGTCTGCAATGGCTGAGTATAAGCTCGAGCTCCTCCGTGCTTTGGAAGGCTTGCAAAGCCGTTGATCCCGGCTGCATAAGCAGTCGTTAAAAACCACCAATCAGCACTGGGCCTCTCAATCTCCATCCATAGGGAAGGCTCGTGCCCCAGCAGTGGGAGATACAATGAACTGGTGATGATGATACAATAGTGCAAACTGTTGTACTAAGAGACGTTGACGAGGAGTAAGATAAAGCCATCAAAAAGCGTACACAGTTCTATTGAACTAAACAAACATATCGGTTAGCAGCACCAAGAAGATGTAGAGTAGAATGACTTATCTGTTATTTGCTTCTAACTTAATGATCATCTCAGCCAAATGATTTCCACTGTTGGACAAAGGCCTCCCCCAAGGATCTCCACAACAAACGGTCCTGTGCTGTTCGCATACCACGGCTACCCCCGACCGTCTTTATATTATGATTTTCGGGTAAGCACTTGGCCTTCGTCTCACCTGATGTTAAGTGATGATAAGGCTGAAAGTGAGAAGAAAGCGCACTTCACCTGGAATCCTCAACTTTTGAGGCACTGCTTATCTCTGGCTGCCGGAACACAACAATGTTACAAACATTGATGTTATGGCGACATAATAAAATAAGATGATGGTAGCTAGCCAGGCGTACAAACAAGCCCTACCACCAACCAAACCGAGTATACATACATGTACCACCCGCTGGGAATCGAACACGACCCGGGGCCTCTGGGTCTGAGACCGGTGGTCTTAACAACTAAACCACAGAGGCGGTAAAAAAATTCAGTCCACCATGTTAGAGGCGTGTCCACACTGCGTCTTCCGGTGCGCAGTCGCCACTCGAGAACTGTTCTGCCCCAGTGGAAATCTACTAGTGATGTGCCCTGACCACTGCCATTTGAGCTAAGCAACTTTTCGGGTGTAACTTAATGTGTGCATGGTTTTATGCAGTACTTTCTAAATCCATGCATGTGTGTCTGTCAATATAATACTTACTTAGGTACGTAGTTAGTTACTTTGTACATGTGGTTATACTTTAGTGGGTTATTAATATTTCTTGTTCCATGAAAGATCTAAATTAAAAAATGTAGGTACTTAGTGATCTTGACCTCTAAAATGCGGCAGTAGGTATTGTACATGTCTATTTGTACTTTTCTCAAAATTGTGAACCCAATTTCAGGTTTAACCGGCACCATTTACTGCATCGGCACTGCGCCTGAACAGTTCACAAAAATCGTTGAAAAGGAACTCGGCAATTACTCGAATGACAAAGAACTACAAAGGGCAGTACTCAGACACATGTACAAGCAAGTGAGCGGCGAGGAGCTGACTCTCAACCTCGACGCTAGTTTGCAATGGAAGGATCACATCGAACTGTGTGTGCGAGATCTCCTTGGACGCGTTCCATTGTCTGCTCAATACGCCAGAGCTATCTTCCAGATCCCTTACTATCGCGTGAAGCAAGTATTGCAATACAAATCGCAGCTGAAACCTCTCCAATCGAGACTGGTGTTGCTAGTGCCTGATGATGCTAAAGATTTAGCAGTTGCTGCGTCTCTGCAGAGATATTCTAAGCAGCCAGTAGTTTCCCACGATTTGAAGTTACCACTTGCTCATGCGCTACAAGACTTGCGTTGCGCTACTTATATCAATCAGTACTTGGACGATGAGGTCCTGAAAGTTTTCAATAAGAAGAACCTTTGTGAAACTTACCTGCTAAGCTCGGATACGTTCATGACGGCCAGCTCTCCTGTCTCGGTGGAATAGATAACTTCATCCTTTCTGACGGGATACCAATCGCTTTCCTGATTTGTCGGGAACTTTACAATCTGTAAGACAACCAGGAAAGATTTTATTAGTCTGAAATGTATGAAATAGTAAGAATATTACTTAAAGTGTTAATTTATTTAATGTGAGTTAATTTTAAATGGGTAAACAAATTATGTGGAGATTGTTAAAATCAGGATGTCTCGGTAACCTTAATTGGGATGCTAAATTTTAAATAAATTCTGTTTGAATAATAAAGTGTACTTTATTGTTTTAATTTAATTAAACGCATAAGTTACCGCGGTATAAGCCTTCTCAGCGTAGTCGGTAAATTGTGTGCGAAAGTGTTGATTGGTAAAGGGTTGTGAATGAAACCGACGAAAAAGTATGAGATGCACAAGCGGGATTTAGAAAAGGAATGGGATGTACGGATCAGGTCTTTTCTTGCGATCCATAGCCGAAAAGTGTTTGGCTAAAAACAAGAAGGTCTATTGCGCGTTCGTGGATCTGGAAAAGGCCTATGATAGAGTGGTGAGGAAGGAATTGTTGTCAGCATTGTCCGTGAACGGTGTGAGCAGTGTCCTTATACGAGCATTGCAATCTCTTTATAGGGATTCTAGTGCTTGTGTAAGGATAAACGGGGCATACACTGAATGGATTAATATCGAAAAAGGTGTTATACAGGGATGTGTAGCATCACCGTGGCTGTTTAATCTGTTCATGAACAATTGCTTGACAGATTTAAAAGAGAATGAAAGTGGGTTGAGAATGAATGAGTTACTCGTCAAATGTTTTCTCTATGCGGATGACCAGGTACTATTTGCGTCTTTGGCCGAGGAGTTACAGGAGATAGTAACTGCTATGGGTGGAGCTTTTGTTAGAAAGGGAATGAAGATGAATGTAAAGAAGACGAAAGTGATGGTGTTTGAAAGAGATGAGGCAGTGACAGACTGCAATATCGTGATTGGGGATGAACAAATTGAACGAGTGAACGAGGTGAATGAGTTTGTGTACAACAAAAGTATCTGGGTTCAAAGTTTACAAGAGATTGAAAGTGTGAGAGTGATATTGAAAGAAGAGTGAATGCAGGAAACATGGTGAATGGAGCTTTGCACTCTATTTCGTAAGTTTTGAACCTTTTATAGGATAAGGTCACAGTGAGACTGATAATGTCGGTAGTTTTATAATTGATTTGTAATTCGCTACTGTGAAGTGAAATTTCCAAGGCAAGAGTAAAAAAGCATTTTCTAGGCAAATATGCTGCATCCTAGGCCGCATCATCAGTTACCACTGGTGTGATTGCGCTCAATTACTTGCCTATATAAAATAATATTAACAAAAATAACTTAAGGATGCATGTCATGTACTACGGTCAATGGTAATTTAAATCTTTAAAATATTCTTAGAAGATGCAACATGACCTGAGATTAATACCTTGAAAAGCGAAAGTTTAAAATTTATCTAAAAGGTAGAAAGTGGTTTGATTTGATTTTGATTTGATTAAATATACCTAGTGGTTGGCATAGCCAGTGATTAGGTAATGTGATCTTTAATCTATTCTGCAGAATATACTTACTACGATATCATTGAAAGCGTTCTAGTAAGTAAATGTGAGTTTAATATAGGACATACAGCTACACAGTACGGGTTGCTTAACTTTTCAATGAAAAAGTATTTTATATCTTATTATATTTTTAATTTTGCATTCACAATGCTCTATTGTAAGTTCCAAGATACAGTTTTACTAGAAAATATTAACTCAGGAAGATAAAAGTTTACAATTTCAGGATGCTTGTTTGGTTTTTTTTTTGAGAGAGATCGCTGATTGCCTCAAACGGCAATCTTCGAGTAAAATTTTATTTGTTTTTTTTTTTGTGAATTTCCAAAATTTCTACAACAAAAGTGGTTTAGGACGGCTTGTAGAATACGCGGTAAAGAAATTAAAAATGTTGGTAGATTAAATGGAACAGCAATTTTGGGTGGTACTTTTCTTGCGCACTGTGTTTTAAGATCTTCCAATCGAAGTTATTTATGTTTTATAAATATGGATTTTATATATAAGTAAAGTAGTTTTTTTTTTAACTACTTCCTCCAACATTATCAGAGGCTATTTTTACTGATATTCTCTTTCATTCTACACACTTCGCCTGACCAGTAAATTGAACCCAGGACCTTCCAGAATCGAGCCGAACGCTTTGCCTCTCAGCCACAGAGGTTTTTTTTTAGCGTTACCGGAATTTAAACCACTGAAGTGTACAAATGAACCTGTGTATTATGTAAGAACGGTATCTAGCATATTTATAAAATATAGTGAAAATATTAAATGCCTACCCGACCCAGCCAGGAATCGAACCTGGATCTTCCGCAATCCGGGCGGCTGCACTGACCATTATGCTACCGACGTAAGCACTGAATTTTTCCGTCAGCCTTTTCAGAGTGCCATCATCCAACGGTTATTGCAACCGATGGCTGTGCAGATTCATCTTTACAGTTGAATTATCACAAATTTGATAACACAACGCTATAGTAAATTAGTAGCACATAGCAATTAGCACTTAAAAATAAAAAGTGAAATTTGGTATCTAGCATGTTTGCTAGCGCTTTAGTCCGTGTGTAGCAGTTATCAGTTGTGCTAAACAAAGGCGGAGTGGATTCTTGTGTAGTTCTAGAGTTCGAGGCTGTTCCACTGCGGCGGTAAATCTCAGATTAGTACTGCAGACTTAGGTGGTGTACCTCCTTTGTGTTTTCACATTCAGGTGTTTAATGGTATGCAGAAATACTTAATCATATTTAAATGCTATTTCTTTGTCGTATCACCAAAAGAGGAGAAGAAAGGAGCTCAATGGCGCAGCGGTTAATGCGCCCGGTCTGCGAGTGCTGAGGTTAAGCAACTTTCGCAAAGGCCGGTCATCGGATGGGTGACCAAAAATGTATCATCCCGAGCTCCTCCGTGCTTCGGTAGGCGCGTAAACTGCGTAAACTAACGTCTAGGCTGCATTAGCAGTCGTAAACAACCACCAATCCGCACTGGGCCCGCGTGGGGATTATGATCCATTCTCCCTATCCATCCATAGGGAAGACTTGTGCCCCAGCAGTGGGGACATAAAATGAGCTGATGATGATGATGATCACCAAAAAATTAAATGCTCTCCCAGCCTACGTATTTCCTCCTTCACAACATGGAGTCCTTTAAACGAGATGTGGAGAAGCAACTTGCGGGCAGGCAAGGTGGAGACGGCTGGTGAGGCACAATCATGCTCACTAGTTGTCTTCTCATCTGGACTCTGTTTCTGCTTAATGTCAGGTAGAGCGGTGTCATTGGCCAACTATTTTATATAAAGACATTGAGTTATAATGTATTACGTACTAGAGAAGACGTCACAACGAGATTATTTGCAACACGCGTTAGAGCCAGCTCGCTCCAACTATATTAGTCTGTGGCAGGCGCTAGACGCAACAATATGTGTGTATTCTGTGTTCTATTTTATTAAAATATGCCTTCATGTGTGCTAAGGTTCTGTTTAAAGAACTCGGGAAATACAAATAACACCAAAGGAATCCCTTTTCACCTGTACTACGCACTGAATTATCGATTTAACATGCATTTGACTAAATTATTTTATCAAATCGCCGAGACATGAAGCGGCGGCCATGTTTCGGCACTACGTTGAACATGGTTGATCAAAACGCGTAAGCGCCGTGCAAATGGCGGCGCTTTTGACCTTTTGGTCGCGAGAAAACAACACTCTGGAAGCGGTCAAGCGCTGTATGTTTGGATTGTTCAAAAAGAATCCGTTCAGCCATTTTCACGTGATGCGCGGTCAAATAAACAGACAAACAAACAAAAATTCTAAAAACTGTTGGAACGTGTTCTGTTATCGATTATAAGTATCCCCAGCCAACTTTTTTTCAAATATTCAGTTCTGTAAGTACCTGTTATTTCCAAGACGATATGCATTTATTCATTGATTTAAATAGCCAAAAAATGATGTTTTTAATTATGCTTTTTTTGTAGCGACGCTAGTGATATATTTACGTATGTAACATGAAGATAGTAATAATTTGTAATTGAATATTGAAAACATATATAAGTTAAAGTAGGTAGCAACTCCATAGAATCTGCAGTACTAAAATAATTACAAGACTATTATCCATCGTTACAGGTAGACATGGGACGTCATAAAAAGGAAGATGTTCGGAAATTATTCATTAAAGGCCCTATAAGAGACAATAATAAATTTACAGCCACGTGCAAATTTTGTAACCAAACAAAATTAGCAAATATAACGAGAATGACTGAAATGAAAGTCTCTTGTCATCACCAAACGTTTCCGAAAGAGATCCATTGCGAAACATAAATCAAACATTAGTTGAAGCACAATGTGAGGATATTCCTTCCACTAGTAGTACTCAAAACTTACCTCACTCCAATACATCTCCTGTGTTTGTCTTCCACACCATTGAAGAAAAAGACAAAGCCAATTTAGATACAATTTAGATAGTACTTATATTACAAGTTTTTTGTCAGGTAATTATTAAACACATGTAACCAAATATTGTCAATAATGATACAAACTGTGATTTTACTCTATTTAAAATATTATATTATGTCGTAAATATTATTTTGTTGACTGGTTGTTTTATTATTTTGTTCCTTTGTTGATTTTTTTTCATTGTTTACTTTAAAATAGCATTAAACGCTCAATAAATCATAACGTTGTTTTATTTTGAAAGGACTGCGGTTCATATTTTAAAATAAAAATATTTTTCAAGTAAACTTGAAACTTTCAATGTGAAATGAAATATTTCCGAAAAATTTCAGCGGCTGAAATATTTCATGAAATTTGCCCAGCTTTATTTGCAAGTATACCCTGAATTCTAAGTATTTGACAGAAACATAAAAAAGTTGTTGTTATATATTTATTTGATGCAAGACGTAGTGATTACATTAAGCTGTCCGGATATGATAGGGCAATTTCTCACCACACCATCAAGTTAATATTTTAGAACTAGTTTTCTTTGAAGGTAAATTTATCATTTTCATAACAAGAAAACGCATTATTCCTTCAGATTATCTGAGTCGTATCTTGGAGATGCTAAATAGAACATTTGCGCAAGCATCTATCTTCCTTCGCTAGAGGGCACTGTCATAACACGAAAAAGATTTACATATTATAGGGATGTAACTTTTTCTTATCGTGACTTAACATATCGATAAATGAGGATAACGCAAATAAGAATACGGGCTGTATTCTTATTTGCCTGATAGAAAGCTGAGGAGCTCGAGGCGCAGTAGTGAACGGACCTGGTCTGCGATTACCAAGGTTAAGCAACGGTCATCGGTTGGGTGACCAAAAATGTATTATTTTATTTTATTTATTTATTAGAACAACCAACATAACATACACCAATTACATTCAAAAATTAACATAAAAAATGTCTAAATCTAAGTGCTGTCATACTTACAGGTTGCCACGGCATGCAACCGTTATATCGAGCTCCTCCGTGCTTCGAAAAGCACGTTAAGTTTCCAGTAAATATACATAAGAATTATACAAAAACTCCACTTTTTCGCCAAGATATCATAATAAACACAAAACACTACAGCACAACTTTTACCAATATGGCCGACGTCTGATAAAAACATCAGAGACACTTTTGTTTATTTATTTTTTTGCGGTATTATTTTGTTCGATCCGAATCCCACAAGCGACGGTCATTTAATCTATACGAACCATAGAAAATTCACAGACAACTAAAACTTGTATACGGCGACTCGGACCGGTGAAAATAAATCGACCAATCTGAGCGAAGTCTTATGCACCAGGGTGCGTGCATACGACACGCGGGGCGTTAAATTATTATGCACGGGGGTGCGTGCATATGGCGCTTGAGGGGTTAACTACTTATAATGGACAATAAAGACTTACCTGTAGTCGCACTGGCACGAATTTCTTTTGTTTTCAATATTTCTTAGACCTTACTTCAAATTTCCTGTTTGATATAATATTGTCAATAAAATATTGGCAAAGGTCACAAAACAAAAGTGACATTAGAACTTGTTAGTCTACACGTACCGAACCGTGACGCACCGAACTAATAACACTGAAACACTTGTTACGCAGCACTTCACTCGCGAAAACGATTTTACACTAAAATAAACAACTGCCGCCATTGTTATTATTACAAGTGGACCACCCGCAAAGAATCTCTCTACAGCCACCTACTACTGTTGAATGTCTAATTGTAAATCCAAATAGGTTCCTAATGAAATAATCTACAATTTGATGTGCTTACGACCACTTTTATCACCACTCAGCTTATGCCATGACATTGACGTGCCAATGCGCCGATATTCTGTGGAACCAGTAAGAGAGGCGCAGCTCCAGACATGAATTTAAAAATTTACAGCTGTATACAATATTAACCATAATATGTTATGGTTAATATTGTATACAGCTGTATTACAATATTAACCATAATATGTTATGGTTAATATTGTATACAGCTGTAAATTTTTAAATTCATGTCTGGAGCTGCGCCTCTCTTATGTATGCAGTATCTTATGTATGTACTGTATGCAGTACACATAAACATGAGGCTACATAAAAAATAATATATAAAAGAATAAAGCAAAAATAAATCCCAAAGATAATTAAGTCATAACAAACACTCACACAATCACACACCCTCACACACCCTCACACACCCTCTTACTCACACACCTCCCCCCCCACACACACACTTACATACACATACATACATATAATATGCCGCGGCACAAAGAAATTGGATATCAAAAAAAGAGTAAAAATAATATATGAGCCATCAGCAGGCGGCCTGCCTCGAGCTCTCTCGCCCTGAAAGTTAGAATGCGATCGCATATAGTTTTTAAATGAATAGATATAAAATGTATAAGTGCTGTAAGGTACGTATTTTTAGTTAACGGCCCATCTTAACGACAGTCATGATGGTAATGGCGCGGGGTCGTCTGATGGCTGATAAGAGCTGAAATAGGCCCATCGCTGTTCGTGAATAGATGACTTAACGACCCGACGCGTGATTATGGTTTCCTAATTATTTCTAAGGATTTGACTTTACGAATAACACTGACGAATTTCGAAAAAAAAATTTTGAATTTTTCGTCAAAACTATGGTAGGCAAAAAAAATTCACACAACTAATTTTTAAGAAAAAAAATTTTCTCTTTTAATAATCTACTTTTACAATGCTGTAAAACTGCTTAAAATATATGTTTTTTAATTATTTATCTGATTTTTAACAATAAACAAAAAGGCTTTCAACATTTTAATGACAAAGTCAATGTCAACATGTAGTCAAAAACAACGGCTACGGACTACGGAGCAACACCTTTACTACATTTCATAGCAACACTTTTCGTAGCGGTGGTGCTACGGTTGGTTATATGTATTTATCCGGCACGGCAATTAAAACGTGTAATTAGCACAATGGCGAATAAACTTTTTCAAAATGTTTGATGTAACAAGAAAAAACACACTTTTTCTTTCTTCTTTCTTCTTTATATGTAACGAGAAAAAAAACACATTTCCATTATGTGAATAAGGTAGGTATATTTTAAAGTAACACTTATCTTTTATGATTTAAGCAAAAAAAATTGATTTTCTTTCAAATTAAAATTTAGTATTTACTTTTGACCTTTTTGTTAATTTTCATGTATAATGATGATTGTACTGCGTAAAATATACTTATATCCGATTTTCAATCTAATTGCGCTCACAGAAGGTTCAATCTTCGGTGGCATGTTTATTTCTCTTTGCTTTTGACAGCTAAAGGGTTCAAATAGTCACCAGTTTATACTACATTCGTCCGGGGACTCGCTTTACGACTCTTTAGGAGGCTTCGGCGCTCCGAAATTGAAGGAACTTCGAAGGAATAACTTGAAACTTCAGCAGAATATTCAAAAATGGAACACAACTTATTTTAAATTAGATCAGTAGTTTCGGAGAATACCTACTAAATCCAAATTTAAACAAAATTTTTAATATATTATTTATTATTTTAATATATAAGACAAAATTTAAAGCTAGGTATATCGTGTCGCTTTTTTGCTCAACAAATGCATAACATTTTTGTAGTACAGACACCTGCACATCAACCTATCCAAAACTGTCAAATTTCTTCAATATATTTTCAACCATTATCTTAAAAGCATAAAGTTCAAAGTCTATTGAGGAAATTTGACAGCTTGTGGTAGGTTGATGTGCAGGCGTGTGTACATTGTTTCCATGGGTATATTCGTTTGATCAGCGTCTGTCGATGAAGCGGCTAGGCAGCGCTTTTTTTACCGACTTGATTTACAAAGGTGATGTCCCAGAATGTACGGAGTCTAGGCGTGGTATATGTACAGTATACCAAAATAAAGACAAAGACACGTAAAACAGTTTTTGATTATCCAATTTCTCTAAAATAGCTTTGTTTTTTGGAAGGAACAATTATTTCAACAATAGAATTGCAACACACAACAAAATGGTTGACGATATTATTGACATTTCGATGACGTTTGTCACTTGTCACTATCACTTGTCATTGTCAGTCAACTCAAAACTGTGAAAAACTGTTACAATTCCAATAAGCGAAAGCCAGGCTAATAAAAAAAACTTTAGGATACTCAAACACAACGATCACAAGAAACAGACTAACCAAACAAAGCGAAGCTACATTTCACATTGACATTGATAGTTATTTTTGTGTTTTTTTTTTGTCTTTGGTCATACGTGGTCTCGTCGTATCATAGTGTAGGTAGCCATTTTAATTACCATTCAAGGTTGAAAAAAGGTTATCTTTTTTATTATAAAACCGCTAAAATATGCATTATATGTAATTTATTGTATTTTTGTCTTATTATGTAACTTTTTCTCCACTCTTTAATATTGCGTACATAGACTCAACCTATTAAGGGACGTCTCCTTTAGAGATTTCGAGCTGTAGACTAATCTTTATCAAAATTAAACATAGCCTATGTTACACGCAAGGTATGTAGCATTATATTAGGTAAAGAATTTTTGGAATTGGACATGTAGTTCCTGAGATTAGCCCCGACAAACAAAGTCACAAACTTAAGTAAAATTTAAACACTGAAAAAAGACGACAACCTCAGGCGGGAATCGAACCACGCACCTTCCGCATTCCGGGCGGCTGCCTTAACCACTTGGCTACCGAGGTCTGGCTTTCACCCGTCGAAATTTTTGCGGAAAAAATGCGGAAGGTGCGTGGTTCGATTCCCGCCTGAGGTTGTCGTCTTTTTTCAGTGTTTAAATTTTACTTAAGTATATTTAAGCGTTAATAAAACGCTAAAATATATAAAAAAACACTTAAAGTCACAAACGTTACCTCTTTATTATTAGTATACCACATGAAATGCAATAAATACATTTGACTTTGACTTTTGATAGATAGTAGTACGGGTAAGCACTTGGCCTTCGTTTCACCTGATTTTAAGTGATGATAAGGCCAAAAGTGAAACCGCACTTCACCCGGAATCCCCGACTACTGAGGCACTGGCTATCTTATCTCTAGCTGCCGGAACACAACAATGCTACAAACGTTGTTGTTATAGCGACATATTTAGATAATATGGTGGTAGCTGGCCAGGCGGACAAACAAGCACAACCAACCAAACCGAGTACACAAACAAGTACCCCCCCGCTGGGAATCGAACCCGCCGGGACCTCTGGGTCTACACCGGTGGTCTTATCCACTAGACCACAGAGGCGGTTGAAAGTTCCGTTTGTCGGAAGCTTACATCACCCACCCGAATTCCGGAAGCTTTGCGATTAAGCCAATACCTATCAGTTGTAGCGATGCTTTGATTTCAATAATGGAGGCCTTATAGCCAAGCATCATATAAGGTCAGCATGTAGTGCTACTTATTTGTATCTGTAGGTAATGGTACAAAACTATAAAAAATGTTATATTGCGAGACAATTTAATCGTAGCGATCATTCTAACCTTACCAGAAGCTGGTAACCGCATATTCTTAAATAGATCTTTTTTAATATATTTAAATTATAAGTCTCAGGGGCAAACATTCGCAATGGTAGTTAACGAATTGAAATAAAGGTGCATTTCCCATGAGCAACTATTTTGGCATAGACCGAGTGCTATCATAGTTTTTCTAACAAAACAAGAAACAACAAACATTGTAAATAGAGAAGATTTGTAAGATAGATTATTGAAGTAAAATAAAAAAAACTAAAATATTCAAAAAAATTAAGTAGATACTAATATAGGATTGGACGTGGTGCGTCCTAAAATCCTGGACTAGGCGCAAACATGGAGCGCTAACATTTCGTCTGGTGCAGGTACTGTCAGGACACGGATGTTTTTTGAAGTAGGTACCTGCATTATATCGCTTAGAGCACATTGTGCCACCACTATACCGGAAGGTACTGCTGCAGATGCTGCTCAGCATTGCCTGCAAGAGAGTACGACTTGGGAGCAGAAACACCGCACCCTAACGGCGCGGCGCGGTCTGTCTGTCTGTCCCCAACAGACAGACAGACAGACGGACATGGCGAAACTATGAGGGTTCCTTGTTGACTACGGAACCCAAAAAAGCAATTAAACACGAATTCCTGTGAAATGATGATACAAATAATTTGAGAAATCAATTTTGAAATTGATACTATACATTTTGGATTTCTATATTGATGTTTAAGTTGTTAATCGATTTGTATTTTTTAATCTTAATATATATAGATAGATAGACAGATAATGCTTTTATGGCAACACTTTAAAACATAAACATGTACAAAAACTAATAATTTACAAAGGTACAATTTGGCGGTCGTATCGCTTTAAAGCGATTTCTTCCAGTCAACCAGTCGGATGGAGAGAGCTAATATACTGTAACGTCAGAGGTGAAACTATTAAAACATACTAGAATAATCTGTTTTTTATAAATAAAACAAAATAATATAAACAAGTATCTTTGTAGTTTACTAGTGAAGATTTGTAAATGGAAATATCGGCGGGCTGGTTAGAACCACGATAGCTCAATTGGAAGAGCACCTGACCCGGTATGTCAGAAGGGTGCAGGTTCAAATCCTGCTCGTGGAAATTTTTTCAACATTGTGTTTTTGTAATTTGTTTCGCAACAAAATTTGCGTTAAAATTATATAAACAAAACAAAAACATTTTATAAATAGCTTGCCTACTTCTTAACTGATCTTTAGTATTTGTAAAAATATTATGATCGGGTGTTAATGACGGTAGTTGTTGACATTCAATGGGTGCCTTTGGCTTTCAAAGTAAAAATTAAATCGTGTTGAATAATTTCGGCGGGCTGGTTAGAACCACGATAGCTCAATTGGAAGAGCACCTGACCCGGTATGTCAGAAGGGTGCAGGGTCAAATCCTGCTCGTGGAAATTTTTTCAACATTGTGTTTTTGTAATTTGTAAATGGCTTTTAAGTCATTATACTATTTACTTACCCCCTTATTCATAAACGTTTTGTCAACGTCACACAAACGTCATTTTGCATTTGAGAAAAAGACACAAAACAATGATTAACTAAATAATGCTTAAATAGTTTTTATGAATAAGGGGGTTAAAGTCTAATTCTAGTTATAATGCTGTAAATCTTAACTAAATAAATAAATAAACTTTCTCCAATACTGAGTTTTGGTTACAATAAACTCGGCAAAGACATAATAGGCTCTTCATCGCAATAATAATTATTACAGGCATACACCGAATAGTTTAAGACCCACGCTTCAAATGTCTATACCGACATGTTAATTCGCAAGCTTCTAGAAATACATACAACAAACTGAATGCTGTAATAGCAACTTTATTAATCTAAGTTAACTAATTTAATTTAAAGTTGCGTTTAAGAGCATGCAGCGGTGAGACTTACACCCGTTTGCACTAAACTTGTAAATCGCCTAAGTCTTTGCTTAACTATTACCCGGTCAAGTTAACTCGGCACCTGAGTGTAAGCGACGTTGTCGAGCCAGGTGCCGAGTTGACTTGACCGGGTAGTAGTTACGCCAAGACTTAGGAGATTCATAAGTTTAGTGCAAACGGGTGTATGACTCTGTGGTCTAGTGGTTAGTACGGTCTCAGAGTGTTGGGTCTCAGGTTCGGTTACCAGGTTTACATACGTCTTGTATTCGGTTTGGTCAGTGGTAACGCTTGCTCTAAGGCCGCCTAGATAGCTACCATGTTTTTTTCTAAGTCAATCGCCATAATAGCGATAAGTAGCTTTGTTGTGTTCCTTAAGTAAAAACAATCAGTTCCTCAGTAGTTTATTTATTATTAACGTCTCAGTGGCTGAGTGGCAAAGCACTCGGCCGGATACCCGAAGGTCCCGGGTTCAATTCCCAGGTCGGGCAAAGTGTGTTACGGATTTTTCGATGCGTAGCCCGGGCTTGTGATCACCAAACCGCATTTGGCAATACCCATCAATTGTAGCGATGACTTGATTTCAATGATTGAGGCCTTTTCCCAGCAGTGGGACAGTATATAGGCTATTTACTTTACTTTACTTTATTTTATTTACTCAAATATTATTATTTGGAGTTTTTGTGATCGAATAACGCTTGCACTAGACACTCATATCGCCTTTACGTTCACAAACGGGTATGGTAATAACTTATACCAATATTCGTTGGCTTGGCGATCAACCTCTGGTGATTTAAAACCACCTAGGCTGACTTGTGCGTAGGTTGTTTTAGAAATACAATAGAAAAATAGTTTTAGTTATTGTCTAACTTGTATTCTAAGTTTTACATTTTATTTTTAAGTGCTAATTGCTGCACTTGAGCTGAAGTAAATATTTTTAAAATACAGTGGAAAAATCAAATGCCTACCCGACCCAGCCAGGAATCAAATTTGGGTTCATGCCAGTGCAACCGCCCGGATTGCGGAAGACCCAGGTGCAATTCTTGGCTGGTTCGGGTAGGCATTAAATTTTTTCACTGTATTTTATAAATACTGTATTGTAATGTCTTGTAACTAATAATTAAATTGTTATAGTTACTATATGTACATTTTTCGTAGGTTACAGTCTGGTTTGTGATCCTTGAAACTGTTACTTGCTATTGGCTTTACCCCTTATTTCATCATCATCAGCTCATTTTATGACTCCAATGTTGGAACACGAGCCTTCCCTATGGATGGATGGAGAACGAGCCATAAACCACCACGCGGGCCCAGCGCAATGGTGGCAATGGTGGCAACCCCTTATATGTACTTACTTATGTAATAAAAAAGTACACATAAGTAAATCATAATATAGTAAATAAGTTGGTTTTACATCCTTGGCGAAAACGCCTTAGGACGGAGTAAGTTCATATGCGGAGGCGGTAGACGGCAGGCCCGACTAACCATCGGTGCCTTGACAGGGCACTATGCCACAAAACAAATGCTTCACAGAATGCACCTTCCAACAAATAGTTTGTGTAGGGCGTGTGGAGAGGAAACGGAGTCAATGCAGCACCTACTGTGCGACTGCGACTCTCTGGCTAGGAAAAGAATGGGGCTCCTGGGGTCGGCCTGTCCGAAACCGGAGGACTTCAGGCTCTTCGCCCTTAAGGACGTTGCCAAACTTATGGCATCTATCTTTACAGAGGAAGAAGAGTGAAAGGATGGGGTTGCACAAAAGATCCCGATGGGTCGAGGTGTTACTGCAAGAGGGAAATCTCGGCAGGCCCCACTAAGATAAGATAAGATAAGATAGTTATGTAATAAATAAATAACTAAACTGCATTAAAGATAAAAATAAATAAAAAAGGCAATGGTAATGTACCCGCTTTTATGTAATTAGAATGCACGCTTATGATGTATGCCTGTGTATCTACTTATGCTTATAAAACCCATGTATTCTAGTGATAGGAAGTCAGTAATAAATTATAATGCAAACCTAACGGTGGTTGTTATTAGTAACCCGTGTTGAACCTTATACGCTTACCTTAATAAATAAATCAAAAACAATTAAAAAAAAGCATTAAATATTCATCACTGAGGTACGCTAAGCCTCGCTAGCATAATAATATATCATATTCGGTACGGCATTGTTGCTGAGTTGCGCGGTACAACGAATGTGTGTGTACAGATGTTGGATGTGTTGTTCAACAAACAACGGTAAATGTGTCGACCCGACATGTGTACGCTTAAACTGTTTGTGTCTGATATACAGGGGGCGCACGCTGGGCGTATTGACCGAAACCGTTTTTTTTTTGGGTTATTTATTATACCTCTATGGCTCTTAGTCCATGTTCCAAACTCACGAGCATGAGAAGATCAGGGTGCCAAGTGCGAGTTTCATTCGCCATTCGATCACGTTGACAAAACGAGGTTTTGTATGGCAACATTTTAAGGCGCTGCTTCAATGCCATACTAATTTTCGTTATCGCAAACGTAATCGAATGAATACGGTTAGTTAACAAAACTCACACTAGGCACCCTGGTCATCATAACACACCATCACGCTGGACTAAAAAATTTTTTGATAAAAAAAATTGTATGTATTGTAGTGGCACTGGCATGATACAGTAAGCCCAGAGTTTGACACCAATTTTCGTTGTCAAAAAATAATAAGATAGAAATCATTGAAATTTGATTGGATGACAGCTAGAAAGCAGGTGGCAATGTTTTTTTTTATATCTATATCTATACTACTATATAAATCTGTAGGCTCTGTCTGATGCAATTTTTCTGACAAATTTTGGGATAAATATTCGTTTTAACATTTAAACATTGCTAATAATATTATTTGTAACTTAGAATGTAATAACTCTAATTTTGTTGGTTTTCAATATGTTTAGTTATTTTGATCTCCAAGAAGCGTTTCCGTTTTGCTTAGCTCAATTTGTTTTAGAAAAATAAAAGGGGAAACTCAAAAAAACAGCTGAATATCGAAATATAAGACATTGGTAATTTTGTGTTTTGTTGCCGCTTGGGTTTACTCTTAGTAGATGGCGTTTGTGGCACATATTTATTAAAACTTAGTAGACAAGGCAACAAGAGTCAGCTAGTACTATATAAACTGTAGGTTTATATATTAACTAATTGAATATGTACATATTTTTTGTTTTACGTTTATATCATATTTTCACATATTTAAAGAGCTCGTGAAATAGTACATTGTTCACCGAGAGGAGAAAGTGACCGATTACCGTCGAGGGTGTCGTTTGAAGCCCGAGCCGTAGGCGAGGGCTTTAAAACTCCTGAGATCGGGAATCGCAGTTTCTCTCGAGTGATACATAGTGCTTTATACTACACCTACAAGGAAAATAAAAAACGAAATCTTTACTAATTGAAATTTATATTGAAATTGTTGCAGTTAGTGAAGCTTAATGTAACACTTTTTCCATTAATGTTATTTTTGCTGTTTCCTTCAACTGCGGCGGAGTTAAAAAATCTTCATCATCACTATCACTACTTATCATTTTGATAGTTTTATTTTACTTTCTACGAAAACTGAATCCTCAAACAATTCTGCAATTTTCACATGTTCTTTTTTCAAATTGTTTATCCTGCCGCCGCAGGGTCGCACTGCCAGCCCGACACCATCCAACACACAGCTAGTGGCCAGTGTCATTTTGCGAACTTGGAGATAAAAACTCACTGTAGAAACTTTTTGGCTTTTGATATTTAGGTTACCGGCGCATAGTCTTACCCAAAATTAAAAAAGAAAAACCACGTAAGAAATGGATTTTCATACACTTTTCTCTCCCGCTCAGATGCGTTTTCTCCCCGCATATTTGTTCGATATGCAATGACGTACTTTCTACCGTAAATTTGATAAAGTATCAAGGTACTTTCCAAGCAGGTGTAGTATAAAAATTCTACCTTTCCGATTAACCCTGTCCAGCTGCAAAACTGCCATATCTGCTACTCTCCTCCCTGAGACTATTATTATGTTTAAGTAGGTTTATTTATATGTTTATCATTATCATCATTTTCATTATTATTATTATTTTGCTTTATTTATAAAATACACATTATTCTAGTATGTTTCCATAATTTCACCTCTGATCTTAAAGTTTATTAGCTCTCTCCATCCGACTGGTTGTCTGGAAGAAATCGCTTGAAAGCGATAAGACCGCCAAGTTGTAACTTTGTAATTGTTTTTTTTATTTTTTCCTTTGTTCATGTTTATGTTTTTTAGTGTTGCAATAAAAGTATTATCTATCTATCTATCTATCTATCTATCTATATCTGCCGATCTTAATGAAAGAGGAGTTTTGGCCGAAGGGTGTCATGTTCTGGCGGTTCCGAGATCGGACCGGACACCACGTTGCGTCACACGTTGCCGTCCTCACATGTAACATAAACAGTAAAAGTAAATAGCCTATAACTGTCCCACTGCTGGGTAAAGTCCTCCATCATTGAAATCAAGGCATCACTACAATTGAGGGGTATTGGCCTAATCAGCACGCTTGCCAAATGGTTGGTGATCACAAACCCGGGTTACTATGCATCGAAAAAGTGTGAAACACCCTTTGCCCGACCTGGGAATTGAACCCGGGACCTTCTGGTAAGAGGCCGAGCGCTTTGCCACTCAGCCACCGATCTGTTAAGCAACATAAGGATTATTTTATTATGGTGTGTATGTTACGGCCGACATTTTGTAGGACCGATAATCGGACCGATTTCTTCGCGGAGGTTTTAGTACTGATTTTATGACCGACTTTTTGTAGGACGTACACCAAAAGATACTGTAAGCTTCTTCTGCGTTAAACGGATCGCACGTGATTAAATTAAAACGAGGGCATACAAGCTACCAACTAATTATGAGACGACCAACACCTCAGTCTCCCTGTGACCCTGCAAAGGGTTCAAAACGTCAGGATCAGACCTAATGTATTCATTTCATAATTTTTGGCTATTTGTTTTAATTCCAAGAAGCTCACTGCTGTCTAGACTTTGCTTATAGGTAGGTCCTCGTGGATTTCGGGCGTGATGCTATTATGTATGTACGTATTTTTGTTTGGTTGTCGTAAAAATATCGCCGCCCCAAACCTCAAAAACCGCTGCGCCAACGAGTCTCTCAATTATCGGTACCACGATTATATTTCAGCCATATAGGAAGGGAGATATGTCATATCCGTATCCGTTTGGCCTGTGGAAGGTAAATTGTCCGCGTTCGTGCATAATGCAAGCTGTCTGCATGTCTGCTCACGGTAAATGAGATAGACAGAGGGTTAGATTTTATTTTCTATACACTTTTAAATCCATAAAAAACAAAGAATGCTCTTATATAATTTTATAGTGTTCAGTGTCAGTTACCTACTCCCACGTCATGCAAGGGTTGTACTGAAAATCAGCGTGACAGATAATTCGTAGTTCATGTTGAGTGCAGACCCTGTTTGGCGACACTGTACATGCAGCAACGTATGCATAATTCTATTCTATTATATTGAGAGCCCGTTCGGTCGCATAATTTCTTACGTCATAATGTAGTTAGGCATAACAGTTTCAGCATAAAGTTTTCTCGCATAAATTTTGATAAGCAGAGTGTTATAAACCCATAATGGTTTCATCGGCATAATTTTAACTTACTATAATTGTCTTTATCATAATTTTAATCAGCATAAATGTAAAGAACATAATTGCTATACGTCTATATTTAATTTATTATAAAATAGGAATCGCATAATGGATGTATCCATAACATTTGAATGAAGAAACGTTTCCTGTCAAAAATTACGTGTGTCATTAGAGAAACGTCATTTACGTAGTAATTAAACTTTTATCTAATATGTGTTAATCAGGGGGAATGGAGGGCTCAAAGGGCCATGAAAAAAGGTTAAAGAGTGCATTAGTTTAGGTTAAGTTAGTATGGTAACCAAAAACGCGCGAGCCGAGCGAGCGGAGCGAGCGTGCCGCGGCAGCGGCCGGCGAAGCGCCAGAAACAACGTGCGCAGTATCCAGTAATCCAGTGCGCAGTAATAATAAACTGTAAGCGCTACCTTCGTTTTAACTAACAAAACAGCGTGGCGCGCAGTGTTGATAAGCAGCAGGCGAGTCGTCCATTAGGTATTTCATGCATATTTGAAACATTCAATATCTTATAATACCATTAGATTTATGGTGATGATGATGACATTTTTTTATTTTTTACTTTTTTTTTTTTGGAGAGAGATTGCTGATTGCCGCTGCGGCATTTTCAGCTTCACCGGGCTTTTTGGGGGCGGCGAGGAACGTAAAGGGTCCCTCAAGCCGTGTGAAACGAATCACCTTCAGAGGTTATCTAGAGGGAACGGCATCGCGCACAAGTGCGCGTCCCCGTGCCCTACTAGATTCTCTGAAGGGTTCGGATCGGATCGGGGAGCGGAGCAACCCGAGGGCGCCTCTAAAGGCACGGACCTCGGCTCGGGTTGACCGGGCCGTGGAGGAGGAGAGAACCGACCAGGTACATGTCTGTACCTGGTGTAGAGCGAGTGTGAACCGGTTCTTCGTACCCTTGTTCTACGAGTACGGTGTCTTGGGCCTAAACTGGTGTGCATGTTTAGTGTATTCTGTAAATGTGTGCTGTCATTTAGAGGATCGGGCGGGGGGGCGTTAGCAACCGTTATGGGATCGTCGGGGTCATCTAGGACGTGCTTAGGACGCCTAGACATGAACCGTTTTGTTGGTGGAAGGCTTCCAACATTATAGTTGGCGGCCGCCACAACAAGCGGGTTAGGGTGGTGGGGGGCGTTATCAAAGTAACGTATGGAAACGTCCTTGATAAAGTCTTTGATAGTGGGAAGATCAAGATCGCGGTGGAGATCTACGTTGCGATAGTACCACGGGCAACCCGTGGCACCACGCATGAAACGGTTCTGAAGGGTTTGTAAGCGATACAAATAGGAGGGCGCGGAGTGCGCGTTTTTTTTATGTTAATAGCCTAGTAAATAGGTAAGCGTTTAGAATTACAAGTTATATTTAAATATATAAATCATCATCGTCAGCTCATTTTTTGTCCCACTGCTGGGGCACGAGCCTTCCCTATGGATAGATAAATAAATAAATATTTAGCTAATATAAAGATACAAAATTGTCCAAACAAGACAAATAAGACAACGAAATCTTTAATAAAAAGCAATCATTCTGTCAAATTATATTTAGCAGCGCCGCGCTCGATACTGTCGTCTGTCGCGACGAATGGCGGGAAATGTGAAAATGAAAGATTAAAATAGCCGATTGCTACATTTGCACGACCCGTGACAATGTCCGTAAAGCCGGCAGATTTCAGATTCAGATCCATTTTTTTAAATGACAGATCGTGCTATCCAATATCGATGTTGAAACAACAATAAATGAATTCCAGAACATTAAACATATAAATGAAATCACGTAACAGTTCTTTATAAAATTTACCTATTTTTATTTGACCTAAAAATGAACTTCCATAACTGACGTCATAGTTTGCTATTCCCGTACAATTTCTATTAAAAATAATCGTTATGGCAAGTTGTTAAAAAGTTTATACATTGACTAACCCAGTCAACTACCAAATTATCACGTAAGTCACGTTTGATAAAACGCATTGTTGCATCAATTTATTTATCGATTTTTTTGTCTAAACCGGTGGTCTTAGCCACTAGACCACAGAGGAGATGGACCACAGAGTATGAAGCATAAACATTTTCCATTTAACGGAATCGAAAAAACAGCTCACCTTTTTGGAGATGAGCTAAGTTACGCTTGTTCTCTTTACGAATTAATAGTTAAATCACTATTTTGGGTTAATTTTAGACCAAAGTGAAACTAACCCATTAGATCGGAAATCAGCTAAAAGGGTTCTAATTTAAAATAACGTATATAAATTATAAGGACCCATTTTTTTTTTTAATTTGAACCACTAAAAAGAATTTTAATAATACTATGGAAAGTTTCAAATAGTATAAAGTTATATTTATATAATTTTGACGCAAATTTTGTTGCGAAACAAATTACAAAATAACAAATGTTGAAAAAAATTCCACGAGCAGGATTTGAACTTGCACCACCTAGTATATAGTTAGTTATTCGCCTATCCTCCTAGATCCTAAAAAAAGAGTTCATTAAAAAATGGCCTATTGCTTAAAAAAAAATGTATTTAAAAGTTTGTTGGAATGCCGAAATAGTAATAAGTCTCATCATAACTTATCTGTTCAAACTGCACAATGCGGCAGAAAATATAATTGTTAAGCGATGTTACGATTTGGTGTTCATATGAACATATATGAAAGTCAAGCAAACTTTGTTCTCTAAAACGCTTTTCAAATTCTAGCTTCCATTTCAATTTTAAATATCAACATGATCCCGTATTCTGTAAGATATTCTAGATCTAGATTTTATTTTCTAGACCTGGGTCCAGTCAACTAAAGGTTACACTCCCAGGTGTTTTTTTTTTAAACGTCGCAAATACATGCTACATGCATGCGAATTTGATTCTTAACTATGTAACTGAAGGTTCGTTACTGCTCGGAGGTGCAAATTGTCCTATTAAAGATGGCCAAACGATGTGACTCAAGCCGAAAAGGTCAAAACTGCGACGGAAATTAGGGGAATAAGCGTTTTATTGTCTAAGAAGGAAGAACAAAATGCAGTCTTATTATTGCACGGCGGGGTGAGAACAACCCTCTGGATATTCAAACGAAACGCGTCAGTCAGTCTTCCTCAGTCGGTGGGCGCAGTCGGGCGCGCCACGCGTATCTCCGTCGGGCCCGCTTCCATTCCAAATTTGAATTTGAAGCTGTGTTTTGTTCTTTTTTACGGACCAGAGTCACGGAGTGCCTACTTCGGTAAGTTTCTCTTTTACTTTTTAATTCTTAACAAGATAACTTTTAAGTTAATCCTCAGTATTAGTAAGGAGGTCTTATTAAAAAAGTTGAAGTCCGAGGATGGCTGTTTAAAAAGCGATCGGGGAACATTTAAAGTGTTGCCAGCTGAGAGACGTTACCAGCTCGCGTTAATATTCAGTTAGCGGAACATCGTGGCCCCTAATAGTCTGCCGTTTAACTTTGAGATAGGTCTTGAATCAAATGTGCTTCCTTAATGATTGAAGGCGAGTTCACGACCTTTTAATGGAATGATTGTTGAATTTGTCGCGTTGCCAATCTTACAAAGCAGAACAAACAGAACATTTAAAAAATAACTTTTATTATTAGTGGTAAACATTTAAATTTTGAAAGTTAAAAAGGACATACAAAATGGAAGCCTTTTCTCACTTTTCCCTATAATAATGAGTCGCTGTTGTCTAGAAAATACGCTGTAGTAAAAAATGGACTTTTCCACTCTATATGGACTCATCCTAATTTTACTGTCAAATTATTATCTAAAATTAGGTTATTTTTTTTTATAATGTGCGTTTCAGTACCTATTGGCATTCATATGCCAACTTTACGGGTATTTGAATAAAGAGTTTTCATTTGATATTCCTTTTTATACAGGGGTGTGTAACCTACAAGTGGATGAGGGGGTAGGGGTTAGGAGGCAGTTACTTTAAAGGGGAGTTTTGTCATTGTTTTAAACTTCATACACTTCAAACTTCATAGTAGGTACTTTTACTCGTATATATTATGTAACTTTAAGACTGAATTTTTTTTTTCTTTCGTTGCTTTGGAGGGTAGTGGCACCAGCACTCGACAGGACCCATTAATCGATTTTTTTTCCTTTAATCAATAAAATATGGTCAGCAATTAATTTTTTAGCAAAAAATAAATCGACCACCTTCTTCCTAGTTGTCATCTCGTAAAATTTTAATGACGACCAATGTTTTTTTGGCGTCACATTTATTGACTTCACAAAATAATAAAAAAATATATAAAATTAAGTAAGTACAAAATATGTAAATCCAAAAAATATAAACCAAGAAATAGAGATAAAAAGTAAGTAACATAAAAGGTTAGAGACGCTAAACAATACAAAAAAGTAAGAGAAAAAAAACTTTACAACAAACAAATAAAATCAAATTTTTACTTTTAATTTTTTTTTAAAGTGTTTGCTGCACTGAAGCTAAATTAAATATGAATAATTAAATATATACAACTATATACAAATATATACAACACTAGTATAATACGAAGTAAAAAAGTAAAAAATATACTTTGATTTTTACTACGGATAGATAAGATGAAAGCCAAGCGATTTTCTCATTCCACTTCACCAAAAATAACGTCAGTTCGTTCCTCTCTTTCGACGAGAAGAAACTGTAAAACGCCAAAGCTGAAAGTCTTTTTAAAACAAAATCCCGAATACATAGGAAATAATATATTTTCTTAATATACTAGCTATACTTTCATACTATCCTGCCACCATGGTCTGCTGGAAGAAATCTCTTTTTAGAGATAAGCTTATTGCGATCCAAAATTTTAACCATTGTAAAAGTATATTTGTGTACGAACTAATAAAATAAACCGAATAGGCTTATTTAAAATAAAAAATAATTACAATAGCACACACTATAGAAGAGCCGACTTCCTATACCGTTCCATGCCAGTCTAAGAATGATATCCATAGTAGCTGCTGAGCTGAGCGTAGCCGGACTGTGTGGAAACGAACCAATACTGGAGCAGAGATGAGATGAGCCGTTAAAATTAAGGGACTCTATTGGTTGATTTCCACACAGCTCGGCTCGGCTCACCTCAGATAAACTCAGCTTAGCTTCCATGGAGTGTCACCCTGCCTGTTATATCCTAATCCTAAACTCAAAAGTAACAACTGTCTGTCTGTCTGTTACGTTTTCACGCCTAAACCACTAAACCTAAACCCATTTTAATGAATGTTGGTATAAACATAGACAGATAGAAAGATAGACCCTGTAAAAAGACATAGGCTACTCGAAATAATTCTTCGACTCAGACAAAGTCATGGGGGTACTAGCTAGTTGTGAAATAAAACTAAAATATGATATTTCTTAATCAAAAATATGCTTCTAAATTCAATATGAAAATGGCACTAAATGATGATGATTGCTTTAATGCAATAGCACCGGCTTATCTAAAGTGCCGATTTGGAAAATTGGTAATTTTAAGTATGTTGGGACATAATACTATACGTATAGAAAACACAATGTCCCATTTATACTGTATCACGATTAATTAACACTGCTTAACTATACTATATACTTACTTTGTCTGTTATCTGTGTACTCGTGTGTGATACAATTTTCGCGTAAAGCCTACCTCAGCAGGTAGGTAAACTACCGTCTAACACCCACGAGCCCTGATGTATACGTGAGATAGGGCCGATTCAATATCACCCTAAGGGTCGCGTCGTAGTTCACACTGAAGATAGCATACCTAATAGATAGATACATAAACAGTTTCTTGCTTACATAAAGAAAATCATTTATGTCTTAGCAGCTAAATAACAATGTCAAGAAGGACGGGAAAAGTAAGTGTGGTGACCACACGTAAGCCTAAATAATGTATAAATATTACTGCCAGTTTAATCTATACATATATAAATCAATTGCTGTCCGTTTGTCTCGCTAAAACTCGAGAATGGCTGGACCGATTTGGCTAATTTTGATTTAGAAATATTTGTGGAAGCTCAGGGAAGGTTTAAGCGGTGGGAAACATAAATAATAAGTAAGGGTAAATACTAAAAAGGACAATTTAATTTTCCTATACAAAATTATTTGTTTGTTTCGTTGTCATGGAAACTGTCAAAGCGGCACGAAGTCCGCCGGGTCAACTGTAATCAATAAAATACATTTATACCTATTTATATTGTACTGAACAGAGCATTCTTAAATACAATTTGATATCCCGTCAAACTCGAAGTACCAATATTTTTTCGGTTTGGTAGTAGTTTGGTGAGGTTGTTTTAAGTCCGCTTGGCTGGCTAGCTACCACCATCTTATCTAAATTATGTTGCCAAAACAGCCAATGTTGTTCCGACAGCTAGAGATAAGATAGCCATTGCCTTAACTGTTGAGGATTTCGGGGGTAGGGGAAGCGCGAAATCACTTAACATCTGGTAAGATGAATGCCAAGTGCTTACCGACATGAAATAAAAAAATGAAATGAAATAAATATACAGATAATTCAGGACATACACCACCCATATATGGCCACCAATTCGGTGATAAAAACATCTTCAATTACAACCAATGCGCTACTCTACGATGTTAAATTGAACTGTCTAATTAGGTATGGTTAATTAAATTGATGGTATAATTAATGTTGATAACTGTGTGTGCGAGGCGTTACTGATACTATAGCAGTCATTTATCTTAGGCCCATAACCCGTATTATGACAGACCAGTTAATGGTTGGGGCCAAAACATAATCGTTATATTAATTACACTATCTCGTTTTGTATCCAAAGTGATACTATATTTATAACTAGCTGACCGGCGGACTTCGTACCGCTTTGACAGTTTCCATGACAACAAAACAAACAAAACGTTGACAGTTTCCATGACAACAAAACAAACAAATCATTCGTCCGCTAAATCGTCGTGCCAATATGCACGCTAAGATTCACGAAAATCGGTCGAGCCGTTTCAGAGGAGTTCTATAACGTACACCGTGACACGAGAATTTAATATATTAGAAGATATAAAGATAACATATTATACAATTATGAAAATATGAACTTATGAAGTCTCGGTGGCAGAGTGGCAAACTAGATCCAATATCCGAAGGTCCTGGGTTCCATTCCCAGGTCGGGCAGAGAGTGTTTCGGACTTTTGCGCTGCATAGCTCAGGATTGTGATCACCAACCCACATTTGTGTGAAGAAGGCTCGAGACCCAGTATATTATTATGTTAACATCATCATCATCATCAGCTCATTTTATGTCCCCACTGCTGGAGCACGGGCCTTCTCTTATGGATAGGGATAACGGGCAATAAACAACCACGCGGGCCCAGTGCGGATTTGGTGGTGGTTAACGAATGCTAATGCACCAGGACCAACGGCTTTACGTGCCTTCCGAAGCGCGGAAGAGCTCGAGATGATACATTTTTGTTCACCCATCCGATGACCGGCCTTTGCAAAAGTTGCTTAACCTTAGCTATCGCAGACGGTTGACCACTGTGCCATCGAGCTCCTCAATATAGATAGATAGATAGATAAATACTTTATTGCTCACACAAATTAAAACAAAAAACAGGTACATACATAAAATCTTAAAGCTTGCATGGGCAAAGGCGGTCTTATCGCTTTAAGCGATCTCTTCCAGACAACCTTTGGTTTAGGAACCCAAGAGGGAGATAGAGGAAGTGCGCAAATACAGTAGAATACAATAGAAACATACTCGTATACCAGTAAATAAAAAGACATACATAATAATAATATATAAATATAGGTATACCTATATAAATAGTGATTTGACTGATGCTGACCTGGGATGTGGAAAGATTGTATCAGCTGATTAATGTCCCTTGCATGTCGTAAGAGCCTACTGAGGGGCAAGGGTTCCAAGATGCTCGCACATCAGGCGATCGGCTAGCAGCATATTGCCCGCAACTTCGTTCGCGAACACTACAGTAAAAAAAAATATTCACAGTCATTTGCCGTGCTAAGTATAAAAAAAAACTGTACTTTCCGTTAATACGAGTATTTCCAATGAGTAGTGCTGCGCACTCATTGGTAGTGCGTATTCTTTAGTGGCTTTACCCTACTGTGTAAACTGTGTATGTAACAAGCAACATGGCTGAATTTAATTTACTAATTAATTAAGAGCCTTATGGGGAAACAGAAACGGAATACGCGGGGAAATACGGGGGGGGTTTTTCGTGGTGTTGTTCAAACAACACTAATGACTAATGGTTCTGGCTTTACTCGCCACCAATCACTTAAAAGCCGTTCGCATTTTACATGTGTTTTATTAGGTGTTTCAGCAATAACAAAAAAAAATGCAACGACTTTGGATTGATATATTTTATTCCTCTATGAGTAAGTACTTGTCTTTCATCTCACCCGATGATAAGTGATTTATTTTTTTTTTCAATCAAAATAGTTTCGTCGACAGATTACAGTCAACACACAGCCATGAGAATTTAAAATTGATTTAAAACCATTGTTATATTTTCGGAAAGTTATTTCGGGTATTCATAATCATAAACCTCAGATTTCACCTTAACCATGTAAGCATACGCAAAAGTGTACAGCTATCATGAGTAGAAAGCCACAGAAATTGAAAAGTTTCATCAAAAGTCTATACCACCATCTGGACTGATTTGAATTTAGATATCGATACTTTCGACTTTCCATATTCATCTGATTTGGGGCAAAGCCATTTGGGTGGCTTTGATCTTATTCAAATACGAGTATAGTATGTTTGCTAAATAGGTGCCTATACCCCGAGGCACTACTGGAATACTTAGCAGTTTTTAACAAGATTTTTTAAATTAATGCGCTATAATTAGAGGCCCATGCCCAGCAGTGGGTCGAGAGGGGCTGATGAAGATAAATGCGCTATTGACACATAAATAAAGTCCTTTTTGCCAATCAAGTGTGTCCGCGTGGTGGTTTATAACCCGTTCTTCTTATACATTCATAGGGAAGGCTCGTGCCCCAGGATTGGATTTGGGATGATCAACCCATCAAGAAATATAATATGGTACTGTTAAGTATGTACGTCAGTATTCTAACTAACGAAACTAAGGGAAATGAACCACGATTGAACTTAGCAATAACCTATATACTGTCCCATTGCTGCGCAAGCCCTCCATCATTAAAATCAAGTCATCGCTACAATTGATGGAGATAAGCTTATTCATCACGCTTGCCAAATGCGCGTTGGTGTATATGTAGTTGCTTCAAAAAATCTGAAACATATCGCCTTGTTTACAAATTTGCATGTTACAAAAAAAGGAAATAACTTGTATTTTTATTGCTCACGGGTTAACTAGCCTTCATCTCAGTCTTCGTAAAGTGGAAGTGAAATACTCCCGGAATAATAATTATTATTATCCTTAACTACTCAGGCACTGGCTATCTTATCTCTAGCTGCCAAAATACCATAATGCTACATGCTGACTTTGATGTTGTTATGGCGACATATTAAGATAAAATGGTGGTAGCTAGCCAGGCGGACTTAAACCCACCAACCAAACCCCCCGCTGGTAATTGAACTCGAAACCTCCGGGTCTGGACCGGTGGTTTTAACCACTAGACAACAGAGGCGGTTGGAACATGAAGTAACATTAAAGCGATGTTAAAAATTATGGACGCACAAATCGAGCAAAACGTGTATCCCAGCACTTCCAGCCATCTTGTTTGCACAAAGGTCAATCGAGAGTAAATGAGCAAACTGCCGCGCAATGAGGTAATGGTCGAGTTGGTATGAGCGGCGGTGACACACTGACGGACGGCCGAGATATGTTATATCTACAGCTTCATGGATAAGTGCACTGGACAGATGGGAATAATATTCGTTTTTTCAAAGCTAAAGTCAAAGTCAAAAATTTTTTATTCAAATAAATTTAATCTAAAGTGAACACTCTTCCTCTGTAAGCCAAAGGAGCCGTATTCAACTACGTTATCATGACAATGTCGACAACTGCGTCTTCATGTCATGGGGTGAGGGTTCGAAACCCGCTAGTGGATATTTTCAACATTTTGTCTTTTTCCAAATTGTAATTTGTTCGCAACAATATTTGCGTAAAATTATGTGTAAATAATCTTAAGAAAAGTGCTTTTGAAGCGTCCATACATTTTGTACCTACTACTCATTCTGGATGTCTATTTTTTAGCTGTGGAGAAAGAAGAATGGGCGCAAACTTTTATAGTGATGAACGTTAGTAACCTAAGGTATGCCGATGATACTATACTTCTAACTAAAGCGATGTCGAACATATCTTGAGCTGCCTGGAAACAACCCCGATCCGATCCGAACCCTTCGGAGAATCCAGTAGGGCACTAGTAGCGCACTAGTGCGCGATGCCGTTCCCTCTAGATAACCTCCGAAGGTGATTCGTTTTACACGGCTTGAGGGACCCTTTACGTTCCTCGCCGCCCCCAAAAAAGCCCGGTGAAGCTGAAAATGCCGTAGAGGCAATCAGCAATCTCTCTCAAAAAAAAAATGCCTGGAAACTAAAAGTATTGGTTTGGGAGTCGCTATCGTCATAATACTAAAATGATGATGGAAGGAAGGGCTTTACCCACCCTAAGAAGTGTAGCCAACTGTAATGTTGTCCAGAGTTTGTCCAGTTGTAATTTTATCAGTACCTATATCATAAAGACGTAGTTAAAGTCATAGATATTTAATGCATCACGCTGTACATAGATCTTACAAAATCATGGCCTTGCAAGGGCATTGCAAATATGTTTAATTGTAGCAGGTATTCTATTAAATATTTTAATTAACATGTGATGAGTGGATGAGCTAACCATAATGGAGTTTAGTAAAGGGAAGAGCCAGTCTTTTATGTGTCTTAGATTTGTTGGTTGTGAATATTGTTCTTTTGCCTGAGTATATGTATTTTTTAATTCTTCTGACAAATTTGCATCTATTAAATATTTACAGGGTTACTGGAAATACGTAGCGATCCCTTTAAGGGGTGATAGTAAAGATTATTAGCTATCAAATTGCCCTCGAGTAGATGGGGCGAAAATGTACCGGTTTCGAAAAAATAAATCTGTTTTTTTTGTATTATTATTACGTATTAGAGTGTTAGCAACAACAACAACCATTAAATACGTAAGTTCATATTTAAATCCACTTTAAAGTAGCGTGACCCACTTTTCTTTTGAAAAAAAATATTTAATTATTTATTTTTTAATATAATTCCTTAAATATTTTGGACAGCTGAAGCGAGGGCTCCGTTTTTGAGGAAGCCTATTGATTATCTTCATGCTATTGTAATAAAAGTACCTATAGGTAATAGAAAAAAAGTAACATTCGCTAGTTAAATTAGTATGTCCTGAAGTGATGATTTTAAATTATTGGTATTATTTAGATTGTATTGATTATTATTACGTCATTGTAAAAAAGTACGTATAGGTAATCAAACAAAAGTAAAATTAGCTTCTAACATTATACTCGTGTTTTTTTTTTTTTATATATTTTAGCGTTTTATTAACGCTTAAATATACTTAAGTAAAATTTAAACACTGAAAAAAGACGACAACCTCAGGCGGGAATCGAACCACGCACCTTCCGCATTACACATAAGCACATTGCACATAAGCATCAAGCACTGAAAAATTTCGACGGGTGAAAGCCAGACCTCGGTAGCCAAGTGGTTAAGGCAGCCGCCCGGAATGCGGAAGGTGCGTGGTTCGATTCCCGCCTGAGGTTGTCGTCTTTTTTCAGTGTTTAAATTTTACTTAAGTATATTTAAGCGTTAATAAAACGCTAAAATATATAAAAAACACTTATCTATAACGCAGTTTCATCTTAACCGAATGTTCAAATATTTGTAAAATATTTCTTTCGGATCTCAGAGGTGAAAACTTCTAAGATTGATGAAGCAATGTTGACTAAAAAACATAAGCATCAAGCACTGAAAAATTTCGACGGGTGAAAGCCAGACCTCGGTAGCCAAGTGGTTAAGGCAGCCGCCCGGAATGCGGAAGGTGCGTGGTTCGATTCCCGCCTGAGGTTGTCGTCTTTTTTCAGTGTTTAAATTTTACTTAATTATACTCGTCTTTAAATTAATAAATCATCATATTATTAGATTGTTACATAGGTACTTCTTTTATTTCAAATAAGGTTTTTCAAGCAAAAAAGTGAGGCAGCATTTTCATGAAATCGCCACCGATTATTAACCTGGCTGTACCCTTTTTTGTAAATAAAATTGAGTGTGTCCAGTTGACAAAACATAACAGTGGTTTAATTTAAGTTTCACGATACGCGTAAAAATCTTGGCGTGTCCAGACGAAATAATAAGTGATATTAATTTTGAGTTTCACCAACTGGACACACGTGTGTCCGGTCTCTTGTGTCGAGTTAGTGAATAACCCGTCAAAGTTTAACCAAAAGCAATTTTATATATTTCTTTTATGGAACTTAGATTTCGAGCGACCGACGGACGGATCGCTAGCGCTCCAAAGATAAACGGAACCGTTAAATTATTCAGAATATTCCCCAACTTACGAAATATTCCATCAGGGCCGGATTAGGAGTAGCAAGAGTCGGCGAATGCTACATAGCCCGTACTTAGGAATAATAAAACCATATCTTAAGTATCTCAACAGTCAGTGCGCAGCTCTCGACCAGTCAACAACTCCTGAGGATGCCCCGTGGAGGGGCGAAACACGTGTCGGGTATCGGTGTTGGTGTGCACGTTCGCTTACACCCATTGTTTTTCCTGCAAGGGCGGTGCATGCGTGCTGCATCCAAGCTGGAGAAACGAGTGAGTTAGCGGAATTAACACTACATATTATTTAAATTAAATTTTTTTGTACAAGTGTCTCATCTTATACTTTTTTTAAAAATCTACTCGTGCTTTTTATATGATGAGTTTTCATATGCCTCTGCTCTGCCTGATAAGCAAAAGCAGGATCTAGCGAGGAAGCGAGGATAGCTCGTTGAGCAGGATTCTGCCTCACCAGCCGCCTTCACCTTGCCAACCTGCAAGTTAATTCCTCCCACCTCGTCTAAAGGCCCCATATTGTGAGAAGGAAAAATACGTGTGCTGGCTTATGCGCCGTCCGTAAGTGGCAAGTGTCATATATTTTATTTGAAATGTCTTTGTCCATATTTATTTGATGCCACGCGGCCATACTAATTTTGTATGGGGAATTTAACGTGTTAATTTGAAAAATAATAATTTTATAAAACCGCCCAATAAATCGAAAATGTGAGACTACGATTTGTAGTTAAGACATTGGTGATCGTTTAGACATAGTCAGAGGTATAATAATTTTGATAAACTATAAGATCTCAATTACACGCCGCCATTAGTTTTCATGATTTTTGCCAAACTCTAAATGATATTGTAGAAAAAATTATAGTGTGTTCGGACTAATTGTAAACACGTTCCCTTTGATACTAAATATGTATTTTGTTTATGTAATGCGATAGTTTTTTCATCATATATTAATTTAACCGTGACTACACTTTTGCCTTTTTTTGGTCGGCGCACCCTCAACTTTTGCTTGATTAAGTATTTAAATTATCTTGACGTTTTAAACCCTAGGCAGGGTCCGTGTACACTAGGGACTGAGACACAAAATAAGGACACGCAGAACGTAAGCTCAATACGTACCGTGCTATCTCGGAATAGCTCGGAACACCTTATTTATCCATTCCGTGCTCGGAACTCTCCGAGCGCAGAATTTTATCGCACTTAAACGAAATCGGGTGCCTCCACCACGGGGGCGTCACACACCGGGGGCCTACCTAACCCACGGACCCGTTGTTGCGAGATTCCGTGTCCGCGTGAAGTTGTCTATGTGTGCGTTGCTCGAGCGCGTTTGTATGAAGCTTAAGGTTTAAGACTTTATTTCTCAAAAGAACTTTACATTCACATAAAAATGAGAAACCTAACTAGTTTAACATAATTTAAGAAATTATATAAAAATTTATTGTTGCACGAATAGCGCCAAATGCTTTCGGTTAGAGAATACAGTACAAAAATATAGTATTTACAATTGTATTCGTAAACACAGTTAGTAAACATGACAAAGTAGGTAGATTTATAATTTATAATTTTACACATTTTACGGGGCAATCATGACTGCGTTCGACGCATAAAGAAATATAACTATAAAATATTTTCATTTTGTTTATATAATTTTAACGCAAATTTTGTTGCGAAACAAATTACAAAAACACAATGTTGAAAAAATTGCGTTAAAATTATATAAACAAAATGAAAATATTTTATAAATAGCTTGCCTAATTCTTAACTGATCTTTAGTATTTGTAAAAATATTATGATCGGGTGTTAATGACGGTAGTTGTTGACATTGAATGGGTGCCTTTGGCTTTCAAAGTAAAAAGTAAATAGTGTTGAATAATTTCGGCGGGCTGGTTAGAACCACGATAGCTCAATTGGAAGAGCACCTGACCCGGTATGTCAGAAGGGTGCAGGTTCAAATCCTGCTCGTGGAAATTTTTTCAACATTGTGTTTTTGTAAATATAACTATACCAAAAGGAAGTTCGACGCGTCAACGACGGCAACGACAGTGTGTAATAAACAACATAGATCGGTACTGACTAGATGCGGCAGTCACGCTAATAGAAATATAAGAGTGTAGTCTACATTTATAATTGTGTATATCTTGAAACCTAGATTATATCAGTTTTATTTAGTTTTATTTTTTCAGTCACAAATCCATAGTTTCATTAAAATAGATAACTATATAGTTTTATGTAGATAGTAGTCAATTTTTACCTAGCAAATGGATTTTAAGAAGGTTTTTAAATGTGTTTAAGGTCTTTCTTAATTCTTCTTTATTATTATTAGGCAATTTTTTTATAAATTTGTACACTTTGAAAATAAATATTATTTCTGCCATAGTTTGTCCGTGGTGATCGTAGTATTATATTTTTAGCATTTCGTAGTCGTTTTAGTTGCATGTGTTGTGCTTTAGTCTCAAATGTAATGACGTTAGAATACGAATGTAATTAGTTAAAATCTTTCGAATTAGTATGCATGTGAAATATTTGAATGTACTAACAATATTCATTAGTTTTACGTTTTCGTATAGTTGTGCAATTGTTTTTATTAATTTATTTTGTGCTGTTTGCAGTAGTTTGAGGTTAGTTTTAGCCGCTGCACCCCATACTTCTGTCAGTCACCAAAGATAACTGTTATTTTTCTTTTATTCAGTTGCATTAAAAAGGTATCTGATAATGATTTGACATTTGTTCGGCCAGGCTTTGAAACTGCTTCAACATCAATGCAAAATTTAATTGGAGACTCATGGAATCACGCGTTATATTGCAGAAATCCATACCACACAAAAGTCAGAACTGGCAATAAATTATATTCTGTTCTATTCATCAGTTCCACTCCACCTGATGTTAAGCAGAAAAGAGTCTAGATGCGAAAACAATTTAATCGTATTATCTCACTATTAATAATTTAATGAATTAATTATTTATTATTAATCTATTTCCTCAACAGTGTTTCCCAATGTATAACATTACTACCACTAATAAAGATTCAGGACGACGAGACAGAGCAAAAACTATTGGCCAACCTAAAAATAAATATGTCTGGCAGTAGAAAAGGTTACGTACGGCTCGGCTTCTGGAACCTTCTGGGGTGCTATCGTTCGATAATAAAATGAACGGACGCCTTGTGTGCCCTTCCTACACATTTGCTTTAGGATTTCGCGATACACTGGGTTTCTTATCAGGATGTTTATCTTATTTTTCATGTACCACAAAAGGTTTTCTTTAGCTTACCCTTTACTCACCTTTACCATACCTTCGTAGGCGCTCAATGGCCTAGTGGTTACCGTGCCTGTCTGCGATTGCTAAGGTTAAGCAACTTTCGCAAAAGCCGGTCATCGGATGTGTAAAAAAAATGTGTTATCTCGAGCTCCTCCGTGCTTTGGAAGGCTTCGCGTCTGGAATCATTTTTAAACAGGTGGAGTGGTGTCATTTGCCGCAAATTAACTATAAAAAAAATCCTCTACTAAGTTCTTTAGTGAAGACTGTGTATCGGCAAACGTAGTGTAGGATGTCCTCAAACTACGAGAAGCGATGACCTTTCTTATTAAATATGTAAAAATAAAAATCATTTCCTTCGTTCTACCCCGCTTGATATAAGCGTAGCAGAGAGACATTTAAACCAAAAACAGATTAAAACTTCCCTTTGACGAGAAAGACAAACAGGCCCTCCTGCGTATGTTCGTATATACACTTAAATATATACATGTTCGGAGTTAGAGCACTAACATCCGAGTCTAACAAGTTTAATTTTCTTAAGGGAGCACAAAGCTCTTGCCTCCCTTCAAAGAAAATATTTTCTTTGGCCGCCGCTTGCTCGGGTTAGGGTTGATACACGCGGTATTTGGTATTTTTAAACATTTACATTAAATTTATTTAGTATAAAATAGTTTTTACTCTTCATTTGGGTGGCAGCTAAAACCGACACCTTAAAAATTCATGACACTGTACTGTAAGGAAGTGCATACGTATGTTTAAAATAATATAATTACTAAAAAATACGAACATATCCCTATCACTATAAATTCTAGTAGCTGCCTAGCGTTCTTCTAACAAACTATTTCCTTAATTGGCCTTTTTTACGTACATTAAAGTTCAGAATTTCATTACGAAATACCTGATTTTTATATAAAGACTACCGAGGCGTAACCGAGTGCCAAAGCGCTAGGCTCGCTACCCAAGGGTTCAATTCCTAGGTAGGGCAAAGTGTGTCTCCGATTTCTCGATACTTAGGGTTTGTTATCACCAAGCATTCGCTCGGTAACCCTAAAGCATTGAAAAGAATAACTCGATAATAATATTGTGTGCGCATTGCATCGTCGATACCATTTCCATTATTATTTTCCGGTCGTTCGTTCAAATAAAGCTCAACTAAAATATGAGAACAAAGAGTGACACTGTGGATTGAAAATTGTGATTAATAACGACAGAAATTATACATATAGATTTTTTTTGGCAAAAACCATAATTGTATTAGCAGCAATGTTAGGCCTTCTTCATCAAACAGATTTAATGATTTAGATAGATAGATAGATTTAGAGATTAAATGAGGAAAAGGTCTAAGATGGAAGCGCAGTGTACCTAGAATCTTCAATTACCTGCTTATTTCTGACTGTAGGAACTTTGTTGTTTTAACTTTGCAACAGTTGTTAAGGGACAGTCTTATATAAGATAAGATAAGCACTAATCTTTCAAACCAAAACCTCCGGGTCGAGACCGGTGGTCTAATCACTAGACCATATAGGCGTACGTTATGCATAAGCTTTATTAAATTTTGTAGCACGGAAATACTTCATTCAAACCAACCAACCAAATGGTTGGTTAGTTTGAATAAAAATTCAGTCAAAAAGTACCTGAATAAACTTAATGTAATCACATGAAAGCTACTAGGCTTCCATAACTGCGAAGAGTATATTTTTCGTGTAAACAACAGTGTGTTGAGTACACAGCTTTTATGCGAGCCTAGTCCTTTATGTTCATCGGACAAAATTACGAAAAGGATTAAAACGCGAACGCAGCGTTCGCACGGAACGATCGCAATGTACTCGGTGTGAGGGATAAAATGTATGTGTGCCTACTCCCACTTTTAAGGATGTGGGTCAAAATATTCATCTGAATTTGGACACTACAGAAAGGTGAATAGAGTGAGAAATAGCTTTTAGTAGCTACACACTTGGCATTTTTCATCCATGAAAAGTAATTTTACCGAATGAAAATATATTTTTTTTATGTTCGTGAAATAAAGTACCATAAAAAAACTGATGTTTGTTCGTTCATCAATCACGCTGGAACGGCTTAACGGACTAAAATGAATTTTGGTACACAGATAAAGCATATTCTGGATTGACATATAGGATATTTTCTATCTCGGAAAGTAGGGGAAGGAAAACAGCATTTTGCTTTGTTTCACATAATCTAGTTTAGCAAGTCTTAAAGCAAATTTTGCTAGACAGCCCTCGGCCCTGCGCGTCTCGCACGCTTAAATTACAACGAGACACTGGATATTTTGTGCCCTGGAAAATTTTGGACGAGCAAATTAATACCTACTGACATAAAACACGGAAAATAGGCTAGCTTGTTAGCCTTTAAAGTGTATTGTTTTGTAAATGTGGTATTTATTTACAACAAAGGATTGCTATACCTTCTTGCAATTACTAGTTTTACAAGAAACATTGCCTAGTGAAACCACAGATCACTTATTGGAGTAAAGCATTACTTGAAAGCAGGTTGTAATTCTAACATTTTAAGCCCTGGAAATTTTTATATTCCGTCTCGTAAGCGTAAGTATTACAGGGCCACGTTTTTGATGTGTAACATCTTTCCGCTCGCCTTCTATATACAATTTGTGGGAGTGATTTTGTAGAAATGTGACGGAAGTAGGTCGTAACAATGTGACAGGAAGTCGGGAAAGCGTGCAAGCGCGCGCCATTTTGTAAATTTAAAATCGATATTAAGAACAAGACATATTATTATTTTATGTGACATATTATGTCATTTGTCAAATGTCTTCTTATGAGTATTTACTGCATTCTCTTTATGATTTATAAAAAAATATACGTAATTCTAAATTCTACATTGTATTTTCTATTGTAATATTGATTAGTATATATATACTATTAGTAGTATATTTTAAAACTATATTAATAAATATTTACTGATGGTAAATAAGTCTCAATAAAGTGCAGGTCGTTAATAAAAAATTCAAGCAAGTTATTGAATAAATATTCGAATAAAATATTATAAAAAAGCTATGTACTGAACATAGCTTTTTTATATTTTGAGGTTAATTTCTGTCACTGCTTAATGGTAAAGTTTCGTATTTTTTGTTACACGTCTCAAGCGACTACTGTAAGGCTTTTTTTTATAAAATCTTTCATAGATCATAAATCACAAATCATTTATTACTAAAAATATGGTACAAAGTAGTGTTTTTTTTTTTTTAGTTTATTTATAAGTTCTACATATTTTACTGTCGCACAGCATGCAATATTACCGCAATCGAATAGCATTAGCATTATTATTAGCAATAGAATGTGCATTATCGTTATTTTGTGTCAATATGTTATTCAATATCTAGGTTTCTTAAATTCGTTAAACTAAAGTGAACATGCTAATAAATAAATATACTAAGATGTAATGTAGACAGAAACACCGTCATCTATTGATCGAACCAAAAAATAAAAAATAAAAAAAAACGGAACTAAAAAATCACAGACCTTTCTCGGAACGCATGAAGGTGTAGAATCGATTGTCACCGCACGCCATTATGCCAAACGTATTTTAAACAGTTTCTTTTTTGTTTCTTAGCACTGCCGTTTCTTTTTCGTTTACCAACTGCTCCGCATACAGAGTGACTTAGATAGTAACTATGAACTTTAAAAAAGTTTTCGTTAAAGGTTGCCAGTTGCAGCAACAGTTTATAAATGCCGCAATCAATAAATAAACTTTTCAAATCCATATTCAACAGTCAATGTTTGGTATAAACACTTTTAAATTTTCACGTTCCGTAGTTAACAAAGAATTTATACGGGGATTAATGCAAACTTATTATGTAATAAAAATTAATTAAATTTATCAAGAGAAGTGCGTGAAGCGATGTAAATAAATAAGCATCCTAATAATTTCATACGGGAAGACGGCCACAAACAATCTTCGGCGTGGAATCCAGTTTTTGCAAAAATACTACCTACCTTGTTTTTATTCGCAGTCGGTAAGCAACCAGAATAAGGTTTGTATACGTAATAGGGACACCGTTAGTGTTGTGTGTGGCGGTAGTTGGGAAAATAATGTGGCTGTGGATAACCTAAAATGCTCTTAGGTGGATAAAGACTCTACCGCGCAAACGGAGGCGCAACATCGCGACAACAGTCAGCCCGTGACCACGGCCGTTGTAACTCGGTCGAAACAACTGTTCTGTGGTCGAAACATCTGGTATAAAGAAGGTATCGAACATTTTACTAATTAGTCTACGTTAATCCCCCGTTTAAATTCAATATTTGATAGTTGGGGAAACTAGCGACATGACACAACTAGTACAAATTTAACAGTTGCTAGTTGCAGCACCTGAAAACTGTTGTCGATCATCGAATCTCTCAACTAGAGTTGGTTCAGGGCAGTTATTTTAGATTATATATGGGACAATTCCCCAGCTTTCGGACTTTGGGTCCCAAGGGGTTAGTAGGTATTTCCCTGCGACTAGGCATCCCAGCTGGGACTTCTTCCTGGCTGCTGACTTGGAGCTTCTCTCCTTGTCAGTGGGATATGGAAAGGCGGACGGGCGACTCCCACATACCTTCCACACGCCTTCTTAACGAGATACCCCGGGTCAAAAAAAAAGGTTATTTATAGGAACAGCAATTTGCGAGTTGCCTGTTGCTGCAACACGGAGATCAAAGTTGCTCTATCTGCGGAGCACCTAATGGTACTATTTTAAAGTTGCTCCGTAAAATTATACGAACACTGAAAACTATGGCAATATTGTGCGACTTAACGCTAATGTGGCTGCACCAGAGTGGGGCTTAAAACTTGGAACTTTTCACTAAACCGGTGGTCTTAGCCACTAGACCACAGAGGCAGTTACTTTTGCTTTGGTTTGCTTTGATTATATCATCATCACCATCTTAGCCAAAAGACGTCCACTGCTGGACAAATGCATCCCCCAAGGGTGTTCACAACGACCAGTTTTGTACTGCTAACATTCAACGGCTTCCCGCGTCCTCCACCAGATCGTTGGTCACCTTGTTGGAGGCCTGCTTACGGTGCTGCGTCTTACGGTGCGTGGTCGCCACTCGAGAACTGTTCCGCCAGAGCAGCCATCAGTCTGGCGACTGCCACTTAAGCATAGCAACTATTGGCCTATGTTGATAACCTTTGTTCTTGTACAGATCTCCTTATTTCTGATCAAATGCAGTAGAAAACTGAAAGCGTCTTGTTTCACATACTCTTAATATACCGAAACAACTTTCAGGGCAAACTTGTATCATTGCACAATAGTTTTATAGATATATCATAATAATTATCATTACAAATATTTCATATATACACAAGGCTAATTTTGATCACCTTCGGGCGTAACAGAATTTGAACCTATCCCATGAATGAGTAGGTACAATCCTCCAGGAATGTATAATTCCTCGTAAAAATTCACGACGCGCCGCCTGATTGGAATGACAATTCGAGATTCGATTCCGTACGGGAAATGAGCTGAAGGGTTGGGATGGGATGCCAACGAAACTCTTGAGGTTGTGCCGTACGAAGTTTTAACAGTTTGCATATTTTACGGAGAAGGGTAGGTTAAAAATGTTTTTGCTCTTGACAGAAACTTGCGAATGTATTGTAAATTATATATATTGCTCGTTCATTCTTTAATACCAGAGAATGTATAATAGGATAGTTCGACACAGGGATCGCTTCTATTTTGGCTACAGATCATATTAAATAGAGAGAATAGTTCTAATTCGCTCATTGAGTTACTCGGCAACGCTCAGTCCAAAATCTTGGAATGGGAACTGTTTCACCCCAGCCCAGCGCCCATCAGTCCTTCGAGCGATGTGTCCTGCCCACTCCTAGTTGAGCATAGCAACCCTTCGGACTATTTCGGTAACCTTTGTTCTTAACGCCTAAGATAACGCCTCCGCACACAAGTCCCGAGTTGCGATGACTATCCAAGATGCTGGATTTGATGGAACATCCTCCATACTCACCTGACCTTGCGCCTAGTGATTCTACCTGTTCCCGCGGTTAAAGGAACAACGTTAACTTTTACTTGCACAACTGTAACTAGGTATAAATCAAACACATAATATATTTATGGCCCGTTCTCCCGGTGCCGCGTGGAGGTATGTCCATTCATAGAAAAGGCTCGTGCCCCAGCGAAGGACTTGTTGGCGGGAAAGTGGAGAGATATGCGGTTTTGTTTTATTAAAAAAAAATCGTTTTGTCGAATATTAATGTAAAATAATGATGGATTATTAACCGTTGAGTGTTTGTGAACTTGCATGAGAGTTGGAATATTAAACAAAACAGTGCAGCGCTACTTTTTTATTTTTTTCAAGAAGCTGCGTGAAGTCTCATTAAAGCCCTACATCTGTACTGAGATAATCAAGTGGTTGGGGTATATAATTTATTATAACTCATTACTATTATCCATCATTATATATTTATTAACAAAGAAAATCTTGTTTATATATATATATATATAACTTGTAAGAAATTTACTTTGACACTGGCTAAATGTGCTAACCGCACAAAGCCATCGACTAAGGAAAAAAATAGGGACATAAAATGAGTTAATGTTGATTACTTTATTTATATGTGAACACTTTTTGATACTGTTCAGGTTGCTTCGATAAGTCTGACGCTAGCTGTACATTGCAGACCATGTTGCCAACACCACCTGCTACATTCGCAAACGCTACGGAAGCTGCTACGAAGCTGCTACGGTTTTTCGTAGACGGCTACCGATTTAAAAATCGTATTAGGTACCTACACATCTATTTATAGCTTATGTTAGCCTTTATTAATGTGACTAAGGATCTCGATGGAAGTTGGACTTGCTATATTGAAAGTTAAGCAACATTTGTAATGCTAGATCACCGGGGTACATCTAAATAAAATAATCTTTATCTCTCCTGTGCTCTTGAAGACGCTTATTCCTTGAATCCAGTTGTTAAAAAGATGGCTCTTATAAATGTGTTGTCAAGCTCTTAAAATAATCGTAAAAACACCGATATAATTATAAACCATAGATCACTACTTATTTTTAAAATCTTTTGCGCCACCAAACTTTAAATACCTTTACCAAACAAATACCATTTTTCCACCGTACACGCCAACTTGAAATCTATTGGTGTCGCATAAATTAGTAGCACATTAGCTCAGAATTAATAAGGAATATAGCTAGCATTCGTCCACGGCGCTGCGCTGCCGAGGAACACCGGGCGGAACTCATTAGCATTTTAAATAAGCCCACAGTTTCACTACATTCTTGGATTCCTACCAATGTTTCGAGATGTATATGTTGTTTTTATTATTGATCATCATATTCATCATCCCCAGCTCATTGTATGTCCCCACTGCTGGGGCACGAGTCTTCCCTATGGCTGAATAGAAGAAACGGGCCTTAACCACCACGCGGGCCCAGTGCGGATTGGTGGTTGTTAACGACTGCTAATGCAGTCGGGACCAACGGCTTTACATGCCTTCCGAAGAACAGAGGAGGTCGAGATGATACATTTTTTTGGTCACCCATCCAATGACTGATTTGCGATAGTTGCTTAACGTCAGCAATCGCAGACCGGGCGCGTTATCCACTGCGCCATCGAGCTTCTTTAATATAATTTTGTTAATTTCAATGTTTCAGGTATGAAGTATTAGAGCGTATCAAAACCAAAAAATATAACAATTACACATAGTACACATTCCAGATTTCTTTAAAAACAGAGAGGAATGTCATTCGTACGTCAGTAGTAGTGTTACAAAATGACACGTCAGTGGTTAAGAGTTAAAATGCTTCTTTTTTCGACCTTATAGTAATATGAATGTCAAGAGCTCTTGATTTTAATGTATAGCCGTAATTGTGATAAATAGCAATGATATAAACAAACCGCAAACTAAACAAAAGACACATCTATTTACAATTTTACATAAAGTAAAGTATAAATTTGATTGTTCAAATTAATGTCTGAAGTAGTATTTACGTAAATAACGTATAGCCTTATTAGAAACAAGATGGCAGCTCAAGGATCCGAGGTGGAATGCGCCGCTCTTAAAATTCTGCAATCGCCTTACCGAAACGCTTTACGTCCAGAAACATGCTTGAGATTCTTCCTGGAATAAAAATAAAACTTACAAAAGTTATGAGAAGCGGTGCGCTGAGGTAAGTATTAGATTTAGAATTTCTGTGAAAACAAGCTGAGCTGATAATATGCCAAATTCAATTTAATTTAATGAAGGAAAAATGAAAATTATTATATTCGGTTAAGAAAGAAATTATTTAAACTCGCATTTAAACAAAAGAAAATCACCCAATATCATTTGCATATATTTGCGCAACTACTTAGTTTAGTTATTGCGTACACGCACACGCACATACACATCGACACAACACAATCCGATTCACACCTATTCTGTAAGTTATCATTCGACAAAATTTCATCTTCCTACCTATTTTTTATTTTTTAACTACGTACCTGCGTTCATTAATTATGTCAACATTTTTTAGTAGCATAATATGTTTCTGTAATTGGCTTATGTTTAAGTAACATCTTCTGTATCTTGTGTTTACATAAATGCTGTTGAAACATTGTTGAATAAATAAATAAAAATAAAATAGTTATATGCCAATTCGCCCATGATACCTATGCTATTCAATTCAAAAAATTCAAAATTCAAAATCATTTATTCAGTTTAGGCTACAAATAGCTCTTATGAACGTCATTATGCCATCAGTTCGTAAGTCTACTCTGGAAGATCTTGTACTGACAAGAAACTCCGAGAGCAAGTGTCCAGCTCTTTTCTCTCTTACAGCGTCAAAAATATTGGAAAATGCCCTATCATAAAAGGACACTTTTCATCACTAATAAAACACAAAATATAATGGACAATCACAACATGTAAAAAAACACAAAAAATAATTAATTAAATAAAATGTTTTTGTTTTTGTTTATATAATTTTAACGCTAATTTTGTTGCGAAACAAATTACACAAACATAAATGTTGAAAAAATTTCCATTGAGGAGCTTTTTTGTGTTTTTGTAATTAATTAAATATTTAAGTTTGCAAAAACATCATTTATTAGTTTAATTTTTTACAATGTCATACAGTACTAGTAAAAGTCAAAACCTGTCGAAGAAAAAAAAATATGATGAGTAGATTGCTTGTAACATTAAAAAGTTACCGTTACCGTAAAAACCGTAAAAACCGTAAACCGTTAAAAAGTTTTGGTCGAAAAATGTTCAAGTTTTTTATAATTAATAGTAGGTACACCAAACAAATATACTTAATTTAAATAATAGTGAAACAACAGTATTTGAGCGTATGGTATTCTTCTGGCATTTTGGGCCGTGCATTTTTTTTTAATATTTAGCACGGAAAATAACTCCATTTCACCTGATGTTAAATGAAACAGACTTACAGATGAAAAGACAACTGGTGCAGCGTGAAACCACGCAGCATCAGTCACCCTCAAGATACCTCTTCACGCCTCGTTTGAAGGACCCCATATTATAGGAAGAAGTGAAAACATGTGCTGGTAGTCTATTCCATCTTTTGGAGGTATTATAAAGAAACGAGTCAAGAAATTTCTTTGTGCGCGATGGATATTCACTTCACTTTAAAGTTCAATTTGGCCTAAAGACTGATATACGATTTGTGGATACGCTCGCAATAGTCTGAAGGTAGGTTACCTGAGTTTACAACGCCAGAAGGTACGGGTATCTAACCACAACCGAATATCCTCGCGAAAGCTAGTCAAGTAATAATTAACTTAACAACACCATTCATTCACAACTTGCCTAGTTACTCCGCGTGTATATTAACTAAGTAAATCAAAATTTCGCTAAAGCGAGAACCGGAAAGGTAACACACCAACTTAATGTCGACAATGTCGCAACTAAACTGAGCACAAACCTCTTAATTAAAACTTCGCTCCATAACTAGTTATAACCCGTAAACAGTGGTACCGGTCGTAGATCAAACGTCTAGCAGGCGGGACCGGTAAAATACCGGTAACGCGGCGCAGGCACCGGAAAACGGAACCGGAATACCACGCAATATCCTGACTTGAGATGTTTCTTCAATTGCAGGTTGTATTTTTCATTTTATCGTGGTTTTCCATTTTCCGGTAGCTATTCAATGACGCTTGTATGAACGAATGAGAAATTCCCCCTTTTCTTCTTTTGTTTACAATCAGTAGATAACATTCAATCCATGGATTAACTATGGTACTCCTAAGCGCTTGGAAGGTCTTCGATACGCAAGAAAAACGCTTTTCAGACGTTCCCTATCTTTAATAACTTATCAAACCTAGATCTTGTAGTTTATGTTTAAACTTATACCACCTCATACGAAAGTAGATTTTTGTAATAAGACCTGGTGTGTGTTCAAATGTTTTTAGTTATATTAAAATATTATAAGCTTATGCTTATATGCATCTGCTATGTATTTACACAATTTTGTGGTAATAAAAATTTATCTTATCTTATCAATAGTTATCATTATCATCTCAGCCAAAAGACGTACACTGCTGGGCAAAGGCCTCCCCCAAGGAATATGAGGGGTGTTTGCCGTATTTGCCACGCTTGGCAGGCGTGTTGGCGATCGCAGTAGGTTGAGAGTAAACTCAGAGAGATGCTGCTGCCCATCCTCTGGAATGGTCCCTTAGTAGGCTTTTACGACACCCATGGGAAGAGATGGGGTGGTGCAATTCTTTATCCCCGGCACCACACAGGGAATAATAACAACAATACAATACAAAACAATAGTATCAATAGTAAATTCTATTTCTAATACTAGCATTTAAGTAATTTTTGTTACTAACTCAATATGGACTACGGTCCGAAATAAATTATTTAAATTGAATTGAAAAGCGCCTGGATGGAAAACCCTAAAAATCACCTAAGCTAAGCCGGTTTTCGCCGTTTGTGTTCTTGCTTTGTTTTGTCTGTATTGTATTTTGTGTGTGTGTCAATAAATGTTTTTTTTTTCTTCTTCTTTCTTCTTCTAGCAATAAATCATTATATCCTTGGCCAAAGTGTGCTACAACTGCTACATCGAATAAATGTCTTTGAGATATATTTTCTCGTCACGCGGCGCTTTGATGCTGGTCTGATCTATAAGGAAGTGTTTGCAAACGTCTAGACATGTTCAATATTAGATTACATACTACAACAAATTGTATCTGTAACTCCGGAATTATTGGTTTTAATTCCCAGTTAAGGTAAAGTGTACAAATTTGGGAGCAAGTGTGGTTATTAAGACAATACCCAATAATTGTTGAGAAGTCTTGATTTTAATGATGGAGGCTATGGCCCAGCTGTTAGACGGTAATGGGCTAATAACTACAAAGATGTGCGCTGCTACTCTTGAAAAAAAGTACAAAAAAAGGAATTTGAAATCTTTTTAATAAGTCTCCTTTGGCTTACAAAGTAAGAGTAAATAAAGGAAGTGCATCTGACCCGGTATGTCATGGGGTGCGGTTTCGAATATCGCTAGTTGATCAAAACTTTTTTCAAATTGGTTTTGTTTGAGACAAAATTTGCGTAAAATTATATATATCTTATTACCTACCTGTTTAAAGCAACCCTAAAATATCACATGTTTAATATGAGACTTAATTTGACAAGAACACATGACGGTAGGGACACAAAAAGCAAGGGAAAGTCTGGCAAAGAAATGAGAAGGTATTAAGATAGATCCCTTTTCCCGGAATGAGTATAAAATACAACTGTCAAACTCAAACGTTCTTGTAGCGACGGCTGGAAGGCAATGAGCGGTGACTGGGTATTCCCATTAAGGACGTTAGTTTCAGTACAATATCAATTAGCATTAAACGTTACTGCTTCTTCTATAACTACTTATATACTACACTTTTATAATATTTAATTTGGGCCAATATTGTATAAATTGTAAATCATTTTAGAACTGACTTTAAAGTCATTAAATTAATTGAGTTAAAACGTTTGCTAGCCGAACGAAAAGATGCTACGGTGGAATACGAGAAATCGTGGTTCAATTCCCAAAAATCGGGACATGAACAGTGACGGGTAATCAGGACCGTTATTAATATGTTATTAGCGTATTTATAATAATATTTTAAAATACTTAAAAATAACTTTTATGTATAAAATTTTGTTGTAAACAGAAAACAAGCTTGCTTGAATTACGGGCCGAATATACCACTATTGTTCTAAAAGATGGTGAAGAAACAATAAACTTAAGAAAATGAAAATAACCGAAATAAATCTTATTATCATCATTAGTTTATAAAGAACGAAACAGTAAAACGAAAGACTTATTAAAACTCTATGTAAAAAAGAGAGATAACCGCATGGCTACATAAATTCTGCACTTGCACACTGAATGCAATGCACTGACAATAACGCAAGTGCCTATTAACTTAATGAAGAAAACATTGGGAGATATTAAGCGGTTGGACGCCAGCCAGAATGCACTGTAAACAATGCTGGATGGTGCCACTCCATTAGCTCTCGGGATACAGACGGCGAAACAAATTACAATATTATTAGGGATCTAATTTTAAAACAAAAAATAAATATATAGAGATACATTAGTATAACAGCTCTATAACAACACATCGGTTGCAAAACAACAATTAAGTACGTGTTTCTGCATTCCAATTTTAAAACCGCAGTTTTTCTTGTTATTTTTTTTTTCCTTTAAAATTGATGGCTTCGCGCGAATTGCACATTTAGCCAGTATCAAAGTATTTTTCCTACACGTAAAACAGATACATTAACAATATTTCCCTCTTGTATAATGATAATGAATGATAATCCCTAGAGTATCTCAGCAAAGATGTGGAGCTTTAATTAGACCACACGCGGACTTATAGAAAGATTTTGAAAAGTGACATTGCACTGTTTTGTTTCATTTGCCAACACTCATGCACGCTAACGAACACTTAACGGTTAATAATCCACTATTGTATTAGAAAAAATAAAACAATACCCCTAGACTCATGACTCTTCGCTTTAATGCTAAGAAGTCCTTTCTTATTTTTATGTCCCCACTGCTGGGGCAAGAACCTTTCCTCTAAATGGATTGGGAGTACGGGCCATAGACCACCACGTGGGCCCAGTGCGGTTTATTAGTTGTTAACGACTGTTAATGCAACCGAGCCTTACGGCTTTACGTGCCTTCTGAAGTACTGACGAGTTCAAGATGATAAATTTTTGGTCACCCACGATGACCGGCCTTTGCGAAAGTTGTTTAACTCAGCGATCGCAGGCCGGGCGCGTTAACCACTGCGCCATCAAACGCTCCTAGGCGTACCTACACTGATTAGCTCCAAGATCAAGCAGGTCATGTGAAATTGGAATTAAAAAATTCAGAGCTGTTGTCAGTCACACCCTTGATTCTATTCCGGTTAAACGTACAGACGTCTTCACATCAACCTATCCGAAACTGTCAAATTTCTTTAATAAATTTTCAACCATACGTCTCAGGCATAAAGTTCAAACTCTATTAGGGAAATTTGACAGTCTGTGATAGTCTGTATACTATATACTACGCGTAGACTCAAAAATTATGTAATTGTTACAAGTCAGACCACACTTAGGCTTTTTTGTAGTTTTCTTTGAACGAGCATGAATTAAAAAAAATAGCATGAAGTTTTTGATGTCCATTTCGGTTTTAACCTTGTTTTTTTAGGTTATTTTATATCTGTACTTCATTAAGTAAAACTTAACAAATATTTATTTCCTTTGCACGACTTAAGTCTAAAAAGAAAAACGTCCAAAAATACGAATGTCCAAAGGCATGTCTATGTGATAAAATTATTCAACCATAAAAATGTCTAATGATAATATTGCCAAAATATAAAAATTACCAGAATCAGAACCAGAGTCAATGATAAAATTGTCCAAATAGACAAATGTACAAACGCATGTCAAAATGATTCCCCAGCTGGGAACCTAACCTGGGAACTCCTGGTCTGTGACCAGCGCGATGGCTTAACCGCGCTTAAATATAATATAATAAAATGAAATATAATAAATATGATTAGTGTGTAATTTACATTAAAAACAATTCAAAGCTCATTAGGGTCCGATTTGTTCGCGATCGCCCTATCGAGACGAAAAATGGATCTCCAGACCCGGTCAATTCATCTTAAATAGGGCTGCCACTAACGTTTTAAGTATTGTATACCGTTGTTGGAACTTTTCATACATACATACAATACAATGCCGCCTGTCTCCCATAGGAATATACAGACAGAGACCACTTCTCCCACTTACTACGATTCTGATTTCTGACCTCTTTCGCTCTACTCTCATTAATTTCTTCGTACATGCTCACCCGCCGGTTAAGGTACTCTTAACTTTTTCACACCATTGAATATCAGTATTAAGTGGTCTTTGGTCTAAGGCAGGTAAACAATCGTTCCTTGTCTCCCTGTGAGTATGTGACTATGTGAAAGGTTCGAAACGTCAGGATAAAATCGGTTATATGCATGGTTATATGTAAAATAAAACGCATGTAAATTAGGGAGAAGTGTTTCATTTTAATCTTATAATGTTAACAATATTAGTATTTGTATAATTCAACTATATAATTTAGACAAAGTTTTCGAGATTTTACATCTCGCAGACAACGTTTTGCTACTTGGCCATCGAGACTTGACCACTCAACAGAAACCGGTAGTATTTTATGATTATTTTTAAGGATTTCTTCATTTCTTTTCTAGTTTTTTCGACATTCCGTAATACCAATTTTTTTATTATGAGTGCAATTTAAGTGTAGGCACATTGTTTGGGTTTTATTTAGATCGTGTAATAATCTAGCTAATAGTTATTAAAGAATTTTGAATTCAAATTCAATTTTTTTTTTTTGGAAGTTGGGATATTGTTGTGTATACATACGTTATAATAATTGATAAATTAACAGTTCAAGGCAAATTTAAAGTTAATGACAAATAAATTTGGCAACAACCCTAAGCAAGTTAAGACGTCTACTGAGATAGGCGTACATTGTTATAGCACAGTATAATAATGAGTACTACGTAGTTATAGGCTGACGCGTGTGTGTGTGTGGGGGGGCGGGGGCGCTGACAATAAGTAGGTATGTCTGAGTTTCTTGCCAGGTCACACAGACGCATCCGTAGAACACATATAAAACAATGACTTATTTTCAAACTTAGCCGGTATTTGCACCAATGTTGAGTATAACTGTTATACTAAGCACTGACTAAAACATTGCAACAGACAAAGTTAAAATTTATAAAAAATACCATCAGCCTTTTAGAAATGCAAACAAACAATCCAACAATAGCAATTAGTTACATTTTGACAACACCTAGTTTTTCTGTTATTTTCTCTTTATTTATCTTTCATGGGGCTTTTTCATGTCAGCACCATCGTAACCCCCGCCCGATCCTCTAAATGACAGCACACATTTACAGAATACACTAAACATGCACACCAGTTTAGGCCCAAGACACCGTACTCGTAGAACAAGGGTACGAAGAACCGGTTCACACTCGCTCTACACCAGGTACAGACATGTACCTGGTCGGTTCTCTCCTTCTCCACGGCCCGGTCAACCCGAGCCGAGGTCCGTGCCTTTAGAGGCGCCCTCGGGTTGCTCCGCTCCCCGATCCGATCCGAACCCTTCGGAGAATCTAGTAAGGCACGGGGACGCGCACTTGTGCGCGATGCCGTTCCCTCTAGATAACCTCTGAAGGTGATTCGTTTCACACGGCTTGAGGGACCCTTTACGTTCCTCGCCGCCCCCAAAAAGCCCGGTGAAGCTGAAAATGCCGCAGCGGCAATCAGCAATCTCTCTCAAAAAAAAAAAACCATCGTAACAATTACTTATCTTACATTGGTGGATTATTATCTGGCTGAATTTTAATGCTTTGCGCCGCGAATCTATAAAGCGTCTCTTACCATTTAGTTAGATTCGAGAACTAACCATAGCTCAAGTGGCTTAGCAATCACGATCGTAACCCCCCCCCCCCCCCCCACAGATCCCGCTTACTTCATTAATTATGGACTGAGCGTTTAGGGTGCCATATCATGAATTAAATATCCCGAAGTGCAGGTTCGTATATTAGAACAGACAGCTTCATCGCTATATTGTCAACGCACATTAATATACAATTTGTCATTAACGTGTGTAATATCAGCAAATATACAGTGTAACTATTATTTACTACGTTGGTTATAAAAGTAGCTTAATAGTCAATAGTCTAACCTTCATCATCGAAGTCAAGTAATGTTGGGTTTGGTGATGACAAGCCGGGGGTTATGCTCGAAAAATCCGAAAGCTGACATACCTGACGAAACCGCTGTGGTGTTTTTTACCACTAGACCATTAATTACGATAAGGTTTTTTTATTACTGATAGGATTATAAATCACCGTGTTTTTTATTGTGATTAACCGATGTTTCGGCACAGACGTACGCGCTATGTAGGTACGTACCGTACCTATTGACAGTACTAACGACAATCCCGGTAAAAAGATATTCTAATATAAACACCACCATAACAGTTTAACAAGTTAAGTACCTACCTCTGTTGAGCTTTAACTTAACGCACAACTTCAGAACAGACAACGGACAACACACGACTATTCTAATCCCCTCCGCGAGTGTGTTTATACTCGTAGCAGAACGACGGACAATGAGACATGGAACCGTGGTTCCAACAAACGTATCTCTTAATACTCTAGCGAACTTAACAGAGCTGAGCGTTCAAAGGGATGAGAACCTGCTGGATTATCTGTTTATCTGTAGCCAGACTAGCGCCGTTGTCCAGCTGTATGGTTTCGGTTGTAAGTTTGGAGAACTAACGGTTTTACTTGCAAGCCTTCAACGACTCGATTCTGTTTTTTTATATGTAAATAAGCAAGTACTTGACCACAATCTCACCTGTATTCAACCTTTTCTTAGAAGATTTTTAAAACAAAGACTCATTCCCATCGCTGCAATTTTAGTTTATGTAAAAAGTACTATGTATAAACTTTTAACCTAAATTTTAATGAAATGAAACGAAAATATTCTTTATTTTACACCATATTATAAAAGACATAAAGAGGATTGTAAATTTATACCAGGCAATTCAATTCTTGGATCACAAAATTAATAGAATAGTTTTTTTTTTTGGGTATTGTTTTACGGCTCCGGATGAAATCCATCAAGCCTATTCGTTCGTTCTATTTCCTATGTAATACATAAATAAATATTATTGATGATGATGAATGATAATAGAAATTTAAGTGAGAAATGATATTACCCCCCATCCCCTCGAGTATCTCAGTAAAGATGTGGGGCTTTACTAAGTCCTCACGCAACTTCTTGAGAGAATTTTAAAAGTGACGTTGCACTGTTTTGTTTCATTTGCCAACACTCATGCGCACTCACGAACACTTAACGGTTAATAATCCACCATTATTTCACATTAATATTCGACATAACACAAATTTTAGAAAATAAAACAAAACCGCAGACATGACTCTTCACTTTCCCGCCAAGAACCCTAATAGAATAGTTATTTTATTAACGACAATGATGACAATATAATCTACTCACAACTTGTAATCATAAATTTCTATAAGTGGCCAGCACTTTAAAAAAGTATGATAGCAGATAAAATAGTTTTCATGATTTCATAGTTTTTTAGTTTTCAAGGTTTAAGAAAAGTGGACATTTCAAGAAGTGGTCTTATAGAGAAGTGATAATTTAACGAAGTGGTAATTTCAAGAAATGGTCATCTAAGTAAGTGGTCATTCTTAGAAGTGGTAATTTAAAGAAGTAGTCAATACTAATTGTGGTCATTTTTATTTATGGTCCTAAGTCGCCGAAAGGAAAAATGATGGTCATAATGTATATATTTTTTAAATTATGCTATTTAACATAACACTATGTCAAACAGCTGTTGTGTGAACCAATTTAAAAAATCTCGCAAGGTATTTGTAAAGCAAAGGAATTGCAAAATACGAATTCTGTATTTGTACGAATCATAATACTATGAAACAGTGAATTTCCTATTGTATATTAAAATCGTAATGGGAAAATAATTTGAATTATTTTACAAAATGGCCTTTTAAGATCCTCGTCCGCTGAGAAGTTATTTAAAAACAATGCGAAGTAACAATTTAAAATAACGAGATACCTGTTTCGTCATAACTGAATATCTGTAATAATATTTCTCTCGGATGTTTCAAGATGTCTTACCATTAATGAAACAATGTTGACTATTAGCGCATTGAAATTTTTAACACACGACTTTTAATTTTTTGACTGAATGCTTAAATGTGAGTTTTGTTTACATTATTGAACGAATACGGATTCGTATTCGTTCAATAATGTTTACGAAAACGAAAAATTTTGGCCAATGGCCAATTGTTAACTCTTCTCGTATGTCGCTAGGAGGCGCTGCTTCAATCCCATACTATTTTTTTTTTAACGTTTTCGTTAACGTGATCGAATGGAGAATTAAAATCGCTTTTGGCACTTTTAGACCCTCTAACAACCACTAGGTTATACGAAAGATGTCAGACGAACTTGCGCAATAAAACCAACTCGCACAAAGGACCATCTGCGTCAGGTTATAACGCTAGATCAGGACGCGCCGAAGCGCGATCTTCATCCGAAACTCGTAAAAATAGTATCTCAAGAGAGTTGCCCCATGGACTCATATATGTTGGTAAGTCAGTTGAAGAGCCGCTGTCCGGTTTTGTCCGGCCAACGCAAGACTAAGAGCGGAGCGGAGAGTAGCCGCAGATCATGCTCAGTGGCGAGTAGTTGGAGAGGCATACGTCCAGCAGTGGACTAATGTAGGCTGATGATGATGAGGCGACCACGGTCTTTGAACTCCATCCAGTTCTGGGTATCCTACCACCTTACCATAACGAAGTTTTGCCTTTTATTCAAGGGTAATTTTCGGCGTAAAAGACAGGACGAATGACATCGTGAGCTTTTGGTCCAATTAATTAATTATCTTAACTAATGGCTTCGCGTTTAGCATTTAGCCAATTTCGAGATTTTTTTATTATTAGTGGTAAGGGTGTTTATTGTACGAGAAATTAAAATTGAGTCTCACAACACGTGTTATTACGGGAAGAACTCGGGTGAAACTCGAGCTTTTGGTCTAAATCGTTCAGGTTGTTTTGTTGACAGACAAGGAGAAGTATAATAAGAATAAAGAGGAAAATGAGGAAAATTGTCAATAAGAGAAAAAAGTCGGTATTATCCCTCTTCTGCCTTGCACCAACCTCACTGTGGCCGTTCAGTTAATACTGCACTGGCTTCGCAAATTATAACGGAATCCCATTCATCCGGCTCCTGGGACATTATGCATTTAGCTCTGGTTTGGCGAATTAACGTAGCTAAGTTTAGGGCTAATTATGATTCATATTGAGTGCTTAAGTAAGCACCGCAAGAATGAAGACACATTTTTCCATTTCAGTTTTTGTTTATACATTTACAGTATACAATGTAAATGTGTGTGTTCTCATAAATATTTTTTATTCCTTTTTTTATATATATACAGTCAGGTCATAAGTATTGTCACACAGTAAAAACTTTTCTTTTAGAATGCTGGCCACAAAAAAGTTTATTGAATTCGAATTTCGAATTGTTCATGAAAATAAAAATGTATACTTTTTAGAATTTTACTCATTTTTAAATATGGAGTGGACGCTTAAAGGAGACCGTGTTGCAGTTATTGCGTTGCATCGTTGCGGTTACGCGCCTGGCTGCGCAGATTGAAGGCCTGTATTAAAAATCACGGAGGTCATTTTGAATAAACTTTATTGTTATAAGAATCTATGTTTTGTTAAGTTCATTTTGGTATATAAATGGTTACATAATGAATAAACTTGTCTCCATTATTTTATATTAAACATGTGACAGAATTTATGACCTGACTGTGTATATTCCAATAAGGATTCCAAAACTTCCAATTATAGACACTGTAATAGAAAAAAGAAAAGAAATGCACTTGTTGATTTTATAGCCGTTTCTTGTAAGTAGCTATATTATTGTACGAATGTATAGGTATTAGTTATGTGGAGTAAGTACTTAAAACTCAATTATTTATAACATTCTATACTGGTAAGAAGTTGGTAGGTAAAATTACAATAAGTACATTATAGACCTTGAAGAGGGCACAACAATTAATATAAAATTATTTAGTAAGTATTTTCTTTACAATTTAAACAGTACAGCAACTTTTGATTTGTCTACATTGATAATAGTAATAAATAAAATATGTTTGTTTATCTTCACAAAATTTATATACATGAGAAACATTACATTATGAAGACTATCAAGACACCAAAAACATAACATAGTTATAAATATAAGAGATACATGCAAGCGTACCCGTACATAATCTATAATTATAAAGAGGACACCTTTGTATTTTTGTATGTATGTATGTACGTATGTATGTATGTTTTTGTATGTATGTATGTAAGGAATAAACTCAAAAACTACTGGAACGATTTTAAAAAATCGTTCACCGTTAGAATGCAACATTAGCGCTGAGTAACATAGGCTATATTAAAAAAATATAGCCTATATTAAAAAAAAAAGTCCACCCGTGCGAAGCAGGAACGGGCCGCTAGTCATATATAAAGACGAATTGAGAACCTCCTCCCTTTGTAGTCGGTTAAAACCTTTGTCCAAAAGAGCAGTTAAAAAGGATTTTCTGCGATTCTCGTTTGTCTAGAATTCATCCGTCTTTTCCGCAGATAGATTCGCCGTAAGCCATTCAACCCTTATGACTGCGATGACTATACTAGTCTCCTCCAAGCTAGTATTGTTCAAACCGTCTGGGACTCGGCTCAGCTGTACTTCCTCAGGTACAGTCAGAGTAGTAGTGAATACCTTACAGACTGACATACTTACAATAATTTATAAATGTAAATATTAACACTATGTTATACGTAAATATGTGAAGCTGGTTACTAACATTTCTACCCTAGCGGCTAGAAACGGCTTCTTTGGCTTATTGTCATTTCTAGCTAACTAGCGGCTGAAAACGACTGCTTACATTACATATATGTTCACATGATTTAGTTTTTTGTTTTTGTTGTTTCTCTTCTGATTTATTTACTATAGGATACATTTAACATAAATAGACATAAACAATGACATTTGCATCAGTAATTAAGTGTTAAAACTCAAAATTGTCATTGAAAATGTGACGCAGCAGTGGAATAGGACATTTTTAATAATTAATTTGTAAGATATGTTTTGGAAATATGAATTTATCCATGAAATAGGTGTGGACAAATACTTAGTAATAACAAGCATTAGTTGGTATTAAAGTAAAAATTAGTAGGTATAAACGGTGTCTACGGTGTTTATTTAAAAAAAAATGCCCGACATGAGCATCGAAAGAAAAAAACTATTTTTATTACATTTTTTTTATTGTTAAACTCATATTTTTGTTATACAGTAGTACGTATTATGTATCTGCTATTTTTGTTTCTTTTTTAAATAAACATGTACCTAATAAAAATAGTTTTTTTTTTTTTTCGATGCTCAAGTCGGGTATCTGCCCGGTATCAAGCGGCTGGTTATTCGTTTCTAGCCGCTGGTTTCGGTAACTGCCGGCTTAGAAGCCGCTGGTTTACAACTATAGTTATGATCAGACCTCTAGATAACCTCCGAAGGTGATTCGTTTCACACGGCTTGAGGGACCCTTTCCGTTCCTCGCCGCCCCCAAAAGAGCCGGGTGAAGCTGAAAATGCCGTAGAGGCAATCAGCAATCTCTCTCAAAAAAAAGGTTATGATCACAATTTCTTAATGTGTAATTTCTTACTATACCATCCCAAAATTGTTTTCCATTTCATTGAGTGGGACGAACGGGAGTTTAATTAAATATTTAATTTCTATTCCCATTCGTCCCACTGAACTTGATGGTGGGACGAACGGGAATAAAAATTAATTAATTTATAGAATTACCGTTCGTCCTACTGGTGGGACAAAGCCTAGTGGGACGAACGGGAATAACCCTACGTAAGAACGGCCACCTGTTTTCAGCTGGCCTCTGAACAAGATACTCTTCGTTCAAAACTTTTAATTATTAACTGTATTAAAAGTTTTGAACGAAGTACAGAATGCAGTGTGTGATGTGACGACTATTATAATGTATTTGATAGTTGTAAGTTGTCGTGTAAGTGACCAATATTGTCTTAATGAGAATAAAAATCTTTGAACTGAACTATGGCCACAACAGGGAAGCAATTGGCCTTGATCCTAATGGTAATTGATGGTAGTGTTCATACCAGGAAGCTCTTTGCATTCAGTATATTTGATGTACACACGCCTGCACATCAACCTACCACAAACTGTCAAATTTCCTCAATAGATTTTGAACTTTATGATTAAGGCATATGGTTGTCAATGTATTGAAGATTTGACAGTTTTGGATAGGTTGATGTGCAGGCGTCTGTACATATTTGTTAAATTTTTATATTTATATGTAAACTAGCTGACCGGTGGACTTCGTACCGCTTTGACAGTTTCCATGACAACACTACAAACAAATCATTTTGTATCGGAAAAATTTCAAAAATCTAAAGAAAATTTAGGGGTGGACCACCCTTAACATTTAGGGGGATGAAAAATAGATGTTGTACGATTCTCCACCCTAGCCGATATGCACGCTAAGATTCACGAAAATCGGTCGAGCCGTTTCAGAGGAGTTCAATAACGTACACCGTGACACGAGAATTTTATATATTAGAAGAAGATGAAGCTCTTTTACTCTTCATTTAATTTAAATTGCCCGTGCATTACCTTGGACGTTTTACATCAAAATATTATATATGGTGGCAGTACTTTGCACTACGTGCATGCTAGAAATTTGTCTCTGGCTTTTGTACACACGCCTGCACATCAACTGTCAAATTTCCTCAACAGACTTTGAATTTCATTACTAAGGCATACGGTTGAAAATGTATTGCAGAAATTTGACGGTTTTGGATAGGTTGATGTGCAGGTGTCTGTACACAAATGAAACGCTAACGTGGTTCTAAAATAAACAATTTCAATTGTGAGAAATAGTATTTGAAGCAATAGCTTTTAATCTTGTTTCTCTTTACAGGTTAGTAATTAAGAATAGTTCATAAGTGTAGAAATGATTTGTGTTTGCAAAAGTACTTTGTGATAATGATTCATAAAAAATAAAATTATCTTTACAGAGCAACAACTTTAGTTTTTGTTTCAATAAACAACATATTACATATATTGTCATCGACATCACTAGCTAATATTTACGTCTACACTGCTGGATCACGAGCCTTCCCTTCCCTTGGGTGAATATAAAACAGTCAGTCAGCACAGGCCCAGTGCGTATTGGTGGTTGTAACCGACTGCTAATGCAGCCGCAAGCAGCAAGAAGCATGGAGGAGCTAGATATTATACATCTTTGGTCACCCATCCGATGACCGGCCTTTGCGATAGTTGCTTAACTTTAACAATCGCAGACCGGGCGCGTCAACCACTACGCCATCGAGCTCCTCATATATTTATATAGGTACATGTTGGCAAATGACTCTACTCTACCTGATGTTAAGCAGAAACATAGTCCAGATGCGAGGACAGAATGGAGCAGAACTCCGCCTCACCAGCCGTTCTCGCCTTGCCGACCCTCAAATTATTTCCGTTTCCAGGGAATTCCATTTTGACCGTCTTTTGCCTGTTTGTGATATAATATACCCCCAGGCTTATCCCACTTTTTAATATGTGTTACCGTCACTTTTCTGCTGCCATTACGGCCTCAGTGATGTCATGAATACGTTAGTCGGTGGCATTGTGCCAGACTCACGTATCTGCGATTTGCTAATAGATAAATCTGGGCGTGTGTGTGGAACCTCTTGAGGCTTAGCGCGTAGGGTTGAACCGGCAAGCACTTTGGGAGGCTATATAAAGGGTATATATTGTTGCAGCGTGCAACGGGTTGAGGTGATGGAGAAATAAAACAGCAGTTTTGTGAACAGAACAGTACTTATTTGGTGGTCACAGACCGATAAAAACGTTACAAATTTTAAATAAATTGTGTGCGTGTTGCTTGCGTGTGTAGAGATGAGTCCTTGATTTTTTGCTGTCAACGACATCGTCAGCCGCTTCCTGATTGGTCCACTGCCTGGTGTCACTTCATGCGGAGCCAATGGTAGTTTTCTTCGCGCGCGTGATGTTATGAGTGGGAGATGCAGCGTTGCCGCAACAAGTATACTTGGTCGGTGGTTTTTAGCACCGTCTGTATTGCTACCTACTATTCTTACTCTATGGACGACCTCCGTAGCCGAGTGGCTGGCACGCCGTCTTTGGGCGGCGCTAACTCTGAGGTCCCGTGTTCGATTCCCGGTCGGGTCAATATCGAAAACGAACTTTTCGATATTGTGTCGGGTCTGGGTGGTTGTGGTACCGTCGTTGTTTCTGATTCCCATTAAACGAGTGCTTTAGCTGCTTACCTTGGGATCAGAACAATGTATGTGATGTTGTCTCATATTTATTTATTTATATTTATATTTAAAACTTCTTGAAGAAGCAATGACCTGTATTGTTTATGTTTAGGATTACAACAGATACAACATTATAATAATTAAGTATAATTAATAATACATGGCAAACAGGTGTTATAGCTAGGGTCACAGCCTAACGCTTACGATAAGTTATTTATAGTAGCTACAGGCCAGTGAGAATATTAGCTTTATTTCAAACTTATAAGAACATAGTTCATACTTGTAATGAGTTTACAAGTTAAACTTAACTTTATAATCCAGCATTACGCATTACCTCTTTTTAGAAAACATTTTTCTATACAACTTCTTTCAATTTTGATTTAAAAACGTTAAACGAACTGCCCTCCTTCACTTCATTGGGTAAGTCGTTGTATAAATGTGATCCCTCAAACATTAAGCTTTTTTTAACCATGGTTTGTTCTAGATACTGACACTTTAACCTTGTTGTGTAAAAAGACCTTTTTGTAAATAAAATTTGAATGTTGAATATTTAATTATTCGTTAAGAGTTAACGAAGACTCGTTAACTTATCTGCAAGACATACTGGGCTTAATCCCCTCCTCCTCCTCCCCGTACGATAGTCATTCTTATTTATTTATTTATTATTTATTAATTACAAAAACACAAATATTGAAAAAATTCCCACGAGCAGGGTTTTTTCTTTTCAACATTTGTGTTTTTGTAATTTGTTTCGCAACAAAATTTGCGTTAAAACTATATAAACAAAACAAAAACATTTTATTTGTTTATTTCTTGTACATAGAGATACAACAACAACAATCAAAGCAAACGATAAAAACAAACACGATATGTTGCGGCTCCAAAAAGTTGTGTAATATACATTGTGCAATATCGCATTAAAATTAAAGGCGACGTGGCTGGATTCACGTAAGTATAATTAAAAACCCATTTAAAATTAACAGTCCAATTCCGTAGACTGGGCCCATCACTAAACAATGGGGTCCGTAGCAGCTAATGGTCCCGCCGGGATTAAGCCCTCTATTTGTAACACGCTGTTTAACACTAAAACATCAACACACGGCGAATTTAGACCATAAAGTATGAATCAGGGGATTTCTCTAGTAATAATTAGAAGAATAAGTTTATTTAACTTTACTGTTGCTATACAATTCATGCTGAAATATGTCGAAAACATTTTTTATTTAAAGGCGTAAGTAAAAATTTAAAAAGGCGAAGGCCTTTTTGAAACCTCCCGCACAAAATAAGGATTAAGCACCCAGAATAATAGAGCTTGGAATAATTCATTTGCTCAGACACGGATATCGGAACAGCTCGGTACAGTTTTTTTTTTTTTTTGAGAGAGATTGCTGGTTGCCTCTACGGCATTTTCAGCTTCACCGGGCTTTTTTGGGGGCGGCGAGGAACGTAAAGGGTCCCCCAAACCGTGTGAAACGAATCACCTTCGGAGGTTATCTAGAGGGAACGCGGGAACGCGCCTAACTCTATCACTATTGCTATCGCGCTCTATAGTTAATGGCGTCATCTTGTCATTTCGAAAGCGATATGAAAGCAATGTCGAAAGCTATAGCCTATAGCTTTCGATATTGCTTTTATATTGCTCTCATTTCGCTACATTAGTAACAACAAAGCAGCAACATCGCCGTTGAGCTGGGTCATAATTACCTGCCCCCCAACCGCCTAACTCTATCGCCATCGCTCTCGCTATCGCGCTCTATAGTTTATGGCATCATCTTGTCATTTCGAAAGCGATATGAAAGCAATATGAAAGCAATATCGAAAGCTATAGCCTATAGCTTTCGACTTTATGATATTAAAATGGAGATCTTGTTAGAAGCCATGAAAGATGTTATAACATAGTTTTGTTTTTGGTACATTGGTTGATAGTTAAAGTTAGCAGAGAATCCATTTTGTTTATTAAAAAAGCGTTTATGAACAATTCAAATAAAAATGTTCCTTTTTTTAGTTACCATTTACACGTTAAAATAAAATAAACAGGAGTCGTACAAAGGGCGGCCTTATCACTAAAAGCTACATCTTCCAGGCAACCTGGGACAGAAAGGTTATATAAGCTATTTAATAAAAAAATAACATTTAAAAAAACACAGGTAGTTACTTTAATATCAGGTAAAATTGTAAGAGGGTCAGAATGAAGCACCTCAGCGTCGATGTAGCCTTTTCCGCCACAATGACGCCGCCGGGTTAACTTTGTTTCTCTATTTCTACGAACACAGTCCAGTTTCATGTGTTTACGCCTCGTTCAGATAACTACATTTTTGTTATAAGCAATTTATTCTAAATCTTTACATGCAAAATATTAAACGCAAAAACTTTTGTGTCCCTACTTCGCTTGAATCACATTCTTTAGGCCGAGCATAAAATTTTATCACTCTGCCTCAGCGAAAGGTTAAGTTGCTTCCGAACTTTTATACAGCTTTGACTGAAATTAACTTCGCTTACAAGAGTTGCTATTAAAGTTTTGGGTACTAGAACAACAACCTTATGACTGGAACAACCACCTTTTAACCGCCCCTGTGGTCTAGTGGGTAAAACCAGCGGTTTAGACCCAGAGGTCCCGGGTTCGATTCCCAGCGGGGGGCACATGTTTGTGTACTTGTTTGGTTATTTGTCCGCCTGGCTAGCTACCACCATCTTATCTAAATATGTCGCCATAACATCAATGTTTGTAGCATTGTTGTGTTCCGGCAGCTACAGATAAGATAGCCAGCGCCTCACTAGTTGAGGATCCCGGGTGAAGTGCGCTTCCATCATTGGCCTTATCATCATTTAACATCAGGTGAGATCAAGGCACTGTGCTTACCCGTAAAATATAAAAAAAAAGTACAGATCATCTACCATCCTGCTCCATCCAGGAGCTTGATGGCGGAGTAGTTAACGGGCCCAGTTTGCGTTTGCTAAGGTTAAGACAATAAGTGCGATGGTTAAGGTTGATAGGCAACTTTTACAAAAGCCGATTATCGGATGAGTGACCAAAAATGTATCGTCTCGAAATCCTCCGTGCTTCGGAAGGCACGTAAAGCTGTTGATTTTAGCTGCTGTAGTTAACAACCACCGTACCGCACAGGGCCCGTGTGTGGTGTATGGCTCGTTCTCCTTTTTCATCCATAGGGAAGGCTGTTGCCCCAACAGTGGGGATATAAAATATGCAAGTAAGATAAGATACTACAGGATTTTTGAAATGTGTACGCGATTTAAATATGAGTAGTCCTGGCTAGCTTCTTAGACTGATATCGTGAACCCATTACCTTACACAAGCATGTTAGCGTTCTAGGTCTAGGTTAACAGGCTGTTAATTATTAAATTTTAAATAATAATAATAATAATAAAATATGAAAATAAATGTACAACTGCCAAGGAATCGCTCTAAAAACTGCATAAAAATACAAAAGAATAAAATTTTCATTAATTATTATTTCATTTTAATAAAATGCAAAATGTTTTCCATGTTTTAAATCCATAGAACGGGAGACCTTGCGCTGAAAAGAGCCGACAAGAAACTCAGCAAGGGCATTTTCTATTCAGACACGATAATTGGGTCGTTTTAATTAAACAGAATCAAGACACACAGATGGAGCTGAACATTGTCGTGCAAAATAATATTATTAATGGAACGACCATGGCAAACTACCAAAATTAAAACAAAACTTCACAGTAAAACAGCTACACAAAACAACTATGTGCCTCATATTGTTTTCTTAATTTCACGCGAATACTACACATTTAAATATAACCTCAAACTCGCTAGAGAAGAACTTTTCATCCCTAGGATGATACGCGAGGCTATTGAAATTAGGACACATCCTAATATCAATAGAGATGATGATTGGAACTCTATTAATCCCAGCCCCAACACCATACTGTCAGATCACAAGATACGATAATAACTTTCTGCATAAAACAGAACGCACACGATTAAAATAAAATAAAGGTATGAAGTTACTAACCTATTATGAGACGACCAACACCTCACTCACACTGCCTACCTATTTTATTTTCTGTTCTTTTTTTTCTGCCTGTTCTAATATTTTTTATTTTTTTTTTCGTTTATTGTTGTTGTATTATTGTATAATTAAGTGTGTAAGTTAATAAAAACTTTTCTATTCTATTCTATTCTATTCAGTCTCCATCTTTTTCTTTCTACATCCCCTCTTTCTGTGACAACGGATCCTGTAAATAAATTAATAGATCCTTGTTTAATCTAATTTGTATTCTGTAAGGTTAAGTAGTATTTGATCATATGCACCTACCTATTTATCTAATTTGAGCTTGTAAGCGCTTTGGGTGACTGTAAGCTTGTCAGACTTTTTTGAATAAATAAATAAAGGGGTCAAAGAGTGAGGATAAACTTTAATGTTTAATAAATATAAAATGGTTTTATTTTGTTTATATAATTTTAACGCAAATTTTATTGCGAAAAAAATTACTAAAACACAATGTTGAAAAAATTTCCACGAGCAGTATTTGAACCTGCACCCTTCTGACATACCGGGTCAGGTGCTCTTACGGCGGGCTGGTTAGAACCACGATAGCTCAATTGGAAGACCACCTGACCCGGTATGTCAGAAGGGTGCAGGTTCAAATCCTGCTCGTGGAAATTTTTTCAACATTGTGTTTTTGTAATTTTACAAATATGGTAAATACACGCGATCAGATCCTTAAAGATGGTTTAATTTCAATCTGTCATAAACATAACAAAACAAATTAACGAACGTCTGCCATTTACTAAAAGTAGAGACACACCTAATCCTCCAGTAGTCAAAGGTAGCCAACGTTTTTAGTTTCACATAATCTTCTTAGTGCGGACTGAGCAGTGAACAAATAAACCTACCTACATATATAGTGTTTATGATCCGATTTAGATTCATAGCCCTTTGACGGACTTTTAACGCTCGCTTTTAAGCCGCTTCAATGTTTGTTTATGTATGTCCATTCTTTGTTCATTCATTTCAGTGAGTTGGCTTATTCCAGCCGCAGACTTTACCATGAGTTTGCGCAAATCCAGGGCTTTTGCAGTAACGTTTACGGTACAAAATAGAAAAGATCCAGAAGGTGAGCTTAATAACGGGAACGGGATAAACGGAATCTCGTAACAGCTGCGCCCGGAGTGTTCCGAGCTGTTCCGAGATCCGTGTCCATGTGTGCGTGGCCCGAGCACGTTTGTGGGAAACATACCTTCTGCAGACTCTGCAGTCTTCTAATTTTGTGTTTATGAAAAGAATTTGGTCGTTCCTGCGATAAGTCCGTCTTAACAGACGAACAGAAGCGTTCTGTTATACTATACTTCTACCACAGCGTAAAGACTTACAGTGGGACAACGTCTTTGAAGTCTCGGGAAATGCCGCTTTTATTTAGACATTTGACATTTCCAAAGGACTGTCACTTTTTTAGTGTGTGTACCCATTAATATGATTTCAAATTTTAGCACATTGTGAACAGACTGATTTTTTTAGTGACTTCTTTCCGTCCTTCAAAATGCAAACTGCAAATATGAGTGATGTTCATATTTTTTTCTAATTCAATCAAACATCCCGCATCAAAATCTTAAACCGTTTGGGAACGAAGTTATCAATCCCGCGGATCTGCGGGATTGGCGGTACTGTATTATACCTATAACTTTTTTAGTATTTCATTTACAAAAACAGTGTTTACTTGTTATATTTTTGGATCAGTCATTTTATCAAAACCTGGATCATACCCGACGAAATGTTCTCGCTTAATTTTAATGAATAGGGTTGTCGACTGACCGAACGCGTCACTTTTAATTGGTCATCTCAATGAATGGTCTCGTTGTAATTGTATGGTAGCGGGAAATATGACCTCTAGCGTTTGAGCGCCATCAAATAGAGTATTTATGGGTAGTTGTTTTTTTATTACACAAATGAAACAAGAATTTTATATTACTTATTTAACGTATCGTCTCTCGTTTATCGTCTTTTTACTCTTTAAGCGCTTGATGGTGTTATTGGTGTAGTGCATAGTGTTTTTTATTCCGTATTAAAAATTTTTAAAAAAATTACATGCCAGTCCTATGACTTTAAAAAAAAATTAGGTAAATAGCCTATGGCTGTCCCACTGCTGGGCAAAGGCCTCCATCATTAAAATCAAGTCATCACTACAAATGATGGGTAGTGGTATAATCAACACGCTTGATCACAAGCCCGGGCTATGTATGAATTGAAAAATACCAAACACACTATGACCGACCTGCGAATTGAACCCGAGACCTCCGGGTCGAGCACTTTGCCACTCGGTCGCTCGGTCGGTCGGTTTTAAATGTTACATAAAAATATAGATAAATAAATAAATAAACTCATTTTTACGCAACAATTGAACTCAAACGACTAGCTTCCTAGCTAGTTCTTTTTGGACAACCTCTGGTTTCTGTCGAACACTGTGCCACTATACGATATGTAACAACCGCCTCTGTGGTCTAGTGGTTAAGACCACCGGTTTAGACCCAGAGCTCCCGGGCTCGATTTCCAGTAGGAGGTACATCTATGTGTGCTCGGTTTGGTTGGTGGAAGGACTTGTTTGTCCGCCTGGCCACAGATTAAGCTAGCTAGTAGCTACCACCATCTTATCTAAATATGTCTCCATAACATCAATGTTTGTAGCATTGTTGTGTTCCGGCAACTAGAGATAAGATAGTCAGTATCTCAATAGTTGAGTGCGCTTCCATCAATGGTCTTATCATCACTTAACATTAGGTGAGATCAAGGCACTGTGCTTACCCGTAAAATATTTTAAAAAAGAAGTAAATTTAAATACGTTTTCATTTAAATAAAAAAAAACCATGACCAAAATTAGAACCAATGCCTTCTCCCAAAATTGGTATCGCCCAAACCGGTCACTTTTTAATTGCCGTACATTTAATCACACTTCGCGTACATACACCCCTGCCCGTGCGCCCTCGCTAACGCATTCGTCAGCGCACATCCGTGTTTTTCGACACGTTAAAACTTTGTGGGGTAATTTATGACCTTTGCTGGCAACCACGCACGCTTTTAAATACGTTTGTAGCCGGCGGCGTGTTTTTAAAAACAGAACCTGGTCGCGCGCGAGTTGCGTTTGATCAATAATGTAAGTACTATAGTTTGTTCATTACAACTTGATACCTGTGACAGGAGTCATCAAATCGAAGACGTGACTTTGTATAAGCGTATGTATTTATTTGATTTTTTTTTATTTTTTTTTTGAGAGAGATTGCTGATTGCCTCTGCGGCATTTTCAGCTTCACCGGGCTTTTTTGGGGGCGGCGAGGAACGTAAAGGGTCCCTTAAGCCGTGTGAAACGAATCACCTTCAGAGGTTATCTAGAGGGAACGGCATCGCGCACTAGTACGCGTCCCCGTGCCCTACTAGATTCTCCGAAGGGTTCGGATCGGATCGGGGAGCGGAGCAACCCGAGGGCGCCTCTAAAGGCACGGACCTCGGCTCGGGTTGACCGGGCCGTGGAGGAGGAGAGAACCGCCCAGGTACATGTCTGTACCTGGTGTAGAGCGAGTGTGAACCGGTTCTTCGTACCCTTGTTCTACGAGTACGGTGTCTTGGGCCTAAACTGGTGTGCATGTTTAGTGTATTCTGTAAATGTGTGCTGTCATTTAGAGGATCGGGCGGGGTATTTATTTGACTACTGCAAAATATCTTTTATAATCCATCAGTTAGTATAGTATAGTTTGTATACTACAAATATTTTGCAACCTTAATTTTTAAGATTTAAGGTTCATAGTAAGCTGAAGTTGTTGATGTTATCCAATGTTTTCTTAGATTTTTATATTTTTAGATATGAGCAAACAGGACAACTTTCGAGATGCGTTTTAGTTCCGGATCATTTATCTATTCATAGTTGATCGAAGCGTTCATGCGTGGAATTCTATTAGAATGCCTCGGAGAATCTAGTACCCCCATAGATTCTTCGAGGCGTTCGAATTGGATGATACGGGATTATCCGGCGTGCTGTAAAGGCCATAGGCGGTCAAGAGCATTACCCACGAAGCAAGCATTACCTTTCCCAAACGAAGAAAACAAAAAAAGGGATTATATACACTCCATCAACCGTCGAAGTACTCTTAAGACTTCCGATAGTTATGGTTCTGTTGTTTTCAGACCAATCATCATCATCATCATCATCATCATCATCATCATCATCATCATCATTATCATCATCATCATCATCACCTCGGCCAAAAGGTGTCCACTGCTAGACAAAGGCCTTCCCCAAAGATATGCACAACGACCGGTTTTGTGACAAACTCAGACCAATAATCAGACCAAAATACATAAATCAAAATATTTAGTAAGTAATAAACATTTAAAAAACACTTGTTTAACTGAATTTATGCTATTTGAATTCCTCTATGTATTCATACTGTTGTATTAAACTCCTTTAAACTTAGAGCGTGTCGCTAGTAACTCGCTCTAGTTGAATATACGAATATTCAATATTCGTTTTGAAGCATTGCGCGCATTGAAGCTGCAGTTAAACAAAGAGGATTTAAACCTTGAACCAACATAAAAAACGTCACGTCGTCATAAAGTTTATGAAATTTTGGCGCCAACAACGGATTTAAAAGTGAACAACAAATCGTAGTGTTTCGTTTAACATTTTTATGACTGCAAGCTTCGAACTGGCAGGAGTTTAAAAAATGGAACCTTGCAGATTACGTTTTCACACGTCTCTTTGTGGGTAAAACCTATTCAAAGTTTCAAATAGTATATTTATTTATTTATACGCTTCATTATTTTTTGTTTTTAGTTTTTTACTAACGAACTTTTATTATGCCCAATCAATAGTTAGCAAAGTAGAAGGTTGTTGTGGAAATAGGCACCCTCAACCGTTATATCCCTTTGCTGGGAGAGACGTTCTTACATGTACAATAAATAGCACATGGTAAGACTGGGTGGAGCGAATATCTCCGCAAGGTGGCTGGCAAGAGCTTCTGGGCAAAGATCTCCCCCAAACCTCTTAACACGTCTTGTTCTTTGGCGGTCTCCTACCAATCTCTTTTGAAGTAGTCGAGATCGTCCTGCCAACGCTTCCTCGGTTTTCTTCGTTCTTTCTCGCTTTCTTTAGTTTTGTACTTAAAATATTTACTTATAAAATTTTAATTTTTTATTTTAAAGTGCTAATTGCTGCACTGAAGCTAAATTCAATATTTTATAAAAAAAGTAAAATTTTACTTTAGCGTTGTGTTATCAAATTTGTGGTATTTCATCTGCAAAGTTGAATCTGCATGGTCATCGGTTGCAACGACCGTTGGATAGATGGCACTGTGCCGCTATTAGCACTAAAAAATTAAAAAGCAGTGACAAAATTCAGCGCTTACGTCAGCCTTCCCGGTAGCATAGCGGTCAGTGCAGCCGCCCGAATTGCGGAAGACCCAGGTTCGATTCCTGGCTGGGTCGGGTGGGCGTTTAATTTTTTCACTGTATTTTATAAAATATTTATATTTATTTATTTGGTACACCGACAAAAAGAACAATAATATCTATAATACTAAACGCTTGCGCTGGACATGCTGAAAGGACTACCTTAAAGTATTCGAGCTAGATTTTTTTTTTTATATTTACGGGTAAGCACAGTGCCTTGATCTCACCTGATGTTAAGTGATGATAAGGCCAATGATGGAAGCGCACTTCACCCGGGATCCTCAACTAGTGAGGTACTGGCTATCTTATCTCTAGCTGCCGGAACACAACAATGCTACAAACATTGATGTTATGGCGACATATTTAGATAAGATGGTGGTAGCTAGCCAGGCGGGCAAACAAGCTCTACCACCAACCAAACCGAGTACACAAACATGTACCTCCCGCTGGGAATCGAACCCGGGACCACTGGGTCTAAACCCGTGGTCTTAGCCACTAGACCACAGAGGTGGTTAAAGTTAATGATTCAAAGGTTAATTGCCAAATCACTTTAGGCTTCTATTCACACCGCCTGCTTCCCGATCCGATCCGAACCCCACAGAGAATCGAGTAGGGAACGGGGACGTACACGCACAGTGCGTGATGCCATTCCCCCTAGAAAATCTCTGACGGTGTTCCGTTTCACACGGCTTAAGGAACCCTTTAAGTTTCTCGCCGCCCCCAAAAAAGTCTGGTGGCGCTAAAAGTGCCAATTGAAGCAATCGGCAAAATCTCAAAAAAATACCAAAGAACTTACTAGGTATCTATATCTAAAAGTATATTTGAAAATAGTTTATACTCGTTTTTTTTCCACAGTTGTTTCACATCTGTTTTTGAGATAGGTACTCCAGATATGCTAATTACAACTCTAACTGCCGGAACACAATTGCAGCACTGCAGCGAGAATCTAATTCGCATTTACTTCTATACTTGTAAAGTAATTTAATCAGTATGTGTGCAGCTGCAACAACGGTATTGTACAAAATGAGTGAAATTAGATAAAAATTTAATTGAAATAATATGTAGTGTTAATTCTGCTAAACCAGTTGTTCATCAAACTTGGATGCAGTACGCAAGCACCGCCCTCCCGCCAGCAAAAATATGCACATGCAGAAGAATCGAGAAAAAACGAGACACATGTTTCGCCCCTCCACGGGGCATCCTCAGGAGCTGTTGACTGGTCGAGAGCTGCGCACCGACTGAGAAATTAGATAATTGTAATAATTATATTTTTTTTTTTTCAATAGTACTAATTCCTAAATAAAACATGGTTTATTTATAATCCACCAAGACTAACACAATGAATTTATATTTTCAGGTACTGCTGTAAATCGCTGCTATAAACCTGAACATCAATTTTGGTAAGATCATTATTTTTTAAAGTTTCAAAACAAAGTCATCGTGGAATACTTGTTTTAAGAAACGTTTTTATCCTATTTAATGTAAATCTTTAAAAATATGCAATATTTTTTTTATATCTAGTATCCCCGCTGGGAATCGAACCCGGACCTCTTGTTCTAAACCGGTGGTCATACTTAACCACTCTCAACCAAATCTTTCTTGACAATTATATCTTTGTTATTTTTTAAATTTTAAGATTTTTTATCATTGCGATAAAAACTGAGCTGCCATCAGCATTCCATGAGAACCAAAATTAAAAATTGTGAATAAAGACGCCCATTGGTTGGTCCCAGACACTTATAAAAAAAATTTGGCTCGTATATTTAGCAAGCTTTGTCACCTTACCACAAAGACATAATAAAATGTCTGTAAAATTAATTTTGAAAGTAGGTATAAATTACTCCCCGCATATTGTCACTGAAAATTGTGAGGCTTTTGAGGAATATTCAAAATTACAGCTCCGTCGCGTCGTTAGCCTATTGTACTTCATGGGAGAACTTGCATTAAAAAAGGTTTGAAAAAATGTTAATTAATAACTAAGATTTATTATGGAGCAGCTTTTTAAGAGTGACAGATAATTTTGTCTGGCTTCACATAACATCATCACCAGCTCATCACGAGCCTTGCCTATGGATGGGATAGGGAGAACGAACGGTGGTGCGGGTTAGTGGTTGTTAACGATTGCTAATTCAGCCGGGACCAACGGTTTTATGTGCCTTCTGAAGCACGGAGGAGCTCGAGATCATAAATTTTTGGTCACCCATCCGATGACCGGCCTTTGTGAAAGTTACTTTACTTTAGCAATCGCAGACCGGACGCGTTAATCACTGCCTCATCTAGTCTGGCTTTACTCAATTTTAAATTAAGCAGATAGAGACTTTCATTAATAATAAGAAAATTGATTTATGTATGTATTTGAAACATGTGCTTTGCATTGCAGAATTGCCCCAGCTTGCAAACAAGATAAACTGTCTCTTTTTTCCAATCAGGGTAACTAGTGCGAGTTTTATTTGGCATTTAGCAAAATGAACACTCCCCGTTTGTCACTGTTTGCCATACTACGGTGAATAAAACAAGAATAGGCACTCAGTTAGCACGGCTTTCAAAAACTATGACATATCATTGAATTGCTCTTTTAGGGATCTACTTGCGTTAATTTTACAATTTGGTCTGACGTTTCAAACCCTTTGCATGGTCCGTGGTCACAGGGAAACTGAGGTGTTGGTCGCCTCATAACTAATTAGCAACTAACATACACCCTTTTTATTTTAATCGGGTACGTTCCGTTTTACGCAGAAAGAGCTTATCGTTACTTTTGGTCTGGCAGTAATGGTCTTGAGGCTGGGATTTAATAACTTGTTAACTTGTATGGTGGTACTACAAGTCAGTTTTTATGTGTGCTTGTTATTTATGCTTGTTATGAAAAAAAACAGTATTTCAAAAATAACAACATCTCCAGTGCTTTACAAATGGGTAATATAAAAAATACATATCATAACCATTACCCATGAATCATTCAAAAACAAATAAATAACAATTTATTCTTGTGGTAAAATGCTTACGCGGCAATATAAAAAATAAGCGTGTTACGTATAACCAAACACATTAACTTAGTGCCAGTTGCCATCGCTGAAATGATGATAAATGTTGCCAGTCGTGAAAATTACCCACCTACGGGGAAAATGCACTTTCAAGATGGCCGCCTCATGGAGATTTATGAGTGGCGTACACGCCAGAATATTTACCGCTGTGCTGGTTGACGGCACTTACCTTTAAATTTAAAGGATTTAAAAGGTTCATAAAATTTTCAATATTTAAAGAAATAGTATTCTATATTACGTAGGTAACTATATATTTATAACACAGCCATTTTATACAAGTAGATATATATCCTGTCAAACATTGTGTTTTCTTTTATAGCAGGTGGCATTTTAATATTGTTGGATATAACTTTATTTGATGGATTTACTTTATTATATTATGATTAAAAAACCTTTAACTAAACACGCCGTTCCAATAAAACTTTTTCTGTTTCATGAAACTGCAAATTGGATTATATTTTGGAACGATTTCTATCTGTTAGGGTGACTGAATAAACAAATTACCCTATGTTTTCGGACTCACCAATACCGACCGATTGGAATTGGTAACCTGTATATTACCATTCCCGTCCGCAATATCTATTAAGGCTTCGCATATTTGCCATCTGCTTACATCGAATATTTCGATAATTAATTAATGTGGCAACACAATTCCGAACATCGCATCGCGTCGAATTAAAATTTGACGTACGCAGCGTAATTAGCAAATTGACGGAGTAAGCTTTTGCGTCATGTCGAAAATTAGACCTCAGTTAAATAGACTGCTGACCAATGAAATGGTTAACGCAATTGAGTGATTGACATTTTGTTCAGTCGTTCGGTACAATTGCTAGTATTGTTCCATCATTTCAAATATAAATAATTTGTTGTGTTCCCTGATTTGATATAGGTTAGTGATCAAGAAATGCTTTTGAAACAATGTGAATCACGTCTGGGAGAAATAATCATTATTAAGAGGGAGGATGATTAATAATTTGATTCGCAAATGATGAAAAACTCAATAGTTAGTTTTTTTATTTGAAAAGGGGGCGTTAAGAAAATGGTAGTAATTAAAATAATAAGAAAAGCAAAGTAGGTAGGCACATTTATCATAAAAAATAAGTAAATTAAGTTAAACAGCAAGCAGAACAAGCAAGACTAAAGGCAGTTGACAGATTAAAAAAGAGTAATATAAAAAGTAATAACTATTTACTCCGTAACAAAGCCTTTTAACTTAAAATATGATTAGATACTTCTTGATAGATTAATTTATTAGTTAACATGGTACAGACTAAATACTATTGTGATGGTTTTGTACGACACAAATTTAAAACTGTTATGTAAAAATAATATTAAGGGACCAAGTGAGTAATCGGACGTTTATGAACATACTAATTTCCTCAGAACGATAACACTAGCATTTACGGGTATGAGTTAATTTTTAACATATTAAAACCTATAATGCTGCACCGTCTACTTACGGACATACGTCAAGCGTCCCTAAAGCATATTAAGAGCACTATATAGATAACAAAAACACAATGTTGAAAAAATTTCCACGAGCAGGATTTGAACCTGCACCCTTCTGACATACCGGGTCAGGTGCTCTTCCAATTGAGCTATCGTGGTTCTAACCAGCCCGCCGAAATTATTCAACACTATTTACTTTTTTACTTTGAAAGCCAAAGGCGCAAAGGCAACAAAATTTGCGTTAAAATTATATAAACAAAACAAAAACATTTTACTATATAGATTGTTTAATTAAAAAAATATATATATATATATAAGTTATTAAATCAAAATCAGAGACTTCTTGGCGGGAAAGTGAAGAGTCAAGTTTTGCGGTTTTGTTTTATTTTCTGAAATTTGTATTATACCGAATATTAATGTGACATAATGGTGGATTATTAACCGTTAAGTGTCCGTAAGTGCGCATGAGTGTTGGCAAATGTAACAAAACAGTGCAACTTAACTTCTTAAATTCTCTCAAGAAGTCCGCCCGAGGAATTAGTAAAGCCCCACATCTTTATTGAGATACTCGAGGGGTTGGGGGTATATCATTTCTCACTTCTCATTTCTATTATCATTTATCATCATCATACTGGAAGGAAATATTGTATATAAGTATTACTTGTAAGAAAAATTACTTTGACACTGGCTAAATGTGCTAATCGCACGAAGCCATAATAAAGGAAAACAAATCAAAATCAAAATATTTTATTTAATTATTAACAATGTTTGATAAACATGCAATCATGTACACTGTTCACTTCCACACCGGACATAATTGCATGTACTATGTCATCACTGCACCATCTTTTGTAAATCCAACGGCTTTACGTGCCTTCAGAAGCACGGAGGCGATCGAGATAATTTTTTCGTCACCAATCCAATGAGCAGCCTATGTGAAAGTTGCTTAACCTCAGCAATCGCAGACCAGGCGCGTTAACCACTTCGCCATCGACCTTCTCCAAAAATAACTTTAATAAAAAAATTAAAAATATACACTCGAATTTGCAGTTTCCTGCCAATCGGCTGCTCGTATTAAGCTCGCTGAGATCAACAACACCATCCACCACGTAGCTTCAGCGTGGAAAAAGTTTGTTAAAACAAAACAAGTATACAGTCAACATACGCTAAAACATCAAACGACGATTTTATCCGCCTTAGGCGCGCTCAGTACCCTTTTCGATGGCTCAAGATTTCTTCCCGGTTTTCCTTAGATACGTTAAGCTGTTGGTCCCGGCTTCCATCAGAGGCTTACAATCGTAAAAACCTAACATTCTTGGAATCATGTTTTTACATGATATTGACAACAGGCCTTGCGGTAGAGTTTTACATGAGAAAAACACAATAAAATCATTTTTGTAATTTCCCAAGGTTGCCTGGAAGTAATCGCTTGTGAGCAATAAAGCCTCCTTTTTTGTACTCTGGCTCTGTGTCAATTGATTAGTATCCGTTTTTTGTTCGAAACATTTTTTTTTATCTTATTTTGTGAACTTGGGATATAACCCCATTTACTAGTCAACGCGTTTTTTATCTAAAGTTCTTTATTGACAGGGATTTCCTCATCTTTACTTTCTACCTCTTTAGCGATGTATTTTTTATGTATTTCGTTTTAATGTATCGGGGCTTCTTTTCCTTTTGATATTTTCCCTTTTCTTTTCAAGTAAGATACCCGTTAAGATAAAAAATACCCTGATACCCGTTGGAAGAGTAGATAATAGGTACGTTTGTGGTCCGAAATAACGAATTTCAATGTTTCTCAGAAGCGTTTCCTTTACCTTTTATGAAAAACAACATTTGCTGTTTAAATTACAAGAAGAAATGGAAAAATGCAAAATTGAAATTCATAATATCAGTGAAGTTAATGTCCAGAGTACTTTATACCAAAATAATTTTAAAGATAACACTAATTAAATAGGATTATATTAAATTTAAATATATACTACTCAAATCAAAATAAGGGCCACGAGGTATTTTTTCATTTTGGTGTAAATTATTAAACATTTACATATTGAAAGTAGTAAAATATTGAGTATACAAACTCTTTGATACCTAAATTTTTTAATATTGTAGTATTCATCTAATGCTGGCAACAATTTTAAATAAAATTTGATTTAAAATTATTTTTGAAAATTTTGATTCCATTTTCTTTGACGTTTTGCTTTCCTTAGCTTCTTGGTTTATTAGAAATTATCAGAGTTCATTGATATCTCGAGTCAGAAACATCTTTTGCAATATGCCACAAGCACGCAGGCGTCATATGGACTCGCTGACAGCAACCAGAGCCGTTACAATGATTGAAGAAGGTCATTCGCAGCGATCTGTGGGTTTGCAATTGGGATTTTCTCGAAGAGCTATTCAAAATCTATGGAATCGTTTCCAAGAGACCGGCAGTGTTAGAAGAAGACCTGGTTCGGGCAGAGTTCGCATTACAACAGCTCAAGAGGATCGTTACATTCGATTAAGTGCGCGCCGAGATCGCACAACGACGGCCCGCAAGCTGCAAAATCGTTTACGGCTCACAACGGGTACTCGTGTCAGTGACCAAACTATTCGTAATCGATTGCATGAAGACCAGCAGGCATCAAGAAGGCGAGTTGTCCGTATTCCATTAACCAGAAATCATCGTGCAAATCGTTTAAGATTTTCCCGTCAACATTTGGACTGGGACATAAACCAATGGGGCATGGTGCTCTTCACAGACGAATGCAAAGTTAAATTTTTTAACGACGATCGGCGTATTAGAGTATGGAGAAGACGCGGCGAGAGATTTTCAGAAGCCTGCTTCCATGAAGTCGATCGTTTTGGTGGTCCAAATGTAATGATTTGGGGAAGGATAAGCTTACACGGCAAAACTGAGCTCGCTATTTTAAATGAGGGTACTGTTACTGCTCAGCGGTATATTGAGGAAGTCGTCAGACCACATGTGATCCCATTTGCCCAGCGAGCGGGTCCTGGATTCATGTTGATGCAAGACAATGCTCGTGCCCACACGGCTCAAGCGACTCGGTTTGTACTGGAAGCGTCTCAAATTCAAGTCTTGCCGTGGCCGGCGAACAGTCCGGACTTAAATCCAATAGAGCACATGTGGGATCAGTTGAAACGAAGAGTTAGAGACGGTGATCAGGAAATCCACAACCAACAGCAACTCATCAACGCTGTTAAAAGGGCCTGGAAAGAGATTCCAATGGAAAATGTCAGGCATTTGATTGAGAGCATGCACTCCAGGCTTCAGGAGTGCGTAACGAAACGAGGGGGGCATACCCGTTACTAAAAGATGAGCATGGAGTATTTTCTTTTGTTTTCAGTAACTTTACATTGTTTTTATTTTTAACCTTAAATGTGTTTTTTCTTTCAAAAGCAAATAAACTTTTTAATCATTATTATTGGAATAAATTTATTGGTCTACACGGTAAAAACAACATTAGTTTTCGTTATGGAGACAAAAAAATTAATATTGGTTTTATTATTTTCATGGTACAGACAAAATACCTCGTGGCCCTTATTTTGTTTTGAGTAGTATATAATCCCGAAATGGAAACTACCAGGGTAATCCGAGCACTATCGCATTTCGCAACAAACAGTCCACTTTAAAATTTAAATAAATTCACCCGAGGTATACCAGGGCCGCATAAAACGGAAAGAATATAGATTAACTACGCCACGGTTGGGTATTTAGCGGGACTCTCTCCACCCGAAATTTATTCTCTGGCGATGCTAATGAGCTCTTGTTCATGCTGATCCCCTGGTACACCTGGTTAATTGTCGTACCGAGTTTTAATACACCACTGCGAGTTTTAATTTATTTCTGCTACTTTACTAATTTGAAAACCATTTCAATCATCCCGAGGGGCGAATTCATTTTTAAAGATGTGAATGGAATGAATAATGTACTTTCTTGCTTTTGATGTGAAAACGTTTCTATAGCTTTGTAAGTATTGATGTCCGGAATTCAAATTATGAAGATTTATTTATTTGTAAATATTTGAAATACATTAAAATAAAAATATGTTACTTAGTCCTATATTGCTCTTGCATCGGTTTTGACAATGTCTGAAATAGACGGCAAAGTATAACTTTTTAAGACGTCATGGTCATTTGCATTAGAGAAATATTAACGGTATTCTTATCAGGTTTTTTATATTTTATATCCGAGATTTGTGATCGCGGATGAACGCAAAAAAAGTTACGCCACTAACTACCTGGTTCAACTAACTATTAATCTAAACCATCCATCCCACTCATAATCAAAATCGGTCTATCCGTTTAGGAGTTCAGTGGCATACACACGTACGGAAGAATTGTATTATATGATTATTTACATATAATTTTACGCAAATATTGCTGCGAACAAATTACAATTTGAAAAAAGACGAGCGGGATTCGAACCGGCACCCCATGATATGCCGGATCACGTGCACTGCCAACTATGCTAGCGTGGCTCGCCACGATAGCATAGTTTCAATTTATATAGGGTTATTTGTGGCACCAGGTTAGACACAGTTCTTGTCGCCAAGAAAAAACATGGATTTTCATTGAAATTTTGGATGACAAGGGATGACAGCTAGGAAGCAGGCGGTCTCTATTCAATTGTTGCTAAAGACTAAAATCAGATCCTGACCCCTACTTTTGATAATTTAACGAAAATAATGTCGATCACTGGTTCCTGTCGAACATTGCTGCCACTAGGTACCCTACGTTTGTAAACACTGTAAGGGCGTGTTGCCTGCGCCAAAAAATAACAATACAAACTAACACATGTTATCAAAATAATATGTTAACAAAACATTGCAGTCGCGACTTTTAAACACAATACATTGAAGGTAAGTAAAACAGAAATATACACAGGAAATCAGGTAATACGAAATGCATAACCTCAATGTTCGCAAGCAACGATGAAATGAAATTACCCCTTCCCCCGCAGCCGAACACGGGAATGTTTTCCGTCCGCCTCGGATAACACGTTTGCTTGTTTGAGCTAACATAAGAGTTAGGCCACGCCCACATTTTTTTAGATGTTTGATGTTAGGTGTTAGAAAACAGTGTCGCGGGAGACACAGCTTCACTCTGTACAGTGTTTTGGCTTGGCACGATACAGATACTGGGGTCACTTTCGCCATCATACTCCAATACAACCTCAACGGTAACCAAGGCTACCCCACAAAATAAAGGGGATCCAGAAGGTAAGCTCAATACATACCATGCTCGAGCAACCCACGCATAGAACTCTTGGACGGACACGGATCTCGAAACAGCTTGGTTGAAAAAGTCCGAACGCTGCTATTGTGAGTTTCCGTGCCCGTGAGAGGTTGCTATGTGTGCGCTGCTCGAGCGCATTTGTATGTCGCTTGCCCTCTGCAGTCTCCTTTTTTTGTGGTTACACGTATAGAAAACGAGCTGAATACACAAAGGCCAGAAGAAGGGTATAAATAAGCCAGACCCCAGGCCACACAACTGCAAGCGACATCTGCCGTCGATCTTAACAAAATTGCTTGCCAACTCACTGGCTGTGTAAATAGGAAATGTGTTTGCCTTTTTATCCGTTGATATGCGAAAACGTAAACGGTTTTAATGTAATAAAGAGCTGGTTTATAACATTTCCTAACGTTAATAACTAACAAATAGATTTTTGTTTGCCATTTCATTACGAACAAGTTATATAAAGCCGAATTTACTATATCCTAACCTCCTTACAAATAAACAGAGAATAAGCTCCAAATAGTTATTCTGTGTTTTGTTCTTGTCATGTAAACTTCATTTAAGATTAGAGTAAAAGCTTAGAGTATTAAAGAGTGAAAGGGACAAAACACGGACGAATAACTGTTCGGACCTTCATCTCATCAGCCAAAAAGACGTCCACTGCTGGACAAAGGCCTCCCTCAAGGATAACATAATTTTGATGGGAATTTGCCATAATCGCCACGCTTGGCAAGCGGGTTGGCGATCGCATTAAGGTAAGAATAATCACAGAGAGACGCTGCTGCCCATCCTCTGGAATGGTCCCATAGTCGCCTTTTACGACACCCACGGGAAGAGATGGGGTGGTGCAATTAATTATCCCCGGCACCACACGGGGACCTTATTTCGAGATTCGGACCTTAGTCTTTGTTTATTTGTAAGGCACTAACAATTTAAGTATTTTATCTAACATTACGTTTAGTGCCTACATGTTTTGATATTATATTTATAGTTTTGTCTTTATTTGCCTTGATTTTTTCTAAGTAACCTTTTTTAATAGGGTTGCAATGATTACCATGCGTACGGTGTTTTAATGATGTTAATTTAAGATTGTAAACTCATTTAGCAATCTTTCAAAAAACCAAATTAATTATTTTAGTTAGGTATATAATTATTTTAAAATGAATGAACGACATACTTACTACCTACTGACATTATACCTACGTACAAATATTTCATTTGAATAAAATAAATATGTACCAATAAACACTTTAATATATACAAATATGCCTTTTTTAAATTCCTTACGGTTTGGCTTGGCTTTCATCTCACCTGATGTCCTAATGTTTGGTAAGGCCGAAGATGGAAGCGCACTTCACCCGGAATCCTCAGCTAATGAGACACTGACTATCTTATCTCTAGCTGCCGGAACACAACAATGCTACAAAAGGTTACAACATTCAAAAACCAATTCTAAAAGCTATCAAACCTTTTTAAAACAGTATATCCAAAAAAATTTTTATTTCAAATTTCGCGTCACACATCGACGCACCGCCCGCCGCCCGGCCGGCCCCACCGCGCCAATCCAAAATGGCTTCACTCCGTATAAAGGCGATTAATCATTAAATCAAGCCGCGCCGACAGTTCCGATGAAAACAATTTAATCGAACGCGCTCGCTGTATTTGCTCGGAGATTTTTTTAATCGATTTGCTGCATGATTGTTTTGAACGCTTTATGTTCAGAGTAAATAAGAAAATAAAAAGCATATAAAGAAAATAAAAATAGCATATTTTTTTACACTGTACGGTCTCTGTCTCAGAAAAATATCTACCTAATAACTTCAATAAATGTTTGCAGCATTGTTGTGCTCCGGCAGCTAGAGATAAGATTTCTTTATTTGTAAATGTATATTATATTTTAATGTAAGTTAAATGAAGGTATTTTTCTGAGTATTAGAGCCACGCTGCGTTGCAGCACGAAATGGGCCGGCTCGCCCGGCGGAATACCAACCTCTCACAGAATATCGGCGTGAAACAATGGCACTCGTTGCTGTTGTGTTTCGTCCGGTGAGTGAAAGTACCGGAGGCCCGTCTCTCACCCCTCCCCCCTCCCAATTCCTACTCCCTCCTCAAGATCCAACTTCCTCAAAGCCGGCAACGCATCTGCGATTACTTTGGTTTTGCGGGTGTCCATGGGCGGCGGTGATTACTTTCCATCAGGTGACCCGCCCCCTCGTTTGCCTCCTTTTAATATAAAAAAAAAGAAAAAAAAAGATATGTAGCGTGTTTTGTTTAGTGTTAGTTAAGCCAACTTTTTCCCAATAGGTGGATAAATCTGTGGGCTACGATATTACTGTATATTGCACATGTTAAATATCTATCTCCCTCTTGGGTTCCTAAACCAAAGGTTGTCTGGAAGAGATCGCTTAAAGCGATAAGACCGCCTTTGCCCATACTAGCTTTCAGATTTTATGTATGTACCTGTTTTTGGTTTTAATTTGTGTGAGCAATAAAGTATTTATCTATCTATCTATGTAAATAGTTCGGTAAGCTTTAGTTTTTATATTGTAACCGTTCTTTGTCCCTAATAATATAAAATAAATAATAAAAATAAAATAAAATAAAATAGATAGCCAGTGCCAGTGTAGTTGAGGGTGATGTGCGCTTCTACCATTGGCCTTTATCATCACTTAACATAAGGTGAGATGAAGGCACTATGTGCTTACCCGTAAGATATTAAAAAAAACAGTTATCCTTCTGGGTGACTGCGACTCTCTGTCTAGGAAAAGAATGGAACTCCTGGGGTCGGCCTATCCGAAACCGGAGGACTTCAGGCTCATCGCTCTTAAAGACGTTGCCAAACTTATGGCCTCTATCTTTACAGAGGAGGAAGAGTGAAAGGATGGGGTTGCACAAAAGATCCCGATGGGTCGAGGTGTTACTGCAAGAGGGAAACCTCGGCAGGCCCCACTAAGATAAGATAAGATAAGATCCTTCTGGGTGTCTAGTGCGAGTTTCATTCGACATTCGATCACGATAACGAAAACGAGAATTTGTATGGCAAAATTTTAACTCTTCTCTTATGTCACCAGAAGGCGGTGCTTCAATGCACATACTAATTTTCGTGTTCGTAAACGTAATCGAATGAATGAATGAATACGAATAGTAAACAAAAGTCACATTAGGCACCCTGTGGTCTATACTATAATTGAAATAAAGTCATCCTTAACTATTAACCGCCTCTGTGGCCTAGTGGCTAAGACCACCGGTTTAGACCTAGAGGTCCCGGGTTCGATTCCCGGCGGGGAGCGCGGGGAACCAGCGGGGAGTACATGTTTGTGTACTCGGTTTGGTTGGTGGTAGGGCTTGTTTGTCCGCCTGGCTAGCTACCACCATCTTATCTAAATATGTCACCATAACATCAATGTTTGTAGCATTGTTGTGTTCCGGCAGCTAGGGATAAGATAGCCAGTACCTCACTAGTTGAGGATCCCGGGTGAAGTGCGCTTCCATCATTGGCCTTATCGTCACTTAACATCAGGTGAGATCAAGGCACTGTGCTTACCCGTAAATATAAAAAAAATAACTTAAATTCCAAAAGTTTTTAACTAGGTACCTGTGTTGCTCAGATGAATATGTGGTTGGCAGTATAACTGCACAACATGTCAAATAGATTTCAACTCAATAGTTCTGAGCTAGAATTATGTACTAATAAATTGAGATTACTGCGCATAATAACTTAGGCTTAAGGGATGGCAACGCGTAAATTACACCCATTACGCTGTCCGCTTAATTGCCCTTCTCAATCAAATAAAAAAAGCACTTTTCAGCTTAATTTTTTTATAATTGTTATCGCTTAAAGCGATCTCTTCCAGACAACCTTTGAGGTATAGGACAACAAAAATAATATTAAAAATAACTTTTTTCGTTGTTAAAAAATACATCAATACATATTTTACTGATTTGTGCTAGCCATTTCACATTACAGTCTCACAAACCGCTCTCATTATTGGACTTTTTTTTAAATAATAACTAGGTATGATAAATAAAGTAGTAGTGTAATTTATTTATTTATTTATTACTTATTACATCGGTTAACACCAATTACAGTAAATAGTACGAAGGATAACAAGAACTAACATAAACACAAATAACAATAACAAAAATAATATAAAAAGGCTAATTTTAGAGTGTAGTGTTTGCGTAAATTTTAACAAACTACATAGTTACATTTCTAGTTTCTATGTTGCTTGGTTTCCTTGATAAAAGTTGGCATAAGTGTGAAGTGCGCTTCCACATGTATAAAGGTAGATAAGTATTTGGATTTCTTCTATATTAGTCTGACTTCCTTTACGAAACTCGCATACCTATTTATGACCGTTTGGATTTCATCTATTCAATTATATAAATAAAATTCATAGTTTGTAGTGAGTTAACCCCAAAAAGTAATGAAAATACTTGTGTTGGGGTGCCTCGCTCTTAACATAGCGCCACTAACAATATTGGGCCAGTTTTACAAGTTTTTAATTTTATTTTATATAACAAAGATGCTTATTAACTCCTCAGTTATATTTTAGATATATTTTACACATAAGTTTGTGTCTGTGTAAAATATATTTATTTTATTCTGACTTCTTTCACAAGATGGGCATACTTATTCATGACCATTTGAAATTCATCTATTCCAGTCTGACTTCCTTTACAAAATTCGCATACCTATTGATGACCGATTTATTCTGAGTCTGACTGTACATCGAGTTGGCCGCCTTAATTGGCAATAATCCGACGGCCGGCATGCGAAATTAATTAATATTGACGCTGAGTGCATTGACGTGGTGATTACAATGCTATCTTAGTATTCCAAGAGTAACGGAGAACTAGAGAAGAAAGGCCGTGATAGCTAGGGTTATGTCTAGCTAAATCCTTTGTCGTAACTACGATTATTATAAGTCATTTAGAAAATAACTTTACTTAGGTGTAACAATAACTATTTATAAAATGTTTATAATTTTAACGCAAATTTTGTTGCGAAACAAACTACAAAAACACATATGTTGAAAAAAATTCCACGAGCAGGTTTTCAACCTGCACCCTTCTGACATACCGCATCAGGTGCTCTCCCAATTGTAAAAATATTATGATTGGATGTTAATGACGGTAGTTGTTGACATTGAATGGGCGCCTTTGGCTATCGAAGTAAAAAATAAATAGTGTTGAATAATTTCGGCGGGCTGGTTAGAACCACGATAGCTCAATTGGGAGAGCACCTGACCCGGTATGTCAGAAGGGTGCAACATTTCTTAGAATTCTCTCGAAGGAACAATAAAATGTTACGCAGCTCATTTTAATTACGTGTAAAATTAAAATGAGCTGATTAATTGGTAAACAACAAAAAGTACAGATATCGTTAACATATTTTTACTCAGAATGCTAAGTAATAAGTCGCTAACATGGCGACAAGCTTTGCAGCAAGATACAGTTCAGTGAACGGTAGAATTACTTTGAATGAATTGCACACCTATTTTTATAGAAGATTATTATATTTTTTTTTTATAGATAATCATGAAATGCTTATTTCTCATTCACTTACTTACTGTATTTCATTTTTCTGTAATTGAGATCTACAATATATGTTTTCTTATTTTTATTCTTACTCTCATTTATAATATACGTTACGTCTAAATGTTAGTATATTTATTACAAAATAGAATTAGAATAGTATATGCTGGTCGCATGATAAAATAATAAAAAAGTTACACTTAACACGTCACAGCTTTATACCTATATTAAATAGTAAATGGATATTATGAATAATGTCAAAAAGTCTTCCTAAAACCTCTTTGGAAGATCACATCTTTTTAGAACCAAACGCGGCCTACGCGTTTTAAACATAGAACATCATAAAGGTACGCACCCACCGCACGCATGAGTGCTGATCAAACGGAATTACCCGGCGAGGCGTGCGCGGGAACAGCTCAGCGAGCACGCTGCCTTCAAGTGTGCTCGGAGCCTTATTTTATGTTTTTTTTATCTGTTTGAAAAAGGATTTACAGCAACGGCAAAGGGGTTATGTAAGGCCTGTGGAAAATGATTATGGTTAAAACTTTCGTACATAAATCTAAAAAGTCATAATCTACATAAGTCACTTACTCATCACAATCTTTTCGTGTCAAAGCGGTTCGAGGTAGTGGGAGCCTGATGACCTGAAATCACAGGTATTTTTATATTCATACCTTCTCAGGCATCAGTCTCACACAAACTTAAGTCGTATAAATGTTTAATGTATGTAATTATGCTGTGTAAGTTGGTGATGAGAAATAAATGCATTTATTATTATTCACTTTATTAAACATATTTCTTAAGATTTTTTTTTTCAATATTTTATATAAAAACATATTTACAATATAAAATATTATAAAAAACTTAACCTAGGTTGCCACCGGCAGCGGGGATAGACCCAAGCTATCGGTGGTTAGGGCTGCAGAGTGAGGAACCTCCTGACAATACGTGGCGTGTCAAGGAGTACTGCCTTTTACATCTGACCCTTGACCCAACCTTTAAGCGAGAGCCTCTCTAGGTGTTGATCGAGGCTCTTGGCTAAAAGACCTTTTGCCATCGGTACAATAATGGTTGAATCCACATCCCACATGGCGGTAACCTCGTGAGCCAACTCAAGGTACTTACTGAGCTTATCCTTCTCGGCTTTCACGAGGTTCTCATCATGAGGTATGGTGATATCAACCAGTATTGCCCGGCGCTGGGATCGGTCGACCACCACGATATCAGGCTTATTGGCGGCAATAGTCCTGTCCGTAATGATAGAGCGATCCCAATAGAGCGTTGCATGACCATTTTTTATTATTATTATTACCATTCGATCACGTTAACGAAAACGAGAATATGTATGGCCAAATTTGAACTCTTCTCGTGTGTCGCCAGGAGTCGCTGCTTTAATGCCACACTAATTTTCGTTTTCGTAAACGTATTCGAATGAATACGGATAGTAAACATCCTGATTCGTCAAATGAACATACGATCAGCCTGATAGTGAACAGATGGTTTTTAATTTATTAGAAACAGTACAGTACAGTTTCTATTAATGACGTCATTAGTGCTTTCATAAAATTAAAAAACCGCCCAAGTGCGTGTCGGGCCACACGCAGTGTATGAATGTATGTTTATGAACATTTATTTAACGATGGCTCATATACTTAAATGTAGATACTACCGGTTTCACACACCTGACAACGTTATTTAAGTAGTTCCCAATGAGGAATTTGTACTGCGCCAAGTACATGCTATAAGTTGTAAAGCCTATTTAGCTGTGATAGTTTTCCTCTTAACTTCGTCATATATACAACTGCCGTGAATTTTTTCACGTATCCAAAAACAACTATTTGGCTGGCAGGGGGGGGGACACTTGACTCTAACAAAATTTTGCACTTTAAAGCTTAATGGTTCACAAACGGATGCCTCAATCAAAAAACTGTTTTTACAAACTCGCAATATTTTTGAAATTGCTACTCAACGACACCCCACACTATGGGGAACACAAGAAAAACAACTACATCCCCACTTCACGTGTAGGGGAGGTAACCTAAAAAAATATTTTTCAAAATTTTACTTCACCACTTGGTCGGCATGGTTAATATGTATCCATGCCAAATTACTAGCTTTTTAATACTAAGAGTCTATGAGCTAGACTGGGGACAGACAGACAGAAGGACATGGAGGAACTATAAGGGTTCCTTGTTGACTACGGAACCCTAAAAATAGTAGTACTAAGTAATCATTAACGTGAGTCAGAGTCAATGCAGCACCTACTGTGTGACGGAGACTCTCTGGCTAGGAAAAGAATGGGACTCCAGCTGGGATCGGCTTATCCGAAACCAGAGGACTTCAGGCTATTCGCTCTTAAAGACGTTGCCAAACTTATGGCATCTATCTTTGCAGAGGAAGAAGAGTGAAAGGATGGGGTTGCACAAAAGATCTCGATGGGTCGAAGTGCTACTGCGAATGGGAAATCTCAGCAGGCCCCAATAAGATGAGATAAGATAAGATAAGAATCATTAACGTGAATTGAGGTCTTTGGGTGTGGCAGTATGACATATTACCACTTACTACTAATAAATTCAAAAAAATTAATAAAATTTATTTGAAAAAAGACACAAAGCGTTTGAAAAATTCAACGAGTGGTTTTCGAACCCGCACCCCATGACAATCGAATCCCGCTCGTGGATTTTTTTCAGCACTTTGTCTTTTTTCAAATTCTAATTTGTTCGCAACAATATTTGCGTAAAATTATTAAATATTCATAATATTTATTTGTTGTTTATAAAATTGCAGGTGCTTAGGTACTACTCAGTAACATACAATGTTTTTCTGAACATATTATAATAAATCATCTGTATCTCAAAATAACCGCACTCGATTCTACGTTACATTATATAACTTCCCTCTTTCCTATGATATGGTGTCCTTCAAACGAGGCGTGAAGAAGCACCTTGTGGGCCGGCAGAGTGAAGTTGACTGATGCTGCGTTGTTTTCACGCTGCACCAGTTGTCTTCGCGTCTGGACTCCATTTCCACTTAACATCAGGTGGTGTGGAGTCATTTGCCGTGCTAAGTATATAAAAAAAAATAACTACCTACTTGGCCGAAATATATAAAACAACATACATACATACATATAATCACGCCTCTTTCCCGTAGGGGTAGGCAGAGACCACTTCTTTCCACTTGCTACGATCCTTACATACTTGTTTCGCTTCGTCCACTTTCATTATTCCCTTCATACATGCTCTTCGGTTTAGGGTACTCTTGACCTGGCCTTTTTTCAAGACGTCCCTGATTTGATCTCGAAACGTCCGCCTAGGTCTACCCCTACCAACACTTTCATTCACACTCGCCTTATACACTTTTTTCGTCAATCGTTCTTCATCCATTCTCTCGACATGGCCAAACCATCTCAGCATGCCTTTCTCAATTGTTGTCACTACATCTTCTTTCAGACCACAACGTTTCCTTATCTCACTATTCCTTATCCTGTCACTCAGTTTAACTCCTATCATACTTCTTAACGCTCTCATCTCTACTGCATTTATTCTGCTTTCATGTTTCTTCTGCCATACCCAACTTTCACTTCCGTACATGAGTGTCGGAACCAACACCCCCCCATGCACAGCCAAACGAGCCTTGTTAGACACCTTCCGACTGTTCATAAAGGAGTGCAAAGCTCCATTCACCATGTTTCCTGCATTCACTCTTCTTTCAATATCACTCTATAAAACAACATATATAAAAATAGAAAAACTAATATATTCCCACTTCTCTTTGTTATAGAAAGGCAGCATATCCCCTGCTGTCATTTAAAACGGGTAACAAATAAATAAAACATGGCTCAGATTGGAAACCACAATTTTCAACCGCGTTCCGTGCGGCTGAAGTGTAGGAACGCCTTTATTATGTAAATACTGTGTGGTTTCCGTTGCACTGTGGTGCAAAATAATAATACTCAGAAGGTAAGCTTCATACATAGACCCTCTAACAAACGCGGAATCTCGGAACAACTCGAGGAACCGTCCGAGCGCAGTTGTTGCGAAATACCATGTCCGTGTGAGGTTGTCTATGTGTGCGTTGCTCGAGCGCGTTTGTATGAAGCTTACATTCTGCAATCTCCTTATGTTGTGACTGTGGGCAGAACACTGTTCGTATGCCTTCCTTAGATTTATTGCAACAATAGGTATAAATTTTACTTCGCTCACTTTATTCATGGTCACAATTACTGATGTCCTTTGTAACGTACAGACCAATAGATATATTTTGTTATATTTTTCGTTAAGTTGAGCGTAAGGAGTGATCCAAACGGCCTAAATCAGTGTGAGAAAAAGGAAGGAGCTCGATGGCGCAGTGGTTAATGTCCCCGGTCTGCGATTGCTAAGATTAAGCAACTTTCGCAAGGGCCGGTCATCGGATGGGTGACCAAAATGTATCACCTCGAACTCCTCCGTGCTTCGGAAGGCGCGTAAAGCCGTTGGTCCCTATTGCATTAGCATAAGTTAATAACCACCAATCTGAACCGCGTGGTGCTTTATGACCCGTTCTCCCTATTTCACCATAGGTAAGCCGTGCCCCAGCAGTGGGGACATAAAATGTCTGTACGTACAACAATTTAGAACTTTTAGAAGTTTTTTTTTAATTTTTATTTTGAAGTCTATGTGTAATTCTAATTGAAATCACACCCTTTAAACCAGCTTTGAGACATAAACAGACCTTGGAACTATTTTTCAACTTTCACGTATGTAAACTATTTAGTATGAGAGAGAGAGAGAGAGAGAGAGAGAGAGAGAGAGAGAGAGAGAGAGAAACATTTATTGACCACACACACTAATATACATAAAAATAAAACAAACAACAAAAATAGGTCAATCAGGACCCCGCCTCAGCTTATGTTGTTGCGAACGAAGCGTGTCGCAACAACGCTGGTATTCTGGCGGAGCCTGCCGCCACCGGTAATCATAGGTAGTATCGGTATCATAGGCAATCTTTATACCCAATGTTTCGACCGAGTGCGATTTTTACTGGCTGTGGTGACTGGCTGACTCAGAAACTCAATCAAACTCGGCATTGAGACGTTTAAATGCTGTTGAATATTCGCTTTTACGATTCTCATAAATGTAGGTAGAGTAGGGGCACCGGTGTTCGACAGGGACCAGTCATCAACATTTCTCCTTTAATCATTAAAAATAGGGGTCAGTAACTATACTATAGCCAAATTCGATAAAGTATGTTTACCAACAAAGCGTTGCCAAGCAACCAGTGACAGGCATGTATTGACAACCTTTTCCAGTTGGTCAACAGGTAAGATTTTACGTAAAAGATTTATGTATGTTAAATATCGTACGAAAAATTACAAAACCAAAAACCATAGTACAATCATAGCTTAGTTTTAACCTATGTGAGTGATTCATTTAGCTATCTGGAATTAATTAAAAAATATTTATTATATACTAGCTGACCGGCGGTACCTGAATAAATAATAATTGTTTTGTCATATCTTTTACAAGAAAACGAATACCACAAAATTATAACTACAAATTGAACAATTGCGCTTTGTCTCGATGTACTACTGCAAAGGACCTTGGCATTATTTTTGATGATAAACTTTCATTCCGTCAACATTATGAATATGTGTTAAAAACATGTAATGGTCTTTAAAGTTTTATATTTAGATCCAAAAAAGGTTTTGAGAAACCAAAAAGTGTATTATGTCTTTGTTACAGAATAATACGTAGTATTTTAGAATATGGTTGTACAATTTGGAGCCCATTCTATAAAATACACATAGAAAGTATTGAAGGCATTCAGTGAAAGTGTTTAAGATTTCTATCTTATAGCTTTCATTTAGGCAGGTCTCTTCATTCTTACGAACTTCGTATGATTAAGTTTGGTGTGATTTCGCTTGCGGTTCTTCGAGAACAGTATGATTTCATTTACTTGTTTAAAATATTGCACTCAATAATCGATTCCCCTGAATTGCTTTCTTTAATTCAAATTAATACTTTGTATCGAACCCGGGTCTATAAAAATAATACATCATATTACAATGTCAGAATGTGCCGTCTATACAATTAACTGGTTGCACTTAATAAGTACATTGACATATTTTCCATGAAAATACATAAATTAAAAAAAAATGTCCATGAAATTCTTGGCTCGGCATCTCTTACTTATAAATAAATAATATTATTATTATAAAAATAAACTTCATAAAGTCGTCAACATTAAACTAGAATAACTTTTCAGTTTGTTATATTTTTATTATTCATTATTCTATGTATACATTATTTTTTAATTGTATATAGGTTTAGATTAGGTAAACTTTAACATGGACGCTTATTATTAATCGTGTTGTGTACACATGTTTTAGATAGGAATTCAGCTCTTATACAATTTATCATGCTTTTTGTTATTTTTAATTTCTATGTGTTTTGTGTACCTAATAAATAAATAAATAAATATTTATTTAATTTAAGAAGCAACGAACGATAAGCATAAAACACAGCATATTCCATAAAGCATTTGAGATGTTTTCTATAAATACATGATGCTTGTCATATTTCACTGTACCGAAAACCATGTCATGTTCGGTACTTGGTTTCCGACTCAGTGGCTGTGAGACCGATAAGATTTTATACCTACTTGAGGTTTGTTCGATATTCAATACTTATTTAAGTACTTATGTTTGAGGACGTAATAAATGATTTTAGACGGTTCGTTTTTAAAGGTCACATTAGCGCAATGTTAAGCGCGGTAGGGTTGTAAATTTGTAATGGCAAAAAAGGACCAACCACAATCTTAATCAAACATTTAAAAAAAATATAGAGATCCTTTCCATGCTTTTGAAAACACGTTAAGTTATACAATAATTTATATTCATAAAATAATTGAAGTACAAACAAAGCAAAATTTGTTTTTTTTTATAATTATTTTAAGAAGAGATTTAAAATAGAATAGAATAGTATAGAAATCATTTAATTCAGGCAACAAATTATGTATAGATAACTTATATAGAGTTAACGTAAGTCTATGTAAATAGAGGCCCATATTAATTATGTAAATACTAATAATTGATATTGATACTCCCTTATCTTTTCAACATTCCATACTTCAACTCTCAACTCCTTCATCTATCGCCAACATAATATCCTTCTTGTACAACAAACTTGAAAGCCTTAATTATGGTAGTTTTGCTTCCTTCTCTCCGGAGTTCCGGACAAAGTCTTACGTACAGTTTTTCCGTTGATAAATTAATCATAGCCGTCCCGTAAGTGGTGCCGACAAATGTCCGCCATTCTGCGAGCGGGCAAAGTGGCTTTCCTTTTCCTTTTACGGGTAAAGCTAGTTTTATACTGGTTTTCCAGTCTAGCTGAGCGAATGCGTGAAGAGAAATCCACCAATAAGATGACTTACTTCTTGACTTTTTCCTTGCGTGTCAAATTGAGAAAATGTTGTAAATTTGAATAAGTAATAAAAAAGTCATAATTAACTATAACATTACGTGATACATATATACACGAGTATATATATACCAGATAGAACGGGACCCATTCTGAAGTCAATAAAAAAAATATCACCCATACAATTTATGTCGTACCTCGATCGAAATGTATGAACTAATTGCCGTCTGAGGCAATCAAAGCCTGGTAAAGCTGAAAATGCCGTCTGAAGAAATCAGCAAACTCTCTTTTTAAAAAAACAGAAATGTATGAAACAACTAATTTGTTTTTCATGATTTTCTCATCATTTTTTGCGAAATGATGGGCAGAGACTACCCTTAACTTTTTTCTAGTAGCAAAAAATAAACTGTGTATAGCTTCACATTCGCGCGTCTCTTGTGGACAACAAGCCTTCTTGTGTCATGCCGTTTGCGCTATGAAATGAAAACAATACCATCTGAAATGCAGAAGAAATAGTGGCTTTTATTCCTGAGCCCGTCCCGCTTTCGCACATTAGTTGAGGGCCGCGTCCTCGGCGTGTGCAGTATGCGGGCGGTAGCGGCACATCACTCAAAAGCTAAGAAACGATAAAAAAAAAATTTTTTTCCCTATACAGTATTTATACTCACACACACATTCCAATGGCGCAGGGACTCGTGAAACAACCAACTTCTTCCTAAAGTATTAGGATTTATGGATTTCAACTTTGGTGCTTAGATATGATGAACGTAAACACATTTTCACGATGAAATCGGTGATAGCATATATACGGCATCATAAGGAAGCGAATAGCGTCAATAAATGCAGAGTACGGGGGAATTCTAATGGCATCCTGGCGGTAATAGCAGAGAAGTTTGACTGTCCCATTCTTAGGCATTGGAACCGAGTGCATAATGGTGGGACACTCAAATTTTTAAAGTAGTGTGTTCGTTTGTGTTTGTTTGTTTTTTATTTTTAAATTACTAATATATCACTAAGTATGTTACTAATCAACTATGTATGGACAAATTTGGTTATTATTATTATAAGAGTATAATAATAATAATAAAATGTTTTATTATTATTATTATACTCTTTATTTATTTTATTTCTTAAAACTAGATTTTTACAATATTTTAATATAAAAACAATAAAACATTATAAAAACCTAATTTTAGAGTACCGCCAGCAGCGCGGCAGGGCCCAAGCTACCGGTGGTCATGGCTGCAGAGTTATATTAGTTATATTATTAGAGTATTATTATTATTATTATATTTTCTGAAAAATTGCACCATTTTCGGGGTATAACTATTTTTTATACCTTCCAATGCGAGATTTTGTTGGATTCAAAAATATAGTCTCATAAAATTATATTTAATGACCATTTACAAAAATTTGGCCTGTTATTGAGTTTTTTACAAAAGGAAAGTACATTACATTTCTGCTACATTATCCGCCACCGCTCCCGCCCCGCTCATCGCAAACGAGGACGCGGCCGGATGAGAGACGGTTGGCCGCTTCGGTACGCTTTCGGTACGGAGAGCACTCGATCGTACCGAAAAGTGGACCGAATGGATATTCTGAGCTGCTCCCAGTTTACTTCGCCTTATGGGCACAGTTTCAATAACTTCTAGTTTTGGCTAGTTGCTTAGTATTTTATCTGGTTACACTAAACGGAGTGCAAGAAGCGGATATTCGTAGAAATTGGAATAGGTTACGAAATATTAAGAATATGATTATTTACGTATAAATTTTTCGCAAAAATTGTTGCGAATAAATTCGTTGCGAATCACGCTCGTGGATTTTTTTTAACACTTTGCCTTTTTTTCAAATATTAAGAATATATTTTCAAAGTGTTTCATTTAAATATGTGGTGTTCGACGTTCGTGTAAACTTAGAGAGGCCTACGTCCGGCAGTGAACTAATTTAAGGTGTAATGTGAATGTGATGATGATAATGAATGATGAACCATAATGAATGATGATGTTGATGTATAGACTTGGCGCATTAACCACTGCACCATCGAGCTCTTCGAATTGAAAATATAACGACATTATTATTAGTTTATACAGCGCATCTTCCAGCGATAGGAATGACATTTCCTAATATTCCTGACGCTATCAAAAAGAGAGAAAATAAATACTCATCTCAGAAGAAAATCTTCTTGCCGGTTCTTCTCAAAGTGAACGAAAGATTGACAGAGTGTGAGGTTGTTGGTTTATCCCGTATCTATCATCCAGTTCCCCTTTAACGAAATCCATTGAAGTCTCACTCAACGGGAGTCTAAAAGTAAAAACTCGTAGGCACTTGTAGCTACGAATACCGGACCAAATACAATGGACTGTAAAGCTTCAAAGGAATGGCCTATGGAGTGTGACTTCTTTCGCTCATAGAGTACCTCCTTTATGTTGCCGGTTTATAGCATAAACAATACTATACTGCATAATACATATCGCGGGTCTCATGCAATAGAGGCGTACACGCAAAAACGCTTTATTTTTTTTATTTTACTGTTTGGTTCGTTACTCGCAAACCCTCAATTCGTCATATTTTCAAATACAATATTTTTTAGTGTAAATAATAAAATTGAAAAGACGTATAATTATATCAGTAATGAATCTATCAGGCATTAGAGACGTATAGTGGGCGTATAATAAATTAATAAGATAGTAGTTTCATTACTACATTGATGTCGGGCAACACAGGCGTATGTTCATACGACCCTCTATCCTCTAGCCTCGCCAGTTTTTTTTTTATTTGTGTAGGGTTTTTTTGTTTATTGTGTACGATGTTTTTTATTTTGTATACTTTGTTTTTTTTTTATGTATGTGCATTTTTAATATATATATATTTAGGAGTATATAGGTTTATTTATATAAGTACAATTATATACACATATATATATTTATATTTTATTTATTTATTAGTCTAAATAGGATATATAGGAAACGTCACCTCGTACAGGCCCTGCCAGAATACCAACGTCGTTGCGATGTGGCTTTGTCACACCGTAGCGACATATGCTGAGGTGGGGTCCTGATTGGCTCCTCACACTTGTGTTCTTTTATTTGTTAATTATTTATTTATTTTTATTATTATTATTATTATTTTTTGTATCTTGTATTTCATGTCTTTGTGCCTGTGTATGTGAGAGCCAATAAATGTTTTTTCTTTCTTTCTTTCTTTCTATCCAATTCTTCTGAGTACCAAGGATTTTTATTTATACAAAAATATTTCTTGCTTTTTAAATGTCGCTAGCCTGTGCTTCATTCCTTACCAAACTTTATTAGTTATCATGCAAGAGAGGCGTATAAATATGGCTTAATTGAAAATTATTAAGAAATATAAATATTTTTTCGTATGGTTGAATAATTTAGCATCGAAATATCTTACAAAGAAAATTTTATAATGATCAATAATTTCGGAGTAAGTTTTTACGCCCTAATTAATGAATGTAAAGGAATTTAGTAATTATTTTCCTCAGTAGTCTCGTAAATGTATGAGAGGCGTAACCACCAAAACTACAGTTTGTTAAGTTTTAAATGGATTTTGCTTCATACCACTCTTTTAACCTTATTTTTGTATATGTATAATTCATAGAAATGCTCCAAATGCGTGAGCAAAAACAAAAGTTATAGAGATTTTTTTTTGTCGGGTATATTTGTATTTATGCTAATGCGCGCGAATTATTGAATTGCTTAGTTTGGTGAGGTTGTGTGTTCCCGATGAATACGTGGGGCGCCGCCGCCAACCACCGTTACTGTCGGTGCCCAGGGGGCGAACCAAACTCCTGCACTGTGCTCCGCTGACGCGCACGCTGCGCACTCTCAACCAAATAGCATTTTTTCTTGTTCTTTGAACGAATTTACAAGAGTTGCATTATTTATAATATGTTATTGTACTTAGTACCTACCTAGTGCTTTTCTATCGTATTGGTGTTACACTGTAAAGATAGATTTAAGCTAAGATGAATAAATAAAATGAAATAAAATAAAAAAATTAATGGGATTAATTTGATGATGAGGCCATTAAAATGAAAAGAGCATGTCTACTAACAATTTGAAAAAAGACAAAGAGTCGATAAAATTCCACGAGCGGGCTCGAACCCCATGACATGCCGGGTCAGGTGCACTACCAACTATGCTATCGTGGCTCAATCTAACTCGCCGAAATTAGTTAACACTATCTACCGTTACTCTGTAAGCCAAAGGAGCCCTATTCAATGTCGACAACCACGCCATAACATTTATATAACCACTAGCGGCCCATCCCGGCTTCGCACAGGTGGACATTATATAGGCTATATTTTTTTTTTAATATAGCCTATCTTACCCAGCGGTAATGTAGCATTCTAATGGTGAAAGAATTTTTTAAATCGTTCCTGTAGTTTTCAAGTTTATGCGTTACAAACATACAAAAATACAAAGCTTTCCTCTTTATAATCTTCTAATATATAAAATTCTCGTGTCACGGTGTACGTTATTGAACCCCTCTGAAACGGCTCAACCGATTTTCGTGTATCTTAGCGTGCATATCGGCTAGGGTGGAGAATCGGACAACATCTATTTTTCATCCCCCTAAATTTTTTTTTTATTTTTGAAATTTTTCCAATACAAAATGATTTGTTTGTAGTGTTGTCATGGAAACTGTCAAAGCGGTACGAAGTCCGCCGGGTCAGCTAGTATTAGTATAATAATCGTGTCTAATAAATTACCATATTTTAACTATAATTTGGTAAAGAAAGTTATTTTTAAAGTTTTGTATGAGTTAATTAAGCAAAACAACGAAAACTGCGCAAATGTTCATTGAATCATGCTTTTTTCTTCTTTGTGATCCTAACAATATCACGAAATGTGCCATCTTTAATGAAAAATTAAACTACAAAGAAATTATCAACAACAAACCAACCACCTCACTGAAACTATTCTTGTGAAAGAAAAAAAGAAACAAGTAAAACTAGGAGCCGCCTACGAGTTCATTAGAGAAAAGAAATACCAGGGCATCAGAAACTGTGAGTAGTGTGTTATTATTCTATTAGGCAACGCGATGCGCGTGGTGCGACGCGCTTACGAGGGCCGTGCCGTCCGCTAACTATCCTAATAAACGAACCGCTTCTGTATTCATGTTTTCCTGGTACTTCGTGGGGTATTTATTACGCAAGGGGTGAATAATGATAAAATACAGGTTGTCATCGCCGCCTCTGTCGGCTAGTGGTAGTATTACGATCACAGTTCGGGTTATATTAGTTTGGTTAATGCCAGGGCTTGTTCTAAGAACGTCTACATATCTTTCTCGTCTGAATTTGCGAAAAGCCTTGTTTTGAGGCAAGTGCTTTTCTGAGTATGCAAAATAACAATTTATAATATCTTTCTTGTCACATTCTATATATTAATAAGTGAAGCAAAAACTTTGTACCTACCTCTTTTTACGAAAATTGCGCGGACGGAGGAGTATGAAATTTCGCACACTTATAGTTTATATAGAGAACGTTATCCGAATGTTAATATTTTTTTAATTTTTGCATAAAATTACATTACATCAATAAAACAAACATTACTCACACTACCATGTATTTGACACACAGGAGCGGCCGAAATCTTTTTTTTTTTTTTTTTTTTTTCTGTAAATTTTTGTCAATGCCAAACCAAACTCACGTTCTATCTTTTTTAATTTGTCATTGCTTAGGATACAATCCGTGCAGCCTTAATCTTTTAATAAAAATTACGGTCGAATATCGACCTCTGGGCGACCACTAGTTAGAATTACTGTAACAATTAAAAATAATTATAAAACTAAGTCTGGAAGAGTTGCAGGCTCAGCTATGTTCGAAGTCAAAAGAAATCACGTCTATATAAACCTCATAAAATAAATATCATTAACTACAAAATAAGATATAAGTAATGGAAGGAGACCAAATGTGTACTTATTTTCCTTTTTCCTAGCGCGGTCTCCCATCACAGGCCAAATGCTCTCAAACGAAATATCATAATACTATTTTTTTATTTTTTTTATTTTATTTGGGATAACAAACGGTTATACACTTTAAATAAGTATACAAAGGGTTTTATAAAATAACTTATTACAAATTGTGTAACCAACAACGGTATCCACAGATTACCTTTACGTTTTGAAGCGTACTGCGTACTTTAAAAGATGATGAATATAAGTGAACTTTGTAATTAAACGTTATAGCTGGTTTCAGTATTAAATGGCACTCATTAAAAATAACAAGTTTTGGGTTGGTTGCCAAGAATGTCAAGGCTCGTAGGTATGTAAGATATATATCTTTGAGGTAAAAGAAAGTTATAGTTCATAGTCTGGTATGATAAGTTGGAAATTATGGGTTTTCACGATAATTATATTGTGCTTGGGCTAGGTATTAGTGTAATTGAATGTTAATAGATTATATTACAACTATACACGCCTTCAGCAAAATAAATAATAATACAAATTGTGTGGATTTTTACCACCTCTGTGGTCTAGTGGTTAAAACCACCGGTTTAGATCCAGAGGGTTTGATTCCCAGCGGGGGGTACATGTTTATGTACTCCGTTTAATTGATGGTAGGGCTTGTAAGTCCGCCTGGCTAGCTACCAACATCTTATCTTAATATGTCGCCATATCATCAATGTTTGTAGCATTGTTGTGTTCCGGCAGCTATAAGATAAGATAGCCAGTGCCTCACTAGTTGAGGATCCCGGGTGAGGTGCGCTTCCACCATTGGCCTTATCATCACTTAACATCAGGTGAAATAAAGACACTGTGCTTACACGTAAAATATTTAAAAAAAAACTCAGAGCCGACTTACACCCGGAGACTTTAAAGACGGTTTAGTTTAAAGTATTATTAATTTTTTAGTAAATTTTGATTTCAGCATAATCTGTAATTTATTTTGAATCTTTCGAGTTTATGTATGCAGGACTCTTCTTGCTGAATCAAGAGGTATTTTAGTAAAAATCATATATTACTTTACGTCAAATAATATTATTATACTAGTTGTCACCTGCGGCTTCGTTCGCGAAGACTACACTATCCCACAGGAACCTGTTACCGGGATAAAAAGTATTCTATATCCTAGTCCGGGTCATGGTCTGTCTATGTGCAAAGTTTCATCCAAATCTGTTCAGCCATTTTCACGTGGTGCGTGGTCAAACAGATAAACATACAAACAGACAAACAGACAAAAATTCTAAAAACTCTTTGAACGTGTTCTGTTATCGATTCTAAGTATCCCCAGTCAACTTTTTTTCGAATATCTTCCATGTATGTACAGATTATCGACCCTCTTTAGCTTTGTTATACATATGTATAGAAAATGTATAGATGTAACATTTATTCAGTGTAGCATGGAGTTAAATAAAGTGTTTGCTATAAATTAGGAAGATATCGATTGGTTGGTCAATCTATGGTTCTGAAGTAAGATTAGAAAACAAAATGTTGATTCCTATAGAGGTTAAATATAATCCTACTGACTCCTATAGAACTTGAACAGCTACAAAATAGTTTTGTACTCATAACAGACTCCCAGCAGTTATTCTGCCGATGTGACGTCGCAATCGTTACCTTTGTCCAATTTTTATAGAGGCTGCATCGGATTCGCAACTTTTTCCCCGGAATAACAAGATCCGTTACCAATGTATTTCGATTAGATAATTTGAATAAAAACAAAATTTAAAAAAAAGCGTAATTATTTTATTGTCGTTATTTTTTTCCAATTAGAATGCGAATGTTAAAATACAAGTTAAATAAAACGGTCGACACTCTTGAGTGACGAGTAAACGACCATGGATGGATCTCATTTTATATATTTCATGTAAATATTATTTACATGAATGAATGAAATGAAATGAATGAATGATTATTTGCTTACGATCACGTCACGGGTTTGATTCCCATCAGAGGGTGAAAAATTGTCTCGGTTAAGTTGGTGGTAGTGCTTGTTTTCATTCCGCCAGGCTCACTACCGCCATCTTATCTATCTAAGTACGTCGCCAATACAACAGTTAAGTGGTAGTTATGTTCTTAAAGTTAGCGGTAACTTAGCCAGTTCCTCAGTAATTGAGGATTCCAGTGAAGTAACAAATATGAAGTCCCACTTTGGTGGTTACTAATATGTTTTTTATTTATTTAACGCCTCTTTGGCTAAGTGGCAGAGCGCTCGTATTGATACCCGGAGGTCCTGGGCTGTTTCAGTGTAACTCTGATGCACAGCCAGGTTTTTTGGATACCAATCCGCATTTTGGCAATAGTGGTAAATTACCCTACAAAGTACCCAACAATTATAGCGATTATACATCTCAATGATTCAGGTCATAACCGAGCTGTCTTCTTCTCATGGTGGCACTCCATTACTAGAGGTCTCTGAATTTGCCTTTGTCCCTCGCCATTTACACTGGTGATTCCGGTCCATTCCCGAATGTTTCTAAGCAAAGATTTCTTCCGTCTACCAACGCGTCTTTTCCCTTCTATTTTGCCCATCACAATCGTTTGAAGCAGTTGGTACCTATCATGTCTTAAAACGTGACCCAGATACCCAACTTTGGTCTTCTTGATGGTACGCAACAACTCTCAGGTCTTCTGGACACGCTAGAGAACTCTCTCGTTAGAAACCTTGTGCACCCAACTAATGCGAACAACACAAGACTTTCTGCATTTTATTGAAGGATAAAATGTTTTTGATTTGTTAATATAATTTTAACGCCAATTTTGTTGCGAAACAAATTACAAAAACACAATGTTCAAAAAATTTTCCACGAGCAGGATTTGAACCTGCACCCTTCTGACATACCGGGTCAGGTGCTCTTCCAATTGAGCTATCGTGGTTCTAACCAGCCCGCCGAAATTATTCAACACTATTTACTTTTTTTACTTTGAAAGCCAAAGGCACCAATTCAATGTCAACAACTACCGTCATTAACATCTGATCATAATATTTTTACAAATACTATAGATCACTTAAGAAGTAGGCTAGCTATTTATAAAATGTTTTTGATTTGTTTATATAATTTGAACGCAAATTTTGTTGCGAAACAAATTACAAAAACACAATGTTGAAAAAATTTCCAAGGGTGCAGGTTCAAATCCTGCTCGTGGAAATTTTTTCAACATTGTTTTTTGTAATTTATTGAAGGATGCTCGGACTATTTCTATCCGGGTTTTATTTCCTGGTTTTATTTTTTTATTTTCTATTAACCCAAGCAGCAAGATATTTACATTGCCGCACACGCTCCAGTTGTATACCTGCAATAGACAGTTTCGAGTCAAGGTCTGTTGTCTGGTTTTGTGCTACTCGCTACTACTACTACGGCTTCCCGGAACCTTCTGATCATCGGTCCTTGTTAGAGGCCTGCCTACTAATTTTAATTTTCTCGAATGCATCTCACAACAAACTCGCACAGCACCTTAGTAGGAGCCACACGAATCTGTGTCGAGAGCTCTCTGGCCGTGTTCTCAGCCGTTAGCAGCGATCCCCACGCCCCACGCCGGCTTTGTTGAAGCGTTTTTACTGCGCAGCCTTATTTATAGAAGGCTTCGGTTGTAATTTATGCGGTAATATACCTACGAAATGGAGCTTTATCGGCTTGCACTTAGGGTATAATTGAGATGCAACTTCTGTTTATCGGCAAACTGTAATGGAGCTGAGAAAGTCTCAATTCGAACGGTCGATTTAGCTTCGTTTAGAAACGGTGGGTGTTAATTCAATTCTACTCGTAGATACGTACCTCGCAATTGTTCTTTGTGGAATAATACTTAATTAATGTTTTGTTTTATTTAATCTTTGTTGCGCATATAATAATACCAGATGCAACATTGCATTATGTGTATTATCGGCGACGACGGCCTAACGGCGAATCTACACCTTAGCGCGATATACATTCCCACTGACTCTGAACGCATCCCTATAGATATAGACTGTGTTTTGGGTGCTGTTAAAACATTAATGGATAGATCATCTAACAATTATGTTATAGTCGGTGATTTCAATTTACAATGTATATATTGGAGTACAAATGGCCCTCTACACATAAGTGTCGGTCCTGTGGGTGTGTAGAATTGAGTTTTCTAGGCCCCAAACAATATAATGTTATTAATAACTACGCTAATAATACCTTTGATATATAACCATAAACCATATAACCATATAAATATCCCCAAGACCCCACGCGTAGAGCTAGCTCTATTCGCGAATGACACCGCGGCTATACTCGTCCGGTACAGACTAAGCCGCGGTGTCCAACCGACTCCAAACAGCCGCCAACACCCTCGGCGTTTGGTTTCGTAAATGGCGGATCGAAGTTAACCCCGAGATAAGCGCCGCTCCTTGTCCGTCCGCCGTGTCCTTTTACCGGGGTAGCGACGATCGTATTCGTTTATTTGACCGTGCTATCCCTTGGGAAAAGCAAGTGAAATATCTCGGTGTCACACTCGATAAAAGATTGTCGTTTGCGGCTCATCTTAAAATCGTCCGTAACAGGGCCGCGTTCATATTAGGTCGACTATTCCACCTTATACGGTATTCCTATAGGCAGGGCGGAATAAAATGTCTCTTAGACATAAGACCACAATTTACAAAGCTTGCGTTCGCCCCGTCATGACTTAGGCTAGTGTAGTTTTCGCGCATACCGCGCCCTTCTATCTGCATCCCTTACAAACCCTCCAAAACCGTTTCATGCGTGGTGCCACGGGCTGCCCGTGTTACTATCGCAATGTAGATCTCCACCATGATCTTGATCTTCCTACTATCAAAGATATTATCAAGGACGTTTCCATACGTTACTTTGATAAGTCCCCCACCACCCTAACCCGCTTGTTATGGCGGCCGCCAACTAAAATGTTGATAGCCTTCCACCAACAAGACGGTTCACATCTAGACGTCCCAGACACGTCCTAGATGACCCCGATGATCCCATAACAGTTGTAAACCTAGGTTTCGTCATACGTTCCTGTATCAACTTGATACACTTAAAGGGTTAAATATTACACTAAACAATCTAATTTAATATAATATATGTATTACTCGTGAGATATATTCTGTTTTCATCTAAGTCAAGTTTCTTTCTTTCAGCCAAGTTAATCTATTTATTTAAAATATAAAATATTTTTTATAAATTAAATATTTTTTATAAAAGAAATTACGTAATAACTTAAGACAGAAGGTCCCTTAAGTAGGGACTGAATAATTTAACCGACTTGGTTTTATTATATGGATCTCACAATTTTTTACGGTAGCAGAACTGAGTTGCGAGACCTGTTTTTTTTACTAGTTTGTTTTCGATGTTTTTATGTTTAGAAATTTAAGAGAAATCTGTTATTAGCTTATCTTATCGTCATGAATGAAGTTATACTAATGATTATTTTGTAACGCTGTTGGTTTCTTAATAAATAAATAAATAAATCAATTATACACGCAGGGAAAGTAATTCAAATATTAGACTAGACCAGAATAGTAGACTTTGTTTAACATTTAAAATAAATTAATACCACTGCATTATTTGCTTGCCTTATCTGTAAATCGAATTGAATAAATATGAAAGAACATCCCGTAGTTTACGATGCCGATATAAAAGGTGAATAATAATTTGCAAAGGACAATTTTGCACCTAAATGAGTTAGAATTCTACTACATACATACATACCCTCCAATCCTCCCCCCCCAAAAAGAGGTAGACAGAACACCAAATAACCAATCTTGAGTGACCTCGACGTCACATTTAGCGTAGTCAAAGTAGGGCTCTAAGGATAAGACTCCATCAGTGATAAAGTTCATAGGAACTTCTTACCATATCCCATGCTGGTCTGGGACGTGAATCAGCTGCCTATCTTCCCGTGCATATCGTAAGAGCCCATTAAGGGACAAGGGTTCCAAGATGCTCAAACATCAGGCGATAATAGCAACCCGGTAATAGTAATTCTAACCTATAGATAAGATAAGGTAGCGATAAGACCGCCTTAGCTTACTTTTATTTCTAAATTTTCTGTTATTTGTATTGTGTATATAATACCTATATCATCATTTAGTGCTATCTTCATAGTTTGGAGATCAGTATACAACATTTTCTGCGATCCCATATAGCTTGTTTTTATTGGCGATAAGTCCAGTTGTGTATAATAGTGTACGCAATAAAGTGTTTATCTATATATCTATCCATCTATCTATATAAAAATAAGAGCCATAACGATCACGTTTGAATTTCAACGCTGAAAATTAATTGAAGAGACCGAGACGGGCGGGCGGTCGCTCCCGTTAAAATGGTAGCCATTTTTTGGAGCAGTAAAGTACACATCGTCTATTGTGCGAATTGAAGTTTCCCTTTTCTGTTCCGCTTCGATTCGTGATGGAGCGCTTGGGTAGAACTGATATTTCAATTTGGAACTGCACATAGTAACCTAAGGTGTGCTCGTCCATGATGATATGGGTGATTAAGAATGGCAGAAAGTAAAATATAAAATAATAATACGAGGGCTGTTCAATAAAAGTAATAACGGCATGTAAACTCCTTGAACAACAAAAAAGTAAATACTGGCAGGTAAAACCCAGACATTTGACAAAATAAAATAATAAAAATTATTGATTTTCTATTCATAATAAAAACAGCAGTAATTTGCAAAATGGATAAAATTGAAATTCACGCCGTTATAAAAAATCTCTGCCTGAAAAAATTTACTACTGAGCAAGTAAAGCAAGACTTGAAAGGAACATTAGGGGTTAATGCTCCTCCGTATTCTACGGTTGCGCGGTGGTGTGCCGAGTTTAAGAGAGGAAGAACTTCAAATAAAGACGACCCGAAACGCTTGGGACGCCCTACGACGGCAGTTACAGAACAAATGTAAAAAAAAAATTGAAAAAATTGTTTTGGCAGATCGTCGTGCTACTGTTCGTTTTGTAGCTGAAGAACTAAAGATTTCGATAGGAAGTATCCATGTAGTATACATGAACATTTGGGCATGAAAAAAGTAAGCGCGCTGGGTACCTAGAAGCTTGCAGACGAGCATATAAACAAACAAGACTGAGGATTTCTCAAATCAATTTGGAATTGTTACAACAAAATCCTGACCGATTTTTGGCTCGCTTCGTAACTATGGATGAAACCATGGCTCTATCATTATGACCCTGAAACGAAACAACAGTGCATGACTTGGAAGAGGCCGTCATCTCCAACGCCTAAAAAGTTTAAGGCATTTCCATCCGCCGGTAAGATTAAGGGCTCTCATTTCTGGGATAGCCAGGGGGTGATAATGATTGAATACCTCAATCATGGAGCCATTATTACGGGGGCCTTATACGCAGAACAAATAAAAAAAGTGCGTCAGGAAATACGTGAAAATCGCCGCGGCAAACTTGCTAAAGTTGTGTTGTTTCACCAAGATAACGCTGATAAAAAAAAATTATAGTCTGGTTGAATGAGGCAGACTTATGTCCAGTGCTTATGGTGGTTCGGGATCACCCTGGTGACACGTACGGGGTAAATACGAATGCAGGCTATTTAAATGGGTATCCTTTCTTTTTTCCCCATTGAAATTCGTTTTTGTCTCTATATTTGTAGCTAAAAATGTAGTTTTGAAAATAAGACTTTAATTAACAAACGATACTGCTAGAATAAGAATTACAAGAATAAGTTTACTAGATAAGGTTAATAGAAAATTATTTGATTGTCAAGGAAAAAGCCCCATAGAACCATATTATGCGTGTCGTGGATGCAACGTTATCTAAGCTAATGTATTTTCTTCTGTTTAAGTAACAAAATATCCACAAAAACATGCAGTACAAACATAACATTGTACTGCAACAAAAAAATACCTACCCATCAATAAAGAATGGAAGTAATAATTCCGAAGGAACTGGCAACACTCAGCCGTAAGCTGGCAACACTGACCGGACATTGCCGTCCAGCCGGCCCGGGTGAAATACTGTTTCGGATTCTCAACAGGAAATTGCACTTTTGTAATAACTCCTGCTGCCCGATGGATAAACACTTTGTTTTGAGATATTTCAGTGTCGAGATAGAACGAAGCACTATTTACTTTTGTTTTAATCTGCAACAGGATATCGATTCGTCTTGTCTCAGTGTCTCAATGTCTCAGGCTGGATTTCATCATTCGGACTATAGACAAAATATCAGAACCAGGCTACTGAGGCGTAAGGAGTGTCCCATAAAAAATTGCTTTTCACATCAGAACGAATTTGACAGAAACAGCAAAATGTTATACACTCAACAATGCCCTAACTCACTAACTAACTCGCCTGTGGAGGCTGGACTGCTCTTGCATACTTGACTTATTTTTATAATTATTAACTAAAGTTAGACTTTGTTTTTCTTAAAAAAATTAGCAGATGTTGCAGGAAATCAGTGAGGTGAGCCTTTAGGTTGGACAAAAAATGAATATGTCAAAGACCAAGCTTATGAGCAACAGTATCAAACGAAAGGTGACCGTGGACGGAGAAGAGATTGCGTATGTCCAGGAATACATTTAGCTTGGCCAAATAGTTTCCTTCCAGGCGTGGCAAGAAAAAGAGATCGAACGCCGGATTGACGACGCTTGGAGGAACTTTTGGTCAATGAAAGAGTTTATGAAGGCGACCTTCCAATGTCACTAAACTAACTACTAACACAACCTGATATTAAGTAATGATAAGGCAGAAAGTGGAAGCGCACTTCATCCGGAATCCTCAACTACTGAGACACTGGCTATCTTATCTCTAACTGCTGGAACACAACAATGCTTCAAACATTGATGTTATGGCGACATATTTTTAATAAGATGGTGGTAGCTAACCGGGCGGACAAACAAGGCCTACCACCAACCAAACCAGGTACAAAAACATGTACCCCCCGCTAGGAATCGAACCCAGGACGTCCTGGTCTAAACCGGTGGTCTGAACCACTAGACCACAGAGGCGGTTATACTATGTATGGGGCTATGTTATGTAGGCTCTAGCGTGGTATGTTTTAAGTTTACCTGCCGGTCTCATATTTTGTGCTGACGCGCTGTAATTACAGCAAGCTAGGACCGCGGCCCGATTGGACGCAGACAGCTCGGAATTAAGTAATTAACTTCTAGCTGGATGGGTTCGGGAGGGAAATTGTTCAATGTAACCATGCTACCTGTGAAAATTACCGGTCATAACTGATTTTGGTCGCCTCCCTAGTCTACAGGTTAGTTCCTAACTTTTTATAAAGTATTTTATAAAGTCATGATAATCACCGGTTAACTAATAACCGGTTTTAGTCGTTTGACTGGTGTAGAGATTAGTTCCTAACTTTTTATAAAGTATTTTATAAAGTCATGAAAATTACCGGTTAACTAATAACCGGTTTTAGTCGTTTGACTGGTCTAGAGATTTCCTAACTTTCTTAACTATAAATAAAGACAAGTATTTAGCGTGAACGTCATAAAAGTTACCGGATATAACCGATTTTAGCTTCATGTGTGGTCTAGAGGTTAGTTACTGCTAAGAGTAAGATTTGATTGGTGATAGGGTTTGTATTAGGACCACCTGGCTAGCTACCATCATTCAATCTAAGTCTGCCAAAACAACAATGTTAGTTGGGATCCTAAACGTCTCGGTAAATCTAGTAGAGAACGGGGAAACGCTTGTGGTAATGCCGGATAACATCACCACTGGAAACTGTCTGAGGATGTTCTATCATTACGGCTGGATACCCTTAGTTTTTACCAGGTACGTACAGACCTGTATAGTAGTACCAGGGGGCTTTTCCCCACCACCACGGCCCGGTCAACCCGAGCCGAGGTCCGAGCCTTTAGAGGCGCCCTCGGGTTGTTCCGCTCGCCGATCCGATCAGGACCCTTCGGAGAATCTAGTAGGGCACGGGAGTGCGCCTTAGAGCGTGATGCCAGTCTCTTGAATTTGGCCACAATCCTCCGAACTATCTATCGAAGTATGCCAAAAGGATATTACAAAATGTTATGACTAGAACTGAAAACGTTCCGGAGCCCTTGACCCGACAACCGGAATATAAAGCCCGAATCGATAGACCAAATTCGTCGCAAACTCGATTTATTTCGGTATTCTCCAGAGACGGACTCGGGAGTAGAGCAATGTTAGAAAATAATATTCCTTGTTAGATCACCTACTCGAATTGATGCTACATTTTTTAAATGTAACACGGTAACAACAATTTTGGCATTTAAATATATGGAGTTAAAATAAATTAATATAAATACTGCTTTCTACGCCATTTGCAACCTTCAAACACGGTGGTTTAATAGTTTCATTACGTCGATGCTATAAAACCCTACTCAAAAAGAAGAGTGACAGTTTAAGTGCCTTGTTAAAATTTATTATCTATATATTTTAGGATAGTTAACAGTATAAAAATATAAAAATAACAACGCAAATTATAACTGCAAGCTATTAATAAACTATAAATTAGTTAAATATTATATTGCCCTACTAAGATAAGATAAGATAATTGCACAAAAGATCACGATGGGTCGAAGTGTTACTGCGAGAGGGAAACCTCGGCAGGCCCCACTAAGATAAGTATTATACTCATTTACAAAAAAATACTAAGACAAAGCTCTACATATGCCCAGTTGACATTGAATTGACGCATTTGGCTTTCAAAGTAAAAAAGTAAATAAGGTTGAATAATTTCGGCGGGCTGGTTAGAACCACGATAGCTACCAATTGGAAGAGCACCTGACCCGGTATGTCAGAAGGGTGCAGGTTCAAATCCTGCTCGTGGAAATTTTTTCAACATTTGAGTTTTTGTAATAGTTATTTGAATTATTATTTATTACATATAATTTGCAAAAAATACAATGAAAATACTCCAAACCTGCTATACAACCCTGCGTCAGTTACATGACACGCGTCGCGAAAACGTAATAAAATATGATCCCGTGTCAACCGACGAGGGCGGGAAATGGCCACATGTTTCAGATATTCAAATTGGTTCAGATGCTCTAAGCCGCGAGATTATGCGATTCGGACCGATCGCCGGAAGATGATGTAATCTTCAGATTACCGCCTTCGTACTAAGCTGGTTTGTATGGCTATTTATAGACGAGTAAATTTTGAACTGCCTCTGTGGTTTAGTGGTGAAGACCACCGGTCGCAAACCCAGAGGTCCCAGGTTGTGTATTCCGCTTTGGTTGGTGGTAGGGCTGGTTCGTCCGCCTGGCTAGCTACCACCATCTTATCTAAATATGTCGCTTTAACCTCAATTTTTGTAGCATTGTTGTGTTTTGGCAGAGAGATATGACAGCCAGAGTCTCAGTAGTTGAGAGTTCTGGATGGAGTGCGTTTCCACCTTCGGCCTTATCTTCACTTAACATCAGGTGAGAAGAAGGCCAAATGCTGTAAGCGTAAGAAATAAAGAAGCCTTAAATCAGATGCGATGAAGGCCAAATGCTTACCTACCCCAAAGATACAAAAAATACGTTTTTTGAGTAGTTTAATTAGAACATCGGTGGTTGAACGGCTTTTTGGAATAGATTGCTATTGACCGCCGATCGCCTTTACAGCGATACCGGACTTTTGTGGTTAGCAAGAATTAAAGGTTCCTCAAGCCGTGGGGAGCGAATCCTCTGAAAGTTTCTAAGGGGCATCACGCAAGTTTGTGATGCATTAATGACACAACTTATGTGTCATATTATACTAATGGAATAGCAGAGAATAGATTTTATTTATTTCGAGTAATAATTACAACTTATATTGTTTTATGTTTTATATTCTTTCTTAAAACTAGATTTTTACAATATTTACATATTAAAACAATAAAACATTATAAAAACCTAATCCTAGAGTGCCGCTAGCAGCGGGGCAGGGCCCAAGCTACCGGTGGTCAGGGCTGCAGAGTGAGGAACCTCCTGACAATACGTGCCGTGTCAAAGAGTACTGCTTTGTGAATCTGACCCTTGATCCAACCATCAAGCGAGAGCCTCTTAAGGTGTTGGTCGTGGCTCTTCGCTATCAGACCGTTCGCTGAATCGACTATCGGGACAATCATTGTCGAATCAACATTCCACATGGCGGTTACCTCGTGAGCCAAGTAAAGGTACTTGCTGAGTTTGTCCTTCTTAGCTTTCACGAGGTTCTCGTCATGCGGGATGGAGATGTCAACGAGCACCGCCCGACGTTGAGACCGGTCTACCACCACGATATCAGGCTTATTGGCAACAATAGTCCTGTCCGTGATGATTGACCGGTCCCAATAGAGCAATGCACTTGCAATGCAATTATTATTGTTATTATTATTTTATTCGTGCTTTGCCACTACTAAGGCGCTGCGCAAACGTAGACACTTTTGTGTCTTGTATGGGATACAAGCTACCAGTGAATATGGAATCAGCCCTCCCTGCGCAGACGTAGACACTTTTTGTGTCTAGTTACTTCCACCTGACACTAATCAAAAAAGGTTCGGTGTAGGTAACTGGACACACAAAGGTCGTCAGTTGAAGACACAAGCAACATTAACAAATGTCCTTACAATTCTACTGAGCTGCGCAAACGGACGATGCAATCGGTGTCCGTATCCTGTGTGCGACACAAGCCACGCACACGTCCATCGTGAAACCGATTCATGAGATGAAAATAAGCAACGAATTGTTACCGCAACCGTCAACTGTGTCCAATCGCCGCTACCGGACACAGCAACTCGGTTTCCTGTGATGGTGTGCTGTGTCGGTAACAGTGTCCGATCGCCGTTACTGGACACAGTAACTCGGTTTCCTGTGATGGTGTGCTGTGTCGGTAACAGTGTCCGATCGCCGTTATCGGATAAAGCAAGTCGGTTTCCTTGTATGGTGTGCCGTGTCGGTATCAAAAAGTTTCTACGTTTACGCAGCGCCTAATGTAAAAGTAGATAAAATGTGAAATGCATGAACACACATCTGATGTAAAGAAAGATCATTAAATGATTAATTACTTGTTTGATTTATCACGTCCTTACTAAAACACAGATTCAGTCTCGGTTCAATTTTTAATAAACAATAATAAATAAATAAATAATCTTTATTTCTTTCAATACATACATACAGTTTGTAACATGCATAGCTTTTCCTACTTATATACTAGGTACAAACATCAGATTTTTTGCAGCTGTCAAAGCAGGTATATAATAAAAAAATATATATTACTAAGTAATCAAAGTTCATTCGGAAAGTTTTTTTTGATTTTTAAAAATAAAAAAGTTATAAAATTATTTTTATGTTTTTGTAATTGTGGCAGGCGCTACGTGTTTTCGACCTTATGCCAGCGCTAGTAAGGATCAGCCTTTTTTAATGTTCACAAATCGAGGTGTAGACTTAAATAAAACATTAAAGAACGTTAAAGAAAAAATATTATATTAATAATAGTAATAGTTTATAGCGGATAAACAATATTTAAATTACAAACTTACTTAATTAAAATCTGATACAAATAAAATTAAAACTAAAACTTCAAATTCATAAATAAAAATAAAAGTTAAATTAAATGTACAATAATAAACATACTTAATAAAAACATACTTAAAATATTAAATTAAAATTTCTTCAAATTATAATTTAAATATTATTAAAATATTAATTGGTTCACCCATCAGATGACCCGGCGGGCGCATTCCGAAAGTTGCTTAACTCTTCGAGTGCTCCTTGTTCCCCTAAATAACCCCCTTCTCCCAGTACTCGACGTTCCACTCAAAACGCTGTTATTAGAACCTCCCATTTTCACTTAACATTGTTTGTTCTAAGTTTCCCCTCATACCTGTATTTTGCCAGCGGAAGCCGCTCAAGTTATTGGAGCAAACAAGCGGGTTCGATTCCCGTCACGTCCGCCGGTGTAGGAGTAAACTTGCCGCATAAATGCTAACTTATGTTTTGTGGGTCTGCGCGGTGGCACGTGATCGGTTCTACATTTAGATCCAGGATCTTGTTTTGTTTTGATTTATATGTGGCCGAGTTTCTAGTTACACCGTCCGCTTGTACACGTTCCATTGTTGGGCCCAGACTTCTAATATTGTATTTTTTTTTAAATATAAGAAGTGGGAAACGCACCATCGGGTATGTATCAGATCTAGATCTTATATGCAGAGTTATTAAGACATAATTATTAATTTTTAATTTGTTATGCAACTTTGAAATAAATATTGCTATTGTGACGTTACACCAAAATAAACAAGTCACAGCCCTACTGGTGTAGTAACCTCTGAGTACTTACATTTATGATCACTGCTGCTTGCTTTTGCGCGCCTGACGCGCATCACTTCACTAATTTAAATATTTAATGGAAGAAGAAGAAGAAATACATTTATTGGCACACACTAAGTACACACGGCGGCAGATCAACCTACCCAAAACTGTAAAATTTCTACAATCAATTTTGAATTTTATTGTTTGGTTATAAGGATTAATATTCATTGGAGAAATTTGACAGGTTAGGGTAGGTTGATCTGCCGCAGTGTGTACAACAAAAAAATAATTAATATACAACTGCATGACAAATTAAAGTTAATAACTATGTCTTAGTAACAACACACACAAGATCTAGATCGTATACAATATGGATCTCTTTATTTTTACCATACCTTTCTGTTTCACGTTGTATACAATACAGTTACAAGATAAAATTTTACTAGAAAACATCAACCAGTACCAGGAAGCTCGAGTGGGAACCGAACTGTGTAATCAGCGACCCATGAATAACGGTCCAATGCTAACCGCGGAAAGTATTAACTCATTTTTTGAAAGGAAGTTCCATAAAAATGTTTTCGATCGTGCAGGCAAGAAATTTCGCACTCACCACGTCGTTGGCCCAATGCGGATTTTCAAAAACCCACTAGGGTTTTTGTCATTTGTCGTAGATACTATAGTTTAAACTTGATAACCCATCCGGTGATTCAATAGTGCGGACGTTGCTTCACTTACAAAATAGCAGCGACAACGCGCATGCCATTGCCAATTTATGTAATATTTTTGTTACTAGCGATTGTTGCCTAATCACAAAATAAATTGAGACTTCGTTTTCTCAATAATCTTCTAATTCAAGAATTCAAAGTTTTCCTTAAACAATGTTATAAAGATCCTTAGAATTTCAATTACCTAACGTCGTTTACAAATTATTCTCTGAAGGGCAAATATTATGTTGGGCTCGGTTGCTTGTTTTAACTAAAGTCTATAAGCTATTGCCATCTTATCTAATTCAGTCGCCATAACCGTTTTTTGCTGTTAGATCGTTTACTGTATAATATTGATATTAGTGTTATAAATATGCAGAGCTTGAACTATTGGATAAACCCTTTGTCCTCCTCAATACGTGACTATTGCCCGCCAGCTGTTTCGGTCTTTAGCTCCGTGGAGGGCCTTATGAAGTTTAATGTTTAGAGAGGATCGGATTTGATCAGACTACCACGTGGGACTGCGCCCTCTTGGTCGTTTGCTGTCAACCTTGCCTGTCACCAGCTGTTCGAGGTTGTGAGCATTCTTTCGAGCGATGTGAACTCCAATATTCTGCGGAAACAGATGGTGGACAATCTAATTTTTATATTAATGAACCCAGATTGAAGTTATTGAGAACCTTTTGAATTTTATCTTACTCAACATTGCTTTGCAACCCATAACTCAATTCGATTCAAATTCCGGTCGGCCGTGACAGTTTTTTTCTCAAATTTCCGTGCTAACGTTTCTTCTTGATGTTTTGTTATCGTAAATAAATAAATGTACTATTAAATTATTTATTGCTGCCTGTCTTAAAAGCGACTTGGGGTAATCAATAACACAAAAACCTATCAGCATCAACACCATTATCCAAATAACATTGCTTAACATCAGATTGGAGAGCCCACAAAGTATTTATTGTTTGTCCAAACTTCTCGATTGCCACCCATGGACATTGATTGATTTCGTCTTGCATTCGAGAGATTCCAAATAATCGGTCATCTGGAAACGATTCTTTGTCGATCGTGAGCCGTTTCGGGCTACCGAAGTAATTGTATCGTTACAAAACGGATTTGAGATTTGATTATATTGTAAAATCGTCGTGATGTAAATTATCGTTTCTTGATTGATTATAAACCCGTGCAAATGAATGTACTCGTTTATAGAAGACATACATAATTTATATGATAGGTATGTATTGTAATTATTGTAATTGTAATTATTTTTTTAGTGGTAGCTATGTTTTTTACCTATGTAAAAACATAGCCCCGTAAATCAACGGACACAAACGATTTATCAATGTAGTATCGATCCAACGGCCAATCACAGGGCAGTCCACAGATGATCGATGTTGCAAATATTGCGATAGAATCTTGGGGAACGAACGCTTAAATTGAACGAAATGTTAGAACCTCTTTAGTGTAATAACAAGTTGGAGAATAAAGGCCCACCTGAAAATATAAAAGCCTTTTTGGTAAGTACATTGAGCCTCTTTTGAAGCCTTCAACGTTTCAATATACATATTATTATATAGTGATTATATACATACAAAGTGATTGGGAATAAGTGCCCAGTCTGTTGTGGGGTAAATACCCATATCTTTTTATATTGTTAAGCGGTAATGTTACAGGTATATGGATATATTCTATAACATTACCGTAAACCACGCAAAAATCTTTAAAAACAGCCACATCATCATCGGGATCAGCGGGAATCGAACGAGCAACTTTTGGAGGGGAGGGGGGTACTATGCATAACTGTTAACATTCATAATTTTGTTTTGACATAATCTTAAGTTGTCTAGGGATGTATTTCATTTCATACAATTACAAATGAACTAATTTCAAAGGATATAACGTTCATTGGATATAATTTTCACTTGGTCTAAATACACTTCTTATAACAACATTACGTATATTATTCACTAAGTTAAATTATGTATTTTTTACATATATAGCATTTTAACTTAAATTTGATTTAAAATATAGTCTTAAAAAGTTAACACGTTGTGTTTTTAGTAATGTTGTGCTACAAAAGTCAGTGACAGAAACGAATCGCTGCATATCCGACTCCACGTAGTCTTGTTTGTCCTACCCCTAGAGTGTAACTTAGGAGCGCGTAGGCGCGGAGAGAGCGAAAACCATCTGCGACGATAAGCTCGCGTGGGACCGCCGGAGCCCCGCAGCGCCGGAGCCGTGACAGAAACCATGCCTGCTGCATGTTGCATGCTTGCTTGCATGCTGCATGCTTGCTTGCATACTGCTAGCTTGCTTGCCTGCTGCTCGCTTGCTTGCATGATGCTTGCATGCCGCATATATGGATTTTGTCAGTTTATGCCTATCAAATGTATGAATATTATGCCTTTTAAATGTTATGGGAAACTTAAATTATGCCTTTTGTTAATTATGATTATTGCATTTATGCCTTTCCATGATTATGCCTTACAGATTTCGACCTTATGATGATATGCGTTATGAAGTTATGCTATAAAGACTTTTATGGCAAGTGACGATTATGGCCATGAACACTAGGTATGCATTATTAGTGTATGCCTAAAAACGTTATGCTTTTCCTTTTTATTATAGGTAACCATATGCGATACGTACAAATTTATTCAACGCTACCTACCTATCCAATGATAATTATGATAATATCCAATAAATAAATTATTTCATTTGATTTGATTTGAAACTATCCAATGATAATGATGATAATATCCAATAAATAAATTATTTCATTTGATTTAATCTAAATATTTTCACCCTTTATGTTCTTTAATGTATTTACGAGTATATTAAAAGTATGGTCAATCAATGAAATAAAACAATTAACTTTCATATAAAGTGAAAAAGAATAATAAGTTTTCATGTGCAAAATCAAAGGCAGTTCATCGATTTTGCCCACATTCAAACTTCTTGAATACAGTTCGATATATATATATAGCACTGAACCAAAAAATAAGTTAGCTACAAAACCGATTCTAGTATTATTAACTGATTTCTCAACTTTGCCCAACAGTAGTTTATAATACACTAGCGGCCCGCCGCGGCTTCCACGGGTGTACTTTTCTTTTTTTTTCTTTTTTTTATATAGTCTATGTTACTCAGCGATAATGTAGCATTCTAATGGTGAAAGATTTTTTTAAATCGGTACAGTAGTTTTAAGTTTATTCGTTGCAAACATACATACATACATACATACATACATACATACATACATACATACATACATACATACATACATACATACATACATACATACATACATACATACATACTTACATACATACATACATACATACATACATACATACATACATACATACATACATACATACATACAAAGATTTCCTTATTATAATATTAGTATAAATAACATCCAGAATATAATACATTAATACATCACGCTTGCCAAATGCGGCTTGGTGATCACAAACCCGGGCTTTGCATCGGAAAATCTAAAACACGCTTTGCCCTACCTGGGATTTGAACCCAGGACCTTCAGTTATCAAGTCAAGCGCTGAGCCACTCGCCCACCGAGGAGTTACTGTAACAATTCTACCAAAAAAAATATTTAAATAGTACTTCAAATTGGATGTCATAATTCTTTTTTTCTGAACAGGTGGTTAATCTGCTCGACTTAAAGCTTTGAAATAACTTACCTCGTACTTAGACAACTTTGGACCGAGTTAATAAATATGACTTAAAACAAGAAAAAGCACTCACTGCTTACTCTTTGATCAAACTCCTTTGACTCTGTGCGTTCAAAAGTTCACAAACTTCATCTTATGCTCAGTTACGGTGCTCGAGTTAACTCAGTTTGAACGTTCGTGAAGAATATATGCGCCTGAATGCAAACACATGAAGTACACATACATATATACATATAGGGTAAATTATAGATTTCGCTCAGCTCCTTGGAACTTTAGAAAGAAAAATAAAAACTAATAAAAATAAAAATTGATTATTTTTCACACATATTATGTGTACAAATACTGGTACACTCTAAGCTACACTCTATTTCAGGACTCCAAAAAAAAGATATATAGCTCTATATAATAAGGACATATAGATAGATAACACTGATAATGAAACACCATAGAATTAGCAATGAACAAAACAATTAATTGAAATAATGAACACTTTCCGAATTGGTAGCCATAAGATGCGTTTTAAACAAATAAAATAATTTGTCTAATTTATTTATTTATTTATTATATTGGCATACACAACAGGTAACAATCAAATAAGTGTAGAAAACAGAAATTACATAGATTAAAACTAGATCGAGACCCAAAAAACGTGTACACACGGCATTATATAAAAATGTTGGCGTAAACATACGTATGTACTTGTCACCACGACAAAATTAAAAATTAATAAAAACAGCAATCTACAGACTCAAATTAAAAATTAAAGACTATTAAAAACTATAAATGAATCAAATTACATTTAATGTGTAATTTTCTTGCCAGCTCTTCTCGGTCGAAGGCTCTCCCAATCCGAACGGTACATTCAGTAGTTTAGTCTAAACAATTTTTTTTACCTTTTTTATTTTATAGTTTTGACGTCAATGAAGGCTTTTGTTGAATAAATGATTTGACTTTAACTTTCTTCACACTTTGATCTTCATGTCTATGCCATATGGTTGAACATTTGTTGAAGAAATTTGGTAGTTATGGATAGTCTGATATGCAGGCGTGTCTGTACATTAATAATAGCCTAATAATAGATAAAAAAAAACAAATAAAAAAAAATTTTATGTATGAATTTCACACAATTTTATATAGTAGGTAGGTACCTATCTAAATAAATAATTATTTGAACTAACAACACTAATATAGCATGATAATTGTAATTACTAACGTACTAATAAAAATATGGATACTTTTATCTGAATTAAAGTTTTACTATTATTATTATTATTCACTTTATTAAACATATTTCTAAAGAATTTTTTTTTACTATATTTTATATAAAAACATATTTACAATATAAAATATTGTAAAAAAAAAAACTTAACCTAGGTTGCCACCGGCAGCGGGGATAGACCCAAGCTATCGGTGGTTAGGGCTGCAGAGTGAGGAACCTCCTGACAATACGTGGCGTGTCAAGGAGTACTGCCTTTTGCATCTGACCCTTGACCCAACCTTTCAGCGAGAGCCTCTCTAGGTGTTGATCGAGGCTCTTGGCTAAAAGACCGTTTGCCGAAACGACTATCGTCACAATAATGGTTGAATCCACATCCCACATGGCGGTAACCTCGTGAGCCAAGTCAAGATACTTACTGAGCTTGTCCTTCTCGGCTTTCAAGAGGTTCTCATCATGAGGTATGGTGATATCAACCAGTATTGCCCGGCGCTGGGATCGGTCGACCACCACGATATCAGGCTTATTGGCGACAATAGTCCTGTTCGTAATGATAGAGCGCTCCCAATAGAGCGTTGCATGATCATTTTCGAGTACTGGCGCAGGTGCGTACTTATAGTACGGCAACTCCGATTCAACAATTATTATAATTAAAAGTGATTCCGCATGATTGTTAACGAAATTGCTAAGGTACGTAAGTCTTCGTTTAAAATTCTCGTTTATCCAAGCAGGATGCAAAACGAAAAGCAGCTATCTTTCGTTGTAACATCAAACCTTTTTCAGACAATGCCAGTCTAGTTCCAGATAAAATTTCCTTTTTCCCTACAGCCTTTTTCATACCTCTTTTCAGCCTTAGCTCTTCTTATATACCGACAAGTAACAGATATATTACGCGTCACCCGAGTACATGTTAAAAGCAGTTATCTATGTTCACTGTAGTTTTCCATTTATTGGCTACTTAAGAAATTCATTTCAGCATCGTGGTATAGTAAAATAATGCGATTATAACAAAACCCCCGTAATTAATTAAATAATAATAATGATTTATTTAAGCCGTACAATGAAAATACTACTTGAACGGACGTGAGTGCATGGTAAGGAAACTAACATTTTATGCCATAACAGGTAAGCGATAAGACAATTAATGTTTTAAATAAATAAGTAAGCGTAAAATTATGTTATCAAAGAAATTTAAACATTTTTTTTTAATCTTGGTCAGTAATTTAATTTTGGCACTCAAAACTCTCTAAGTACCTGAACAAATGAATTGTAAATATTGCAAAAATAATCATATTTTCTTAGTTACAATTTTGTGTTGAGAATCTTCATTGTCTATATGGCTGTAAAAACTGTAAGCTCGGAGTAGTTACTCCGTGTTTTGTTCCTGTCATGTAAACTTCATTTCATATTAAAATTCAAAATTCAAAATTCAAAATCATTTATTCAGTTTAGGCTACAAGTAGCTCTTGTGAATGTCACTATGCCATCGGTTCGTAAGCCTACTCTGGGCGGGAGATCTTGTACTGAGAAGAACCGGCAAAAAACTCTAGAGTAAAAGAGACAAAACACGGAGTAACTACTCCAAGCTTCCACTTTGTTTATTAATAAGCCCCCTAGAATACTCAGAATTGATATCGCAGAGTGAGAATAATTACTGTTACTGTTTTTAAAATCGCTCCCCTGTTCTTATTAGGAATAGTTGACGTTGAAGTTGATATACTGCTTCCGTTATTTAGCATGTCCGACGTCTTTGTGCTAGGTTCAGACGGGTCCAGGCTTATCTTAATTTGCCTATTCCTTTCTCCCAAGACGGCGCTTGGAAAAGTATATTTTTTGTATCGTTTACTCGGAATGTTTGTTGAATGAATATTGCGGGTCTCCGTTATTTTGAATTAAAAATATACTGTCTTTTGTTGAACGTAGTTAGATACTTAGTCTTTAAGCCTTTAATCGTCCCACTGCTGGGCAAAAGCGTTAAATTAGGTAGTGGACTATACGTGTCCACGGGGCAACTCGCTTAATACATTAGTCTTAAGAGTTCCGGATGAAGAATGCGCTTCGGCGCGTCCTGATCTGGTCTTATGACTGACGCAGATGGTCCCTTGTGTTGGTTTACTTGCGCAAGGTCGTGTGACATCTTTATGTAACCTAACGTTTGGTATAAACTTTAAGTTGTGTATTGCAGGGGTTGCTGGACAAGGTCTTTCTTTCTATTTTAACAATATCATCAAAGGAGCTGAACCTTACCCACCACGTTGAACGGCTCTGCGGGTGTTAAGGGTGCGCCGTCCATAAGTGACAATTGTTATATATTTTATTTGAAATGTCTTCGTCCATATTTATTTGATGCCGCGTGGCCATACTAATTATGTATGGGGAATTTGACGTGTTAATTTGAAAAATAATAATTTAAAAAACCGCTTGTTAAATCGAAAATGTGAGACGGACGATTTGTAGTTTAGACATTGGTGATTGTTTTCAGAATCAGAAGCTGTACAATAATTTAGATAAACTATAAGAAATCAACTAAACGGCGATTTTTGCTCAACTTTAAATGATATTGTAAAAAAACTATAAGTAGTGTGTTATGAATTTATGGATCGGAATAATTGTAAACACGTTCCCCTTGATACTAAATATATATTTTGTTTATGTAATACGATAGTATTTTCAATTATATCAACTTAACCGTAACTGCCATTTTGGTATTTTTTGGTCGGCGCACCCCATATTATAACTTTCACATAAAACTACCACAAACTGTCAAATTTTCTCAATAGACTTTGAGTTTTATATATATGGCATATGGTTAAACATTTATTGAAGAAATTGGAAAGTTTTGGATGGCGCAGGCGTCTGTTCTTTTGCGAAACATGGAGGAGATCAAAACGTTTCCAATTCGATCACTCGTTCGGTCACTACTTAGTGTAGAAACGAGAAAGTAGACACCTGTCGTAGTGGCCCACTGGGGTCACTACGACGACTAGTATCGAACAGGGGTTCGATACTTTAAGCCCAGTTTTCGACACAGTTATCATCCCCAAAAAATAACATAGATGTTCATAGAAATCTTACGAGATAACAGCGGGAAGCAGATGGTTTGTATTTAATTGTTTCTAAATAGTTGCTGACTTTTATTTTTAATGATTACAGGAAAAAATGTCGATAACTGGTTCCTGTCGAACTCCGGTGCCACTACCCCACTTTAGTGTAAACGAGAAGAAAAAATATTTATCTTGATTAGGACCATTACATTGTCACTGTAAATGTCATTATATTGTAGTCATTCTATATAGTTATGACGCTGTCAATCTCTCTAAATAAATAATTATATTGTTTTATATGAGATCCAAACTTTCAAATTTATTTTCTACTACACAAGTACCTACAAGCTAAGCTGACTTTAACGAGGTGATAAAATGAGATTGGTCGATAAATGGATCTATTTTGAAAAATTTACTATTTTTAATACAACACAATCGTCAAAGAACAATTTCGAAAAGTTTTTAAAAGAATCGAAATATATGGAAAAGAACATATAATAATAGCTGCGGCCAGGTGGGAATTCCCAATCAAGGAAAAAGTCGAGAAGCGGGGCATAAAATAAAGCTCCATTTATTTGAACTCCTCGCGGACCGCGTCAAAGGCTGTTCCATTTTATAAAACCGGATGCCAGCATTATTTGCGAAATGTCTTTTTTTTCTTTCATTTGACCGAATTGGCCTATTTTTAAACCAAAAGACATACCGAGGTGCAATTTTTTTTTAAGATTTTCGTTTTTTTGGACATTATTGATTGTATTATTGTGATTTTGAGCTAAAACTTCTTAAAACCTAACCCGATAGGGATATTAAAAACAATAGTTAGTTCCAGAACATTAACAGATAAATTTAAAAAAAAAATTTAATAAAAAATCGTTTTGGCACTTTCTAAAATGTGTATCCATTGACCAACCAGTCACCAACCCAATTGGGTTTATATCGTCAGTCAGTATGCTTTACTAACATAGCCTGTAAAAAATTACTTACACATTTATGGATACTCATCTTCCGAAATAATGGTTGTACTCGTATTATTACTATTATTATTGTGGTCCGGTAGTAAGGAACTGTGTAAGAGATAAGATAGTAGATATGATTAGAAGTTAAGGAACCGCGGGCTCCAGAATTTCCAGAAGAAGAAACTCACAATCGTCATAATGTCAACTTAAAAAATTTCTAAACATATATTTTTCATATTTTTTCTATATTTTTTTTTCTTTGATTCTACTGTTTATCATGTGTGTGTTTATTAATAAAAATCTTTCTTTACCTTTTACGATTATTATTACAATATATTATTATTTTAACCACATTTAATAGAGCATGGAACCAGTTAGATATGAAAAAACTATCTGTACAGTTATAACTGACCACATCGTTTGCCACGAGCTTTAATATATAATATACAACCAGCATACGAAAAAAGACAATATGACACAACGGTATTATGTGTTATGTTCTTTATTAAGGACTTAGTTACCCTCATTCAACCTTGGAAACTTAATTCCCTAATGCCTTCATTAAAACATAGTCTCACTCAAGGTTAGAAACCGACCCGAAAAATAAACTCATAAAAGTTTGATAACAAACAAATTAAAAAAAGTTACTTAATTAGGGTAAAGTTTTCCAGGATGACTGTAGTTTTCTTTACTGTAGATCGTGTGCCAAAGATTAATTATTAAAAAGATTAAATACACTAATCTATGTTCATAAATGCCTCGGTGGTCTAGTGTCAAAGCTATTAGACTGCCATCCGGCCCTGGGTTCAATTCCCAGGTCGGGCAAATCACGTTGATAAAGTCGATACCCATTAATTGTAGCGATGACGTGATTTCAATGGTAGATCCCTTTGCACAGCAGACAAAAGGGTTTTAACTATGTTACCAGTGTTCAGCACAGTTTCGTAATAACATAGATTTTCATTGTGATTTCACGGGATGACGGCTAGCAGGTAGTCAGAATTTCATTGTGATTTCACGGGATGACGGCTGCAGGTATTCAGATTTTCTTTGTGATTTCACGGGATGACGGCTAGCAGATAGTCAGATTTTCATTGTGATTTCACGGGATGACGGCTAGCAGGTAGTCAGATTTTCATTGTGATTTCACGGGATGACGGCTAGCAGGTAGTCAGATTTTCATTGTGATTTCACGGGATGGCGGCTAGCAGGTAATCAGATTTTCATTGTGATTTCACGGGATGACGGCTAGCAGGTAGTCAGATTTTCATTGTGATTTCATGGGATGACGGCTAGCAGGTAGTCTGTATTCAATTGCTGCTCATCATTGATGATCCATATTTTTAATTATTAATGGGGAAAAAATGTCGATCAATGGTTCCTGGCAACACTGGTACCATTACCCTACTTTAATGTTAGTCGACGGAAATCGAACTCGGAAACTTTTGGAGGGACCCACTAGTCTCACTACCGCTGACCCCGAAGCGCAATATAAAAATATGTCAATGTGTCCAATATACTATAGTGTAGGGGTCGCTGGATGTATTCGCTGCCTGGACATTTCCCGAGGGCTTGAGCGAAATATTTTCCTTATATTAACTGACTGTTACCACGGCACCGAAAGTCACTCCTATCTCACTCCATATCGTAGTTGTCACTTCATTTTCGCTTAATAGTAAAAAAATATATATTTGAAAATGTAAAAAAACTTTTTATTTTTCATACGCCGTTTTCTTTGTCAACGTATGCATTGTAGTAAGTATTTATATTATTTATGTGGTAATGGATGCAAATTATAGCCAAAAATTTTAAAAAAATACAAGTAATGTCAAAATGAGATGTTAAAAAGAAATTTTTACTAGAATATTTTTAAAGACACTGAAAATAGCATTTAAAAAAAAGGCAATTTGCCGACAGTATGTTACGAACCCACGACAACCTTACGCAATACGGGCCACAACATTTCTAACTTAGCTACTGGGACAGCAGCAGCTCCTATGTAATAAAAAAAGAAACTTCTTATATTTTTTTATTTAACCTATTTGATCCCATTGCTAGCCAAAGCAAAAGCCAATTTCTAAAAAGAATATCCAATGTTTCAGTTTAGATAAGTTCTTTTTAGTTTAGCTATAATTCTCTTTCCCTAAACCAAACGCGAGCCACAAAAGAAACATGGAACCCTTGTAAATGACCTTATCTCAAAATGGCGCGCATAAAATTCCTCACGAAATTGTTGCAATACTAGTTCCCTCGCCACAGATATGTAAAAATTTAAATTGTCCCTCCAGTTTGAAAGCAAGCGGGCGCTCCAGCGCATACTTCACATATTTTAACGTGTGTCGATGCACGAATCTACATGCATTATGTTTAATAGCCTCTTAGAAGAATATGCACGCCTAGTACTTCAGGAGTAACGAAAGAAGATTGGTTAAAAGAAGATTGGTTAAATAAGTATTTAGAATATGGTAGTATAGTATATAGTGTATAGTAGCCAGTATCTTCGGAACCTTGCCTAAAGGGACTGCTTTTAATAATATATTTTAGATAGTTATTATATTATATTTTTGTTAAGAAATAGCTTATTAGATTCAATTTTATTTTAATGTGCAATAAAGATTAAATAAATATGAATATGGTTGTGATGTTGAAGGTGCGTTACACCTCTTTGTTCGTAGCGTACGTATAACCTCCTCTACAGATATGTGCGCCTGGTACTTTGGATTTTTTTTATAACCAATTTGATTGATGCAGTAATTTTTATTATACGAGAAGAACATTCAATGTGTTACGTTACAAATAAAGGAATTGTGAACGAACAAACAAGTTAATTATTAATTAAAACTGAACAAAACAATGTAAGAGAACAAAACAATGATACGTCTTCAGGATTCTTCGTTTAGGGCAAAATAATTTTTCCTTTTATGTCAAAATGTTTAGATATACCATGTTACAGATAGTAAATTGATTACGGGCGATAGGTTGTAAGCTGTTTATTCTCATTATTTGAAGGAACAAGTTGATAGGATATCCGTTCACTTTAGATTTCCCACGGGGTGAGCTTGTGATGTATCTCGATTGAAGATGCCGGGGTATGTATCCAGGCCACGCAAGCAAGTGTTTAACAAACACAAATTGTTACGTGATTTTTAATTCAACTAGTATATAACAATAGTTATTAGTCTACAATAAAAAGTTTCAATTTTTTTTAAATCAGTTGAACAAACTTTTTTTTAAATATTTTTATTATTTGTCAACATCACTGTATTTCCCTTAAGCATAGAAAGTTAAATTAAAATGGTATATTGGTTTGAAATAACTAGAGCTTTGAAGTTTGTATGGTAAACCGTGGGTAAACCCATAATATAAAAGGCTCTTAAGTAAAGACTTTACATAATATAATTAAAATAATAATAATATTATAATTTATTTATTGGTCACTTCACAAACTTATAGCTAGGTAAATAACTACTACAGCTGCTACAATCGCTACGATGCTACGACTACGAACTAACTTCTGACTCAAAACAATATCGCTACATTCATTTTACGTAGCATTATGATCATTCATACCGCTGGTATACTACAGCTTTATGACCAAAGGTCATAAGCCCATAGAGAATAAGTTAGTATTTCTATTTCTCTTTTCATAATTTCCTTAAAATACTTTTCATCCATTGGCCGAAGCATGGCGGAAAGTAAAAGTAACCAACTGTTGAGGAAACTACAATGGCGGACGCGGCACCGGACATCTACAATCGTTGCCATTCGCCATATGCCGGCGGCTACTATCTTACCACAAACGCCCCAAAGTGCCATGATATACAAGGCTTGGAGATGCGATTCCGTAAGATGAAGGAGACCTTCCACTGGGGCCTTCTAACGCTAAAAATCCTTAACAAATCTGCTCATAGTTTTTGGACTGCTCGACGATTGGCACAAAAAAAATGCTAGCCATCAGCATTTTCTTTTTTGACTATCACGTCTGTAACAGGGACATCTAGCACAAGGCGTTGCACCCCACAATACTTTGCTAACGTTGAATTAAAATTTTTGTTATCAAGTTAGCCACATTCTCCAATTTTGCTTTTTATTTTTTTAAGTGCTTGCTGCACTAAAGCTAAATTAATATATTTATAAAATACAGTGAAAATACAGGCGTTTAATTTTTTCACTGTATTTTATAAATTTTACAAATATTCACATTGTCCACATGGACAATATCTAACAATGGCGTTGCCGTAAGAAATTATATGGAAAATCAACTGATATTCCATATAATTTCTCTCTTCGTCGTCCGAAGAAGTTGATTTTCCATATAATTTCATACGGCAACGTCATTGTTAGATATTTTACAAATTACGCAATAATTTTAAAGGAGATTGCCTAATTTTGTGTGGAAGTTGGACCAAGTGCTGTCTAGAATGCTCACATAGTGCATTTTGTTCCTCAGACTATCACGAATCTGTAATTCAAAGCGCATAAAAATCTATCCCAGGAGTCCAAAGAAAAACAGTGTCTTGTTTTAAAAAATTAACTTAATAGCAACAAATGTACAAAATCAACTATTAAACAGTTATTGTGCGTTAAATTATAATTGTATTAATTGTATTAGGGTGTTGTAGTACATAATCATTAATCAATCAGTTATTATGTAATGCCAATAACTAAAATACAAATAATTAGTCAGTTATGTAACAAAATTAATACAATAATATTGAATTTATTTATTAATCGCCTTCATAGTTATCGATTATTAATAATATTAATAATAAAGACAAGAGAAGGACAAGCTCAGTAAGTACCTTGACTTAGCTCACGAGGTGACCGCCATTTGGAATGTTGATTCAACCATTATTGTCCGGATAGTCGTTTCAGCGAACGGTCTGATAGCGAAAATATTCAAAATTCAAAATCATTTATTATGAATGTCATTATGCCATCGGTTCGTAAGTCTACTCTGGGCGGGAGATCTGTACTGAGAAGAACCGGCAAGAAACTCAACAAGTGTCCAGCTCTTTTCTCCCTTACAGCGTCAAAAATATTGGAAAATGTCCTGTCATAAAATTACACTTTCCATCACAAATAAAACACAAAAAATAAAGGATAATCACAACATGTAAAAAAATTACAAAAAAGAGAAAAAAAATTAAATAAGTATTTAAGTTTGCAAAAACATCATTTACCAGTTTAACTTTTTACGAAGTCGAAGAAAAAATAAAACAAAGTTAAACTATAGTTATTAATAATAAAAATAAGACAAGTATGCAAGAGCAGACCAGCATCCACAGGCGGCACCCGTTCACGAGTATGACATATGAATCAGCCATCGCTTCGCTCAACCATATTTTAGGGAATGTATGGAATGGAAGAGCCTCGACCAACATCTTAAAAGGCTCTCGCTTGATGGTTGGATCAAGGGTCAGATTCAGAAAGCAGTACTCCTTGACACGGCACGTATTGTCAGGAGGTTCCTCACTCTGCAGCCCTGACCACCGGTAGCTTGGGCCCTGCCCCGCTGCTGGCGGTACTCTAGAATTAGGTTTTTATAATGTTTTATTGTTTTTATATTAAAATATTGTAAAAATCTAGTTTTAAGAAAGAAAATAAATAAAGATTATTATACCATGATAAAAATACTAATATAGTTCTTAAGTCATTGTTACTGTTAACACGAAAACTGTTTTTTTTTTTATAGTTCATGTTTTAATGCTACAGTACCACTGGACTAACTCACATTCCTAGGCAGCACTAGGTCCAAACCTTGGCAATGTCCTTTGGTATATACATTAAAAAAATCATACAAATTACTGACATTTGAATGCCACTTTGACATTAAAATTAACTGGCCATAATTGAGCAGTTAACGTTAACGTTAAAATATGGCGTCTATTATCGTCATTTTTGACGATTCTTACATGAAGCGTGGAGCAAATAATTTTTCGCAAAACCGTTGATTTGACGGACGATTTGACGATAACGTTGGATGGTGCAACTCACCCTAAGTGGCTCGTCTGGCTTGTTTACGCCAACGATATACACGTAGATTAGATGTGGCCGCCACTCGATTAGTTCACTAGACGGAAAATTGTCTAACGCCTAAATAAGCAGGCGCCAGCTCACACGCCTAGCTGTAGCTTTGATGTCTGCGAGACCTAAGGTAGGATACACACTTGGACTTACACATTTGTTACACGTAATGTATTTAATATGTACTTCAATGACTATGTTGCAGCGTAAAATGCGTATGGACAAAAGTCGGTTCTGCACTGGCATGAGATATACTATTTTTTAAAGTAGTATTTTTTAGTAGAAATTATTTAAATAATGGAAATGCCTCCTGAGTTTCCGGCAGCTCTTCTTAGTCGAAGGCTCTTTCACAAAATTCGAACTGGTGGTAGATTCTTAGTTCATCATCATCATAATCAGCTTATTTTATGTCCCCACTGCTGGGGTGCCCCAGGATGGGCAGCCTTCCCTATGGATGGAAATGGAGAACGGGCCATAAACCACCACGCTGGCCCAGTCGCGTCGGCTGGCGATTTAGAAAATGAAGAAGGAAATTGCGAAATATAGTACCTGGATACGCTGTTATTTGTGGACGAGACGACCCGTTTCCAGGGTGTCACAAGCATTTAGACGTACATGGTCTATTTATATAAGCTATATAGCTCCTTTGCGAATTTTGTTACATCTATCGCGATTAATCATCGTTTCAGTAAATATTATGGCACGTAAACTTCTAGGGCCTCTAATAGACAAAGTTTAAACATTATAATAGATATTACAAAAATTACAAAAAAGAGAAAAAAAAATAAATAAGTATTTAAGTTTGCAAAAACATCATTTACCAGTTTAACTTTTTACAATGTCATACAGTAGTATAAGTCAAATCCTGTCGAAGAAAAAATAAAACAAAGTTAAACTATAGTTATTAATAATAAAAATAAGACAAGTATGCAAGAGCAGACCAGCCTCCACAGGCGGCACCCGTTCACGAGTATGACATATGAATCAGCCATCGCTTCGCTCAACCATATTTTAGGGAATGTATGGAATGGAAGAGCCTCGACCAACATCTTAAAAGGCTCTCGCTTGATGGTTGGATCAAGGGTCAGATTCAGAAAGCAGTACTCCTTGACACGGCACGTATTGTCAGGAGGTTCCTCACTCTGCAGCCCTGACCACCGGTAGCTTGGGCCCTGCCCCGCTGCTGGCGGTACTCTAGAATTAGGTTTTTATAATGTTTTATTGTTTTTATATTAAAATATTGTAAAAATCTAGTTTTAAGAAAGAAAATAAATAAAGATTATTATACTATGATAAAAATACTAATATAGGTTCTTAAGTCATTGTTACTATTAACACGAAAACTGTTTTTTTTTTTATAGTTCATGTTTTAATGCTACATTACCACTGGACTAACTCACATTCCTAGGCAGCACTAGGTTCAAACCTTGGCAATGTCCTTTGGTATATATATTAAAAAAATCATACAAATTACTGACATTTGAATGCCACTTTGACATTAAAATTAACTGGCCATAATTGAGCAGTTAACGTTAACGTTAAAATATGGCGTCTATTATCGTCATTTTTGACGATTCTTACATGAAGCGTGGAGCAAATAATTTTTCGCAAAACCGTTGATTTGACGGACGATTTGACTCTCTCTCTAATAGACAAAGTTTAAACATTATAATACACTCGGCGTCAAAAAAATCGCACCTCTTAGAAAATCACTTTCAAATGTCATTTACTCTTGATATGCACATGCAGTCGCATTAATTATGATTTTATTTACAAGGTTACTTAATTAACTTAATAAAAAACATTACTTTTCATTATCAAATAAAACCTAATGCAACAAATAAAGTGTCACAAAAATTCGATGCAAATTTTGCTACCCGTGAGAGTTGCTAGTTGCGCTTCCTTTGTGGGTATAAAACGGTCAACACGGGTTCAATGTGGGTCATTCGCTATTCAACCGTTGAAGAGGACACACGCACAGATTTTGATGGATACCACAGCTGATAAAGCCGCTCAAGTGGTTGCACTACTGCAATCAGGGGTGCGGCAGTGTGATGTCGCCCGGCAACTGAACCTGAGCCGTTATTCCGTTCGAAGAGTGTACCAGCGCTTCATAGAGACCGGTGGCTATATCCGCAGACACGGTTCGGGTAGACGTCGCTGCACTTCGGAAAGAGACGACCGGTTCGTTGTGTCGAACTCTTTGAGAAATCGTTTCTCCAACGCTGTTGAGTTGCAACAGCAGCTCCAGGCAGTTCGCAGACGCACCGTAAGCGTATCTACGGTTAGAAGAAGATTGAAGGAGAAGAAGATAGCGGCCCACAGAGCTGCTACGGGTCCAAAATTGACTGCAGCGCATCGGCGAGCCCGCTTGCAGTTTGCTCGTGACCACGTCGATTGGACCCTTGAGCAGTGGAGAGCTGTTCTCTTCTCAGACGAGACGCGAGTGTGTCTTTTCTGCAACGACCGACGGAGAAGAGTATACCGGAGGCAGGGTGAACGTTTCGCCCAAGCCTGCATCCAGGAGACGGTGGAATATGGTGGCGGATCCTGCATGTTCTGGGGCGGTATGTCTGCTGCCGGCAAAACCGACCTTGTCTGCGTCTCCCGGACTGGAGGTGCTCGCGGACAAGGGTCGCTGACTGCTCGCCGCTATGTCACTGAGGTCCTGGAAGTGCATGTGGTCCCCTTTGCCGAATCTTTTGGCGAGGGGTTCACATTAATGCACGACAACGCTCGCGCTCACACTGCAGGCATCGTGAGCGACTTCTTGCAGAGGTCCCAAATCTCTGTGATGCAGTGGACAGCGCGAAGTCCGGATCTGAATCCTATAGAGCACCTCTGGGACCATCTTAAACGTAAGGTTCGATCTCGGGATCCAGCTCCTTCGACTCTACAGGAGCTCCAAGACGCGGTGATTGAAGAATGGGGGCTTATCCCTCAAGAAGAGCTCCTGAAGTTGGTGAGGTCCATGAGGGACCGTATGGAAGCCGTGATCAGGGCAAGGGGGGGTAACACTAGATTTTAAGTTAATTTTAAGACACTTTTTGTACATTTTTCTTTGTAAATTATCTGTTGTTAATTAGGACTTAATTAAGGATTTTTATTATTTTATTAATTTTAATGTTGTTTGTATAATTATAATTAAACAGAAAGTTAAATTTAATTGTTTTTTGATACTCCTTTTTGTTACCTTTCTAATGATACCCAACACTATCCTCTACATAAGGTTTAAGAATTTTTAAAGATGATTTTTAAAAGGTGCGATTTTTTTGACGCCGAGTGTAGATATTAGATATAACTTTGATCACCAAGAAAGTTAAAAGTCTTATTTACCTCATAAGGAAAACCTTTGGAGTCATAAAACCAGAAATGATGCTTCAAATTCACAAAACTTTTTTAAGACCTAACTTTACGCATTTCAGGTCTAGAGCCCCTATTTTGATAAGAACATTGAGCTCTTGGAATAGGTACAGCGCAGCTTCACACAAATATCACGACGACTAAAACGGCGATCATATGAGGAGCGATTAGAAGTACTGAAACTCACAACTAAAGGACCGCAGAGACCGTGGAGATGTGATTGAGACATTTAAGATTTTAAACAGACATTATGATCTTCAGAATTGGGACAAATTATTTATCCGAAACGACAACACCCATCTAAGAGGCCACCACTTAAAGTGATTTAAAAAATGATGTACCAGTTTCTCAAATAACAACCCTCACAAATATTTTCTGAGCAATCGTGTAGTGAGTGCGTGAAACAAGCTCGCCGGAAGAAGTGGTCTCAGCCCAAAACTTGAACCAATTTAAAAACAGACTCGACAAATATATTCTTAACAAAATAAAATAAAAGATAATATGATAACTAGTGGTGTATAGCAGAATACATGCACTTATCAGTTGTTTCAGCTTCCTGCCTGATAATGATCACACTAATATTATAAATGCAAAAGTTTGTGTGTATGTGTGTATATTTGCTGCTTCTTCACGCTGCAACGGATGGATGGATTTAGATGAAATTCGGCATACAGATAGTTTATAACCTGGATTAACACATAGGATTTTTATCCTGATATTCCATAGAAACTGTCAAAGCGGTACGAAGTCCGCGGGGTCAACTAGTTTATAATAATAATAATAATAATATGGCGCAAACCAGTGCTATGCACTCTCGATCGTAAGGACATATGGAAGAGCAGGGTGCTACACGGGCGCTACTATCGGGCTCTAACTGGGCCCGATGTAAATTTGCCTGTCTCGGTGAACTGGCTACGTTTCGGTGACCTCATTAGGGAAACCGAAGGTTTTGTCTGTACCATTGAAGATGAAGTTATCAAGGATGAAGTTACCGGAAATATATTATGAGGGACGGTACGGTCGACATCTGTTGGGCATGCCGCCGTCCAGGAGAATCACTCCGACATATATTTCTGGTTGTTCTCATCTTGCTAACGGAGAGTATTTGCACAGACACAACCAAATAGCCAGAATAATTCACCAGCAACTTGCTCTTGGATATAGCCTTGTTGAATCGGAGATGCCGTACTATAAGTACGCACCTGCGCCAGTACTCGAAAATGGTCATGCAACGCTCTATTGGGATCGCTCTATCATTACGGACAGGACTATTGTCGCCAATAAGCCTGATATCGTGGTGGTCGACCGATCCCAGCGCTGGGCAATACTGGTTGATATCACCATACCTCATGATGAGAACCTCGTGAAAGCCGAGAAGGACAAGCTGAGTCAGTACTTTGACTTGACTCACGAGGTTGCCGCCATGTGGTATGTGGATTGAACCATTATTGTACTGATAGTCGTTTCGGCAAACGGTCTTTTAGCCAAGAGCTTCGATCAACACCTAGAGAGGCTCTCGCTGAAAGGTTGGGTCAAGGGTCAGATGCAAAAGGCAGTACCTACTTCTTGACACGGCACATATTATCAGGAGGTTCCTCACTGTGCAGCCCTACCCACCGATAGCTTGGGTCTATCCCCGCTGCCGGCGGCAACCTAGGTTAAGTTTTTTATAATATTTTTTATTGTAAATATGTTTTTATATAAAATATTGTAAAAAAAAAATCTTAAGAAATATATTTAATAAAGAGAATATTAATAATATTCCGTGGTTTGTTTATGGTTGTATATAATTACGAAAAAAGTGGTAAAAAATTCTTCTATTGGGATTCGAACCCGCACCCAATTCAGGGTCAGATGCACTACCTTTTATGCTATCGTGGTTCTGTCCAACCTGCTGGAGTGCGGGTTCGAATCCCGCTCGTGAAATTTTTTTCCAATTTTTTTTTTTAATTTTGTGTTTTGTTATAGTATATACGAGTGTATTAATAAAAATCAATTGCCACATGTGTGACGGAGTATTACTTGTGAACGGATTAACCGATTTTGCTGATCTTTTTTGTTGTGTTCATAATTGTCAGGACAGTGTTTGTATAAAAAAGTTTACATAATTAATACCTTTACATTTTATATAAGCGTAACTTCAGGACCAACTCTTTAGTTTATTATTATACAAATTTTTGAAAAACGAAATAATTTAATAAAATTTTGAAAATCAAAACAAAAATAAAGCGTAAATTGAATCCAATAAGTATGAAATTAAGTAAATTTGTTTTCGCAATTACAAAAATAAATAGACGTAAATCTTGCTTACCTTAAAACCCAAATTACATCTTAATTGAGCACTTTAAAAAAACCGGCAAACGGTGTGTACCGTGTTAAATTGATCCAGGATCACATTTGCGATGATTAGATCGGGAAATCACATCAAAATAAGATTACTGTGCCCCCGGGTAAATCACGCGTGGCCTCTATCAATCAGGTGCCAAATAAATTGCTTTTTGACATACAAACATAGTGGAGCCGGAGATTATGTTTACCTACACCCCCGTTCTGGGTTCAGCGATGTGCAATAATATCTTGAGAGTATACTTTGTCACCGTTACCTTACTTACCTTTGTACAATTTTGTGTGAACAATTTTTTAATGGGCAGATACAAGTTAAAATAAATCACCCTATATATACGCGTCAAACCGCTCAACATAAACTCGTTACCGTATCGGCAAACAACTACTACGGGGAACGGACGAGCGCATTCCAAATTCCACGTCTGATTAATTCTTTACCTACCTCCACGCGTAATGCAATTACTAAACACAATATTAAATACAAATTAAAAAGTTATTTTTTGTCAGTTTTAAAATAATAATTCTGTGTTGTGTTCGGAAATGTGATCGTACTGTCAGAACATTGTCGATTCTTAGAATTATAAATAGTGAATGTATTTGGTTACTTTATCTATGATAACGTGGATGAATACTATTGTTAGGTACTACACACAAACCCAAGAGGTTTAACTAGTACCCCATATCATAAAAATAATGTATGCTTTGATTCCGATAATAAATAAATAAAATAAAAATAAATAAACAGAAAGGTGTTGTAAAAATTAAAGATACCAAAGTGTATCCGATCTTTAGATCGACCTCAAGATCTATCTTGTATGTGTAATTTGTCATGCAATTGTAAATGCGTTAATAATGTTTATATTATTAACGCATAAGCAAGCAGCAGTGATCATAAATGTAAGTACACGCGGCGTTCGATCAACCTACCCAAATCTGTCAATTTCTCCAATTAATATTGAACCTTAAAAACAAACAATAAAGTTCGTCAATTGATTGTAGAAATTTGTCATGTTTGGGTAGGTTGATCTGCCGCCGTGTGTACTTAGTGTGTGCCAATAAATGTATTTCTTCTTCTTCTTCTTCCATTAAATATTTAAATTATGGAAGTGATGCGCGTCAGGCGCGCAAAAGCAAGCAGCAATGATCATAAATGTAAGTACTCAGAGGTTACTACACCACTAGGGCTGTGACTTGGTGTAACGTCACAATAGTAATATTTGTTTCAAAATTGCATAACTAATTAATAAGTAATAATGATCTTTCATCTTAGTAAAGCGTCTTTCAAAAAACAAATTACATCTACACTCCTAAATTTATAGACTCACAGTAAACACTTTCCACAAGTAGACTCCTAAATTACCCCCGCTGTCACACTGGTGACCAAGAGCACCCACACACACACACACACACACATACATCTATGCGCCCACATGCAACACATTTATTTATTTACACACTACTACACTACTCTCCTGGAACACACACACACATACACACACACACACACACACACACACACCCCCACACACATACACTCAATGCTGCCAACAGCGTACCACTATTTACTATTTTCTGTTTTTTTGTTACTTTTGAATTAACGTCCATATTGTTGTTGTTATTTTGTTTTTCAAATTGTATTTTGACACTTTTAAATTATATTCTGTTTTTGTTACGTAATCCGTTTAAGCGACTTTATATTGAAAAATTGTTTTTAAAAGTAGGGATCTGGAATTGGTATTAGGATAAACATACAATGTAATCCTCCTCTCCTGGAACACACACACACATACACACACACACACACACACCCCCACACACACACCCCCACACACATACACTCAATGCTGCCAACAGCGTACCACTATTTACTATTTTCTGTTTTTTTTATTACTTTTGAATTAACGTCCATATTGTTGTTGTTATTTTGTTTTTCAAATTGTATTTTGACACTTTTAAATTATATTCTGTTTTTGTTACGTAATCCGTTTAAGCGACTTTATATTGAAAAATTGTTTTTAAAAGTAGGGATCTGGAATTGGTATTAGGATAAACATACAATGTAATAACTAAATTTAGAAAGTGCTGTTGATTCCATGATAATAAATAAATAAAAAAAATTATGTCTTAATAACTCTGCATATAAGATCTAGATCTGATACACTTTGGATCTTTTCATTTTTACCACAACTTTCTGTTACACGTATAGCATAGTAATGAATTATTAAATAATTAATCTTAATCATTTATTCAGTTTAGGCTACAAATAGCTCTTATGAACGTCATTAAAAAACCTCGACTACTAAAATGGCGATCATGTGACGAGCGATTAGAAGTTCTGAAACTCTCCAATTTAAAGGATGGCAGGGACCGTGGAGATCTCATTGAGACATTTGAGAAACAGACATTAAATTATGATCTTCCAGTTGGGACAAAATATTTATCGGAAACGACAACTTTCAATAATTAGCTTTACTTAAATCGAAGTCGAATGGAGTCGAATTTCGTCACTACTATTTTAATTAAAAATATTACAAGTAAAATCTCGTCACACGAGACAACAATTGCCTGTCGATAATTTATCTATCTATCTATCTAATACCTTTAAACGAGCAATTGTATATATATATATTTATTTTTTATTTTTTTCACCAAACCAAAGTCACCAAATTTCTTTGTGCGCAATGGGATATGTGTGACAGTGAAGCGATGACTTCGGAGAGCAGCACGTGTACTTGAAACACGAAACTTGAAATTTAGTATGCAGGGGGTTTCGGGGGCGATAAATCGATCTAGCTAGGTAAAGAAATCATTATAAAAAAAATAACGAGCTAAGCTCGGTCATCCAGGTACTAATAATAACAATAATAGATGTCACAGAAATGCGTAAAGTCTGCCAGTAGAATAATAACGAATTATTGCGTTAAACACGTGTTTGAGTTTAAGTCTACTCGTAAAATACGCTTTCAGACAACAAACAAACAAACCAATTCACTTTCGCATTTTTAATATTAAAGTTAGGATGGCGAATACACTAGGCGCCCAGAATCTTTCCATAATCAACTTTTACTGTCATCGAAAATGTGACCAATAAGACTCACCCAAGACAGAGCAACTTTGATCTTCTTGTTGCGGCAACATACTCGCAACTACTCGTAGCTGTTTCCATATAACCTAGAAAACTGCGCAGACATAGCGCGACTCTAATTGCGAGTTTCAATGATCGACAAAAGTTTTCAAATGCTGCAACTAGCAACTGTTAAATGTGTACTAGTTGTGACTTGACTAGTTTCCCCACTGTTAACCATAGATTTGAAAGTTAATTTAGAACCGGCAACCGTAAATTGTTGCTGCAACTGGTAACCTTTAACGAAAACTTTTAGGAAGGTAAAAGTTTCTCCAACTTTTGTATTTACGTCCTGACGACCTAGTATCTGGTCAAACCTAATTTAGACTTTAAGATACTATCTTATTTTGTAGCTACAAAATGTATTGCTTATAAATAAAACAAAATAAAACTTATTTGATAGTTTCTTCAACTAGTTGCTATGTCTGCGGATCGCCTAACGGTCACTATGTCCTCAATGTTTTATGTGATTAATGGTGATCAATGCGTGATCAATGATTTATTGAAGGATGATATTTTTCCCAAACTCTTGAGTTTCAGTTAAGATGAATGATGATGATATGGAAATTAAACAGAACTGTAAACACGACTCCTCACTTTCCCGTCAAGAACCCAGTATACAGTAATTAGCCAGCTGCCATCCGAGGTTTTCCCATTAAGCTACGATATGGACTCTTTTAAAGGAGTGTAAAATAGGTTTTTTTCAAGTTGGCAACACAAGAGCAATTGCCGATGCCCATGGGTCGCTTACCATCAGGCGGCCCGCCTGCTCGTTTGCAGACAGTAAATATAAAAAATAAAAAATATTAAAAGAATAAGTTTGTTAGCCAATTTCTTTTATATATAACTACTCTTTGGGTATCCGGATTTGTAGAAGGGGAGAATATTAAAACGATCTTTAACCATATACAGTAACCGAACCCGGGAGTTCTTATTATTCTGCCGGTGCATACATAACACATTTTGTTACCTGAACCGCTTACCTCCTGGCCAACGAGGAAATACGTAAATTATGTTCGTGACCATAAATATTCAGTGGCGCTATTTACTTTCTTGCGATGCGACCGGGAAGTAGATAGGTACCTAGCAGCGCACCTTATATTGCTTTAGAGCAAGTATCGTTCCTATGTAACCCGGGACCATTTATGTAATTTTGTAAAATACGAAATATTTTTTTTCAATCTGTTTAGCTGTTATATTCGTCCAGTAAGGTAAAGGGTTCAAAGAAATATGTTTATCTCCAACATGTGCGATACGTTTAAATAAATTATTATACTAACGTAGGTATTGAGTGTTATATACTAACACAAATTGTTTTATATTTGTATATTAATATTTTAGTTAGTACGTTACGTATGTATATGAGCCTACGTTGCCCGACTACAAATATATAAATAAGTAAAAATATATTTTATAATTAATTAAAATAGAAAATATTTTTTTAAGGAATTTTACACTTTCCAATATAATATAATATAATACATTATAATAATATAATATAATATAATATTACCTGCTGATTGGCGCGCTTCAATATCTTAGAGCGTGTCGTATCTGCAAGAAAAGAGATTGATCTATGGAAGTGCCATCGTTTGTATAACATTAGGTGTCCCTGAATTAAGTCTGGATATTTTTAAATCTGGCTTCAAACTCATTAAATATCACCAATAAGTTTAAGGTTTACATTTTATATTTCTAAAAAAATGTTTTATATGAAATGAAACAACTTTTACGGATCTATTCGTGTTTATTTTACACATTACTTTTAATTAACCTATCTACAACCAGCCTAGGATCCCATCATACAAAATATTAAATACCAGCCCCAACACCACACTGCCAGACCAAAAGATATTGTAAGCTCTTTCTGCGTAAAACGGAACGCACCCGATTTTTAAATGAGGGTATACAAGCTACTAACTAATTATGAGACGGCCAACTCCTCAGTCTCCCTGTGACCACGGACCCTGCAAAGGGTTCGAAACGTGAGGATAAACATTAATTAAAACTAATGTGTAAAATAAACGCGAGTAGATTCGTAAAAGTTGTTTCATTTCAATGTGTAGTGTTCGCGTAAACTTTAGAAAACAATTATATTTTATATTTATAGAATAAATTAATGTTACTTTAATTTGAAACCTTTTGAAGTCTTGGAGGATCCTGTGATCGATATTTGATTGCTGATAGCTGATGTCATCCAGTAAAATTTCAATAAAATCCACTACGATACTACTAAGACAACTCACTTACACACGCTTGTTCATTGAGAAGTCGACTAACACATCAATATCAAGAGTAAGCTTAGATAAAATTACTTAGAGAGGCTTATTTACATTTAAATAAATTATTACTTACTTAAATTACTTACTTCCTTACTTTCTGGATGAGAGTAGCCGCGGATCGTGCTCAGTGGCGTGCACTTGGAGAGGCCTATGTCCAGCAGTGTGTGTAGGCTGATGATGACGATGATGATGAAAATTACTTAAGCCTTCAAGCTGCAAGTAGCTAATACTATTTGAACTAAAACTATATAACATTTCTTGAAAATTGGTACTAACTATAAATAATAAATAAATAAACTTTCCTACACTCACACCAATTATCTAGCCCAAGAGAAGCTTCGTTATGAAACTCGTTAAATGGTTACTAGACTTAAATACATACTTATTATACATAGAAAACACCCGGACACGAGACAATTAAGAAAAACAATAATTTCTAAATTGACCCGACCGGGGATCGAACTCGGGACCTCAAGAGATGGCGACACCATGAAAACCGGTGTACAAACCACTCGACCAAGGAGGTCGTCTAAGTATAAACATACGTAACTTAAACTTAAACTTTCATACACTCACACCAATTATCTAGCCCAAGAGAAGCTTCGTTATGAAACTCGTTAAATGGTCACTAGACAACGGATAAACATACTTAAAATACTTAAATACATACTTATTATACATAGAAAACACCCAGACCCGAGACAATTTAGAAAAACAATAATTTCTAAATTGACCCAACCGGGGATCGAACCCGGGACCTCAGAGATGGCGACACCATGAAAACCGGTGTACAAACCACTCGACCAAGGAGGTCGTCTAAGTATAAACATACGTAACTATAAAATATACTTAAATAATAAAAAAGTATACACATTATAATTAACCTCGTTAATTGGAAACGTTTGTTCTTCGCAAAGTTTCGATGTAAAACTTAAAACACACTCCTGCTTTACTCGTGCACCGAATGTGTAATTTAGAATGTTGGAAGTTTCGCAAAGATAATAATGAGTTAATTTAAACTAAAAATTTTAGCAATCGCATCTGCGTCGTGTTCTATCTGAAAACGTTGTCTCGATCTGTTAAGAAGTTGTTTGAAGCTTTATTCCGCACAAAGATTTAGAATTATGACGCTGCGTTTCAGAAGGCACGTAAGGCCGTTGGTCCCGGCAGCTTTTGCAGTCGCACTGGGCCCGCGTGGTGGTTTATGGCGTGTTCACCCTGTGATGTTTCCATTTCATAAACCAATAAACTATTTTTTTCCGGAAAGCTCGTGTTGTGATGAATGAAAACCCTTGCGGAGTTTTGTGCCAATTCGTCCGTCGCACAACTGGTGTTTATGTAATTTTTGGTATTTTTTTCTGTACAGACGTTTTCTAGACGATATAGCTTTCAAACTATCACCTTAACTAATAGTAGCGTACTTCTAGTCATAGTTGTTTGCAGAGAAACTCCACTACAATAAGACACGTAATGACATGGCTCAAATAGTGGTATTCTCTTTATATATCTTGAACAAATCTATTCTACTCATGTTTGTTTTATTGAAAAGTATAGAACTTAGCAACGGTACTACCTAATATATTTTAGGTACCGTATAATTTATAATAACATTAAAACATCAGCAACAAAAACAGCCCTGCTTCGAAAGCACGTTAAGCCGTTGGTCCCGGTTGTTGACGTAAGGGTGGTTTCCAGGCGGAGACGAGCGGAGATGAGAGGAGCGGAGCTGTGAATAGAAGCTGATGTATTCAATGACGGGCCTTTACAAGTTCCGGTACCCTATATCAACTACGTAGTAAATTTTTTTTTTTGTAGTAATACATTTGAGTCCTATTTGTAAAGTTAGAGGATCTCATGAAAAATTCCTAGTGTTTCTGCTCAAGTTTGGTTTTCAGCAGTTAGGTGTTTATTATAGCGGGGTTTTACCCTTGCCATGTCTCATGATGCATAAAATCTCACGTACATAATTCTTAATTGTATCTTTCCGTTGTTTCAGGTGATCAGCATGGGTTACCTGCGGTTACTTTATTTTTGCATTCTGATGGCATCGGCTGCTTACGGTCAGACTGGTGAGTAATCATTTTGATGACATAATTAGGCTATATTATGTTTGTACCAACTCGACTCGACTCGACTCGACTCGACTCGACTCGACTCGAGATATCAATGAACTCTGATAATTTCTAATAAACCAAGAAGCTAAGGAAAGCAAAACGTCAAAGAAAATGGAATCAAAATTTTCAAAAATAATTTTAAATCAAATTTTATTTAAAATTGTTGCCAGCATTAGATGAATACTACAATATTAAAAAGTTTAGGTATCAAAGAGTTTGTATACTCAATATTTTACTACTTTCAATATGTAAATGTTTAATAATTCACAACAAAATGAAAAAATACCTCGTGGCCCTTATTTTGTTTTGAGTAGTATATATAGATAGATATAAATAAACACTTTATCATTTTTAGATATATCAGATTTATAGTACTTCCCTGATACGTTTTCTCACAGAAACCGAGCCACCAACCACACTGACGACCAAAGCTTCTCCTACCAGCACCGTATCATCCACCACCACCATCGCGTGGGAGGAGACCCTGAACGAGGGCCAGGCCATCCAGAAGGCTCTCCAGTACCTGCTGCAGCACCGCCAGCCCGACTGGGGGTGGGACAATGACACCCACCACGTCATGTTGACGTTGCAGGTGAGGGATCCACTCCTATCGCGTGGGAGACCTTGAACGAGGGGCATGCCATTAGTAAGAACCCGCAGTATCATCGCCAGCCTGACCTTTTGGTGGGACAACGACACCCATCACTCCTATAGCGTTGGAGACTCCAGAAGGCGCTGCAGTACTTACAGCAGAATCGCCATCGACTAGAGGTGGAACCCACCACGTCATGTTGACGCTGCAGGTGAGGGAGCTACTCCTATCGCTTGGGACATCCAAAATGAGAGGCAGGCCACCCAGAAGGCGTTGCAGTATCTACTTACTACAGAATCGCAAGCCCGACTGGGGGTGAGATAACTCTCACCACGTCATGTTGTCGCTGCAGGTGAGGGATCCACTTCTATCGCGTAGGAGACCCCGAAAGAGGGGCAAACCATCTTAAAGGCACCTGCTGCAGTACCCGCTGCAGCACCGTCAACCCGACTGGGGGTAGGACAACGACACCATGACATAGCGTTGACATCATAACAAGACATGACATCATGTAGATGCTGCAGATCAGGTTGCTGACGTGGCAAACGAGCCAGCCTGATGGACTGCAACACCAGAGGACTTGCAGATGCTTTAACGGCCTTTAAGGCAAGAGTAAGTCTTGTTTCGAGGATACGCCGTCATTTGAAGAAATGCTTAGTTTAATAATTATGTTGTTGATGTTAACTAACTAGATAAAAACTTTAAACCTGACCTAACCTATGTGTTTACAGCTGGCTAACAACACCGGAAAGGAGATCGAACAGCAAGGCTTGGAGATGCAGCTCTCGGCCAAACAGATGGAGATAGAGATTCTGCTCATGATGTCAAAGTAAGCCTAAAAGTAGATTAATTATAATATAATATAACTGATAAGATTTTCCCATGTTTTAATTTTAAATAAAAATGCCATATTATATTTTTATGAAATTCTGAAAAGTTATGGAGTTTTGCCAGCTACCCTTTTTAACAATACAGGTTGGTTCATCAAGTTATCGGGAAGCTGTGCTCATACTTGCTTGAATGCTTTCATGGTTCTAAAAAAACGTCATAATAAAAAAACAAATTTATAAATAGTTTCAGATTTCACCAAGCTGAGCAGTACTGTTGAATACCTCTGCATAGACAAAAAGAGCTACCTAGCAATTCACAAAGAGAGAAACCTATTATGTATTACCTTTTTGTCTATTCTTTAAGAAACTTACATTGTTGCAGGCACCACGAGTCCCCTCCTCCTTTGGGCAGGCTAGCCGCCTACACGTTGGCATTAGGGGCCTTATGCAAGGACCCTCGCTCCTTCCACGGCCGGGATCTGGTGGCAGCTCTCCTGCACCGCGAGCCACCCCATGACCTGGAGTTTGCGTACGCGACGCTGGCTGCATGCTCCTCCGCCGCGCATGTGCGACGCCGCCATATTAGGAGACTGCTGGATATTGCTAATGCTGCAGCCGATCATAGCTTAGGTAAGCAGGGCTCTGAAACAGGTAAATTTTAGAAAATACCTTTGGAAGGGATGTCAAGCCACTAATTATTTAATAAGACATGTCAGTCTTATATCCCGGCTTGATTAACTCTGACATCAAGAGTCCCCTCAAGAGTAGGCAGAGCTCTAAAACAGGTTATAAATAAATAATAAATAAATAACAACATCACATACACAGCTCTGACTTCTAAGAAAGTAGCTTAAGCACTTGTGTTATTGAAATCAGGATGAACGGAGTCAGTCAGATCAGAGTCTTGAAACTTAGCCTACCCCCTGGATTTAGGGTCGTAACAGAAACTCAGTGCTTGCTATTCATGGTGCCGAACCACCCCCTTGGCAGAGAAGAGATGATACTAGGTTCTTCGGTGGGCAGGCCTCCTCTCCCTTCGTCAAGCGTATCGTGACTGGACGAGAAAAGCAGAGGAGATTCTCTCGTGTATGCGTAAGACATATATTTTCACTATTTGATTGTGTTGCAGACACGATCTCGATGGTGATCCTGGCGCTCCGCTGCGTGGTGCAGGACCACCGGCACCGCAGCCTGCTGCACTTCGTGCGCCGTCCCATGGCGGGCCTGGCGCGCCAGCAGCACCCCGACGGCAGCTTCGGCAGCCTCACCACCACGGCGCTCGCCATACAAGTAAGACTTCTATCTATATACGTCTATATGCGGCTCTAGAAGCAGAAGAACTGAAACTTCAAGAGTTTGCAAAGCTCGCGTGGGGGCTACTCTCCATCAGCTGGTAGCATGCTTGTCTGTCAGCTTAGTATCATTAAAAAAAGAAAAATCTGAAAGGGACTCCGGACTGAGTGAAAGACACTGACAAGAAACTGCTGGACCTAGAACGTATCAGCGTTTACATTGTTTACATGACGTATACAAAACATATATTCAGGATTTTCTGAAATTGCCTCGGGATCACAGGGTCGTGTTTATCTGGAAGCAAACAGTAGACCTGAAAGAAGAAGCCAGCGTTTACAGCCGGCATTATGCTGACCTTTTTGTATTAGCAAGTACAATGTTTACGTGTTTGTTTTTTCTTGTTGTGCTCTTACAGATATTTATTTTTCATATAATATCGTCCCCGTCGTCTGATCACATAACCTACTTACAGGCGCTGGAGGACTCCGACAGTGGCCCCGGCGCTCACCAGCATTGGAGCCTGCCCGCCGCCAGGAAGTGGTTGCTAGAGCGCCAGAACCCAGACGGCGGATGGGGTGACGTCGCCAACACTGCTGCAGCTGTAGCAGCGTTGACGCCAGCCTCGCTAGCAGCTGTGAGACCACCGCATTGCAGCGACAAGCTCCTCGACAACCGGCATGAACCACTTGGTATGATAACAGTATCTTTTCACTATTCTAACATCTGCGTACACACTACTAGGAGTTTGCTTGCTGCCAAGAATGATTGCTAGAACTCCAGAGTCCAAGTGATAGGTAGTGCGATATCGCCTATAATGCTGCAATTGTAGCAGCGTTGACTCCAGCCTCGCTAGCAGCAGTGAGACCATTGCACTGCAGCGATAAGCTACTCGACAACCGCCATGAACCACTCGGTATGAGAAAAGTTAATTATTTCTATTGATTGACATTTGCATCCAGTATCATTGGAGCTGGCTCGCTGCCAAGAAATGGTTGCTAGAGCGCCAGAACTCAGACGGAGTGTTGGGTGACGTTGCCAACACTGATGCAGCAGTTGACGCAAGTTGACGTTGTTAGACCACCTCAGCAACAAGCTTATCAAGAACTGGCATTCTTCTCGACACCGCCATTCAGCACCTCATTTGGAGTATCAAAACATCGCCATCTATCGAACTAATATAGCAACACTGCGTTTCCAGACAGCAACGGAGGCGACGGCAGCCTGAAGCTGGCGTACCACACGGGGCAGGCCGCCAACGACTCGGAGGCGCGCAACGTGTCCTTCACGTACACGCTCTGGCTCGGCACCAACGTCACCGACAACTTCACGATGCACATGGTCGCGCCCAGGTACTTCTACTTCAGCTTCTTTACGTCTAAAGCTTTTTTTATAGATATATTGTATTGCGTTTTTTAGCTTGCCTTGGGATCAGGACAATGTATGTGAGACGTTGTCTAATATTATAAACACCGTTCTTTTTTAACCGTCTTAAACCCGCAGGTGGGTTGATCAGACCATGAAACTGAGACGAAGAAGACGGTTAGGTTAAAAGAACGGTGTATAATATTATTACTCATTATCATCTATTACTAAACACAGAACATTTTATTTTACATTACCTTTATTTTTCCTTTGATATTGATACAAAGTCTATTGATGGTGTAATTTTTTTATTATTTACATGATGCAATAAATATATATCTACGTCTATATTTTTCTTACTTTTACGTTACTTATAATAACAAAGTAAATAACACCCATTTATGTCTCCAGAAACATATCATTCTACCACGTAATGCAAATGGCCGCTGATCAGAACCCCAAGTTCAAGTTCGAGGCCAGCGAGTGGCCCAACGGCCACTACGTCCACACCCTGGCCGGTCACAAGGAGGAGCCGATGGGCTACCACTACTGGTTGCTGTACCGTCTGCCCGAGATCCCGGACCCGACCAGCCCCCCCGGGAACCAACTGGTAGCGCCAGTCGGTAAGAGAAAGAATTATTTTTAACCGGACTTTACGCGCAACGCTGAGAGACTGGGCCTTACAAATAAACAAAGAATAAGCTTGGAATAATGATTCCGTGTTTTGTCTCTTTAACTCTCATCTGAAATGAAGTTTATATGACAGGAACCAAACACGGAATAACTATTCAGAGCTTATTCTCTGTTTATTTGTAAGGGGGTTAGAGTATAGTGGCACTAATGTTTCACATGAACCAGTGGTCGTAATTTTTTTCCTTTAGTCATTAAAAATAAAGGGTCAGCAACTGATTTAAATCCTAAGCGACAATTGAATACAGACCACCAGCTAGCTTCCTAGCAGTCATACAGTAAAAGGAGATGTTTAATTTTGTATGGAGAAAACGCCAACACCTTGTACACAATACCGAAAGTTAGCTGATGTATGAAATAAGCTTATTCGAAATGATTTTCTTCAAATAAATTAATAGTTTTCATGGCAGCAAGTTTTTTGTGAAACAACTTGTGTGCAACTGCAGGGAAGCGAACGAAATACGTAATTATTGCATACAGCATATGAAAATAACATATAATTAAGGAACTATTACGTTATTTTCTTGTAAATATCTATTGTGTATCAAGAGTTTTAACTTTGGACAATGTTGAGCAGATAAACGTGGAGTTAATCCTCCCAACATTGCCCACCCATACTGAGGCGCTAGGGCTGTCACATACCTTTTTACTTATTCGAAATAAAGGTTTCACTTGTAACTAGCGCCATGGTTCGAAAAATGATACCATTAAATGTTTTGTCGATTAGGATATAGATACTTATCTACCTATTTACTTGTCTTTTACCTTTTTTCCTATTAATATTTTTAAGCATACCTACTTACTATGTAGAATATACCTAAGTCACAGATGTTTTAATACTATACTAGTACCTAAGTGTTGTTACTCAAGATCGATCTTTAACTGCCGTACTCAGAGACGTCAATTAAGTTTTAATGACAATTAAGTTTCTTGCTGTCACTTTCTTATGTATAGTGCTAAATAGAGAAGGAACGACATTTAATTGTCATTAAAACTTAATCGACGTCTCTGAGTACGGCAGTAAGTGACAGTCGCAATCGCGCCACTTTACAATTTATCGCTACCAAAACACTTATTCATATTACGGAACGTAGAACGCTACGATAGCGCCGCCGCCGATGCGATGCTAAAATGAACTTGACTGTTTTTGCATTGCTTCCTTGTGGCTTTGAATTTTACCGGTAATTTGTATATGATTTTTAAGCACTTACAAATTACGCAGTTTCAACTACCCCACCCCAGTAGGTACAGTTTGTCCGTTGTGTACAGTTTGTCCGTTGTGTACAGTTTGTGCAGTAGGTATCTTTGAAAAACCAACTGATTTATTTCGTGTTTCTCTTAAATATTTAAACAAATTGTTACAGGTGTGGATGACTTGCTCGTGGAGGACGGCGAGCACTACCTCTTCTGGTACAAGAAGCTGTAATCATATCGGCACCATCAATTGGCGTGCCTTCCCAATCGCGACTTATTTCCACGTAGACTTTTTAGTTTTGTCAGAAAGACCAGTTTATTTGTAGTTAGAATCCAAGAAACCAGTTAAGAATATGCATTTAATTATTCATAGATTGCTGTATCATGTAAGGAACTGTTCTGTTAATGAAGAAAACGTCTGGTTACCTAGCACAAACATTATTATTAGCAAGACAAATTATTAAGGTGCAAAGCAATATTGATACTTAGGCACTGTTCTTTTTCTAAACCCGGTAAAGTACAATTTGTACCTAAAGTATCAAGATTGATCAGTGGGCCTAGCAAGAGTTTCTAGTGAAATCGTGAATTAAATCCTTATTAAATATCATATCTGCACAATCAACGGTTTTTACAAATGCTCGTAAGGGTTTTAAACGATCTTTAAAGTGCTGAGTGCTGAGCGCTGAGTTGAGATTGCTATTTTGTTCACCATTTGATAATGTTATCTGAAACGAAGATTTAAATCACATTAAAGCAGCGCCATCTAGTGACATACGAGGTGAGTTGCAATTTTGCAATACAAATAATTTTCTTTCAAAAACTTTTTAAAGACTCAGATTCTAGCTAGACCCACTGAAATGTACCAACTTTCTGTCTTTCTCACCCTAAACATGTTAGCAAATTTAGAGCAGATAGACTTTTGAATAACGTTGTTGAATATATTCGGACATAGCGTATGCAATATTGATAGACAAATAAAAAGTCGTGTCTACCGTAGAATAATCCGTAGTAGTGTCAATACGGCATTCATTATGGTCAATACGGCATCACAAAACACATCGGCAAAACAAAGTGCACTGAAGCTTATGGGATCTGTCTTATTATAGCATAGACAAAAACTCATAACATTCCGAAACTGTTTAGCAATTTTGTTCCTTCTATGTAGGTTTCGATGTAAGTTTTATTATTTAACGAGCCGTTATAACCTACACGCTATTCAATATTCTGGGTGCCTAGTGCGAGTTCCATTCGCTATAATGGCAAAATGTTAAATCGTCTTGATGACGCCAGCAGGCGCTGCAAAACGAAAATTAGTATGGCATTGAAGCAGCTCTCGTTTTCGTAAACGGAATCGTATGAATACGAATAGTGAACAAAGCTCACACTAGGCACCCTGTTCCGACATAATATGACTGTCAGACAGCTTTTGTAGTCTACTGGTTAGTTGTAGACGCTAGTGTTAAGTCAAGGAATGTATCGTAATTACCAAAGATCTTTGTGTGATCCTTATTTATATTATTAGTCTGGTTCGCCAACTTTTATTGTCTAAACAAAGTGGCTATGGCCCACTTACATAATCATAAATCTCGATGAAGCAAAATCATATATCAAACATTCCATCTCTTTCAATTCTCTATCGGCAGGATATACAAGTGGCCCTAATCTAGACTGTTGTAAGCATAGACATAAAGAGACGGGTGAAGCAATTCCATTAGGTACCTACAAAATTTACCACTTTCTAGAAAGAGACAAAGGGATTGTGCAGCCTGTCTCTATCGACACAGAATTCAACTCAACCGCTTCTGCAAAGACATAGATCGCAAATTCTGGTTTTGATGGAAGATATTACCTACTAGTAAAATATGGACTTATTTACACCCCATCACCTAAGTTACTCCAATACCTTATGCATGCGTTAGTATTTGATAGGCATGTATCATAGCGTTATATGATCCGGCCGAATACTCAACGCATCCTGAGCATATATTGCACCAAACAGTGCTAGTACTAAAACATGAGCTACTGAGTATTCGTCCGAAAGATTTGGCTAAGAATTTTCAATGTAAAACTTTTTTAATAATTGCGTCTTAACAATGGAAATTATTAGTAATACTCATTAAATATTTTCATCGATCAAGTGGTTTAGAATTTGATTTTCTTTAAGCAAATCAAAGCTAGTAAATAATGGAGTCTCATCCAATCTATAACAAAGGCTGTAACGATTCATAATCATTTGTTTCATGGATGCAAAATTATAACGTAACCGATGACCTTGAAATTGAAAAGCTAGAAATACCACAAACCAAAGTAGGTTTGTGATTAATCAATAATCTACAAACAATAAACATTTTAAAAAAATACTATTTGCTTAGTCTTTTCAGATTTTGTATTGTTAAAATAGTCACTGTGAGACTTCGAATACAAGTGAAAGCATAGACTAATAGTAATATAGACAGTCCTTTAGTCCTTATATTATTAAGAGTCTATGGTGCAGTTCAAAAGAAGACAAAATTATAAACTAGCAAAATCCATTGATGAGGCGCTTTAGCATAGATTACAATATAATGTATAATCTCAATAGATTTTAATCATTTTAGACGAGACTGACGACTCCGGTGTTTCTCCAGAACATTAGAGTAAACATTTTTATTGTACCTACTAAATGATTCTTAATAAATTAATAAATAATAAATATTAAATTTCACAAGTGATTTCCTTGCCTTTCGTTGGACTTATTCCAGAAATAGTAAAAAAAGTAGAACAAGAATAAGTTTTAATACATAATTTTGAGTTTGTTATTTAAATTCAAAATTTTAGTGAAAAACATATTCTAAAAACATGCATAACATAAGGTTTTTTTTTTAAAAGTGTAGTTCGTTCCTTGAGGAACCGGCTAAGGTCATAGACCATGCTGCCATGTCATTAGTTTCTTAATTTCATTGTAATACATAAATAAACAATATTGATGATGATGAATGATAATAGAAATGGGAAGTGAGAAATGACATCCCCCCAACCCCTCGAGTATCTCAGTAAAGATGTGGGGCTTTACTAAGTCCTCACGCAGACTTCTTGTGAGAATTTGAAAAGTAACATTGCACTGTTTTGTTTCATTTGCCAACACTCATGCACACTCACGAACACTTAACGGTTAATAATCCACCATTATTTCACATTAATATTCGACATAACACAAATTTTAGAAAATAAAACCAAACCGCAGACATGACTCTTCACTTTCCCGCCAAGAAGTTTGCATAACATAAGGTTTGTTTTTCTGATACGCCAAGATATGACGATTGATTTTTTTTAAAGTCTTAAGCTCATCGTATTAAAAACATAACATAGCCTGCAGCCTAAGCCTTTCACTTTAAAAAAACAGACTTCAGTTAATAAAGTCAAAGATGAGTCTGTTCGGATCAGTCCTTGGAATTGAACCCAGGACCTCCGGCATAAAGAGTCACTGCAATTTTAGTTTCCAAAATAAGTAAAAAACACGAATAAAAGACATGCAAGTTTATTCCCAACAATTTATTAAATTTGTACAATTTACACGTAAACACCAATATGACCACAGCTAGGTACAATTTTACCATACGTGCGAGAAAGGTAATACAAAACTTCAATATATCATCGAAAGTGGAAAGTTTTCATAAAAAATATCATATGTATTGAAAATACATCGGTCTTCAAGTTCAATATCCATTTAAAATCATGTTATTGACAAGTATCACGAGTGCTTGATATAATTCATAGAGAAATGTGTACAAAGCGTAAAGTACCTTTTCTCCTGATATCATCATAGCAGAACAAATCAAAAAAATTAAAATAATCAACAAATTGTCTATGTCGCAGTTGTAATTGAATCTCTTGTGGGAGCACTCCACATTTATTATTATTATCATAAATAAAAACAAAACTAAACAACATCACATTAGTCACAACTCATATCACCAGATTTTTTTTTGGTAGGCTTTTGTTGGTAGTGGCACCAGTGTCCGACAAGAACCAGTGATCGACATTTTTGATGTGTAACATCTTTCCTCTCGCTTTCTTGCAATTAGTGGGAGTGATTTCGTGAAATGGACCGTCTCACGTGTAACAGGAAGTCAAGGAAGAGCGCGCCATTTGATTTGACGAATGAGCGCGCGGTGGTACAGTTGGCCGTCGGATGGTACCAACTAATCAGGGAAGCGCGCGTCATTTGATTTGACGAATGAGCGCGCGGTTGTAGAGTTGGCCGTCGGATGGTACCAACTAATCAGGGAAGCGCGCGCCATTTGATTTAACGAATGAGCGCGCGGTATTGCATTACTCTTAGTTTCAATTTTATAAAATAAAAGAGTTATTCTTTGTTATGAAAAATCACTTCAAATAATACCTGACCCATTTTTGACGTGACAACGTCTTAAATTAGGTTGCGGCTGGGAGTCACTTATGAAAAAGTGTAACGCTCGGTAACGTTACGATGAGTCACCGAACGAGAGAGAGGCCCGCCGAATGCCTTGCGTCTCTCTCCCACTCAACTATGATCGGTCTGCCGCGCGCGCAGCACTAGAGAATTAGGCGCATTGAATCGGCGCATGCTTGTGTCTCTGTCTTTGTCTTTCTCGAACGTTCTTGGCGTTGGAAAAACAAGAAAGCGTCATAATACAAGTTCACACGTGTGGTTAAAGTATCGTCAGCTGTGTCTGTAGTGAAAATGTGGAGTGCTTAGATTCGTCATTTACAACAACTACAACAATAAAGGTAAATAATTGTACACTGATATTTCATTATCGTAAACTATGATTGATTGATTAATTGTTAGATTGACACAAAAGTTGAGAAACTGAGTTTATAGGTTATGTCATACTATTGATAAATGTTGATAGTGTTAAGTAAATTATTAGTTTAAAATTAATTAATTAATTAATTATTATTTTACAAATTTTCATTAATTTCAAATTTATTTAGCAAAAATTTGAACCTTCGATCTGAATAAATGTTTTGATTTTCGAATTGATTCTTTAAAATTACAAATATTAAGAAAAAGTGGCAGATATAAGAAAACTTGATTTAAACTGTGTTGAGCAAGAATTTTAACATCTAATTTAAGTAAATGTTTCAATTTTCAACTTCATCATTTACAATTACAAATTTTAATTAATTTCAAATTTATTTAGCAAAAATTTGAACCTTCGATCTGAATAAGTGTTTTGATTTTCAAATTGATTCTTTAAAATTAAAAATTCATCCATTCAATTTCAAATGTTCAACAGGAATCACCACTCTCAAAACAATGGAAACGGACGAGCAAATGCCTTCAACTTCCAGTACATCAATGGAGACGGAGGATATCGTGCCGTCAACGTCTGCAGTACCTTTCGTTGTTCCACACACCACCTCTACCGCCAGAACGAATGCTCAGCGACAACGTGAGTACAGACTACGTCAAGCATTGACCAGAACTCCTGAACAAGTAAGAGCCTTTGCAAAAGCGGCTGCGGAGAGGCAACGCAGGTTCAAGCTACGTAAATCTGCTAACATAGCCCTCACCAGCGGTACGTCAGAGTCACCTGCTTCAACGTCTTGTTCTGTGGTAGAGAGAACAAGCGTTCCTGTCGTGGCGGAGAGAACGAGCGTTCCCCTAACTAACGCTCAACGGCAACGTGCATTCCGACAACGTAGAGCAGCATCTTCTCGGACTGATGTACAACCGAATACTTCTTCAACCCAAACAGCAATACAACTGGAACAATCCACCTGGTATACCAAATGGTCATCGTCAATACGGAGATTTCAATCTACTTTCCTGGACAACGATTTTGGCCATGCTTGCTCGGTTTGTGACAGATTGTGGTTCAAGAATGACCTTAAAACCATCACTGCACTACAACTGAAGGTAATCTCGGATTGGTACGTTAAGGAAAATCGGCAGCTACGCAAGGAGGATTATACAAAGTCTTGCAACACCTGTAGACAATCACTGAATAAGCGTAAGCTTCCTACTCTCGCAAAGGTCAACGGCTTCTCATATCCTGACATACCTCCAGGTCTACCGCCTCTGGATCCTATCAGTGAACGTTTGGTCTCACCACGCCTTCCATTTATGCAAGTGCGTCGACTGCGTCATGATTTCTCTTATGGAATTATTGGACAAGTGATAAACGTCCCAGTCAACGTACAAGACATGGTAAAATGCTTGCCTCGCCATCTAGAAGAGGACGATGTTATCAACGTTAACATCAAAAGGAATCTTGCACACAAAACAAATTACATCAGCGGGTACATGTCTAAGCGTACGGTCAAAGAATGGTTAGATGTACTTCAAAATTCAAGTCTATATCGTTTGTACGATATCAAAATAGATTTGTCAAGACTGCAGCCTGCATTGCCATCAGATGAAGGCCTTCAAGATGATCCTGCTAATCGGATCGAAGCAATCTCCGCCGAATATACGCCCGAGTCTGAAGTTCTTGCTGCGAGACAGCACACACTACTGTGGAATGAAGAGGATTGTCTTGACATCGCACCAGGACATCGGGCAACGCCTCTTAACATCATTTATGACCGTCATGCAGAAGAACTATCATTTCCTGCGATATACTTCGGAGAGCCCCGCCGTTTCAACATGAACATTTCAGTGACACCGTACATGATGGCGACCAGTGAAATACGACGGAGTGACAGGCGTGGAGCCACGCCTCAAAAAGTCTTATACGATGCAATGAAGATTCTACGTCTGCGAATGGTCGATGGGATTTACAGCACATTCCGAAGTGTTTCGATCACAGAGAGCGTAACTCGACGCATGTTAGAGGATCCGGAGTTTCTCAAAGAATTCGTTGTGCAGAATCTCGCCTTTATGAAGTCGGTGCCAAACTCTGTCCAGTACTGGGCCTCTCGTAAACGAGATCTCTTCGCTATGCTCCGTCAACTTGGTAAGCCGACCATCTTTCTCACTCTTAGTGCAAACGAGGTACGCTGGTTAGTATTGCTGAATTTACTGCTCAAGTTGAGCAACAAATATCCTGGCAAAGTCGCCGAAGATCTCAACACATCAGAGCGGTGCAACTTGGTGAGTGACGATCCAATTACATGTTGCATATATTTCCACAAACTCGTTGGTACATTGATGAAAATGCTGAAATCAAAACAGTCATACAATCCGTTTGGCCAGTACTACGTGGAGGATTATTTCCTTCGCATTGAGTTTCAACATAGAGGAAGTCCGCACGCTCACATTTTACTGTGGTTACACGATGATCCACATGAGACTGTGTCAGAAAATATGCCGAAGACCATCGAGCTCGTGGAGAAGCTGAGTTCCGTCGCCAAAGAAGATGTGCCCAACGATACCATCTACGCCAATCAAATCCACAAGCACACTTTCACCTGCACGAAGCGAGGCGAAACGACTTGTAGATTTGGGATCCCGTACTGGCCAATGCTCACTACCCGTGTATTGATCCCAATGCCTCAAACTGATGGACGCCGCATAGCATTCCAAAAAAAGGCCAAGGAGCTACGCAACTGTCTCAGCGAACGTACATACGCTAGCATGGACGACTTTCTTAGGGAGCATAGTTTGACATTCGATGCATATCTTGACGTAGTGCGTTCAACTTTGCGCAGGCCATCTATGTTGTTCAAACGCAACTTCGACCAACTTATGACGAACACATTCAACCCTTACCTCGCTGGTGAAATCAAATCCAACATCGATATCCAGTTTATCTTGGATGAATACAGCTGCGCACAGTATGTCGTGGAATATGTGAACAAATCAGCTCGTGGAATGGGTAACTTGAATCGTGAGCTGACTAAGATGATGGAAGAGCATCCTGACCGGGACTACACGGGCCAATTGAAAGCATTGAGTGTCAAACTTCTTAATGCAGTTGAAATGTCAGCTCAAGAAGCAGCATGGTATTTACTACGGCAACCGATGAGCGAAACGAGCCGTCAAATTATGTACATACCAACAGTTTGGCCATCGGAAAGACAACGCTGTCGCAAACGTCGGAAACAAATGGATCGCGAAAACATCGAAGCAGACAGTACAGATGTATTTACCAAGAACATCATTCAGCGATATGAAGAGCGACCTCCCTCTCTGGAATCTTCATATTTGGCCGAGTTTGCTTCGTATTACGCTGATTATCATGATTTCATCGACAATGAAGATGACGTAGATGTGCAAGAAGACGAAATTGAAGAACCGGTGACCGAGGAAAGGACAGCTGTGGGAAGGACGACATCAAATGAACACCGCAGACGAAAAATTGGACGAATAATACGATACAGACGCTACGAAATAGATGAAACTGTTAATTATCAACGTGAAATGGTATTGCTGTTCTTGCCTTTCCGCAATGAAATAGCTGACATTGTTGATAGCAATAAATTTCTACAACTGTTCAATGATAACAAGGATACCATCATGGAACGCCGCCAGCTGTTCGAAAACAATCTCAACATCGACAGTGTGATGCAAGAGCTTGAAGCTATGATGATTCTACAAAATTCAGACAGCAGAGAACCACCAGAAATTGAGGAAAGGAGAGTGTTTGTCGAGCAGGTGTTAGGAGGAGAAGGTTCCGAGAACAACGATGATGTCAATCAAATCATCCCGCGAGAAGGCTTATTATCGGTCGTAAAAAAACGTAGCAACGTGATGCCAAAACAGCAATTTTGTGAGCTGATACGAACGACGAACCCTGAACAACGTGAGCTGATTCATGAGGTCATACATCGTTTACATGGCTGCGGAGATGAGGTCGTCGTCACACTACAAGTTTTCTTCACAGGACCGGCCGGCTGTGGGAAAACTTATTCAGTTAAGTGCCTGATGGAGACGTACAATCGTTACACACAGGAACACAACTCACTGAACAACGCATACGTTGCTTGTGCAAGCACAGGCAAAGCAGCTGTCCCTATTGGCGGAACGACAGTTCACTCAGCGTTTCGTCTCACAAATTCTCGAGTGACAAAACTTCTTTCTGCTGAGAACTTGCAAGCCTACAGAAACATGTTTGTCGGCGTGAAAGTTGTTTTCATTGATGAAATCAGCATGTTGAGTGCAGCTATACTTGGAAAAATCAATTATCGACTACAGCAGATTACCGGTATTTACGATCAACCATTCGGAGGCATTCACATGATCTTATGCGGCGATTTCAGACAGCTGCCACCTGTGCGCGCTAGTCCGTGTTACACAGTACCACACAACCAACTCGGAGGACCTGTACTCTGGCAAAGCATCAACTACTTCCCATTAGTCCGTGTTGTCCGACAAACTGACGAGCTGTTTTCGACGATTCTCACCAAAATTGGAGATGGACTCAAACTAAGTGTCAATAATATCGCACTTATTGAGTCCAGGCACAAATCTGAAGTCTGGTGCAAAGAGAACGTACCCGACGCTGTCAGATTGTATTACAGCAACCATGAAGTAGATTCATACAATCGAAACGCAATTCAAAACGCACACAACTGTATCGCCACTGATATTATGCTTGGGTATTCCAGCAATTCTGAAAAGAGCCGGGAGCAAGGGAAACTTCACAAGATGTCGGTTGCAGAAACCGACGGATTGCCATACATGTTGCCATTAGCAGTAGGATATCCGTACATGATTACATCTAACATAGACGTCGCCGATGGATTGGTAAATGGGGCTATTGGAGTTTTGCTATACATCGAACGTCAGCCAGCCAATGCAGATGACCGTTCTGCTCCAGGAGGACCATCGACCAGCACAAGTTTGCCGCCAGCTAAAGATGAAATCGCCACTCTATGGTTCCAGTTTGAAGACAAAAATACGGGTACCAAAGCAAAAATCAAATGTCGACCACATGTGCACAGCAAACCAAACACCTTATCCGTCGATTGGGTGCCAGTGCACAAGAAAGTGGTAAACATTTCGTTGACAAAAACAGTGAAGTGCAAGCGAAAACAATTTCCTTGCGTGCCTGCTTGTGCAATTACGATCCACAAGGCCCAGGGTGGGACGTTTACTACAATTGTTTACAAGTACTCCTCAAAACAACCACAGCAATTGGTATATGTAGCCATGAGCCGCGTCACAAGTATCGACGGATTGTACATCATAACAGAAAAGGACTCTCCATTGGTTTTCAAACATGGCCGAGATGGAAACGACTCACAGACTACTCGAGATATTCGCAATGAATACTTACGACTTCGTGGACACACTCTAGACACAATTACCAAACAAGCCGTAAAATTCTGTGACGACGCAACCGACGCTGGACAACTTATTGTAACGAACATCAACTGTCAAAGTTTAAGTGCCCATGCCGCGGACATTGAAACAGATACAGTGATACCACGATCCGACTATTTAGTATTGACTGAAACGTGGATGCGCGACACTTGTGAACCAACTCCAATCAAGGGTTATGAGTGCGTATCCAGGGAAAATAATCGAACTAACTCAGATACCAACGCGGCTGGTGGAGTGGCGATCTATCGTAAATTATCATCGATATCTACGGCGGAAGTGGTCCAAGTTGCGATTACAGACGTAACTCGTGTCATTAAAACCAAGGGTGACATGTGCATGACTGAAGTTACTTGCTTCGCCGCTAATACTAGCTTCAAGTTTATACTCGGTGCTGTATATATTCATCCAGGAGCTAGTATGCAGGATATTGGAATGTTGCTATGGCAAGGACTCGGTCCGTACATTCACAACAGCCAGTACGTGCCACCGTTCGTGCAAGTTGATTCTAGTATACCGATTCTTCTGTGTGGTGATTTTAACAAAAACGTAAAGCCTGACAACTCGTTTCTTAATTTCATGAAAAATACGTATAATCTTGATTGCGTATCAAACGTTTCTAAGTCAACTACGTTAAAAGGAACAACTATCGACTTGACTTTCGCAAGACACATTACAGCAGAAACACTTCCTTTCATTTCATATTTCTCCTATCATCGTCCTATCCTCAACAAAATCACTCAAATAGGAATTAGTTAAGTTTAAGTTTACATGTACAATGTTTTAGTAAACAAAATATATTTCTATAGTTAAAATTTGTGCAATTCTTATTTTCATTCAATTCCTTGTTCCTATTGTGCAATTTAATTATATTCATATCAATAAATATTCTACCGAGAAAAAGACGTTTTTGACGTGACAACGTCTTATAAATTGGTTTGCCGGGTGACACTTCAAGAAACTGCGTTACGCTCCGCTCACGTTATGCGCTCACAATGAGAGCGAGTGAGAGGCACGCGTCCCTTCCACTCGGGCATGGTTAGCCCGCCTAAGAGCGAGAGAGACAGACATAAAAAGTGAAAGGTAAATACGTATGTATGTGTAAAGGTAAAAATAAAATTTTGTTAATATGAAATTCAGTGCGAGATTCTTTGTATAAATTAATGTTTTAAATATAATTCTTTGTATAAATAAATGTTTTAATTTGTTACTATTATTTCATCCTTCTTCCTACTATACGAATGAATATTCACATTAAAATTATTTTACCACTCAAAGTCGTTGTCACGTAAAACTTTCGCCCGTATATCGACTTTACAGGCAACCAATTTTTTTTCACAATATAATGTTAAAATTGCTTATCACTAAGGTGAGATGTCAAATTACACATTATATGCGACTACTGTAAGGCTCGCTCGTTTTTTATTTTTTTACTTTTACTGATTAAAAATAAGGGTCCCCAACAGATTTTTGACTTTAGCAACAATTGAATAAAGACCACCTGCTTCCTAGCTATCATTCCGTAAAATTTCAATAGAATTCTATATTATTTTTAGACGACGAATACTAGTGTCGAACATTGGGTTAACGTGGCCAACGCTGGTGCCACTACCAAACTAACAAAAACGAGAATCGGCCTGCGTGCGTACGGTCAAGGATATTGAATGAAAGAAATATGTCCTATTATCAAATTATTAACTCCAAGCTGTCTGTTTTATGGGACAAACTATATAGGTTATGCGAGGAACAGCCAGATTTATGCTGACGAACTAACAGATCTGAGAGTCTGTCAGATTTATGCGTCGACTGTCAGATTTTTGCGAAGCTCCGTCAGATTTTTGGCATGGTTATTCAATACTTCGATTTATTGGAGTGGAGTCAACATTTAATTTCCTTAACCGTACATTGCTGCACTTAGTTTGGCTCAATACCGCAGACAACCCTTGACATTTTCACCAAACAATATCTTTTAACAAATACCAAACCTAATCTCAGTATCATTTCCACAAGACTTGTCTCGATCATACGATTTAAGTATAAAAGACACAACTTACGGATAGGCTGTCACATAATCAGAAATTATGAAATCGCCCCTCAATCACATAAAAACTCCTTTTCAATAGTGAAAAAATATATTTAAAACGCTTCACCACCAGTTGTATATGTTAAATTTCAATATATTAAATTGTGCATAAGTATCATTAATATTCATAAATACATAATAATAATGTGCTAATATTATAAAATACATTAATTGTCTATTACACATACACATTGATTTAGAGGCGTCGAAGTCAATTAAAAAATCAATGAACCAAAAAGTCCTATTGAACTAAATGAGCATAAAAAATATTCAAAGACAAATATAGACATTATATAATAATATGTTACCATCGGAAGAGAGTATTTTATCATTGCAACAGTGAATTTTCATTAAGTCGTCATAAATACTAATAAATATTTATATTCACGTTTGCTAAAATGCTAAATACAACGCTATTAATATCGGTATCAAAAACTTAATGTCCAATCATACGAACTTACATATTATCACATCGCGGGACCATAGAGGTAATTAAATAAAATCGCTGCGTTCCATACTACGCTAGCGGTACTCAAAACTTTTCATCTGAGGAGCTTAGATTGTCTATTACATGTCCCTATCTACTGACCCTGATAGGTAGGGTGTGGCAGTTGGAACTACGGGTCCGGCTGTCTTTTCAACGGTACCACGGCAGTTCCGGATCCTAGGCCCCCCCTGCCGATTATGCCTTCGCGGGCGTCTCCGGCAGGTCCCGGACATGGGTTGGACTCGTGGTGGCTATGTGGTTAGCTGTAGAAGTGGGAATGTTCGTCTGCCTGGTTGGGGTGTCAGTATAAACATTAAAGTCATGTGTAGCGGGGTGTCTATTACATGTCGATTTACATGAAATCTTTAAAGCGATTGAGGACGCTTTTAAAAAAATAAAATACTTGTTGGTGACCTGCTGCTCTCTATAACAAATCCTTAGAAATAACCAAGTGTAATGTGACAGTTTAGAAGATTTATTATCATTGCAATAACTATTTAACAGCTATTAAAGTGTTTTAAAAGCTCAAGTAATAAATTCAGCAGTATTTTACCCATCTTATGTCTCTTTTTACCCATCGCTTGTCGCTGAGCATTATTTGCAAAGATGCTTAAACTTGATATTAAAATAAATCGAACCTTTGTTTAACAGATTCACTGCCCAAAAAATTATAGAACGGTGTAATGAATTGTTATATGTACAGACGACAGCAGGTCTTCCTCAATAAACTTTGAACTTTATGCTTTGGGTATAAGATCCAATATTGGTTAGAGAAATTTGACAGTTTTGGGTATGATGACTTGCAGTCGTGTGTATGATATGTGTTGTGCGAACCGGTAACCAAAGGCACTGTTTATTATCGTTGTTGCTTTGGGTAATAATATATTTATTTGTGACAAAAACTCGATTGACATAAATGTTAGGTAAAGTTTGAAGGCCGCTAAAGATCCGCGCAGACCGACGGAGTGACGGCGAAGACATACGAGCAGACAGACGCGAGGCAATTTTTTCCGGTATTTTCAATTTCAACCGTATGTACAAGCGGACTTTTAATTTATTTTTTCATAAAGATTATTATAAATGCGCCTTTAACACATTAATAATAGTCTTGTTAACCCATCTAGAAAAGCTGAGTCCCATCTAGAACGTCTGTAGTCTAAGGCCGGTCGCACTTTGGATGCGTTTTGGTACGAATTTGACTTGTACGAACACGTACTAATGTTAGAAACTATACTATACTAGCTCGTACACTAGGTGCGAGTTAGTTGTGCGTGCACATTGTAAGCGATGTACCATAGCAATCGGCAGATCGGCATGTATCGTGCGTATTCGTATATGTCCATACGAGTCAAATTCCTACGAAAATAATTTTATAGGCCAGCCGCGGATTGTTTTTTGCAAGTTTGCTGTTGGCCTTAAACGGCCTTTACACTGGAGAGGCCTAACGGAGCTAACACAGTTTCTAGCGTTCAAACCCGAGCAAATAACCGTACAGCGATGCAATTGTTAAATAATGAACCTTGAAACACCGTGCTAAAGTCGACTTTCAATTGATAATGGATAGTCTCGTCGCCACTCCGTCGGTCCGTGCTGACGCTAACTCGTCAGTACGAGCTACTGCTTGCGTCAGGCGGCGGTGGCGGCGATGCGATTCATCACGGTGGTGTATGCGAGGCCTAACGCCCACGAGACTTCGTGCCCGTTCACTTTCTTGAAGAGCTGTGGACAAATGGGTGTTGTTAGAAGTACGGAAAGTTGGAGCTACCTTTATTACGCTATTGTGTAAAACGCTGATAAAACCGGCTGATTATTGAGCCGAGGTTTAATTTGGTGACCAATCCGCAACATGAACGCGCAAGTCACTGCACCCTCAAGCTAAAAGTGAATTTTGTAAAAATTCACTAAAATAGGATATGTTAATACAGATTCACGGAGAAGGTTAGGTTAGATATAAGACACTTGCTCCTCTTTGATAAATGGAGTCAGGGTCTTCTAAAGAGCCAAAGATCATCGAGACTAAAACCAAAATAAGTCAGACCCACTGAAACAGGACGAAAACCCGCTTCTTACAGGTGTCTTGGAACAGCGCCAGCACGTCGGTAACCTCGGTTCCGTCATCAGACTGTAGTTCAGTTAAGTAGTTCTAGTTCCTAAGAGGACCTACTAAGACACAAGTCCTAATAAGTCAGAGCAAACTAAAACGAAACTAAGACAAGCTAACTCTACCACTCACCGAGACAGGGTCGAGGTCCCGGAGCTTGTACGCGTCCTGCAGCAGCGAGATCACGTAGACCAGGTCCACGCAGGCCCACGGCTGCTCCACGTTGGAGGCCGAGCACGCGCGTAGGGCGGCGCCGCGGTACTGAGATACCGATACAGTGCCGCCCTTCATCACGTCTGGTAGGAAAACGGGTGAAATGTTAAGATAATTACTTTGTAAGAACGTGTTAATGAGGTAGTTGTTGACATTGAATAAAGCCAGCCGCACTTTGGGTGCGTTTTCGTAGGAATTTGACTCGTACTAATAGTGGTGCAAGCTAGCCGTGCGTGTACGTATACTGTTAGCCAAATTCGATAAAGAATGTTTACCAACAAAGCGTTGCCAAGCAACCAGTGACAGTTTTATTATATTGTATGAAAAATTAAAAACCAAAAACCATAGTACAATCATAGCTTAGTTTTACCCTATGTGAGTAAATAAATTAGTTACTTTGAAATAAATAAAAAACTGCACTTGAAGATTCAACGATTTATTTATGGGTGTTGTTTAAACGGTTAGCAAAGCATTCGTATTTTGGTAAGCAAAAAAATTAAATCGGTTAGCTAAAACAGCTAGTAGGGCAGCAACTTATGGTCAGCAAATATTTCTAAATCAGTCTGCAACTCATATCATTCTGAACAGCAGTCTTATGCCGCTCCCCCCTTCCGTGACTGGACCTCGCTACGCTGCGCTTCCCTCGGAAAAAAAAATTAACTTAACCTGACCAACAGTAAGGATTTCTTATGCTGACCGATTGTATAATTCTGCTGACCAAACCTCCTATAAATTTTTATTTGGTACAGACGCCAGCACATCAGCCTATCCGGGGCTGTCAGATTTCTTCAATACATTTTCAACCATGCACCTTAGCTGTAAAGTTCAATGTCTATTGAGAAAATTTTACAGTTTGTGGTGGGTTGATGTGCAGGCGTGTGTACTTCTGTTGTTTTATTAATGTATTTTGTAGTGTTGTTGATTGGTATTTGAAGCAGTCAAGTGGTTTAGTCTATTTGTAACTATGCTATGGAAGAGTGGTGCTGCCTACAACAAGTTATTTTAGCTCAAATGGGAGCACCAAACACATTATGCCTGTATTAGACTAAGTTGCTGAAATAAACTTTTTTGTATTTTTTTTTTATTAAATAATTTAATCAACTGTTGTTACAATCCAATTTTCTTTAACGTCAATTCAATTTGTTCATGAATGTTTGTTTTACATTGCAAATGCACTGTTTACGCTGCAGATTTCAGAGGTGGTTAAGGTAGCCGACCCCATATGGATACTAGTGTCATCTTCATTTGGATTGCTAGTTTATAATAACGGAATTGTTTAGAATACCTCTATTTTAGTAATGACATTTGATTTATAGGGTTAACAAGTGAAAATAGTTAATGTTTTTTTTTTTACGTTCTTCGTATTATAACGTTTGTACCGACGTTGAGCGACTGATTGAGGTGAGATGTGTAGTGAGAATAACAAGTCTTACAATATCTTTTATGTAAAATGTAGTAATCAAGTAATAATACGAAAAAACATTTTTGCTCAGATTTGTGATGACCCTAATTCGGTTTTGTTACATTTATTCTTTATCGGGTTTAGCTAGAGTATAGCGTGCGATATTAGTCAGATAATCGCGATGTGTCGCGCTTATCGACTCGTACGAATACGCACGACATTTCTTGATCTGTCATTGTATCTCACACACTAAGTGTGAAAAAGTCGTGCGTACTGTACACGCACAGTTCCAATTCCAACGTCCGAAATCAAACCCAATTTGTTTGGATTTTCCTGACTAGATTCTCCGAAAAGTTCTACGAGTACAGGTGTCTTCGGCCTAAGCGAGTGTGCGTGTGTATTGTATCATGTGAATGTGTAGCGGGATTTTGAGGACCGGGCGATGCGGTCCAGTTACATATGTACTCGTCGATCATGCCGGCGTCCCAGCCACGTCATAGAAGAAGTGAATACTTCAGCGCCTACAGGGGGTTGAAGTTATGTGGGAGTTCCATCGCCCTCCTTTCCTACCTGGAGTCTTAAATAAATGTGTAACATATGTACTCACCGATCATGCCGGCGTCCGCGGCCACGTCGAAGAAGTAGCTCATGGCGGCCACGCTGCCCCTTGGCGGCTGCGCCGGCTCCCAGTCCAGCGTGGCCTTGAGGTAGCGGCCCACGACCGCGTGGCAGCGGTTGAAAACGGCCTCGCGCTTAAGGCCTTGCCGGGGGGCGCCGCTGTGTAAAGAAAACAAGATAGATAAGATAAAATATACAAAACTTCGAGTGACATTTACTGTAAACAAGCAGGTGACGTCACTTCAGATTCAGCCAAATCCCGTGCGTTTTCGATTACGTGATCAATCATAAAAATTTAATTATTTTATTAATGATTTTTTATAAACATCATACATATTTTTAAGTTATGTGCTGGCCAAATTAGTTTAAAAAAATGTTTACTGTTAAGTTAATAACAGTTTGATCTATATTTTCATTGTAGTCATCATCATCTCAGTCAAAAGACGTCCACTGTTGGACAAAGGCCTATCGCAAGGATCTCGAATCCTCCCATTTGGGGCCTCCCCCAATCTCACAATGCAAATAGCATTGTGTAATTGCTTTTATGTTGTTTGGACCACACAAGCTCACCTGATGATGTACTGCTTGTTGGCGTATGTCCAAGGCTCCTTCTGCACGATGGGGTCGACGCACACGGAGCGGAACTCCGTCGCGTTGTCGTCCGACTCCAGCCGGAAGATGCCGTAGCGGGCCGCTAGTAGACCTAGGTTGAGGTAGCTAGGAACGGGGAAAATTATAATTATTTATTATCTATTTTTTTATTAGGAACATCAACTGCCTTATTGTAATAGTCATGCTTATAAAACTTATAAATAAGAACATATGTTGAAAAAATTTCCACGAGCAGGATTTGAACCTGCACCCTTCTGACATACCGGGTCAGGTGCTCTTCCAATTGAGCTATCGTGGTTCTAACCAGCCCGCCGAAATTATTCAACACTATTTTACTTTTTTACTTTGAAAGCCAAAGGCGCCATTTCAATGTCAACAACTACCGTCATTAACATCTGATCATAATATTTTTACAAATACTAGACTATACTAGATTAGTTAAGAAATAGGCAAGCTATTTATAAAATGTTTTTGTTTTGTTTTTATAATTTTAACGCAAATTTTGTTGCGAAACAAATTACAAAAACACGTTGAAAAAAATTTTTTTTTTTTTCGGCGGGCTGGTTAGAACCACGATAGCTCAATTGGAAGAGCACCTGACCCGGTTTGTCAGAAGGGTGCAGGTTCAAATCCTGCTCGTGGAAATTTTTTCAACATGTGTTTTTGTAATTTGTTTCGCAACAAAATTTGCGTTAAAATTATATAAACAAAACAAAAACATTTTATAAATAAGACTTAGCCAATAAGAGTTTCACAATATGGTAAATAATATTTATGATGCAGTGTATCAAAAAGTAATTTGATATATGATTTGTACATAGTTTACTAAAGAAGGTTTTAAATATATAACCAAGGATGCAGATTGTAGTTGGTTTAGTGTGTAAAGACGAGAACCTTACAATATATGTTAGTGTAATCGTATTTTTTTATATATTTTACGGATAAGCACTTGGCCATCGTTTCGCCTGATGTTAAGTGATGCTAATGCCGAAGGCGAAAGCGCACTTGACCCGGCATCCTTAACTACCTAGGCACTGGCTACAAAACAATTCTTGATTTTTTTCTCAGTTGCACAACTGATTCTCAGAGACGGTTGGATCGGATCCAAGCTATATACCTGTGCGTGTACAGGGTGATGTTATTCCCGCCGGCCGGCACGGTGTACTGGTCGGCGGCGGGGTACAGGCTGACCGCGTCATCGGCCAGCCGGTACGTGATCTGCGTGGAGCCGCCGCCCAAGTCCAAGGCCGCCATCGTGTCGCCTCCCATCAGATCTGGTAAAAGCAAAAAAAACAAACAATAGATTAGATAATACTTTTGTTGCAACACTATAAAACATTAACATGAACCAAAAAATAATATAATTTACAAAGTTACATTTTAGCGATCTTATCGCTTTAAAGCGATTTCTTCCAGACAACCAATTGGATGGAGAGAGCTAATAAACTGTAAAATCAGAGGTGAATTTATTTAAACATACGAAAATTATGTGTACAATAAACAGTGTATAAATTAAGCAAAACAATAATAATCATAAATTCATACTTCATATCATAAATAAACACTAAATATTAATAAAACCTACTTAAACATAAGGCTTTTGTAGCAGATAAGGCAGTTTAGAAGACAGAAATAGATAAATTTATCCCAGAATAGTTTTTTGTATTAATATTTAACAATTAACAAACCAATACATATAAAGCAAAACAATATGGCGACATATTTACATTTTATCATCAAATAATCTTTAAAATAAGTACTTTTGAATCATCTCTAACCTTTTTTTAACCCTAACTACGAATAAACGAGATGCCTTCCTTGTATTATACTTACTATGCAAGAGATTCAATGTGTACCAAATGAAGATTCCTTCATCGGAGCCGTTCATAATTTCTACGCTATTGGGTCCAACGTCATAACTTAATCTGAAACAACATACCGATAAAAAATAAAAAACTCTGAAAACATAGATTTATGCGCTTCCCATAAGTTGGGTGGAACGAATATCTTAAATATTTTGAAATCATTAAAACGAGCAGTAACTCTATCTCCATCGCTCTCGCCATTGCGCTCTATAGTTTATGGAGTCATCTTGTCTTTTCAAAAGCGATATGAAAGCAATATCGAAAGCTTATAGCCTATAGCTTTCGATATTGCTTGTATATCGCTTTCGAAATGACAAGATGACGCCATAAACTTTAAAGCGCGATAGCGATAGCGATGCCGATAGAGTTAGGCGGTAGGCCCCCAGGTTAGCCTTGATGAAAAACATCGCTGCTCATAGACATCTGCAGCTATTCATACGTTACCCCTACTTTGATTAAATGTCCTATTTACATGTTTTTAAAGGATGTCCTGTTATAACATGAGGCACACCAGTAGCACCATTGAAGGGAGTCTGTTCCACATCTTACATGTCCGCGGAAGGAAAGAACGCGTTTTTTTGTGCTTGTGCTTCCAATGAGCCTAGCAAGAACAATTGAGTAGATCGCTGGTTAGTCAATAAAGAAACTTATTTAGCAACTGTCAAATAGTTTATTTTTCAATAGAATTGTATGGAAATGGCAATCTATGACATCCAATATTTTGGTCCGTCCTTTGAGTGTTTATTAATTACTTTTTAGATTACAGAAGTTCATGGTTGGGTCAAATAAAAAATAGGCTAATGATTAACACGTTGACTGCCGCAAAACCAGACACAATAGAAAACTTATTGGTTGTCGGTCACCGGTGACCACCACGGCGATTAAAGACTTAAAGAACAGTTACGTGATTTCATTTATACGTTTCATCGGCATCATTATCATCATCAGCCCATACTAGTCCAATGCTGGGCATAGCCTATTTATACGGTTAATGTTCTGAAATTAATTATTGCTGTTGTCAACATCCCTATTATAGTAAAAAAAAAACAATTTGGTGAGCATTCCTATCCAATTCGTGTTGTTGCGCAAAAGAGGAAGGTTATATGGAAAATGGTACATACAGCGCGACAACGTCCGTAAATTGAAATAAAAGAAGACGAAGACGAAGAAGAAGTTACATTTGACAGACGTCATTTGACATTTCCTAGAATTTATGACATCAGCAAAGTTAAGATAAGCGTTAGGAATTACTGTGCTAGGCCCAACGATATCAAGAGCATGGGGGAAAGATGTTTGAAGTTATTCTTACAGTGATATGGCCTTGGACACCTCGACTAGTAAGCGCTGCGCCTTTTCCTTGGGCAGCAGGCGGAGCCCCGCGGTGGCGCGCACTATGAGCGGAGTCGCCATCCTCTTCTCGGCGGGGATCAGGAACTCCGCCTTCTTTATCAATTGTACTATTGTGTCGGCGCCCTGAAAAACGCAATATTTATTTACACTTACTTTAATTTAATTACAACATACAAAATTATAAAGTAAATTATAGTAAACAGCCTATAACTGTCCCACTGCTGGGCAAAGGCCTCCATCGTTGAAATCAAGTCATCACTACAATTGATGGGTAATGGCTTAATCACCACGCTTGAAAAATGCGGGATCAGGGCTATGCATCGAAAAATCCGAAACACACTTTGCCCGACCTGGGATTGAAGCCGGGACCTTCGGGTATCGGGCACTCGTTCACCGTGGCGTTATAAAACAAACAACGTATAAAAACAAAAAAAACATCTTAATTAATTATTACTTTTGAATCGCACAAAAATAGTTTTACCAGCAGAGTAGTAAGAAAGTTTGTCGATCGCAACTTTTACATTTAAAATAGAGTAAGACTGCATAGTTTACCTTGGCTGGATCGTCGGCAAAAGACGACAGTCCCGGTTTAGACTGTTCAAAATATTCTTCCACCAGATCCAAGTTAGCTTGCCCAAATACTGAAACCAAATAACCATGGCGTTAAACTATATGACTTGACATAAACGCCCATTGTTTGTTAGCAGCATCATTATGTTCCAACAGTAGATAAGATAACAATTTAGATTAGCATTTCGGGGGCAGTGTGCTTACCCATTATGCCTTATCGTCAACTACCATAAGATATAGAGAGACAAAGATTTCAGGATTACAGTATATTCTCCATAGTCAAAAAATCAGACCAATAAGGACGGCCGCTGTACGTGTGTGCACTGTGTTCTATATTAAAACAGACGTGCGGCTTTTTTTTTGAGGGTTTGCTGTTTGCCACTGGGCGTTTTCAGCTTCACCGGGCTTTTTTGGGGCGACGAGAAACTTAAAGGGTTCCACAAGCCGTGTGAAACGAAGCACCGTCAGAGGTTTTCTTGGGGGAACGGAATCAAGCACTAGTGCGTGTCCCCGTACCCTACTAGATTCTCCGAGCCGTTCGGATCGGATCGGCATGGGTTGTGGAGCTCGTGCTCACCTGTAAACGGTACCCTGAACCGGTAAGCGAGCACCCTGGAGCCCGAGGAGCCTGCGTCGATGATGACCGCGTAGTGGTGCTCGCTCTGGTAGCCCAGGCTCTTCGCGATGCCGTCCAGCCATTGCGACTGGCCCGCAAATAGACCTGCAAATAAAAGGTTGATTATAACTTGGATATGATCATTTTCACTGAAGGCACAACATGATATTGACGAGCTCGATGGCGCAGTGGTAAATGCGCCTGGTCTGCGAAGGCTGATGTTAAGCAACTTTCGCAAAGGCCGGTCATCGGATGGGTGATCAAAAATTTATCATCTCTAGCTCCTTCGTGCTTCGGAAGACACGTCAAGCCGTTGGTCCCGTCTGCATTTGCAGTCGTTAACAATCACCAATCCGCACTGGGCCCGCGTGGTGCGGTTTATGGCTCGTGTCCCAGCAGTGGGGACATAAAATGAGCTGATGATGATGATGGATGGATCGATAATCGGTCAACAATGTACTAGATAAAGGATCCGGAACAAAAATGCATCTCTTAATAATAATAAAATTTTGTTATCGTTCGACCATTGTCTGAGTTTCTGGTTCAATGTTTATTAAACTGTTTGTATTTCTTTTGCAGCAGAAACTTTGTTAGCTTATGTACAAACTTAATGCTTTATATTTACTTACTAGTGTTATATTAAGCTGCTTGTTTCCCTAAAACCAATAAAATTTAAAATTTAAAATCTCGAAAGTGGTCCCGTTTGCTCATACCAATACATTTAATGTTTTGCAATTGGCCACCCGTCCGGTGACCAGGCACTGCGAAAGTTGCTTAACTCTCAAAATCATAACTTAAACGCTGGGCCACTGCGTCAACGAAGACCTCTTGCTAGGCCCGGGATCCTTATTTATATCATATCGGTGGTAAGAGGTTATTGTAGCTTAGCTTACAATACTAGAGGTATACGTGTAATTATTACACGAGTAGGTACTAGTGGCCCGCTCGCGACTTCGTCCGCTTGAGGCGCCGAAGGTGGTAAGTAACTTTAGTCAAATGGTTTATACATACAAACGCATCGGTACAATTTTAGTATTGTGTCAAATACATATTAGTGTCAAAATAATTGTGTGGATATAAATTATAGGTCGCCATTCGGTGAATTGGTAGCCTTTTTCATATTGAGTACGATTTTGGAAATTAAGAAAACAATCTATGTCGCGGTAGTTTAGTAGCAAACCTTTGTTTGTTGGCCCGTATCTAGTCCGCGTCAGACGTTTTATCAAGAATTTTTGAACAAAAAAATTAGGATAATAAAACGTCTACAAGCAAAAAATTATAATTGAATACTGAAATACATTTACATACCAACGGCACCAATTTTAATTTTCCGCGAACACATACATAAATTAGTAGAAACAGAAATAAAAATCTTTAATTTATTTAATAATCGTGACTTAACTAATTGCAGATTACAACTTATAAAAAAGAAAAATTACAATTTTTTTTTTTTATTTCATTTATAATGTAGGTACAAAGGCTTTTTTTGTAAACAATGTTACCAAAATTATATTGTTTTATTTGGTGTATTGATTTTTTTTTAATAGGTACTCTTAATTACAAAAACACAAAGTTGAAAAAATTTTCACGAGCAGTATTTGAACCTGCACCCTTCTGACATACCGGGTCAGGTGCTCTTCCAATTGAGCTATCGTGGTACTAGCCCGCCGAAATTATTCAACACTATTTACTTTTTTTACTTTGAAAGCCAAAGGCGCCAATTCAATAAGGTACTCTTAAATCACTCTTAAGCTCTCTTAATTTGATGACACGAGAAATTTTGAAACATTGCATTAAATTAAATGACAAATTATTTATTAGAGTTAGAAATTTTTATTTCTTTTGTATTGCATTTAACCTTGGTTAACCTTATTAGGGGTGCGAGTCAGGTGACCTCCAAGTTGGTGCACCCTGGGCAACGAATGGTTCCAACGGTCTCTGTTAGAGAAAGTTGGACCCAGTCGGCTAACACCTGGCAAGGCAGGAGCCCCCTTTGGGGCCCTGCCTCTCCTGTGCGTGCCTACTCTGGGCTGCATAACTCGCTGCTCCTTCTGAGCAGCTTTGAGAGGAGTCTTGGCGGCGCTCCTTCTGAGCGTCGTCCTTTGTGGGATCTCGACCCCGAGTGTCGAAAGTCGAGTGTCGGGCTCGAGGAGGGCCGGCCGACTCCGAGTCCCGGTGTGGTGACCGTGTGGACGAGTAACGGCGAGTTATTACCGTTGGTGATTAGCGAGGCGAACGGAGCTTGGACAACTCTATGAGGCCCGTGACAGCCACGGGAACACCGCCGCGAAAGCTGCCGGCACCTACCGTGGATTGTCGGGGAATTCCGCCTCCGAGTTTCGAGTGTCGTGTACCGAGTGCCGAGGGTTGAGCGCTGGGTTCGAGTGGTTCCAACGGTCTCCGTTATAGAAAGTTGGACCCAGTCGGTAACACCTGGCAAGGCAGGAGCTCCCTTTGGGGTTCTGCCTCTCCTATGTGCGTGCCTACTCTGGGCCGCACAACTCGCTGCTCCTTTTGAGCAGCTTTGAGGGGAGTTTGTAGTTTTTTAGTTGTGGGTACGACCTCGGGTGTCGAGCGTCAAGTGTCGGGCTCGAGGAGGGCCGGCCGACCCCGAGTCCCGGTGTGCTAGCCGTGTAGACGGCTACCGGCGAGTTATTACCGCTGGTCACGGGAAAACCGCCGGGAAAGCTGCAGGGCCGCCGCCGCGGATTGTCGGGGAATTCCGCCTCCGAGTTGCGAGTGTTGGCAATCGATCACCGAGTGTCGAGGGTTTGTAGGGTAGTGTATGTGGGGGTCGGAGTCCGAGTCGGAATCAGATTCGTGGTCGGAGTCGGAGTCTGAGTCGGGGTCCGGGTCGCCAAAGAAGGTAAGGCGGGCTGGTGGAAGGCCGCGCGTTTTTGTTTTATGTCCTTTGTAGGGAGTGCGGAGACTTGTCTCCTGCTGGACCGCAGTTTAAGTGGGGCGCTTGCTGGTGCAAGTGCGTGTGCAGATGGGCTTTGGGGTGGGTATCTGGCCATACCTCCCCAAAAGCCAAAGGGTCGGAGGACCATTGTGTCTTTGTCGTGTGTTGTCATGTTTTGTTTGTATATGTACTTTTGTGGGGTTGCGTGCCCATTAGAGGGTGGGCATGCTGTTTGTGTTGTGCCGTGCGCGTAGTCGCCCGTGTGTCGGCGCATGACCGCTTGCGGTCATAGGTTGGCACACGGGCGACGGGGTGGCCGCCGCGTGGTTAATCCCCAGTGGACTGTACCGTTGCAGCCACCTCAGCTTTCAGCTTCGGATTGTGGGCCCCCAGGGGTTTAGTGGGTATTCCCCTCCGTCTCGCCCTCTCAGCCGGGACTTTGTCCTGGCAGCTGCCTTGGAGCCTCTCTCCCTGGCAGTGGGTGTGGAAAGGCGGACGGGTGAGTCCCACATAATCGGTGCCTCTTCAAGGCGCCGGTACTCGTAACGAGTTCCCCTGGGAAAACAAAAAAAAAAAAAAAAAAAAAAGTGGTTAACCTTATTAACAAATTCTTCTATTACCGATAACCTAATTGACCGGACCTAACCCGGGTACATCATTAATTAAATCAACTCTTGCACGTCAGAATATCCAAAACTTTAAAATTTCTCCAACTAATGTTCAACCATATGTAATGGACATAACGTCTATTGAGACGGACATAATAGTCCATTGGAATCGTGTGATTTTATAACAACATATGTCAAGGAGCTATAATTTTTCAGTAGACACTAAAAAATTATTAATATTAATTTAAAAAATTATATTATTTAAAAATTGATAACTCGTTTAAAGTATAAAACGTCAAAGACATGTGTGGTTTTTAAGGCACCTATGTAAATAGGCCTAATAAAAGAGTTGTGTTCAGAAAACTTGATTTCTAAAAAAGTGGCGTTTGTGTTGTTTTAAAATCACACGATTCATTGAGCAAATTTAACAGTTTGTCGTATTCTGAGGTTCAGGCGTGGTACATTGAACCAGCCCCCCGACCGCCTAACCGATTGCTTTGGCTACGTGTATAGTTTATGACGTCATCTTGTCATTTCGTACCGCCTATGAAAGCAATATCGAAAGCTATAGGCTATAGCTTTCGATATATGCCTATACCTATTAGCTAGATGACAAGATGACATCATAAACTATACACGTAGCCAAAGCAATCGGTTAGGCGGTCGGGCCCCAGAACACTAGTGGGTATTTTCTCCTGTTTATTTTCTAAGGGCCACGCTATATTTTTACTCACTTACTGAAAATTAAGATTTTACTGTTTAAATAAATATCTTAAAACTAAATTCCCAAACACAATTGGAGCACAAAACATAGAGCAAATCTAATATATAAAATTCTCGTGTCACCGTGTACGTTATTGAACTCCTCTGAAACGGCTCGACCGATTTTCGTGAATCTTAGCGTGCACATCAGCTAGGGTGGAGAATCGGACAACATCTATTTTTCATCCCCCTAAATGTTAAGGGTGGTCCAGTCCACCCCTAAATATTTTTTACATTTTTGAAATTTTTCCAATACAAAATGATTTGTTTGTAGTGTTGTCATGGAAACTGTCAAAGCGGTAGTACGAAGTCCGCCGGTCAGCTAGTATATTATATACTTAAACGTTTTTAAATTATGTATTATGAAGTCAATTTATTTGGATGCTATACGCGGCGCAGTTGTCATAGAGGTGCATATTTTATTTTATCTATACTAATATTATAAAGAGGAAACCTTTATATTTTTGTATGCCATAAACCCAAAAAGTAATGGACCGATTTAAAAAATTCTTTCACCATTAGAATGCTACATTAGCGCTGAGTAACATAGACTACATTAAAAAAAAAGTACACCCGTGCCGGGCCGGGCCGCAAGTTATTTAATATCTATAAAGTACAACATGTTGTCTATTGTTAAGCAAATATATTCATTTTGACAGTAACAATGCGAACACATAAATAAAACATGCCAATAAAATCGAAGCGAATCATGTTAACAACAAACAAAAGCATTTTCAGACCCGAGGCTATTGGCTAAACGTCACGTACGTGCGTGCCGTGAATATTTAAAAAATAGACTGTATGTAATGTAAGGAGACTGCTGGTAAGCTTCATACAAGCTGCGCTCGAACTGTTCCGTTTTAACCGCCTCTGTGGTCTAGTGGCTAGGACCACTGTCCACTAGTCGGTTTGGTTGGTGGGAGGGCTCGTTTGTCCGCCTGGCCATCTTGTTTAAATATGTCACCATAACATCAATGTTTGTAGCATTGTTGAGTTCCGGCAGCTAGAGATAAGATAGCCAGTGCCTCATTAGTTGATGATCCCGGGTGAAGTGCGCTTCCATCATTGGCCTTATCATCACTTAACATCAGGTGAGATCCAGGCACTGTGCATACCGTAAAATATTTAAAAAAAAAAAGCTGTTCCGAGATTTCGTGTCCATAAGAGGTAGTCTATGTGTGCATTGCTCGAGCGCGTTGTGTATTAAACTTCAATTACCTTCTTGGGTCTCTTTATTTTGTGATGCGGCAAAACAGACAAAAAGGGGTTAGTCTTAATTATCCCCTCGTTCTCGTTTTTCCCCGAATAATTATAGAGGTAAGAAGAATAATGAAACCTTCTCATTTTTACTCGACGAAACGCTATTTTATAACAGACACCTATAAAAATATTATATAGATGGACCCTAATTATGATACTAAACAACACACAAACGCCTGGTTGGTCTAAATGGGTTAATAAATAAAAAAGAGTTTTATGATGACAGATTTAATATTGCCCGTTACTTCGTTCGCGACAACACTATCTCCCAACTCCCAGATATCTCAGATCCCAGATATCTCCCAGATAATGGGGGAGAAGCGCTCAAGTACATGTCTGTACCTGGTATAGAGCGCGTGCAAACCGGCTCGTCGTACCCTTGTTCTACGAGTACGGTGTCTTGGTCCCAAACTAGTGTGTATGTTTAGTGTATTCTGTGAATGTGTAGTGACATTTAGAGGATCGGGCGGGGATTGTAGATCAGCTAACCTTACTGACATAGGATAGCGTCTTAAATACAGTTATTGCGAAAGGAATAGTGAGTATGATAGAAAAAGACTTCGTCAAAAATATCTCCACGTTAAAGAAATACCTTTGATTCCTGCTTCGATCACGGTGCGGTGTTTAGTGCGAGTTTCATTTGGTTTTTAATCACATTAACGATAACAAGAATTTGTATGATAAGGCCGAAAGTGGAAGCACCTTCACCCGGAATAAGCACTACTAACAAATTCTTATCTCTAATCTTATCTCTAATATCGTTTTTATAGCGCCAGATTTAGATAAGACGGTTATAACTTGCCATGCAGCTTTAAAAAACCACACAACCAACCAAACCGAGTATATATCTAGCGCTGGAAATGTAACTAGACATCTCTTAGGGTCTGTAACCGGTGGTATATCCAGTAGACCACAGGCGGTTGGCAGTAAATCTACTATCTTAATATTTTACTTAATATTATACTATATTTAAATAAACCGAGGAACTATCAACTCACAATAGATTTATGACATGATTTACGTTTTTATTCTTGGGAATCCAACGAATTTATCAGCAGTTTTATTACGGTTTTCCAATACCGTTTCCATTGGCTGTTTATTCGTGTAAAATTTAATGATTCAATAGTACTAATGATATAATGCTTTTTTACTTTTGCTAATAGTTATGTTACCGTTGTTGATTAATGATATAAATTTACAAAAAAAAATGTATTTGAGATATTGACGTGTTTTTTTTAATAGCAAATGTTAGATAACACCCTGCTAAAACGACAATTAAAGATATAGGGTAATTGAAACTCGCCACGCAAAAAAAGTATAATTATGTAAACTCGTCACAGTTCTATTTTAATGTCATACATTATTTTGCAAACCTTGTGTTTTGCAAACTGCCAGTAAAAAAATTACAACTAAAAAAAAAATCGCAGTTAAAAAAATTATGTGAAATTTACATTCAGTAATTAGGTACCTACCTGTGATAAGAACCGGCAAAACACGCAAAACCACTGTTCCGTTCGCCATTTCCACGAAAGACTTACGGCAGCGGCGGGCGGGCGGCGGCGTCACTCACTCACATCAGTTGGAATACTAAGCAATTAATCGGCAACTTGATACACCCCAGTCACGGTAATACCCCAGTCCTTGCTAAGGCCGCGATGGGTGACAGTGGAAGCGATAGTGGGAGCGGCGCGGCGGCAGGCGTGTAGTTTTAAATATTTTCCAACGACAGGTTGTGGTAGTAATACACCTCTTTTATTCACAATACTGTCCCGTTTTGTCTCTTATCTCCTTTTGTTCTCATTTTTTAATGACAAATAATTAGAACAATATTATTATTATTATTTGTACCAGCCTAGATCATGCCAATTTCAGAAAGGTCCGCAATAATGTCTCAGTGGCTTGACAGCATTGGGTGCGATATTGAATCTGATCTTCAAATTAAAAATGTCATAAAATACAAGTTTACCACGGGATATCGAAATTCATTTCTCCGTTAAACATAAGGTCGACTAAACATTTGGCCTTTCTATTACTGATCGAACAAACCGCAGACCAAAATATATTAGTCGATATAACCATTGATATTTTTATCATTGATCGAATGTACATTTAGTCAAATAAACGTTTTGTCGTATGGACGTTTGGTAGGAAGACACAACGACGACCTTATGTTAAACGGTGAAATGAATTTCGATATCCCGTGGTGAACTCATTTTTTTATAATAATAATCACTTTATGATTACACATCATCACATTGTTTATTTAGGTAAGGCAAACAAACAGTTCTATGGCATCACGCAAGCTTGTTGCCGTCCTTTCAAAATTTTTTTGAGGCGTACGGATCGGATCGAGAAAATCGAGATTCGTTAACGTGATCGAATGGCCATATGAAACTCGTACTAGTCACCTCGACCACAGTCACTGCGTGCACTCTCTGCACCGCTGCCCGCTACCGCTGCCCGCTACCGCTTCCGCTACCACTGTCATCAAGTTTCAAGCCTTACATAGGACCGGGCGCGGCAACTGTATTGTAACTGGCTTACACATTCGACATATCGACGGCGAAGTGTCAATAGCGAATACCTCATACAACTTTTTTTTAAACACACTATTAAAATGCACATCAACCTGAAGTTTAATAGGCCCGATTTAAAACGTTACATACGGCGTATAAGGTTGTTTTTGCTGCGTGAAATATCACTGTCGATAGAATTTGTTGACCCCGGAATAATAAGATTTTTTCGATAATAATGTGCTCTTCATAATACCCAACAACTTACCTTTGTTTCCGACGCGATTCAAAATTCAACAAACAATCGTGTGTGTTAGAGAACACTATAAAGAGATCTACTTTTACACGCGTCTATTTATACAATTTGTTTTTGACCATTGGTCGCTGGTTCATATTTGGCTCGAAGGACCTTGGTGGTCCTTCTAAATTTGTTAACAATAAAAAAAATAAAGTGAGATTAGATTTCACTATTTAAACATCAAACTTTCAAATGACTGCTAAATGACAAAGTCAAGAACCTGAGCTATGTTCATTTGCTGCCATAAACTAATAAAATGTTAGGTGTGATGTAAACCGTAACATTATTATTTTTTACAAGTTGTTTTGTTATAATGATTGTTTGTGTGTATATTTGTGAGTGTTATTGAGAAAAAATATTTGACGCTATAAAATAAAGGAAAAACAGAAATGCATTTGCTGAATTTCGTGCAAGTTTTTCTCATATATTTTTAGCCTAAACCACAACTGAACAAAACTAATGGTTTTTAAAAAAAAAATAACCTACATTGTATGAAAACTAAGTATTATTTAAGTATTTATTAACAATAAGTCAAATATTTTTTTTATATTTAAAAACTTTTCAAATGCAGTGAAAAAATGCAAAAAATGCAATGCATAAAATGCGATGGTTGTTAATAAATAAACGATTTTCCTGTCCCATAATAATAGACATAACAAATAATTTATAACCTTTATAATTATTTACTTGCGAACCTGCTACGGTTAAATTAACACCGAAAAATAAAAGGACTGATACAATAGTAGGTATCAAGTCTGTTCACAATTACAACACGATGTTTAGTTTCACCATCCACAATCTAATGCCAGCGTTATTCATAGGTATTTCTAATAGTCCAATGCCGTTCCGCCTTTATCGTGTTTTGATACAAATTCAGTCAGCGAGGCTAGACTAAAACAAAACTCAAGCGTAACACGTCTTGTAGACTAAAATCCATCACATCGCACTAGTCTAGCACTATCGCACTAGTTTTGTCATTATTCAATCGAAATAAATACTACAATTTGTATGAAGTAAAGCCAGCTGGTGTCGGGCCACCTTAACAATAGTAATTTATTATTTTTTGGAGATAGTCAACTGTTTAACTCATACGGCTTTTGAAAGTGTCACCGTAGTGATTGGGGTCGGCGAGAAACTTAAAGGGGTTCCTCAATGACCCCCTAAGGGAACCCCTACTAGATTCTCCCAGGGGGTCAGATCGGAACGGGAACACTTAGTCATGCTTCCAACAATGGTTATACTGAAACAAACCTATTACTAGCCACTTCTACCTCACTATTGCAAAAGACAGTTCATTATGCGCGCAAATAAAATAAGCATTCGATCAGTTTGATGGCCGGTTAATGGTTAAACAGGACTAACGGGATAAACGACTGACCACCACTGGTTAGGGCTACCTCACACCAAAGTAATCTTATAAGTTTTATTTACAATTAACTTGCCTACTAATAACAAATCACACAGACGCACATAACCAGCTCACATTTTTTTGTCCTCACTGTTTAAGCACGAGCACGTGCACCTTCTCTATGTATGGATAGGGAGAAAGGGCCAGAAACCACCACGCACGCCCAGTGCGAATTGGTGGTTGTTAACGACTGCTAATGCAGACTAGACCAACGGCTTTGCGTGCCTTCTTTTTATACAGAACCTTTTTCCAATGTGTATATATCCTACAAGCACACGCCCTCAATGTTTGCGTTCAAAAAGGATAACAAGTGAAATAGTATTCCTTAAAAATTTACTAAAAACTAGATTTTGTCAGAGAGGCTTAAAACGTGGCGTAACTCTAATAGAAAAGAAATGGAACAGAATGATTTATCATAGCCAACGATACGTATAAATGACGTTAGGTTGGGTTTATTTCAATCACATTCTCATACGTTAATCATTTTATTTCATTTCTATATTCTACTAGCGTTATGCTACTTGTGCAGGCCCTCAGCTTATACAAATGGTATCGCTACGGCATATCTCCGAGATTGTTTGCCGAGTAATTTCTAAACAAGCAAGGCGACACAATAGTTAAGTAAAGCATATCGTGACAAGAGGGATGTTGACAACAACAATAAATTAATTCCAGAACGTATTAATGAAATCACGTAACGATTCTTTAAAACATTGGCTTATTTTTTACTTGACCTAACGAATTAATTTCTGTTACCTAAAAAGTTTAAAACATCGTTAATTGATGACGGTACGAAATAGTGACGTCATAGATTCTATTCTCATACAATTTCTATTAAAACTACATAAATATAATTTTGACAGTTACTAAAAAGTTTATCTATTGACTTACGAGTATTGACTTACCCTATTCTGAACGCAACGATACTAGGTGGTTTTTCGCCCGAACAAGTGTTGTGAGACTCCATTTTAATTTCTATCTGTACAATTTTATTGTACCCTTACTACTACTAATAAAAAAATACTTGAAATTAGCTAAATGCTAAACGCGATGCCATTAAGATAATTAATTAATTAATTAGGTACTAGGTTCGATTAAGTATCGGTAGCAAAACGGATAGATGCTCCGGTTGAATGCGAGATATCGAGGTTCCTTAGACCTTAGCCATAGCTCCGTACTACAGACGTGAATTTTCTAAGGGCGTACTGCGTTAAGCGGCACTCGCGCCGCGCCTGGTACTATTAGTTATTCTGTGGCCGTGCCCGTGCCACATAATAACTCATAGTCTACGCCGCCGCCGTGCTTCGTTACGAAGAAATATAATGGTTTTGAAGCTGTCATGTATCAAAGTGCATATAATTTTGGAGACAGTTTGCTGATTGACTCAAGCGGCAAATTCTGCATCACCGGAGTTTTTTTGGAGGCGGGCGGCGAGAATTTCGTAATGTAAAGCAAACCATGTGCAGTTGCGTAAGATTCGCATATCTTCAAGAGCCTTCTTATGTAACATTTATTTTCGAGATCACCGGTGAAATTAAATAATCGCCTCCCTGATTCTGTATTTTTTTTCAAATTCTCAAAATCAAACGGCGAATTGGAAATAGCAGATACCTTCTAGGCCCAGGGCTGGTGCCTTTAATTATAGATGTCTTTGCCATATAATACCTACGAAGACTTTAGAGTATCATCTTGGGACGTGGCAAATCCCACATTCAACAAAAGTGTTTTGAAGGCTTCCGAACGCCATATTTATATCTTATTTTTTTTTATCATCTACTGCAGAGCTAGACAAAAGCCAGTAGCGCCTGCCTGTAATGCCGCATTACCAATTTGACTTACATTTTGCATCAATAATGCATTAAGGTGAACTAATTCAGAAACGCCACAACATACGTGAATCAGAAATAATTATCACATTATGCTAGTCTGGAACGTGAAGGGAATGCATGTCGTGAGAGTCGACTAAGGGACACGTGCTCCAAGATGCTCGCACATCAGGCGATCGGCTAGCAACCTATCACTCATGATATCTACTCCACCTGGGAGCTCTACTTTGATTATGCTAAATGTGGCGTCCAGGTCACTAACGGCGGGATGAACCCTCGTAGCTTTAGCTTTAATTTTGCCAAAGTCGTAGCCTTAGCTCAGCTCTCTATACCCACTTGCTATTGACGACAAAATGGATCAACAACAAATTGTTCTGTGCAGTTTGAGGCTACGGCTAGAGCACCCGCTGCGTCAAACAGGCGCACGGCGCGTTTCATGTAAATTACTCGCGCCGCGTGCGACGGGTGACCTGCCTCACGCAGAGCTGCTCTATGAATTTAAACCGAAAAGGCGTCCGCTTGACGCAGCGGACGCCCTAAGGCTGAGACCATTGACTCGGAGAAAAGCTGAGCTGAGCGGACGGAGCCGTGCGAAAATTAAACAATAGGAGTGCGCAGACGACGGACTTCCGTACCTGCTTTGTCACTTTCAGCCCCTGGTGTGCGTTAGTCAATAAAGACTGTAAGCGACTGTATTTTGGCGGACAAGAAAGTCCGCTGACTAAAGTCCGTCGTCTGCGCAATCTCTATTGGTTAATTTTTAAAGTGTCGAACTCCTGTGGCGAAGTTCGAATAAATACGTCATCGTCACCGCCATTTGTCTTATTGTAATAGTTTGACATTTACTAACGAGGTGTGAGGTAAATTATTTGTAGAGAAACTAAAGAGTTTTCTTTGTCAATTTGTTTCGGTACGCTTTAGGGCTTGTAAATACACAAAACTGCGAATCGGTGCGATGCGAATTAGCAACGCAAAAAACGCAGATAGATTAGGTAGATTTTTACGATGCGACGTCGCATCGCAGTTTTGTGTACAAACCCTTACTAAATCTGTTAAAGGCTTCTCACGAGCTAGTTGCAAATAGAATAGAAACTCACCCAAAAAGTATGTGACGAATAAGGCTAATACTATAAGTAGAATAAATATTTTTTTCAAACGGCGCGGCTGCTTTATCGCTCTGCTGCGCACGTTGATATGTGGAGTTGAGGTATCATCTTTTAACTGAAAACAATAAGAAGGTAATTTCATTCCATGTATTTTCGCCTTCACTAACGCAATAGGAAAAGTGAAATTATCTTTAACAAAAATGGTCTGATAACTTAGATACAAAAACGTTATTATTATTATTATTAAGAAGTGTGGAATAACAATAAGAATGCATGAAAAAGGAAATAGCTTTTTCAATTCTTCTCCTTTTACAAAACTTTTTTTTTAATATGGAAGAGATTGTAAATATATATCTAGATGGTAAACATTCTAAAGGCCCCAGTACACAATGGCCTGTGATGGGTCATGCTTTGCAATGCACAAAATGGGCCTATGGCTCATTGCTGCCTGGCGAAACACTTGTGATGTACGTGGAAGTAATTACGGCCGCGTCTATTTATTTTTATACTGCTTACAAGTATACTTCTATACTAATATTATAAAGAGGAATAATTTGATTGTTTGTTTATTTGTTTGCATTGAATGGGCTTCGAAACTAATGGACCGATTTCAAAAATTATTTTAGCATTAGAATCCTACATTATCCCTAATGAACATAGGCGATAGAAGAGCCTCGTCTGAATGATATGATATGCATGATGCCTGGAATCGCATTGCAGACTCCCTGCAAATTTCTGTTTCGAAACTAAAAAAAAAGTAACGAGACATTTATAAATCAATAAACTGGAAAGTCTCTTCATTGCTCCACAATACTGACATTTTGGGCGATCAAAAATTCAAACTAGCACGCAACAAAAAACTGCACTATCCCGGTCAGCGGTCGGTGACGAACTGAACAATGGGCCATTGTGTGAACACCACAGGCCATGCTACGCCACGATTCCTTTGAAGTGTGCCCAAAAAACCGACAACATCCCGATTGCGCGCCATCATTGACAATTGTCCGCCACTGTGTACCATTAGCCCCTGTACAGAATGGCGATGGCCTGCAGTGGGCCAGCATACGCCATTGTGTACTGGGGCCCTTAACATTTTAGTTTACCCACTAAACTAATAAAAATGGCAGTTAATCTAACAGCATTGTGGCCAGTAGAGGGAAGGGAAGAACTGTGAAAGTATAGCAGAACAGTATCAAGACAAAGAGCAGAGAGGTTTTATTTTATTTTTATTTTATTATCTGAGGAAAACCAAGGTTTACAAAATTTCAATAGGGTTACCAAGTGTTACACATAAAACCACTAATAGATTCTCACTGATAGATAATAGGTTCTCACTGATAGATAACTTACTTTGGGTAATGAGTAAAAAATAAGGATAAGGATGAAAAGGATGATTCAAAAGCACTTAAGAATCTTAAGTTTAATTGAATATAAATATGGACTTTGACTTTAACTTTAACTTTAAGACTGCAGCAGGATGAAGAAAACTGTGTATGATGATAATGATGACACACATTTTGATCAATAATAAAGAAATACAGGTTTTATTGACACCAGACTATAATCATGTTAGACTGGGAAAAAGAAAACAAGAAGTTTATCTAGGCCATAAAACGCATGTTACTAAAATAGTGTTGTGATGACTATAACAGTTGATGGATGGATACTATACTACTACTATAGAAGAATAAACATTGGTGGATTACAGTCTTATTACAATAAATGCTTTAATCATCATCCTGGTTGACCAATTGTGTTATGTTCTCTCTTTCATCAGCCTATATTAGTCCACTGCTATACATAAACCTCTCCAAGTGCACATCACTTTCCAGGATCTGCGGCTCACTTATGTTAATGCTTACCAGTTACTGTTTCGTAAGAGATTAAAATCTTTTATTGTTAACTAGTTGTTGCCCGCAACTTCGTTCGCGAAGACTACAGCAAAAAAAAAAAGTATCCTATACGCTGGTCTGGGTCATGGTCTGTATATGAGGAAAGTTTCATTAAAATCCATTCAGTAGTTTTTACGTGAAATGGTAACAAACATCCATCCATACTTACAAACTTGCGCGTTTATAATATTAGTAGGATAGGTATGTGAGAAAACAACATTAAAGATAAGATTGATTATGCAGGTGTGTAACAAAATAGGATGTAGAAGAATGAAATTGAATTTTTATTATTCTTAATATCTATAATCTCTTATTATCTATAACAATGTACTGTTGATAACAAATGGATATGAAACTATAAGGCATGGTTGGTTCATCTTCAAAGATATAATTTATTATATTACCTATTTGGATTGAAAAAAAGATTCACTTTCTTTTTTGAATGATATTGAATTAACAATTTTACAAATTTACTTACTTTGTAAGTATGAATAGAATAATACATTAAAAGAATTTATCAATTATAGTTTTCAATAAAAAAAAACAGAATTAAAATCACTAACTAATTTCCTCTGTTGTTACTGCCTGGCAGTAAATTGAAAACTAACACCATGGCAACAACACAGTGATTCATAATTAAAATATACGTTTCGTTTGTCGATATGAGGTGAAAAAAGCAAATATTTAAATGGAATTGTTAACTTACCTCTAAATACCTGTAAGTACTGAATTTTCCCATTATGAACTAACATAAACATCACAACCTTAAATACTTTGAGTTTTTATTATAATATTGAGTGAAAACATTATAAATAGCTTGAAAGTCTTATTTTACTAAAAACTATTTAAACACAACTAGACCCACTGTCCTGCCCTGAAAAAATTACAAATTTCAATTTTTAAATGATGACTATTTTTTTCCTTTAGTTGATGGCTTCGTGCGATTAGCATTTAGCCAGTGTCAAAGTAATTTTTCTTACAAGAACCTAATACAAAATTTAACAATATTTCCTTCCTGTATTGAATGATGATGATGAATGATAATAGAAATGAGAAGTGAGAAATGATAGTCCCCCGAACCTCTCGAGTATCTCAGTAAAGATGTGGGGCTTTACTAAGTCCTCGGGCAGATTTCTTGAGAGAATTTGAAAAATGACGTTGCGCTATTTTGTTTCATTTGCCAACACTCATACACACTCACGAACATTTAACGGTTAATCCACCATTATTTCACATTAATATTCGACATAACACAAATTTTATAAAATAAAACAAAACCAAAAAAAAACAAAACAAAACAGATATTTAGTCTGTGACCGTAGACATGACTCTTCCTTCACTTTCCCGCCAATAAGTCCAAAATGATGACTTGATGACTTCTCTCTTGCTTGCCCTATGTCAAAAGATTTGTTCTGTCATTTACAGAAAGCGAAGGGATGTAGCTCATACAGACTAGCCCCAGTGGCCATAGGACGCAGTTTTACGTGGACGTAAAACAATTTAAAATGTGAAGTTTCGCAGCATTTTTTTTATATTTTAAAACATTCAAAATCATAGTTTCGGTTCCACTCTCAGAACATTAACTAATAGCTTTAGTAACTGAGGTTCCACTCTACATTCCAATCTAACGCCATCTACCTTCTTCTTGCGTGCGCGGCGCGCGCTAAGCTAGTTCAGTCAGTCAGTCAGTGTGCGTACGCTCTTTAAAAACCTAACGTACAGACGACTGCTCATCGACCTATCCAAAACTGTCAAATTTCTTCAATACATTTTCAACCATATGCTAAAGACATAAAGTTCAGAATCTATTGAAGAAATTTGACAATTCGTAGTAGGTTGATGTGCAGGCGTGTGTACCTAACTTAAACCTAAAAATTAAACCTAACTATAAAAGTTAAACCTAACGTAACTTATAAAAACTAACAATAATTTTAAATATCGTTTGTTCACTGTTAAGATTTCTGAGATTTAGAGCGGACTGTAACTAAACTGACAAAAGTTCAGTCAGCTGGTACGATAAATATTATTTTGTCTGATGGTAGTGTTCCATCACAATAATTCTTAGAGCATTAAACCACAAGCAATAATTGGGTAGGACAACAACAACGATTAATTCCAGAACAATAAAGAATAAAATAATAAAAAAATAAAATTTTAAAAAAAATAACAGTTCGTAATTTAAGAACAGTGCCGAAATTCGACAAAACGTACGGTAATTTTAAATTGGCGCATTATCTCTGAACCAACATCAGAACTATCTCATAGATAAGTTGGTGGGTGGGACCGTAATTTTTCTCTATCGCACTTCTAATGATATACTATTTGCTGTCTCTTTCCTTCTTATTTGATGGATGAATGTACAAGCGGCCGAGAGAAATGTCCGTATGAATTGAATGACTGACTGAACAAACCGATCCGACTAGTTTATTTATCTGTGAATAGTGCGGTCCACACTATCTAAATAGTATCCACAATTCCACACTATTCCACACTGTGTGGATACTAATAAAATACTAAGGTTGACGTTCAGTATTATAAATACGGCAATATGATGCCTACTGCCTTAAAAAGTTAAGAAATAAAACTTTTTAAGTAGTTAACGACTATTATTCTGTTTATTAGGAAATAAGTTGTAAAAATCTAATACATTATAGCGTCTTTTGAAACATCCATCGTGTACGGTAATTAAGGGGTACATTAATACTGGCAACATAGTCTGGCTGGCAGGACAGGACAGGCATTATTGGCTTGACAATGATTGATGACAACAATGTAGTGAAAAACAGGTGAAAATCAAACAACAAGGGGAATCGTTCGATTGTTGTTTGTTTGTATCGTTCAGTATTTTAACTCATACAGACATTATTGGTAGGTATGTCTTTTTCATTATTTTAATAGCTTATTTTAAAACATTTACGCTGTCAATAATATTTTTAAGTATAGGCTACTATAGGTATAAAGTTATAGTTGTATTGTAATGTAGCTTAACCTATAAAATGTTAGTAATATTTTTTTATGTATATTTACCTTTCTTCGGCGAACTTCTTGCATTATTAGAAGCTGGTATTAACAAAACTTCAAGTAGGAAATTCGAACACAACAAAAACCTAAGTTTCTGAAACTTAGCACAGACTTAAAAACATTAATCGAACTAACGGTGATTTAATAGATTTCTAATAAAATAAGGTTTCAATAAGTTATTCGACATCCGAGTGTCAATAACGAATAAAAACACACATCTACGCCACAGACAACCTCACTGTAACTAATTAATAATGATGCAACATTAACGAGGAACGCTAAGTGTATTTCACATGACTCGATTTTCAAACAACTACTTGGCTGTCGTTGCTCGGTTACCAGACAGAACTAATGTTCCTACTCACAGTCAGTAGGTACGTATCATGAGTTTATCTTCAATTTGTTATCGGATAAAATTTCTACTACGAATTGATAGAGCTGTTTATTCGTAATACGAAGGTAATAGGTATGAATAATATACCTTTGCCTATACCTACTTCGAGTAACTTCCTCTCTGAAGTTAGTTTCTGTCGTTTTTTGTAATACAATACAAGATGACCTTGACCGTGTAGGTAGATAGAGCGTGTTCCACAGTTGGCTCTAAAGTCGGCATTATGTACCTAACGTATAATATAATGTCAGTAGTAGTAGGTACTAGTACGGCCGGCCACATTTCAACAAGCTAACCATTTCCGGTTATGTTGCCTAGCTGTGTCATCGCAAATAATGCATATTATTCGAACCTCTCTTGTAGCTGTGTTTGGGCTTAAGTCTTTATTCGCCGTGGTGGTCACCGGTGACCGACAAACAATTCATTTTCTATTGTGTCTGGTTTTGCGGCAGTCAACGTGTTAAACACAAAAAATTAGAGAGCTTTATTTGGAGAGTTTTTTATGGCCTCAAACGGCATCTACGGCGTCACCGGACTTTTTTGGGAGTGGCGAGAAACATAAAGGGTTTCTCATTCCTTGTGATCGATACACCGTCTGAGGTTTTCTAGAGGGAAAGGCATCTCTCTAGACATAAGACCATAAGACTATAACATAAGACCGCGGCTGCGGCATATATTCTTTGGCTGCGGAGATGTTTAGGCTAATGATGAACACTCTATACTTTTTATACCTATGTATATAACCCATACTTAAGTACCTAAATGCTTTTTTTAAACCAATATACCTACATAGTAGTGTATAATCAAGGAGCTGGATGGAGTTATCGTGAAGAGAGGCTTACGAACTAGTAATTCTGTGTTTGATTAAAATTAAACTAGTGTGTAATCCCAGTTACCGAATATACCTAAACATTATTTTCGTTAAGAAATATACGTAGGTAAATATCCGAACCGTCGCTGTCTCATACCTAGGACCTTGAAACGTAATCAGCATGACTTGTAATTCGTAAACGTACCTATTACATAAAACTTCGTTTAGCTTTTTATCTTCGAATGGTTACCGCTCTCTCAGTCTTATTATGTACGCATGTTAATAGTCGCGGTGACACGGAATAAGATGAGAGGTCAGGATCACAAACAGATGATGAGCTAAGGCCAGACACCTCCCAGCCCCAATTGACATTAAAGGAAAAGTTAACGCTGGAAAATTATCAAAAACTGTCAAGTTTCTTCTATAAAAGTTCAACCACATTCAGTTCAAAGTTTATTGAGGAACTTGACAGTTTGTGATTGATTGTGAGAGGCGTGTGTACAAATCTTTTAATAGGTACGGATATTTTTTGTGTTCGGTTATATCGGTCTGTCAACTCACAGTCTTTTTGGCGTGCCCCCCTAATCATAATTTGATCGCGTCTATTGATCCGTTCGCTCTGTTTGACGAGAATAATATTAATAAGATACTCGCACATCGGGCGATTGGCTAGCAACCCATCACCACAGAATCCATCACTCACTATAAAGTCAGTCTACTTATTTTGTGCTAAAATGTTATTCCATCTCGGAACCCTACCTACTTTATGCTAAAAGTGGCGTCGGGTCACTAATGAAAAATTTGAGAGTTATTTATTATTGGTAGGTACTCAACATTTCAATGCTCTTGTCTGCCTGTCCTTTTTTGCAGGACGTGAGGGTATATAGGTACCTATGATGTATGTACCTCGCGGCAAATAGTGGATGGTCGCATTCTGCCCAGAATTCGACTGAATGGCTATTATACCCGCCAAAAAGCATTGTTCTACACATCATAGAAACATAAGAACCAAATTCAAGTTTGCTACTTAGTGCTAATTCAATAACGTCTCAATAGTTTGTCAGTAGCCTCGAAATCCGGTGACGGTGTCGGTTCACGTGCCGTCAGTCAAGAATTATTTAGAACAACAAACAATTAACAATGTGTTTATACAGCTAAAAACTTTAAAAAAAAACTTACAAATTTTGTAACTAACTAAATTATTCACAAAGTACCTAACAATTATTAATTTTAAAAATAAAAGTAGGTGAGTATATCATAAGTTGTATAATTTTTAGTTCTATTGTAAATATTTATTTTTATGTAATCATTACAGATAACTGCAACTATGTTTTTGGAGAAGTTAAAGACTTACGGCGTAGGTCGGCGGACACTGGACGACAAACTCTTCGCTGATGACACACCACCTGCGAGACTGGGCGTTTATGACCTGGACGAGGAAAACCTATGCCATGAAGTGTAAGTGCATTATTATCATCACCAGCTCATTTGATGTCCTCACTGCTGGGGCACGAGCCTTATCCCTATACTACCCTATCCTAGTTTTGTCAGGAGGTGCTGCTTCAATACAAATTCTCGTTTTCCGAAAGAAAAAAAAAACTCGCACTAGGCACCCTGATCCACTGCTTCAATACAAATTCTCGTTTTCCGAAAGAAAAGAAAAAACTCGCACTAGGCACCCTGATCCACTGCTATATATTTTGTTAATAACTAGTTGTCGCCCGCGATTTCGTTCGCGAAGACTGCACTATCCCACAGGAACCTGTTACCGGGATAAAAAGTATCCTATGTCATGGTCTGTCTATGAGCAAAGTTTCATCCAAATCCGTTCAGCCGTTTTCGAGTTTTGCGCTTAGCAACATTCATTTTGATTTATTTAGCTACGACTTTATTAAGTCTTATGAAGCATTTAAAGTAATTTCATCACTTCTTGGTGTCTTCCCATTACATATAACCCGTGATCAATATGCAAAATAATATTATAGCATGCAATTTTTTTAATCCATGAGACTGCTATGAACTGAGTAAATTATTTATTATTATCTTCGGTTTACTTAAAGTAAGTACCCACGTAATATGAAGATATACAGAACATAATATATATTATAGTGTGATGTTGCACAAATTTATGATTATTAATGATGACTGTTCAGACTGTGGATATTGTGTTAAAATAATTCTGGTATAGTGAAATAATAAAACGCGTACCTGTATAAAAACTAATGCCATTACTTATTGATTCAATAATAAAAACAAAAACTATAATTGTTTTTTGAAGACAGCTACAGCTTCATAGTATAAGTTATAGGTAGGTACTAAGGTTGATTTTACTTCTAAAAAAAAAAGTTATACTTGCTTTATTTTAGTTATGATTCAGTCACCTTATTCCGAAACTAGAGTGCCTATTTTCAACGACGACGAACCCTAATACTAAGTAACCCCTTAAACATGTTAGGTGACATTTTTACAATAGCAACAGTCACCTATAATTGCTTAGCAGTCACACTTAATTTAGGGATCATTACAATCGAGGCCCTAGTTAGTAGACTTATTAAGAAAAAAGGTTCCCCACACTTTCTGGAGCCGATGTTCTCTCAAACGGTTCGCTTCCATTCCTCTGGAAGCGAACCATTCGAGAGAACAGCGGATAAAGCTCCTACTTTATTCCACGCACCATCAAAATGTGGAATGATCTGCCATCCGAGGTTTTCCCATTGAGCTACGATATGGACTCTTTCAAAAGGGGAGTAGAGGTTTTTTTCAGGTCTGCAACACAAAAGCAACATCTCCGAGTCCATGGGCGGCGGTTACCGCTCACCATCAGGCGGCCCGCCTGCTCGTTTGCAGACTGTTACTATTTAAAGTTACTATAAAAAAAACATAATTTGCATGGTTTCAGTATAAAAACGACATGCAACATACCGGGCTGCAAGTTCACCGGCGAAACACTACTAGAGTTCGAGAACCACTACAATAGTTGTCACAGGTACACATGCAGCCAGTGCAAGAGGCAGATACCAACTCCTCACCTACTCGACTTGCATATTCAGGAGACGCATGACTCATTCTTCGCTGTGATGGCCGAAAGGAAGCCTTCGGTAAGTGTAAATAGAGTAGGAACCAACTCTAAATCTGACTTTATAGAGTATGTCGAAATATGTCGCCAAATATCAGAGTTTGTCGGTCTTCCGTTCAAAAGTTATAAGGGGTCATAGGTGGCCATGCCAGGATGAGCCTCATCCTGGAAATTGATGCCACACACAAAAAATCAAAGTAAATGAGGAACCATAGGAATAATTATTGTTTATTCTTATGGTGATATACTAAGTACTTTATATTATATCTTCTATCTATGATCTCTTAAATGAGTGCGGATGACTTTTGTTTGACTAATTCTGCTTTTAAATGTGGTAACTTGTTATAATCTCATTAGTTGTTACATGTAGACTAAAATGGTGAAAAATGCTGTTAGCTGCCCTAATGGTAATTAGCACTAAAGTGTAGATCATTCACTCACCTATTAACAGTAACTGGTATATTGTTAAATTATATAGTACTTTAAATTACTAATGAAAAGGCATGCAATAAAGGAAAATAAGAATCTTATATTATTATTATAGTAAATGTCTACCTTAGTAAATAGAAATAAAGAAGAAAATATCTTTGCTTGTTTGTAAATGTGCCTTTATACCACTAGCAGTATAAATAAGGTGAGCGACATGGTCCTTCGAGCTAGATTAAAACTAGCAATCTATATTACGTTTTGTCAAACACCATAAAGTTAAAGATAGCATCTTTTTCCAGTATTGCTGCTACATAGAAGAATGCAAAGAGAAGTTTATGAACGCCGATAAACGTCTCGAACACTGTGTCAAAATACACAAACTACCAAAAGATTTTAGGTTCGAGCAAAGACAGAAGAAATCTAAGAAACCTAAACACAAGAAAGAGAATGAACATAACATGGAAATCGATCAGCCGTCTACAGCAAAGGAACAACAAAATTTCAGATTTACAAATAGTAAACAAAGAGGTTTTGCTAAGTATACCGGTAAAAAGTTCACTAAAAACAATGATAATAAAGAGAAATCTGTTGAAGTAAATATGGATGATATTGTATCAGATTTAAGAACAAACTTGCCACAGTAAAAAACATTATATTTCTTTTATCTAAATTTTATTTTCATTTCACAAGCACGGATAATAAATAAACTTATAATTTATTGGCATAGAGCCATTTTTTTCAGAGACCATTAAAGAATAGGTATTAAAAAAAAAATTACAACATTCCAGTTCAACAAATGTGTACCAAACATTCATTAAAAACTTATTCATACACAAAAAGTGACTTTTCATTAATAACACCATTTTAACTTAATGCTTACTAGAGAAATACTATAGTATATAGACATTATCTAATCTCAAACATTACTGTCAACCTCTATATAAAATACAAGATACCAGTGTACCTACATATTTATTTACCAAACAGCTCTAACGAATATAATGATCTTTATCAACATTACAACAAATTATATTTATTTTATTATGACTATACTAATTTTACTTGGCTTTGCCTTGGGCGGCCACGGCAGCCATCGCCTTCTTGACGGTCTCTTCATCTCCCAAGAAGACCATAGAGTCTACAGGTTTCATATCTTCATCAAGCTCGTACACAAAAGGAATTCCAGTGGGCAGGTTTAGTTCCATGATGGCAGCATCGCTGAGCCCTATGATAAATTAAAAAATAAAGTAATATATTTTTGTTATTTTGAATTCCACATTCACAATAATTGCTCTAAATGTTACAAGATAACCGGTCCAATGCTGTCACCGCTAAGCTACCGAGACCCTAGAATGAGAATGTAAAATTATTACATCAAAGTTAATTGTCTGGTTTTTTCAATAATATATACTCAATATGTGTTTTCAATATGTAAATGTAATTTAATAATGGCTCGATACAAGTGTCTAAACTTTGACATTAGGACTTCATCATTAGCTCATCAATGGGACATAAACTACCACACCGGCCCAGTGCGGATTAGTGGTTGTTAACAACTGCTAATGCAGCTACAACCGAAGTAGATATTGTACATTTTTGGTCACCCATCGAATGGCCGGATTTTGCGAAAGTTGCTTAATCTTAGCAATCGCAGACCGGGCGCGTTAACCACTGCGCCATCGAGCTCCTCGATGACAATAGGACTAATATAATACATACACAATGAAAACATAACATAGGAGTTAATAAGGTTATGGCCCGTTCTCCTTATCCATCCATAGGGAAGGCTCGTGCCCCAACAGTGAGGACATAAATGAGCTGATGATGATGATGATGATGATGATGGTTATGACTATATTATCACTCTTATCACTTACTACTAAAAATATTCCACCTGTTGACTGTGCATTATTAGAAGACCTTTAGAATATAGTTTTCTCGCAAGTTGGGGATTTAAGAATTTTAAGTCACTAGATTAGGACAAAATTTTTAGCAAATAAAATTTCCCACTAGGAATATTGTAATCATAAATGATATTATATATCTTACCATCTAAATGCTTGACAATGCCTCGCAAGCTGTTTCCGTGGGCAGCAATAATTATTCTCTTTCCTTCTTTGATCTGTTAAAGTAAAAATATATGATTTAATTATTTTTATCACAATAAGAAAGTTCTTCATAATAATTTTTAAGCTTTTTCTATATTACTTGAGGTACAATAACGTCGTTCCAGTATGGCAGGGTCCTTTCAATGGTAAGCTTTAAACTCTCAAACATGGGGAACTGTTCAGGTTTAGGGTCCCCAGCGTAGCGAGGGTCATTTACTATGGTCTCATAGTAAGGGTGGTCCTTCTCCATGGGCGGAGGGGGGACGTCGAAGCTGCGGCGCCAAATTTGGACCTGTTTTTAAGAAAAACACATTATTGACTTAATATGCGACTGTAACTCTTTGGCTAGGAAAGAATGAGACTCCAGGAATCAGCCGGAAACTTCAGGCACTTTGCTTTCAAAGATGTCGCTAAACTTATGGCTTATAGGATATATAGAGTGAGTGTATGAGGTTGTGCAATAGAACCGACAGGCCCCATAAAGGTAAAAATATTTTTAATACATTAATCATAAAAATACTAAGATTAATTAATTTAGTTTTACTTATTAATTTATCAATTACAACTTGTTACAACAAGTAATTGAGGAATTTAAATTATTTGTATGAGGTACCTACGTCAGTATACTTTATTAAAATAAATAAACTATTCTCAATGGATATTTAATCAAAATAATAATCTCTTCAATTTCTATTAATAATATTCTGTAATATTTATATAAAAAAAGCAGTTGCAAGAACTGAAAACTTGCAAGGTGTATCTGTATTGTCTATCCTTGCAAGATAAATTCAGAGCTGATAATAAACTGCTAAGTAATTAATTTCCTGTCAATAATTGGCTAGATGTACATAGTTCCACAATATCTTTATCTCAAGATTGTTTTAGATGGCAGTCATTAATAACAATCACTATCTAGTGGTAAACCAATCAACAACCGTGAGATTTGTGGAATGGCCTTAGCTATACTTTGGACTATTAGTCTCTTAAGACTAATGATTATCACAAAACTGACCTAATAATGTGACAAAATCTTGCAGTATTTATCAAAACTAGTACCTGAGCTTCCCCGTATTTAGCAGCCGTTTCGGCCTTGTTCAGGCCAGTGAGACCGCCATAGTGCCTTTCGTTGAGGCGCCAAGTTTTGTTCACAGGTAAATCAGTTTGATTGATCTCTTGTAGGACTGAGTTTAAGGTGATTTGTGCGCGTTTCAAAACCGAAGTATGCGCGATATCGAATTGGTATCCATCAGTCTTCAAGGCCTTACCGGCCGCTATAGCTTCTTCACGACCTTTAACCAAATAATAATCATAAAAACAGTTTAATTTAGATATGTGTCATGTTAGGTAGGTATGATACGTACCCTTATCGCTAAGATCAGCGTCAAACCAGCCACAGAATAAGTTCTTTTGATTCCATTCGCTTTCGCCATGGCGAATCATAACAATTTTATATTTTCCAGGCATAGTTATTTATTTTAGACGCCGGCCAACACTATTACAATTTTGAAGTAAAAATGACCTTCTTTGACAGATTTGACCGCTTTGACCTTTACGTAAAGTTTGTGTTTGGATACGATTTGAATAAATTCTCGACATCAAATGATTGTAAATTTTAATCTGTGTTCTTTCTTTGTACGTAGCTTAGTAAAAATAAATAGAGAGTTTTACCTTTTACCTAAAAGTAAAACTTACTTACTATAATTTTTTTATTCAATATCCGGAATCCATTGAGTCAAGCACTTGTCTTTCTGCATTTAAGTCAGCGTTTCCGGTTCCTTCCGATAATGGCGCCCTCTATTGTGTCACTTAGGTATGTACATGACGCGCATGCACCGGGTTGAGATTGAGACTTGTTAATCTTGTCATTAGGGCACTCATGCATTATGCACCGTAGGCCTTGGATTACGGATATTGAATAAAAAATAATAGGTAAATTTTATTTTTAGGTAAAACTCCCTATTAATAGTTTAGTATCAATATCCGGAATCCTTTTTGAGTGATGTATTTGTTGTCACTGTTGGAATATTTTGATAGAATTTTATTATGTCTATGCTAATTACTGGCTGGCATGCAGCAAGAGTTTAAAAGCAAATTCAAATTCAAATTCAAAATCATTTATTCAGTTTAGGCTACTACGAGTAGCTCTTGTGAATATCACTATAGCCAAAGCAATAGCTATTAGAATGTGTTTGAATATCTTGATAGATATGTCAAAGTGAAAATTTGTTTACTTCTATTTTGTCATTGTATGGTTCAAAGTGTTTTATTATTAATCATGTAGGTAATTTATTAGTATTAGTTTATAATGAGTTTTTGGTAGAGATATGGTTTTAAAGAAGATTAATTAAATTGATGGTACCGTAAATATTGCATAAATGTGTTTTTATTGAATAAAGGATCCCGAACAACAGTTCATAAAATATGGAGATTATGCAAGGGTAAGACTTCACATTTACTACAGAAAATTCTTAGTATCTTCAAAATTCTCATTATTTTCAACATCAACGATACACATCATCAATCATCAATCAAGTTTTCCCCTCTTGGTGAGTATCAATCCAATTTCCCCTCTCAAAGTATTATTTTCAATTTTAGCTATATCTGACATTACATCATTGTTATTTAATTTAAATTTATAGTATTCTTCTAAAAGTTGAGAAATTTGAGTCTCCTTATGGCCAAGAAATAAAGTATCAAATTTTTCCAAAAGTTTCTTCGTTGTTTTGTAATTAATTGTGTAAACAATATATTTATCGCTAATAGAGTTTATTATTAAAGTTTTTGCTTTAGCATCTTTTTTTATGAAATCTTTCTTTGTATCTGCACCTTCCTCCATAGCAGAATCAAGTTCTTTCGCTGTCAATAATAATGTTAATTTCTGTTTCCAAAGTACATATTAGAATCATTTGTCAGTTTTGACAATCTATTTTCTTCTGAAATCTTAAATTTTTCAAAAATAAATTTAACTCGCATTCCAAAAAATTTTCCTGACTTTTCTTACAACAGCACACAAGAATAAGATAAGAGGACCTTTCCCAACTTTTAGAAGAATACTATAAATTCAAATTTAATAACAATGTGTAATGTCAGTTAAAGCTGAAATTGAAAATAATACTTTGAGAGGGGAAATTCGATTGATACACATCAAGAAGAGAAAACTGGATTATGATTGATGATGTGTATCGTTGATGTTGAAAATGATGGAATATAAATTTGAAAGAATTTAATGTATGTGGTTTAGTACTGGCTGACATTCAGTTGAGTTAAAAAGAAACATGCCTGAAGCGTTTCAAGAAGTGTTTGTTGAGAATAGAAAAAACAGATTCAGTTGTTGATTTGTCATTGTGTTTTCGGATGTATTTTTGATAAAGATTTATAGCTATAAAGTTTTGATATAGGTAATTTATATGTTTTCAATTAAATTAAAGTAACGAGACAAATGTGTAATCAGTTTCAATTTATGAGTCCCCGAGAAAAGCTTTCTTGAAACGAATTTTAAGTGATGTGACTGTAAAAACTGAAGACTAAAGCAAGAAAACAAAAATTTAAAGAGTAGAAACAAAAAATTATTATGGGCAACAGCCTGAAATAAATAGATTTTATTTTATTTTATTATATCAAAAATGTTATAATTTTTTTTTTTTTTAATTTTTCTTTTAGGGTTATAATATATATTATAATATAACCCTAAAAGAAACACTCTCTAGTTTAAAAATAAAATTCGTCCCAAAAGACCAATTCACAGAGCTTTCTTTTAAGGCAGAAGCTGTAGATTTATTTCAAAAAATGAGAGGTGTGGAAATTTCCATGAGTGTACGTACAGTAACTGTCAAAAAGTGTTTATCCGTTTTAGAATTTAGATTCTTTAAAATATTGAATACGGTGAAAATTGCCATATCAAGCAGCATTACCTTAAAAATTTGTTGATGTTTTCACATAAAACAGCTACTTTTAAAAACTTCTAAAGTGTTTACTTCTTCTTGCTGTTGACTGTACATAATATAATAAATAATTATAGGATTGCACAATGTGTTTATTTAAAAATATATTTCAAAAAATAAAATTGTTTTATTTTCACAATCTTTTGCTGACGCTACTCCGCAGTGGCGTCGTCGGAATCAGTCGTACTTGTCTGTTGCCAAGTGGCCGAGACGTCAACGCGCTTCTCGCTGGCTCCCTCGTGCTGACGTTGAAACTTACCGCTCTGTCTCGCTCGCTCGATTTACACTTTATAGGTGTGCGTGTGTGAGTCTCTACATATGTAGTTGAATAGGACTATATTTTGATTTTTGGATAGTTTGATATGCAGACGTGTGATTTATTTTATTTATTCTGGCAACAAACAGTCATTTTCACAGACATTATGTAACAATAAAATATATATTAAATATAAATCTCATTTTTTTACAATAATAATATTTTTATGGAATTATTAGATGCATTAGAATATCGGTTATCGTACAGTTTTTCAAAATCAGTTAACGCCTATTAAAATTGTTATATTATAAAGTAGGTAAGGTACTGTGTATTTCGGAAATAATTATTAACAAGTTCTTCAATAAAAGAGTTGTGATACTGTTTTTAATCTTGTGTAATTAAATTATTTACAATTAAAGAGTTTTTAGTCTGAGATTCTAATTTTTTTTTAATATTTTAACAGTTTCTTATAAAAGAGTTGTGATATTGATTTTGTTTTATTCAATTATTATTCAAGAGAATCTTCTTCTTCCACTTGCATGTCGAAATAGTCTTGTTCCCTCGAAACACACTCAACTGAGTTCCAACTAGTGATGTTATTTACCAATACCAACAAGTAGTTGGATTCATCGTCACTTTCTTCATTAGTTGCCAAAACACCTTCACCAAGACGTAAATTAGAGAAAATTGAAACCAATTTAGTGCTGCTAAACCCGTGCTGCATTCAAGCGGTTTCGTGATTTATTGTGAATCTTTCCAAAGGTGCTCAAAATAAGTGAGTAAAAGTTAACGTAAACAAAAAAAGAGAAAAATAAATTGACTATTCTGATCATCATTATTCAAAATTATGATTCTTTAATAGACAATATATTATCACCAAAGATATGTAAAAAATCAAAGAAAATTGCATTATGAAATAAAAAATAAAATACCATAAATACCGTAAGTTATTGTAAAATACGCGCGCCCGGTCTGTGATTGCTAAGATTAAGCAACTTTCGCATCGGATGGGTGACCTAAAATTTATCATCTCGAGCTCCTCGCGTGTTTCGGAAGGCACGTAAAGCTGTTGGTCTCGGCTGCATTAGCAGTTGTTACAATCCGCACTGGGCCCGCGTGGTAGTTTAGGGCCTGTTCTCTCTATCCATCCATAAGGAAGGCTCCTGCCCCAGCAGTGGGGACATAAAATGAGCTGATGATGTTGATGATGATAATTTGGTATGATACGGTATTTTTACATCTCTTAGGAGTCAATGTCTGTTTAGATTCGTTGGCCCAATGTACTAACGTTTGTAAGGTTTTATGTAATTCTTCTTTTTGTGAAAGTGTTGTTTGTTAACCCTGCAAACGAACGTTTCAGCAAATATGAGCGAGGATCATCACGTACCGTTGCAAACATCAAACCGTTTAAATAAGTCATTAACATGTAATTCCACGAAACCGGGAGTAGCTAAATACTTTTTCTGAGCGCTCGTAAACCGAACTGCATACCTACCAATCGGCACATTTTAATCGTTGCAATTCTATTATTTTTTTAACACAACGATACGATTTTAACGATCGATAGTACTTGGAACAGAAAAATTGAGTTGATTTATCTGCGACACGCTTGCAGTAGGCCAACGTAAATTGAGGTCATGTAAATCAACCGCTATTTGATCATCTTCCGTTCGAAACTTCGTTTTATTTTGAAATCATATTTATTTGTCAAAAAAGCCACTTGTTTTTTTTTTTGAGAGAGATTGCTGATTGCCTCTACGGCATTTTCAGCTTCACCGGGCTTTTTTTGGGGGCGGCGAGGAACGTAAAGGGTCCCTCAAGCCGTGTGAAACGAATCACCTTCAGAGGATATCTAGAGGGAACGGCATCGCGCACTAGTGCGCGTCCCCGTGCCCTACTAGATTTTCCGAAGGGTTCGGATCGGATCGGGGAGCGGAGCAACCCGAGGGCGCCTCTAAAGGCACGGACCTCGGCTCGGGTTGACCGGGCCGTGGAGGAGGAGAGAAGCGCCCAGGTACATGTCTGTACCTGGTGTAGAGCGAGTGTGAACCGGTTCTTCGTACCCTTGTTCTACGAGTACGGTGTCTTGGGCCTAAACTGGTGTGCATGTTTAGTGTATTCTGTAAATGTGTGCTGTCATTTAGAGGATCGGGCGGGACCCACTTGTTGCGACAAGAATTCAAAATGTTACGCACACGCACACTCACCGTTTGATCAACTTTCCTTGACTATGATTTCCTTGAGCACCTTTTTATCTTATTTTTCGGAAAGAAACTAATAATTTACATAAACTGCAAAATTAACTGAATAAATTTTAAAATTTAAAGTTATTATTATACGTTTTTTTGCAACTGAACTGACTTATGAATGGCGTGAAAAACGACGCTATAATGACAAGTCTCAATCTCAACCCGGTGCACGCACGCCATGTAAGTAGTACCAAACTGACACTATAGAGGGCGCCATTATCGGAAAGGAACCGGAAACGCTGATTTAAAGGCAGAAAGACAGGTGCTTGACTCAAGTCAAGATGGATTCCGGATATTGTTACTAAACAAATATTATACGCTACTATAGACTACGTACCCATTTTTTTTTAATAATACCTACTAACAAGGATTCGTTTTTGTTCGCAAAGAGAATGTAATTAAATTTAAGCTGAAGCTAGGTACTTAATGGCTGTGCTTGAGTGAGGCTGTAACCTGTAACCTTTTAATAATAATTTTAGGAACCTTGCCTTGATTTGTTTAATTGGCTGATCGACTGATCTAGCAAAAGTGACATTCTGTGACATTGAATTTTTCTTGTCTGTGAACAGAAGTTAAAATTTAGATTTTTCAGAATTTTGTATTGTATTTGCTAAAGCATTGAAATGGATAATCGTAATTTGATTGCTTTTGAAGTACTACTATTACAATTCCAGTGCCTGTAAAAGTTAGTGAAGCTAATTGAAAAACAGTTTTAGTAACCTAAAAGTTAAAACTAAAACGTCAAAAAATGGCACCCAAGAAAAATGTTGACAAAACACAAAGATTGCAAAAAAAAGTACGAGAGAAAAAAGTTGGTAAGCCGAGAGTGAAGAAAGAAAAACCGAAATTAAAAATTCCCACTGTGGTAAAAGTAAAAATTGGTGCTTCCAGATCAAGTAAGTTTTTATTTTGCTAATTCAGCATTTTTGCATACCATTTATTTTTGCTGCCTTGGCGAAATTGTAGACTGCGTAACTTTATAAAAATTTGTTTTTAACAAGATTCTATTCAATTTTAATGTTATAATCGTTTCAGCACAAAATAATGTTAAAAACATGCCTGTAAATTCTGTTATTGATGATAATGAGACCACTCCAAAACGTACTAAAAGGCAATTGACTGCTACAATGAAGCTAGATCTAAGTAACGAAGGTATGTAGTAGGGACTTCATACACTATGTGTTTATGCCAAAACTTTACTAGTTCAATAAGCTTACTTACTGGGCTGGCTCATATCCGAACTTCCGAAGTACTTACTTACTGCTTTGTGCCAACTCAGGCCAATCTGGCACTGTTAGCAACTCAGTCTCAGTGGTAACCAGGTCCCCCTGTTGCACAGGTGTCTGTAGGATGTCCCCTGTAGGATGTCCCCTCTACACTCTTTTCTAAGCTAACTTTGTGAAAATAAGTACCTATGTGCTTTTCTAAGGTAAAACTTAAAAACGAATGTCTTAAAAAGTGTGTAAATAAAATATGTATTAGCTGAAAAATTATTCCAATCGTGTTGATTGTTTGTTTATTTTTTTTAACTTTTTTAGCATAGGAAAATAAATAAATAATAGATAATTTTGTTCCTTGATTTAAATTGCAAAAGCTATGCAATATTTGCATTCAATCTTTCTTAGAGGTTGACCAATTATTAAGAATTGATATGAATTTTGTTACATACCTACAATGACTTAAAAATATGATGATAAATATCACATACATATAAATTACTGTTGTGTTGTCACTAGTAAAATTTAATTAATTTTCAATCTTTTAATACCTATTACAGGTTTTATTGAGAGAGACACTACAATTATTGCTTTTATTTACACTTGTAAAAATTATTTAAAAATATTTTACAGCTAAGCACTTGGCCTCCATCTCACCTGATGTTAAGTGATGATAAAGCCAAAAGTGTTGGTGCACTTGACCCAGAATCCTCAACTACTGAGGCACTGGCTGTCTTATCTCTGGCTGCCAGAACACAACAGTGCTACAAACATTGTTGTTATGGCGACATATTTAGATAGGAGATAGATGCCTTATCATGATTGTTGTGTGTTAATAGGTAGGATCAGAGAGTTACTGTTGCAGAGAGTTGAACTCCAAAAGTTCATCATGATCCTAGTTACAAGCTTAAGACTTAGGCATTGTTATTTGTAAAAATATTGTGTTGCACTACACAACCTATGTTGTTCACCTTTAAATATAAAAAAAAACACAAAAAGTTAGAGCTTGGAATGGTTATAAAAGTAAATCACACTTTATTATGCTACAGTACAAAACTTTTTATTTTCTATGGGCTTAACTGAAAACAATCCCTAAATTATGAGCTTTGCTGATGATTTCTAGAAAACTAGAGGCACCTTTGTTAGACAGTAACCAGTGGTCGCTTGTTTTTCTTTTTATCACTATAAATAGGGCTTGGCAACTAATTTTAGTCTTTATCAACAATTGAATACAGACCACCTGCCTAATTCCTAGCTGTCATTCCATAAAATTAAATGAAAATCAATCAATCAATATTTTTTTGCAACGAAAACTGTGTTTTGTGCCCAGTGTACAAACACTGGGCTTAAATTGTCGAACACTAGTGCTAATGTCCCCTATATGTATAATAGTAACATAGTATAGTAATATAGTATGTAATATTAAAAGTAAAAATTTTTAGTTGCAAGAGAACAGTTGGTAAAGAGAAGTCCAGTTTCGCAATGCGCAGTCACTCCAGCATCTGTACCAACCGTAAAAAAAACGGAAACAGTGAAGAAAAGAAGACTCAATAAAAAAGAAGCTGCCGAAACCACAGATAATGTTACTGCGTCCAGCAGTATGACAGATTCTGAAGGTAGTACCTATAGCTATAATAATGAGGATCAGTCCTGTTTTTTTTGAAGTATGCAGACTTAAAGTAATAAAAAAATCCAGTAAAATGCGTAAAAAAAAATATTGAAATCAGACCATAAATGACGAAGATACAGCAGTTTTAGTACATTCGTTTCAGAAACGCGCCTGAGAACGAAATAACTCGCTGTGACGTCATAGTACATGTCCACCGCGCGGTTCGAACAACGGCAGCGCGTTCTGCTGTAATAATACTTATTAATTAATTAATTAATTAATTAATTTACTTACTTGATTAGCATGGTTACATACACCAATTACACTAATGAAGGAACATTTTAATACATATTAATAAATTAAAAGAGAATAATCATAAATATTAAAATTAAATAAAAAATATGAAAAAACAATAAAAAAATAACAATAATAATAATAAAATAATTATAAACAAAAGTGTAAACAATAAAAAATAATAACATGCAAATTAATCAACTAGGTACGTTCACAAAAGGCAAGAGACATAGATGTGACCACTTTCCATACATCTGGGAATATATCAAGGTCCGGTTTGGCCTGCACGAGTGCGTTGATTGCGTCAAGTGCGCGTGGCACGGGGGACGTGGCGCGGGACACCGTCCGACAAGCGGGTACGGCCAACAGTTTGTGTCTCCTATTGCGACGGTAAATATTCGGGACGTAAAGCCGAATCAACTCACTGTGGAGATCTGGTGCATCCACAATGCCACGACATATTTTGAACATGCTTATAACCTGGTCATAAGCTCGGCTGGTTTCCAATTAATTAAAGCCGAAACATCCCAGTAAAAACTTTGTGGGATACATATATGGATAAAAACCTTTATTATGCTTGTATAGGAAACGCAGAAGTCTTCTGCACTTTTTCCAAAAGCAGAGCGTAAGTCTTCTCATGAGGATTCCTAACGCATGAACTCGCTTCAAGCTTGCTCCGCACCAACGCACTGAAGAATAGACGGATCACGTGTTCATTTTTGAAATCCTGCGCATTTCTGAGAACGAAGCCCAGTCGCTGAAATGACTCCTTGGCGACAGTGTTAATATGACTGTGAAACGTAAGGTTCTGGTCAAATGTGACTCCCAGGTCTTTAATAGTTGTGGGCCTTGCTACGGTGTTGCCATTAATTTTATACTCAAAAGTGATAGGTCGCCTTATTCGACCAAAACTCATTACAAAATACTTGGCAGAGTTGAATTCCATTTTATTGGCCAAACTCCATTCATACACAGCGTCAACATCATCCTGGAGAGCCAAACAGTCAGTCTCTGTCCTGACACTGCAATATAACTTCAGGTCATCTGCATATAAAAGACAATTTGACTTTTGGAGAGTTGCTGGCAGGTCATTAACCATAAGCAGGAAGAGCAATGGACCGAGAATAGAACCCTGACTTACCTCAGAGCGTGTGTGGTAATGGGAAGACTCATAAATTCCATACCTAACGAATTGCTTGCGATCGCGAAGGTAGTCTGCGATAAGGCGAAGAAGATTTGGTGAAAGCCAATAGCACTGAGCTTTGAAATCAAAATATCATTATTGACCCTGTCAAAGGCCTTACAAAAATCAAAGTACAGGACGTCCAGCTGTAGTCCCAGTTCGAGTTGTACGGAAATGTATTCACCCGTATCAACAAATTATTGTTGACAGATCTTTTACACCTAAAACCGTGTTGTGCATCACAAAAATACCTTTCAGCTTGAGCATAAATGTTCTTATGAAGGATGTGCTCAAAAACTTTAGCTAGAGATGACAATATTGCGATTGGTCGGTATTCTTCGACTGCTGATCTGTTGGAACTCTTAGGTATAGGAGTCACTCGTGACGTCTTCCACTGAGAAGGATAGCAGCCTGTTTTCAACAACAGATTAAAGATATGAGACAAAGGGGAAAAAATGAATAGTTTTGCCTTCTTTAAAATAAAAGGTGGGATATTATCTGGTCCTAATTAATTATTCGGCTTTAATTTATTATCACTGCTTACAACCTCGGCAAGACTAAAACTAGAAATGTGTATATAGTTACTGTTACAACTTGTATCTGTATTACTTGTAGTTGCAGCGTTTAACTGGGGTACTTCAAGTAAAAAAACACTTGCGAAAAAGATGGCAAGCCCCTCGGCAGCAGCCACACCGGTAAGCGATTGGCCTTCATAGGTAGGCTCAAAACTCCCCTTAGACCGCAAACTGGAAACGTGATGCCAAAACTGACGCGGATTGATTTTGATATCATTCTCTATGCGACTCATATGAGATCTATAAACTTCCGCAACCCGAGATTTCAGTGAGCTTCTGAGATCTGAGAATAATTCATCATCACAGCTGGTACGCTTCCAGGCAGCATGAAGTTTGATTTTGCGTTTGGTGTCAAGGATGATTTCTCGAGTGAACCAAACCAGATAGCGTCTGGATACTGATCTCGCGCGACGTTTCTTAGGCATACATGAGTCAAATATAGCATAAATAATACCGTAAAAGATATCTACTGCCTCATGGACGTCACTGGACTGCATGACAGGGTCCCACGATACCCCAAAGAGCATTTCGTATAACAATTCATAGTCGTATTTATTAAAATTCCAATCCTTGACTGGGTTTATATTGGTTAGTTCTTAGTTCTCAGAACCTTAAGTTGATTCAGCTGCTATCTCGATTTCAAGGGCTGGATGATAGGCATCTAGTGGAGCTATGCAGTCCGCCTCCACAACCAACACCCGGCGAGATACCTCCCGGATTAAAACCACATCTAACATTCCATTATGTAAATTTTTCACTTCGTTTTTGTCGACTAATTGACAAAAAGACAGAAAATAACAGTAGTAATTCTTAACACTAGACGCACTACTTAAGCTTACGTCTCCTATGATTATTACAAATCCATTTATGCTATTAATAAAAGTCTCAATTTTAGCAAACCAACACATGTAATCTCACATCACTAGCAGTGGGTTTTATACACACAACGCATACAATGTAAGTGCGTCCGCGCCATGTGAAACTCGCCCACAAATCTTCCCCTTCGCTCGTCTCGAGCTCAGATCTGCGGCGCAGTATAATTGGGGAACGCGCTGCTAATAAGACACCTCCACACGGTGTCCTTCTATCACGTCGGAGAACACTCCAATCGCCACATCCGAGCTCCGAATCCGCCACTGAGGAGTCCAGAAATGTCTCAGTTGTTCAAACCAAATTATCATCTAGTAGGGCAAGATTGTTACGCCATGTTGGAAGTTTAGTTTTAAGACCACGAACGTTTTGATAAAAAATATGAAACTTGTGAACTTTATTGACTGTGACTACGAAAGGACTGTGGGCTAGGAGCAGTGTTTGTAGCATCTTTGCTTCCTGCAGTAGCAACCGGTTTTCTGTAATTAATCCAAGGTTTGATTCTGGCATTTACCGGCCAAACGTCAATGGAATAACATTTGTCATAATACCTACCTAACTAACACTACTACTACGCTACGGTCTAAAATTGTTATATATATATATAGGTATTAATATAAGATTCTCCTAAAATCTAAAACAGGAAAGCTTTTAAGTTAGTTTGTTCTTACTGTTTTTACATCATGGTAAATGGTAAATGACGATGGTGGAAGCGCACTTCACCCGAAATCCTCAACTACTGAGGATTTCTAAACTATCGGAATACAACAATGCATTTAACATTGTTGTTATGGCGCCAGTATTAGATAAGATGGTGGTAGCTAGCCAGGCGGACTTAATAAGCCCAACCACCAAACAAATCAAGAACGCGCCGCTGGGAATCGATCCCGGGACATTGGGTCTAAGTCCGGAGGCTTAGCCACTAGACCATAGAGGCGGTTAAATGTTAATTATTTGTTTGTTACTCAATCACGCGGAACCGGCTGAACGGATTTAGATGAAATTTTGCACATCAATAGACCCGGATAGGACTATTTATTTTATTAACTTACAAAATATTCAACTAACACGCTTATATGATAAATCAATAAATAAAAAAAAGTTTAAAACACAAAACATATCAAAATATAAAACAAAAAAAAAACAATTTTTTACTTATTAATGTGTCTGCCAAAAAATACAGCATCTTAAAACTTATTTAAAAAACTAAAACAAGCCCTACCATCAACCAAACCGAGTAGGTACACAAAGATGTACCTCCCGCTGGGAATCGAACCCGGGACCTCTGGGTGTAAGACCGGTGGCTTAGCCACTAGACCGCAGAAGCGGTTAAAATTTAAATAAAAGCTTGTTTTAAAAACTTTTTCACTTTTAACTTTTTAACATGTAAGTACCTACAGTCAAGGAGTTCCTCTGACCTGCTTTCAGTTCCATCATCAGATCTTAGCCACCACACAAGGTTAGTTTTTATCAAGACAAATAAAATAAGTACAAACACGGCGGGGTTATCTTGTTTCATTGCAGAGTACCTAGTTAGCTCAGTAAGTGAAATGTGAATTTCTTATGATGTAAATAAAACTCTTTAACCTCAGTTCCTATGACCACCTTCCGACTGCATCATCAGACCAGTTCCATAATGCCATATTATTGAATTGCTATCGAAGTTACGTAGATATACCAAGTTTCATCTCGATCGGTCCTCGGGAAGTGATCCAAATCTTCCTTGCAAGATTTGACCCGTACATACGGTCGCATGACTTGTGTACTGTGACGTCATCGTGAGTGGGCAAGCAAGCGCGCGCGTTTCAAAATAGCTGTTCATAAAAACATTAATAACTTCATAATTTCTTGACGAATTTTAATAATTTAAAGAATAAAATGCTTAGTAGTTGATTGCGTATACGATGTATATAGTAAAAATCAGATTTGCTATTATGTGATTGATCCTCATTATAAAGAGATTTTCATTTACCAAAACTTGTTTAACAGTAAATAAATAAAATAAAAACTTAAAATACTTAAATACATACTTATTAGTTATTATACATAGAAAACATCCAGACTCGAGACAATTTAGAAAAACAATAATTTCTAAATTGACCCGACCGGGGATCGAACCCGGGACCTCAGAGATGGCGACACCATGAAAACCGGGTTACAAACCACTCGACCAAGGAGGTCGTCGAAATGTGAATGACAATGATTCACAAATTATGAAAATTTTATATTTATCAATAAGGCTATGTCCTATTTATATTAAAGTTATTAGATACGGACACCAACATAACTCGTTGAATACTTTAAGTTAGGGGCTGTATACCGGTATGAATATGAGTACTTATATTATTTTTTCTGTATGACGTCATACATTTAAATTTGGGTAGCATTAAATTCTAGTACAGATACTTTTTTCTGTATAGAGAAAGTAAAATTTTAATACAGATATGTTTTAAAATACCGCTATTTATTGCAGTACTGTTACGAAACTTTGACCTTGGGTGTGTAGAGTTTGTTTTATAAAATAGATCATAAGCCCACGCCATTTTCATTTTAGTACTTCTTTGCTTGTTGTGATGAGAAGTGGCGAGTGATGTATGAAATGAAAACTTTCGTAGTATAATTAATTCGTACCCCGCGTCCCGCACTCACGCACCGTCATAATATCAGTACAGAAATTTAATAAAATATTTAAATAACTGTAGAAAAGAGAAATATGAGTACAGAAAATCATCCGGTACCGAATTTAGGTACTCATATTTTTACTAGTACTATATAGATATTTTATACCGATATATAACCTATATGTATAATAGTAACATAGTATGTAACATTATTATTTAATTTATGAAAGTAAAAACTCTTAGTTGCGAGAGAACAGTTGGTAAAGAGAAGTCCAGTTTTGCAATGCGCACCAACCGTACCAACCGTAAAAAAAACGGAAACAGTGAAGAAAAGAGGACGCAATAAAAAAGAAGCTGCCGTAACCACAGATAATGTTACTGCGTCCAGTATGACAGATTCTGAAGATAGTACCTATAGCTATAATAAAATTCGATTTGGTAAGAAGCCGTTGCCATGCCATGCAAAAGTGTTACAAAAACTATAAATCTGGAGTTTACCGACCAATTCTAAGACATTTTGGAATTTTGTGAATAGCAGACGCAAGGGAAAGTTCGATACCGGCACACATGCAACTTAATAACTCGTTTGCTACTTCCAATCTTGAAATCTCCAACTTATTTGCAGACCACTTTGTTTCAATCTCCGACCTCCGACCTCCGACCTCCGTAGCCGAGTGGCTTGCACGTTGGATTTTGGGCAGCGCTAACTCTGAGGTCCCGGGTTCGATTCCCGGTTGGGTCAATGTCGAAAACGAACTTTTCGATATTGTGTCGGGTCTGGGTGGGTTTGGTACCGTCGTTTCCGATTTCCATGAAACGAGTGCTTTAGCTACTTACCTTGGGATGAGAACAATGTATGTGATGTTGTCTCATATTTATTTATTTATATTATTTATTTTAAATAAAAAAAATAAAAATAAATCTTTAATAAAAATACAATGGACATGTACTGATCATGCCGCATCTTCGCAGGCTCTTGGACATATTTATGTATCTGAATCAGACATCACTAAACATATGAAACAACTAGATACAGGAATTGTACAAAGGAGCTGGTCCAGACAAAATACCTCTAATATTTTAAAACGTTCTGCAGTATACGTGTCTTATCCGTTATTTTTAATACTCAATAAATCATAACTGATGGTAAATTTCCTACGGAATGGAAAAAGTCTCGAGTGATCCCAATTTATATGAAAGGTGATAAGAGCAACATTTCCAACTACCGACCAGTTTCTATGCTCTCTAGCTTACCTAAACTGTTCGAGTCGGTGGTCTGTCCAATCGTAACTAGCTTCCTGGACCCTCAACTCTGTGACTTTCAGCATGGCTTCCGTAAGGGTCGGTCAACCTAAACGAATCTGGTTTCCTTCACATCTGATATCTCGCGAGAGATTGACAGAGGCTTACAAATCGACAAATTGGTTAAGGTCGTATCTAGAAAAGAGGTCGCAGTTTGTGCTCCTTAACGGCTACGAATCTCGCATATATCTGACCGACTCCGATGTGCCACAAGGGTCACACTTAGGGCCTATCTTGTTCTGCCTGTTTATAGATGACATTGCTACATGCATTACACACAGTAGATTTTACCATTTTGCGGACGATCTAAAATTGTACAGGAAATTGGGTTCGGATGTAGAGTCTGCTCTCTTACAGAACGATCTTGAAGCAATATAGAATATATAATATAGAAATAATATAGAAATGGTGCAAGTCCAATGATATGTCACTAAATTCATTAAAATGTCAACATATAAAATTTACTAAAAATAAACCATTATTTCTCTCAAATTACCGATTTGGTGACGATTTTTTAGCGAAGTAAAAGATTTAGGAATAATCTTAGACTCTAAAATACCTCTCACGTTGAATCTATTGTATGTAAATCTAATAAGATGCTGGGATTCATGACACGAAATACAAATCAATTCAATGCTAATATGAAAATTACATTATACAATGGTTTGGTGCGCAGCAATCTGGAATACGCCTCATCAGTTTGGAATCCATCACAACGTGTCGAAACAGTTCAATGGTCCTTCACTTGCATTTATTTCGCCTAGCATTTCTCACAGATGTCCTCACGAACAACGATTGCGACACTTTGACATGCAATTGTTACGAGATAAAAGGACTGTGACAGAGGATCTCCTTCTATTATACAACATTATAAGCGGCCATACCGGTATCTGCGCTCTTCTAGACAGTTTTACACTCAATATTTTCTATAATCTTCCCAGAACCCTATACCGCGAGGGTTTTGTTGTGTTCCCGGTAGAACTATTGTTATGTCGCACTCGCCCGTTTCTAGAATGTGTCAGTTATATAATAATATAATGTTGTCTAATGGACGGCTGGATGTGCTGGACGTCTTTCATTACACCTTTTTAGCTACAGCAACTTACTTAACATAAAATTGAAGTAAAATCAAGAATGTGTCACTCATAATGGAGCACATATCAGAATTTAACCAAATATTGATTGTATCATATTCATAATGTTTAATGTGTGTTCTGCGAGTGTACACACGCCTGCAGATCCAACTATCCAAAACTGTCAATGTTCTTTAATACATTGTCAACCATGTATGTTAGGCATAAAGTTCAAAGTCTATTGAGGAAATTTGACAGTTTGTGGTAGGTTGATGTCCAGGCGTCTGTACATACCTATTTCAATAAATAAATAAACTTGGTTTACAGAAGCATTTGACTTGACACCAAAGAAGCGAAAATATTCAAGGAAAACACCCATTGTATCGACAGTAGAAGCTAAGAAAAAACCTGTGACTATAAAGAAAAATAAAGGTAAGATTTCAATATTTTTATTTTCCTTAGACATTTTTTTACAAGCTGGAACTGGCACCTTTCTATACTTACTCGTTACTCGTTTTGGGTCAATGTGTGGGTTGTGGTTGTGGCCTAGTAGCCAGATCACACTACATAATTCTTTATTTACTTACACTAGGCACGTTATAAAAAGTAAAACGGTGCAGTGTCTGAAATAACCCAGCCTTCTATGTGAAAGCGTAGTAAAATACATTAGCGATAAATAGTTGACAAAAAAAGATTTGTAATTATGATTATATATTTTTTTGCAGTTGAAGTGAAAAAGTCAAGCCCGCTATCCTTAAAGAAAAACACGAGGCAAACTAAAATCACAAATCCAAACAAAAAAATAGTTAGGACATTTAAAAACGAATCTGCCGTCACACCAGTTCGAAATGACACCGCTAACGGTGAGCCTAAAACACGGAGAAGATTGATTGCGCGAAAAGGTAAGCCAGATGCTGAAAATGCGTCAAACATTGATGTCCAGATATCACCCTCGCTATTGGATCAAGTGGAATCGGTTCCAAAAGGTAACTTTTTGCCATTCGATTCACCAACTAAAGGAAAGGCATGCAGCATCGATTCCCGAAAAACATCGATTACAGGCACATCGGAATGCCTGTCCTGGACTAAAGACATATCGAACTCGAGCACTACCACCTGCGTTACTGTTTGCTCCAACGACTTCGTGCGTATAGATAAAAAAATTCCCGTCCTAAAACTCACTCAGACACGTCACATCTCCCAATTAACCAAGCCGACTGTTGTCGAAAACGACGCAGCCTCGTCTGATTCCGAAAGCTCTTCATCGGAAATCACTCCACAAACTCCGAGACGAGAGTCCAGTCCTGAGATAGACTCCCACTCTCTAGATTTAAGTACATCGTCAGTAACACCTAATAAGTCGCGAGACTCGAACGCTGACAGTGAGGCCAACAACGAAGTAAGTGCTATTACCACAGCTCTCGACAAACTTACGGCAAAACTGAAGAATTTCGATATTGAAATTATAAATTGGATCGGGTACGATAGTGACGATGTCGATGTCAACGCCAAAAAGTTTCAAGACAGAATATTTAGGGTTCTAAAGGAGGAAAGTGAAGTAGTTGCTCACTGTCAGCGTCTGAAGAAGGTTCTCTCGGATAATGTCGAAGAAGAAAATGAACATGACAATGAAAACGTAAAAAACTTCGTTGTTCCCGTCAACGCTTGTCGAAACAACATGTTTAATGAAGAGAATCGTACTGTTTCTAATGTGAATAGTTGCATCAACAATATTGCCAACTCGCCGACAAAGGATACTAGTGAAAAATCAAAGGATAGAGAAGACCAATATCCTATTCAGTATATGTATAACATGTCTTTTGACCATGGCCATAGCTGTGATGATGACGATGCATTGTCTTTATTTGCCGAAAGCTTAACCGGGATAGAAGCTTCTAGAATGAACAATTCTACCTCATCCGTTACTAATATAGGCCCGAGTAATTTTGAGGAATATATTCCACAACCTGTTACGACAGAAATACGGGAGCCATATAGTAGAATAAGTTATGTGCCTTCAAAGATTAAAAACATAGAAGTACAACATAATGATTTAAAAAAGAGTGTTTGTGAGAAACAGAGTGCTGATTCTACCTCAATTTCTAAAGAAACAGATAAAAATGGTATAGTTGTTAACTTTGAAAATGAATGTAATTCTGTCGCAGCTGACAATGCTGCCAATGACCCTGGTCAACTCGGTAGATGTGTTGCAGTTGATAAGAAAAAGGTGAATTGCCTAATGGGAGCCCTGTATAAACCGGTACTCGGATACAAAAGCATGGTTTTCAGAGGGAAATGCTTCTTTTATCACATATCCAGTTGCAAAAACTCTGTATGTCGGTTTCCGCATGTCATTCTTGAGCGAATGGAAGTAATGTCGAGGTTAGCGCGACTAAGCGAAGAAGCTTTCATTGGAGAGTACATGCTACTGCGCAACTATTCTCTGTTAAGGCGAAGCTATGGGATGTGCTTCGTAGAAGAGTGCAAACGGAGGGATCTGACGAGGATCCTTGTGGAAATGGCAATAGACTTTATCATTAAGGCTAATGACAACTGCCGTGACGATGCTACTCTGAGAGTAGTCGTCATCGAATGCGTTCTATTGTACCTTAACACAGTGAACCTGGAAACGTGCGAATATTTGCTCTTATACAATATACAGCATGGTTCATTATTGTGTGACGTATTCATGGACGCCATTGCAAATACACAAAACTTTTCCAGATTCAAACAGGTTTTCATAAATCTGACTAGCTTTGTCGTTAATCACCGGAGGAGATTTAATTTAAGGGTTGCCAGTCACATTTTGGAGCGGGTATGTATACTTCCACGTGAAAAATCGTTGTCCGAGGCAGTGTTCCAAATTGTGAAAAATACGGATCCAGCTATATTCGAGAACTCGATGATTGGACTTTTTGAGAAGCAGCTGTCGAATTTGAACGTGGAGCTTTATGGCCAGTATTTGCTGATCAAGAAGCTGGCTAATATAAATAGACCGGTGTTGGAAAACCTCTTTGAAATGACTCCTATCTTTAAGCCTGAAGAGCCTGTGATAAATACCTCCTTGGTCCACACTGAGACAGAAAAGAGGTATACGTCGCCTGACACCACACACCTCGATATCATGGTAAGTTTCTTATAACTTTTGTGCCTTGCAAATAAACAAAGAGTTAAGGCCGAATAGTAATTCCGTGTTTTGTTCCTGTCAACGTCATTTCAAATTAGAGTAAAAGAGACAAAACAAACACAATAACTATTCCGACCTTATTCTTTGTTTATTAGTAAGACCCTTTATGTTTCCCTTTTAAGGCCGGCCGCACAAATATGGCTTCCTGATCAGGAATTTCAATTTGGAATTCCTTGAGTTTATCGCAAACATTCGGTTTTTTGTATTAGGAATTTATAACATCCCAGCTTGAATGAACATATTTTTTTTCCGTTCGGAAAATAAACGAACGTGTGCGCCTTGACACACATTTTGTATGTAAAACACGCATTCAGGTTTCCAAACCGGAATTCCTGATCATGTAACCTAACTATGAAACCGTACTTGTGCGGCAAGTCTGATGAATTTCGCTTTCAACTGCCGCTGTACTTATGTTTTGTGTACAATCATGTTTTGTAATTTATCAACCGTTGGCCATAGCCCTTAATCAGGGTATTGAAAGATTGTATTTAGGCTCCTTTCTGTCGACGCTTTCACATTACCTATCTGAACTCCGGTGTTGTGTTGTTTTGGCATTTGGGCAAAAATGTTGCAACAATTATTTGCAGATAAATATTATTTATAATTTGATGAGCCATTCATTTTTCAAGATTGTATGGTTGTTTCCAGCATATTCCATCATCATGATTTGTCTATGAAATTAAACAGTAATGTAAAACATATGTATTAAAAGTCTGGACAGGTTGTTATTTAACTCTATTTACTGATGAGTAGCGCAACGCATTGCACATTACATCTTACTTATTGATTCATAGAATAGTGAAGCCTGAGTTACTTTTACTACCTTTTTACAAGTAACATGCTATTTAACCACTTTTAAAGTTAATACCCAAGGCAAACCCATCACTAATTCACATATATGTATTTCATATACATATATATATACAGATATAAAACCCTCACTTCTTAAAACTAAAATCTCAGGCAATCTCATACAAACAAATAAACATTTGTTATTAATTTATTGTTATTGTAGGCAAATGTAATTAATAACATTACAAGTTGCACACAATGCTGTCTTCTGTGCTTTTGTTTGTTTTCCAAAGCTTACTTTAGATTCGTTGTAGTATGTAGTATAGAAGGAAATACTTGGTCACTTATATTGGTCAACAGATTAAAATGAGCTGATGATGATGATTGGTCATCAGAACAATCTCCTTTAGAATAGGCAATTATTGCAATGTAGTGCAACCTACATTTTGGAATTTTGATCATGACAGAAAATAAAATAAATAATTGTAGATACTTTACCTTCAGACTTTATTAGTGCAGCACAAAAAACTCTCAAATGTAACGCATTTAGCTATTTTAATTTAAAATACTTTTTATCAAAATATAAGGTTATATTTTTGCATATTTTTCAAAAAGAAAAAATAAATATTTAATTCATAGATTGTAAAGGCAAAAACAAAAAAAAACCAGTTTACAATTTTCGGAAGAAATGGTAGATTTTGAGTGGCAACATCGACGACTGTTGCATTTCCACACTACTGCCACTCCATTGGTTATTGATATTGTTATGGCGGACTACCAAATTTAACACACTGCTCAATAGAATGGCGATAGATTATGAGTGGATTGGAAATGGGCTATGTATGACATATTTGACATATTGGTCAATAAACAGACTCTGAGCCCAGATCCCAGCAGTGGAAAGATAATTGGTTGATAATGACACCAACCCAACATGTCTGTTCGCATTTACTTAATAAGTATATAGTTTCTTGCCGAAATTTTCGAGGAAATTTTAGAAATATACAACGTGTGACAGAAAAGTATGGCTAAGCATTTGCTTTTTCTCATTTACATAAACAATATATCTGATGCTAAGCTACATATACAACTTACTTTATACACGGACGATACATGTCTATTTTACTTTGGGACTTGTATACATAATATTATCAGTAAAGCTCAGGATGATCTTAATTTCATATTTGATTGGTTTCAATTCAACATGCTCACAATCAACATATCAAAGACTTGCAGCTGCATTTTTAAATCTAATAATAAGAAGATCTCGAATTTTGATTCGCTTGTCATTAATAACAAACCTTTAGTCAAAAAAAATGGAGAGAAAAACTATTTAACATGGCAGATACAAAACAACCACATTAAATCCAAACTGTCCTCTTTTTTAGGAGCCATACGACATAGCGTGGGATGCTTTCGTTTTAAATCACACCTTACTTACCTAATTTAATTGTGGGGAAGTGTAACTAAAACTAGACTGAAAGAGCTACAAATACTCCAAAACAAAGTTGTAAAAGTTTTATTTCATTATGATCACCTAACTAGTACTGATAAAATTTACATGGAAACTAAAGTAATGAATATTAAACAATTAAACACATATAATACGTGTTTTTTATATATTTTAGCGTTTTATTAACGCTTAAATATACTTAAGTAAAATTTAAACACTTAAGCAATGTTGACTAAAAAACATAAGCATCAAGCACTGAAAAATTTCGAAGGGTGAAAGCCAGACCTCGGTAGCCAAGTGGTTAAGGCAGCCGCCCGGAATGCGGAAGGTGCGTGGTTCGATTCCCGCCTGAGGTTGTCGTCTTTTTTCAGTGTTTAAATTTTACTTACATATAATACGCTCAATACTTATTTACAAAATACTATCTAAAAAGATCCGCACACAGATAAAAGTTACAAGATCCCATGAATTACCTAGATACTCAATTAGAAGATTCAATAAGTAGGTTATGCCTAAATCTAGAACAAACTTTGGTAAAAAAAACTTTGGTAAATAGTGTTGAATAATTTCGGCGGGCTGGTTAGAACCACGATAGCTCAATTGGAAGAGCACCTGACCCGGTATGTCAGAAGGGTGCAGGTTCAAATCCTGCTCGTGGAAATTTTTTCAACATTGTGTTTTATAAAAAAAACTATAATATAGAAGGAGCACAGCTATATAATAAATTACCAGATTATGTAAAGGGCGCAGACTCCATCAGTATCTTTAAAAAGAGATTAAAACAATACATTTTACCAGACTGAAATATCAAATAAATACTGACTGCATCTGCCACCTGCCATCTGGACAACACATTTATATAATACCTAAATTATTTTTTGTTACTGTTTCTCATATAAGTGACTGTTTGTCTTAATGAGGAATAAAAATTTCATTAACCTTAAAAATGAAAAAATCCATAGTGTTACGATCTAGATCTTGTATGTGTTGTTACTAAGACATAATTATTAACTTTAATTTGTCATGCAATTGTAATTTAAATATTTATATTATTGAAGTCAGGCGCGCATAAGCAAGCGACAGTGATCATAAATGTAAGTACTAAGAGGCTACGAAACCACTAGGGCTGTGTCTTGTTAATGTGACTTCGCAATGAAACCGCCTCTGTGGTCTAGTGGCTAACACCACCGGTTTAGACCCAGAGGTCCCGGGTTCGATTCCCAGCGGGGGGTGCATGTTTGTGTACTCGGTTTGGTTGGTGGTAGGGCTTGTTTGTCCGCCTGGCTAGCTACCACCATCTTATCTAAATTATGTCGCCATAATGTTGTGTTCCGGCAGCTAGAGATAAGATAGCCAGTGCCTCACTAGTTAAGGATCCCGGGTGAAGTACGCTTCCATCATTGACCTTATCATCACTTAACATCAGGTGAGTATAAAGGCACTGTGCTTACCCGTAAATATTTAAAAAAAAAACTGGAAATGTTTAATAAAAAATTGTATAACAAATTAAAGTTAATAATTATATCTGAGTAACTCTGGATACGAGATCTACACTTTGGAACTTTTCATATTTACCACAGCTTTCTGTTACATTGTACTTCGTGACAATAAAAGATTTTTTGCCAAAGCGTCCTGTCACCAGATCAAAATTAAAATGTAACGGAATTTTCCAGAACAAAACAGTGGAAGAACCGATCATCACACGCACCATAGACTTCAATAGAGCGAGGCATTTCAACGTCATACAAAGGAGTTTCAGCAACTCCAACTCGTCAATGTCGAACGGTAGCAGTGAGGAGCTTCCGCCGAAGCTGACACAGATGCAGGTGTCGAAACCCAACTTCCAGACGTGGAGAGGCCAGAGTGTGTTCGACAAGATCCGCGGAATGTCGCCGGGGCCTCGCCAAGGCGCTTACCCGAGACCACAACTTATCAAGCGGCAAATCCATCAGCACTCTAACTTCCGGCCCGGATCTGTATGTATCCTATAGATTTAATTCAGGAACTTCTTCTTTTAAGGCAGGAACTACATATATCCTCTTTTGAGGCAGGAGCTGACTTGATGTTTGGTAGTAAGCGATGTGTCTGTTGCTTTGGTTGTTTAGCCCTTTAAGGCAATGGCGGCCTTTTAAAAACATATTGGGAGCTATGCACTTAAAAAAACTAATCAAAATTACGCCAAATTGTAAAATGTTGATATTTTTATTAGTTTTAGGGACTTTGAAAAAGTTTAGGCTAAAAATAATTGGGAGATAAATCTTATTAGGGATTTATAATATTGTAACCTGTTATCCTAAAACAGACCAAATTTAAATCAAGCATTTAATAATAAAAATGACACCATTCTAAACCAAGTTTAACTTTGATTTCGTTGTAATTCTTCACTTCAACACATTTGTGTTTGAGTTCATTTCTTGTTCTCGAAACAATAGGTTGCTTACAAGATATTATTTTCAAATTTGGGATTTCATCTATCGTAATTCATTAAGGTGTTTTTAAACTCTAAAGTAATATAATATTAACAATAAAATAGTAGTTAATTATCCCGTGGTTATTAATAGGGAAGTTGACCTCAACAATAATGACTTCCAGATTATTAAATGTATAGATCACGCAACAGTTCTTTAAAACATTGACCAATTTTATTTGACCTGAGTATGAATTTCTGCTACCCAAAATTTTTAAATAAACACTCAAATGATGGAACACAATAGTGACGTCATAGTTTGCCATTCCCATACTATTTCTATTAAAAATATCACGGTTGCTAAAAAGTTTATCTGCTGACTCACCTGTCAACTACCCAATTGTTCAAATCAAACAGTAGATTGAGTCTCAGAGGAAATAGAGAGGTTACTCCACATAAACATTTAATGTAATAACGATTCTATCTACCACAAATTAAAGATCATTTCAGATCGCAGGTTGCAAGGCGCGAGGGGTGCGACAGCGACGAGCTGTCTCTTTCTATTGCGTAGCTCTTATATCCTTGTTTAAACAGGTCACTAGCATTTACATGTTTACACATTTGACTAGTATTAACTCTTATTTCATTGTAATAAGTATTAGATTGTTGTCATTTTTATGCTTGTGACTGTTCCTGTAGCATTATACCTAAAGTGAGAAGTGAGACAGGCGGCCTGTCACAGGCCTGGTTGATTTGAGACTGTTCGGAACTGGTATTATAATAAACTGTTTTGTTTCAGACGTACCTCAGAAGAGCCGGTCCAGAATTCTATTAGCGTTTCATAGTATTTTAAGAAATCTCATTAGTGTTTATGTATTAAGTATTATCTGATAGATATGCTACAACAACGAAAGATATTCGTTAAAAATATTTACCATTGTGTTATATGTCCGTGTAACAATTTGGTCGTTGAGACATATACTATGAAGGATTCATTTGCGACTCAACTAAAGCGCTCAAAGTGCTGAGAACGGCTTCGATCACGCTAACGAAATCGGAGTACTTCTATAGCATAGAAGCAGCGCCTGAGTGGCTAGTGCGAGTTTTATTCAATGTTCGATAATTTTTTATGGAAATAGTTTGCTGAAGGTCTCATGCGGCCTTGCAGCGTCCCCGGCAATTTTTAGGGGGTGGCAGAAAACTCAAGAGGTTCAAAAAAAAATCGAAACACCGTCAGAGGGCTTCTCGAGGGAATAGGAGCGATGGCGCAGTGGTTAACGCGCCCGGTTTGCGAGTGCTGAGGTTAAGCAACTTTCCCAAAGGTCGGTCATCGGATGGGTGACCAAAATGTAATGTATATCGGGCTCCTCCGTGCTTGGGAAGGCACGTAAAGCCGTTGGCCCCGGCTGCATTAGCAGTCGTTAACACCCACCAATCCGCACTGAGCCCGCGTGGTGGTTTATGGCCCGTTCTCCCTATCCATTCATAGGGAAGGCTCGTGCCCCAGCAGTGGGGACATAAAATGAGCTGATGATGATGATGATGATGATGAGGCGTGTCCTCTTCCCCCTACTAGATTCTCCGCGGGGTTCGGACCGGATCGGAATATATATAAAGCAGTCTCCCGCCCTCGCTATGATGGCCGCTTGTCGGCTCTCGTCGCCGCGGGCGGCCGCGCGTCCAACCAGACTCTTAATAGTGATAGATAAAGCTTAAAACGGTTTGTCAGTGAAACTGCCGATCGCAGAAACTTCGGTGTGAAATTGATTTTTATCATATTGAAGCAGTGCCTCGTGGTGTGACAAACGAGGAGAGTGACAAGTTTGTCATACAAATTGTCGCGGGTAGCCGCTGATGGAGACCCTTGGGGGATCCTTTGTCCAGCAGTGGACGTCTTTTGGCTGAGATGATGATACAAATGCTAGTTTTTTGTAAGCATGACCGAATTGATTCGAATAGTCGATAAAACTCGCATTAGGCACTGTTCATTCATTCGTTGCCTTTGAAATGGTGAACACAAAAAAGTGTAATCAATATAGACTGGTGCATTTGCAAATTTGACAGTGAAATATTTTTGTATAACATAATTTATAGATATGTAGTTTAACTACCTCGAATGTGATTATGTTTAGCGATACAGAAATAGTTGTAAGTTTACCGATGTATAAGTTTACAGACGCGTCTGATTAGTCCAAAGCCGTTGCTGCGCTAGTAAGATTTTGGATTTCATTCATTTTTGTATAATTGATCGTTTACGAACGATATAAGTAAATAGTGTAACCCATTTGGCCCGGCAAAGCATAACCTCTAATCTTCCGACTGCCAGAGACGGCTAAAATCGACAAGTGATTACGCCAACGACAGCGATGATCTAAAATACTATAGTTTCCAAAAATAATCGAAATTTTGCAATCCTTATTTCCTGTTGCAAGTTTTTATTCTGAGTGTAATGCTTGGCGTACATGACACGGCGACGCATTTGTGCTGTGGCGGTCAAAAAGCTAAGCCCCTTACAAATAAACAAAGAATAAGGTCCGAATAGTTATTCCGTTGTTTGTTCCTGTCATGCAAACGTCATTTCAAGTTAGAGTAAAAGAGACAAAACACGGAATAACTATTCGAAGCTTTTTCTTTGTTTATTTGTAAGATCCTAAAAGTATTATATAGATGTATCCTAATCTTATACTTTTAGAGTTTCATTTACAACAACACAAACACATGGTCGGGCATAATGGGATAAATTGTCCTACTGTTGGTTTGCCCAGCTTCCGTCATTGAAATTAAGTCAATGCTACAATTTGTAGGTATCGGCTGAATGAGCTCGTCAACAAATGGTGAGAGATCCAATACTACCAATAACAATCCAAAATCCAAATCCAATAACAATAATACCGGAGCTATGCATCAAAAATACTAATAGGTATTCAACCTAGGACCTTCGGATGCCAAACCGTGGGCCTCACCACTGCCACCGAAGCCACGGATGATATAAGCCTTATTTTATTGATATACTAGTTGTCGCCCGCGACTTCGTTCGCGAAGACTACACAGTTCCACAGGAACCTGTTACCGGGATAAAAAGTCTTATGTCCTAGTCCGGGTTATGGTCTGTCTATGTGCAAAGTTTCATCCAATTCCGGTCAGCCGTTCTCGAGATTTGCGCTTAGCCACATTAATTTTTATTTATATAGATTAGCTTATATAATAAGCAAAAAAACTTTCCTTGTAGTTCACAGAACACCATGGTTGCCGTGTCCAGTGACAGTTCCATAGAACAATTTTTTTATAGAAACTACCTGTTTTTTTATGCGTTTTTAGAGTTTTAGGCTTTAATTATTTTAGGTTTATAGAGGACTTTAAATTTCATAAAATCCGTGTACAAATGTTTTTTCAAGAATGTGTTTTGTTAACGTGTCTACAGCTCGATATTTCCCTTAGGGCTGACTTTTCAATCGCAGTTAAAATTTATTCATTGAATAATTTTGACATATTGAAAGATTCTCCTTAGAAAATATGTCATAATGACAATACTATTCGTTGGATAAAACTTATCTGAGGATTGAAAAATCGGGCCTTAAGCATAGAAAGTTTTATTGAAATCAGCTTATTGGTTTAAAAGAGTTCGCTTTAAAGTTTGTATGGTTACCGAAATGACTCTTAAACAGTTGCGAAACTTGAATTTAAATTTTTAGGAAGTTTCTGTAGTACCATTGATTGTGGCACCAGTTTTCGTCGCCAAAGAATAATATAGAATTTCATTGAAATATTACTTGATGACCGCTAGGAAGCAAGTAGTCTTCTGTTCAATTGTTGCTGAAGTCGAAAATCTTGCAGACCCGTATTTTATATGATTAAAGGAAAACCTTTCGATCACTGGCTACATTACCCTATTTTTGTATGTAACTAGCTGACCGGCGGACTTCGTACCGCTTTGTCAGTTCCATAAGAACAAATCAAACAAATCATTCCTCCGCTTATGAAAATCCGTATCCCATTATGGATATATAGCAGCGCCACCTACCGGGTCCAATTGTAAATCTAAACCATTCTCGAATCCACTTGAACACACAGAAAATTTAATCCAAATTGGTCCAGCCGTTTAGGAGTTCAGTGACATACACACAAAAGATTTATATATATAAAGATGTAATACATAAAAAGACATTTAATTAGTCTTTATTAACACTGAAGTGGCAGCTGTCGTTGGTAGCGCCACTTGCCGCTTGTCTGCGCCGCGCGTCCAACCAGACTATTTCAAGTGATACTATGCGTTATCTAAAGCAGATAAAGCTTAAAATGGTTTAACAGTAAAACTGCCGACCGCTACCACCTCGGTGTGAATTGGTCCTTAAGTCTATTTTTGGTTTGTAGCCAATCAACTATTATTGTGGTGCGCAGATTTTGTAACAGGTATCCCAAACAAATATAGAGTTAAATATTGCTAATTTCTCATGTAACGGTTCCTATACCAAATTTTATTGGTATAAAACTGCCGATTGTATTTGTGTAAAGCTCAATAATATTTGTCAATCAATATTATTTGTGGTCTAATTTCTTCGTCTGTTTTTGAAGCTCTTTTCGGGAATCTAGTTAACCATTATTGATCGAAGATATGTGTATTTTATATAGGTTAAGTTAAGAGATCTATAATAACTGTTGACAGGACCCAATTTATATCATAAGCTTATTGGTACTAAGTTTATTTAGAAACGGAGCACTCGACCGCCTGCCGCTTATTGTTCTTTAAGACGTCTGCACATTAGACTACCACAAACTGTAAAAATTCCTCAATAGACTTTGAACTTTATTTCTATGTTCTAGAGTTGAACATTTGTTGAAGAAATTTGGCAGTTTTGGATAGTCTTGAGGTGCTGGCTACGATGATGTTTCATTTGTCTGCCATATTTGTTTAAGCGTTGACTTTTTTATAGTGAATTAAACTGTAAGCTATGTATAGATGTAAATATCTCTTTTTTTTATTTTAAGTGTTAAAAGTGACTTCGATATGCAGACATGCATTTTAATTTTAGACGTTTAAAGCTGGCCGACCTTATTGATTCAGAAAGTTCCTATATTTTATAGTTAACACCTAAGTCATGACAGTTGCGGTTGAAATCGTAGGGTCAACCAATGTCAATAAGTCTTTATCATTTGGAAATGTACTGGTATGTGTGAAAAAATATACGGGATTTTCTGTATCACCCAAAGAGAACTCATATTTTTTTTAGGCTTCATCAGTTTTTTTTTAGAAAATTAATTCTGAAAAAATACTTATCTACATAGAAAAGTAGATAAACATTTTTAGCGAGAACAAATTCAACCGCAGTTGCCATGTGGACATTGATGCTGTCATAACTTTAAAAAAACTGTTATAACCAATAAATTTACCGCAACCCAACTATTTGGCTTAGGAATGTAAGTTAAAAATGTGTTTGTTAATTATCATTGTATTAAATTTGTGTGTGCACAAGACAAAAGGTTCAAGTACAAGGTCTATAAAATAGATCACTATTGCATACTTTAAAATTAAGATTCTTTTGTTATCAAAAAAGGAAAAAATGTTGATTTATTTCGATAATAAATTTTAAAAAATCAGTATAAATGTTTCATTTTGTTGAAGTGGATGGAGAAATTAATCAAACACCAAATTCGTAGAAAAAACATATAATATAATAGTTCAGTAGCGATGCAACGCTATATACTCCGCGTATATTTTACACAATAAAAATAATGTTACACTGCAATAAAGAGCATAAGTATCATCCATCAATATTTGAGCCTCCATAAGCCACACTTTAAAGAGCTCACAGTTAAGAATACGAACTTGTTAAATTTAGGCCCGATTTTTCAATCCTCAGATAAGTTTTATCCAACGAATAATATTGTCATTGTGACATATTTTCTAAGGAGAATCTGTCATTATGTCAAAATTATTCTGTAAATAAATTTTAACTGACGATTGAAAAATCAGCCCTAAGTCGACTTTAAAAGCATGGTTACTTTTAGACTATCCAATATATCTTTACATGAGTTGTTTGTGTTATTTTGGTAGGTTTCCGATGGGGATGGAACGCACTATACTATGATAACTTCTAAATGGTAAATAAAATATCCGCTGTTTCCAAAATTTAATAAAATTAAATTTTGTTCCCCACTGTCAAGTGGGGAACATCGGATTATTTTTTAAACATTTCGAGATGTTACTAGTCGAAGTTATAAAACACATATTTCAAAGTCTATAATTATTACAAAACTAGTCAACCGCTAAAGCTGTAAATGACAAGATGTCACACTAAGGCTTATTTCACACGTACCACAACCGCAACACGTGGGCGGGCGTTAATTTGAATTCTTACTGGCCACATTTTGCTGTCATTATTGACCGCGTGTTTGATACCGACTACATCGCAGCCACGTCGCAAAAACAAAGCAACCACCCCGCAACATCGCGAACTAGCGGCCGGCCATATTGCAAGCACAATAACATTTTGTAGGTAACACAACGCAACCGCAAGAAGCCGCAGCGACACTATTATTACACGTAATCACAGCTGGACCACCTTTTGTCGCGACGGTGTGTGCTGTGGTTGTGGTACGTGTGAAACAAGCCTAAATTTTAATAAGATCGAAAACAATGTAAAATTAATTACATTGAATCAATTATCTTTATGACATTACTCAGACTGTGAGCCCTATCAAAACTAGGATAACTAGGGACAATCAGTCTTTAGTAATACTTATTTAGAATACATAACTCGACGCCAATGCCATGTTTACTAATTAAAATATTCAATATAATAAAAAGGTCCCCATTTCACCGTATTTTATCAATCATAAAAAAAAATAAAGGTGACTATAAGCTTGCAAAAACCAAAGTCTCGCTCACCGCCGCACAATTGCCTGCTTGTCGGTCTTTTACAGGCTATACTTCGGAGACTGTGCTGTTGAGCTGCACGAGCTCATTCCACCTTCCCCATTTTACCATCGGGAACCAAGACGTACGGCTGGCTACCACCCTTACCTGGTTGACATTCCACTTTTGCGCACCAAGCGTTTTGCTTCTACATTTATAATGCGTACAGCCAAAGAGTGGAATTCCCTTCCAGGTCTGTGTTCCCGAGTGCATATAACCCTAAAGTTTTTAAAGCTCGTGTGAATAGGCTATTATTTATGGGCAAGCTCGTTCCATCGTCGGCTTTTTCTTAGCCCTAGGGATTAGAATGAGGCCAAGAGCAACAATAATAATATTTTCGTACCACTTGCTCAAAAAAATGACATTCTATGCCACAAAAAGCGAACATAACAATAGTCATTTTTATCTGTTAAAAACAGTGAAAGAATATTGTACTGAATTTCATTCATCTCTAGGGGGAGAATGTGATTTAAATTTGGAATACTTACCGAAATTTATACTGACCTACATCTGTGTTTACACCATTGAGTTTGTATATAAATACTCAAATCAACTCATCAATAATAAATGTACCAAACAAAAATGTAACTCTCTCTATCAATAATTGGACCAATGTTTCGAATGTTAACTTTTACTTTTAATTGTCATTATATTTAATAAAGGCTTATCTCATATTATTATTGTGTTAATTTTTTCGCAAATGGTACGAAAAGTAGAGTATTTTCCTCGGTGATAAAGGTGTCTTAGTCTTGGGTGAACTTAAATCCCTCGCTACACTCAGGAATCGTCTTAAATCCCTCGCTTCGCTCGTGATTTAAGTTTTTAACACCCTCGCTACGCTCGGGAGTAAACCTCGAGTCCTTCGTTACGCTCGCGATTTAAATCGTCACCCGCGGCAGAAGACACTGCTTTATCCCCTTGGATAATAATCTACTATAACAAACTATTAAGGTTAATGCATTATGGTTATGGCGCATCTGATAGCAATTTATTAAGTGAACAGACGATTTATTTGTTGTTTACATGAACATCTGATTTCTATCAGATAATACCACATTGTGGAACACTCATTAATCATTATTAATTAACAGTTTGTTAAGATTGAACGGAATTTTTAAGTAACCAACAGAGTATTAAGAAATTGGATGAAGTCTCATTCATAAAAGGTAAACTTTTTATCAATTCTGTTTTAGCTATTAGTATGTTGTGATATAACCTTTAGTGTCCTTTTATGATAGGGCTGTAAGGGCGAAAAGAGCTTGACACTTGCTGAGTTTCTTGCCGGTTCTTCTCAGTATAAGGTCTCCCACCCAGAGTAGACTTACGAACCGATGAAAAATGACGTTCATAAGAGCTATTTGTAGACTAAACTGAATAAATGATTTTGAATATTGAATTGAATTAAATTTATAATAAGGAAAGGCTTGTGCCCCAGCAGTGGGGACAAGATGAGCTGGGATAATAATAATTATTATTATAGGTAATCCGGTAGGCAGTTGGAACAACTGATAGTTGCCTGTGCAATGTAATGTATTGTATAATTTTAAGTTACTGTTTTTTTAGGTACCTACTCCACGAATTAGGGCATCAAATTGATTGATGAAATAGAAACCGTCCAAATTAGCTTTGCAAAAAAGAGTTTTAGAAAAAAGTAAAAAATAGACTTAGAACGTGCATTATAACTTATTTCACGTAAGTAATGTAAATATCTTCCCTCTGTATGTTTCAATCGCTTTGATGCTATGTGTATGTTACTTTATGATCGATATATGTCAAAGAGCTCCTTTAAAATAAATCTAAGATTAATACTAATAGCTAAAATAGTTTTTATTAGTTAAATGGGACTTAAAATCGTTTGACACTGTAAGAGCCGATTGTTGCTTATTTTTAATAGTACTAAGTTGATTGGATTGACTATTAGAAAAATACTTGTCTAGTGTTTCATAAATGCAATTCAATAACACTATCTCACAAGTGTCAAAGTGAAAGAGGTACAGTCTTCATCTAAAATGATAAAAAAGGTTACTAACCCATTTTTAACATGTTGTTACTGATCGATCATACAAAATGGGTACCTAACACTACTTTGAAAATGTACGATTGCTTGCGCATGCTCAGATCATTATGACGCTAACTGTACCTACCCTAAATATACCATTCTTTGTTACATAAGCACAGCAGGATATAATATATATATATTGTCATAGCAAAGCGTATTAGTACACATCTCATTCTCATTTCACAGTCGATTTCTGTTAATACAAATTATTCGGCATATTTTATTGATTTTATTGATATTTTACTGATTAATACAATAATTTATTAGTCACAATGAAATTACTTAAAGTAAAAAAAACCCTTACATATCAAGTAAAAAGTTTACACAAACTTAATTAAAAATGCACTTAGATTAATAAAAATAACTATTTCGCCTCGTAAATGATTGACATGAAATGTAACATGAGCGAATAAATTCATTGTTAGGCTAACAAATTAAACTATTAAAAAATAGTTGAGTCTTTCCCTCCAAATACTAAATTTAGCCTCAGATTTCGTTTTTCTTGGAATACCTGTTCATAATACATTCTACAAGTTAAACGGTAATAGTTGTCTTTAAATATAGCACCAATATATAATATTAAGGTCTATACTGACAGTAGATTTTCAAGAACGATTTACACGTCGGAATGCCTATTAGTTAAAAAATAGAAACTTGTTTTTAATATTAAAAAATCTAGTCTAGGTTTATTGCTTTGTAAATGATAATAGTAATATACTAAAACAACTTAATATTTCCAGAGAAAACCTAGAAATGACATGCAAATCATCAATTATTCATCAAATAGATATTTTAATTTAATTTTTTGGGCTTCCGCAGACGCGCGCTCTATGACCAATGTGAATCTATGCATTTTATGGTTATTTTATTATTTCTGTGATAAGTATAAAGTCAAAAAGATTAATCAAAAAAAATGCTCCATTTTAAAATAACTTAATTAATAGTAACACAAATAATAATTGCTAACACTGATGGAATTCCATGCAAGGTGAGCCTAAATAAAATAACTTATAAAGGAGGAATTGTTACATCACTTACAAAAATAATTTGTAATCAATAGAAGGCAAGTACTTATTAATAAAACGAAATAAACAATTACAATTACAGTTACTCTTTGGAAGTTGAGATTCCACTTGTGATCACAGCATCACAATCTATTAAATAATCCATTTCCTGTCAGTATATAGATATCGTAATATTAATTAGTATTATTATTAAGCTAACTTTATAGTAAGCGGTGGGATACATTTGTGCGTTTGTATAATAAACATACATATGGACAGTGCTTAAGCCTCACTTAAAGAGGGCTCTAGGTCTCTTCTTAGCTAAGAGATGCCACGAGTGTGTGATACCTTTGCGCCGTTTAGGTGACAACCTGAAATAAATAAACCACAGCGGTGTTGTAAGACAGGATTTTCTTAAGGCCCTTTACAAAATGAACGGTTTTTCAGTCAGACATAGATATGATAGTCAGTTTCTCAGTGGCTGAAGATTCCAGTGCCGTTTCCTTCTTCGAGTGTCGTGGGGGTATTTTGCTGAGACAGGGTCCTTGTATTTTTTTATATTAGTAGGAGGAAAACGAGCAGGCGGGTCACCTGATGCGAAGCAACCACCGCCGCCCATGGACACCCGCAAAACCAAAGGAATCGCAGATGTGTTGCCGGCCTTGTTGACCTCACACACTTTGTGTTTATATTGTCATTTAATTGTTTTTTTTTGTTTTGACGTGACAACGTCTTATAAATTGGTTTGCCGGGTGACACTTCAAGAAACTGCATTACGCTCCGCTCACGTTATGCGCTCACAATGAGAGCGAGTGAGAGGCACGCGTCCCTTCCACTCGGGCATGGTTAGCCCGCCTAAGAGCGAGAGAGACAGACATAAAAAGTGAAAGGTAAATACGTATGTATGTGTAAAGGTAAAAATAAAATTTTGTTAATATGAAATTCAGTGCGAGATTCTTTGTATAAATTAATGTTTTAAATATAATTCTTTGTATAAATAAATGTTTTAATTTGTTACTATTATTTCATCCTTCTTCCTACTATACGAATGAATATTCACATTAAAATTATTTTATTTCTTATATTCTTATTGCTTTTTGCTTTGTTTTGACTGTATTGTATTTTGTGTGTGAGAGGGTGTGTGTGTGTGTGTGTGTGTGTGTGTCAATAAATGTTTTTCTTCTTCTTCTTTATTCTTTCCATTATGTGAGTTGAAGGCAAGCCTGACATAGTCCAATAGCTTTTGACAGAACGACCATCTGTCAGATCAGCTAGAAGTAAAATATAAATAAGAAGATTTTGGTGATGGCACTTACCCGTGTTCTGGTGTGTCAGGCATGTACGGAGTCATCCTGAAATCTCTACTGTGGGGAGTTTCAATTCCAAAAGGACTGTACAGCTTGGTTGGGCTCCTAGCTAATATCTGCAAAGAACAAAAATATATTTATTATACAATGTGCATAAGTTATGAACTCCTCCTCACTCCTTTATGAACAGCCGGAAGGTGTCTAACAAGGCTCGTTTGGCTCGTTTGTACGGAAGTGAAAGTTGGGTATGGCAGAAGAAACATGAAAGCAGAATAAATGCAGTTGAGATGAGAGCGTTAAGAAGTATGATAAGAGTTAAACTGAGTGACAGGATAAGAAATAGTGAGATAAGGAAATGTTGTGGTCTGAAAGAAGATGTAGTGACAAAAATTGAGAAAGGTATGCTAAGATGGTTTGGCCATGTCGAGAGAATGGATGATGACCGATTGACGAAAAAAGTGTATAAGTGTTTCATGACCAAATCAGGGACGTCTTGAAAAAAGGCCAGGTCAAGAGTACCCTAAACCGAAGAGCATGTATGAAGGGAATAATGAAAGTGGACGAAGCGAAACAAGTATGTAAGGATCGTAGCAAGTGGAAAGAAGTGGTCTCTGCCTACCTATACATACGGGAAAGAGGCGTGATTATATGTATGTATGTATGTATAAGTTATACGAAGTTTGTGACATGTAATTACATGATCAGTTCTATCTATGTAATATCTATGTAAACACACCTGCATATCAGACTACACACACAGACACAAACTGTAAATTTCCTTAATAAACTTTGAACTTTACGTATATGGCTGAACATTTATTGAAGAAATTTGACAGTTTTGGATAGGTTGATGTGTAGGCGTCTGTACCACTTAAATTTGCAATACAATATGGATGAGATTCAGCTTGATCCGATAATAAATATTTAAAAGTAGGAAGAAATTCGAGTAAGACAATAGCTCCACGAGTACTGTGACCAACAGCTTTACGCGCCTTTCGAAGCACGATGGAGCTTGAGATGATAAACTTTTGGTCACCCATTTGATGACCGGCATTCGCAAAAGTTGCTTAAACTCGGCACTCACAGACCGGGCGCGTTAACCACTGTGCCATGGAGCAATATAATAATAATAATTAATCAATTAAAAAGTGTAACTCACAGATTTCTTTTTATTTACTGGTGTAGACGGAGCACGGCATGGAGAAACAGCCTCTGTGAGCCGATGTCTCCTCCTGCCCCCCAACCTGAAATGCTGTATAAATTATGCTTATTATTTTATTTTAAGTAGGCTATTTTTAAAAAAACTATATTAAGTCTATTTCATTTAATTCATGGCCAAAGTAAAAAATAATAATAATAATTTTATTTATTTAGATTTACAGGGTAATAAGAACATTAATATTGCGTGTGTAATGACAAAAAGGCATATATTTTTTTTCTCTGCGGTCTCATTGCGCGCAGCTGCAATGTAGTAAGTATCCTCTATCTTTATACCTGCCTAAATAAATAAATTACTCATGGCCGAATGCAGTTCCCTAAAGTTTGTAATTACAACAGTATGTAACAGATGGATGTTACACCAGCAAAATAATAGATTTTTAACATATTCAAGGAACCATCGCATACTTTAGGATAATATTTACATAAAAATACATAAGTACACAATATTGAGAAACTTTTTTGAATAGGTCCTATTATATATTGTTAATTCATCTATTAAAATAAATAAAAAAATAAGTAAAGTAGCCAATAACCAATAATAACCAATATTAAAATAAGTCCTTAAATTTTTACATTTTAAATGTTTTTCCTTGTAAAATACCAATGACAACATTCAAACAATAGAAAACATTTTTTTTACATAAGTACCTGTGACAAATTTCCAAAAGAATTCTTCACATTTTTTAAAGTTCTGGAGATCTTATCAGCGCCGGACTGTAAGGCACGCCGTGAATTTGCAAAAGACTTTGTCTTAAATATATTTTTATTGTAACAACCATCGGCATTTGTGAGACTATGCGCCGGCGAGTCAGTAACATCAGCTGCGAAAGGATCCTTCATTATGATATTTTGAATAAACGCACAGAAATCTTCAAAACTAACTAGTCGCGAAACTATCTTTCGGCATGTAAGTATAAAAAACACAGTTCAATACACGTTTGTAGAAAATTCGACAAAAATCAATCGCGCATGAACATGATACTTTGCTTTCCGTTGCTTTGTTGATTTTTTAAAATGGCAGTTACAGCTAGTGGTGTAGTGGTTCAATATCTTGAATATCGATAGTTAGTAATCGACTAATATACATTATCGAGAGAAATAATAATAAACTGTAAAAAATTAAAATTATAAAGCTTTGTTATTTTATGTGTAAGACATTAGGATACATTAATTTATTATTTAATTATTATGTTTGATATTTTGCTAGCAATAGAAAGTGATCAATAAACATCACTAATACAGTGTTGCTAGATCTACTATTGAAATTGAAATTGGTTGAATTCAATTCAATTTCTTGTAAAATGGCTCTCGCTACAATTAAGCCAGTGTCTAGTTTTAGGGCAACTTATTAATGTTTTGATTTTATCCGTAACTTTCATTTTATTAAAAATACACCAACTCGCTACTACATCGTCTTCGATCGTCGTCTTATGACTCACTGAGCATCGAATCACTACGTTTTATTATGATTTTCTTTATAATCATAGACAGTAATAACAAAAAGGTTTGAACATATTGTTCTGTTATGAACTAGTATCGTTATTTCTATAAAGCGGTAACTTAAGTAACGTTATCTAGTAAAGTATCGTTACTTTTTAGGGTTTAGTTAAAAGGGGTACGGACCCCTTTTGGGTACGGAACGGGACAACGGAACGGAACGGGAAAACGGGACTCTATTAGGTACTAAGTAACAACAAATACTAAAAAACAGAATAAAATAAATATTTAAGGGGGCTTTTTTGCCGTTTTTATAGATAATGGTATAGAACCCTTCGTGCGCGAGTCCGACTCGCACTTGGCTGGTTTTTTGTTACATAATGCGCTTTAGCAAAACCGTGTAAAGAGAGCGGCAACAATACCCCAGGTAATGATACCAAGTATAACATTACCTTTATCTACGTATGATCGAGGTAACGTTACCTAATTTTAAACGTTATTCAAATCCGTTCCTCAAACATTTCTAGATTACCTTTCTAATAAATCTATGTTGAAACTTAAGTTATGTATTAAAATACTGTCCTATAGCTAAATTATTTCTTTATTGAATAATATCTTTATAGAAACGCTCAACCACGTTGATGCATGTAATAGTCAATAGCAGTAGAGAAAGCTGCAAATCCTGCTGCTCCAAATAATCCCGCCTTTAGACCACCTAAAAGAAAATAAAAAAATATACAATGGGTCTCATGCTAAAAATAGACAATTTATTTTTTATTATCTTGTAATCAGTCCTCAGGCTATGAGATATTAGAACTAAATTTTCTTGATCTCATTAACGCTAATGCATAGCAACAATTACAATACTGATCGACCGGATGGGTTAAAATATATCAACCTCCTTAGAAGGAACGTTAAGCAATTAGTCCAGATTATATTATTTAAAATGGGCATAGAATAAAATCCAATAAAATGTTAAGCACCTCTTAAACCAATCAATCCGCCAGTTACCCCTCCCGCATATGTACCATTCTTCCAATCCGATTTTCCTCTCGCTGTTTCTATGCAACATTCAACCCCAGAGAAAACAGCTCCCAACATGGCAAAGTTCTTGGCGTAACTCAACATAGAGCCTTTCATTTCCCTCAATATTTCTCTAGCTGTTTGTGTTTGTTGTGCTGTTGTGTCTGTCACATTTGGCATTAGTGATGATGTAAATAATCCAACTGCTGCCCCTAAGCCGTATCCTGAAAAGTAATGAAGAGGATAATGATGACTTCTTTACATATTTAAGAATTGAGTTAAAGGTTAATTATTGATAATCAAAAACTAGATTTAACATTTTACAATTTACTCTTTTAATCTTATGTTTGTTACTTACCAATAATGCAACTGGTCAATGATTTAAATGGACAGCTTTCAATGGTGGATTCAATCATTTTTTCTTCATTTGTCTTTATGATAACAGGTCCCAGAACCCTTGGGATAATGATATTTTCACGAAATCTACTGTTGTTGCCCACAAGGTATTTAGCTAGGGAATCATAATCATTCTTCTGTAAGAATTTACCTAAGTCTGGATCAAGCGGGGGCTTTGTAAATTCTGACATGTTTATTACTAAATTATATTCTTTTTTCTTTAAACAGATACTATGTAACAACTTTTTCAATTTTTAAAATCAATCGATAATTTGCAATAATATTTTAACCTAGCAAAGTTTGCTCTTGGTAAAAACAACAATTTTTGTTACCACCGGTTTTCTATGCTGAAATTTGGCAGTTTTGGAAAGTTTTTACAGTACTTTGAGGAAGTAGTTCTACGGTTATAGAACAGGTCCGTCAATCAGCTGTTTAGTTTGACATCACAAACAGTTTATAAAGCTGGCTATAAAGATTTAAAACGAGCTGAAAACATGAAAATCCAAATCAAAGGTAACATTTAATTGTTAAAATTAAAAAGAGTATTTCTCAAAATTAATGTACGTAACGAAAAGGTTACGAAATAGTCCTAGATGTAAGTAAATAGTAACCATTAGGCTTGTTATACAATGGCAAAAATATTTGACACCCTTACGAGTGTCATGTTCACGAATTAATACTTGATCACGTTCACGAGTAAATAAGGCGACCAACATCAAGTAAGGGAACTCGAGAACATGACCCCCGTAAGGGTTTCGGAACGTCGAGTGAATCGCATTTTATTTCAATAAAATCTTTTGCTGGAATGAATATAGTATAAAGTCTAAAGACTATACATACGACGCATCGATACAAGTTTTTTATATTATCAAATGAATTATATTATTAACAATATGATTAGCAGTAGGTAACAGTATACACTTTTTCGTAACGCAACGAAATTCATAAAAAACGATACGAAATAGTAATATGGTTTTTGTATGAAGCTTAAAAATTTTTGTTTTAAAGAAGTATATTTAAATTACATATAACAAGTTTTTACTATGTATTCATCATATCATTTTAAAAATCAATAAATTTCCTTCTCAAATATATGTATATTTTTGTATAATCATATAAAAACATACGTTACTTTTTTATCATTTCGAGGCACACTTTTTTTCCACAGATTACACTTATTTTGAGAAATAGTCATAAGTTAATTTATTACTTTTATCAAGAATAAATGCGCTAATAGCACAACAGCATTCTTTGTAAACAGATGTAAACAAAAACTTCTTTCTTTCTTTCTTTCTTTCTTTTAGTTGATGGCTTCGTGCGATTAGCACATTTAGCCAGTGTCAAAGTATTTTTTCTTACAAGTAATACATAAATATACAATATTTCCTTCCAGTCAGTATGATGATGATGAATGATAATAAAAATGAAAAGTGAGAAATGATATACCCCCCAACCCCTCGAGTATCTCAGTAAAGATGTGGGGCTTTACTAAGCCCTCACGCAGACTTCTTGAAAGAATTTGAAAAGTGACGTTACACTGTTTTGTTTCATTTGCCAACACTCATGCACACTCACGAACACTTAACGGTTAATAATCCACCATTATTTCACTTTAATATTCGACATAACACAAATTTTAGAAAATAAAACAAAACCGCAGACATGACTCTTCACTTTCCCGCCAAAAAGTCGACACACACATCAAAATAACACATTTGACATTTTTTTTTTCCATTAGTTGATGGCTTTGTGCGATTTGCACATTTACCAAGTGTCAAAGTAGTTTTTCTTACAAGTAATACATAACAATATTTCCTTCCAGTATGGTGATGATGAATGATAAAAGAAATGAGAAGTGAGAAATGACATACCCCCAACCCCTCGAGTATCTCAGTAAAGATGTGGGGCTTTACAAATTCCTCGGGCAAACTTCTTGAGAGAATTTGAAAAGTGAAGTTGTATCGTTTTGTTTCATTTGCCAACACTCATGCGCACTTACGAACACGTAACGGTTAATAACCCACCAGTATTTCACATTAATATTCGACATAACACAAATTTTAGAAAATAAAACAAAACCGCAGACATGACTCTTTACTTTCCCGCCAAGAAGTCCAAACAAAAACTTTGTTCTTGTTTTACGAAAAAAAAAAAAAGTAGCCATAATAGTTAATAGGCTGTATGGGAAAATCCCAGTACTTCTCTGTAATGGAGAAGAAACAAAATGTGCGAATGCGAAGAATGTATTGGCATCATGGCGAGACTTCTTGGCGGGAAAGTGAAGTCATGTCTGCGGTTTTGTTTTATTTTTTAAAATTTGTGTTATGTTGAATTCTAATGTGAAATAATGGTGGATTATTAACCGTTAAGTATTCGTGAGTATGCTTGAGTGTTGGCAAATGAAACAAAACAGTGCAACGTCACTTTTCAAATACCTTCAAGAAGTCTGCGTGAGGGCTTAGTAAAGCCCTACATCTTTACTGAGATACTCGAGGGGTTGGGGGGTAATATAATTTCTCACTTCCCATTTCTATTATCATTCATCATCATCAATATTGTTTATTTATGTATTACTTAAGAAGATAGAACTAACGAATAGGCTTGATTGATTTCATCCGGAGCCGTAAAACAAACAATACACAAAAAAAAGGCATCATGGCATTGGCATATTCGGCGGAGTTCTTGGCGGGAAAGTGAAGAGTCAAGTCTGAGATTTTGTTTTATTTTCTAAAATTTGTGTTATGTCGAATATTAATGTGAAATAATGGTGGATTATTAACCGTTAAGTATTCGTGAGAGTGCATGAGTGTTGGAAAATGAAACAAAACAGTGCAACGTCACTTTTCAAATTCTCTCAAAAAGTTTGCGTGAGGACTTAGTAAAGCCCCACATCTTTACTGAGATACTCGAGGGGTTGGGGGGTATATCACTTCTCATTTTTATTATCATTCATCATCATTCATCATCATACTGACTGGAAGGAAATATTGTATATTTATGAATATATAAGTTAATAACTTGTAAGAAAAATTACTTTGACACTGGCTAAATGTGCTAATCGCACGAAACCATCAACTAAAAGGAAGAAAGAAAAAAAAAGAAGTAGCGAGCGACAGAATTCAATCAAAACATTGCTTGTATTGCAATGATATATTTGTGTGGTGTGTTTTGATTCTAATCCGTTAATTGCTCATATTTTTAATGTCTGATTCTTCTGAAGATGAAAATCTATTACGTTTTAAAGAATCAATCGACTCTTCCTTTACCGAACTTATAGATCAATCACGTGGAAAACAACTGATAAAAAAAGGTTTGATAATTTATTATTATTTACAAGTTATTTACATGCCATAAAAAAAGGTTTGATAATTTCTTATTATTTACAAGTTATTGCCCTATCTGTTGTGGATGTACAACTTTTAATACTTGCGTAATGTCAATTCTTTGCTTTTAATGAACAAAAACATTAAATGTTTAGGTACCATAATTTTAATTGACTTCATTTCATAATATTATCTAGTAAACTACGACACTGACCATATAAAACTTGTAAAACTGCATTTTAACAAAATTTCAATCTAATCAATCACAAACAACAATCAACCATTTTTTCACAACCAAAAGACAATAAACAACAATATTTTCTCTACATGACAACCACTTCACAATAATTCAATATAATCCAGAGAATTATTATTTTTAACTCAATCAAATGCCAGTCCGTAATAAACCATAGACATAAAATGGTAAAACTGTTCAACCGCGTAACCAAAATTGGGGGGTTTGGGGGGGGGGGGTAGGGGACCCCCTTATCCCTCCCTTACTTCTCTCCCCCACCAGCATATAGGATACTTTTTTTTTTATATTTTTTTTTACTGTAGTCTTCGTAAACGAAGTCGCAAGCAACAACTACTTATAAATAATTTACTATTGTAGATATATAAGAATAATAGATAAGAAAAACCAAAAGAATTTTATCAAAAATTATGTAAAAGAAAAACGGTAAACAATCACAGTCAAAAAGCAGGAAGCAATCTCCTTTATCTCACACACCCATGCGCACCACAGTGGCACACTAGCACAGAAGTTCATATAAGAATTCGTCTGAGACGTCAACACGCTACTCGCTGACTAGCGCTGACGTTGAAACTTACCACTCTACTCGCTTGCTCGATTTACACTTTATAGGTGTTCGTGTTGTGTGTGAGTTTTTGCATATGTTGTTGAGTAGGACTATATTTTGATTGACTACAAGTAAGAGCATGCCGTGTCTTCCCTTTATGTTTTAATTTAGGGAAGCAATAATATTTTTCTCAACATTACAACCACAATATTTAAATATGTTCCAGACATCTATTATTTTTAACTCAATCAAATGCCAGCCAGTAATAAACCATAGACATAAAGTTCTCTCAAATTTATATTCCAACAATACCCACTCCAAGGTTCTCCTTTCCTATCTAAAATATAATTTTTTTACTTAACTTATTTTAGAGCACTTTTAAGTATATTACAGGTATATTAGATTTGAATAAAAAACTTAATATGTTTTGATTTAGGTATGTACAGACGCTTGCACATCAACCTATCTAAAACTGTCAAATTTCTTCAATACATTTTCACCATACAGCTTAGTATTAAAGTTCAAAGTCTATTGAGGAAATTTGACAGTTTGTGGTAGGTTGATGTGCAGGCGTGTGTACTTCACTACTACTTTAAATTGTATTTGGTTGGACTGTATGTCACCATGGATGCATTCTAACTTTTATAATATTTCAATTTAAAGAGATAAATTCTCCCTGACAATAATTACTACTATACTAAAACATTGTATTCATTCTTTTATTTTCTAACTCAAAATTATAATTTTAATTGTCTGAGGTATAAATAAATCACTTGGTGGCGTGCACTTGGAGAGGCCTATGTCCAGCTGTGGACTAGTATAGGCTGATGATGATGATAATTAAATCTTTTTATTTTTTTTGTAGATGTTGAGAAAAAGAAGTCAGATAGATACTTAGATGTTGCCAGCCACTACAATGACGTCAAAGTGCCTGAAGAGATGCAGAAAAAAATTGGTGCTAAAATATCTGCAATAATTAGCAAAAAAGTTGAATATGTGGATATTGGCCGAAATTGCACCAAGTATGTTTACTACACAATTGTTACAAGAATCCTTAACATACACTTAACTTAAATAGTCTCATTTAAAACATAGATAAATAATAAAATACTGTTTTTTAAATGTTAACGTTGGAATAAGTTATAATAATAATCTTGAATTGAAATTAAATTAAAGTTAAGTTACGTAAATTTCAGTACTCTCTCTATCTCTTTATTTATTTTGAATGATCCTCCTGCTCCTGGTATTGATACATAAAATATAAAATAAATGTCAACCTAAAAACTGGCGGCACTGAAATGGCTTTAATTTACCATTATGTTAAGCTGATTACTGGACGAATGTAACCTCTTAGTTGTAATTAAAAGTTTTAATTTATTTTTTAATTTATTATTTAATCTATTTTTACAGAAAACGAAAAATCAAAGGAGGTGTAAAACTTTTTAAAGGTTCACAAGGTTTTCTATCATGTGAAAACCTCAAAGACACTTACACGGAAGTGCATAATGCAGAAGCGAAGAAGATTGAGAGAACTAAGAGAAAAATTGACGATGTTGTGGACTTAAATGATACTGGTAAGAAAATATCAATATTCCAAAAATATGTTTACATGAAAAACATAAAATGTTTTCCCCCTTGATTCCATCTTTGGTCATGAGTATAGTAACCTAATCCAATCTGATTTGCCAAAGGTTTTCCCCATTGTAAAATAGAGAATAGGTTTTTTAAATGAAAACAAGGATTTTGTGTACTAACATAACAATGCAATTAATTTTGTATGTAAGGATTGCTTTTTCTAATATAGTTGGAATTTTTTTTTCAGACAAAATAAATTCAGTAGTGCTGAGTGGTGAATATATTTTGTCAAAAGAAGAGACGACTTTTTGGAAATCTAGGAAAAAGGAAAAGCTTTTTAAATACAAGAAACATAAAAAAAATAAGGTCTTAACAGCTATCGAATAAAAGATTCAATAATTATATTCAACATTTTATTTTATTTACAATAGTAGACTTAATTAGATAATAAATATGTACAAAATTATATCACATAAACTGCATTCCTCATGCGAAAGTACATAACAATAAATAGATTTTATGTGAGCATTTGAGGAATTTCAAAGTTCAATGAACTTTTAGTGAACACATTATTCAAGAGGCATTAACATTATTGAGAAAACAGGTGCTTATGAAAAAACTACTATCTATTACAGAAATACATTTTATACTTTAGCTACGGGAAAATTGATTTGAAAATATAAGTCATTTAAAAGAACACAAAAAGTTACTTACTTTTTGGTTAGATATTATTATTTTCTGGTTAGGTACTTGAGTAGGTGAGGCGGTTATAAATTAATAGAGGAAATCATAATCAACTTAAAAGAGAGCTTGCCATAGACACAATAACACAGACCAAATAGATCAATTCCAAAACAATAATGAGGGTACATTACTTGAAGTGACGATAAATTTTATGGATAGGCGAAATACGCTTATCCAGCAGTAAGAAAAACTATCCCAATACTACAAACAAGAATTTAAATCTTACAAGTACGCGCCGGCACATTAGACTGCCATAAGACTGGCGCTCTGCCGCTAAAAAGCACTAAAAAAAAATTTTAAAAAGCAGTGAAAAAAATCAGTGCTTACTTACGCAGCCTTCCCGGTAGCATAATGGTAAGTGCAGGCATTTAATTTTTTCACTGTATTTTATAAATATTTAATTCAGCTTCAATGCAGCTATTAGCACTTAAAAATAAAAAGTAAAATTGTCCATAAACTGTCTTTCCTCAATATACTTTGAACTTTAAATTTAGGACATTTGGTTGAATATTTATTGAAGAATATTGACAGTTAGGGTAGAATAGGGTGCAGGCGTCTTTACATAATATATGTGACGTTGTTACGAGTACTTACAACAATTAAGGAGGTAAGATTTTCAGTCCTAAAAACTTTAAACCCCGTCCAATTATTATTTAAGTATCGTCTTTTTGTGGGATAAAATAGAACCCTTTTATAAGCTCTGGTGGTGGCCATCTTTAATAACCTTACGGTTGATAATTTAAAAGTAAAAGTTCTTTCATGGCTTTGTACGTACTGAACACTGAAGTTCTGAATGGCAAACCCTTAGTAGATTGGCTGGCGAGCTCATCGCGCCTCAATGCGTTGTTGCAATCCAACTAATTCCTACATAACCTATAGGCAACAATATAAATCCAGTCCATAGATAAGTAAGTGGTCTATGGTTGTGTTTAGAGTCGGCTGGAGTCGTGTGGCGGGGAAGGCAGACTCCTCGTTGATTTGGCAAGCTCGTCGTGTGTGAAGGCGCGGTTGTCCATACCGTTGCTTTTTGCTTCATCGGGTTGGCTGGGTTTGGGCTCCACTGGTCCGTCCATCAGGAACATGGTTAGGAAGAATAGGATGCTGCCTGTAACAAGAAGAAAACACTGCTTATAGGCTCGGTAGAGTTTGCCTGATCATAGTGGGTTCATAAATAGCAAGTCAATTATTGAAGAACTGATTATTCTTATCTTTAACTGTTTATCGAACCCGGGTCTGAGACCAGATAAAATAACAAAAAATATTAAATTTATCTACAATTTCTGAGTAGATATTATTTAAGTAGCTAATTAAAATAAACATCGGCTTCTATTCTTAAAATATCAGCATCATCAGAGCGCTTTGCCACGGCCATCGAAGCGTAAAATGGATGTACCTAACAAAAAAAGCAACACTCACTGATCCCATAGAAGCCGGCGTAGAAGATCATGATAGCCTCCCTGTAGCCAATCGCCTTGGACACTGGGTCGACCAAGATGGGCAGGTTGCCGCCCACGTTGTTCATGACGAACAGGAACACGCCCACGGTGGTGGAGCGCACCGACAGCGGCACGATCTCCACGAGGATCGCGAACACTATGCCGAACCACATCTCCGCTGTGAACATGACAGTATTAATGCAATGGAACTAAGACTAGGGACCATGCATGACCGTGACCATGGCTAAGACTTGATACCGTTACCAAACTTCCACAAAGTAATAAAATTATAATAAACATTCAATAAATTTATAATTATATTTAGTATTCAACATACAACACGACAAGCACATTGTGTGTTACCATTTATCATCTCTATTTCGATGAGGTCGGGAAGGACTTGCGCGGACTCCACGCGGACGAATGGCAGGTGGTGGCGCAAGACAGACCCAAATAGAGACTCATTATCGGGGGCTAAGAGGTATTTTTATTATTTTTGAATTTGGCACAATGCTACATAAGTATTATAGTTACAATATTTATACAGGTACAAAAATTTTATCTTGTTACTTTGGGTCGCTGAGCCAACTTAGTAAGTATTTTGGACACTCGTAGCAACTACTCGTGTAAAGAGTAAAATAAATAGCTCTTTACATGGACCAATGTACTACAAACCATTCTGCTTGACGTCTAAAGGTGAACCCACATCTAGCCGCACCGCACGCGCCGCAGTCGCCGCATTCGAATTCATATATGAAGTTCTGTGCAAGTGTGCAACTGCGGCGCGGGTGGGTGTGCGAGGTTTCATAGAAGAATTCGAATACGGCGACTGCGGCGCGTGCGGTGCGGCCAGGTCTGCGTTCACCTTTAAGACTGATCGCAAAATTAAAAAATAAATAAATAAATAATAATATCAAAACATGGTCCTTCGAGTCGTATATTAAGTCATATAGTAGTCATATAGTAGGTAGTATAACGTGCTACATTTAAATTATTTTGTATAATTATTTTTTTATTACTTTACATATTTATAAAGAGCGTCATAAGCTAAATTCTTTACATTATAAAATGTTTTAGCAGTCTTTAATAAGAAGCAGCAAAATTAACATAAACTGCTATGACATACAAACAAACTAGTAATAATATAAAACTTATTATTAACCACTTATTAATATTCACAAAAGTTTCATCTACACTCTATCATCCTACATCTACACGGAAATAGAAAATAGCTTACAACATTGAGTAACACTACACATATAATCAAATAGTCTAAAAGTCTTGAATGTATAATATTTCAGTTCACGTAATTTGGCATCAGTATCTCTTTGGCAATGAAGTACTTTTGAACTAAATCAATTCAAACGTTTGGTTTTTATACACTGTCACGATGAAGAGAATAGCGAACGCTAGCTCTAACCCGTAGAACATGAGCATCACTTCACTGCACACCAAATGTATTCCAAGCGTAGAATATACGTTTGGTAAATGAGAAAATAGCACACTCCCACCGCTGACGGTAGGTATGGTAAGGATGATGGAGAAGAAAAAGGGAATTCGACCTTGCGAATAAAAAAAAAACAACTCCTTAAAATCTTAATCCAATTCACCAAAAAACTCCAAGCCGAAAAGCCAAAACGTCTGAAATATAATCTGACAAATTCAAAAGACTATAAAATCCATAGGCTAAACGTCAGTGAAAAAATTAAAAAGAAGTTATGCGGAAGTAAAAAAACGCGATCGCTACAGTAGGTAGTCAAATAAGTAGGTAAGTACTTATCCAAACGGATTCTCGATGGAATCATACCACCAGACAATACTATACATATAGGGTAATGCCGCAAGAGTGTGACACATTTTTCGTCATCTATGGATGACAACTAGGAAGCGTGTGGGGTGGTCTGTATTCGACTGTTGCTAAAGACTAAAATCAGTTGTTGTATCTTTAATTATTATAAGAAAACAAAGTATGTACTACCTACAGTTAGACATGAAGAATAGTTAATTATCAGTTCATTTTATGTCCCCACTGCTGGGGCATGAGCCTTAAACCACCACGCGGGCCCAGTGCGGATTGGTGGTCGTTAACGACTGCAAATGCAGCTGGGACCAACGGCTTTACGTGCCTTCCGAAAAACGGTGAAGCTTGAGATGAAACATTTTTGGTCACCCATCCGATGACCGGCAATTGCGAAAGTTGTTTAACCTCTGCACTCGCAGACTGGACGCGTTAACTACTACGCCATCGAGCTCGAATAATAGTTACCGAAAAAGTATGAGATGGCGAGAGTTATCATGGCCCAGAGCGGCCCGAACACGACGGAGCCGAAGGCGGGCAGCGTGGCGATCAGCTGCGACAGCGCCAGCACTAGCACGCGGGACCGGATGCCCATCTTGGCCACGAATCTGGAATAATAACAAGAAAAAGAAACGTTTATTCATTTATTATTGACGACCTACGTAGCCGAGTGGCCTGCACGCCGGACTTTGGGCGACGCTAACTCTGAGGTCCTGGGTTCGATTCCCGGTCGGGTCGGGTCAATGTAGAAAACGAACTTTTCGATATAATGCCGGGTCTGGGTGGTTGTGGTACCGTCGTTGATTCTGATTTCCTTAAAACGAGTGCTTTAAAAAAATACCTTGGGATAACAGAACAAAGTATGTGATGTCTAATATTTATTTCTTATTATGAATACTAAATGAAATATATATACACATACGAAAAACCCCTGTAAAATGGAGGCTATTTAGAAATGGAGTATGAAAGGTTCATTCAAAACCTCAACTTAATATACAGGCTAAAACTAAAAATTTGTCGTTATAGAATTAATATTTTTTCGATTTTTGCCTTTAAAGAAGTAAAGTGGATATGACGTGAGGTTTGATCCTTACCTCTTATATTTATTTTAAATAAAAAAACTTGGAACCATTGCAAGTTTTATTAACGATTTTTTTGACGAACGAAATGGCAAACGATCGTTTGGCAAATAAAACTCGCCTTTGTCATACAACTTTCAATTTGCCTTACCGTGATCAAATCGTAAATAAAACTCGCATTATAACAGTCAGGGGGCCTAGTTGTGAGTTATATTTGACATTTGATCACGTTAACGAAAACGAGAATGTGTATGGCAAAACGTTAACTCTTCTCGTATGTCGCCAGGAGGCGCTGCTTCAATGCCATACTAATTTTCGTTTTCGTAAGCGTAATCGAATGAAAACGGATAGTAAGCAATACTCACACTTGGCACCCAGGAAGGTATTATACGACATGTACACACGCCTGCACATCAACCTACCACAAACTGTTAAATTTCCTCATTAGACTTAAAACTTTATGCCGTAATGATATGGCTGAAAATATATTGAAGAAATTTGACAGTTTTGGATAGGTTTATGTGCAGGCGTCTGTACATAATATAAGGTATTGTACACACGACTGCACATCAGACTGCATAAACAAATTTCCTATAGACCTTAAGCATAATATTTAGCACTAGGTGTCGCCCGCGACTTCGTTCGCGAAGACTGCACTATCCCACAGGAACCTGTTACCGAGATAAAAAGTATCCTATGACTAGTCCGGGTGATGGTCTGTGTATGTGCAAGTATGCATAAAAATCCGTTCAGCCATTTTCACGCGATGCGCGGTCAAATAAACAGACAAACAGACAAATATTCTAAAAACTGTTGGAACGTGTTCTGTTTATCGATTCTAAGTATCCCCAGCCAACTTTCGAATATCTCCCATGTACAGACTTTCGACCCTCTTTAGCTTTATTATATGTAAGTATATTATGTAGGTATTTAGATTATTGAAAATTTGTTGAAGAAATTTGACAGTTTAGGATAGGTGCAGTCGTCTGTACGCGGAGAGATCAGACAATATTCATAGTCACCATGACAATAACAAGGATTACAGAGGAGCTCGAAATATTTTGGATGGACCTAAACAGCTAAATCATCATCATCATCATCATCATGATCATCATCATCTCAGCCGAAAAGGCGTCCGCTGCTGCTTAAGAACTCACTTGTCAGATATGATGCCACCAGCCACCACGCCGATGGAGCCAATGCCAACGGTGACGGCGAACAGCCACCAGCCGAGGTCCACGTCCGGGAAGTAGTCGCGGTAGTACAGGTCCGCGTTGTACGCAAAGCACATGCCGCCTGCAAAGAGACAGCTTTCATCATCATCATCATAACCAGCTGATTTTACTGTCTTTTCCCATCACAAAAAAATACCAAAAATGAGATAGGACAACCCCTTTTTGTAGAATACTCGTCGCCCGAGTACTTATCGACCGCGCGATGGTTATGTGGGGTTCTCCCCTCCAGCTCCCGCCTCCCTGCCCAAACCCGAGGATCTCGACAGGGATTCGGGAGGAGGAGGGGCCTACCCACTAAAACAAACCACTGTACATTCCCTTCACATGCCACGTGACTGGAGATAGGACAACCCTGCTATACACGACTTAAAGTTAACAATGACTCTCCCTACCAACCGTTAGGTTACAAAAAGGTGTCAGACAACCTTGCGCAAACAAACTAAATCGCACAAGGGACGATCAACGTCAGGTCACAACGCCAGATCAAGACGCGCCGAAGCGCATTCTTCATCCGGATCTCTTTGGACACGTAAAGTCCATTTTACCTAACATCCAGATAGTTAGTTATAACGATTTTATGTCCCTTCACGAGCCTTCCCTATGGTTGCTAAAGAGAACGGACTATAAACAACCACATGGGCTCAGTGCAGAATGGCGGTTAATAACAACTGCTAATGCAGCCGGTTCCAACGTCTTTACGTGCCTTCCGAAGTACGGAGGAGGAGCTGGAGATGATACATTTTTGGCACCCATCTGATAACTGGCCTTTGCGAAAAATTCTTAATCTTAGCTATCGCAGTCGGGGTGCGGTAAATGCCCCAATCGAGCTCGTAATTATAAGTAACTCTAAGATAACATTCTTACATTCAATTACATAAACTAATTTTCGGTTTACGGAAGTGGTGACACATTGTTAGAAATTGTTGGACAGCTCGCCATGTTTCCGGTTCGCGGCTTGGCCTTGGAGGCTGCTGCGACTGGGCAGGACGCTTGGCAGTGACTTGTGCTATTAGCTATTGGATTTGGAATTGGCTTTGTTAAGTAAGCGCTTGCGACGAAGACCGTTTGTATCGTTTTCTTAAAATAAAAACGCCCAAAACTGTTCCAATGCTGTGCAAAGATCTCCATGAAATCAAGTCATCGCTACAGCTCATGGGAGTTGACTTAATCACCACGCTTGCAAAAAGCGAGTTGGTGACCAAAAAAACAGGCTATGCATCGAAAAATATGAAACATGATTTACCCGACACGAGAGTTGAACGCAGGACCTTAGCCAATGAAGAGTTGTCATTGTTTTGTTAAAATTGAAGTGCTATTGTTCCGGGTTCTACATTAACATTATAATTTGTATAATTATTATACAGATACCTAAGTAAGTATTCACATTTTTGTTGATAGTGATTTTGGAATATAGTCTTGGAATTTCTTTAATGACTTTCGTTCTTTAACATGATAATGTTTGTTCAACATCTATCCTATATGTTATTTATCCTCAACGTAACGTATTTTTATATATACCTAACTATTTACTGCAAAAGTGCAGGAAGATTATTTACCAAAACGGGCGGATTTGCTGTTTTTTATATGTGCCAACGCAAAATGTTAGCTCGCAAATTTTTTACCAAGGCACAGCAAATACTTACTTAGGTACAAATAGTTTTTTTATTTCACGCAAAAGTTGTCACTAACAATGTTATGTTTTCATAGTCTTTATCGAGTGTCGGGATAAATAATAGTAGGTAGTCTAATAGCAGCGTAGGCGCGCACGCACCTACAATATGCTCTAAATCATATCCAAGAACTAGTTCACTTAGTTACAATGACTCATTGATATGCAACGAATTGATACTAAGTTCATAATAGCACGTGTTTACTTTAGTTAAATATCTTTAACAAACAACGACATGAAAGGTTCAAGGCTGTCCAAAATAATTACAATGGTGTCTTTCTTTTAGTTGATGGCTTCGTGCGATTAGCACATTTAGCCAGTGTCAAAGTAATTTTTCTTACAAGTAATACATAAATATACAATATTTCCTTCCAGTCAGTATGATGATGAATGATAATAAAAATGAGGAGTGAGAAATGATATACCCCCAACCCCTCGAGTATCTCAGTAAAGATGTGGCTTTACTAATTCCTCAGCGGACTTCTTGAGAGAATTTAAAAAGTAGTAGTTATATGTTTTGTTTCATTTCCCAACACTCATGCACACTTACGAACACGTAATGGTTAATAATCCACCATTATTTCACATTAATATTCGACATAACACAAATTTTTGAAAATAAAACAAAACCGCAGACATGACTCTTCACTTTCCCGCCAAGAAGTTCTACAGTGGTGTCATGATTTTATCCTTTACTAGTTGAACCGGCGGCGGACGTCGTACCGCTTCGACAGTTTCCATGACAACAAAACAAACAAATCAATTTGTATTGGAAAATTAAATTGTCGTTTTTAGTGTTTTCTGTTAATTATTATTTATGTTTCTCACCGTTTAAGCCTTCCCCGAACTTCCGCAAATATTTCAAAATCAATATTACCCAAATCGGCCCAGCCATTCTCGAGTTTTAGCCACTCAAACTAACAGCAATTAATTTATATATATACCTCATATATACCTATGCTAAATAAGCATGATACATATATTAAAGACTAAATGGTTGGAGAATTCGTTACAAAAAGGTCTGTGATCCAAATTATTCCACGTTGATCGTGATTGAAAAAACCGTGTCTCTTCAATGCAAGAGACTATGCGTGGCGAAGCGAATATATTATTATAAACTTACGTAAATTTAACTCGTGAATTTTGAAGGAAATAATAATCTTATCCTAAATAAACAGCGCCCTTGGGGTACAACCAAGGTGATGTTATAAGAAAATAAAACAATTAAACAATGTTAAAAATACAAAGATAGAAAATAAATAGAATTTATAAAATGTTTTGTTTTGTTTATATAATTTTAACGCAAATTTTGTTAATGTTAATGACGGTAGTTGTTGATATTGAATTGGCGCCTTTGGCTTTCAAAGTAAAAAAGTAAATAGTGTTGAATAATTTCGGCGGGCTGGTTAGAACCACGATAGCTCAATTGGAAGAGCACCTGACCACGTGGAAACTTTTTCAACATTTGTGTTTTTGTAAATAGAATTTGGTAGTTTTTCAAAGACAACTTTTGTCATTTTCCATGAATTTCGCAAACATAAATCTTCGCTCTCTGAAGGTAAATTGATAAGGCGAATTGGCGTGTGACATAGGAGCGAACGTGAGCAGAGTGCCTAGTGTGAGTGTTGTTTACATTCACCTACGTTTACGAAAACGGAATTTTGTATGGCAAAATTACCCCCTTCTCGTATGTCGCCAGGAGGCGCTGCTTCAATGCCATACTAATTATCGTTTTCGTTAACGTGATCGAATGTCAAATGAAACTGACACTAGGTACCCTGATTCGATCTAGAATATAGGCAGGCTGGCTGAGCAACGCGGGTGTTAGGACCTTATGTATGAAATAAATGTGTTTGTGTTGACATACCGCAATGCCTGATGGAGGCAGCGATGCAGAGGAGCACGATCCTGGGCTGCGCGATCACGTGCCAGATGGTGACCTGCGGCATCTTTTTGCCAGACTCCAGGGAAGCATCACCAGCTTTGTTGTTACTAGCACCTGATAGAAGAAAGGTTTTAGAAGTTATTAGGGGACGAAAATCCGTTACGAAGAATTGGTTGTCATAAATTGGAAGATTTTGTGCATGACCAAAATATGGATATAGGTAGATTTAAATAGTGTTATGAATATTTAAATATTTGTAACACAGAGCAGGACACGGATATAGCCCGTACCAAGTTATTTGCGACTTCTTCTCGGTAAAAAGTCTTGCCATGCGTTAGGTTTGATTTTATTATTTATATAAGTACGTCCGTTGGGAATGTAACCCGGAATTTCTGGGACAGAGACCGGTGCCGGTGGTCTTATCATAAGACTACAGGGGCTGTTAAATCTCCGAAGAGTGTTGCCAACGCATAAAGGCTAGAAAATTAAATAACCTACTTTTTTATTATTACATATTTTATGTTTTGTTTTCTAAAGTTTACGCAACTACTACACATTGAAATGAAACAACTTTTACGGATCTACTCGCGTTTATTTTACACATTAGTTTCGATTAATGTTTATCCTGACGTTTCGAACCCTTTGCAGGGTCCGTGGTCACAGGGAGACTGAGGTGTTGGTCGTCTCATAATTAGTTAGTAGCTTGTATACCCTCATTTAAATTTAATCAGGTGCATTCCGTTTTACGCAGAAAGAGCTTACAGTATCTTTTGGTCTGGCAGTATGGTGTTGGGGCTGGGATTTAATATTTTGTATGATGGGATCCCAGGCTGGTGGCAGGGTTCGAAACGTCAGGATAAACATTAATTTAAAACTAATGTGTAAAATAGACGCGAGTAGATCCGTAAAAGTTGTTTCATTTCAATATTTTATGTTGTTTTTTAATTTATTCTACCTTCTTCTCCAATAGTCGTCCTCTCAGGCTCGCGGAGCGTGAGGAAGGTGAGCAGAGCGATCACCAAGCCGACCACCCCAGCACCGTAGTAGCACAGTCGCCAACTCTGTTAATTTAAACATTATCTTATAATTAAATAAACACACAATACAATATTGTTTATAAATTATAAATAAAAGTTTACATATCACTAAAGATTGGGTAGGTGCTTAATTATACTGTAGTTGTATACAATTGTGAACAAATATTAAGTAAGAAAAGGCGTCATCAATATTTCCAATAATGTAGCTTACAAATTTTTTGAACTTTTGTCTCTCGTTCTTTGGAATGAGTTTTTCCTTTTTTGAATGGAACAAAACGGACGGTGGGTGATTATGGTGTATTTGTATAAAAAGATTGTACAGCTATAATTTGTACAAAATTAACTACATTTTATTTAATCGCATTTTAAAATGTTGACATGTGATATTTTCTGACATTATTTCAATTACCTTTTGATTGTACCCGTAGGCCTAGTAAAACACAGTAATTCTTGACCTCGGAACACTTCTACACTGAAATCGTTTATCGGATTTTTTGCAATTAAAGCTTAATCACAAGAATTTGATTACTCGACTAAGCCTCGCTCTTCACCTGAACGATCCATTCAAGGTGTCCTTGCCACAAGGCTCGCCGTTAACTTGAATGAATCATCGAGGTTTCATCGTAATTTTAGTTAAGTGTCTTTGTCTTTGTCAATAGTCCAAGTTACAATACTTTACTTACTTGTAAATGGCGTGAATAACGTCGTTGGTTACAAAATTAGTGAGGTTCTATATTTTAAGCTGTAGTAGAAGACACGTTTTGTAATTGTTTGCTACTCCAAATAAATAAAGATATAATGTAAGAAAGCTATTTGTTAGGCTGACCCTAGTTTTAATATTATTCACTGTAGTTTGAATTTGTTATTCTTAAACATTTTTTTTAGAGTACTGTAGTGGTACTGTATAACATTGTAGAAATTGAAACTTTTACCTGATGTAAATTTGTTAACTTAGTTTTTTTTTTGCTTTTGTGTTTTTTTATTTTGTGTTTATTTGTAATGGAAAGTGTACTGCTATGATAGGGCATTTTCCAATATTTTTGACGCTGTATGGGAGAAAAGAGCTGGACACTTGCTGAGTTCCTTGCCGGTTCTTCTCAGTACAAGATTTCCCGCCCAGAGTAGACTTACGAACCGATGGCATAGTGACATTCACAAGAGCTACTTGTAGCCTAACCTGAATAATTTTGAATTTTGAATTTTGAATTTTTGAATGTCTTTTAAAATTGATCAGTTCTTGCCAATCAACTAGTTGTTGTAATTAAATACCTACGCAACTTTAATACGTATTTAAATAAGCATGATACATATTATATTAAAAACTAACTGGTTGGAGAATACAAAAAGGGTCTGTGATCCAAATTATTCCACGTTGATGGTGATTGAATAAACCGTGTCTCTTCAATGCAAGAGACTATGCGTGGCGAAGCGAATATATTATTATTTATAAACTTCCATAAATTTTACTCGTGAATTTTGAAGGAAACAATCTTATCCTAAATAAACAGCGCCCTTGGGGTACAAATTTTTTCTTTACTATCTTATTAATTGTTTGTGAACGTAAAAATAAAATATTTCAAATATACAGTTAAGTTCCATAGTTAGTTTGAGTCGTTTGGTCACATTTGGTTCTGGTTTTAAAATTGGGTAAATTTGCACTCGGACGTACCTAGTTAGCGTAAATGGTAGCCCAAGATGTCAGAAGTGAAATTTGAATCCCGCTCGTGAAAATATTTTCAACACCTTTTCCTTTACCCGAACTTATTAAAAGTGACATTATTAAAAGAACACTCACCAATCCCCAAGCGTTCAAAGTCGGTATATACCTCCCAACAGGGAAGGCGATTCCATACCCTCCATAAATGCCCCAATTAAAGATGGACAGCACCAACGCTCTCTGGCGCTCCGGGAACAGATCTGTGAGGATCCCGGTGGCGAGGGGGTTGCAGCCAGACTCTCCTGCCGCCATGACCATGCGCAGGATCACCAGGTGCCAGTACTCTGTGACAGTGCCCATGAGCAGGATGGCTACCACGAACACGACGGTGCACACGGAGAGGACGCGGGCTCTGTTGTACCTGTTAATGAGATAATGTGTTTTTTGAACCAGTCACAATAATTCTAAAAGTAAAATATCGATTACGAATCCCATTCACTCTATGTCTTGACAATACGAGTATAATAATAAATTTCATCAGAGATTGCTGGAATGCTAAGCGGCGCGTTAGAAAAAATCCACCAATAGTATTGCTGCATTCGGGCGGTGTAAAATGAAGTAATGAAATGAAATGAATATTTAGCGCTTTTGAATCTTCTAAATTTTTTAATTTACATTCGGAACGTCTTTTAGCTGTACAGAAGAACTGCACAGATAGAATTAGCGACATTTACAAAATTATATGCTGTTACCAAGTAGGTAATGATGTTGCTGGATTTGTTTCTAGCATACCGCTTAGCTACCTCGCACAGCTCAAGTGTAAAGTTATCCTAAATGCTATGACTGTCGAAACAGTCCCGAAGGCTACTTTAAACTGTGACGAAGGCGGAGTCTTTATCGAAAAGAAGCTTGCAACTTAATGGCGTTTTAACGTCAATCACATAGGACACAAGGTCCATTCTTACTTGTCAGTGACCACTCCGAGTTTGACCCCGACGACCGTGAAAACAGGGAGGAACTAGTAGCACCTGGTATTCTACACCAAAGAGTATCTTGAATCGCCCTATAAATTTAAAATTAATAACAAAGAAGACAAGGTCCATTCTTACTTGTCAGCGACCACTCCGAGTTTGACCCCGACGACCGTGAAAACAGCCATGAAGGGGGGAACCAGTAGCACCTGTTATTCTACACCGAAGAGTATCTTGAATCGCCCTATAATTTTAAAATTAATAACATAGGAGACAAGGTCCATTCTTACTTGTCAGCGACCACTCCGAGTTTGACCCCGACGGCCGTGAAAACAGCCATGAAGGGGGGAACTAGTAGCACCTGGTATTCTACACCAAAGAGTATCTTGAATCGCTCTATAAATTTAAAATGAATAACATAGGAGAAAGGTCCATTCTTACTTGTCAGCGACTACTCCGAGGATGACGCCGACGACCGTGAAGACAGCCATGAAGGCAGGCCCGGCCAGCACCTGGTAGTCGATGCCCAGGCCGTTGTAGCCCCACTCGCAGTACTTCGTCCCATTTAAATTTAATGACTCGCATCTGTAAGCAAAAAAGGTGAATAAAGAAATATGCTATATCCCCTTATCCTACATGCAGCAGTGGTATCATCCATAATTAAACTCAAAACCGCTACAAACGAATACTTTTTGGATTCACATCTGTGGTCGCGTAGGAAGATGATTGTAAAAGCTAAGTGTGTGTAAAAGCTAAGTGCTGGGTGTTGCCAACATTAATGGCAGCTATTGCCATATTGTGCTCTTTCTCTCTCTCTCTCTCTCTCTCTCTCTCTCTCTATCTCTCTCTTGGCGTTCATAAAAGAATAAAGACGTGTCATTTAGCACTTTAGCAGCCCTGTTTTTTAATGCGACACTTGAAAAAAATACATTGTTCTAGGAGTATGACAAGACCACTTTTCCTGTGTTTGTGATTGTGATATTTGAGGTGCTGACATTACGATCTATTTTCTCGAAACTGTTCACATGTTCTTTACTGCGTTCATAAATTGCGCGGCAGATTTGTGGGCTGATAAAGCTATATTGACATCTATCAGAACAATGATTAAAGCTATGGGACAATGTCGGCATTTTTGTCGGTTTTGATGGGAGTCGGCGGCATTCAATTAATTATTGACCAAGTTATTGTTTTGAGTCGTATTTAGAATAGTGTATTATAATGTTATTTTACAAAAATTTAAGAAGTTTCTAAGGATCTGCAAAAAACACTACAAGGTGTGTTTAAGTGTCAGGAAAAAAAACAGATTTCGGGCTTAGGAGAACCAGTTAACACACCACCTTCCGCGTGTTGCGAATGCTGAATGCGAAATGAGGTTTGGTCTTTTTGCGCTTAAATGATATTGTATACATCTAGGCTGTTTTAATATTGAATTCCTTCAGCTAGATTCCTTCCGTGACTACTTTTTGTTACGTTGGCAGTTCTACTTAATTTCAAATATAGAAAAAAAGGTTCAGACTATCTATTAAAGTTTTTGCGTCATAGCAAAACTTTTTCTGCGTCCTGCTTTTTTAAAGTGTGGGTATTGCGAAATTACGAGTTATAAAAAGTCACAACAACAACAATTATCTAATGCAAGAGTTTATTTATAAAGATTTGTCCTTCCCGAGGATAGTAGATGTCGGCGACAGTACCTACACTGGTCGATTACTTTCTCTACAGATTGACTGAACGTCTTTAAAATATTTTAGTTACTCTATTGTTCACCCTTTGACATTCTATGTTTTTCTTGTACTATTTAATCTTCTATTACACTAAATTCTCCAAAAGGCATATCATTTTACCTGCACCACCCCCCATAATTGGTCCTTCGAGCCGGACCCCCTCTATAACAAGCTATATTCGTTGGTGAGAGTTGAGAAATGCTGCCCCTAGGAGGCGGAGGCAAGCTGCGGCGAGGGTATACTGGTACCTTGGTGAGTTAGTACAATCCATTAGGATGGGAGGTAATTAATTATCTAAGTAGGTCTAAGGGTTCCAAGTCTTCAAAGAAGAACGCCTACCTCCTTACTCAAGTATCAAAGTGTATCATCATTGAAACTTAACGAAAAGCTAAAAATAAATTGAAAGTCCTTGAGTTTCGTCACTCTAAACTCTAAACAAATTAAAAATGCACCGTAGAAAAAGCCACGCAGTCATTTCACGTTCCAACGGTTGAGATAACAATAGACAACGAAGGTAGATTGAATAATAATTTGCAGCAAATTAGCTAAGTAACTACTTGTATTTAGCACTTTAAAGAGGCTTAATAATTGTAACTAGTACTATTGAGTACGAGATGACTATGTGATTGCATGACATTGGTTCCGATCAAGGTCAATTGGCAATCTTAACTTTGAAGGTCAGCTTGAACCAATAACACTATATTGTCACTTTATTAATTATTTGCCTGTCAATCCAAGTGAACACCTAATTCCGTGATACCCAAGGTAAAGTTAAGTTATTAACCTATACTGACCCTATGCTGGGCAAACGCCCCCATCATTGAAATCAAGTCATCGCTACAATTGATGAGGCTTACTTGGTGATTACAAAACTGGGTTATCGAAAACAAAATTTTGCCCAACTAAGGTATCGTAAAAAATATTTTTTATTTATTAAATAATTACAAATGTACTTAACAATAATCAAAACTTTGAGCAGTTTGACAAAAATGCAAGATTGCAATGGTTGCATTAATTGCAATTAAAAGAATAATTTGGTTCTTAAAGCTTTGTTTTATTTTTTTTTGTTTTTTCTACATTAAACGGGTCATAAAGATTTATATTATAGCATAGTTATTACATAATTAAATAAATTAGTCTTAAGCAGCTGGTACGCCTAGCGTTCCTCTTTTAATTATAAGGAGTTATCTCAATTTTTATATCATAAATTATAATTAACTGCCCGTTTATGTTAATTCAAGGTTAGAATCTTTTTATTTCTTCTTATTATAATATTGTCGACTCAACGCAGGCAACTAAGGACTATGAAGAGTTTGACGGTGTGGGGCGTCGCGTTCAACAAACAATCGTTGAATCCACGCGATCGCGACTCGCGTCGCGTGCGGTTAAACCTCCTATCCACTAGGCTAGGGGACAAATGATGGCTTGGTACTACGCTAATTTAATACTTCGGCGTGTGGGGGTTTATTCTCTGTTTTCCCCCCGCCACGAAGAGCGATGGGGGATGGGGGGACTCTAGTCGGGGCTACTGTCCAGGAGAGCGTTAAGCGCAAACAAGGAACGCAGGACAGGGAAGCGGACTCGCGCAACTGTTCCACATATTGGCACAGCAAATAGCTTGTGCTTTCTACTTCGATGCTATGTTCCTAGTAAGTACTGGAACATAGAATCGGGACAGCTCGTCCTCGTTATGTAAAATGTGTCCCATATGGTTTTCTTGAGACACTGCTTGAAGTAAAACTAGCACTAAACACAAGGGTTCTGCATATCCGAGTATAATAATAATAAAATCATTTATTGCAAACCATTGCATTGGATCCATGTGTTAGTAACAATTGAAACTTAAAAACCTATGTTAGTAACAACAATACAATATTAAATTAAAATTTAAGTAATTAATTGGTTGGTTCACTGATGTACACGTTTAAAAACATGTACTTTAGTGAACCGACCAAAAAGTGACACCACCAGTGCGAGTCACCAATCACCAATCATCTTTAGGACTGTGTTGACGAGTATACTGTAACGGCGTGTATAACAAACTCACATGACCGAAGAATTGACGTTCTCGCAGACCACCGGCAGCTGGTCGAGGGACAGGTGCGTGGCGTTCAGCATACACGACTTGTCGCCGTAGTGAAGGTCGTCCGCAGTCACCTTTGATGTTGTACCTGCGATCACAGACAGCGTCAAATGGCAAGATCACGAACGGTTACTCTGGACTACTATAGGGTAACATTTTATAATTGATATTGGTGGTCAGTGTTAGACTAATGGCTAATGGACTAAAATAATAACAGAATGGTACCCTAGGGATAGCAAAAGAAGTAAAGAGCGACAAACAAAACGCTGGTTGCTCGTCAAAAACGGAGGAGGATGGCGAGAGACAAAAAGAGAGGGAAGTCTTTTGAGGAGGCCGAAGAACAAGCTGTTGTTATGAACGACATCGATCGTCGAAGTTAAAGTTTTATTATATATTACTTATATGTTTAGTGTAACTATATTTCAATAATAATTATAAAAAGAAAACATTGTAAACAGCAATAAAGGCTTACATATTATATTATTATAGGTTCAAAAGTACTGACGTACTTTTGTAAGAAAACACACATACTCTTTTTATGACACTGAGAACAAACGCGTCTAAAATGATGATCATCATCATCATCGGCTCATTTTGTCCCACTGCTGGGGCACGAGCCTACCCTATGGATGGATAGGAAGAACGGGTCATAAACCACAACGCGGGCCCAGTGCGGACTGGTGGTTGTTAACAACTGTTAATGCAGCCGGGATCAACGGCTTTACGTGGCTTGAAGTACGGAGGAGCTCAAGATGATAAATTTTTGGTCACCCATCTGATGACCGGCGCGTTAACCACTGCGCCATCGAGCTCCAATGATAACTGATAAATATTGGTCACTGCAGCCCATGTTGGTATAATGTGTGTTGCCGACCCTGAAGCTTTATCAGTTTTAAGCTTATACATACCTTGTAAATATGTTATTTCATGATCTTGTTTGTACCCTTCAAATCAGAACACACAATGGAAAAAAGTGCTGCTTGGTGGCAGAAATAGTACAAAGAGTTGTCGCCCTCCAGGCTAACTTACGATATCTATGGTAACTTTGATTAAAGTTTTATAATACCAGACAAACTACGGTTTCTAAAATGGTAATTTTAAAGATTTACTACCAGCTACTCGCCAGCTAACGCCCCGGTGGCCGAGTGGCGTAGCGTTCGGCCCGATACCCGAAGGTCCCGGGTTCAATTCCCAGGTCGGGCAACGTGTCTTTCGGATTTCGATGCATAGCCTGGGTAGCGTGGTGATTAAGCCAACACCCATCATTTGTAGTGATGACTTGATTTCAATGATGGAGGCGTTTGCCCAGTAGTGGGACATTATAGGCTATTTACTTACTTACTACCATCTTCCGTGTCAAATGACCTTTCCTCAGAACAATTTATGATGGTCTGAGGAGCTTGCTCTCACTACAAGGCCACGTCAAACCCGTAGTTCCGTCATTGCACGATTTAGGCATAGCGAATCGTGATTTTAGCAACTACCGTGACATTGCGCCGCCTACCATTACCTACAACACTATTATTATATAGCTTGATATTGAAAGGAGACCAGGGGGCCTACCGCCTAACTCTATCGCTATCGATCTCGCTATCGCGCTCTATAGTTTATGGCGTCATCTTGTCATTTCGAAAGCGATATATAAGCAATATCGAAAGCTATAGGCTCTACCTTTCGATATTGCTTTCATATCGCTTTCGAAATGACAAAATTACGCCATAAACTATAGAGCGCGATAGCGAGAGTGATGGCGATAGAGTTAGGCGGTCGGGGGGCAGAGGGCCAAGTGTCAGTTATTTTTGACATTCGATCACGTTAACGAAAGCGATAATTTTTTGTGACATTGCGCCGCCTGCGTTTACCTACAACACTATTATTATATAGCTTGATATTGAAAGGAGACCAGAGGGCCAAGTGTCAGTTATTTTTGACATTCGATTACGTTAACGAAAGCGATAATTTTTTGTGACATTGCGCCGCCTGCGTTTACCTACAACACTATTATTGTATAGCTTGATGTTGAAGGCAGAGGGCCAATTGTAAGTTATTTTTGACATTCGATCACTTTAACGAAAGCGAGAATTTGTATGGCAAAATTAAATCTTCTCGTATGTCGCTGGCGCTGCTTCAATGACATACTAATTTTTGTTTTTCGTAAACCTACACTAGGCAATCAGAGAAAAGATAGATGAATTGTGTGAGGGATGATATACAGGTAGCGAAAGGGTGTGACTGCTTGGCTTATCAGGAAAATTTATTTATTTTCATTCTACTCTATTGAGTTCATCTATCGAGTTTCATTCTACTCTATCGAGTTCATCTATCGAGTTTCATTCTACTCTATCAAGTAGAATGAAAATAAATAAATTTTTCGACATGGTTCCAGGGCAAAGTCCAGTAACGATGAATATACAGCCAGAGACAATCACCAAACTCTCTCAAAAAAATGAAGAAAGTCAGCTTTAAGTTGAAATGTGCTCTTTTCGAGTACATTGACGATGGTAACACAATGAATGCTTCTTTGTTTAATGAAGTTCTTCAAGTATAAAAGTGTTTTTTTAAATAATGTTTAACATTTCGGTATTCGTAATATCGTAATCGCTCGTGTGGTAGTTTAAAGCCCGTTCTCCATATCTATCCATTGGGAAGGCTCATACTCTAGAAGTGGGGACATCAAATGAGCTAGATGATGATTCGATAAATTTCTCAAATGTCTAATGAAACAATACAAAGATCTAGACAATCATTTGAGTTTATTTTTTATTTTTTTTTATAGTGGAGTGGACATGTCTGTTAAATTATCTTTCAATAGGCTCTTTATAAAGCTGAATATGCAAAGTGTGCGGAAAAGTTAGTAGAGCATTAAACAAGTTTTAATTAAAATGTTTAAGTACACACACACGCCTGCACATCAACCTAACACAAACTGTCAAATTTCCTCAATTGACTTTGAACTTTATGTTTAAGGATTAAGGTTGAAAATGTATTGAAGAATTTGACAGTTTTGGGTAGGTTGATGTGTAGGCGTGTGTACCAGTTTAAAGCGTCTCGTGTCCTTGACAGAGTTCGAGTTGAAGGGAAACCAGTTTTTTATACATTCTCAACAAAGTACTAGAGATATGATTTATTACCTATTGTCGGTGGGTGTAGTACACGTTCCTGACTTCAAACTAAGGTTATGACATAAGAGTATGGGAAATTATACTTATATGAATCTATTGCTTGACACGTGGCATGCTATTTTAACCACAAATCGTTTTTTCCCTCTCTGAGATGCTGTGTAAATCATCAGCACATCAGCTCATTCTATGTGGGGACGCTGGAGCCTTTCCTAAGGATGGATAGGGAGAACGGGCCATAAACCACCACGCGGCCCGCTGCGGATTGTTGACGGACTGCTTATGACTGCTAAAGCCGGCACCAACCGCTTTACGTGCCTTCCGAAGCATGGAGGAGCTCGAGATTAGGTATACACTTTTGGTCACCCATCCGGTGACAGCCTTTGCGAAAGTTGCTTAACCGGCCGAGCGCGTTAACTACTGCACCATCGATTGCCACATTGTGTATATACTTACTTCCTTCAATCAATTAACTCTTTCTCTGGTAGTGTTAATATAGATGCCATTATAATATATGTTGTTGCAATAGCATCGAAACAACAAATCGACCAATGAAAAATATATAATGCTATATCAGTCAAGGGGTTAAGGAAGGGTTACCAACTTTTCCAGCCGCCAACCGGACAACAAATCTGGTCATACTTGGTCAAAATCGCAAAAAAAGAACCAAGAATTTTTTCTTCCAAAGTAACAGACAAATCGTTACATTTTTTTTGTTTTAGTTAAAATACGGTAATTTTTCTATTTAAATCCATGAAAGTCTAATATAATTCTTTTATAATCAAACATGAGTTTCAGGCTCAATTAAATCCTTTGAATGTTTACTATAAGTTAATTTCAAGCATTTACGACGATTCAAGACTAAATAAGTGTAATTTAAGCTTTTTAATCTAAGATCAAATAAATTCAATTTAAACCTCAGATTTCGACTCGGGAAGTCTACAACTAACTACCTACGCCCGCCGCCGTCACCGGCGAAACGTCACGTTCACAATTTTATTTGACCGGAAAAATTGCATCCAGTCGGAAGTTAGCGACCTGACCCCAACAATTCCTTCTAATACCCAACAGTCTGGCCGAAAACCGGACGGTTGGGAACCCTGGGTTAAAGGGGTCAGCAATTTGAATACCGACCACCTGCTTGCTTAGCTATCATTCCGTAATAATTCAATGAAAATTTTTTGGCGACGATAACTCTGTTGAAACCTGGCCTTAAAGTGTCAACACATGCAGGTTCCATTACCCTAATATAATTTTGTTCTTAAAGACCTTCGATCAATCATGTACTAGATCCCCGATGAGCGCTTGAAAAACGGTAGGTGGATTTTGTTATTCGAAATTTAAATGTAAGTAAATTTAAATGAGCAAACAGGACCACTTTTTCCGACACGGGGACACGGGGACGCTCACTAGTTTTTTTTTTTTTTTATTGAGAGAGATTGCTGATTGCCGCTGCGGCATTTTCAGCGTCACCGGGCTTTTTTGGGGGCGGCGAGGAACGTAAAGGGTCCCTCAAGCCGTGTGAAACGAATCACCTTCAGAGGTTATCTAGAGGGAGCGGCATCGCGCACAAGTGCGCGTCCCCGTGCCCTACTAGATTCTCCGAAGGGTTCGGATCGGATCGGGGAGCGGAGCAACCCGAGGGCGCCTCTAAAGGCACGGACCTCGGCTCGGGTTGACCGGGCCGTGGAGGAGGAGAGAACCGCCCAGGTACATGTCTGTACCTGGTGTAGAGCGAGTGTGAACCGGTTCTTCGTACCCTTGTTCTACGAGTACGGTGTCTTGGGCCTAAACTGGTGTGCATGTTTAGTGTATTCTGTAAATGTGTGCTGTCATTTAGAGGATCGGGCGGGGACGCTCACTAGTGCGCGATGCCGTTCCCTCTAGAAAACCTCCGAAGGTGATTCGTTTCACACGGCTTGAGGGACCCTTTACGTATAATAATATTTAAGGGTTATATATACATAGATTATATTGTTAATATTTCAAATTTGACATACATAACTAACTTAGTCAATTTCATTGGTTTTTTTTGTTTAATGTGACTTGCCTTGTATAACATTCCGAGTTATATGGTCAATAAATCATTCTAAGTATTCTATTATATTGATGTTACATCGTCACGTACGATAAGAGCTTCCAAGTAAATAAGATATGGGATATTCAATACATCTTTAATATGAAATTGTATGTGTTCATTAATGTTTGTGTTAGTTTTTTAGATTGTTAATTTGATCTGTGCCTATGTATATATATATTTTATATTTTTAAATTGTAGTGACTTGTAACACGTCTTGGCGTTGCTGTAAGTGTAGCAGGTATTTGTGTTTAAATAAATAAATTAATAATAATAATATTACACGCTGGCCCCTTCCCATGTACATGGAACCAACAATAGAGCTGGTGCGGCTTGTGAAGCGGCTGAAAAAGCTAAAACATGTAAATACGGGGGTCTAGGCTCCGAATATGATTTTATCCCATTCGGTGTCGAGACCCTTGGTCCGTGGGGTCCTAGCGCTATAAAGCTTTTTAAAGAAATAGCAAAAAGGTTAGTCTACATCACAGGAGACCGAAGAGCTGGCAGCTACCTCGGACAAAGAATTAGTCTAGCTATTCAAAGGGGGAACGCTGCCAGTATCTTCGGAACCTTGCCTAAAGGGACTCCTTTTAATAATATATTTTAGATTCAATTTTATTTTAATGTTCAATAAATTGTCATAATCAGTCTATGTTAAAAAAAAAAAAATAAGAGAAATATTTGAAGTAAAGCTTTGCGGAGAAAAGTTTAATTCGATTGGTAATCATGAGGTTTCCTTAGTGGTCGAGGTTCCCTGCTCTAATGAAAGTCTTTCTAAGACTTTTTAGATCATGGACAAAAGTCGTATAAAAGCGAATGAAGAGAGCTTCTAAGCCAATATATCATTGTTCTAAGCGATATGATCGGTGTTAAAAAAAAGCAGTCCTTGTATTAAAATCTTTGATAGATGGAATCATAGTTATAATTTGCGTTTGGTTATCCGCATCACCTTTAATGACATCATCTCCGTACATACATGTTGCGTGTAATAATAATGATTGATATGTTTTCATAGATATATATTGTCGGTATGTATACTTACGCACATTGTTTGATGTAACTAACTTTAACCGCCTCTGTGGTCTAGTGGTCAATACCACTGGTTTAGACCCAGAGGGTTCGGGTTCGATTCCCAGCGGGGAAACATGTCTGTGTACTCAGTTTGGTTGGTGGCAGGACTTGTTTGTCCGCCTGGCTACCTACCACCATCTTATTTAAATATGTCGCCATAACCACAGACGCAACACACTCCATAACATCAATGTTATAGCATTGTTGTGTTCCAGCAGCAAGAGATATAATAAGAAATGCGCTTCCACCAATTGGCCTTATCATCACTTAACACCAGATGAGATCAAAGGCACTGTGCTTACCCGTAAAAATATATATAAAAAACTATAGATTGAGAATGTTGATAGGTAACGATTGCCTGCTCAGTTTAATTCATAATATACTTTTGAACTCCTGTAAATCATCATCATCATAGGTCTATAAATAAATATCCGCTTAAAAACCTCTGAGGATCGTTCAGTCACTACAGCTTGAGCAACCTTAAGTTTACCAATCCGCTCCGAACCCCTCGGAGAATTTGTAACGAACGGGGACTTGCTAGATAATCCGAAGGGTTCGGATCGCATCGGTCATAGGTTCATACAATCAAAATCACGTTCGTCAATGACGTAGGAGGCCAAAGGCAAACTATTTCCTTTTTAAAAAAAAAATGCTCCTCTGCTACCCAAGATAATACAAAGCTTCTGTGGTTGTGACATCGAGCTCCTTTGCCTGTCCGTGAAAATATTGCGTCTGTATTAATTAATCTTGAAGGTCATGGACGTTTAATAGATCGTCAACAAACTATCAGTTTTTGAACCTCTACTACACTTCCTTCGCGTACTATTTCGCGTCCGTTTTGATTTGACGAAAAGCGAGGTCGCTAGGTAGGCCTCGAATGCTTATTAGCAGGTTGTGGGGTCAGCGCTGGTTCGGACTCGTGTGAACATAGGAAAACAGTCTATGTAAAATGACAGATAAAAATCGATTTTGAAATAGCATTGTGAATTGAAAAACTAACAATTTTCATCCGAGGATCTCGAGATCTGCGCCATCGATGGCGCAGTGGTTAATTCGACCGGTCTGCGTGTGCTGAGGTTAAGCCACTCTCGCAAAGGCCGGTCATCGGATAGGTGACCAAAAATTATCATCTCGAGCTCCTCCGCGCTTCGGAAGTCATGTAAAGCCGTTGTTCCCGCCTGCATTAGCAGTCGCTAACAACCACCAATCGGCACTGGGCCCGCGTTGTTGTTTATGGCCCGTTCCCCCTATTCTGTTTATTTGTCGGCTCACTACAATGAAAAATATTAGTCCAACTCACCGATTAGGTAATGTCCCAGCTCTCCGAGGATGTAGCCAACTGACACCAGACCCAGCACGTACCACTTGTAGTACTTCTGGAGTTTCGTCCAAATGCCTCCCTGGAACATCGTGAATTATTCTGGAACAAGAGGAAAGACAATGTTACTTAACATCCAGTAAGAGTAGTAAATAGCTTATATACTGTCCCACTGACGGGCAAAGTACTCCATCATCCGTTGAAATCTCCATTGAAATCAAGTCGATTTTGATTTCAACTTCCATGTATTGTTGTGTTTAAGCAATTATAGCTAGCAATTGAACTGTCACTGTCATTTTTAATATCTAGCCACATAGAGCTATAAATAACTTTGAATGACCTATCCCACACTTTAATTTGTTATTGTGTTATACTACTTACCTACACTGTGTTAATTTTATTTGAACCAAATTTTAACTGTTACTAAGAAGGGGTTTAATATAAAATATGATATTGCGACGCTTAACTCGGCGTCATGGGGGTTGGGTCTGTGAGATCCGTCACATTTTATATAGCTTCTAGTTCGGTTACTATGCGTGCGATGTTGCCGTTCTTCTCAATAGCTGAAGCTGTTGAGTAGTTCTATGCATCGCAGGTAACACGTTAGTCGTGCGTTAGTTACACGGGCACAAAATTGAATCAGGTATGTGAGACCCATCCCCGCAGTTACTGTAACAATTTCGCGCCATTTTGTATAGATGTTATTTTATTTATTATCCATGTATTTGTCCTTTTATATTTGTTTTTTTGTTGTTGTTTACAATTAAAGTTACTGATATATAGTTCAATGTATTGTATTTGTGTTTTTGTAGGTACTTAGTAAAAAATGGATCGAGAAGAGGTACTGTGAGGTGACTGTACTGAAAATAATGATTCAGAGTGATTAATTGTATTTTCTTCTAAAGATAATTTAGTTTCCTACAAAAAAGTGCCATTAGAACATTAAGACTGATTGTTAATTAATAATAGAATTACATTTAAGTAGAAGAGAAAGATTTTGTTGATAGTTGTCGTAATTTTTTAAAGCTCTAATAAATATGATTAAAACATAATATAACACAATATTTGTGTTTCTTTTATTTATATAAATACCTAAAAAACTAAAAACTAATAAAATATTAACTTTATTATTTATAAAGTATTGGTTGTTTTGTTATCTAATGAACGGGTCTGTGAGACCCACCCCAACGTCCATGTAACACTTTTTCACCCCCATGACCCCGGGTTAAGAACCAAGACCATCTATCTACACTTTTGGTGATTTTTACTTTTTAATGCAGTTCTTTTTATAGTAAATTTACGCATCGTTTTCTTTAGTCAGTTACCTCAAATTCGCAATAAATAAGGAGTTATGAGAAAATACCAATACCACCTAAATTACGCTACGAAATAAATTTAACTAATACTAGCTATCTACAGTAATTTTAAAACTAATAAAGCTTTTTGACATACATGTAAACACCTTATGTCCCATGCCTGTTTAGTAAATGTTTAGACTTAAAAATAGTACAATTGTTTTAAGAAAAAAAATCAAACGTTTTTTTCGTCTCCTGTGAAGTCGACTTTTTGTAGATAGATGGTCTTGGTTCTTAATAACCACCAATTCGTACCGGGCCCGCGTGGTGGTTTATGACCCGTTCTCCTTATCCATCCATAGGGAAGGCTCGTGCCCAGCAGTGGACATTTATGAGCTGGTGATGATGATTGGCTTTAGGTATACCATTGTTATAAAGCTAGGTAGGTAGCGATATTAAACTATAATAATATAATGTTTCCGTTATAGTCGTACATTGTTAAAGTATTTATTATTTCTCTAATTCTGTCTTTCTAATTAGTTAAGTAAATCGCCAATTATCATAACAGCCTGTTAAACAACATTTCGTTTGCATTAATTAATTGACTATCTATTGTTATGGAGTGGTTGTCGAGTTTTCTCTCTTTTTCGGTAAAATTAAACCGTAGTGACATAAATAACGACAAAGAGGTGATTAGCAGTCGGCATTGCGTGCCGCCATTGTCCCGTCGCGAACGTACCTCAAATTAGCTACACAATGCGCGGGAAAAAATAAAATGTCGCTTGAAACAATACTTCAAGATTAATTTTTGCCTCGTGGTAGAATTCTGCATAGAATGCGTCCAACTACTTCCAGTTTAGCAAACTGCCCTTTTGGTAAAAATTTACCTCATTTTTTTAAACTGTATTTTAAGTTGCGTTTAGTAAACAAATAACTTTATACATTCATATTTGATCCCGTTTACCAAATGGGAAGGTTACCAAACGGGAAGTACCGACTGGAAGATGACCACCCAATACCTATTTCTAAGTTAAGCAGCATTGTGTTATGTTTGAAAAGTATTGCATAGGTAATAATTTAAGCACATGTATACATGTATGCCAAACAAAAAAAAGCATTAAAAAATAAAGCTAAAAGAAAGTAATAAAGTTCGTGATCTTTAGATATAGGAAAAAAAGTTTAAAATTATCTATTCTATTTAACAATCGGTCAGGTATATTTATTAGTATTTCATACTATTTTTCCATTCAGTTAATACAAAATATATTTTATTATAGCGCATCAAATATGTTGCATTTCAGTGAAATTACTTAGAGTAAACTTTACCTACTTCCCGCTGACGTAAATATTCTACGAATTATTATGACGAAACTATACTAATTAAAACTTAGGTGTAAAATAAACGCGAGTAGATCCGTAAAAGTTGTTTCATTTCAATGAGTAGTGTTCGCGTAAACTTTAGAAAACAATATGAAACTATACTAGGTAAAGAAAAAACAATCTACGCTGCGGCCTTGCACTTGTATTCAGGCTGTTGGGTTCAGAGTTCTTTGTTATAAACTGAAAAATATACTTTGATATTAACTGAGCTAAATATCAAAATATATTTGTGGCTTTTAAGTTAAAATTATTTATAGTACGTACCCACTTCCCACTTCCGTAAATAGGTTCATAACTATCAACTTTCCGCTTACGTAAATGTCCTTCGTAAAATTATTCAAAGTAGGTTTAGTACTATCTACTTTCCGCTTATGTAAATATCTTACGTCATTACTGACGAATTATTATGACGAAATTACTACGTAGGTATACTTAAAAGAAAACAAATTGTAGGTACCTACGTAGTAGCATTCGTGAATAAAGCATCGCGACCTTGCACTTGTATTCAGGCTGTTGGGTTCAGATGCGGTCGCGTCGCCATGTTTTTTAAACCACCTCTCATCGCAATTAAAAATAGAACCTGCTTACTTCCGCGATCGTGCCGATTTCACACTCCATTGTTTTTCAGCTGTTTTTTATTTGAAATCCAATGTTCCGAATGAGTAGACAATTAATGATTGGAAAAGGAGAGGAGAGGATTGATCGTGATTGACATTCATTGGCGGGAAAGTGAAGAGTCGTGTTCGCAATTTCGTTTCCATATTGTGTACGTACGTGTTTATGTTTTTTTTTTACTGATCAAAACAGAAGGGAACGGCGTACTTTGAAGGATGCCTTTGAAGGAGGCTGATATGGACGAAATGATGATAATGATAATATGTTGCTTGTTGTCTGCGTGTTGTCGTGGTAAAGTTTTTTATGTATGGGATCAGAACTTGATCAGAAGTATAGTGTCGTCCTTAATTCATCGTCTGTCAATTCATCAATTATCAATCATAATATCGTTATCGAGATATTATTATATGAGTGAAAAGATGGGGTTGCACAGAAGAGCTATTAGTAGCATTGAGACGGAAGGAGAGAAACCTTGGCAGGCCCAACTAAGATAAGATACGATGAGGCCGACATACCTAGTAGGTAAACGTATCACGTATCACGTATTACGTTTTAGTGATAGAAGATTACTATCTTCTATCACTAAAACGTAAGTGAAAATTAAGCTGTATGGCTTATGGTTGTAAGATCATCGGGTTCTGTAAAGCAAACATTTTTTTTCTAGTTTTAAAATTGAGTTAAAACTTTTGGCGCCGTAAATGTAAAAAAAAACTACCTAATCCACTTATTCGTCACCGTAACTAACAAAAAGGTGAGACAAAAAAAAAACTTGAATTTACTATAACATCTTTTTTTAATTTCATACGAACACGAAGGTCCTGACCTCTATAGTCAGGAGTATAGTTGAAAACAGTACTGTTATCACCACACGAAGCGTAACGATGCACACCGATTATCAAATTTATTACAATGAAAAAAAAAGGATGAAACGCTTGAATGATTGTTGGAATTGAAGATTGGGTTGTTAAACAAACACAATTGGAGACAGCACTTAGATGGTACATAAATGTGCTAACTTGTGAGCCAAAAAAAACTCTGCTAATTCAGGTTGAGGTTATTTCATCATATAGTTAGCTATTGCATAAAAAAAACGATCTTGCCAATGAAATGTAAGTAGGTAGGTACTTAGAATTTTTGATAACGACAAACTTGAAACTTTGGGTTATTCTCCGAGGTTCCATCCATTAGACCTTAGAAAAAATACAACGTGAAATATTAGCACTTTCGCATTATCTGCCATTTGATATTAAGGTAGGTGGTACAATTATAATATGTTATGCTAAAAAGCCATAACTTCCCCACTGCAGGGCAAGAACCTAACTTCCCTCTTACCTACAAGCGATTATTCTCAATGTAAACATGTCATCTATAGGTACTAATATTATAAAGAGGAAAATGCTAGATTAGTGCTGAGTAACATAGGCTATAAAACAAAGAAATGCCCATCCTTGCGAAGCCGGGACGGGCCGCTAGTATATTATAACTTTAAGTCACCAATGACTTATAGTTAATATCATAGTGTATAAGTTATTGTGATCGATTGTGTTCGATGTTTTATGCAAATAAATTCTATTCTATTCTATTCTATTCTATTCTATTCTATTCATAATTCGCACCTCAGAGATTCTGTTCTGCTTTACACGAACTTTACACGACATCCACGATTGTGTCTCAATGACCTGATTCGGATTGTTTTCTGTCCATATATCAAAATAAGACTACTGATACAAAACTGTGGACGTTTTAAAAGAGGGTGCCACCAGTGTTCGACAGGAACCAGTCATCGACATTTCTTTTTCTTTAATGACGACCTCCGTAGCCGAGTGGCTTGCACGCCGGACTTTGGGCGGCATTAACTCTGAGGTCCCGGTTTGATTCCCGGTCGGGTCAATGTCGAAAACGAACTATTCGATATTGTGTCGGGTCTGGGTGGTTGTGGTACCGTCGTTGTTTCTGATTTCCATGAAACGAGTGCTTTAGCTACTTACCTTGGGATCAGTGTATGTGATTTTGTCTAAATATTTAAATAAATATTTAATCATTAAAAATAGGTGCAACTGATTTTAGTCATTCATCATCATCATCATCATCAGCTCATTTTATGTCCCCACTGCTGGGGCAAGAGCCTTTCCTATGGATGGAAAGGGAGGACGGGCCATAAACCACCACGCGGGCCCAGTGCGGATTGGTGGTTGTCAACGACTGCTGATGCAGCCGGGACCAACGGCTTATTTTAGTCTTTAGCAACAGTTAAATAAGGACCATCAGCTTCCTGGCGGTCATCTCTTAAAATTTCAATGGTGGCCAATGTCGTTTTTTGGGCGATGAAAAATTAGTCGAACGCTGGTCTTCAAAGTTTCAAACACTGGTGAGGCCATTACTCTAGCAATATAGAAGCTTCGTCAATACAACTCATTTCGTTTTCGCTTGTGCTAACACCAAGCTTGGTATACCAAACTTCAGCTACTAACATCTGTCTTAAACCCGGAGCTAGACACTGAGTCCCTCACAAATAAACAAAGCATAAGCTCCGAATAATTATTCCGTGTTTTGTTCTCGTCATTCAAATTGGAGTAAAAGAGACAAAACACGGAATAACTATTCGGACCTTATTCTTTGTTTATTTGTAAGGGGCTCAATGTTTATATTCAATAAGTGTTCATGTAAGACACGTTTAACATAACAATTACAATTTTATAGTATAACGAAGTCGCACCCACGTAGTCGCAACTAATCAGACCTTGAGATAAAGGATGTAATTTCGGTTTAAAATTTTAGACATTTAATTCGCTAACTTGAATAATTCTGTATAAATAATTCTGGGCACGCTAGAAAATTTGCATGCGACACTAGCGCAGCTCATTTGAAATACAGTCGCGAGCGTAAATTTATTAATATGTACAAATGGACAATAATATCTGCAATAGAAATAGTATTCAACCATATGTATACACGATTGCAGTTAAATTATATGATAATTCGTAGACAGCTTGTAGTTTAAACATTAAAAATTATATGACAACTTGAAGCGATAAGATTTAAGGACACCTTGTCCATATATGGTACAAATAAATAAATGATTTATATGGTAACACTTATGCTGGACCTCAGGGCTTGTTGGTTTGTTAATAATGAAATGTATATGGAAGAAAACTCTATAAATAGCTCTATAGCGTTGTAGCTCCACTCCGTAAATCATAATAAATAAATAAAATCATAAAAATCTGTATTTGCATATTATTAAAAATTATTAGGTATTAAAAAAATTTTCTAAAAATTAATATGCATTAACATGTAAGTATTGCAAATTAATATTGCATGCAAATTTTATACATTTATATAAAACTAATTTAATAAATAAAATCATAGTAGGTAATAACTTTAACTTCACACTGCCTAACTATTTTATTTTCTGTTCTTTTTTTTTCTGCCTGTTCTAATAGTTTTTTTTTTCTTTTCGTTTATTGTTGTATTATTGTATAATTAAGTGTGTAAGTTAATAAAAACTTTTCTATTCTATTCTATTCTATTCTATTCTAATAGTCACAACCCATTATTTGATTTTGCTATCAAAAAATACCGTAACATCATATAAAATTGTTTTCTTGAAGCCATTATAGTTGGCTTAGACAACTGTAAAGTTTCTTAATAGTTACAAGATATAATTTTACCAGAAAAAAACAAACAACCTCGGGCAGCTCGAGTGGGTCCTTTGGATAACCGGTCCAATGTTCTGACCGCTGAGCTACCTTCATCTTGTATCTAGTAAGTATAGCATTGTGAATGCAAAAAATAAAAAAAATATCAAAAACATAAAGTTTCTTTTTGAATAAATACGTATTTAAATCTTTGATTTCCACGGGTATTTCATTATAAATTCGAACATACACGGTAAGACAGCTTTTTCCATTTTGAATTAAGAAAAAAGACAAAGAAGTGGAATGAAGTGGGCTCTGCCTACCCCTACGGGAAAGAGGCGTTTAGGCGGATTATATGTATGTATATATGTAAAAAAGACAAAAAGTTGAAAAAAATCCCCGCGCTGGACTATTATGTTAAACAGACACTTGACAATAAGAATCAAACAGTTCACACTCGCCACGTTTCGCGGATGTGTGACCGCAGTTCGCAGCGAAGTCAAGCTATAATCGTCAAGCGACGCGTATCCGATCGACGAGCGGCGCGTGCGTCCTTTTCCATTACGCTGGGTTAATTAAAACTTTTTGCGCGATCCATTATGATCACAAGTGAGTGTCACTGTTGTGGCTACTTTTGACCTTGGAGGACGTTGACAGACACTTTTCAAGATTGTAGTCACAAGCTGTAGTCCGCCACTTGTATACAAAAATCGATGACTTATAAAACGATGAACCTGGCAAAGTCGCCATGCAATATGGGGACCGGGAAAGACTTAATTAAAACGAGTGTTGTTTTTAGGGTTCCGTACCCAAATGGTAAAACGGGACCCTATTACTAAGACTCCACCGGCGCCGTCCGTCCGTCTGTCACCAGGCTGTATCTCATGAACCGTGATAGTTAGACAGTTGAAATTTTCACAGATGATGTATTTCTGTTGCTGCTAAAAAACATAATAAAATAAAAATGTAAGGGGGCCCATACAACAAACAACAAACGTGACAACAACAAACGTGATTTTTTTTCCAATTTTTTTCTCGGTCTTAATAACGCTAACAGGTAGAAACTTGAAATATTTTTATAAATAATGATACGAAACGCTTCGTGCGCGAGTCCGACTCGCACTTAGCCGGTTTTTTTTAAATTAATTCAGGCAATATCTTTGAGAGCGAAGAGCCTGAAGTCGGATTTAGGATAGGCCAGTCACCGTAGTTCAATTTATTTCTCAGTCAGGGAGTCAAAGTCGCATAATAAGTTTATACACACATATAAAAAATTCATAAATGATGAAGTAGATGATTTTTTTAAAATATATTTTACGGTATAAGCACAGTGCCTTGTTCTCACCTGATGTTAAGTTATGATAAGACCAATGATGGAAGCGCACTTCACCCGGGATCCTCAACTACTGAGGCACTGACTATCTTATCTCTAGCTGCCGGAACACAACAATGCTACAAACATTGATGTTATGGCGACATATTTAGATAAGATGGTGGTAGTAACCAAACGGACAAACAAGTCCTGCCACCAACCAAACCGAGCACACAAAGATGTACCCCCCGCTGGGAATCGAACCCGGGACCTCTGGGTCTAAACCGGTGGTCTTAACCACTAGACCACAGAGGCGGTTAAAATGATGATGCCTATAAACAAATAGTTCATTGATAGTTGCATTTTTGGAGCATTTGTTTTGTGGCATAGTGTCCTGACGTGGTTCTATAAAAGCTCTATAAAGCTGCTATAAGCCAAAAGCCTTCGATCAATAATGTGCGCCGGTGGCGGCAGGCTCCGCCAGAATACCAGCGTTGTTGCGACACGCTTCGTTCGCAACAACATAAGCTGAGGCGGGGTCCTGATTGACCTATTGTTGTTGTTTGTTTTTATTTTTATGTATATTAGTGTGTGTGGTCAATAAATGTTTCTCGCTCTCTCTCTCTCTCTCTCTCTCTCTCAATGTAGGACTAGATAAAGGCTACGGAACAAAATGCATCTCGATAGTGGTCCTGTTTGCTCATATTATACATATACATTTAAATTTCGAATAACAAAACCTGAAAAAACTTTGGATAGCATCAACAACTTCAGCTTACTGTGAACCTTAATTCTTAAAAATAAAGATTAAATTTAGGTTGCAAAATATTTGTACTTAATATTTACTGTCATCGCCACAAACGTCATTGTGGTTCCGTGGCCCCAAAGTCGCGTACCGCTTTTCAAGCGCTCATCGGGAATCTAGTACATTATTGATCGAAGCGAAAAGCAGAACAAATATAGTAGAACTGTTGGTGGAACAATTCTAGGGACACGGAATAATCTGCATTGATCGCATCATATCGTGGAGTTTCTTGCGCCCATTCACAGACTAATAAGAGATACTACGTATCGCCCATTCTTCTCCACAGCTAAAAAAGAGACGTACTGAATAAGTAGTTGCTAAAAAAATGTTTGAACGATAAAAAAGCCCTTTTCTAAAGTTTATTTGAATAAAAAAAACGAGCGAGCCTTACAGCAGTCGCACATTTGACATCTCACCTTTTGAAATCAATATTACAATAAGTAAATAGAATATAGAATTAACAATGACGTATATTTTCTTCTCTTTTTTTATATTGTTTAAAAGTCTATTACACACGAAATGGTTGAAATCAATATTGCAATAGAAAATAGAATATAGATTTACAAATCATAAAGAGAACATTTGACATCTCACCTTCGTAATAAACAATTTTAACATTATATTCTGAAAAAAATGGGTCAGGTATTACATAATTTTATAACTATAGAATAAATGCAGTAAATACTCATTAGAAGACATTTGACATATCAAAATGTCAAATAACACAATATGTGACATATAATAATAGTCATGTTCATAATATCGATTTTATATTTACAAAATGTCACGCTTCTCCGACTTCCTGTTATACATATTTCCGTTCCATTTCACGAAATCACTCCCCACAAATTGCTTATAAAAGCGAGCGGAAATATGTTACACATCAAAAATTGACTTTGACATAATTTTTTCATAACTCAAACGCAGGTTAACCACATTATGTCATAGTCACACATTCTTGTTGTGCAGTAGGTATAGTGATCTGGCATCGCGGTATCCTTCACCTGTTTGCTGCGAAGGTTGTTAATGCACGCACGCCTCTGTACTTGATATTGGGTGCTCATGTGTGGCTTTCATTATATTTTGTTCTATTGTCGTGTAAATAGTAAAATAGCCCGCCATGTGGTTGAACTTCTTTGTGTGTGTATTTACATATTGTTGTCTGTGTCCTGATTGGATAAGACTATAAGGTAGATCCGAAAAAAAAAATTGTTAATTATAACGATTGTGTCGCTGTAGGAACGATACATAGAATTTTAATTTTTGTTAATAATCAAATAAAGAGCTAATACTGTCCCACCGCTGGGCATACTAGGCCTCCATCATTGAAATCTGTAATGAGAGGAATAAAACGCCACGGCTTCGTAAGTTACTTTAATGCAGACTAAACTCTGTGCATACATATTGTTTTCTAAAGTTTACGCGAACACCTACACATTGAAATGAAACAACTTTTACGGATCTACTCGCGTTTATTTTACACATTAGTTTTAATGTCGTCTCCCTGTGACCACGGACCCTGCAAAGGGTTCGAAACGTCAAGATAAACATTAATTAAAACTAATGTGTAAAATAAACGCGAGTAGATCCGTAAAAGTCGTTTCATTTCTGTGCATACAATTACCCTCCGATACTTATCTTATCTTATCTTACTTATTATATATAAGGATACCTACATTACAAAATCAATCACCCGTTCTAAGAATTGAAAACCCAAAACACACACCTGGGAATTGAACCAAGAACCCCCGGATATTAAACCGAGCGCTTTGCCACTCGCCCCCATCGGCATTATTATGTAATTATGTTTTAACTCGACAGACATTGTCCATAAATGACAGCCTTATTAGTCGCGCACACGCGGTCCGCGGTTCATGATAAACATTGAACTATCAACTAATAATTAATGAGCTTTGTGCTAATTATTATCACGAGCGGTGGATGAATCTTTTAAAATTGTAAGGAGTATTCTCTCTCTACAAATCTTTAGAAGCTAACTTCAATAAAAAAATAATTTTGCAATAAGAACTCGGATTCGATTACAAATTATTATAATAATAATCGGTTTGGTTAGGTTACCTTGGCTTGTTACCAGCCATCGTATTTAAGTCTATCGCTATAACAACAACTTAAGTTTTCGTAGCATTGTTGTTTTCCGTTCCGACAGTTAGGGTGTCACTGCATTGAAGAGCTGAGCTGAGCTGAGCCAAGCTGTGTGGAAATCAACCAATAGAGTCCCTTTATTTTAGGACGACACCTCGATCTGAACATTCAAAAAGGCTGATCCTTAGGGGCGCTGTCATAAAGTTGGAAATACGTAGCGCCTGCGACAACTGAGACCGCAACATAACAGAATTTAAAAAAAAATGTTATTGGTTTTAGTTATGAAAAAAGTAGCTACTAAATAACGAATACTGATGTTATCAATGTATTTGAGTGGTTTCCAAGCATATAAATTAATTTTTTATTTCTACAATAGCGATTTTTTTGTGGTGTTTTTAGAAAATAAATATGATTGATTCAAAATTCTACAATCGTGTATTTGAGCTAACAAATTCAAGATAAAGACATGAATTTACCTACATCAACATTTCAGATTCGTTGGTCATATTAGTTATAGTCTTAAACTATTCGACATTGTTATTGTTATTGTTTGTTATTGTTATTGGTGCATTTTTACAGTGTGTCTCAGCCTTAACGGCTCTTCTCAGCTCTACTTCGAGTGCCTAGTGTGAGTATTGTTTACTATCCGTATTCATTCGATTACGTTTACGAAAACGAAAATTAGTATGGCATTGAAGCAGCGCCTCCTGGCGACATACGAGAAGAGTTAAAATTCTGCCATACAAATTCTCGTTTTCGTTATCGTTATTAAATGGCGAATGAAACTCGCACTAGGCACTCAGCTCAGCCCAGCTTCAATGAAGTGTCACCCTTAAACTCTGAGCACATCTCCTCAGTTGTGTAAAAAAAATGAGCGAGCCTTACAGTAGTCGCATATGATGTGTAACATTTGACATCTCACCTTTTGAAATCAATATTACAATAAGTAAATAGAATATAGAATTAACAATGACGTATATTTTCTTCTCTCTTTTTTTTAATATTGTTTAAAAGTCATAACACACGAAATGGTTGAAATCAATATTACAATAGAAAATCTAATATATAAAATTCTCGTGTCACAGTTTTCGTTGCCATACTCCTCCGAAACGGCTTGACCGATTTTGATGAAATTTTTTGTGCTTATCCGGTATCTATGAGAATCGGCCAACATCTATTTTTCATCCCCCTAAATGTTAAGGGTGGTCCACCCCTAAATTTTTTTTGATTTTTGAAATTTTTCCAATACAAAATGATTTGTTTGTAGTGTTGTCATGGAAACTGTCAAAGCGGTACTAAGTCCGCCGGGGGCAGCTAGTAGAATATAGATTTACAAATCATAAAGAGAATGCAGTAAATACTCATTAGAATACATGTTACACTGTTATCCTGTTACACTGTTACGATCACATTTCTACGCAATCACTCCCACAAATATTACGACCTACAACGGACATTGGGCTTAAAGTGTCGACAGTTACAGGATCACACTGTTACGACCCTACTTCCGTCCCTTTTCTACGACATCACTCCCACAAATTGTATATAGAGAAGGCGAACGGAAAGATGTTACACATCAATAAGTGTTACATAACATTGTGTGATTCGCCTAATTTTCGTTAATTGATTGTTTAATATTCCAAGTTCTTCCGCGGCGTAAGGCCGCCGACATCAGTAGGATGCTGTTGCGTCAAAACACGTGTTGGTCGTTTGACAAGGTCTACTGGGATTTGGTGGAAATTGGGCTGCCATGAGATACGGCTTTGGAATCGTAATTAATCTGTCACTGCTTCGATTATAACATGTAGGTGAAATGTTACTGATACATAATTATATCGTATACAATTTTTTATGTGATGATTTTAAGAATGGTTTATTTATTTATTTATATGTATTTAGACAACGTGTAACAGAAAGGTGTAGTTAAAACGAAAAGATCTAAAGTGTGTTCGGTCTAGATGTATGCAGAGTTACTAAAGACATCATTATTAACTTTCATTTGTAATGCAATTTTTAATTAAATATTTCCATTGTGACGTCACATCGAAATAAACAAGTCACAGCCCTAATGGCTTAGTAACTTCTGTGTACTTACATTTGTGATACGCGCATAACTTCACTAATATAAATATTTAATTTAGTAACAACAACATATACTAGATCGGATACACTTTGGATCTGTTAATTTTTACCACACCCTCTATTACACGTTGTATTAGGACAACCAACATAACAAACGCTGTTCACATTTACAACAGATAGATACCTACACATTGGTTACATTTTAAAACGATGTCATACTTAGAGGTGGCCATGACATGCACGAATTAAAATTATTATAAAGCAAACTTATAACAACATAATTTTTTAAACTATCATGGTCACTTACATGATCCGTGATCAGTGCCGAATATCGGATACTCAAACACAACAAAAAAACATGGTATTAAACTTATAACACCCTATTTTTTAAGTTTTCGAAGCATACAATAGACGCATTGGTATCACAACTATGATTTTGATACAATAACGTCTACCAACATTGATTTAAACTTGCGTGGTATACATAAGACATGTCAATGTCACTCGTAACTGGATGATTTTAAGGATGGCAGTTTTGTTTATTACAAAATGAGTTACTTACGTATAATAAACTTTTAAAGCTTCTAGCTATTTATATTGAAATAAAATACTTTCACTTTATACGCATTAAAACAAACAAAATAACATATTTCCAAAGAAGAAATTAAGGTAGGTACGCCTTAACCCTATCCCGTAATAAAAAACAAAAAATAAGTTTTTAATATTTATTCCTTGTTTTGTGCCCACGATGTGCCATCTTAATTTAATTTAGTAACCTTTACTGAGAAACAGGAAAGTTAAATTTATAAAAAGTGGTTAACTTTTATTACGGAAATAGATAGCTAGTAAGTAAGTAGGTAAGTAAGTAAGATAGTAGTAAATAGATAGCAGTAGATAGATCTAGCAATCAAAGTTAGATGAAGTTAACAAATATCTTCCACTTCTTCGTACCTGTTGAATTCGACACCTGTAAGGAAAAAGACCGTAACTCATTTTTAGGTGCACTTGAGTTACGGTCATACTATTGCTTAGATTATGACTATAACTTAAAATTACCAAAATTTGAGTTACAATGTTTTTCCTTGCAGGTGTCGAATTTATAAAACATAATTGTATTTTACAATCCTTTTGTTACAAGGTTTTATTGTTGATTGCATTTCTAAGCTATAATTAAGTTCAATTCCTCGTTATTGTTTTATAAGTTATCTGAGTGACGTCATCGACCATCCGCCGATAATCACCATTCAAGCGTGCAATTCAAGTTATTTATTATACTTAGGTACTTGCAAGAACTTTATCACTTTAATCTGTCATGAAAACGAGGAAGTGTGTAATGAATATAATTTATAAAACATTACTAGGGTAGGGGTACCAGTTGTCGACAGGAACCAGTGAACGACATGGTTTTCCATTAAATATAGCAACAATTGAATACAGACCGCCTGTTTCCTAACTAATCTCGTAAAAAGTCAATAAAATCTAGATGTTATTTTTTGGCGACGGAAACTGTGCCGAACACTGGGCTTGTTCAAACAACAAAATATGGAAATGAATGTAAATATCGTTAGTACATAAATACGGTCGAGAAAATTACCTACGTATATTACGTATTGAATAAAGAAAAAGAGCCCACGACACGGTTAATCAAAGCCGAGGTTTTCTAGGCCGAAGGCGCTCTAGGACTTTCTGCTCTCGTCATCCCACTTGCTTTGGAAAATCTACTATGGAATGGCGACACTTAGAGAGCCCCGGTGATTGTTCGTTTAACCATAAGATTGTCGCAGGGCTGTAATAGTACATTGTTCACCGAGAGGAGAAAGTGACCGATTACCGTCGAGGGTGTCGTTTGAAGCCCGAGCCGTAGGCGAGGGCTTTAAAACACCTGAGATCGGGAATCGCAGTTTCTCTCGAGTGATACATAGTGCTTTATACTACACCTACAAGGAAAATAAAAAACGAAATCTTTACTAATTGAAATTTATATTGAAATTGTTGCAGTTAGTGAAGCTTAATGTAACACTTTTTCCATTAATGTTATTTTTGCTGTTTCCTTCAACTGCGGCGGAGTTAAAAAATCTTCATCATCACTATCACTACTTATCATTTTGATAGTTTTATTTTACTTTCTACGAAAACTGAATGCTCAAACAACACACAAATTGGAAATGGCGCCAATGGCGTCTGCAATTTTCACATGTTCTTTTTTCAAATTGTTTATCCTGCCGCCGCAGGGTCGCACTGCCAGCCCGACACCATCCAACACACAGCTAGTGGCCAGTGTCATTTTGCGAACTTGGAGATAAAAACTCACTGTAAAAACTTTTTGGCTTTTGATATTTAGGTTACCGGCGCATAGTCTTACCCAAAATTAAAAAAGAAAAACCACGTAAGAAATGGATTTTCATACACTTTTCGCTCCCGCTCAGATGCGTTTTCTCCCCGCATATTTGTTCGATATGCAATGACGTACTTTCTACCGTAAATTTGATAAAGTATCAAGGTACTTTCCAAGCAGGTGTAGTATAAATGTCATATATATAGCCATCAGTAAGTTTTATTCATTTACAAAATAATTGAGAAAAAGTGCGCCGCAGTGCTTTGCAAGTATATTGAAAAAGGGCTCAACTTCGAGTCCGAATTTAAGAATTTTAATTAATATTCTGGTAAGTGATGGTATGTCAGTTATAAATTGATTATGAGACTAAAATAAAATTGGTCATGGAGACTAATAATAACTCAAGTCTCCATGACCCGTAAAGAGTTCGAAACGTCATGACGTCAAGAGAGGATAAAATAACATAAAATTAAAAGCGATATTAGTGAAAAAGGGTTTAATGTAAATGTATTTTTTATTGTAAAAACATATATCTACCAAATAAACACATTGACCTGCTAAGGCTGTCTATAGTCACAAACCTATTAGATTTCTAATTACATGCCCGTAGAAGCGAATGATGGTTATAAAATGTAAAGCTAACGTTAAATAGCCGTTTAATAACATTCTTCACTCGGATTGCAGTTAAATTATTCGGTACCAATTACAAATTTTATGTAATTACGGTTATTTCTATACATGGTCTGTTTTTTAAATTTATTTATTTTCAAGCTTCAATGGCCTAATTGTGTTAGAAACAATAATCTTAATTTAGCTGACTATGTCTATGGTCACTAGACCAGAGGGGCCAGTAGGTTAGAATGCCGGTCGCAGAGTCAAAGGTCCCAGGTTCAATTTCCAGCGGTGGGTACATGTTTATACTCTGTTTGGTTGGCGGTGGTGACAAGCGAGGTGAATTGAAACTTTGGCAAACGATCAAAACTCGCACTCAACCTTCTCAGTGCCTAGTGCGAGTTTTAAAAACGGGAATGTATACAATCTGTATTGGCATGCACTGTACCAATACCAACTTTAGGGGTGGATTCTACACTCAAATGTACATAATAAAAAAAATATTTAAAAATTATAATCTCAATGTTTAGAAAAGGCAGCCTTTTTAATTTTATTGTCTTCGATTTTTGCAAGTGCTAAAAAAGGTGAAACTATTCGCAAGTAAATAACAATCAGTTAAGTAGCCAAAAGTGCGAACATCAACAGGACAAAAAAACAAATATGTCGGTTTTCAACACCAAAAATGACGAAAAAAAACACAAAGTAACCAATTTACTGGGTACGTGGAGTTTGGATTTTTTAATATATATTTTTTTATCATGTACACACGGCGGCACATCAAGTTCCCCCCCCTATATAACTATAGCTACGCTACACACGACACAGAGAATCGTAGGAAAAGGACTTCCGTGCGGCATGTTGGCCAATCACGATGCGCTAGCGTTTGTGTAATAACAAGCGCCTACGAAGCTTTGTTTAGATTTTACGGCACTTTAAACCTTATTTCAACAGAATAAAAATAAGGGATGGATTGGTTTTTCAAATGATCCTTAATACATTGCAATAAGATGTATTTTCACACTATGGTTTCACACACCTCACACCCTGCGTTTGCGCACGCACACAGATGTCTTTTCAATCGTTTCTTGTTTTTTGAACTTTTTTTGGCATGGGGCCGGGGCCAGCCAGTAGTCAATGTTATCTTACGCCTTGCGTTGCGTTTGCGTGCTGTGATTTTGCGAAGTGCGAGACTCTATCGGCAGAGTTGGTGATTGTTGTGATAATGGCGCTACAACTAACTCCTGAGCAGCGGCAACTCAATAGTGGTGTTGAGAGAAGCCGGCTATTCTATAAAAGATATAGAAGGACTGGGATAACAGTGAGTATTGCTTTTATGTCAAGTTTTTATGGGTTTTATGGGTGGTTATGGTACCGTCGTTGTTTCTGATTTCCATGAAACGAGTGCTTTAGCTACTTACCTTGGGATCAGAACAATGTATGTGATGTTGTCTAAATATTTATTTATTATATTTTATTAGGTGTTAAGGGGTTTTCTTTAGTCAATCGTCTTATTTGTAAGACAAAGTAGGTATAGTTATATAATGATTACAGATCATAGTGAAAGTTTAGTGATTCTCGAATCGAATTGAATTTCTCTATATTTTTGACACTAAATTTATATTGTCATTTTTAAAAACGATGTGGAAAGTAGAGTCCATTTCATCTCATAGTTCCATTGCCCTTTCTGTTGGCAGCACATTTCAGTGGATCTTTATTTCTGTGAGGCTAAGGTTGCTTTTGCAACGAATTTAATTTTACTGATAACGTTCAATATATTTTTTTACAATACGTGCGACTAGCTGAAGCGCAATATTCTATTTTTGTATTTTGTTTTCATTTTTAGCCACAAATGGTTTTTGATTTCTGTTTCTAAAGAATAAATACCTACCTATCGACTTTTTTGTCTAGATTGTAAGATCCCCCCACTATTAAGGGAACAGATCTCTTCTTCCCTCTAGTGACTAGTGTTACTAAAATATTTTAAGAAATTATAAACTAGATGTTTTTTCTCAGATATCAACCTCAACGATACGTCGAAGGCTGAATGACGGCGAAGAAGGATGGCGGGGACGAGAGCTCCAGCAAAAAACAATTTTTTTTCCTCTGCCCATGCCGAAGCCAGGGTGGAATTAGGAGTATGTGATTATAAAGACTGATTGTTATTACCTATATTTTTACTTTGATGATTGATACTAAATCCTAAATACTCGTAAATCAACATCTCATCCTTAGTGTTATTATAAAAGTATACCTACTTATTTTATTTTTTAAATGTTATTTTACATTTATGCATTTGTGCAAATTACAAATATTTTATTGTAACTTCCTTACTACTTAATGTGTTGTAAACCTATTTAAGATTTTTCAATATTGAGATAAGGTAATTTCTACGAAATGCTTTAACACTTTATTTCATTTATTGTTGTTGATTATTACTTTATAATATTTATTAACATTCCTCAGATTTTTACTTTTATCTGATAAGATGAGAAACTTTAAAAAAAATAAAGATAAAAATATTATTTTAAAAAAATAATATTTTTATGTGCTGATTTTTAAATAGTATTCTTATAAAAATATTACCGTTGTCTAATTTTTACACACTAATACTTGCTTTAAGATTGTATTACTCGTGTATACTAGTAAACTATTTGACTTAAGTGTTATTAGTTTATTTAGATTATTTTAAGAAAGTTAGTTCTTATCTATGTTGTTGATATAATAATAATGTTAACTTATTGACATTAAGCCGTCTTTATGTCATTTTTATTGCAAATAAAAAAAAATACCTTGAAAATGGTTTTTTTTCCACTCAATATCATAATTATAATGTCTTGAATGTCCAGGTTCTGAATTTAATTACTCGCGAGCATGAGATTTTTTCGAAATACCTACTCAAATGTGCCGCCGTTCACTGAAATCAGTAGAATTCTATTTAAATAGCAATAAGGTTGTGATTGCAACTTTTTTATAAAATTTGTTGCTATAATAACCTTAACGTCATAGAAATAGAGTTCCAGTGAAATGTGCTGGTAATTTAACGATACTTATTTATACGTATTCGATAAAATAAATAGTAAAATTCTTGCCAAATTTCTGGTTAAAAAACCTACCCCTTTGCGAGTAAGTATTCTTAGTACTTATTTAGGGCGTTATTATCAGAAGTTATTCAGCACGTGTGTAAGTATTGTTATTTTCCAGTCCGGTTTTAATATTTATTAATAAATTTTACGTTAGAGTTGTTTGTTCTAATTTTTTTTCCATACAAGAATAAAGTTGCATAAACATCCTTAGTGCTATAGAAAAAAAAAAGACAAGTGCTGCTAACGTAGCGGCAAAGTAGAAGTAAATTCTTAAAAAAACATGTCGATTATGTGTTTTTCTATTTAGAGAACCCGTTTAATTCTATTTGTTGTTGCGCCCTTTAACATGATGCTTCGAGTATTATACATTACCTACCTAAGTATGTGCAATTTCAAGTAGGTATCATGATTAATGGTGGTCTCCAAGATTTAAACAAACAGTATAAAATCGCTTTAGGTATACTGTTTACTTATCTACTTTAATTATCTTCGTCGAAGACAAAACAATTCAGGTGAGATCGTTTGCTCAGGTAAAATATCAGAATCTCAATAGATAAGTATCACAGCAGCGTTCGATTCAACAATTTTATACCTGTTATTGTTTGTAAAGATTTAGTAGGTATGTGTGCAGAAATAACATTAAAAGCTAAACCTATTTAAAAGTAATTTATAATTATTTAATTAAAAACGATGACATAGTTGTTTACTACACGAGTAGATATTAATCTGAACGCGTTGCACCCTTGCACTGCACCGCAGGGTCCACAGTAAAACAGAAATTCTTGAAACAATATTTTGGCGCGCAGGCAAAGTGCGGATTGCGGTATGTGCGCGAGAGCGCGGTGATGTGCAGTCGTAGTAGTGTAGTGACGTCACAGCCGGCGCGGTCCGAGCCGAAACAATATTTTGGCGCGCAGGCAAGTATTTAAATAATATTACCGTGGTGCGGTTGCGGTGTGTGCGCGAACGCGCGAGGTGCAGTCGTAGTGACGTCACGGCGCGGGCGCGCGGGGGTGTCACGCCCGCCCGCCGGTCCAAGCGCACGAGTGAGACGAAGTAACAAAAATATACTGAACCCTCTCGCACGATTCTCCGCGTACGACTTCAAACGGTTCAAAGTCCATTAAGGGTAGCTTGAAGTGACGCCGAGTGTACATTTGAGTGTAGAATCCGCCCCTAAAGTTTGTACAGTGCATGCCAATACAGATTGTATATTACCAATATTGAATCTCGTCTCGTTTCTCACCAGGCAACACCGCATCAATGTCATACAATGTCTTATTTTAGTTAACGTGGTCAAACTAACTCCTATACCCAAAAAAAGCTTATACTTCATCATCATCACCACCATCATCCCCACCACCACAATCACCATCTTCATCACCACCATCATCACCTTCTTAAGCCATCATATACGTCCCACTGCTGGGCTAAGACTTTCCCACGAATTTCACGAAGACGAAGTATGGGCCGGAAGCTAGTAAACTATAAATATTTAAATGAAAAACTTCGTGACTGATCCAAGAATGAATGCCGGTAGGCGGGAGACTAATATTTATGACTATGTGATCGTGTCATGTTATAGATTATTATCGACTTGGTGCGAGTGTTTATATATATATATATATGAGTAGCTAAGACTTATAGGGACGAACATTTTTTAAAGGTCAGAGCCTTGGTGGCCGAGTGGCAGAGCGCTCGGCCCGATACCCGAAGGTTTGGTTGGCGGTGGCATCAAGCGGGGTCGGGCAAAACGTATTTCGGATTATCTTATCTTATCTTAGTGGGGCCTGCCGAGGTTTCCCTCTCGCAGTAACACCTCGACCCATCGGGATCTTTTGTGCAACCCCATCCTTTCACTCTTCCTCCTCTGTAAAGATAGAGGCCATAAGTTTGGCAACGTCTTTAAGAGCGAAGAGCCTGAAGTCCTCCGGCTTCGGATAGGCCGACCCCAGGAGTCCCATTCTTTTCCTAGCCAGAGAGTCGCAGTCACACAGTAGGTGCTGCATCGACTCCGTTTCCTCTCCACACGCCCTACACCAACTATTTGTTGAAAGGTGCATTCTGTGAAGCATTTGTTTTGTGGCATAGTGCCCTGTCAAGGCACCGATGGTTAGTCGGGCCTGCCGTCTACCGCCTCCACATATGAACTTACTCCGTCCTAAGGCGTTTTCGCCAAGGAAGGATTTGGAGTGTTTCATACCCGGCTGCTCTTTCCATTCGATGCCGTGCCTGTTTTTGATGTAATCTTTAAAGGCCTTGTTAATGGTACTTGGTGCAAGTGCCACGAACGGCTCAGGACCAATGAGCTGGGTCTCCGAGCCTTCCCTGGCAAGCGCATCCGCCATCTCGTTACCGTGGATTCCCATATGGCCTGGGACCCAGATCAATCGTACCTTGTTATGTCTACCTAGTGTTAGATCTTTTATTCTTATTTCGATATTAAATATGTAATGTTGTCATAGCCAGTAAATAGTATATAATTATTATATTAATAATAGCTCGAGCTCTTCTAGTAATATGATAAGAAATGACGCATTATCAATTCTAATCATAATACAGAAGATGCGCAATTGACCAAAGAGTCCGAAGCCATTATTTTTATGTTTAAAAATGGTTATCAAAAATGGGATTGGTGGAACGGGAGAGATAAGATGGGGATCGCTCGGTAACTTGTAAAAGGAAATATAATTGTTTGAAAACCAAATTACAAAGTATTTTATTTAGTGTTCAACATCTCAGAAGTGGATAAAACCAACATCTACACAAGTTCTGCCTGCAGGTAATTGAAAACAATTGAGTAGGTAACAAAGGCCATTTTTATTTTTCTTCTTTTTTTTTTGCTTACATTTCTGAAATACTCTGAATGTGTGTATAAAAGAGCTGTCTGGTGAGCAATATTAAAATCACATAGGCTTGGTTGTTGCGTAAGCAATTAATTCTGAAATTGCATTAAGTGTAACTAGACAACTATCACAAAAATACTTCGGTTGCGTATGTAGGTACCTACTTAGTCCTAAGATTGAAATGGCCGAACGATGATGAATTAGTGTTTGTTGTGTTAAGGTATTTCAATTAATGTTATAAATGTTTATGTATTTTACATTTATAAAAAAAAAAATTATGCTTAGAAAGTAATACTTTTATAAAGCAGACATTATATACAAATCTTCACTTGTTGTTATACTTACCTATTTGTTACAAGAGTAAAGAAAAGAGAGCTCTTGTTACCGACCTACCTTTATGTTTAGAAATGAACATTAGGTTATGGAACTTATAACATGGACATGATGACAGTAAATTATTAATTTACTTTATTGATATCCTATTATGTTTTACTGTCCAAAACATTATACGGTTTTAGAGTCATGGGTAACGACTTGCTGCAATCTCCACTGCTACCCGTACGCAGTGGCAAGCTAGGCACCGGGTCGCTCAGCGCGCGGCTTCGCACTGGGTCGCCTAGAGCGCGGCTTCGCACCGGGTCTCCCAGCGCGTGGCCATACAGCCGCACGTCCAGGGTGCAGCCAAGCAGCCGTTCGCCAAGCGCGCGGCCACGCAGCCATACGTCCAGGGTGCAGCCACGCAGCCGTTCACCGAGCGTGCGGCCACGCAGTCGTTCGCCGAGCGTGCGGCCACGCAGCCGCACGTCCAGGGTGCAGCCACGCAGCCGTTCGCCGAGCGCGCGGCCACGCAACCGCACGTCCAGGGTGCAGTCACGCAGCCGTTCGCCGAGCGCGCGGCCACGCAGCCGTACGTCCAAGGTGCAGCCACGCAGCCGTACGCCGAGCGCGCGGCCACGCAGCCACACGTCCAGGGTGCAGCCACGCAGCCGTTCGCCGAGCGCGCGGCCACGCAGCCGTACGTCCAGGGTGCAGCCACGCAGCCGTTCGCCGGGCGCGCGGCCACGCAGCCGTACGTCCAGGGTGCAGCCACGCAGCCGTTCGCCGAGCGCGCGGCAACGCAGCCACACGTCCAGGGTGCAGCCACGCAGCCGTTCGCCGAGCGCGCGGCCGCGCAGCCACACGTCCAGGGTGCAGCCACGCAGCCGTTCGCCGAGCGCGCGGCCACGCAGCCGCATGTCCAGGGTGCAGCCACGCAGCCGTTCGCCGAGCGCGCTGCCATGCAGCCGCACTCCACGGGCGCGTTCATGCAGTCGTACATCTAGCGCTCAGTTACTTTCTCCGACGATTAATATAGAACAAAAGGTATGTAGTACTGCTGCGTCTCACGAGCATTCAACTATTTTATCCCAATTTATTAGTGCTCTACATGCCATAAGTAGGGATACTACGACAGGGAAGTTGTCCAACCAAAATAGCATTCCGGAGTTTGACCCTACACGCCAGTCGCAAACTATCGAAATGTGGTTACATAAAGTCAATGAATGTGCCGTTATATATAGTTGGACAGATCAGCAAATTGTACACTTCGCTCTTCCGAAATTAAAAGGGCTTGCTCAAAGATGGTATGAAGGGTTAACCTCTGTTTTGTACAACTGGCAGGAATGGCAAGACAAGTTAAAGCTAGCATTCCCGTCTGATGAGAATTATGGGCAATTACTTACGAATATGTTATCCAAACGGGCACGTTTCAATGATTCATTGGAGGAATATTTTTTTGAAAAAAATGTTTTATTAAATCGTTGTAGTATAGTAGGAAAACGCGCTGTTGATTGCATTGTTTTTGGTATAGACGATCGTAGTGTCAGATTAGGAGCAGAAGCTGCTCGTTTTGATTCACCAGATCAATTGCTACCATATTTAAAAAATGTTAAAGGTAGTTCTTCTCAACTTATTAATGATCGTAAACGGAATAAGAATAATTTTGTTCAACATAATTTAATAGACAGGGATAAAATCAAGGAATTTTCTGTTAGGTGTTACAATTGTCATCAAGAGGGTCATTATTTAAACAATTGTCCGAAACCATTGTCCAAGTGCGAAATATGTTCACGTTATGGTCACAATAAAGAAAATTGTCGAAATAGTGATAATTCGCGAGTCAACATTAACAAAAAGACTCGACCTGTAATGGCAATAACCAGTGAACAATCTAGCTCAGCAAAGTATTACAAAAAGGTAATACTCAATGGTCGACCAATGCAGTGTTTTGTAGATTTTGGTAGTACAGCAAGTATTATCAGTCAATCTTCTGCCGCAAAAATAATTTCTGTTTTAAATTCAAATGATGAGTTGCCTGTATTGGCTGGTTTTGGCAATGCTATGGTCAAACCTTTAGGCGCAGTTACTGTTTCATTGACAGTAGACGATGCAACTGCACGCGTTGAACTGCTTGTAGTGCCGGATAATTTCATGCGTGTTCCTTTAATTGTTGGACAAACTTTTACTGAGCAGTCTCACATCCTAGTCGAAAAGGATTCCAATAAGGTAATTTTTAAATCAATCGACAATAATTCAAAAATTAAAGTGTTTTGTTCTAACGACGTAACTATTGATGGTCTTGTTCTTGTTAATTTTTACACGGACAAAATGTACACTGGTGAAATATTTGTTGAGGGGAATAACCGATTTCAGTTTGGTAAAGAATATTATCTAGTACAAGGGTTATTTACAGTGGTAAATGGAAAAGGAGTTGCACTTATAAAGGGAATATCAAGACGGCCATTTATTATAAAATCTGATACATTGATAGCTAGATGTAATCAGGCCATGCTAAGGGAGTCATCGCAGGAATGTAACGATGTACAGGAAGTGTTGAGAGTTGAATCGACAGTAAAACCTTCTTCACCAATATTAAAATCTGATATAGTAACAGACGAGACCATAGATAGTGTTAATCTTGATTCTTTAGTTGAACTGGTAAACAAATATCGAAATTGCTTTGCATTAAATTTACAAGAGTTAGGGAAGTCTAATACTGTACATATGGAAATAAATTTAAAGGATGAGGAACCTGTTGTTTATAGACCATACAGATTGCCATTTACTGAAAGGGGCAAGGTACGTGACATGGTCCAAGAATTATTAGAATGTGGTATTGTTAGACCTTCTACCTCCCATTACGCAAGTCCTATTGTCATTGTCAAAAAGAAAACAGGAGACATTCGTTTATGCGTAGATTATAGGGCGTTAAATAGAAAAACTGTTCGGGAAAACTTTCCGTTACCAAGAATAGATGATCAGTTAGATGATCTTGCAGGCTATTCGTTTTATAGTACCCTTGATCTCGCTTCCGGGTATTATCAAATACCTATAAAAAACAGTGATATTCACAAAACATCATTCGTAACCCCCGACGGGCAATATGAATTTACTCGAATGCCCTTTGGGCTTGCAAATGCTCCATCAACATTCATGCGTATGATCAATCTTGTATTAGCCAAAGGTAATAATGTAGGTTCTTATCTTACGCCTACGTTAAGATCAGACAAATTGGCTTCCGCGTACATGGATGACATTATTATTCCTTCTGTTTCGATTGAGCAAGGGTTAGACAAACTAGAGAAAGTTTTGCGTATGTTACAAAATGCTAATTTGACTCTTAAACTATCAAAATGTTATTTTTTTGGGAAAAAGGTAGAATATTTAGGATTTGAGCTTAGCGCAGATGGCATTAGGCCAGGTGCTCGTAAAATAGAGGCAGTAAAGAACTTCCCTGTGCCTTTAAATCAACATAATGTGCGTCAATTCATTGGCTTGTGCAGTTTCTTTCGACGCTTTGTAAAAGGATTTTCTGTCATAGCAAAACCTCTAACATCGTTACTAAAGAAAGAAGCAATATGGATCTGGGGCTCAGAACAGATTCAAGCCTTTGAACGCTTAAAAGATGAATTAATACAAAAACCAACATTAGCGCTTTATAATCCTGAGGCTCACACCGAATTACATACCGATGCATGCAAAGTTGGAATTGCTGGTATATTGATGCAGCACGATAGGTCGGGAGTTCTGAAGCCGGTGGCATATTACAGTCGGCAGACTACTACGGAAGAACAACATATGACAGCCTATGAATTGGAAACACTTGCTTTGATCGCTTCACTACAAAGATTTCGTGTTTATTTAATTGGGATTGAGTTTAAAGTATTCACAGACTGTACTTCGCTTAGAGCAACATTCTTGAAACGTGATCTCATACCACGAGTAGCTAGATGGTGGATTGCAATGCAAGAGTACAATTTTACTATTGAGTATCGCCCTGGCAAGTCTATGAGTTACGTGGATGCTCTAAGTAGAAACCCAATGACAAGAAGTTTGAACGGTGAAACAGCTAATTCAGTGATGCAGGTTACTGAAGGAGATTGGCTAACTACTGTTCAAAATGCTGACACAGAAATTCAAAGGAAGATTTCAATTTTAAATGATCCAAAAGCAAACGATGTCATTGAATTAAAGGAGAATTTTGTTGTTAAAAATGGACAATTGTTTCGGAAAACTGTCGAAGGAGACAGGTGGGTGATTCCTAAGGGAGTAAGGTTTCAAATCATGAAACAATGTCACGATGACATTGGTCATTTTGCATTGGACAAAACTTTAACAAAAGTTAAAGAAACTTATTGGTTCCCGCGTATGAGGCGGTTCATCAGAAAGTATGTCGAATCATGTTTGGAGTGCTCATATGCTAAGTCGACATCTACAAAGAAACCACAATTACATCCAATTCCTAAAGGTGTTACACCTTTTGAAACTCTCCATATCGATCATGTTGGGCCATTTGTAAAAAGTTCAAAAGGTAACACACATTTACTTGTAATTATTGACGGGTATACAAAATTTATCATAATAAAACCGGTTCGTAACACAAAAACTTCAAGTGCTATCGAGAAATTGCGTGACTATTTTAGTGTTTTCGGAATACCTAAACGATTAATATCGGATAGAGGATCTTGTTTTACAAGCGCAGTTTTTTGTAAGTTCATGAAGCAATTAGGCATAAAACATATTTTAAATGCTGTTGCTACTCCGCGGGCAAACGGCCAAGTGGAGCGGTATAATAGAACCCTACTAGATGCACTAACTACTAAATGTATAGGAAATGATGAAAGAAAATGGGATATTTATGTTTTAGATGTTCAATTGGGATTAAATAATACTGTTAATAAGGGCATAGGAAAATCGCCAGCACAAGCGTTGTTTGGTATAAACCTTGTAGGGATTACAGAAGGTAAGGTTAAACTCTATTTGAATATTGAAAATGAGGAAAAAGAGTCTTTAGAATCGATACGAAAAACAGTAAATGAGTATATTGATGATTACCAAGAAAAGCAAAAGTATAATTATAATCAAAAGACTAGAATTCCAAAACAATTTACAGTCGGCGATCTTGTAAGTGTAAATAGAGAGATTCAAGCTACTGGGCAAAGTAGAAAACTTATTCCACGGTTTCAAGGCCCATATAGAGTTATTGAATCTTTAGGTAACGACAGGTATAGAATCGAAGACACACCAATTACGAAAAAAGGTAAGAGGCGATACACGACTGTTGTCGCATCAGATAAGTTGAAATCGTGGCTTCATTTTAATAGATCTAATAATGAATCTTCCAGTAGTAGCGATGATAAACCTGATGACGAATAGAATAACCTTGAATTGTTGATACAATATCATTCATTCAAAAACCTATTCATTAAATTATTTTTTTGTTTGTTTTATTATCTAAATGTTGACTGTTTTATTTTATTAATAAATGATGATTCAATGGGCTCTAGATTGCAGAGGCTAGACCCATTTGATTGTGTGGTTTCTAGATAGTAGAGGCTAGACCCACTTTGTTTTGTTATCTGATGTTGACTGTTTTATTTTAATAATAAATGATGATTCAATGCGGCTCTAGATTGCAGAGGCTAGACCCGTTTGATTATGTGGTTTCTAGATAGTAGAGGCTAGACCCACTTTGTTTTTTTTTTGTTATCTAATGTTGGCTGTTTTTTTTTTGTGTTTTAATAAATATGATGTTGATGACTCAAGGCGGCTCTAGATTGCAGAGGCTAGACCCGTCTGATTATGTGGTTTCTAGATAGAAGAGGCTAGACCCACTTCGTATTGATGATGACTGATTGAATTTTAATATGTATATATCCAAATTTGTGATTTTCTCTACATGTAAGTTAACATGTTTTACTGACGTAATACTAATTTGTACATAAAAGTACATTATTGAACTAATTTGATGTTGCTATTTTATTATGTACCTATAATTTATTATAATAACTGGATACAAATGAATCGATGTAAAAATAAATCAATGCTTTTGTTTATTAGTATTAGCAACTATTGAAAGTTATGAATATTAAGTAAACTATTGAATTAATATGGTAATAGGTTTGTTGATTTATGTTACTGTTTGTATTGTTATTTTATTTTGGATGCAACAGTTTAGTGTGTGTACACGAGGTCGTGTAATTATAATGGATGGCCGAATGTTAGATCTTTTATTCTTATTTCGATATTAAATATGTAATGTTGTCATAGCCAGTAAATAGTATATAATTATTATATTAATAATAGCTCGAGCTCTTCTAGTAATATGATAAGAAATGACGCATTATCAATTCTAATCATAATACAGAAGATGCGCAATTGACCAAAGAGTCCGAAGCCATTATTTTTATGTTTAAAAATGGTTATCAAAAATGGGATTGGTGGAACGGGAGAGATAAGATGGGGATCGCTCGGTAACTTGTAAAAGGAAATATAATTGTTTGAAAACCAAATTACAAAGTATTTTATTTAGTGTTCAACACTAGCTTGTTTAGAGCTTTAGTGGTTTCTAGAACAAGGCCGGTTAAATTTCGGATTACTCGATGCATAGCCCGGGTGTGTGATCACCAACTCGCATTTGGCAAGCGTGGTGATTAAGCCATTACCCATCAATTGTAGCGATGACTTGATTTAAATGAGAGAGGCTTTTGCCCAGCAGTGGGACAGTGCGTTCATAATTAATAATTCATTTACTTTAAGAATAAAAAGGTGCAACCGTTAGTTTAAAAATTTAAAATAAATGCTAAGAAGTCGTGCTAGCTCGTGAAGGGCTTTTTTGTTTAATGGACATGCTATAGGTCGTCTATTGCTTTTACGGCCTCAGATTTTAAGGGTGGCGAGATACTTAAGGTAGCTAGCCTAGTGATGATCTCGCAAAACGACATTTCTTTACGCCTGCATCAGCACGTCAGCAGCAAATGATTCTGCATGATCTCTGACCTACCTGTTCGTAAAATACTATGAACTTGACCCAATTGATTATCATCGGATCCACGGTGCGACAGAAGGCCCCGCGTACAAACAGATGTAATGCAATAATTACATAATACCAAATACAGTAATATTATTGTGCACACGCCTGCACATCAACCTACCGCAAACTGTCAAATTTCCTCAACAGACTTTGAATCTTAAGACTAAGAAATATGGTTGAAAATTAATTGAAGAAATTTGATAGTTTTGGATAGGTTGATGTGCATGTCTGTACCACAACTGAGTAGATGTTATGGATTATTTTGAAGATCCTTTTTTATTTGAAGAGTTTGATGGTGTCCTTAGGCGGCCTCAGCGTCACCTGACTATATTGGGGGTGGTGAGAGAGGGTTCCTCAAGCATTGTGATTGAAACACCCTCAGAGGGTTTCTATTATAGAGAATCGCACCACACAATCGTGAATCTTTACCCTACTAGATTCTCTTAGGGGTTCGGATCTGATCAGAGAGGTGACCTGCTAGATACAATCAGCGATTGGCATTTTATAGGGTCGTTTTGTTGTCCTTATGTCTGTCAAGACTCTTTATCTCGGGAACGCGTGGAAATATCGAGTAGAAATTAAAACCATATACTCAGGTCTGCGGACCCTTGAAGCTATGAAAAAAAATCAAACTGCTAAGTTAACGAAAAAAAAGATACGGCCGTTTATGTCGCAAAAAACGTTTATTTCGACACTCTCAAGGGAATCAAAATTCATAGGGTACTTGCCGTTGACCTAGAACTATGAAGTTTGGCAAGTAATGTCGTCTTATACTACAAGTACAGGGAAAAATCTGAAAACTACACATATTTAATTAGATCACAAAAACATTATGCAAGAAGTCTTTATGCAAGAAACGAGGGTCCAAATTTTGAAGTAAGTTAACCGTGTCATGTGGGGTATCGTATGAAAGGGCTTCATTTGCACGAGCTTAAACAGATTTTTAATTATTTTTATGATGTACGATTACGATTTATAATGAAGAATGAAAAAAGGAATACATTTTCCCTCTTTTATATGTAGGTACCTAATTGTACCCATAAATTTATACGGAACCCTCGGTGGGCGAGTCCGACTCGCACTTGTCCGGTTTTTTGTTCATTACTCAGCCGGCACACGGCAGCACTCACAAGAGTGCCTAGTGTGAGTTTCGTTAACTATTCATATTAATTGACGTTTACGAAAACGAAAGATTTGAAAAGCAAAATTTTAACTCTTCTCTTTATGTCGTCACTCTAATTTTCGTTTAATTGCTAACGTGATCGAATGTCAAATGAAACTCACACTAGCTAGGTACCGTGATAGAGAATGGCTACCGCACGCAGCCTATGGACGTCACCAAGGGTGTTCGCGAAATTGGTTAAAATATAAAATCATTTTGAGAAAATGTTACGTCATCTTCGATAATTATTAATAAAAAGCTTCGTAGTTACTTCTTATTCGATAGTTATTATGGCAACACACCATTATTTTTTGCTCAAATATTTCAACCGGACTTCATTCGGACGACAAAACATGATTGTGCGTAGGAGTTGATTTTTTGCATGGAAACACATACTTACAGGATCAACTTAGTTAAACGACAACTAGTTACAAGTACTTTAAATTAAATGATCGCGGTATCATGTCTACTAATTAGTTCGACAAGGAAGCCTGACCGGCCTGTTTTATAATTTATTAAAACATGTATATTTTGCACGGATATTCATTTGAATAGTGACTGTGTGCCAGCGATCTTGATATTAATATGTACTTTATAATTGAGTTATTACATTCAACCCTTTTATTGTATAACTAGCTGTCCGTGTCTTTCCCGTGATTCCATGAGAATGACGGAAAATCCTTCTCATTCTTCAAGGGTTAATGAGTCAGTCAGTGAGTAGTGGATCAGGACTTTTCTATTTTTGTTTTGTTTTTTAAAGATCTTACAGGTAAGCACTTGGCCTTCATCTCACCTGATGTTAAGTGATGATAAGGCTTCGGCCTTATCATCACCGGGTAAAGTGAGCTTCTACCTTCGGGTAGAAGCTCACTTTACCTGGAATCCTCAACTACTAAGACACTGACTATCTCTAGCTACCGGGACAGAACAATGCTACAAAACATTGATGTTATGCGACATATTTAGATAAGATGGTGGTAGCTAGCCAGGCGGGCAAACAAGCCCTATCCAACCAAACCGAGTACACGAACATGTACCCACCGCTGGGAATCAAACCCGGGACCTCAAGGTCTAAACCGGTGGTCTTCACCACTAGACCACAGAGGCGGTTAAAGGCGTTAGAGTCGGTGTATCTACTGATTGAGTATCTATCGAGAGCGGGTACATGTTTGTTGTGTGTCCGGTTTGTTTGTCCGTCTGGCTAGCTACCACCATCTTATCTAAATATGTCAACATAACATCAATATTTGTAGCATAGTTGTGTTCCGTCTGCTAAGAGCTAAAATAGCCAGTGCCTCGGTAGTTGAGGATTCCGGGAGAAGTGCGCTTCCACCTTCGGCCATAGCATCACTTAACATCAGGTGAGATGAATGTAAGCCAAGTGTTTACACGTTAGCAATATAAAAAAATGTTTGAAGCTATATCCTTTATTAATGTTTCAATGACACTGAATAACGAATTAATTCACTACTTAATAACAGTGTTGTTTCCGTGCCCACATACATGAGCGTTTTAGTACATACACGTTTGTCGTAACAATTCTACTTAGTGCAACCGCAAGTAATTAATTTCCTATCAAATAAAAGGAATTCAATTCCAAGGTTCACAAAGCGTTGAAAAAAGACTGAGTGACGTACAAACTGCACTACAGGTCAATATCCGTAACAAAGATACCCACTGCGTTAAGATCGATCGCATGGAGCGCTTTATGCGAGACTGGCTCAACTACTATTGTTTTTATTTTTATTTGGCAAGCTTGCCAATACCCATCAATTGTAGCGATGACTTGATTTCAATGATGGAGGCCATTGCTCAGCTGTGAGACAGGATATAGGCTTAAACTTCTTACATATAACTTTTTAAACTATCATGGTCACTTACATTTATAGAATAAATCTTATTATCAGGATTATTACCATGTTTTTTGTTGTGTTTGAGTATCAGATATTTCGGCACAGTTGCATGCGCCATGATCACGGATGTACTGACAGTACATACTTACTTTTTTAATTGGAAAGAGATTATTGTTTTCCACATATGGCCTTTACAGCGTTACCGGACATTTTGGGGCGGCAAGAAACTTAGAACCGTTGAAATAGTTTCCTCCAGCAGTGCGATTGACAGATCGAGCGATCAAGATAGAGCTATCGAGGTCGTTAAGGGATTTCTAGAGGGGATAGCATCCTACAAGTCCCTAGTAGATTCTCCGAGGCGTTCGAATAAGTTCGAAACAATAATTATACAAAACAACAACTAATCATCTTTTATATTATTACGAAAATTTTTTAAAATTATTTATTTTATTTTATTTTATTTTATTATCTTACGAAAACCAAGGTTTACAAAATTTAAATAGGGCTACCAAGTGTTACACATAAAAACCACCAATAGGTTCTCACCGATAGAAGTTACTTAATATTTAAAACTAGAAGCACTAAGCAACGCATTATTAACCTCGCTCAAACTATTAACGAGTTGGTATTACCGCAACAGAATATCTAGTTAAGAATATTATGTGGGTTCGAAGAACCGCTCGCTCAACATCCGCCTGGCTGATGGTACACTGGTATAGAAGAGGTCCAGTTCAAACTGCTTGCTAAGTATGTTAAATTTGTCACACGCACGCCATAAGTAACTATTCTGCCTGTAATTGAAAGAAAGAAAGAAAGAAAGAAAGAAATTATTTATTGACGATCACACAGACATAACAGAAAAAAAAACAATGAATATGAGAACATTACAAAAAAAAAAAAATAACATTAAGACTAATACAAAAATAATAATTATATAACAAAGAGTGTGTGTGAAAGCCAACTAGGACCCTGCCTCAGCTTTGCCTTGCTTTAATTGGTATTCGCTTTCGGTAAACAGAAGGTAGGGTTACTCCTAAACTATAAACAATACATATGTTTTACAATAATATACAGCATACACTAATTTAAGTAAAGTAAGTAAGCTTGATGATATTTAATTATTATCATTAATGCATGCTGTGTGCACCGGTTTAGTTGATACATTTAGATTAAGTAAAATTTAAACACTGAAAAAAGACGACAACCTCAGGCGGGAATCGAACCACGCACCTTCCGCATTCCGGGCGGCTGCCTTAACCACTTGGCTACCGAGGTCTGGCTTTCACCCGTCGAAATTTTCCAGTGCTTGATGCTTATGTTTTTTAGTCAACATTGCTTCATCAATCTTAGAAGTTTTCACCTCTGAGATCCGAAAGAAATATTTTTACAAATATTTGAACATTCGGTTAAGATGAAGCTGCGTTATAGATAAGTGTTTTTTATATATTTTAGCGTTTTATTAACGCTTAAATATACTTAAGTAAAATTTAAACACTGAAAAAAGACGACAACCTCAGGCGGGAATCGAACCACGCACCTTCCGCATTCCGATTCCATTTGATTGATTGATTGATTGATGAAGATTGATGAAGCAATGTTGACTAAAAAACATAAGCATCAAGCACTGGAAAATTTCGACGGGTGAAAGCCAGACCTCGGTAGCCAAGTGGTTAAGGCAGCCGCCCGGAATGCGGAAGGTGCGTGGTTCGATTCCCGCCTGAGGTTGTCGTCTTTTTTCAGTGTTTAAATTTTACTTAAGTATATTTAAGCGTTAATAAAACGCTAAAATATATAAAAAACACTTACATTTAGATTAATTTACTTGTATTAATGATAACGGTTTATTTAATGTAAACCGCTTTTAGTAGATCTATTAAAATAAATAAATAAATGCCATCGATAACGCCTCGATGGCTAAGTGACAGCGGTATGCAAAATTATTTAATTACAATTTGTAAATCTAGGTTATTTGTTTAATTTTGTTAAAAACATTTAACAAGTAAATACGTTAAGCAGGTTTCACATGTTTATTAGTTTGGTCACACATCCCGGTTGATGTTGCTTCGCTTGCAAGATCGCTATAAAACGCACTAGCTACCGCCATCAAGCTCCTCTTTACACAATATGAAAAATTCAAATTTATAAATGAGATCTATTTGCTTCTGTTGAAACCGCATGCGTAATTATTGCCAATTCTTATATTATGTTAATAGACGGTAAAACCTCACGGTCACTCGAGGAAAGTAAGTGAATACCTGGGAATGTGAAAATTTGGGAATATGATAATTTAGAAACGCGAATGCCTGGGAATGTGATGATTCAGAAATGTGAATGCCTGGGACTATGATAATTTAGAAATGCGAATGCTTGGGAATGTGATAATTCAGAAATGTGAATGCCTGGGAATGTGATAACTTAGAAATGAGAATGTCTGGGAATGTGATAATTCAGAAATTTGAATGCCTGAGAATGTGATAACTCAGAAATGTGAATGCCTGGGACTAATTCTTTTTTAATGATAGAAGATATTTGCCCACATTATTGTTACTTGGAATTAATTATGGAATTAATTACTATCAAAGCCACTAAAATGAAAAAATGTACATAAATACAGTAAATATTAACGGCATTAAAATATCGGATACAGATTATAAATTCATTATAAGAATATCAACACTTCAGTGTCCCTGAGACCAGCGGGCATGTAAAAGGTAAAGGGCTCGAAACGTCAGGATAAAATCATGTATTAATACATTTTGTCTCGAGTTAAATGTAAAAATAAAAATCCAATGTATTTATTTTTAATCCCGGATTGCGCACTGTGGGATTGCTGTCGTCCACCCTTTCACTTTTAATGGTAAGTCACTCTTATGAAGTTCAAGGTCACACAGCAACTCTTTTATTTTACGTAATTTTCATGCAAGAGCTAGAGGAAAATGTTAAAGAGTTAAAAAGTTTTAATCGAACATTCCTATCCTTGTTGGTAACGAATTTGTGAAAGCAACTTATCTATATATTAATACGTGAAGCAAAAACTTTGTACCCCTTTTTAGAAGAGAAGAGATTTTAGAGAAGGATTGCAGAATGTTAATATTTTTTTAAAATTATGCATAAAAAATACATTCAATCAATTAAACAAACATTACACACACTACCATGTATTTGCCACACACGCATAAAATACTCTTTTCTGAAATCTGTCAATGCTAATCCAAACTCACATTCTATCTTTTTTTAATTTTTCATTGCTTAGGATACAACTCGTGCAGCCTTAATAAAATTACGACTCTAGTCACTATAAAAGGATAACTGATAGTATTTGTATCTATTTGTAAAAATATTTCTGTATTGCATTATAATAACATTTCACAAATGTTGGAGCGAAGCAACCCCAACACGAGTACCTATTTCACAATTACTTACCTGGGGTTGTTTTTCAGTTAGTTGTTATGTAAGATTTATGTTAAAAAAACATTTTTATTTTATTAATTTATATTACTAGTAACAGTTGGCGCTGGTGCTTTTAATTGTAGTCAACTTCAACTCGATCGAGATGTGATTCAAGTTCGGACTCGACACTGACATGATGCGCTCATTGCGTACGTTACGTACGTCTTAAAAACGAATGATTTACATTTAGTAATTAGTTCGTTCTTAAGTGTTTCAAATATTACTAATAAATTAGTTGTTTAATTAAATTTAAATACTTTTGCACTAAAACAAAATCAATCACTTTTCGGAATTTTAACTTGTATCTTAAAGTTCATAACGATATATCAAGCAATATTCGAGCACAAGATAAAAGAGTATATAATATTTGGATCTTTATCTCGTGTGCGTTGAACTGAGAACATCAAATGTTGAGTTTTTAATTTATAATCTTGATCGCTTTGAGAATCTCTCGCCCACTGAATGGGCTTTAGAGAGCCCTATGTACCTTTCAGTACATAGGGCTCTCTAAAGCCCATACAAACATCAAAGTTAAATATTTTTTCAAACCAATGGCCAATTTTTATTAAATTTTCCATTTTTCAAGGAAAATATTCAGTGATCTTGTTAGTTGTACAATATTAACAAAAACGTTTACTTACATATTCAAGAAAATAAATATCATTTGAAACTTTCCACAGTGAACTTTGAAATTATAGAAATGGTATTTTTTTATTATAGGTAAAAAAATAATAAGAATTGGCTTATTGATTTAAAAAAATATTGACCTTGAAGTTTGTTTAAAAGGCTCGAGGATGCGACTCGTGCAAACTTGTGTTTCTCACGCACACGTGATAATAGCTCAATGTTAAAATGCTTGAAAAAGGCGGAGGTAGTTTAAAATACAATATTTCACACACTAAGAACTCGTTCGAAAAGTAGGTATTGAAGTGATATAATCTACAGAGAAGTAGTGAGATTTACGACAGAAAAAAATGTATTGGACTTTTGGAAAACGTTTGTAACGTTTTAAAATATTGGATACTTTAATTATATCTTATTATTTTGATAGAAGGTCAGGTAATACTGGGCGCGTTAACATTTCAAATAAAATGAGTAAAATATAAAAAAAGCTTTTTTAAAAGCAATACCGTAATTTTATCAAACTATTTGAAATATCGTGAAAACCTCTTCTCATAATAATCGATTGTTTAGTGTATGTAATAGTCCACTTATCAATAGTTAATTAGAACAAAAGTGTAAAAAAAGAAAAAATCAAAACTTACCCAAAGACTGCACTTTCAAAATGAAGAACACAATAATTTTTCAAACAAGCAACACTGAAAACCGACAAAAAATTTACGCGCGCGTTCTCTTGTTTCACGTTCGACTTTAAACTTTTTAAACTTCGAACTTTTTTTTCATTGAACGGTGTTACAACCTCTAAAATTGTTTTACCAAAGGTTGTATCAATGGCGCGTGCGCCGGTCTGGTCTCCTGCACGGCTACTAAGCTAGCATCACTCCTTGCCAACCTTGAAGGCTACTGAAAGACCCGCCTTTACATTCTTCAATTGTAATTAGATCAACGCTATGCCATTCGTGTCGGTCCTTCGTTTTTGCACATTATAAAAAGTGGATGGTGGAGTGCAGGCGATGATATTGTAACACTCAGTGAAACTATGTTCTGTATTCACGATACCATTAACGAATAGTTACTACGATCGGTGACGGGTTTGAATAGAATACAATAGTGTTCATTAACTAAAATTAAATAGTAATTAAAATTAAATCAAACAGTGAATATTATTAACTTGCCTGGCAGTATTTCCACATCTCTCTTTTTTCATGGTTCTGAATATATATTTATGTAAATAAAATATAAATTTTTAACCTGCTAATTATATAAAGTTCCTATAGAGTAACTACGAGATTTTTCGTGCTTGGGGTGTTTAAAAGGCATGTCCTCTCCCATCAATATCTCAGTTGCTATTTTTTTATTAGCACATATCATACAAAATTATATTATAAAGATTTTTTTACAAGCTCTTTCAATTCTTATAACCAACCTATGTTAACAGGTTGATGGCAACGAATCAAAGCTACTGGAATAAACCGACCGATCGTATTGGCACCAATGTTCGACACTTTAAGTTTTTGTCGTCAAAAATTAACATAGATTTTCATTGAAATTTTACGGGATGTCAGCTAGGAAGCAGAAGTAAAAAAAAATTGTAAAAAATTTAATTTTAGTACAATTTTCAATAAAACCTTTTAACTTAAAAAAAAAATTATCGTTTGGGATAACGATAAAAGTACCTAAATGACACGTAAAAGCAAATCAATTTACACATAATAATTATTTAATAGATATTTTTAAAAATGAGACATGTTATTTTTAACCGTCTTGGTCGGGAGGTGCGATAGCCGTCAAGACGTCCCGCCACCCGCCCATCCCGCATATTGGAATTGCTGTATTTAGGGATTTATTTTATTTTGTAAGTATTCGTTCCGTTATTCGTTACCTCCGAAGGTGATTCGTTTCACACGGCTTGAGGAACCCTTTAAGTTTCTCGCCGCCCCCTAACAATCTGAGGCAATCAACAAACTCTCTCCAAAGGGGATCTGTGTAAAATTGTTGCCAGAGACTAAAATCAATTGCTTTTATATTTCCTATTTTTTATGATTAAAGGACAACAATGTCGATATCTGGTTCCAGTCGAACACTGGTGCCACTGCCTTACGTAGGTTTTATTTTGTTTGTTTCTTTCTTTTAGTTGATGGCTTCGTGCGATTAGCACATTTAGCCAGTGTCAAAGTAATTTTTCTTACAAGTAATACATAAATATACAATATTTCCTTCCAGTCAGTATGATGATGAATGATAATAAAAATTAAAAGTGAGAAATGATATACCCCCCTAACCCCCGTGAGTATCTCAGTAAAGATGTGGGGCTTTACTAATTCCTCGGCGGACTTCTTGAGAGAATTTGAAAAGTAAAGTTGCACTGTTTTGTTTCATTTGCCAACACTCATGCACACTTACGAACACTTAACGGTTAATAATCCACCATTATTTCACATTAATATTCGACATAACACAAATTTTTGAAAATAAAACAAAACCGCAGACATGACTCTTCACTTTCCCGCCAAGAAGTCCATTTTGTTTACTTGTTTCTACAACAACCTTTTTTTGATGTGTAACATCTTTCCGCTAGCCTAGCTAGGCTATAATAATGGTGGATTATTAACTGTTAAGTGTTCGTAAGTGTGCATGAATGTTGGCAGATGATATAAACAATTTGTGGGATATTCGTAGAAATGTGATCGTAACAGTGTAACAGGAAAACAGTGTGACATGTCTTCTAATGAGGATTTACTGCATTTTCTTTATGATTTGTAAATCTATATTCTATTTTTTATTGTAATATAGATTTCAACCATTTCGTGTGTAATAGACTCTTAAACAATATAAAAAAGGACAAAATAAAAAGGAAAAAAAAAAGAAAAAAATATGTACGTTATTGTAAATTTTATATTCTATTTTCTATTGTAATATTGATTTTAAATGGTGAGATGTCAAATGTTATCATAATAATTGACTAGTAATAATGCTCGTTTGTTTTTTTTTATTTTATATTTTACGGGTAAGCACAGTGCCTTGATCACACCCGCCCCTCATAGCCTATAGCTATCAATATTGCTTTCATATTGCTTTCGAAATGACAAGATGACGCCTCCTCCTCGCCTCGCCTTCAAAGCGATCGAGTTAGGCGGTCAGGGGGCTGATGTAGTGATGTGATGATAAGGCCAATGATGGAAGCGCACTTCACCCGGTAACCTCAACTAGTGAGGCACTGGCTATCTTATCTCTAGCTGCCGGAACACAACAATGCTGCAAACATTGATGTTATGGCGACATATTTAGATAAGATGGTGGTAGCTAGCCAGGCGGACTAACAAGCCCTACCACCAACCAAACCGAGTACACAAACATGTATACCCCCCGCTGGGAATCGAGCCCGGGACTAAACCGGTGGTCTTAGCCACTAGACCACAGAGGCGGCTAATAAAGATTTTAGAATTTTTGAAAATGGCTTAACGGACTTGGATGAAACTTTGCACATAGACAGACCCTGACCCGGACTAGAATATAGGAAAACTTTTTATCCCGGTGACAGTGGGACAGTGTAGTCTTCGCGAACGAAGTCGCGGGCGACAACTAATAGATACGTAGGTACTCTCACGTCTTTTTACCAAAAAGAGGTAGACCGAGCATCATATCGCAAAGTAGCTAAGAATTAGTTATTCATGCGTTAAATAGTCAATTTATTGATATTTCCCTTGTAATGCCACTTTTTATGATATTTCAATAACAAATACATTTTATGATTAAATCAGTTTTGGTAGGTTTAGGGAAAACGTTTACAAAACCGAATTCAACGCAAAACTAATTTTCGATATGATTTGAGACAGTTTGTCCTGGTCGGAAACGAGTTTTTCGAAGGTAATGTTTTAATTGGAGGCCAGATGTATATAATATTATACTTGGAAAATATTATACGTATTTGAAGTAAATGTGTAGGCAAACAAGTATTTGTGGAGCGGTAAATTTTATTTATGTGCATAAAGAAAATGTTTGGATTAATTTTTAATCAGATGAACGATCAGATGGAAATAGTTCTTTAAGAAACTACCTTAACTACTTTTTTCCTTTTGATATACCATTAAAACTATCTAACTAACTAACTAGAATGGCGCAACGACCCAAAGTCAGTGAGTGAATGTTTTTGGTAGATATACTACTACCATTGTTAATTTTAGCGACGCCTATAGACAAGAAGGAATATACTACGCTGACCAACCTTTGCGGTAAGAAAAAGTACAAGAAGAAAGAAGAATTCAAAAATAGCTTACAAAAGGAACCGAAATGGCCGCCGAAGATCACTACATCCCATCAGATGGTAGGATCATCTCAGGTCGGCAACACAAAAGCAACACCTCTGATGTTGCTGATGTCCATGGGCGGCGGTGACCGCTCACCATCAGGCGGCCTGCCTGCTCGTTTTGCAGAATATTAATATAAAAAAAATTGCTTGCCTGCTCGTTTTCAGATTATTAATATAAAAAAGGTAGCTCGCCTGCTCGTTTGCAGACTATTAATATACAAAAAGGTAGCTCGCCTGCTCGTTTGCAGACTATTAATATAAAAAAAGGTAGCTCGCCTGCTCGTTTGCAGACTATTAATACAAAAAAAGGTAGCTCGCCTGCTCGTTTGCAGACTGTTAATATAAAAAAGGTAGCTCGCCTGCTAGTTTGCAGACTATTAATATAAAAAAAGGTAGCTCGCCTGCTCGTTTGCAGATTATTAATATAAAAAAGGTAGCTCGCCTGCTCATTTGCAGACTATTAATATAAAAAAGTAGCTCGCCCGCTCGTTTGCAGACTATTAATATGAAAAAAGGTAGCTCGCCTGCTCGTTTGCAGACTATTAATATAAAAAAAAGTAGCTCGCCTGCTCGTTTCCAGACTATTAATATAAAAAAAAGGTAGCTCGCCTGCTCGTTTGCAGACCATTAATATAAAAAAGGTAGCTCGCCTGCTCGTTTGCAGACTATTAATATAATAAAGGTAGCTCGCCTGCTCGTTTGCAGACCATTAATATAAAAAAGGTAGCTCGCCTGCTCGTTTGCAGACTATTAATATAATAAAGGTAGCTCGCCTGCTCGTTTGCAGACTATTAATATAAAAAAGGTAGCTCGCCTGCTCGTTTGCAGACCATTAATATAAAAAAGGTAGCTCGCCTGCTCGTTTGCAGACCATTAATATAAAAAAGGTAGCTCGCCTGCTCGTTTGCAGACCATTAATATAAAAAAGGTAGCTCGCCTGCTCGTTTGCAGACTATTAATATAATAAAGGTAGCTCGACTGCTCGTTTGCACACTATTAATATTAAAAAAAGGCATCTCGCCTGCTCGACTGCCGTAATTGTACATAGTATGCAAGTAAATAGCCTATGACTGTCCCACTGCTGGGCAAAAGCCTCCATCATTGAAATCGAGTCATCACTACAATTAACGGGTAATGGCTTAATCACCGCGCTTGCCAAATGCGGATTGGTGATCACTAACCCGGGCTATGCATCGAAAAATCCGAAACTCACTTTGCCTGTCCTGGAAATTGAACCCGGAACAGCAACGAACAGGAGCCGTGATCAGTGTTACACGTCTTGATTAAAAAGTAACTCCATTTCATTGTACTCATACCCAAAAGCATGTAATCGCAAAAGCTTGTATTGCATCTAGCATGCAACAATCTGGTTTCTTAGGTTGATTAGAATAGTTATTTACAATGGATGACCAACTACTTCTCAATATGAATATATATATATATAGAACCATTTGCTATTGATTAGTGTATGTATTTAGTAAGAAACGGTTTATATAAGCGCTCAATTATTATTAACATAAACCGAGTGGTTACAAACAGCTAATAGGTATTATATGGATTAAGGCATTTTTCTGATGTTGTACTATATATAACACGAAACAGGTTTCCACTGCACACTGCTGGACAAAGGTCCTATCATTGAAATCAAGTCATCACTACAATAAAATTGATGGGTAGGTATATTGACTAAACTACCACGCTTTTCAAATGCGGGTTGGTGATCACAAGCCCGGGCTATGCACCGAATAAATCCGAAACACACTTTGCCCGACCTGGGAAAAGTGGGAAAAATACAACCCTAGAAAAGTTTTGGAGTTTATTTACTTCGCTTTGAGGAATCACCAAGATTTATACCACAAGGAGACCAACAGCAATTTATTTCCAACAATATAAATAGGCACTCGTTTACTTATAATATCTTTATTTAATTAAGTAAATTAACCCCGCCCGATCCTCTAAATGACAGCACACATTTACAGAATACACTAAACATGCACACCAGTTTAGGCCCAAGACACCGTACTCGTAGAACAAGGGTACGAAGAACCGGTTAACACTCGCTCTACACCAGGTACAGACATGTACCTGGGCGCTTCTCTCCTCCTCCACGGCCCGGTCAACCCGAGCCGAGGTCCGTGCCTTTAGAGGCGCCCTCGGGTTGCTCCGCTCCCCGATCCGATCCGAACCCTTCGGTGAATCTAGTAGGGCACGGGGACGCGCACTAGTGCGCGATGCCGTTCTTCTAGATAACCTCCGAAGGTGATTCGTTTCACACGGCTTGAGGGACCCTTTACGTTCCTCGCCGCCCCCAAAAAAGCCCGGTGAAGCTGAAAATGCCGTAAAGGAAATCAGCAATCTCTCTCAAAAAAAAAAGAAAAGTAAATTAAAAGCCGAAAGACAATGCTTTTATTAGCTGACATTTAGCTCTACGGAGAGAAAAAACCCATTGACACGTGCATTAAACGATCCAATTTAGGTCCAGTAAGGTGACATAAAATTACCGAATATTCATGTTTTAACATGGATTCGTAAAAAAGTAAGAGTGAAACGGATCGTACGCCTTATTGATGTTGGGGAATGCCTTCAAATCAAAGTTAACAACAAGTTTTGACGTAGAGTTACACATTTTCCAGGAAAGTAAATAAAATCCCACAAATAATTTTCAAGAATTCCTGCCAATGTTGTTTTTAGAGGCTACATTCGATTACAATCCTTTTCGAACTAAATATATATGTATATATTTTAGAAGCATTTCTCATTTTCATTTCAGTAATAAAAGAAACAAAATTATCAACCACTAATATAGTAGAAAACACGAAATCTTCAAAGTAAAGTTTCGCGTCTCGACATTCGATGACAAGTCAGACTTCCGCAATCTTTTGGCTTTAATTATAACTTGATATCCTTCGGAGGTCCACTTTAAATGAAGTATCGAATCAAATTTTACACAGCTAATGACAATGTTTTCTAAACCAGATAGTCCACTAAAACATGTGGAGTTTTAGACAGATTGGCTGTCATAGATTTTTATTTTACTATACGTTATCCTTGGTAGAGGTCTTTGTCCAGCAGTGGACGTGTTTTGGCTGAGACGATGATGATGATGATTCGTAATTTAATAAGCTTAATAGAGCTTTATATAAAGCGTCATAAATAGAGTTTTCTTAGCCTACGTTTCTGAATGTCGAAGCCCACTTCATCATGAAGGCTATCAATCACTGAGATACTGGCTACCTTCTGACGTAACTGCCAGAAGATAACAATGCTGTTTACATTTTCATTGAGTAGATTCTTGGCTATGTAAAACAGTAATGTTTGCAGTTTTGTTTTATTCACAAATAGTTGGTTTTGTCGAATATTAATGTGAAATTATTGTGGATTATTAATGTGTCGCAAACTTGAAAGAATGTTGACAAATTAAGCAAAATAGTGCAACGTCACTTTTCAAATTCATTAAAGAAGAAGAACCCGGGCTATATGCATCGCAAAAATACCGAAATACACTTTGCCCGACCTGGGAATTGAACCCGGGATCTTCGCGTCCGGCCGAGCGCCTTGCCACTCGGCCACCGATGCAACAGTAAGGATATCTTAAAACTATATGTATTATATATGCTCTATTATCTACCTCACACCTGGCATCAATTAAAACAGTATTCGTTCTGCTATAAATTGCAAATCAACTCGCAGATCTGCAATGCGACTGTCTGTCGGTATGAAATGTGTCTATTTCCTGAGCTGAATCAATGTTGTTTATATTAATAGCTGTGATTTACCTGTTTATGCTTTTATACTTCTAAAGTAGTAATCGTTTTTATAGTAATTTAAATGTCTAACTTCCAATATTTGATTAAACTTGCCTTTTACCTACTTAGGTATAAATACTTACTAACTCAATTCTAAATGACAAATTCTTATAAGTATTTCAAGTGTTGAAATTATTTAACTATCATGGGTAACTTTAAGTACCCTGGTGCTGGGAGTCGTGGCTTTGTATTCCGCTCATGCAAAATAACAACCACCACTAGAAGCAATCTTTTCTTTTCTTTCTTTTAGTTGATGGCTTCGTGCGATTAGCACATTTAGCCAGTGTCAAAGTATTTTTTCTTACAAGTAATACATAAATATACAATATTTCCTTCCAGTCAGTATGATGATGATGAATGATAATGAAAATGAGAAGTGAGAAATGATATAGCCCCCCAACCCCTCGAGTATCTCAGTAAAGATGTGGGGCTTTACTAAGCCCTCACGCAGACTTCTTGAGAGAATTTGAAATGTGACGTTGCGCTGTTTTGTTTCATTTGCCAACACTCATGCACACTCACGAACACTTAACGGTTAATAATCCACCATTATTTCACATTAATATTCGACATAACACAAACTTTAGAAAATAAAACAAAACCGCAGACATGACTCTTCACTTTCCCGCCAAGAAGTCCTCTAGAAGCAATCTGTTTGTTTACAGCAATTTTTTTTTTTATATAGCATAGGCACGTATCAAGTCCTCACGTATCAAGAGCCAAGTCCAACATGATTCCGGTAAAGGATTATCTAAAGTCATATTATATTGACAAGCGTAATCTGCAAAACATGAACAGTAAGCGCAGCAATTACTGTATATCAGGTAGGGCTCCTAATGGGAAAACCGTGGTCGTCATCTCGATAATGCGTGTCAATTAATAATGATAAAAATTCCGTGGGATGTAGTTGCTGAACGACAGACGGCGACGCCTTAGCGAACAGCGAACGTGTAGAGTCGCATTACGATTGCAAATAAAAAAATAAATGTATCACAAAATATTGCTCCAAGACTTATGTCAGTGTAAAAGGTTTAAAATGGACTTCTTGGCGGGAAAGTGAAGAGTCATGTCTGCGGTTTTGTTTTATTTTCTAAAATTTGTGTTATGTCGAATATTAATGTGAAATATTGGTGGATTATTAACCGTTAAGTGTTCGTGAGTGTGCATGAGTGTTGGCAAATGAAACAAGACAGTGCAACGTCACTTTTCAAATTCTCTCAAGAAGTCTGCGTGAGGGCTTAGTAAAGCCCCACATCTTTACTGAGATACTCGAGGGTTTGGGGGTATATCATTTCTCACTTCTCATTTCTATTATCATTAATCATTATCATATTGTATATTTATGTATTACTTGTAAGAAAAATTACTTTGACACTGGCTAAATGTTCTAATCGCACGAAGCCATCAACTAAAAGAAAGAAGGTTTAAAATAGACCTTTAATCAATATTCATTATAGACTAGCGGCCCGTCCCTGATTCGCACGAGTGGACATTTTTTTTATATAGCCTATGTTACTCAGCGCTAATGTAGCATTCTAATGGTGATTTTTTTTTAAATCGGTCCAGTAGAGAGTGGTTTGTATGGGAAAAGAAAATTGTTGTTTTTACTATTTTCCTCGTATTTTTTACGTTTTTTCTCTCCATAAGAACCTTTCTCAGACTTCATCTAACACAACAAAAAATAAATCAGCCAAATCGATTCAGCCGTTCTCGAGTTTTGCGATTAGCAACACATTTAGCGATTCATTTTTATTTATCTAAATAAATAATACTATTAAAAATATTTAATTAAATTCAGCCATTCCCCATCAATTGTAGTGATGACTTGATTTTGATGAAGCCTTTGCTAAGCAATGGGACAGTTATAGGTTATTTAATTCACTTTACTATATATAATTAATCGGTACAAAGTTTATAGTTAAAACATGTATTATGTATTACAAAACTAATTCAATATTCATGTGTACTTATGCAACTATTCGCCATGTTTTTCCAAAATTAGTTAAGACTACATAGTGAGTTTGATTTAAACACCTACTCCTTACCCTTCACTGAGGTAAATGCAATGCACATAGTCGTTGGCCCGAGTGAGCCACGATCAGAGTACCTAATGCGGGACTCTCCTTGTCCCCTTATAGAACTAAAGCGTTCTGCTAGACAGAAATAACCGTCATCTACGGATAACAAACTATCGTAACACCCTAAACATGACCAAACATATGGCAGTCAACATCGAGAAACAAGAGCATGACTAGTAATATCCCCCCTGTCATGACTTGCGCTAGCTTAGTTTTCGCGCATACCGCACCCTCCTATCTGTATTCCTTACAAACCCTCCAAAACCATTTCATACGTGGTGCCACGGGTTGCCCGTAGATGAGGTGCCTGGTACTCCGGTAACCTATCTGGATATTAGGCTAGGACTATACGTGTCCACGGAGCAACTCGCTCGAGACATTAGTCTTAAAAGTACCGGATGAAGAATGCGTCTCGGCGCATCCTGATCCGGCGTTATGACCTGACGCAAATGGTCCCTTGTGCTTGCGCAAGGATGTCTGACACCTAACTTTATAACCGTAAGGTTTGTGGGGGGTGTCAGCATAAACTTTAAAGTCATGTGTAGAGGGGTGATCCCATAACAGTTGCGAACATTCCCCCCGCCCGATCCTTTAACTAAATGCCACTACACATTTACAGAATACACTAAACATGCACACTAGTTTAGGCCCAAAACACCGTACTCGGGAACAAGGGTACGACGAGCCGGTTCACACGCGCTCTATACCAGGTGCAGACATGTACCTGGGCGCTTCTCCCTGCCACCACGGCCCGATCCTAACTAAGATAAGATAGGAAACCGAAACTCCAATATAGGTACACTGAAATGCCGCAACCTAATAAAATTGAAATTAATCAAGCTAGTCCACATATTTTCTATTCTCTCGTAGAGTGACCGGTAACACTAACCTTATTTGACATAGTATCGATAATTCTACATTTTTGCTATATTGATTGCTATCAATATAGAGCGGTTATTGTAATGCCTCAGCTAATGGGAACTTACAGAATACTTCGCTCTATTATTTATAAGGATTTCCTAGTTCCGATGTCAAGACAATCATTTGATTTGACGGTTTTTTTTATAGTTACTCTATATTTATCATCAGTCTATAAACGTCTCTGCTGGGCTCACGCAGTTCGAGACACTTTAATTTGGTCACCCATCCGGTAAACCGGAGTTATGAATTTAGCTTGTCTTGCAGGTACTACGCAACACGCACGCGCAAATCGCTGCCTCATCTGTTACATAAGGAAGATGAACTCATCTTCCTCATACAACATACTTTTTTAGCCGTCGTTTTGGACCTCTGTTACAACTCTTTTTCTTTTTTCTTTTTGATGTGTAACATCTTTCCGCACGCTTTCTATATAATGCAATTTGTGGGAGAAATGTGAAATGTGAAATGGGACGGAAGTATGTGTAACAGTGTAACAGGAAGTCGGGGACGCGCGCAAGAGTGCGCGATTTTGTAAATTCATCTTGATATGATTCTTAAAGGTCATTTTGATATGTCAAATGTCTTCTAACGAGTATTTATTGCATTTATTCTATAGTAATAAAATGATGTAATATCTGACCCATTTTTTTTTCAAAATATAATGTTAAGGTGAGATGTCAAATTTTAATGTTACACATCATATGCGAGTAGGCTACATACGCACTGAGCGGCTAGCCGCATTACGGACAGGCAGCAGGTTCGCATATTAATTCGTTTTCGTAAACGTAATCGAATTAATATGGATATAGTATCATTACGTCGTTACGTTCCCTAAAATATGGTTGAGCGAAGCGATGGCTGATTCATATGTCATACTCGTGAACGGGTGCCGCCTGTGGAGGCTGGTCTGCTCTTGCATACTTATCTTATTTTTAATATTACTTACTATAATTTGACTTTGTTTTTCTTAAACAATTTTTGACTTTTATTAGAGTACTGTAGTGGTACTGTATGACATTGTGGAAATTGGAACTTTTACCTGAGGTAAATTTGTTAATTTAGATTTTTAATTTTGTTTTTTTACATGTGGTCTTCTATATTTTTTTTTATTTTTATGTGTTTATTTGTGATGGAAAGTGTCCTGCTAAAATAGGGCATTTTCCAATATTTTTGACGCTGTAAGGGAGAAAAGAGCTGGACACTTGCTGAGTTTCTTGCCGGTTCTTCTCAGTACAAGATCTCCCGCCCAGAGTAGACTTACGAACCGATGGCATAGTGACATTCATAAGAGCTACTTGTAGCCTAAACTGAATAAATGATTTTTGAATTTTGAATTTGAATTTTTTGAATTAAACAAAACATACACTAGACACAGATTAGCTCACTGCAGCGTTGGATAGAGAAGAGTGGAAAGAAAGGAGGAGAGAGGAGAAACTGTTTTTAATGTTTCTAATCTAGACATTGAATGCCAACAAATAAAATTTTCGTTTGGTTTGTTTTTTTTTGGTTTTAATTTTTTTATGAACCAGTACCTAACTTATGAGTTATATTCATTTTAAACCATCAAGAAAAACTACTACGGTTATTTTTATAGTGGTTTCACGTCAGTAATCGAACTGAGCTATGACGATTGAATAGTAACTATTAGTTAATCAGTGATTGAACCGCGATTTTTGCATTCAACCCGAACCTATATGCCGACGCTTCTCATAATAAATTAATTACATTCGTTGGAACTCTCTTTGCAAGTCACCTCCCAGACGTTTGTATTTCAAATGCTTATTTACAGAATGAAAATCAATACCGAGTAAACGGGGTGAATACAGATGCAGGGGCGAATTTAGACGAAGAAACATTTAAGGGTTTTAACGCTGAATTGTACAAGGACTCCGGTTATTTTAACTTAATTGAAGTTAACAATTTAGAGCCCTTATTGACAATAATTAATTTTATTCGATGTTAAAGTCCCTTTCATTGTTTATTTTTTATTTTTGTGTAGCAAACAAGTCCACATTAATTGGTCTGTGTCTTGCAGGGCTAAGATGAACGCCACGATATCATTATCTCATCAGAATAGAGATATGTATGTATGTCTATGGGTGTTAACATGGCAGCCCACCAAACACGACTCGTTCAGTGAAATCGTGATTCATAGTGATTGTAGACTCTGTGTTGTTTTTGTCGACAGACTCTAACGTAAGCGCCATAGTTTATCGAATTCTGACACTTGAAAATGCCATGTTTATCACCATAGTATATGGACTTCTTGGCGGGAATGTGAAGAGTCATGTCTGCGGTTTTGTTTCTCTCAGAAGTACGCGTGAGGACTTAGTAAAGCCCCACATCTTTACTGAGATACTCGAGGGGTTGGGGGGTATCATTTCTCACTTCCCATTTCTATTATCATTCATCATCATCATACATTCATTACATCATACATTCATTCATACATTCTTTGTCCCAAACCGAAACCATAGTGATGTCCAAATACTACGACACGTGCGCATGCGCGGCGATTATTAGAAGTATCGTTTCCGCGTGTCGTACGATAAAGGTTGTGTTAATGACTAATTTATTCATTCACCACGTTTCGAATATAGATTCGCGGCTTTGTGTGGAACTAGGAGAATTGTGTTGACTATGGTTTGAACCGATTAAAAAATGGAGGGTGTTGTCAATTGAAATTGTGTTTTTATTTAAACAATATACACCAAGACTTTTTATCGGTACTACTACAGATTCCGACTAAGTAAATGATAGCCATTGCAATATTAATAAAACTTACATATTTTCTTTTTATACATTTAATTTTGTATTTTTATTTAGGTAACCAATATTAATTAATGTTATATGGTCTACCTACATTTTTATGAAGTGAAGATAATTTTTTTTACGTTGTCTGCCATTTGACAGGTTCATACTAATAACATGAAAAACTTTTTAATCTTCAATGAGGTTTTTTATCATCGTTGTGCCTGTACTTATGAAGAGGTTTTATTTGTAACAAGGAAGAGTAGGATGACCATGATTTTGATATTCATAGTTATTAACTTTACTTCCTAGACAAAAAATAAAAAATGGAACGCTGACATGTAAGTTTTAATATTGGCAATGGCCATCATTTACTTAGTCGGAATCAGTAGGTCCTGAACACCGATAAAAAGTCTTCGTGTATACTGCATACATATATTACATGTATATGCCGCCTATAAGATTAAAAATGTCCCATAGTGAAAAGTAGTCTTGTACTACACAGGTTAAAAGAAACTTAACAGAAGAGATTCCAAAACATGCAAACCAATCTTTATTATATATATAAATCTTCTGTGCGTGTGTATGTCACTGAACTCTTTCTAAACAAACGGCTGGACCGATTTGGATGAAATTTTCTGTGTGTGTTCAAGTAGCATCGAGAATGGTTTAGATTTACAATTGAACCCGGTAGGTAGCGCTGCTATAGGGGTTCATCATGGGATAAGGGTGTTCTTAAACGGACGAATAATTTATTTGTTTTGTTGTCATGGAAACTGTCAAAGTTTAGTTTGTTTTGTTGTCATGGAAACTGTCAAAGTTTTATTTGTTTTGTTGTCATGGAAACTGTCAAAGCGGTACGAAGTCCGCCGGTCAGCTAGTTTCATATAATTACCAACCACGGTTTAAATAATACCATAGGACACTTTGTTAAGCAATGTCTCTTTATGGTCATGTTTACAACGCCTCAGTGACTGAGTGGTAAACAGCTCGGCCCGATAGCCATAGGTCCGGGGTCCAATTCCAAGGTCAAGGAATTGTATATTCGGTCTTTATGAATAGTCTTTGTGATCGATCACCCCCCTCACAAGCGTGGTGTTTAAGCCAATACCCATCAATTGTAGCGATGACTTGATTTCAATGGAGCCCTTCGCCTAGCTTTGGGACAGTATCTAAAAAATAAATAAAAAATAAAATAAAAATCTTTATTGCAGTAAAATACATGTTTTTACTTTTACATCTAAAATATTCTATGCTCTGTGGAATAGAGACTTATTACTACTTAGGTACTTTTTCATTAATGTATTTTACCTAAGATTTTACCCGTATTTAAGCTCGTAATCTGGTGTCCATTAAGATAGATTGCGTTTAATTTAATAAAGATCTTTGAAAAGATAGCGGTAAACAATATTCAAATTACTCATCAAGACTGCCAAGAAGGCCGCGACCTTCCACCACCAGTTTGAAAACAAATTAATTAATAAACTTAGTTACGAAAGTGGAGCACAAAGATTCTAATTAGACATTATGTTTGACAGACCAGCCTCGGTCCCATTGCCTGAATTAATAAGAAAAAAATGGTTTTTCTTTTTTCTCTGAATACTAATAAGTTTCTGTTGACGCGACCGCGCCTATTCGTTTAGCATGGAGGTCGCATTGCGGTTTTTCTAGTTTAATGATAAAAAAGGATCTTGTTGTAACATACAAGTATATTCATGACTTCTTGGCGGGAAAGTGAAGAGTCATGTCTGCGGTTTTGTTTTATTTTATAAAATTTGTGTTATGTCGAATATTGATGTGAAATAATGGTGGATTATTAACCGTTAAGTGTTCGTGAGTGTGCATGAGTGTTGGCAAATGAAACAAAACAGCGCAACGTCACTTTTAGAAGTGTGCGTGAAGTCTTAGTAAAGCCCCACATCTTTACTGAGATACTCGGGGGGGTATATCATTTCTCACTTCCCATTTCTATTATCATTCATCATCATCATATAGGAAGGAAACATTGTTTATTTATGTATTACTTGTAAGAAAAATTACTTTTTCATTGGCCAAATACTTGTGCAAAGCCATAAAAAAAAGTATACTAATCTGAGTTTTAAAATTATTTTACTTTTATAACAGTTTTGTCGCTATGGTATTCTAAAATGTTTATATTTTACATTTACGATGCAATAATTTTATAGAAAGTTATTTATTACAAAAATAAGAAAATAAATATTTTTAGTGACCAAAACACTTTAAAAACCTTCCAGTTACCAAAGGGCCTGCTCCCTGCCCAAAACACTGATCGTCGGCCTTCATTGGTGAAATTAGGTTTGGATAATCTGAAAATACAACTTCAAGAACTTATGTATTGTATTTTCATTAGTGTTGTTATAGTGTGTCCATTAAAATATTTATTACCATAGGATTTTATTGAAATTTTATTGGATCACTACCTAGGGTCACGGCCTGATCACGACCCAAAGGTGCCGGGTTCAATTCCCAGGTCGGGCAAAGTGTGTTTCGGATTTTTCGATGCATAGCCCGGGTTTGTGATCACCAACCCGCATTTGGCAAGCGTGGTGATTAACCCATTAACCATCATTGGTAGTGATGGTTTGATTTCAATGATGGGGGCCTTTGCCCCGCAGTGGGACAGTTTTAGGCTATTAACTTTACTTTTTAAGGTAGTGGCGCAAAAGCAGCCAGTAATCGACACTTTTTTTTTTAAATAATTAAAATAGCAGTCGACAGCAGAGTTTTGACTTTAATAATAATAATGGTTGGATCAAGGGTCAGATTCAGAAAGCAGTACTCCTTGATACGGCACGTATTGTCAGGAGGTATCTCACTCTGCAGCCCTAACCACCGGTAGCTTGCCCCGCTGCTGGTGGTAGGTACTCTAGAATTAGGTTTTTATAATGTTTTATTGTTTTTATATTAAAATATTGTAAAAATCTAGTTTTAAGAAAGAAAATATATAAAGAGTGTAATAATAATAATAATAGTAATAATAATGGTTGGATCAAGGGTCAGATTCAGAAAGCAGTACTCCTTGACACGGCACGTATTGTCAGGAGGTTCCTCACTCTGCAACCCTGACCACCGGTAGCTTGGGCCCTGCCCCGCTGCTGGTGGTACTCTAGAATTAGGTTTTTATAATGTTTTATTGTTTTTATATTAAAATATTGTAAAAATCTAGTTTTAAGAAAGACAATAAATAAAGAGTGTAATAATAATAAACTTTATTTGCACACAAATAAATACAGATAAAGACAAATAGATGAACACATTATACATATAGTATAAAGTAGGCGGCCGTATTGCTAACAAGCAATCTCTTCCAGGCAACCTTGTTAAAAATAATGCAAGTAAAAATTAACTAAATTATAATAATAATATCAAATAACTGTATATATTTTTTTTTAATATTCAATAGAATTTATATTTTGTAAACAATTGTATTGAATAGGCCTTCTGCTTCCTAGCTGTCATTTTCATCCAACAAAATTTCAACGCAATTATGTTAAAGTGTACAGTGTACAGTTTTTCACTGTATTTTATAAATTTTATAAATATTTAATTTAGTTTCCCCAGGTGCGATTCCTGGCTGGGTCGGGAGGGCATTTAATTTTTTGATTGTATTTTATAAATTTTGCAATTATGTTAATTTTAGGCGACGAAAACTGGATCACTGGTTTTTGAATCGCACTTATGATGATGTGTTATCGCATGCGGCTTAAGTCACACTCGTCTTCCAAGTCGCATGACGCTGATTTTCTGTATTTTTGAATCGTTCGTTTCCGGTGCTGCCAACATAATACGAAATGTTAGGATGTTATCCGTTCCACGCAGAATTTGGAGAAAACCGGTAACAACCGCAATGAAAACGGAACGTAATATCCACGTTTCTATTGGCTGTTAAAAAAAACCTATGCTTTTTAATAGAAAAGACTATCAATGTCACAACACAAGAAAAAACTCAGAACGAAAAGCTGTTTTGCTTGTATGTACTTATTTTGGCAGTTTAAAATTTTCAATGACACAAACAAATGAGTGAGTGACATGTCACTCACTCATTGACACAAACCATTGACATTGAAACATTGACACAAACCATTGATTTTGATGGTTATTCTATCAATCGCTTTGTGTCGTTCGACTGCAACGAGTGGGTGAGGGCACTCGTTGCGGTCGAGCGATTCAAAAATATGGAAAGTCAAATGTCGAACGAAAATCAGTAGAAATCAAGCGCTCGACTCGAGGCGAAGGAATCAAAAATAGAGCTCCTAATGCCACAACGTAACAGCAGCTCATTCATTTTCCCATAATCAAAATGTCGAAGATAATAAACCTCAACAAGATACATTATATTTAAATCGCTAAACATGTATCCTAATGCAATTTATTAACGGAAGTGGTGTCGATTACATGGTTGGCAAATAAGACATTATGTTGTACTATGATCAAAATTAGGTTAATGTAACATATTATGGTAAGTGCAGATCGTTTAGTTAAAATTACATACATGGTACATACATATCCAAGATCCAAGATTTAGCAACACCATTGGGTAGGTGACTAATTAGTCAATAACAAAACAAAAAGATTTTATAAATAGTTTGCCTACTTCATAACTGATCTTTAGTATTTGTAAAAATATCATGATCGGATGTTAATGACGGTAGTTGTTGACATTGAATTGGGCGCCTTTGGCTTTCAAAGTAAAAAAGTAAATAGTTTTGAATAATTTCGGCGGGCTGGTTAGAACCACGATAGCTCAATTGGGAGAGCACCTGACCCGGTATGTCAGGAGGGTGCAGTTTCAAATCCTGCTCGTGGAAATTTTTTAAACATTTGTGTTTTTGTGAATAAATAAACGTTTTAGCACATGTCAAAACGCTTTTTTTTATAATAGAAATTGTAAGGGAATCACAAACTATGATATCACTAATTTGTTTCGTCAATTCAGTTTTTATTAATAACTTTTTGGTTACAGAAATTCATGTTTATGTCAATTAAAACGTAGGTCAATGTTTGAATGAAGTGTTACGTGATTCCATTTATACGTCTAATGTTCGGGAATTAATTATTGCTGTTGTCAACATCCCCAGTGTCTATTCATAACAGTAGCCATTGCTACCTAAAGCGTGTTTCGTGTAATACATGCCTAGACTATGTACACTAGGGCTACACTTGATTATTTTAATGTGCCGTCACTATAGAAATATTTAATTAAATTTAATTATTAAAAATTGCATAACAAACTCGCCACTCGGCAACCGAGGCGTTAAAAAAAACATTATGTATTTATTTATTTTTATATTAATTCATTTTGAATGGACCATTACATTACATATTACACACATATTCCTGCCTTCAATAAAGCCTCAGAAGGGTTTGGTAGGATCCTTTTTAATTACTTATTATTTTGGGTACACTTAGAAGCTCCCTTTAAAGGAGTTAACCCCTTAGGAGTTTGCGTTATATTCCGATTTCATTAACTATTTCAATAATAATGTTACTTTGAGAGGTAGGGGGTCGTGGCACCAGTTTTTTGCACTTTAAGCCCAGCGTTGGGCACAGTCAGTGTTCGTCGCCATAAAATAGCATAGCTTTTCATTGTACGGGATGACAGCTAGGAAGCAGGTATATAGTCTGTATTCAGTTGTTGCTAAAGACTAAAATCAGTTGAGGACCCCTATGTTTACACGACTGCCAAAAAAAAGGAGTGTTGTAACTGAAATTTTCACGAGAGTCGGGGGACCGTATAAACAAGAAAGTATTCCGCAAAGCGGTCCGATGAAAATTTCAATTACGTACAATACATATAAATAAATACATGACATCTTGTTTTTGGCTTTTTAGCATTTGCCTTTTTTGTCATGGCAGTCGTGTTTTTTAATGTTACCGTTACCTTACCTATGTTTTGTTATATGTATGGGCTTAAACTAGCTTTACTACTGTAGCTATTGTTACTTTGTTGTCTGATAAATAAATAACAATCAAGGTATTATTATTTTATTAATTATCAAAAATTTAAAAAGTTTTGTTAGTGGGAAGCCAACATTTTTTTAAAATATTTTACGGGTAAGCACAGTGCCTTACCTGATGTTAAGTGATGATAAGGTCAATGATGGAAGCGCTCTTCACCCGGAAACCTCAACTACTGAGGCACTGGTTATCTTATCTTTAGCTACTGAAACACAACAATGCTACAAACATTGCTGTTATGGCGACATATTCAGGCGGACTAACAAGCCCTACTACTAACCAAACCGAGTACACAAACATGTACCCCCGCTAGGTACAAACCCGGCACCTCTGGGTTTGAGAGCGGTGGTGTTAACCACTAGGCCACAGAGGCGGTTTAGTACAGACGCCTGCACATCAACCTATCCAAAACTGACAATTTTTTTTCAATACAATGTCAACCATATTACTTAGGCATAAAGTTCAAAGTCTATTGAGGAAATTTGACAGTTTGTGGTAGGTTGATGTGCAGGCGTGTGTACATAAGTAATGAATGAATGTCGTATATCTTTTAATTTTTTAAACGTCACGCGTAATTGCGTTTAGCTTTTAACTATCTAATACCACTATTACTAATTTATTAAGGACGATGACGGCTGAGCGGACAAAAACACAAGGAAGTGGCATGGTGAAAGTACAATTGACTTCGGCCTTGGAATGTTAGCCAGAGACAATATGCGAATTTCATTGTTTATTGCAGTTTTTGTTGGCATTGATTAGCTAAGCGATGCGTTACTCAGTGAACCTAGGGTAAAAAAAAAAATTTAACGTACAGTACAAATTGAATCTGAGTTTGTTACAAATTATGTTTGTTGAATTCACTGATATCTCCATGGTTTAATTAACTTATTTTTCCTGGTAAATGCAATTATTGACTATTAAAATCAAGACAATGATAAACTAAAATATATGGGAAAGTATCTTAACAACATAATTTTTTAATGTTATTTAATTTAATTGGCGTTGCATAGTTTATAAAAACGATAATAAACAAAAAGGAGGTTTATTGCTGCGAAATCTCCTGAATAATAAGCAATCCCATTATCTGTGAGACGAAAAAGCTGCGCGCGCAGCATTTGAAAAACGGCGGCACCGCCATATTGGATTGAAGGAAAAAAGAAAAGTTTTTAGAAAATAGGGATGTTGACAACAGCAACAAATAATTTTAGAACACTAAACAAATAAATGAGATCACTTAGCAGTTCTTTAAAACATTGATGCATTTCTGTAACCTATAAAGTAATTAATAAACACTGAATTGACGGAACAAAATAATAACGCATTCCCATAATTTTTATTTAAAAAATAGTTTTGACAGTAAAAAGTTTCTCTTGTTGAAAACAAAGGTTCAATTGTAGAAAATTGCGTATGTTGTATGCGTCTGCGTCTGTACGGTATATGGATGGAGGTCTGCACTGCGAAATTAGGTACCATATATTTTTGTGGTCGATGCTAGATAATAATTGATTATCAATTCTCGCGCTCCATCGTGAGATAAGTTTGTGAGATTTTAATAATTTTGAACTAAAAGCTAAGCAAACATTCGTGGTGAAACTACTCATACATTGACTAGTATATTGGTCTGCATATAACGTATGTCGTGGCTCAACTTTAGTCCGTTAGAATTGGAAAATCCCGAACTGGTGAGTTGAAAGTGTTTAGCTCGACTATTTTTTTGTATATACAAATACACATCATTTGTTCACACGCATAAGTAGTTCATTAGTTTACACACACTTTACACAACTACTTATAAAAAAACACAATGTTGAAAAAATTTCCACGAGCAGGATTTGAACCTGCACCCTTCTGACATACCGGGTCAGGTGCTCTTCCAATTGAGCTATCGTGGTTCTAACCAGCCCACCGAAATTATTCAACACTATTTACTTTTTTACTTTGAAAGCCAAAGGCGCCAATTAAATGTCAACAACTACCGTCATTAACATCTGATCATAATATTTTATTTTAAATCCTGCTCGTGGAAATTTTTTCAACATTGTGTTTTTGTAATTTGTTTCGCAACAAAATTTGCGTTAAAATTATATAAACAAATTAAAAACATTTCAACTACTTATAGTTCATTAGTTTCCACCATGAACGAATGCACGAATGTTTAATTAACTTTTCACGCGAAAAAAAGACTGCCTAGTTTCTTGCTAGCCCTGCTGAATAATTCATCAACTCGTCCCACATGCCTACGGCGCATTTCAAGTCATGTCAATGAAAATATTTATTTATTTTGATTTTCCGCTGCTCGTCCTAAATTGACGAGTTGACGAATTACTTACTCGCTTCCTTAGTTGTGGAGAAGAATGGGCATAAGGCATATTTAATCTAAAACAAATATGTCAATAAGTGTTTTTTATATATTTTAGCGTTTTATTAACGCTTAAATATACTTAAGTAAAATTTTAAACACTGAAAAAAAAAAAAGACGAAAAAATTTAAATATGTCAATTTTACAATTTACATTGTCATTGTCAACATGTCATTACTATCATTATGAGCTCTATGGCGCAGTGGATAACGCGCCCGGTCTGCAAGTGCTGAGCTTAAGCAGCCTTCGTAAAGGCCGGTCATTGGATGGGTGACCAAACATGTATCATCTCGAGCTCCTTCCGTGCTTCGGAAGGCACGTAAAGCCGTTGGTCCCGGCAACATTAGCAGTTGTTACCAACCACCAATCCGCACTAGGCCCGCGTGGTGGTTCGTGGCCCGTTCTCCCTATCTATCCATAGGGTGCCCCAGCAGTGGGGACGTAAAAATATGCTGATGATGATGATGATCATCATCAACCTACACTGCTGAACATAGGTCACTGCAATCATGGATGACCTCCACACCCCGTCTTCCGCCGCATCCTACCACTATCCAGTCAATATGTATACTTAAGTACAATTATTTTTATTAGTAAATGAGTTGACAATTGAATATTATTTTATCTATTAAACAATTTGTATTGAAATAATATCTATTTGAATAGTACCTCGAAGCAAAGCTGCAAGTCGTGCCGTGCCACATCGGAACCGGAAACGGAACTGTCGCACAAGTCAATAATGATAATTGATAAAGATAATAGGATCACGGCCTATGCCGAGGTTGTACGTTACTCAACCGATGAAGTGACTCGTTTGATAACCACGCCTATTCATTTGCCAAACTCAAAACCACCTTAGGGCAAGCCTGGCTTCAGGTTGCTTAACTATGTACATATAATGACTTGTCCCGACTGACTGACTTATCATCGCCGAGTCTAAACCGCTGAAGCTAATTAGATAAAGTTTGGACTGTAGGTTATTTGAGTGACGTAACCAGCCACTAAGAAAGGATTTTACGGAAATCACACCCTAAGGGGGTCAAATGGGGGGTGAAATTTGGTATGAAAGTCCGTCAGTTTTGAAGTTAAATACATGAAAATTGGTATTTGGGTTCTTGAAAAGAATTAAAGAATTACTTGTCTCAGGTATTTTGTTTATTTTTTTTCAAAAGGTTTTTTTTGGGGAAATCGTTATTTTTAAAGTAATCATTATCAAAATGAATATTTTAATCGATCTTTAGATTTTTCAACAAAAATAAAGAATGACGTGTTTTGGCATTTTTTGAATAACCTCCACTAGAGAGGTGAAATAGGGATGGAAAATTTGTATGGAAATGTTCCTTAAATGTAGGTAAGTATTTGGTCTGGTTAGAAATTACGAAGAGTTTCAGGATTTTTGGAAAACGATCCCTTAAGTAGGGGCTGACAATTTGTATAGGAGGTTTCAGAACGGACCAAAATTACAGAGTGACCTTTATTACGCGGTTTTGTGTCACACTTTTTACTAATTCTAGCTCGCATGGATGGGCTTTTTGATAATACAAAATGAAAAACTTAATGTTGAAATGACGTGACATGTTACTCGTGTAGCCCACCACGTAAGCAAAGCCGCGAACAAAAGCTAGTCTATAAATATAGGTAATAAAGCTAAAGAGGGTCGAAAGTCTGTACATGGAAGATATTCGAAAAAAAGTTGGCCCAAGTATCCCCAATACTTAGAATCGATAACAGAACACGTTCCAACAGTTTTTAGATTTTTTGTCTATTTGTCTGTTTATCTGTTTGTCTGTTTATTTGACCGCGCATCACGTGAAAATGGCTGAACGGATTTGGATGAAACTTTTTTTGAACTCAGACCATGATCCGGACTAGGACATATGATACTTTTTATCCCGGTAACAGGTTCCTGTGGGATAGTGTAGTCTTCGCAAACGAAGTCGCGTTCGACAACTAGTTAGGTAATAAGTTTGTATACATATTTAGGGTAATGTCACCAGTGCTCGACGCTTTAAGCCCAAGTGTTCGACAGACTTTTCGTAGCCAAAAAATGACATAGATTTACATGATTACTTTACGTAAATATTATTGCGAACAAAAATTCGTCCCCGTCGTGTCAAAATTAAATAACTAACAAAACCAAAGTTTTTTAATATTCACGTTTTTTTTCTAAATTAAAAAATGGCGATGACTTTTTAAGGTGAAGATAATTTACTGTTGGTCTTTTGATATTTTATACAGCAGGGAGCCAGGAGGAGCGAGAATAAGCTCGCGAAGAATGATGTGCGGTGTTCCACAAGGGTCAGTCCTCGGGCCACTTTTGTGGAACCTAGGTTACAACTGGGCTCTAAGAGGGGACTCCCTTCCCAGGTCGGGTCTCATCTGTTAAGCAGATGACATTTATTAAATTTTACCACAACCAGAATTTGTAGCAATGTTTCGCAGTGAGTTGTGGCAAAATTAAATAAAGTTACTTATTGACTTTGTTTTGTATTTACGACGCACTTAGCTGTAGTTATTTCCTTAATTTATAAGTTATTCACTTTTTCCACTTAAATTCTACAACAAACAGTGTTGTAATAATATATGGTCGATGGTTTCACTTAACTGAAGATATCTTTGCAGATATCATACATATCGCAACGAGATAAATACCAAAATATAAGTAACACTACTTTACAAAAAACGGAAAAAGTGAATCTTGCCAAAAGTGTTAGTTATTTAATTTGGACACGACGGGGGCGATATTACAATTTGAAAAATAAAAACAAAGTGTAAAAATTCCACTAGCGGGATTCGAACCCGCACCCCAACAGGTCAGGTGCGCTGCCAACTATGCTATCGTGACTCAATCCAACTCGCCGAAATTAATCAACACTATCTACTTTTACTTTATAAGCCAAAGGAGCCCTATTCAATTATTAATTTCGGCGAGTTGGATTGGCTACGATAACATAGTTTGCAGTGCACCTGCTGACCTGACCCAGCATGTCATGGGGTACGGGTTCGAATCCTGCTCGAGGAATTAATCAACACTGTCTTTTTTCAAATAGATTAGACATTAAACATTAAACATTACGGGATGACAGCAAGGATGTTGATAAAGACTAAAATCAGTTGCTGACCCCTATCTATACTAATATTATAAAGAGGAAACCTTTGTATCTTCGTTTGTATGTATGTATGTATGTATGTATGTATGTATGTATGTATGTATGTATGTATGTATGTATGTATGTATGTATGTATGTATGTATGTATGTATGTATGTATGTATGTATGTATGTATGTATGTATGTATGTATGTATGTATGTATGTATGTATGTATGTATGTATGTATGTATGTATGTATGTATGTATGTATGTATGTATGTATGTATGTATGTATGTATGAACGGGGACACGCTTGAGTGATTAATTTCCTTTAAAAACCCTTAGTATCCATTAAGGGTTGAGGAACCCTTTAGGTTTCTTGCCGCCAATAAAAGTCCGTTAACGCTGTAAAGGGTGGCCAACAGCATTGTCTTTCGAAAATTAAAAAAAGTAAGTTTACTTGAGGAGATCGATGGCGCAGTGTTTAACGTGTCCGGTCTGAGATTGCTAAGGTTAAGCAACTTTCGCATAGGCCGGTCATCGGATGGGTGAGCAACAATGTATCATCTCGAGCTCCTCCGTGCTTCGGAAGGCACGTAAAGCCGTTGGTCCCGGCTGCATTAGCAGTCGTTAACAACCACCAATCCGCACTGGGCCCGCGTGGTGGTTTATGGCCTGTTCTCTCTATCCATACATAGGGAAGGCTCGTGCCCCAGCAGTGGGGACATAAAATGAGTATGATGATAATGAAGTTTACTTCTTGCATGTTATAAGACTGCTACATTTTTGGTTAATATAATAAGTTTTATGTTGCATGCATTGTATCTGAACAAACGCCTGTGAACTTAAATAAATAAATGCAAATCAATGAATACCTTCCGATACACATTATTTGTAATTTAATGCGCTGGCTTTTTATGTCGACGTATGTACAGTTGACCTTAGAGATCGTCTATTTCTCTAGGTCACTAAGCTGGGTACAATCGAATACATAATGATATATTCGTATGATTAGCGCTTTTGATCAAGTTTGTCATAATAATGCTGTAATTAACATTAAATTGCGTAAGTACACGCCTGTACATCAGAACTTTATGTATATGTCATATGGTTGATTATTTATTGAAGATATTTGATAGTTTTGGATAAGTTGATGTGCAGGCGTACTTAGCTCTTTGATTTGTTAAATTACTAGCGGCCCGTCCCGGCTTCGCACGGTTGGACATTTCTCAAAATATTATTTCTTTCTTTTTTTGTTTAAATATAGCCTTAGCCTATGTTACTCAGCGCTAATGTAGCGTTCTAATGGTGAAAGATTTTTTTAAATCGGTCCAGTAGTTTTTGAGTTTATTCGTTACAAAAAGAAATACAAAGCTTTCCTCTTTATAATATTACTATAGATTATGTCAAAAAATTATTATAATAGCATACGAATACAAAGAAAACAAATGCAATGCAATAGATGCTATGATGGTAATACATAAAATCTTGTTTTCGGTCATGAAATAGAAAATAAAACTCACACTAGACATTTTGCCTTTGCCCATGCTAGCTTTAAGATTGTATGTAGTACCTGTTTTTTGTTTTTATTAGTTTGAGCAATAAAGTATTTATCTATCTATCTATCTAGACACAAGGCAAACTGTTGACAACCGAGTAGGGCTTTGAAAACCGTTGAAAAATATGGTACCGCACGTTATTTCTGGCAAGATACGCAATGTAGGCAGACTTGCAACAAGGTGGACTGACGATCTGGTGAAGGTCGCGGGCAGCCGCTGGATGCGAGCACCACAAAACCGGCCGTTGTGGAGATCCTGGCCTCCCCGGCCTTTGTCCAGCAGTGAATGTTTTTTGGATGAAATGATGATGATGATGTTTTCTGTCAAACTATGATACCGTTAAAAGTCAGTTGCGAAATGGTCAAAGGAGCACGGACTTGTTCTCAAGCCTGTGTCTCACTTTTGGAAGTAGCGCGCAAGTAAAATCCATTAATGATAAAAGACCGCCGGTAATGGTATTTAATACTTCCGTGCCGTACGGGGGGTGTGCACGCAATTTGGGACTCATGATGGACGAGCCATTAAAATTCGAGCATCACGTTAGGAACAAGATAGGAAAATGTTTCGGCTCACTAAAAGCTCTGTACAAAATTAGGAAATACCTAAAACAAGAAACTAGAATTCAACTATGTAATGCTTTGGTATTGTCACATCTTGATTATGGTGATATTGTTTCTAAGCCTTGTTTGTATAAAAAAAAATCGCTAAAAGCATACAAAGAGTTCACGAGTGCATGCGTTTCTGTTATGTAATTCCCAGATGGCATAGAACCACACCATACCTAATTGAAAAATAAATGTTAAATATGTCTAATAGAGTCACACTGAAATACTTACGCATGTTCCTTATTTAAGTTGGCATAACATCACTTGAGATAGAGGGTTCAGGTTGTGTGTACCTACGATTAGACTGAGCGGGGCCAGTGGTTGCTCCAAGTATGCTGCTGCCAAAATGTCGAATGACCTACCGCCACCCATTCGTGCGATTCTCGATCGATCATCGCCGACGATCCGTAAAGCATGTCGCAGGTGGCTACTCGAGAGGCAATCTGTGGTATCCACTCAGGGCTATATTTAATATTATAAATAAACTTAATCTACTCGATGTTACAAATCAATCAATTAAAATGTTTGTAAAAGGGTATATATATATAGCAGGGATTGTGAACTCTCCGCAATCACTGAGTCATATACCATTTTGTCTTTTACACATAGCTACGTTAGTTTGTAATATAATTAGTAATTTAATTTTAGATAGCAATACTTTGTATTTATCAGTTAAAGATAAATAAACGCTTTTTATCTATTTATTTATTATTTATTTAAAAGCAAAGGGTACGTTATAGTTGGTATCGATACCAGGGTGGAGCTTTTACCGATAACGTAGCTAACCGCTGTACGCGGATTAGCGCGAAGAAAACGAAATAGTGAGATACTTTTTTAGATAACCTGCATTACCGCTTCCAATGTAACTTTTAGAAAGTTTTTGGAAAAAACGTAAGTTAGTAACGATACTTATAGTGGGAATTTGGCTCCGATCTGATCTAGTAGGAGAATCTAGTAGGGTACGGGGACACGCACTAATGCGTGATGCCGTTCCCTCTAGAAAACCTTTGACGTTGCTTCGTTTCACACGGCTTGAGGGACCGGGGGCAATCAGCAAACTCTATAAAAAAGAAGGGAATTTGGGAGCAGTTTCAAGCCCAGCAAACGAGGAGATTTAAAGTTTTCCCATATAAAATCTTGAGTTCGAATGACAAACAAAACTTGCACCAGTCACCCAGAGACTTGCCTCTCGAAGCAAGAAGGGGAGATATTTTTAAATTAGACCTATCCGGTGACCCAGGCTTTGCGAAAGTTGTTTGACTTGCAACAAGCAAGCCAATCAATCGTGCAGTTCGTGACCAGGATTATATGTAATATAAATAGAAAATAATCCTTTTATTCCATACATCGTCACTGTGTATGTGTATGTATCGCGACAAACGCACAATCTGAAAGTATTTTGTATTTTTTTATAAATGAAGGAGGCAAACGAGCAGGCGGGTCATCTGATGGAGAGTAATCACCACCGCCCATGGGGTGTCCATGGGCGGCGGCAATTACTAAAAAAAAACAATAAACCAGAGGAATCGCAGACGCGTTGCCGGCCTTTAAGGAAGGAATAGGCTCGTTTCTTAAAGGTCCCAAGGTCGTAACGGTCCGGAAATACTAAGACTCATAGCCGTAAACCATGTCAGTTGTTCGCAACCACCTACTGTCGCACTAACGCGCGCGCTGGTAAACGTCCTCCGATGTACCGGCTTGTTGAATCCTACAACAAAACATTTACCGCTATTGACATTGCGGCTACGCGTCTTAGTATATTAAAAAAAATATTCTTGATATATTGTGTAACTATAGTTAGTAATTGTGTGCTTGTAAATAAAAAACAAATAAAAAAAACAAATACTTACGGAATGATCGAAGCTTACGGAAAATATCATACTGCTCTTTAATGTGAATTCCTAATGTAAGATGTTGTAAACGGTGTTGGTGTCAAATTTTGTTAGTTGTTAATGTATATCTTATTAATATTTGTAATTTGTCACTGTTTGTTTATCCTAATAAATAAAAAAAAGCCTACTTAGCTGTGATAGTTTTTCTTTTAACTTCGTCATATATACAACTACCGTGAATTTTTACACGTATCCAAAAACAACCATTTGGCTGGCAGGGGGACTTGACACTTGACTCTAACAAAATTTTGCAAGAAATTTTTTTTAAAGCTTAATAGTTCACAAACGGATGCCTCAATCAAAAAACTGTTTACACAAACCGCAATATTTTTGAAATTGCTATCCAACAATACCCCACACTATTTTTCTTTTTCAACATTTGTGTTTTTGTAATTTGTTTCGCAACAAAATTTGTTTATTTTTAAAATATTACTTCACCACTTTGTCGGCGTGATTAATATGTATATCCATGCCAAATTACAGCTATGAGCTAGGGACAGACAGACAGACAGACAGACAGACAGACAGACAGACAGACAGACAGACAGACGGACATGGCGAAACTATAAGGGTTCCTTGTTGACTACGGAACTCTAAAAATGGTATATTACATTGACTTCTACGTTGACCAGTTTAAGCACGAAAATAAAAAGTTTTATTACTTTGAATTACGTTATTGACTGTTTAACCATAGGTACCTAATACCTCTATTATCAGGGCATTTTGTGTTATATGTAAGTGGTATAATTTGAACATTTATTATTATTTATTTACTTATTTATTTATTCATATAAAATTCTTTAGTGTATACATTGCACGCCTTGCCTTGAATATGAAACTTTAATTGTGATTCTATGTGGCCTTTACAAAACCTAGATAAATATAATAATTCTGATTCCGATACACGATATTGTGATGTAAGTTTTAAGGTCATGAGCATCGTTTCAAACTAGTGACTACCTACTACCAATATAAATAAAAATAGAAGTCCTGACTCACACGTTGCCTCATCAACGTCCAGACCAAACCCCAGGCACATGTTATATATCATGTATAAAAGGTACTTTGGACTTCTTGGCGGGAAAGTGAAGAGTCATGTCTGCGGTTTTGTTTTATTTTGAAAAATTTGTGTTATGTCGAATATTAATGTGAAATAATGGTGGATTATTAACCGTTAAGTGTTCGTAAGTGTGCATGAGTGTTGGCAAATGAAACAAAACAGTGCAACTTTAATTTTCAAATTCTCTCAAGAAGTCCGCCGAGGAATTAGTAAAGCCCCACATCTTTACTGAGATACTCGAGGAGTTGGGGGGTATATCATTTCTCACTTCTCATTTTTATTATCATTCATCATCATACTGACTGGAAGGAAATATTGTATTGTATTGTAAATATTGTATATTTATGTATTAGTTGTAAGAAAAAATACTTTGACACTGGCTAAATGTGCTAATCGCACGAAGCCATAAACTAAAAGAAAGAAAGAAAAAAGGTACTTACTACGTCCATGGGACGTGGAACGCTTACGTACACGTACGTACATTTTGCTATTCAGCAGGTGTTATATCAACTTCCATGACGAAGACCAAAGTTAAGGCGAGATTTTCCGATAAGACTTTAAGACTAAGGGCCTCTTTCACCATCGACAAGTAAGATCCCATTAGCGTTTATTTGACAGATAGTCCATACAAAACTGTCACTTTATACTGTACTTGGCAGCAAGTACAGTCTGCAAAGATATTTGGCAGATAAAGTGACAGTTTTGCATGGCCTATCTGTCAGGGCCTGTTTCACAATGTCTGATTAGGATCTCCTAATCTAAATCTCTAGCTATGATAAAATACTATGTACTTACTGCTTTTTCTTTTTTAAATTAGTTAACTATAGCCTTTTTTGGAAAAGAAAATTTTTGGACGAATTATAGTATTTTTTCATATGACTGCTTTAAATAAATATACTTTACCAGAAAGTTCATGTATTCACCAGAAATGAGCCGAATTGAATCAGGCTCGCGTAGTGTGATGAACTGATGATTGTTAATGTATTATTTCATCATAATTTCGGCGTTATCTATAATATTTGCAATCAAATTGTTAATATTTAAATAGATAAGTATTTGTATTGATACTCATTCTATAATAACCTATAGTATCAATAAAATGTTTTTGTTTTGTTTATATAATTTTAACGCAAATTTTTTTGCGAAACAAATTACAAAAACTTATTCAAAAATTTTTTCAACATGTGTTTTTGTAATTTGTTTCGCAAAAAAATTTGCGTTAAAATTGGTATTGGTAGTTGTTGACATTGAATGGGTGCCTTTGGCTTTCAAAGTAAAAAAGTAAAAATTGTTGAATAATTTCGGCGGGCTGGTTAGAACCACGATAGCTCAATTGGAAGAGGACCTGACCCGGTATGTCAGAAGGGTGCAGGTTCAAATCCTGCTCGTGGAAATTTTTTTTCAACAATTGTGTTTCTATAGTTTTAAGTTTTCTACATAATTTGTCCTTGTAGAGTCCACTGTGTTGTAGTTATATAATCTCTACGTTACAAGAATCGCATAGAAGTTATTAAAATTTAAATAGTACAAAATTATATTTTAAACCTTTAAACCTTTGACCTTTTGCTCGCAAAGAGAGCAATAAGTAACATTATTATGTTTCCAAAAAAAAATATTCACATTCGCTATTCAACCTATTCGACTATATTTTCTTGTTGGCGTTTTGCCGAATCTCCACTCTCAGGCTCATCATAAACGACACTTTACCTGATCGTTAGCGTGAAACCCATCCATTTGAACGAATCGTCCGACGAAGCATGCCACCCCACCGTTCTAGACTTTCCCAGTCATTATCAAGCCAGCTACCGTCAACCTTACTGCAATAACTACAAAGTTCATATCCCATCAACAGCGTTCAGAGCTTGAGATTTTACCATGAAATTAGGTCAAACGATTGACAGACGTTCTGACATATTTTAAACGCACTAGTTAATAGATATTTTACTAGCTGGGCTTTGCTTGTGACTTCGTTTACCTCCCTAGTATTTCCAAAAACAATTATAAAAACCATAGGAACTGGGCAAGAATCCCTATAACTCTGTATTTTTACCAAAATATCGAACACAATTAGATTAAACGTTTAAATACCTACGACACATATATTCCTTAACGTACACACGCCTGCACATCAACCTACCGCAAACTGTCAAATTTCCTCAATAGACTTTGAACTTTAGTATTAAGCAATATGTTTGGAAATATTTTGAAGAAATTTGACAGTTTTGGATAGGTTGATGTGCAGACGTCTGAACTCTAAAGCTAGTTAATAGAGAGAAAATATCAAAATTATTATCATATAGGTAATTATAATTCGCACACCTACTAAAAATAGCGTTTCGTGGCGAGCTTTTATCAGTACTTTTAGTTGGAAGAAAGGTGTAAAGACCCTCAAATCTGTCATACATTTTCGTAGTAGAACAATATACAGCGACAACTACGAAACAATCCGTAGCTGTTCCTTCAGGATAAAACTATAACAATTTTAATATATTGGGCCTTCACTATGTTGAATTCTCAACATGATTCAAGATTTAGATTCTGGCTTTTAACATCATCGGTCTCTTTAAGATGAAACCGGAAGCGTGTCTGAAGAGCCATGCGGTCCCCGGGCATTAAGCCTCAAGATAAGTAATCCGACTGTAAGGGACCACAGACTACACGGTAGGATAATGTACTTACTCCTCATCCCATGGGCCTGACTGGGAAGGATATCGTAACTTCCAATATTTTAGTTTTTTTATAGTATTTGTTATGGTGTGATTTAGCTGTTTGTTTAATAGGAATTAGGGCCGTAATTTAGCATAAGTCACACTTAACATCCTACGGCAGTCTCTACCAGCAGACCAGACCAGACCAGACTCGTACATACCTACTGGCAGATATAACAGTGGCTAAGAATTACCTTCAATTCAATTCAATCATTTATTGCTCTCCTTAAGTACTACATGAATTGTTACAACATTGGTTAGATAGAACGTAAAGTAAACTTTAAAGGAAATCTTATTTGTTTTAGAGAATATACAGGATGTCCCAGAATGGGTAAATCATTCTGCTATGGGAGGTAACTTGACCTCTGACCTACCCCTAAAAAAATATGAAAAAAAAATATAACGCTCATCATGACTATCAATTTTTATTTTTATTTATTTTGTATTGAAATTGTATGCAATTTTCTTAAGTTTACGCCTACAATTACTTACAATTATTATTGGTAAGAAAATAGTGCACGTAAACTCAAAACGCAATAATTATAGGCATAAACTTAAGAAGATTGCATACAATTTCAATAAATAATAAAAAAAAATGATAGGTATGTGCGTTATTTTTTTTTTTTTAATTTTATTTAGGGGTAGGTCAGACGTCAAGTTACCTCTCATAGCATATTGATTCACCCATTCTGGGACATCCTGTACACGCAGAAAAAGTTCTTCCCAGTGTGACTAAGGACAAACTCAAAACTACGAGATTAATGAGACAGCATTTTACTCCTTATATAAACAAAAAGCAATTTTTCATTTCGACCTTTCGAGATTGTTTTTATTTAGGGAACCGTGCTTAATATAAATAGTGTTAACGTAAATGCAATGTTACGGACTCAGTTGCGGGTCTATTTTGTTGTCAAAGTGTCAGAACGACGACGACAGACTTTTCCGCTACCGGGAAGCGCCAGAAGTCGGCGAGACATCTATTTGTATTGAGACGTTGGACGTAACAATATTATTCAATAGGGATACGCCTCTAATGGAGTAAGAGGTTTTGTACGGACAGGATTCTAACTCAATTTGTAGATTCGGGCAGAAAAGTAACTTAGATTTTTTACAGGGCGAATTAATTTGCGTTGGATAAGATTATAAATTTTAAATAAACCGGAGCATGACAAGATTTTTTAATAACTTAGCACCTAAGATTTTTATTTCTAATAATACAGTAATAATGACTTTTTTGAATGAGAAATTGTTACATTAGTTCTCAATTAGTTTTCAATTACTCACGAGTCTCACGACTATCATTTTCAGGAGCGGGTAACCAACGTGATCATTAGCGTGTATTTATACTTAGTCTGGCCATAAATACTGTAACAATAAAAAAAAACAATAATTTAACATTTGAATTTGGAACCTATGACAGGTTCCAGATTCACGAATATAATCTTCTAATATATAAAATTCTCGTGTCACAGTTTTCGTTGCCATACTCCTCCGAAACGGCTTGACCGATTTTGATGAAATTTTTTGTGCTTATCCGGTATCTATGAGAATCGGCCAACATCTATTTTTCATCCCCCTAAATGTTAAGGGTCGTCCACCCCTATTTTTTTTTTAATTTTTGAAATTTTTCCAATACAAAATGATTTGTTTGTAGTGTTGTCATGGAAACTGTCAAAGCGGTACGAAGTCCGCCGGGGGCAGCTAGTTATATATAAATATATGTGTATATAAATATATTACACGAATATTCATTGTGTTTTCTCATTTTCGCGCCAATTGGTGTTAAATATTTTTGTGATATTAAAATGGAGTGGGGTGATAAAGAGAACCGAACTGGTGTGATACCTCTTTCTGTGTTCTGTGTGTTACACAAAGTTGGTATGGAGCCAAATGCCATTTTTGAAACTCTCCATCCGCTCGGTATTAGTGGAATGTTTGTATACCGGGCTATTAATAGGTACAATGAAACGTCCTCTGTTTGTGACAGAAAAGATCTGGCCATCCACGTACGTAGTATTCGTACTAAAAGGGCGATCAAAACAGTAAACGAAAGAATTCGAAGAAATCCTGTCCGAAAGCAAATGATTTTATCTCGGGAAATGAATATAGCACCTAGAACCATGTCGCCTATTTTAAAAGATGACTTAGGACTTGCAGCATATAAGAGACGCACTGGTCATTATTTAACCGATGATTTAAAAAATGAATAGGGTGGTTAAATCAAAACAACTTCTAAAGCGGTACGCAGAGGGTGGTCACAGAAAAGTTTTATTTGCTGACGAGAAATTTTTTACTATCAAGCAACATTTTAACACGCAGAATGACCGAGTTTATGCTCAAAGCTCTAGAGAAGCTTCTCAATTAGTCAGCAGAGTACAACGTGGACATTATCTGACTTCAGTAATGGTTTGATGGGGTGTTCGCCGCCTCTATGACCTAATGGTTAAGACCACCGATTTAGACCCAGAGGTCCCGGGTTCGATTCCCAGCGGTGGGTACCTCTTTGTGTACTCGGTTTGGTTGGTGGTAAGGCTTGTTTGTCCGCCTGGCTAGCTACCACCATCTTATCTAAATATGTCGTCATAACATCAATGTTTGTAGCATTGCTGTGTTCCGGCAGCTAGAGATATGATAGCCAGTGCCTCACTAGTTGAGGTTTCCGGGTGAAGTGCTTTTCCATCATTGGCCTTATCATCACTTAACATCAGGTGAGATCAAGGCACTGTGCTCCGTAAAATATATATAAAAAAAAAGAAAAAAAAAGATGGTTGCTCTTCATTTGTATGTGGTCGTCGATCTCCTGCAAGGTAGTGGTGTAGTGCAGGCAAATCAAATAAGTACATGGAAACGATATAGTTTCGTCTGTTCATAAATACACGCTCATCATCATCAGTTTAGCCAGAATCCACTGACTGCTGCCGGGCAAAGGCTCCCTCCATGTCACGCCGTTCCCTCCCTTCTGTTCTGAGAATAAAGATGATAGAAGGGTATCTCTGGCCTATTTGGCAGGTGACCGCTTCTAGCCAGCAGCCATTCTATTAGGGCTCTACTCCTTCGACCATCGCTGTTTCTCGCTAATATTTATTCTTAACTTACGGATTGTAGAACCCTTAACTAAAGCGAGCCATCAATCATTAGCCACGTGCATCTCACGGGCCACGGCAAAGAACATCTTTACTCCTACAAATGTCACCTGAGCAAAGGTTTATCTTTAACAAGTTGCCTAAATCTATCCAAAAGGTTATATAATGTTGTTGATGTGTTAGAATCTTACCCTTGTATAATGTTCTTATGTATATGGACTGGGATCCTTTCTTCAATAAAACATCTCAAAGTCTTTAACAATTACATGATTTAATAAATAAACACTCCGAACGATACAAAAGTCTAAATAGAAGTACTCAATTTTTCCTTTGACATATTTTTCATTATAATTCAAAAACATTGCAATAACAAATGCTTTTAAAACCCATAGACTGAATGCCAGCCAGTAATTTTCATAGACATAAAATTCTATCAATTTATATTCCAACACCTTGACCTTATGGTCATATTATGCTATTAAACATTCAACCGTTTTAGCAGTCCAAGTTAGTAGTCTCGGGTCTGGGACACGAACCTCTATAAATTACAACTCGGCCAGTTGGAGTAACGAAGCCATCACTTCAGATACAAGTTTTGGGTTCGGGGCGCCATTGCCGACGCGAACTTTGCTCGTAGTCTAATCAATATTTGACTTACCTAGACTATACACAGTTGGTGGAAAAGTGTATTACATCATGCAAAAACACATCAATAATATCAGCTGTTTCTGGGGTTGGGTTGGTTGGTATTTATTTATTGATTCAATATTAATCTGTATTTACAGTAGGTAACCACCCGAAACATCCAGTCATTTATTACAATAATATGGCAACCGATTCATTAAATAAATAAATCGTGTCATGTCTAACAAAAAAACTTATCTTACGATAAATATTATAAATTGTGGGGAGGGGTTCGATGGCGCTGTGGTTAGCGCCCGGTCTGCGATTGTTGAGGTTATGCAACTTTTGCAAAGGTCGGTCATCGGATGGGTGACCGAAAAGTTATCATCTCTTACCCCTCAGTGCTTCGGAAGGCACGTAAAGCCGTTGGTAATGGCTGCATTAACAATAGCTCGAAGAAAACGATGCAATTGAGCTAATTTTAATGATAATGTTAAATTTTAATAATTTAAAATATAAAATTTCGTTGGATTAACATTTTTAAAATGTTTTCTACTAATTGTTTAAATTCTTAAGCATAAAAAATATAATTAAAATTGACTTATTGGTTTTAAAAACTGAATCTTAAAGTTTGTATTCATCATCATCATCATCATCATCATCATCATCATCATCAGCTTATTTTATATCCCCACTGCTGGGGCATGAGCCTTCCCTGTGGATGGATAGGGAGAGTGGGTAATAAACCACTACGCGCGCCCAGTAGGGAGCGGATACTGCTAATATAATGAGGCCGGGACTTTAAGTGCCTCACGATTCACGGAGCCGCTCGTGATGATACATATTTTGTCACCCATCCGATGGCTGTACTTTTCGAAAGTTGCTTAACCTTAGAGATCACAAACCAGGCGCGTTAACTTCAACTTTAACCTTTGCGCCATCGAGGTCCTCAAAGTACGTATATAATATAAATAAAGTTATTTTTCATTTGGCATAGGTTTGTGAAACGTAAATTACGATAACAGGTTTGCGTGCCAACAAAACAAAATAACTATGATTTCAATTAAATCAGCTTGTCACGGTTACCGTTCATATTACTGTTTACATGTCAAGTTTGTTTTAACATTATGATTTATTAGCACAAAAATATCAATTGCCTATTTAACCGTATGTGTGGTGTATTCTTTTTGGAGACTTTGGTGTGGTACTCAAACGGAATTCACAGCGGCAGCGTCGGGGGGCGGCGAGAAACTTAAAGGGTTCCTCAAGCCGTATCATCGAAACACCGTCAGAGGGTTTCTGGGGGGATCAGCATCACGCAAGCGTGTCCCTGTTCCCTACTAGATTCTCCGAGGGGTTCGGATCGGATCGGGAGCGGAACAACCCGAGAGCGCTTCTAGTCTAGGACTTCGACAAAGGTTGATCGGGTCGTGGGGGAGTGTGGTTTATTGGGTAGTCTCAGACTTATAGGTACCAGATTCGTATCCAGCGGAGGTACAGGTTATATAATACTCGGTTTCGTTTCGGTTGGCGGTAGAGCTGGTTTTAAATCCACCTGGCTAGCTACCACTAAGTGAGGCTGTTGCCATAAAAAAATTATTAGTAGCATTATTGTTCCTGACGTTTCAAACCCTTTGCAAAATAATCTAAATGAATGTGTAAAATAAACGCGGGTAGATCCGTAGAAGTTGTATTATTTAAATTCGCGTAAACTTAAAATAATGTTCTATACAATTTGAATTAAATATCTTAAAAATACCTACAGTTATTTTATAAAAAAATTTTTTTTGATGAATGATGATTTTAGGTTTTTAAGTGTTGTTAGTTATCTTATTTGTTTTTTTTTCGATAATTAAAATTTAAGAAACCATTTTTTGTATAAATGTGAGCGTAAGGCGATAAGTGCTAGTATGCGGACAAACCAATATTGGTTTTTGTCACACGGTTTTAAACTAATATTTAATGTCAGGCCTTTGTAAATTTTTAGTTATAGGAAAAAAAATTGCTGCGGCTCCTTCGTTTTTTTGTATAGCATTAGCTTAGCGGTAATATCGTCGAACAAGTTAAAAAAACAAATTTTTTAACAACATCTTCAATATAATTAGTCTGCTGAATAGGTACTCAAACTGCCTAATGACACCATAAACGCAACTAAAAAAAATTAACGTTTAACATTTATGATTAAAAAATATACATTAAAATATTCAATAAAATTTTGAGCTCTCATGAATGATGGATGAATGTGTTATACTATCACTACGCCAACGGCTCGTAAGTATACAGTGTGGAGAACCTCATACTGAGAGCAACAGGCAAGAAACTCAGCAAGTTAATTTTTTTTCTCACTTTCATAGAAGGCCACTTTCTACCACAACTTTAATTTACAATAAAATGTACGTGTAATTTAAAGAATATATTAAAACATTGATTTATATGCATTATTATATTTGTTAGGGCCGAAACACAACCGCGTTGCGACGTCTCGTCGCACCGCTAAAATCGGTGGCGCCTGTCTAGTATTTGACAGGCAATAAGGTTTATACTAGCCTGGCGCAACGCTTATTGTTGCGGTGCGTGCGAGACATTGCAACGCGGTTATGTGTTTCGGCCCTACGTCATTGTTGTTTAGATAATTCGGATAATTCTGTACGAAGACCTTTTTTTTTTTTAGTTGATGGCTTCATGCGATTAGCACATTTAGCCAGTGTGAAAGTAATTTTTCTTACAAATGAGAAGTTAGAAATGATATATCCCCCAACGCCTCGAGTATCTCAGTAAAGATGTGGGGCTTTACTAATTCCTCGGGCGGACTTCTTGAGAGAATTTAAAAAAAAGAAGTTGCACTGCGCACTTACGAACACTTAACGGTTAATAATCCACTATTATTTCACATTAATATAATAAATAATAAAATAAAAATAAAAATTATTGCACAGCAGTAACATTTTTGAAACATACAAACATATATTATAAAGAAAGAAAAAAAGTAACAGTGCAGTCACAAAATGCAGTAATATTCGACATAACACACATATTAGAAAATAAAACAAGACCGCAGACATGACTCTTCTCTTTCCCGCCAAGCGCGAAGTCCTTTAGATAATGAAGACGTTGTCTATCACTAGTGTCACCATAACAATCGAGCGCTTAAGTGGATAAATTAAAAAATAACTTCTTGGCGGGAAAGTAAAGAGTCATGTCTGCGGTTTTGTTTTATTTTCAAAAAAATGTGTTATGTTGAATATTAATGTGAAATAATGGTGGATTATTAACCGTTAAGTGTTCGTAAGTGTGCATGAGTGTTGGCAAATGAAACAAAACAGTGCAAAACTTTACTTTCAAATTCTCTCAAGAAGTCCGCCGAGTAACTAGTAAAGCCCCATATCTTTACTGAGATACTCGAGGGGTTGGGGGTATATCATTTCTCACTTCTCATTTTTATTATCATTCATCTTCATTCATCATCATACTGAGTGGAAGGAAATATTGTATATTTGTGTATTACTGTAAGAAAAATTACTTTGACACTGGCTAAATGTGCTAATCGCACAAAGCCATCAACTAAAAGAAAATAAAAAAAAAATTAAAAAATCTATTTTATTGTGCTTTTATGTTTTATGATTAGTAATTTTTTCAGTTAACAATGTTATGTTTTGTTAAATGTTGTATTCGTGCCTATAGTTTAAATACATATATACCTACCTGTTATGTTTATAAAGGTTTATATTAATTTTCTGTGTGTACTAAGTTGGTAAGCCTTTTCTAATAAATAAAATAAAATAATAACATAAAAAAAATGTTGGTATAATCAATAATGCTTTTAAAACCTCTATCAAACAAAAAGACTGATCAAATAACCACTTAATTCTAGTTTTATATTATCAAAGAAAGGGGTTGAAAAGGGGTAGGTACTATTTAATCGGTTAGCAAAGTATTTGTATTTTCCTGATGAATTTTTTCTTGTCTTCAGGTATGAGGTTCGCGAAGATGCAGATAATGGCGGGCCAGGTGACGACCCTGAAGAAGTACGATGTGGATGTAGTTGAGATACGTCTAGCAAGCTGGAGTTCAACCCTCGCTTCTTCCTTACCCAGCCGTACAGCGGCATCCACTTCAATTTCATTTCCACGGAATGGTGGCAGTTGATTTCCAGGGAATGGTGGCACTGTACGCTAAGCAATAGATAATAAAGATAATTTAAAGTTGTTAATGTTGTTTTTAATCTGTTGTTATTCATTTATTTGTTTTTTTATCTTATTGAATGGCTTGATGCGGTCTACACATGTAGCCAATGTTATAGTAAAATATCTTTTCCTTTAATAATAAATGGTTATATTTTTTCTAGAACATTATTTCCACATAAAGCAGCAAGGCAGCAGCGCTTTTTTATATCTACTTGATTGGTCATTTCATATACTAAGAGAGAGATATCTATCTTTCATGCTAGTACACACGCCTGCACATCAACTTACCACAAACTGTCAAATTTCCTCAATAGACTTTGAACTTTATGCTTTTATAATATGATCGAAAATGTATTATAGTAATTTGACAATTTTGGATAGGTTGATGTGCAGGCGTCTGTACATTTTATTGATAACTATAATATTTTAATATTATTGCTATCCACGTAACACATAAAAAGTTATTTTTTTTCGTTTTATTAAGCCGATTAGCACGTTTGACATTTTATTTTAGGTATTCTAAATATATTTCTCATTTTATTATTGTTGAGTAATGCACTAATAATATTTGTTTTTGTTATATTTTTCGGCTAAGTACAGTGCCTTGATCTCACCTGATGTTAAGTGATGATAAGGCCAATGATGGAAGCGCACTTCACCCGGGATCCTCAACTAGTAAGGCGCTGGCTATCTTGTCTCTAGCTGCCGGAACACAACAATGCTACAAACATTGATTGATTGGTTTTTATTATGGATTAAATAAAGAAACAAAGGTCGCGTCTCCTCTGAATTCATATAGTTTTTATATAGCGGTCTTAGATTATATATACATATTCTAAGATAGCAGCTTAGTGGAAATATCTGGCATTTCTTTTCTCGCTTACAGCGCCAAATATTGAAAAATGCTTTTCCTATCATAGAAGGACACTTTCCATTACTACTGTTATTTACGATTACGCTTAACGTTCAACTGAAATAATGTAAGTATTTATGACATTGATTATAAGCATTACTTTACTTGTAAGACACTTTTTTTTAGATAATAAGACCTTCAGATAATAAAGACGTTGTTGATCACTAGTGTGACCATAACTAACGAGCGTTTCAGTGGACAAAATTAAATTAACCTTTACACAATCTCTAAAAATATTCAATATTAGTTTAATCTTTTAAAGAGACAAACTAATCATACAACTAATTTGTTTAAGTGAGTTTATTTACTTAAGTAAACTAACTCTTAGAAGCATTTTGTATTGATTTTATCACACCACCGGCACAAAATAAGGAGATAGCCACCGCTTCGAAATGCAGTCATATCTATCGAGTTAAGTATCTATCGATAGTAGATAGTAGATGATAATAGCTTCATAAAAAAACACTGAAGCCCTGGAATGCTCCAAGCAAGACTCAGTACGCCATACGGGCAGCAATATCCGCCGCCCGAAACGACCCAAAGGATTCGAAATGATCATGATTCCTGAATAAAAAAGTGTAATTAGGTTTAAATCAATAACAAGAAACACCCACTATTAAAAAAAATGCACAGTAGGTACTACGGGATTCAGTGAACCGGGACTGGATTTTCGGTACTGTACTTGGAACCGGGATTTACCGGGAAATTCGACACTTTCGGTACTTGTTTAAATGTTGCTTTCTATTATTTTATTAACCGTAAACTAATAAACTGTAGAAAATGGGTTCATTACAATTATGGGTTGGTGTCGTTAATAAATTATATGCACGTATAAAGTACCGAAAGTATCGAAAGAACCGGGATTCGTTTGGTGAAGACCCGGTACAAGGTTATTTAAAAAGTCCCGGGATCTCCCGGTATTTTCGAGATCGGGATTTTCCGGGAGCATGCCCTAGTAGGTACATACTGCGCTTAAGATATGGTTATGCTTGTAAAAGATCCAGAGGAGTATATACTGAGTACCTAGAGCGAGTTTTATTTGCCACTAGATCACAAATATTTATATGGCAAAATTGCAACTGACTTCGTTTTTCATTGTAAGCTGCTTTAGTTTCAGTTTTTTCAAATAGAGAAATATTTAGTTAATTTTTAGTGCCAGTTCTGGCCAGCCTTACACTGGCCAAACTAAGTGCTGTTATTTTATTGTGGCTAGCCTATTTAGACTACAGGTTTTGAAGCCTGCAACCGAATGTCAATCTTATTGTGCTCGTACAAGACTACTTTTCTAATATTCTTCACTTATCGAAAGTAGCAGATAAATTATGCGAGTAAACAAGTCGAGATTGCCGAACTAGCGAGTTATTTAAATTATCAGTTCATTCGAACGCTTTCGAACAAGCAGAATGTTTTTACTTGTACTTTTATCTATATTAGCCGCTACTATTTACACGGTACTTTATATTTCGCGACGTAAATTTAATTATTGGAAGATTCGGAAGGTTCCACACTTAAAGCCTACTTTGATAGTCGGAAACTACGGTGACTTTTTAACCTTGAAAAAGTACGTAGGCTATGTTCAAAAGGATATTTTGGAGAAGTTTCCCAATGAGCCCTACGTAGGTGCTTATTATGGCACGGAACCGGTCCTCATCGTTCAAGACCCGGAGATCGTCAAACTGATCACGACTAAGGACTTCTACTACTTCAGTGGTAGGGAAGCAACCAGCTACTCTCACAAGGAGATTATCACACAAAACCTATTTTTCCAAGGCGGCGACGAATGGAAGGTTGCCCGTCAAAATTTGACTCCACTATTTTCGTCAGCAAAAATGAGGAACATGTTTCACCTTATAGAGAAATGTGCTATTGAATTCGAGAAGACACTCGACAGTGAAGTAGACATCTTAGACAAGACTGATGTGAGAAAGCTCCTTGGAAGGTTTACTATGGCCTGTATCTGTTCTTGCTCTTTTGGAGTGGAGATAGACTCGCTGGGGAAAGATTACAACAGAAACCCATTTATTGTTATTGGTAATACGATATTTGACTCGTCAACCATCAGAGGTATCTTCAACATCATCCGAGGTCTCTGGCCTTCATTGTTCTATGCGCTCGGTTTAAGGAATTTCCCCGAAAAACTAAATAAGTTTTTCCGAACATTCTTGACCGATGTGTTTGAAGGTCGCCAGTACAAACCGACGACAAGGAATGATTTCATTGATCTCCTTTTGACTTTGAAACAGACAAAGTACGTGACCGGAGACAGTATTTCTAATGGTAAGACAGGGGATGGAAAAAAGATCCAGTTGCCAGTGACAGACGATTTCATGATCGCCCAATGCGTTGGGTTCTTCGCTGCTGGCTTTGAAACATCGGCTACGACATCTAGTAACACACTTTACGAGTTAGCAAAGAATCCGGATGCTTTGAAGAAGGTACAGGCAGAAATTGACGAGTTTCTTCGGAAGCATGACAACAACTTGGTGTACGACTGCGTCACCGAATTGCCGTTCACGGAAACGTGCGTTGACGAGGCACTGCGCTTGCATCCCGTACTGGGCTCGATCACAAGAGAAGTAATGGATGAGTACACCATCCCTGGCACTGACGTGGTCTTGGAAAAGGGTGTGCGAGTTCATCTACCAGTCTATCACATGCACCGTAACCCAGACTACTTCCCAGAACCAGAAAAGTTTCTTCCGGAGAGGTTTTCACCAGAAGGTCGGAAGAACATTATACCCCACACTTATATACCTTTTGGAGAAGGAGCCAGAGTTTGTATTGGTAAGTGTAATTTTATCATTCTTATTGTACCTTTTATTGATATGAATTTTTGTTGCTCTGCTATAATCTTAATCTAAAAGCCCGTGGTCTTAAAGGAAACCCGTTACAATAACTCAGATTATTATGTAATTGTTTAAAATTATTTACATTGAACACTTATAAGTCTACATTAGGTTTGGCCCTTAACCAAGGTCTTTTACCGCATCTGTAGTCGTGATTAAAGTTTCATCTAAATTAAATACCATTTCCGTATTCCCGTTTCTTTTTTTGTTAAGTTATTTCTTTTAATTTTTATTATAATTAAGATTTTTTATAGATTAATACCTAGTAAAATAATTGCATTTACTAAGTCTGAAATCGACCAATAACATTGAGTAAGTTCTTCGTCTCTTACATTGGTCACAGAAGCAATCGAATTGTATTTTTTTGAGTTTGTTGCTGGTATATACAGATAGACCATGGATCAATAAATAATTTATGAATTATGCCCAGTGATCGGAATGATGGGGGCTACAACACTCGTACTTTGCCTCGGGTCTGGGTGTTTTCTATGTATAATAAGTATGTATTTAAGTATTTTAAGTATGTTTATCCGTTGTCTAGTAACCATTTAACTAGTTTCATAACGAAGCTTCTCTTGGGCTAGATAATTGGTGTGAGTATTTTATAGTTGCCGAAAAGACATGACTAACATGACTAAACCACCAAAATGTTGTTAATTTTTTTTATCGTACCCTGGATCCCGGAAATAGCTAAACTTCTTAGTAGTCTTAACTAACAAAAACTAACTAAGACATTATTTTACTTTATAAATACGATTACCTATATCGTCATCAGTTTTTACTGGTATCGAATTGCGTAACTGCTTTGAAATATATTGTACATTCACCTATGAAAATAAAATGAAAAATAATTTAACGTTGTTTCCAGTAATATACCATCACTTAAAATATTTAGTAGACAAATGTCCGAGTAAACCGGTCGAGTGTGGCCAACGAATGCTGTACTCGTAATTCGTATATAATTAAACTTCTCGCGGTGTCCGGCTTCAGATCACATTCAGTGTTTGAACTAGCACAATGTTGTTACTTGTACTATTATCTATATTAGTCGCTACAATATACACGGTACTTTATATTTCGCGACGTAAATTTGATTATTGGAAGATACGGAAGGTTCCTCACTTAAAGCCTAGCACAGTAGTCGGAAACTTCGGCGACTTCATAACTTTAAAAAAGTACATAGGCAGTGTTCATAAGGATATTTTGGAGAAGTTTCCCAATGAGCCCTACGTGGGTGCTTATTATGGCACGGAACCGGTCCTCATCGTCAAAGACCCGGAGATCGTCAAACTGATCACGACTAAAGACTTCTACTATTTCCACGGCAGGGAAGCGACAAGTTACTCCCACAAGGAGATCGTCACACAAAACCTCTTTTTTCAAGGCGGCGACGAATGGAAGATAACTCGTCAAAATTTGACCCCTCTTTTTTCATCAGCAAAAATGAGGAACATGTTTTATCTTATAGAGAAATGTGCGATTGAATTCGAGAAAACACTCGATGATGAAGTAGCCATGTCAGACAAGAACGAAGTCAGAATGCTCATGGGGAGATTTACTATGGCTGGCATCTGTTCTTGTGCTTTTGGAGTGGACATAGACTCGATGGGGAAAGAATACAATAAAAACCCATTTATTGTCATTGGTAATATGATATTTGACACTTCGACAATTAGAGGTTTATTCAACATAATCCGAGGTCTCTGGCCTTCAATATTCTATGCGTTTGGGTTAAAGAATTTCCCCGAAAAACTGAATAAGTTTTTTAAAACATTCTTGACCGATGTGTTCGAAGGTCGCCAGTATACACCGACAACAAGGAATGATTTTATTGATCTCCTTTTGAATTTAAAGCAGAAAAATTACTTGAGTGGTGACAGTATTTCTAATAGTAAGACAGGAAATGCAAGAAAGATCCAGTTGCCAGTGACAGACGATTTTATGATCGCCCAGTGCATGGTGTTCTTCGCTGCTGGCTTCGAGACATCGGCAACGACATCGAGTAACACACTTTACGAATTGGCGAAGAATCCAGACGCTTTGAAGAAGGTGCAGGCTGAAATCGACGATTTCCTTCGGAGGCATGACAACAAGTTGGTATACGACTGTGTGACCGAATTGCCGTTCACGGAAATGTGCGTTGACGAGGCGCTGCGCTTGCACCCCGTACTGGGTGTGATCGCACGTGAAGTGATGGATGAGTACACCATCCCTGGTACTGACGTGGTCTTGGAAAAGGGTGTGCGAGTCCACCTACCAGTGTACTACATGCACCACAACCCGGACTACTTCCCAGAACCAGAGAAGTTTCTTCCCGAGAGATTTTCACCAGAAGGCCGGAAGAACATTATACCCCACACGTATATACCTTTTGGAGACGGAGCCAGAATATGTATTGGTAAGTGTCATTTGATAATTCTTGGTAGTAATATCAGAATCGGAAACTATAGAAACACCGGTCGAATACTTCATACTTTGTATTGAACTTCTTCTTGATTTGATGCTGTGCTATGCTGAGAATCTTAGAGCCCTATTACAAATCTCCACTCTGCGAGAATAGGTATCGTTCGGACTACCGGCGCATCGCATTTTGTAGTAATTTTGCAGTTGCATTTATCGTTTTTATCGAAATAGGATAATAAATTCATGCTTGAAAATTGTAAAATCTTTATTCCTCATGAAGTAACAATTATTATTCTGGTATAAATTTTGCTCAATATTATCATATTATCATAGATAGGAGAAATTCACAGTTAACTTAAAGCGATTTTGAAAGTTTTTTTGGTTTAGAATAAGTTTTTTGTTCTATATCAATGATATCTAAAAAACCGAGGTCGCTACTAACTAACGACTATATAAGAGACAAGTGGTCACCCGCCCGCTTCGCTGTGCGAATATAATGGATCAATAATTATTAGGTTTACTAACATCATTATAGCCTATAATTTGCACAAACTCATGTTCTTACTACATACAAATTTTCACCAAGATCGGTCAAGCCGTTCTTGAGTTAAAAATGGACATACAGACAGACAAAACTTTCAAAAACCGTAGAATTGGTGTCAGTGAGTCATAAAATGAACATTTATCCCAAAATTTGTCAGAAAAATTACAAGTACACACAGAGCCTACAGATTTATATAGTAGTAGTATATATAGATAACATTCTATTTTTTTTATTTCATTTGTTTAGAAGAGTAGTTCAATCTAGGAGCTCAAAAAAGTACCTTCGCGCATTTTCGAGATGAAGGTGGTTCTCCGTTGTGTTTTAATTAAAATAAATTCAATAAAAAGTGTTTTTTTTTTAAATATACTAAAAAATACTTTAAATATACTTTATAAGTACTTTTGAAATAAACAAAGAATCTCTTTTATACTCTTATTTGAAATTACGTTTATGTGACAGGAACAAAACACGGAATAACTATTCGGACAATTATTCTTTGTTTATTTGTAAGGCCGCCAGGGTGTGAATAAAAGGTTTTCCTTTTTTGTGCGCATGAATGCCCCCTACATCATTAATAATTTATTTTAATTAATATTCATGATGTTTATAAAGTTTTTCCGTAATAAAAAAAGGTTTTATTCACGTTTATTTACTACCAGTCAATGATGTCATCATAATTTGACAAACATTGGTTTTTTTATGTACCTACATTTGTAGATATTTTTGTTGGTTTCCGTGATTTCCGGGTTCAAATAAAACATACTACCCGATGATGATGATTCTCGCTTACTGTGTTTTTGTGATCAAAATAAACACACTCATCGTGAAACTTGTTATTTTATAATAATCGTTGCGCGTGTACCACTTTAAAGATAGAGGCCGAGTACTTCGCACTGTTTGAAGAAGATTGATAACTTAGTTCTATTTATTTGTATTAGTTTAGTTAACTTAGTTTTATTTATTAATATTGAGTTAGTGATGTTGTTTAGATAGAGACAGACTTCGAGTAGATGGCGTTGAATAATTTCGGCGGTTTGGATAGTACCACGATAGCATAGTTGGTATATGCCCCGGCATATCATGCGGTGCGGGTTCGGATCGGTTTTTTATTCTGCGCTCCGTAATTCCATTTTTAACGTTTCTTCTCTTCTCGTCTTACAACCTACCAGCCTGCATTGGGCAAGCACGTCCCAGTGTGCCTTTAAGCTATTGTGCATGAAGGAAGGCATAATCATAACGATTTTTAATCTAATAGTAATGTCATCACCAACGTAGGGTTAAAACGAAATTATGTTCGACAATTAAGGTTTATATTATAATAAAAACTTTTTTACACTAATTAAGTAATAAGATATTTAGATGTATAAGTAGGTATGATGGTCTCGGTTTAGGGTCGCCGCCGAAGGGTTTACGAAGTCATGTATTTGAATTGTCGTTCAAAAAACAATTGGTAAAGTTGATTTAAAAAAAAAATAATAAAAATTTTCAATTTAAAATTTTGTCGAAACTCGTTCACTTTTATAAATTAACTTAAAAAATTTTTTTTAAATGAAATAAAAATTACTTTGCATAAACATGTGTACAATTAGGGTCACCCAAATGGGGGAGTGACACAAGATGTTTTACCATTGAAGGTATGCAACAATTGAGAAGTAAAAAAAAAAGTTAAAAAGTAAATAGTGTTGAATAATTTCGGCGGGCTGGTTAGAACCACGATAGCTCAATTGGAAGAGCACCTGACCCGGTATGTCAGAAGGGTGCAGGTTCAAATCCTGCTCGTGGAAATTTTTTCAACATTGTGTTTTTGTAATATTAAAATACATTAAAAACTACACTAAAATTACATTAATAATATTTTATAAATATGAACTCCTCAACAACAATAAAAAGATAACAAATACCCTAATTAAGCGTTGTCAAGATAAATATTATCGAAAATGTAAACATTGGTTGATAACGTAGCTAGGCGCTTGTTGATAGCTGTAACTACAGAAGGTCGTTGGCGCCGACACTGTTTTGGGTAATTGGTCAAATTAAAGAGAGAGAAATTTTTATTTTGAGGAGCTCTATGGCGCAGTGGTTAACGCGCCCGGTCTGCGAGTTAAGCAACTATCGCAAAGGCCGGTCATCGGATGGGTGACCAAAAACTTTATCATCTCGAGCTTCTCCGTGCTTCGGAAGGCACGTAAAGCATCCGGCATGCATTAGTGGTCGTTAACAACCACCAATCCGCACTGGGCCCACTTGGTGGTTTATGGCCCGGGATATCCATTCATAGACAGCTCGTGCCCCAGCAGTGCAGCATCATGATGATAAGGATTTTTTCTTGAAAATAATAATATGTGACCTAAATGGCATAGCTATTTTTTTTTTTTGCTTTAAAATCAATTAACGATGGTAGTGGCACCAGATTCTGTAACAAAATCACCGCCGAACTCGATACAGAATTCACTCAAGAAGTGCCAATAACAATCGACTTTGACGGTGTTGTAAAAAAGGCGAATTCATTTGTAAGCTACGAGTGAATTGGTGAGCGAAGTGATCGCGGCTTTTGTTACAGAATCGCACGGCAGCCATCGACACTGTTTTTCCTTTAATCATTAGAAATAGGCAACTGATTTTCAACTTTAGCGACAACCGAATACAGACCACCTGTTATATAGCTTTTATCATAGTAAAAATTAATTGAAATTCTATATTTTATTTAACATAGTGCACTCCTCTTAAATTAATTTATCTAACTGCCGTACTCAGAGACGTCAATTAAGTTTTAATGACAATTAAGTCACTTGTTGTCACTTTCTTATGTATAGTGCTAGATAGAGAAGGAAAGACATTTAATTGTCATTAAACTTAATTGACCTCTCTGAGTACGGCAGTAAGACTTTTTGACAGCCATGAAACTGACTGAAAGAATATATACAATTTATATACGTATCTCTTAAGATAACCTTATTATTAGATACGCACAAATAAAATAACAAAAAAATACTGGACTAAACTAATCGACAATTATGTAGGTAATAATTACCTACTTACTTGAATAGTGTGTGTGTATTATAATTAGATTTAGGTTTATCTCGTGTTTACAGGTCATTATAGACCAGCGTTTACAGATAATGCATACCTAGACACTTCTTTGTCCGACTGTCTGTGTGTGTCGAGGCCATCAATATCAGAAACTGCTAAGGCCGGCCGCTCTCTGGCCTGAATGCGTTTTCGTACAAAAAAAATTCAAAATTCAAAATCATTTATTCAGTTTAGGCTACAAGTAGCTCTTGTGAATGTCACTATGCCATCGGTTCGTAAGTCTACTCTGGGCGGGAGATCTTGTTCTGAGAAGAACCGGCAAGAAACTCAGCAAGTGACTAGTGAGTACGAATTGGGTAGTTAACTGGTGAGTCAATAGATAAACTTTTAGCAACTGTCAAAACGAATTTTTTTAATAGAAATTGTATGAGAATGGTGAACTATGACGTCACTATTTTGTTCCGTCAATTCAGTGTTTATTAATAACTTTCTCACCCGTTTGCACTAAACTTATGAATCGCCTAAGTCTTTGCCTCACTATTACCCGGTCAAGTTAACTAGGCACTTGAGTGTAAGCGACGTTTTCGAGCCAAGTGCTGAGGTAACTTGGCCGGGTAGTAGTTAAGCCAAGACTTAGGCGATTCATAAGTTTAGTGCAAACGGGTGTCTATGTTACAATAATTCATGCTTAGGTCAAATAAAAAATAGGTAAATGTTTTAAAGAACTGTTACGCGATTTCATTAATTTGTTTTGTTAATGTTCTGGAACTATTTGTTGTTGTTGCCAACATCCCTATTGGATTCATACGAATAGGCCTACCTACCTACTACAATAGGTACCAGTATGCGAGGTACGTATGGATGTCTTGAGATAAGATAAGATATAAATTTATGATGAAGGGTAGTGGCACCAAAGTTCCACACTTTGAACCCAGCGTTGGACACAATTTTCGTCACCAAAAATTAAGATAGATTTTCATTGAAATTTTACGAGATGCCAGCTAGCAAGCAGGTGGTCAGTATTCAATAAGAACAAAATGGTGGAACATACTGGTTCGCATAGATTGAAAATAAACTCTTTAAAAAAAAACAAATATAGCCTTTGTTACCCACCAGGATTGTAGTGTACTATCAGGGGGGTAACCACGAGCTCTTATAGCTGTATTATTTCAGTTGTGAAAACGAGACGCGTGTAGCGGCGAATATACATGCGTCTCTTTTCCACAACTGTAATAATACTGCTATAAGAGCTCGTAGTCAAGGGGTAGGGAAATAATTATTAAAATTAGACTACTGATAGCAGGAAGTTTTAGGAGTTAAACAAACAAACCAAGTAAAGTCATAAACTTACGTCTTTATTGCTAGTTTATACAGATAATAGATATAGATGGTTGTTAACCCTAATGGGTACGGCCATTATCTCAAGTGACAGACAGTACAGATAAATGATTAGCTATTAGTTAAATTCTAGGGTAGCACACTTATATAATTACTATAAAAAGCCACAAAATGTGTTTATAATCACCGGAAAACACGTGCATAGATAAATAGCTTCTACGCCAAACAATGTTAAGGCATATTGTGGTTTATATCCTACGGGAAACCGCTTGATGTTCATCTAAGTTTAAGTGCCTAGGTAAATACTCTTTGTAGACAAAGTATTCACAATTCTCTGTGTAAATATCTAGTATCGGCGCTTCAAAGGTCCGCCCCCCGACCGCCTAACTCCATCGCCATCGCTCTCGCTATCGCGCTCTATAGTTTATGGCGTCATCTTGTCATTTCGAAAGCGATTTGTAAGCAATATGAAAGCAATATCGAAAGCTGTAGCCTATAGCTTTCGATATTGCTTGTATATCGCTTTCAAAATAACAAGATGACGCCATAAACTATAGAGCGCGATAGCGAGAGTGATAGAGATAGAGTTAGGCGGTAGGCCCCCTGTTACCAGACACCGTGTTGCGCTTGCGCCACATGTTCGCCGGCATATGTGTACAGACGCAACACATCAACCTATCCAAAACTGTTAAATTATGTTCAATAAAGGTTCAACTAGTCTGTCCAAACGCCATATTATGGTACGTAACAATTGATTTAACCATTGTTATACGTTATGGACAGTGAACCTGATATTCCTTCCTTACACATGAAGTTCTAAGTCTATTGATGAATTTACTTTTTTATTTTCAAGTGCTAATTGCTGCACTGAAGCTAAATTAAATATTCATAAATTTTTTATAAAATACAGTGAGAAAATTAAACGCCCACCCGACCCATGGCCATCGGTTGCAACGACCGTTTGGATAGATGGCGCTAGTGCCGCTAAAAAGCACTCAAAAAACATTAAAATAGCAGTGACAAAATTCAGCGCTTACGTCAGCCTTCCCGGTAGCATAGCGGTCAGTGCAGCCGCCCGGATTGCGGAAGACCCAGGTTCGATTCCTGGCTGGGTCGGGTGGGCGTTTTTAATTTTTTCACTGTATTTTATAAAAATTTTATGAATATTCTATTGATGAAATTTGACAGTTTGTGGTAGTCTGACATGCGGGCGTGTTTACCTACGACGATTACATTACTTACGTTACCTTAACCTTGCTAACATTGGTATAACTAAGTGTTAATATTGCCTACAAACAAAAATTTTATATTGGTAGGTATACAGTGTGTGGCCTAGAACCGGGCATAATATTGAAAACAGAGACTCTCTAGAGTATTAGTATTTTTTTCTGAAAATATTCCAGTTAACCAAAACCCATGCATTACATACAATAAAAATTTAAAGTTACGATTCATAATCAGTGTATTATTGCAAAACGATATTAACGTTATCTTCTTCTTAGATTATTATTATTAGGTTATTTAGAAATTATTGTTTTTCTAAATTGTCTCGGGTCTGGGTGTTTTCTATGTATAATAATTATGTATTTAAGTATTTTAAGTATGTTTATCCGTTGTCTAGTAACCGTTTAACGAGTTTCATAACGAAGCTTCTCTTGGGCTAGATAATTGGTGTGAGTGTAGGAAATTTTATTTATTTATTTATTTATTCTTTTATTTATGGCATGTTTTGTGTCTACAGCCGAACACAATTCCGCCAATATCACGTAGGTAGCCAATACACGGAAGGATTCTTTAGCCCCCTTAAATATTTATTTTATTCTGTTTTTATATTATTTGTTATAGCGGCAACAGAAATACATCATCTGTGAAAATTTCAACTGTCTAACTTTCACGGTTCATGAGATACAGCCTGGTGACAGATGGACAGATAGACGGGCGGACGGACGGACGAAAAGCGGAGTCTTAGTAATAGGGTTCCCGTTTTACCCTTTGGGTACGGAACCCTAAAAAGTGATGTTCACTGTTTTTTTTATAATCTTACGGGTTAGCACTTGGCCTTTATCTCACCTGATGTTAAGTGATGATGAGGCTGAAGGTGGAAACGCAAACTGTTTCCTTTCGAACACTGGTGATACTACCCTTTCGGCCACATTCAAAACCAGGGGGCCTACCGCCTAACTCTATCGCTATCGATCTCGCTATCGCGCTCTATAGTTTATGGCGTCATCTTGTCATTTCGAAAGCGATATAAAAGAAATATCGAAAGCTATAGGCTCTAGCTTTCGATATTGCTTTCATATTGCTTTCATATTGCTTTCATATCGCAATGACAAAATTACGCCATAAACTATAGAGCGCGATAGCGAGAGTGATGTCGATAGAGTTAGGCGGTCGGGGGGCAGGGTTTAAAACCAGGGCTCGAAACCAGGGTTCGAAACCGTACTACCCATTAATTGCAATTATTAAGTTAAGTTAAAAATAATATTATTCAAACAGAACCCGTTTATCAAAAGACCGTTCAATTGACGACCTCCGTAGTCAAGTCGCTTGCACGCTGGACTTTGGGCGGCGCTAACTCTGTGGTCCCGGGTTCAATTCCCGGTCGGGTCAATGTCAAAACGAACTTTTCGATATTGTGTCGGGTCTGGGTGGTTGTGGTACCGTCGTTGATTCTGATTTCCATATTACGAGTGCTTTAGCTACTTATCTTGGGATCAGAAAATGTATGTGATATCTAATATTTAATTACAAATCTTTCTTATCCCCAGGTATGAGGTTCGCGAAGATGCAGATGATGGCGGGCCTGGTGACGGTGCTGAAGAAATACAACGTGGAGGTGGCTGAGGGTATGCCGAGCAAGCTGGAGTTCAACCCTCGCTCCATAGTCACCCAGCCGTATAGCGGGATCCACCTCAAGTTCACACCCAGGGAAGGGTGGCAGACGAGACTGTTCGCTAAGCAATAGATAATAAAGATAAGTTTTAAGTTGTTAATGTCGTTTTTAATCTCACTGATTCCGTGTAACGTAATTCCTGTTGATAAATAGCTTATAACTAGACATCGGATTATATGTACTATCAAAAGGCCGAAATATGCATGCAAATATGCACAAAATATGCACAATCAAACAACCATTTATTAAAATGTTTTTGTTTGTTTATATAATTTTAAAGCAAATTTTGTTGCGTAACAAATTACAAAAACACAAGTGTTGAGAAAATTTCCACGAGCAGGATTTGAACCTGCACCCTTCTGACATACCGGGTCAGGTGCTCTTTCAAATGGAGATATCGTGATTCTAACCAGCCCGCCGAAATTATTCAACACTATTTGCTTTTTACTTTGAAAGCCAGTGGCACCCATTCAATGTCAACAACTACCGTCATTCACCGTCAACTACCGTAGCAGGAGACCCCACATGGTAAGCTTAATAAATATATCTACATCTCTAAAAGCTCTCTATAAGCTATCTCTAAAAGCTCTCTCTAAAAGCTCTCTATAAAGCTAAAAACATAGCTGAATCTCGCAACAGCTGCGCTCGGGCTAGTTCGAGATGGTCCGAGGTTCCGTGTCCGTGTGAGGTTGTCTATGTGTGCGTTGCTCGAGCGTTTGTGTAAAGCTTACTCTCTGCTGTCTGCAGTCTCCTCATTTTGTTATGCTGACCTCACGCTCTCACGAGAGCTCTCGCCGACAACCCTGAATGCGAAGAATGTGTTATTCATATCTGTTGGTTCACGAGAGCCTACATAATTAACAAATATGAGCGTTGACGCGGCACACCGTTCTTTGGTCGCTATACTCAATGTCACGCAAAACTATGTAACATACTTACAATTAAGATGTTAATTGTAAGTATGTTACATAGTTTTTTTATTTAGTACAAGTTTTCGCTGACCGTCCTTAATAAATAAATAAATAAATAAAATAAACGAAGTTCGGCCATTCCAGCCACATCAGAGCACACGCCAGTGGCGGTCCCTGCCGTTGGACGAGGGGGGCATCATTTTCATCATCATCATCACCATTGGCTGAATTCGAATTCAGGTAGTAACTATGCCCCAAGAGACGAACCCTAGAAACTAGAGGCGAAATCACTTGTTTTTAAGAGTACCTTTGTAGATAGATATATGGATAAAACAATTTATTGCTTACACTATAGCAGAACAGAAATAATTGAAAAGGCGGTCTTATCGCCAGCCTTTGAGGTATAGGACAAATAAAGAATAAATGAGAAGTAAAGCACCGGAAACTAGCAAATCTAAAAAAAAAGTTTACGCGAACACTACACATTGAAATGAAACAACTTTTACGGATCTACTCGCGATTATTGTACACATTAATTTGATTTATTGTTTACAATAAATGGAGGAGCTCGATGTCACAGTGGTTATAGCGGCCGGTCGGCGAATGCTAAGGTGAAGCAACTTTCGCAAAGGCCGTTCATCAGATGGGTGACCAAAATTTATCATCTCGAGCTTCTCCGTGCTTCGGAAGGCACGTAAAGCCGTTGGTCCCAGCTGCATTAGCAGTCATTAACAACCACCAATCCGCACTGGGCCCGCGTGGTGGTTTATGGCCCGTTCTCTCTATCCATCCATAGGAAAGGCTCGTGCCCCAGCAGTGGGGACATATGTGAGCTGATGATGATGAATGTTTATCCTGACAGTGGTCACAGGGAGGCTAAATAAACGTCTAGAAACGAAGCGAGTAGATCCGTAAAAGTAGTTTCATTTAAATAATAATAAAATTAAAATCTATTTACTTCTCTTAAAAAGGGCTTAAAAAAGGGCTTAAAAGTCTTTTAAGCCCTTTGACATTTTAGGTAACGATATAATAAAAGGTACAAATATAATACTATATATCTATATCCATATCTAACTATACTTACTATATAAATCTGTAGGCTCTGTCTTTACTGACAAATTTTGGAATAAATATTCGTTTTATGACTCACTGACACCAATTCTACGATTTTTGAAATTTTTGTCTGTCTGTCTCTCTGTATGTCCTCTTATAAACTCAAGAACGGCTTGACTGATGTTGATGAAAATTTGTTTATTAACGTAAGAACATGTATGTAAACACATTATAGGCTATTAAAAAAAATATTCACAAATTATCGCACAGCGAAGCGGGCGGGTGACGGCTAGTATTGTTATAATAAAATAAATATACCTACATAGGATAGAGTTGGTGCAAACTAAGAATTACCTAAATGAAATAATGCAGTTTAATCTTAAGAGTTCGGGCGGGAGGTTATTCCAAAGGTTGGTAGCCTTAACCGTGAAAGAATCTCTAAGTACCCCGAACGAGGCCAGTTGTAGTTGTTAGTGATAAATTGATGGAGCCAGCGTTTTTGACCCCTTTTGGTAATATCTATATAACTTACCACCGGGAACTAACTAACTAAAGGGAGTTTACCACTGGCCTGGGATCCCATCATACAAAATATTAAACCCCAGCCCCAACACCATAACTGCCAGAACAAAAGATACTGTAAGCTCCTTCTGCGTGAAACGGAACTCGTGATTAAATTAAAATGAGGGTATACTCGTACAAGCTAGCAACTAATTATAAGACGACCAATACCTCAGTCTCCCTGTGACCACGGACCCTGCAAAGGGTTTGAAAAGTTAGGATAAACAGTAATTAAAACTAATGTATAAAATAAACGCTAGTAGGTCCGTAAGAGTAGTTTCATTTCAATCTATAGAACTCTTGCACAGCCTAATAGACAAACGATGATTGATTACACCTAACTTACTACAATCTCTTCAATGCTCCGATCCATGACCCACCTGTTGACCTGCACCTTGAGCCTTAACCTGTACTAGGAAAGACTTGAAGGCCACAAGTGCTGGCCGTGGCCTTTTTCAAGGCCGGGAAGATAAGCCATTGACGTAGAAAGAAGAAGAAAAAGTTTGTTTAATACAAACATCATCATCAGCTTATTTTATGCCCCCACTGCTGGGCCATGAACCACCACGCGGGCCCAGTGCGGGTTGGTGGTTGCTTAATAAAATATTATCCACTTCAATTCTCTCCAGTGTTTCAGAATAAACAGAACTAATATCTATGGCGAAAATTTCCCCTTGCTCGGTGTTTACCGCAATCTCGGCTGCACGCCTATAATTATACCGTAGTAGATAACTAGTTGCTATTCACTAACTCTGACAGGTTTCAGCTGGATTCCTGTACAGACAACGACTTATTAGCTTAATCACTTTGCGCTGTAGCTCTTATTGCGTTGCATTACAGGTTATCTTGTGAACAATGTCACATGTTGTTTGTGTTGTTGTGTGTACGGCGGAGGCTCGGCCCGGCTCCCCTTCAGAGCAAGCTCAGGGTACGAGAGCGCATGCGCTGTGGAGGTTCGCTCATCCCTTGCCCCTCCACCCGGGTTTGCTAGGGAAACCAACGATTTAGGAAAAGGTAGGATTCATCTTGCAAAGATAGATAGTGCAACACTGAAATATACTAATGCTAAACTAATGTCAGTTTGTTACTTGCATCAGGGTCCGTCACGAGGACGCTGAGGCGTTGGTCGTCTCATAGTTAATTTGTAACTTGCTTCTGTCAACTAGTTTTATTCAGGTGCGTTCCTTTTCTCGCAAAATGAAATCAGTACCTTTTGGTCCACAGTTGTTGGGGATGGGATTGAATAACCCAGATAGATGGTAAACTGCAAGCAGCTTCTTTATTGAAATTTAGATGTTTTTTTTTTCATTTAATTATGAGACGATCAACACCTCCGCTTTCCTGCACCCACGTTCATGCAAAAAGTTCGAAACGCAAGGACAAAATAATGTGTTAATTGAATGCGCATAGAAAATGAGCTATTCAATCTGATGTTAGAGATTGCGTTAAGTTAAAAAACTTAACGCTGTGTTCTATTTTGAAGAAATATCTCGAGCTCCAATATGCTACGGAAAGCGCCTTAAATCAGTGGTTCTAGTGGCTATCGTTAGACGGTAGTCGTTAAAACCCACCACACTACAGTGCAGCAGCAGCAACAACATGGTAGATGGCTCAATCTCTTCATGTGCTATATTGTCACGTGAAAAAGCCTGTGCCCAGCAGTGGGATATCAATAGATAAGGATAATAGATAAAAAACGAGCGATGATGTGTAACATTTGACATCTCACCTTAGTGATAAGCAATTTTAACATTATATTCCTAAAAAATCGCAAGATCATAAAAAAATATCAAATTTGGTAAAATATTTTTTTTTAATACCTTGCAAAATGATAAAGTTACTTATATTTAAAAAAAAACACAATTTTCTAATATGATAAAATAACACGGAAACTTTTCCATTAAGCAGTGACAAAAATTAACATAAAAATTTAAAAAAGCTAAATACTGAAATATTTTATTCGAATAATAATTATTATTCAGTACCTGGATGGTAAATCGTATGTTTTGGAAACTATATTCAGATGCGAATTACATACCTACTGATGAAATATGAATAATATCCCCGCATCGAGGCAGCCAATAAGGGACGAGATCTTCAGTGCTGCTGACATCTCACGCCTGCGCTGAAAGCTGTCATTCTTATTTTACATTTTTATTTCTAATATTTATTTTTGTGTTTTTTTAATTTTGTGAGATGTCTCACAATTCAGCACAAGATACCGGCAATGGGCAATTTGTGAGGTGCGAGCTCTGTACACATCCAATTTTTTTCAGAGGCACGAGAGGTTTGAAACGTTTATGTAAAGTTCATAGACCTAGCCAAACCTCTCAAAACTTCCAACCCATCCCACAGTCACCCATTTCACCGAGTTCATTTAACCCTCCTATTGGACAAGACCTACAATTTTGGCAAATATTAGGTAAAGAAAAATAGGACCCATTATTAAACGCATTCCGAGAGGAGCTTGTACCTCTGTAGCTCATTCACTCACAACAATATTAGTAGTGTCATCAACGAAAATACATCGCATAGTTGGGAACAATTTTCAACTTTTGCGTATCGCGTCCTGCATATACGCAAAGATAAAAATTCTAGGTTAACATTGACCTAAAAAATTCAAAACAATTGCTCCAATCCCATACCAAATTTGAATAGTTCACCCATTTAAAAAAATATTAATAATAAAAAATAAAACAATACATTATAATAAAATAATCATCTGGACTCGAACCGGGGTCTTCTGGTATCGGGACCGCCCGATTTCCCACCTGAGCTATTATAACCTAGTAGGTGGTGGCGAAATTTACCTTCGTATTCTAATGATATTGTAGTAGGTAGTTTTTCATTGCCTTTAAACACGGGAAAACAAACGACGTTTTCTATAAATTAAACCTAGCTAGATCGATTTATCGCCCCCGAAACCCCCTATATACTAAATTTCATGAAAATCGTTGCTGCCGTTTCCGAGATTCAGATTCTTGTACATATATATATATATATGTACAAGAATTGCTCGTTTAAAGGTATTAGATTATTACTTACTTGGACTTTTACTTATTATCAACAGTAAATGTTATCTCTGCACCACCCTATGGTTGACTGGTAGAGAATGCCTCAGGCATTAAGTCCGCCATGTAATATTTATGTTGCAAAAGTTTAAATAAAATAAAATAAATAAAATAAATATTTGTTAATATAGTTTACGCATATAAATTAACTTACATAACACTAAACTTTATACATAACACTGTAACTTAAGGGCACAGCGGACTATAGAAGACATTTGATATATAAATGACCTTTGATAGTCAAATGACACAATATGTCACATATAATAATAATATGTCATGTTCTTAATATCGATTTTAGGATTACACTTTACAGAAATCACAAATGCGCGCTTCCCCGACTTCCTGTTACACACTTCCGTCCCTTTTCACGAAATCACTCCCACAAATTGCAAGAAAGCGAGAGGAAAGATGTTACACATCAAAAAATGTAGTTTGCATTTTATTGCACAGTGAAAACTTTTAAAGCTGTCCCAAATAATCAAGAAGTTTGGTGAAACTAGCAAAGAATGCTCATCTTTATTCCTCAGTGTAGCGACGCCTTGCTAGGTGTCCCCTCTCGTGCAAAAGCAAAAACATCAGTGGAAAGAAACTAAATTACAATTTAGAGCATGGCAATAACATATCTACAAGTGAATTTCGTAACAGACATATCATGTACTTAGAATAATGAGGAAACGATGTGTTGTGACGTGGTGAGGTGCGATGTGCGTTGTTATGTGCGAATATCTGTCTGAGGAATGAGTTACATTATTAATTAAGCTTTGGAGGTAAGCTAACTATGCATGACAACTTTGAACTAAGCTTTAATATGACGTTAATGAATATCTGAGATCTATGAATCTGAGATTGTGAAATATACGTCGACGCGTCGTGATCGGTTTTTGTTTAATATTATAAATAGGTTGGTGGTGGATGTGGTTTGAGTTTGACGTCATACGAAACGACGCCAATACGACTCCGTATAATAATCATTAATAACTAGATTCTTAGCGGGAAAGTGAAGATTCATGTCTGCGGTTTTGTTTTAATTTCTAAAATTTGTGTTATGTCAAATATTAATGTGAAATAATGGTGGATTATTAACCGTTATGTGTTCGTAAGTGCGCATGAGTGTTGGCAAATGGAACAAAATAGTGCAACTTTAATTTTCAAATTCTCTCAAGAAGTCCGTCTCGAGGAATTAGTAAAGCCCCACATCTTTACTGAGATACTCAAGGGGTTGGGGGGTATATCATTTCTCACTTCTCATTTCTATTATCATTCATCATCATCATACTGAAAGGAAATATTGTATATTTATGTATTACTTCTAAGAAAAATTACTTTGACACTGGCTAAATGTGCTAATCACACGAAGCCATCAACTAAAAGAAAAAAAAGAAAGTATAATAACTATGTAGATTCTTTATAAAGCGTTACTTGTTTATTTACGGAGTAAAATAAAATAATTTTTAACTTTCGTTATATTTCTTTATTATTATTCTGTCAACTGTTTTGATTTAGATAGATAGATAGATAGATAGATAAATAATACTTTTGTTATAATACAATAAAACATAAACATTAACAAAAAATAAATGTATGCAGACGATATCTCAATAATTGTAAAATCAAATAAAAATATTAATAACTCCATATTAGCAACCACGAAATCGAAATTAATAATACCGTTGACAATATCACTAAATGGTTAGAAGTAAACAACTTGAAGTTTTAGAGAAATCAACATTTTTACAGTTTAATAAATCAAAGCATAAAAAGTACAATTTTAAACTGAATATTGAGAAAATTAAAGAGGCATTTTTTTTTGAGATAGATTGCTGATTGCCTCTACGGCATTTTCAGCTTCACCGGGCTTTTTTGGGGGCGGCGAGAAACGTAAAGGGTCCCTCAAGCCGTGTGAAACGAATCACTTTCGGAGGTTATCTAGAGGGAACGGCATCCCCGTGCCCTACTAGATTCTCCGAAGGGTTCGGATCGGATCGGGTTAAAGAGCTTCAGCTGGAAACTATATGTCGATTACTTGTGTTTAATAGTTTTAATTATGCTTTGAATAAAATAACGAAAACAACCAACAAACAAACGGTTCTCACTACTTATCACGCGTAAGTATATAGCATCGATATTGCGTTATGGTTTAATAGTATGGGGTAATAGTACAGAAAGAAACAGACCATTTGTGGCCCAAAAATGGTGCATTAGAGGAATGTTTTTTACGAGTCTTGGCTTACTACCATTACTTGTACTGTATATATTTAAAACTTGCTGCTTTGTAAAGTGTTTTAATAACTTACTTTTAAAGGCTAGATATATAAACTCTAGACTCAAAAGAAATCCCGACAGACTTGTTATGAAGACTAACTTCCAAAATCCATCCACAATTTTTGAAGCATAACCTAGGTTTGTGATAACCGAACTGCATTTGGCAAACGCGGTGATTTAGCCAATACTCAACAATGCGATGACTTGATTTTAATGATGGAGGACAAAGGCCCTACGCAAAGGCCAAAAGGCCAAAAGGCAAAATTATACATTTTTGGTCATCCATCCGATGACCAAAAATGTATAATCTCGAGCTCCTCCGTGCTTCAGAAGGCATGTTAAGCCGTTGGTCCCGGCTGCTTTAGCAGTCGTTAACAACCACCAATCCGCACTGGGCCCTCATGATGGTTCATGGCCCGTTCTCCCTATCCATTCATAGGGAAGGCTCGTACCCCAGCAGAGGGGACATAATGAGCTGGTGTGTGAATAATAGTTTAAATATACTTTAATATTTATAAATGAAACGTGGTCACATGACTGGTGATATGTGGCCCAAACGTCGGACACTTTAAAAGGGAGCTATGGCATAAAAAAGAAAAAATATCTTTAATTTTAAGATAGTTAATTTAGGTACTTTATAAATAAATAGGCTATAATATGAAAACCTATCTGGAATCAAACCCGGTACAGGCTCTGGCTTCTGTGGAAAAAGGCTAATTGTTACCTTTTAATAATCATATGTTCGCATTAATTAAATAATATAATTTAATTCAGATTTTTTTTTACAATCCTTAAGGTAGGTTAGTAGTAACATTGAAACCAAAATAAAATATTAAAACTTGATTGCGCCGATGATTACGTCCTGAATTATAACTCTGTGTCGTTAGAATATACGAGTATGTTTCTTTGACGATAAGTTACAAAAATGGAAAATAAAATTAAAATAGACATGACGCGGGGGTATACGTACTCTGTGACGCGGGTGCCAAAGCTGCCAGCACTATCAAGTTTGGTGACCATCTTAGATCATTAAATATTTATAAAATACAGTGAAAAAATTAAACGCCCACCCGACCCTGCCAGGAATCGAACCTGGGTCTTCCGCAATCCGGGCGGCTGCACTGACCGCTATGCTACCGGGAAGGCATAGCGGTCAGTGCAGCCGATGTATTTTATAAATTTTATAAATATTTAATTTAGCTTCAGTGCAGCAATTAGCATTTGAAAATAAAAAAGTAAAATTTAGAGCATTAAACCAGTAATGCTCTAAGGTGACCAAACTTATTTTGCGCCAATGTTTTCATATAAATTTAAAACTAAAAAGCTGGGAGGCACAGCCTTTCAGCCAGCCATTAATGGCGCATTAGATACCATTATCAATACGCGCGGTCAATCTGACTAATGCAACTAAAACTGATAACATACATACATACAATTACTTAAAGGACCGATAAGAAACTAAATCGCTACGTTCGCTACAGTTTTTGAAAACAATTTGGTGTTACGTGCTTCGATTGCGATCGATGCTACGAAGCTACGTGCTACGTGCTACGACTACGGTAAAAAAATACAGGAATATTTTATACGAAAGGCGTGGAAACTTTATTTTTCACAGCGGAGATACGCTTAGCCTTCGTCTCACTGATAATTGTAGGCTGCGATGATGCAATTTTAAAGCGTCCACTGCCGTGTCACAGTGACCTTATTTTGCTATTTTATACTATGAGACATATGTCAGAATCGGGCTACTAGGGGCACGAGGCCACTGGGCCTCTAATAATGGAATCGAAGCCCTGATTTTCTATTCCTAACTATCAACAATTTAAAAAAAATTAATTGGTTTTTTCTTTACCACTGTCTCACCTGATGGAAAGTGTAGATTTGGTCTAAGATGGACCACGCTTACCCAAAAGATGCCCATTCACTCGGACCTTGAATACACATGTCATATTTGTCAGGAAACACAGTCGCCGGAAGAGCATTCCACAGCTTCGCCGTCCGCTCAAGAAAAGATGATGCAAAACGCTTAGTGCGGCAAGGTGGAATATCTACGACTGCGGTGGAGACCCTCGCGACGTATTGTGGTCCGATGGAAGAATGGAGATGACGCAATGAGGTCATGGAGCTTTTGTGCGCATTCTCCGTGGAATAACCTGTAAAAAATGAACACGCATGCGATTGGGCGGCGATGGCTTGGGCTATGCAGCTTTTTACTAGTGAGGTCCTGGAGGTCATCAGCAACACCTTTAATCCTCCGAGCCCGTATGTCTAGCGAATCAAGCGAATACTACTTTTATTGTTTTTACAAAAAATACAAATACAAATACAAATAATTTTATTTGCTCTAAAAAGGGTTGCAGTAAAGGTGTTAGGTACAATATTATGTATATTGTGAAGACAAATTGGAGCTTAACCTATTTATCCATTTTACATAGCATGCAAATATACAAATAATGATATAATACAATTAATTAATGACGGTAGTTGTTGACATTGAATTGGCGCCTTTGGCTTTCAAAGTAAAAAAAGTAAATAGTGTTGAATAATTTCGGCGGGCTGGTTAGAAACACGATAGCTCAATTAGAAGAGCACCTGACCCGGTATGTCAGAAGGGTGCAGGTTCAACATTTGTGTTTTTGTAATTTGTTCGCAACAAAATTTGTGTTAAAATTATATAAACAAAACAAAAACATTTTATAATACAATCATTTAAATTAGAATTAAAAAACTGATCAAATGTCATAAAATAAAATCGAGAAAGTCAGATTTGATAAAATACATTTTGCGGTCCGCAATCGGAAATCATTGAGCCCATTAAAAATGTTCTAAAGTAAAATTAATAAAATAAAATATATTCTGTTTGTTGAAGGAAGGTTTATTAATTTTTATCACCCAATAATTCCTTTACACTATAGAACATCCTATCAGAAAGCCAATTATACAATGCAGTCTTAAACCTGCTAAAGGGTAATTGTTTTATACTTTCAGGTATTTTATTGAAAATTAAGATGGACATCGAGTTACAGTTTCTCTGATAAAGGGTGCTCCTAGGAATCGACGCAGAGATCAGTCAATGACCATTACGTGTGTTTCGCAAGTACACATCCATCGCTTGCTTAAAGTGGGACATATTTAATTTGACAAATTTAGCAGTCTCTAAGATGTAAATACAAGGCAAGGGTAGTATTTTGAGCAATCTAAAAAGAGGTCTGGAGGGTTCATCGGGTGGAGAACCACATATGGCCCGCACACATTTCTTTTGACAGATAAAAGCTTTACCTACGTCAACACTGTTTCCCGATATTATGAGCCCATAACGGAGTACTGACTCAACGTAAGCAAAGTAGGCACTAAGTGCAGTGCTTCTAGACGCTATTTTTTTGTGAAGAGCAAAAGTGAATCTATTGACTTTTTTGCGTACTACCTCTACTTGCTTCTTCCAGTCTAATCGTTGGTCAATTTCAATACCTAGAAATTTTGTTGTATTCTCTTTTTTAAGTACATGTCCTTGGTAGATTATGTCAAATGTTATATTATTAAAATTAAGATAACTAGTTTTATTAATATTTATTATAAGATTATTATTATGTAGCCAGTCTATAATTAATGAAATAGTATTATTAATGTCAATTTTATGCTCATCTAGATTTTTGGTTATTGTTGTTACTACTAACGTCAGCGAATAGAATGCAACGGTGATTAGTTATTTTTGGTAGGGCATTAATATAAACCAGAAATAAAAACGGGCCGAGTTTACTTCCTTGCGCGACGCCAAAATGGTTTTTCATGTACTCTGATTTATACGTTTGAGACACCTTATTGTTGTCCAACCGAGATACTTGTACCAATTGCATTCTATTCTGCAAGTATGTCTAAATCCATTTTAACACAACGCCTCTTATGCCATATCGTTCCAGTTTTGATAACAATAATTTGTGACAGACAAAATCGAACGCTTTTGCATGTCAAAAATGAGGCTTGTTGTGTATATACCGTTATTTAAGCATGTCACTCACTCACAAGGTTGAAAACAGCCTGCGTAATGGACTTAGTTTTCTGAAATCCGTAGTGGTCGTTATTTAGAATCTTAAATTTATTAAAGAAAGAAGTGATTTTCTCGAGCATGACTTTCTCATAAATCTTTGCCAAAGTAGGTATCAGTGTTATGGGCCTATAAATATTTAGGTTCATTTTGTCACCCTTTTTAAACAATAGCTTAACTACAGAAAATTTGAGCTTTTCCGGGAAAGTACCTGATACCATTGAAAGATTTATTAAATATGCTAGTATGGGGCCTAGTTGTTCGCTGCATGCTTTCAAAACTTTGGTGCATATATCATCATACTCTTCTGAAGTGGTATTATTTAAAGAGCTTATATATATTTTTTTTATGTCATATTCGTCAATAGGTGTTTAGTAAATGGAATTTTTCAACATGTTATTTGAGGGCTCGTGTGAATTTATATAGTTTTTTTTATTAGTAAATTCGATAAAGTAATCATTAAATTTTGTTGCAATTTTTTTGGGGCTCGTAATATTCTTGTCATGATACTCTATTGATTCAATGTAGTGATTTTTGTGAGTTTCGGAATTTAGCTCAGTCTGTATCACTTTCCATGTTGCCTGGCAAACATTCTTGCTATTTAAAACATATTTATTATTATTTAGTATTTTTAGATTTTTGTATACATTGTTTTAAAAGCTTAGAGTATGCAAGGTATTTATTTTTGTTTGGTATGTTACGTTTTTTGTAAAATTTTAGTCGGAGGGTCGGTTTTATTTGTAGCACAGCTTTTCTTAATACCCTTTGATGATGATTGATCCATTTTAATTTATATATTGTGTTTATTTTAACTTTACAAACTGGGAAACATAGTTTGTACAGTAAGCAGAACCAGTCATAAAACATATTAAAGGCCTGATTTGAGTCAGTTTCCTTGTATACATCTGCCAATGAGGTCTGTGCTAGATAAGTTTTGAACTTCTCAATGTTCTCAGCGGAGTAGCACCTTTTATAATTGTATATAACTCTAGAAGTAACAGCTTTATTTTTTGTTTTAAAAACCAACAATTGGGCTGTGTCATGATCAGACAAGCAGAGAGGTAGGGTTTTTCGATTGTTACTAAACATATGGTCAATACATGAGTTACCTCGTGTTGGTGTTCTTATGTGCTGGGTCAAATTATAATTTACTAAAATGTCAGAAAGGGTACTAGTCACATTATTATTTATTAAAGTGTTAATATTTATGTCACCAACGATTATGATTTTTTGCTTCTGGTACTTATGTTGATACTTATGTAGAAGAAGTTGCAATTTGTCAAAGAAAAAGTCATAATGTCTTTTCTTTGTGGCTGTAGAGGCACGATACACACATAAGACAATAACGTTACTCAATAAGATGTGTATAGCACAGCATTCAAAATGGAAGTCGACTGCCAAGTCACTACCTAATGCTATTTTTTATACGAGATTCCCCTTTTTACTAAGATACATGCACCCCCTCGTCTTTGGCTTCTTGAGAATTGGGTTGCTACTTCATAGTTATTTATATTAATATTTTTTTCCTCACCACATTTTATAAATGTTTCGGTGAAACACAGTATCTGGAGTGAGGTCACTGTCCAGGTCAGAGATAGTTAATACATGTTTTGTTCTTGGATGTCATAAGTGTGTGTGATTTAATCATTTTTAAGCTGTTTTGAATGAAATTTTGGTTGTACTTTATGTAGTCTATTTCTATGTTTAATTTAAAGCAAATTATACCTTTTAATGACACTTTACAGTGTAGTTTCTGGCTTAATAGCTGATTAATATCGATAAAAGTGCAGTTATCATATTGGTTACAAACAAGGTTGAGTTTGGTATTTAGTTTTTTACTATTTAAACAGTTATTATGTTGCGCACCTAAGATAAACACTTTACATTGTCTTGAATATAAGATGTTACAGAGATTGGTAATTGTTTGATATGGGTTGTCATCATTATTTCCTAAGGCTATTATTACAATGTCATTTTTGCATAAATTGTCATACAGATATTTACAGTTTTTTAATATTTCCGTGCTAGGGGCGTGTGGTTTCACTGTACGGTTTCGCTGTTTAAAGTGGCATACTTAGTTAAGATAGTGATAGCTAGCCAAGCGGGTTTACGACTAACACTATCACCAACTGAGTGGAATAATTATGTATGTTCCGCTTTAAAACCCAAGAGAGGTTTGACTTCTATGACTGAGACCAGGGGGTAGCATTTAGACCACAAGAACGGTTTAATATGGAACGAAGCTGCACGCCGTCGTTTTCGTCTGTGATAACTAGAGGTCGTCCAATGAAGTTTATTAAAAATGCTGGTATATAGTAGGGCTGAATTGCTTGTACCAAATACCAATCCAAAAAAATATCTTTCTGCATTACGAACTTTAACTATGCCAAATCTAACACTCTTCGGAGCGCGCAATGTGCTTATAAAGGTGTGCTTGTAAAGTTTTTCATACAAAATTAAATTAAATTAATTATTCATATACAAATTAAAACACACACATTCATGGCATACTTTCAATGAAAATTATTCATTTATTTTATTTATTTATTTTATTTTTAAGGAAGGCTTACAGCTGTTTATACAAAAGATATTGAACTATGTAAAATCTTAAAGCTAATTACAAACAATTTAGAACACACACTCACATGGCATACTTAGGTATTTATAGGTAGAATTCAAAATATGTCCTAGTAAGGAAGCCTACTCAGTGAATAAATCACTGCAAGAACTGCAACGCTGATCTTCCTTAACAATTGCGCCTATAATATTTGAAGTATTTTTATAATTTAAATTTTTGCATTCACAATGGTACCCTAATGTAGTTTTATGTTTCTAATAAAAAAAATATTCCCCCGTAGGTAAATGCGAGCGGGCCGCGGCGAGTAGTGCGCGCGCACTCGCATGGGCAGTCTACCGGACCTGACGGAGCGCTCGCGACCGGCCGCCGGCCGCGCCGCCGCCCGCACCGTGTCTGACCCGCACCGGCACCGCGCGATCATCGCACAGGTTCACACATATTCTAATATTCTATTATGTTGTATTGTATTCTATTTTATAATTCGTTCTCGTACCGTGTCCGACCAGTACCGGCAACGCGCGATTATCGCACAGATTCAGATATAGTCTAATATTCTATTATGTGTTCTCTTGTATTTTTTTTACATTCCACTCGTATGGTTCTGACGAGGAGCTTGATGGCGCAGGGTTAACGCGCCCGGTCTGCGAGTGCCGAGTTTAAGCAAGTTTCGCCAAGGCCGGTCATCGGAGCGGTGTCCAAAAATGTATCATCTCGAGCTCCTCCGTGCTTCGGACGTTAAGCCGTTGGTCCCGGCTGCATTAGCATTCGTTAACAACTACCAATCTGCACTGGGCCCGCATAGTGATTTATGTCCCGTTCCCATGTGGATGGATATCCCTATCCATCCACATGGGAGGCTTGTGCCTCGGACATAAAATTGAGCTGATGGTAATGGTTCTGACACGCAGCGGCAACGCTCGATCATTGCACAGATTCACGTGATTTTATGTTTCACTTGTACATTGTCCGACCAGCACGGTCACCGCGCCGTCATCGCACAGGTTAACTTGGCTCAATTGTATATTCTATTCTGTTCTGCTGTACTTCTATTAGATAACATTTACATCGCACTCGTACAGTATCCGATCCATACCGGCATCGTGTAATCTCATCGTACAGGTTATTTGACAGCAATTAGTACTTCAGTAGGCAGCAGTGCAGTACAGGAGGCAACAACAGTAGCCTATGAAGTATTTGCTTTCATGTTTAGTTTTCTGTATCTTTTTTTAAATGCTGAATTGATAACTTACTAACTAAACAAAACATAATTTCCACAACATTTAAAAACACTATTTGCTAGAATACAGATTAAAATAAATATTTGACTCATAATCTATCAAAGTACGACAGTATAAGTATTCAATCTGCATGCAGTCGTTCAAATTTGATTGAGGTTCAAATGGTCCTACTCGTATTAATTTAATAACGATAGTGTATTTTTTTTAAGTACATCTCATATTTTTATATTCAGATACCCGTAAACACAATAAGGAAGAAGGAATGGCCTTGGAAAAAGCAGAAGACCCCTTTAAAGGCTGCGCCAGTGGCGCCGCGGCGGCGGGACTCCGCAGCGTCGTCCGTCGGGGCCGCGTCGGTGCGCAGGCTGCTCGCCCGACAGCCGCCGAAGGTCCCCGAGCCGCTCGTCAGGAGATTCACCCTCCTCTGCCTGTCAAGCGGACTCTGCGCTACAGCACTTCTGCCCTTCACAGCGTTCGCCGGCGCCGAAGCAGGCGCTATGCCTCTAGCGCTTATGTACGCTGTTGCTGCATTCGTCGCCCCATTCTCGCCTTTAATCCTTCAGAAAACTGGAGTGCGAGTGGTTATCGCTGCTGCGCATACTCTGGTCTTTCTCCTTCTTACAGCACACACTGTAGACACTCCTCTGTCAGTGCTTCTGCCTCTGTACGGCCTTTGTGGTGTGACTCTTTCTCCAATGTCGCTAGCATTGTCGGTGTCAGCGACGTCACTAGCTCAAGCTGCCGGTGATGAGGCTAGGAGGAAGATCGCGCTGCGGCGAGCGCTACGAGCATTGAGAGCGGCGCAGGACTTGGGGCTGGTGTTTGGGTCGCTGATGCTGGGCGGGGCACTGCTGCTCTGGCCGGAGGACCTCACGCCGCTGGCGATGACGCAACCGCCTACCAACGCGTCGATAGCGAGGTGGCCGCCTTCCGAGGAGTACTTCTTGGAGGATGACTACGAGGTGAGCTGTTTTGTTTCTTCTCGTATCAACTGATAGTTGGTAGATGGTACTAGAGTTAACAATACATTGAATGGTATGTTTCATGATAATATAAGTAAGTAAGTAAAAATAGAAATAGAAAAAAAATATTATTTTGGTACTCTACATCACACATAAATCGTCTGATAATCAAACAATACAATTCGAAGATAAAAATATGGGATAACATATGATAGCGATTTATAGAAAATTCGTCTTATCATGACGTACCTAAAGCCTGATCTTCTGACCTAAATCAGACATAATGTCAAAATGTTCGTCAACGATCATCTGGATAAGAGAGATATCTTTCAAGGAGCGCACCTGCGGTGCTGCCGGCTGCCCCGACACGCAGTCCCTACCAGGCAGCTCGCTCAGCTCGGAAGGGCGGCGGTACCTGGTGGCTGTGTGGGCGGTGCTGTCGCTCGCAGCGGTGGGCGTGGGGGTGTACGGTGCCACCCCCGCCCCTGCGCCCGGGCCTGACGCGCGCTCCACCGTGCGGGATCCAAGAGCGGTGCTCGGCGCGCCCATGGGACTATTCATTGGACTACAACAGGGATTTATTTATACTTCTTATATTAAGGTATGAATCTTAAATGGCGCAATTTATTTAACGGCTGCACTTCAGACAATCCAAAACTGTCTTTCTTCAATGTTCAATCATCTGCCATAGTTAATAAAGATGAAATCAGATGAAATTGGACCGTTTGTGGTAGCCCGATACATACATACATACATATAATCACGCCTCTTTCCCGTAGGGGTAGGCAGAGACCACTTCTTTCCACTTACTACGATCCTTACATACTTGTTTCGCTTCGTCCACTTTCATTATTCCCTTCATACATGCTCTTCGGTTTAGGGTACTCTTGACCTGGCCTTTTTTCAAGACGTCCCTGATTTGATCTCGAAACGTCCGCCTAGGTCTACCCTTACCAACACTTTCATTCACACTCGATGGTCTGAAGTATAGCCGTGCGTAGGTACTTCTTAAAAATAAATCTGCTTGGTTGTGATTATTAAGATTTGCCATTTAAATTAATAAAGAAATATTGGCTCGTGTAGCTTTATTTGCCCAAGGCCTAATTTGGCACTACACATAAAGACAAAAACTAGAAGATGTCACATTAAATTATGACATTACTTACAGATCTTGAGAAAAGTGACAATAGCACAGGATGACGATATCTCAAGTGCTTGAGAAGACGTTTAGCTGTTTCTGGTGGTTGAATAGTTACCACAAGATGACAGCTCTGCAACATTAGCTCTTCAGAAAAAAAGTGCAATGTGAATAATGCTTACTAAAGTAAAATACGAAATATACAATCATATTTGTATTACAGTGGTACGGTGTTTGCGTCGGCGGCTGGTGGTGCGCCTGGCGGGCTTTAGTAGGCGCGGGCGCACTTCAAGCACTAGCCGCAGTGACGCTCAGCATGGCGGCCGCTAGAGGGCGGCGAGGGGCGCTGGCGGCCGGCGGGGCTGCAGCGCACGCGTCGCTGATGCTAGCGCTGCTGCGGTGGCGGGCGGCGAGGACCGATCTAGCTCTGCCGGCGGTCGCGGCGGCAGCTTGGGGCGCTTGTGCCGCTCTCTGGGACGTACTTCAGGTCAGTCACGATTAGCTTAACTGCGCTTACGGGCCACAAGAACTGAGAACAGGATATACAGAGAAAGTCCTTCTGTGTATATCTTGTACTGAAAACATTTTTTTAAAGAAAATGTTTATGAGTACATTTAGTCAAACTCTTTGCAACTTCGATTTTGTCATTGCTATGGAAGAAAAAAACTATAGTTACTAATCCTCTCTTCCGTCATCATGGTATATACACTTTTTACGCCAAATTGTGTCTGTATTTTTTTTTCTTCCTTTGCAATCACAAAATCGAAGGTGTAAAGAGTTTGACTAAATGTACTCTAAACTAAATGTATTGAGTGAATATATGTAGTTACTAATTCTCTCTTCCGCCATCATGGTAGATACACTTTTTTACGCCAAATTATGACTATGGTTTTTTATTATTAATAAAAAAAGCTATATTCTGTCTATCTATTTATAGTCCACATAACCCTACCCTACCCCTTTAGGAAGCGAATACGATCACAACATATTAGTAAGTGATAAATATACCGCGTACAGGATCAACTACACGCTTGAAGCATTTATTAAATACTAGCGGCCCGTCCCGGCTTTGCACGGGTGGACATTTTATACAAGCTTTCATTTAGTTTCACCTGTCCCGATGTTTGTTTGTGCTTAATCAAATCTTGCAAGTTAAATTTGTTCCACTTCCCGGTTACCGATTGAGCTAAAATTTTGCATGCATGTGTAAATCGGATGACAATGCAAAATTATTATGACATGAAGCTGATCTGGTGATGGAAACGGAAGGTGGCCATAGGAACGCGGTAGTTAAATGACACAACCCCATCGAGTTAGGAATCGTAAGATCCGTATTGACAAGTACTTTAGTGCTAGATGGTAACCAGGGTCTGATGATGGAGCTGGATGATGGCCATAGTAACTTGGGAAAATCAGTTCGTTCGTTCGTTCCGTTTGTTATGAATGTGGATTCTGTCTCTGATTAGATGGATTAGAATGATGATCCAATGCCAAGGTGAGCACGTGCCGAGGGCTGAATAGTATGAGGTATGAGGGTGTGTAAACATGTCATATCGTTAACATTGCGCCTCAGGGTACCAGGGCGAACCCTGTTGTACTGAAGCCCTTATCCCCCCCCACAAAAATACTAAAAAGTTAAAAAAGTTTTTGAGTTTATTCGTTGCAAACATACAAAAAAAAAGCTTTCCTCTTTATAATATTAAGTATAGATCAGTAATAACAATGATTGTCTTGAAGGCGGGCGTGTGCGTGGGCGGGTCGGGGTGGCGCGGCGCCTGGGCGTGGCTGCTGGGCGCGCGGCACGCCGGGCTCGCGCTCGGAGCGGCGGCGCGCGCGCTGCTGTGTGTGCGCGCGCAGCTGGCCGCGCTCGCGGTCGCACTGCCCGCCGCGCTCGCCGCACACGCTGCGCTCGAACTGCGCCTACGTAGAGGTTGGTAACGAATAGCCCACGCTGCGCTTGAACTGCTAATAAAGACTGCTGTTGGCAGCCTATGGCGTATTTGGACGTTTTGTTGGTTCCCCCAAGTCGTATAATCCAAACATCCTTAGTGGGTATTGGCATTACTCAATCATGTCTCCGGCCCTTAAAAGGGCGCCTCTATTCTATAGTGTAGAACTTCGGCTGGGGTTACCGGGTCGTAACGGTAACCAAGCATGCTCTGGGCGCGACGACGTCGGTCGCGAGGAATTAGCCGCGCTCGCAGTTGCACTGTCAACTACGCTTGCCCCTCACTCTTCGCTGCTGTGCGTACGCACAGCTGCGCTCGCGGTCGTACTACTTAGAGGTTGGTGATGAACAGGAGCGGCGTGTAAGCGCAATAAACGGGAGAAATATAATGAACCTTTATTTATTTCTATATTTTACAACGGGAAAGTGTAAAATGATGGTAAGTGAAGATAAGGATAAAACTATAAAAGCAGAATCGAAGCCCTAGAGTGCGTAGAATTCGTAGAGTGTGGCCTGTCCCGTATTCCGTCTTCTTTATTTATTTCCTCCAGCTGTACCGCTGATGCTAGACGCTAAGCGAGTCATCCACCGTAATGGACGTTGCTTTACTGTTTACCTCGGTCCCCAGGTGAAGCGGGCCGGCACAGGTCCTAGCGAAGGGCCACGGCGACGCAGCTCGCCGCGCTGGCGCCGCCGGAGGAGGCCGACCTCGCCTGCCACATCATCAGCTAGCACATACCGCCCGCCGACATGAAGACGGGTGCCTAGTGCGGTTTCTATTCTCCATTCGACGTATATTTCTTGACATTTCATTCGATATTAGTTGACGGACAGTTGCGTTGGCCTTTATGGTGTCCGCGAAATACACCTTAGCGACTTCGCACACGGTTTTTCCGTAAGCTGCATGCAGCACGAGAGTACACACGCTTACACATCAGACTACCGCAAACTGTCAAATTTCCTTAATTGACTTTGAACTTTATCTGTATGTCATATGTTTGAACATTTAATGACGAAATTTGACAGTTTTGGATAGGTTGATGTGTCTGTACATCGTTATCGTCGCTTGGTACGCTGACGCTACGAGCCGTGTGCGAAGGCTTTAAGATGTTCTTGGCCGTGTGCTGTGTACGATACCGTTCGTTCCCTCTTTCTAGGGATGCTTTCCTTTTTCTAGAGATGCCATAGAATTTGTGTAACAAAATTTTAACTTTTCTTGAGTTTTGGAAAATAAAATTTCACTACCGGGCTTTGTATGTACACACTGCTGCACATCAGGCTACTTCAAACTGTCAAATTTCCTCAATTGACTTTGAACTTTATGTCTTAGGCATATTGTTAAAAATTTATTGAATAAATTTTAAAGTTTTGGATAGGTTGATATGCAGGCGTCTGTACAGTCACAAGCATTAACATGATAACAATGTAACTCTTAATACAATGGAATAAGAACTATTCAAAAGTGTACCTATCATGTTAATTCTCCTGACTGTGCGTGCATTGTCTGTCATGCAGATTACAGGCATTTACTGCCAATAACGTGCAAATTTATCAACACTATCTACTCTCTTTCTCCGTTTGTCACCAGGAGGCGCTGTTTCAATACAAATTCTCGTTTCCGTTAACGTGATCGAATGGCAAATGAAACTCGCACTTGGCACTCAGCGGACCACCCAACGGTGAACGATTTACTCGAGCACTCTTATACATAAGTTACCTATTCATTAGGTATTTACTTGAATAGATGTTCAATATTCAAAATGAAAACAATTTACATTCGCTGAAATAGACATTTGTAAATCTACCGGAGGCCAGCAAACTATGTAAATCGGAGGTCTTAAATTATGCTGCAATCAAGCATAGTGTGTGTGGTATGTAGGGTTGCCAACCCTTCTATATAATGTAGTATCCTACTATTATAGGTGTCTAACTACTACTATTTTAAAAATATATTATAGTAGGCGAAACTACTATATTTTATCAACAACGTCGCTAAAATCAGTCTCTAATCTAAAACGGAACACACAAAATATTTATTTAAGAAATAAAATAAATATTTTTTAATATACTAGGTATATAGGTATTCTTAACTGATCTTTAGTATTTGTAAAAATATTATGATCGGATGTTAATGACGGTAGTTGTTGACATTGAATAGGCGCCTTTGGCTTTCAAAGTAAAAAAAGTGTTGAATAATTTCGGCGGGCTGGTTAGAACCACGATAGCTGGCAACAAAAAAAAAATTGGCAACCCTAGTGGTATAGTACCCGTTAACTAATAATTGCCAGGTGAAAATAGCTTTGAAAAGACCATGGAAAGTAATAAATAATACGTCTTTTAATTAATTTGTTGTTGATGTTTTATGAATTTCAGGAGACAAAGCCATTTTGTTTGTTATCGTTTATGAAATTGGAATTTACTGTGGTAGCGCTGCGTTGCCATAAAAGTAACACCAAGTAAAAGCGCAAAGTCCCAGTCAAGTCAAAAAAGCTCTGCGTTTAAAATCTAAATTGAACTTTATTGTTATGGAATAAGAATTACATTAAGAATTAGAGGTGTCAACCTCATTCTGCACAAGGCTGCACATCAACCTATCCAAAACTGTCAAATTTCCTCAATACACTTTGAACTTTATAACTGTGATATATGGTAGAAAATGTATTGAAGAAATTTGACAGTTTTGGATAGGTTGATGTGCAGGCGTCTGTGTCTGTACCTAAATTAAAAGAACAACCTGCTAAAACAAAATCATTTTTATAAAGTCTGTTAACGTGTTATCAGAAAAGAAAATGTTAGCTTTAATTAATAAAGGTAACTAATTACAATATTAATAGTACAAGTACTTTCTTACGACCTGTAATCAGTAATTACTGTTACAAAGCTGCATGTTTATAAAAGGCGATTCATGACAGTAAAAAAAAACAAAGTCGTTTTTTCAAAGGTCATCAAACTGTCTGCTACCTGTAGCCCTTCCCGGTACAGGCACCAATCTCTTATTTCGAATTTAATATAACATACTTTAATAATTAAAAAAGCTCTAGTATTGTACACTTTTAAGATTTAATAAATATTACGGTGAATAACATTTAGTTATTATACTTTAACTTTCAGCACGATTCACAATTTTGGTGATTGCAACAAGATATTTTTTATATCTTGTAACTATAGCACAGTGAATGCAAAACTGAAAAGATTAAAAAAAATATTTAATAATTGTATTTATAATATATACATGGATATCTATACATAGAATAAAAGAAAGTCCCCGAAAAGTCTGTTTGTTAGGACGGGCTCTCGACGGGCTAATCTTATTAAATAATCAATAATCAATTCAATAAATAAATATATCTCAGGAACGGACACTGGACGGGTTTTGATGCGGTTTTTTTAATAGATAGAGCGTCTTTCAAGGGTGGCTCACGTACAGTCGAGTTCATAAATATATGAGCAAATCCAAGACTTCAAAAATAATTGAACATAGAAAGGTACCTACATAGGCATCTGAAAAGATTTACCAATCAAAAATATGTACACATATCACCTATAATATTAATCTATCTGAGCATGTCTCACAATAATATGTAAGTGTGGCGGCGTCACATACCGCATACGCCGCACATTATTCGACACGAAGCAAACACCTTCTCAGCCAAGTCAACAGATGGCGCCACAAACGCATACTAACGACGTCGCCATACTACGTCGATAAAATAGTATGGGAAACCTGCATCGCGGTAGCGAAGTTTCACCATCTCCTTCGCTGTATATAGCACCTCCAACTAACATCCGTTGGATAAAGCCCGGTGAAGCTGAAAATGCCGCAGCGGCAATCAGCAATAAAAAAAAAAAAAAAAAACATCCGTTGGACTTCGGTCCCCGAGCTATAGCACCCAGCTCGGAGGAAGATCTCTGGCTTTCCGCAATGTGGCATACTATTGGTTACCTACAGTGGTAACCCCGACGTGATTCCCCGTACCACAGGCTTCCTACAGTGGTGACGCATCCTGCAGCAGCACTCTCCACTGGCACTCTCCAAGCTTTTATAAAGCTTTAAAAAAAATTACAGCACGAATTATAATATCCAAGATATATCATGGAACCTTATCAAAACATGGCAAACAATTATTTTTCAGCTGCCTCTGCCAAAAATGCGTATTACGCGATATTTTCCTGGAAGTACTCCAGGACTTAAACTTTAAGTTAAACTTGGAAAAAGAAATGGTATTATTTATTGGCATATGCAGTAACTGCCATTATAATGGATTTTTGGACGATGAAGTCATTTACCAAGAAGACGAACTTGAGGCCGTATTCTCATTTTGTTAATTATGTGCTAGTCCCTGCTTTATAGAATGTCGTCATACAACCAATTGTACTTGTGTCGAATATGTGACTAGCTTAGGTAAATAAAATTATTTGAAATATTTATAATTTGTGATTTTTTTTGTTTGATTAATTGATTGATTTTTTTGATTCAAGCGTAATTTGTGACCCCCGACGGAAAACATTCAGTTGGATGGCCGCAATCATCTATTGAATACCTTGTATTCAATAGATGCCCCCATGTACCCGTCATACTGTAAATTTCCACTACATGTTTATAAATATTTGAAAAAGCTTTTGCGTACAAGTATTTGTGTACTTTCACTTGGTTAAATAATTTTGAAGTTTTCATCTGCTCAGATACCTGTGTACCTTTCTATGCTCAACTATTTTTGAACCCTTGGATTTGATCGTATATTTATGAACTCGACTGTACACAAAACAACACGAGCGAAGCCGGGATGGGTAGCTAGTAAGCTACAAAAGTAGTGGGAGTTCCATATGTTGGGTTATTTTATAGGTATATGTGTTTTTACGGGTTTAGTTGCGGTTATGTTATGATGTACTTAAACTTAAAGCTATTGAGATTAATGTTTTTTTTACTTAATATTCAAATATTACTAATTAAAATATTATTAATACTTTATTGCACAAAACAGCTGCTTACAAAAAGGTGAAATGAATGCCTTTGACAATCTTTTGACTATACAATAGCTACGTATAAACATACAATATCAATATACATACTATGTAATTATACACGTCTGTATACCTCACCGGTAGACATTAATTATTATAAGAAGTGTATTTAATATAAAATGTTATTAAAGTATCGGCAGTAAGATTGGATATATTAAATAAATTGTAATCTTAAAATAACAATAGGAATGTACAGACGGCAGCAGATCAACCCACCACAAAATGTCAAATTTCTTTAATAAATTTTGAACCTTAGAATTTGGGTATAAAGATCAATATCAATTAAAAAAATTTGACAGTGTTGGATAGGTTGATGTGCAGGCGTGTGTATATTACATTTTACTTCCTACTTATATGATTTAAGCTCAAATTCTAACAAATATCTATTTTCATTGACGCCACTGTCTTTAGATCTGCTTGTTATTTTTTAATAGAGTAATTACTAACGGGATTCTTACCATTTTTTATTTTTGAAAGAGATTGCTGATTGCCGCTGCGGCATTTTCAGCTTCACCGGGCTTTACAGCTTCACCGGGCTTTAAATTCTTACCATGTTTATTAATTTTGAGTATCCAATATTCCGGTATAGTTGCATGCGCCATGATCACGGAATTACTGAAGTTAATGCGGGTGGGTTTTTATGAGCAGACAAAACGATCTACCCTCTTCCTTAGTCGTTTTTTGCGCTCGATGCCCGTACCACCGGTTTCTAAAACACTATTCACTCGAAATTGCTCACGACACACTACACTCACAGTATCGGAACGTGAAACGGTTTTATTGTTGTTTTTGCGGTTTGTAACAAGACTAATCACTGGATTCCAGACACGCGACTACTAAAAAATAATAAACATGGTTAAGAATCCCGTTAATAATTACTCTATTGCAAGTGACCATGATAGTTTTAATGTGTTATTTTTTAGTTCAGAATTATAGGCGTTTACCTATTTCTTCAGGTTTACTGTCACTTGATAGCGCTAAGGTTTTTGTAACAATCAATTGCCATAATGACCCAAATCTTTAGTGACACTTAAGAGAATTCGGGGAATATCATCCATTTATCAACCATGGCTATGGGCGTATGCAAGCTGGGGCAAGAGGGACCTCTAACCCTACCTTGGTGTCTATCAGTGCATTCACTCAGTCTGTTGTGATGATTTAATAGATTTCCATCGCTAGAGATAATCGACACGGTGTCGATTACAGGGTGCCGAGTTGTCGACTACTGGAGTTCTTTTTATTTTTTTAGTTAATAATAATTCAACATAATCATATCATAAGGACACATTTTACTATTTGCATTAAATGCTTTTATTGTAAGCGTGAAAAAGTCAACGATTACTGGTGACATTACCGTAGAGCAGGGTTCGAAATTATCAAGATAATCACACAGCTATAAATACCCGATAGCAATTATCAATAGTTTTAATAACAAAATAATATGTTGCAGTACACAGCCGGACGTGTGGAGGACAGTAGCCATGTCGTTGTCCTAACCTAATCAACCACGCCTGGGCGCACTTATGTCCGCGGTTCGCGGCACTTGGGATGGCACGTTCGATGATGCCTAATAACTTTGATAATCACTTACAGCAAGTGTCCCATCAACAGCTTCAGAACAGCTACGGTGGAAGGAGCGCTCGCCCAATATCGCCCAGCTTTGGGCCTGGTCTTCTTAGTTTTGGGAACACCCGCACCGAACTATCAACACTAGATACTCTAGGTACACAGGGAACCCTATTTAGGCCACTTAAACCACCTGCTCTTTTAATTATATCTAAAAAACGTATAAGCACGGGAAGCACACAACCGTCGCGCACACTGTCATCGACCATCCTCCCGATCGCCAAAGACGGACTCTCTTTGCGCCCGCGCACCTTTGGTTTATAAATTATTATAACATAATAAATATATAATAATTCGATTGTAGGTATTGATTCGATTTTATCAATATAAAAATATATTTTAAATTTTGTGTTTCAAAAGAAAAATTATTTGATAATCACTTTGATAATCGATGCAGTACCTACGATTACAGGGATCTCTAAATCTTGAGCAAGAAGTTTAGGGACACGCACATACGCTTATGAGCGGTAATACACCTTCGTCGAATACAGTTGACATTAGCAAGGGCAATTTTTTGTTGTTATCAATTGATAATGACACACATACACACATCCTCAGCCATCCTTCTGTCCGCCTTCGGGCATAGGGCTCCTCCAAACGCTTCCACTTCTTTCTGTCAACAGCCACTCTCATCCAGCTGTGGCCGGCTAGATGTTTAATAACGTCCACCCATCTGAGCGGTGGGTAGTCCCAGCCTCGTGCGTTTTGTCACGGTCTCCACTCCAGTGTCCTTCTGGGCCATCGGTGGTAATCAATCCTCGCAATTTGTCCCGCCCATCTCCACTTTCGGGAATCAGGTCTACAACGTCTCTCAACTTTGTCCTTTCTCTGATCCACTCGTTTCGTCTTCGATCTAGCAGAGTTACACCCAGGATCGCTCTTTCCTACCTTATGTACACTACCTATACCTATACCTATTACCTATGTACACTTTATAAATACAAAACTGATAATTTTAAATTAATTAATTGAATTGAACTGTATTGTAAATTTTGCATGTCTACATGGCAGAATATGTGAAACATAAAAATATGACCAACTTGTAATACCAACCATATGCTTAGGAAATAAAAAATATTCTATTCTATTCTATTCTATTCCATTGCTGTCTGCGCGACTCTAAGGTTTTCAGCTGACCTCTTCGTTAGTGTTGTAGTCTCCATTCCATAGGTGAAAACAGGCGAGACACACTGCTCGAAGACTCTGCTTTTCAAGTGTTGCGGTGTTGTTAAACAACTGCTGTTATCGTGATAACTATCATTGATAATTATCCTTTCGAACCCTGCCATAGAGTACCTATATTCAATAAAAATAAAACAGATGTAAATTATAAACACAACCTAAATAAACATTCAAAAATTAAATTACTGTAATCCCTAGACTTAAATGTTGACCTATTTAAAATAAGTATTTATTCTTCCATTTTATAAGATTCGATGGTAAAAAACTTTGATACCAAGTATCCTAAACTAGTAATAAGAAAGAAATTTAATATCTGTTTGTCAATAGAGGAGGCATAAGAAAATACTAATGGACTGTAAAAATGTAAAATTTATAATTTGTAAAGAAGAAATAATAACAATCAAAACATTTTGCATGTCAATATAGTTATTAGATTTTTTTTGTCTCTTTCACTTATTGTTCCTACAAATATACCCACATTTATTTTTGCTTGAATAATTTATTCCGTTCAGAGAATTGTTAACACAGCAGCCTATGTCCCTCTTAATCTCTAATTATAGAACACATTTTATTGTTATAAAATTATTAAATCAAGCGGTTGTTATTTATATATAACATAGTTAATAGTTAGGTATGCATTTATTGTAAGCCACAATACTTTCCTATAAAAAAAATCTGCTAAAAACTACCAAATTTAAAAAAAAAAACGTTTAAATAACTTCGGCAGCACGACGTAGGTAGCTTAAGCACAGAATAAGGCGACTGCAGAAGATAAGCTCCACACATACTGCGCTAGAGCTTGAGGAGCTCGAAGGCGCAGTGGATAACGCGCGGTCTGCGAGTGCTGAAGTTAAGCAACTTTCGCAAAGGCCGGTCATCGGATGGGTGACCAAAAATGTATCATGTATGGGATGTATGGGAAGGCACGTAAAGCCGTTGGTCCCGGCTGCATCAGCAGTCGTTAACAACCACCAATCCGCACTGAGCCCACGTGGTGGTTTATGGCCCGTTCTCCTTATCCGTCCATAAGGAAGGCTCGTGCCCCAGCAGTGGGGACATAAAAATGAGTTGATGATGATGATGATACTGCGCTAGAGCAACGCACACATAGACCCTCTCCAGGACACAGAATCTCGGATCAACTCTGAACAGTCCGAGCGCCGCAGGTATTGCGAGAACTCGTGTCCGCTCGAGCGCGGTGTATGAAGCCTACCTTCAGTCATTCTTATGCTTCAGTCCCCTTGTTTTGTGGCTTAAGCTTTTTTTTTTATAATAACGGGTAAGTGCCTTGATCTCACCTGATGTTAAGTGATGATAAGGCCAATGATGGAAGCGCACATCTCCCGGGAACCTCAACTAGTGAGGCACTGGCTATCTTATCTCTAGCTGCCGGAACACAGCAATGCTACAAACATTGATGTTATGGCGACATATTTAGATATGTTGGTGGTAGCTAGCCAGGCGGGCAAACAAGCCCTACCACCAACCAAACCGAGTACACAAACATGTACCCCCCGCTGGGAATCGAACCCGGGACCTCTGGGTCTAAACCGGTGGTTTTATCCACTAGACCACAGAGGCGGTTAAGCTTCCCCAGACCGAAGGCAACCAAAGCGAAGCCAAACCTCGTATAACAGCCTACCCGGGGCTTACAGTATTCAACACCGATATCCCAGGATCCCGGAGCAAATCAGCCATTATTTAAAACGGAACCTTGATTGTTGCTCACTCAGAGCAATCATGATAAACTGATAATCGTTTTAGCAATCGTTTAAGCAGTAAATTTTTGTAAAGCTCATTACCTTTAACAATAAGATAACATTTTTTCCCATGACTAATGGTTAGGGTTAGAGGCGCCGGCCGCAGGGATTTCCGCTCGAACTCCTCGGAGAGAACAGGTGTAGGGCATGGGGTCACGCTTGCTTACGTGATGCCATCCCTTCTGGAAAACCTCCGATTGTTCGGTCACTAACGATTTGAAGAACTTTAAGTATCTTGCTGCCCCTAAAATCAAGCGAACAGGCCATAGGCACACAGCAAACTATTAAAAAATATTAAGTAGTACTTTTTAACAAAACTTAAACCGAAAGTTGCCCAAAAGGTTAGCGCATTAAAGGGTTAATGTAATTATAACTGTATTAGTAACATAATAAGGCAAAACCGTGTATCTACTAACAATGGTTCTGTCACAAGTTTCCAAACTTTAAAGGCACTAAAATCTTTATCAATATCACATTTTCATAAGTATTTTTTGTCTTTTTTACTGCTACGTTCTACAGTTAAGTACTTATACTTACCTACGGGTTTAACCTACATCAATAGTGTAACTTTTATACTTAGTTTTCACCTTTCCACAGTGTTATTTCTTATGCTATTTGTTTGTTTTTAAACCAGTCTACTTACAACCAAGCATTTCACATGTACCTAAAACTGTGTGCCCTATTTTCTATAATGTAGGTTTGTTGGAAATAGATGTGCTAGAGTATAACAATGTATTCGCGGTGTAATTATAATAAACTCCTTGTTGACTGATTGTGATTGTTTTATTTAATTGCGGTTGGTATTGCATGTTTGTGATCACCAACCTGCATTTGGCTAGCGTGGTGATTTTGCCATTACCCATCAATTGAAGCCCAGCAGTGGGTCAGTTATACTTTTTAGTTTATTGCCTGACATGTTTATAGCACTTAAGTTAGACCCTTAAGTTTTAGGTGACTCTAGGCAGTTTTATATAATGAAACTCCAATTCACTTCCAATTGATTATAATAAGACAACGACTCATAACGTTACTCTTAACTTATAAGTTATTCAACTGACATAGCTTCGCCTTTAGTCCTTCCCGTTCGCCGGCTTGTAGCCAATTGAGCTCCTTTTTTTTGAGAGAGATTGCTAATTGCCTCAGGCGGCATTTTCAGCTTCTCCTGGCTTGTTTGGGCGCGGCGAGGAACGTAAAGGGTCCCTCAAGCCGTGTGAAACGAATCACCTTCGGAGGTTTACTAGAGGAAACGGCATCGCGCACTAGTGCGCGTCCCCGTGCCCTACTAGATTCTCCGAAGGGTTCAGATCGGATCGGCCAATTGAGCTCCGTCCACACGCGCAACCAATATACTCTCGTCGCCCCACTACGCTCACTATAATTCCGTATTCCGCCAATCTACGGAATTGGCGGAATACAGCAGCATGATACACAGTCTATTAATTACCGTACTAAATATAATTGTAACAAGCCAACAATTATGAAATACTGTTAAAATCATGACATTTAGGTACCTAACTCATGTAAAATAAAATTTGAATTGATTTAGTTTCGCACAGAGGTCGGAATGTATATTCTTCATTATCATCTCAGCCGTAATGAGGCGCCTGCTGGACAAAAGCTTACCCCAAGGATTTCCACAACGACCGGTTGTGCACTGCTCGTTAGAGCCTGCCTATACTGCCGGTGCGCGGTCACCTCTCGAAAACTGTTCTGCCAATTATATTTGACCCATCATCTCATCCAAAAGACGTCTACTGCTGGACAAATGCCTTCCCCATGGATCTCCACGACGACCGGTTTTGTGGTGCTCGCATCCAGCGGCTTCCCGCGACCTTCACCAGATCGTCGGTTCACCTTGTTGGAGGCCTGTCCACACTGCGCTTTCCGGTACGCGGTCGCCACTTAAGAACTGTTCAACCCCAGCGGTCATCAGTCCTGCGAGCGCTGTGCCCTGCCAACTGCAACTCTTGAGCTTAGCAACTCTTCGCGCTATGCCGGTAACCCTTGTTCTTCTGCGGATCTCCTCATTTCTGATTCGATCACGCAGAGAAACCCCGAGCATAACATTCTCCATTACTCTTTGAGTGACATTGAGCCTTCTGATGAGGAGGCCTATTGAAAGCGATCACTTTTGACCCATGTCTATTATGAAAAGTAAATTATGTACGGTGTAAGCAAAACCTCAAAAGATAAGTGACTCAAATATAATTTTGATGACATTTGCGTTATCATCTTCCACTGTCACAGCAGGTTCATACTGCTGGGTGTATAGGCTTCCCTTTCTACCTCCATATAGACCGGTTCCTTGGCATGTTAATTACTAACTTGAAGTACGAAATGATGTTCCCTTCCCATTAGCCTGTCAAGCCTTTAACAGACAACACGCAATTTCTCAGCTTACTTTTTGCACGGACGGACAACATTATAATTATGAATTTGCATAATGCGACTAAAAAAAATATCAAGAAAACGCTTTGTTCTACGCGCAAAATAACGTCATCTGTTAAAGGTTATGTTATATGCCAGTATGCTTCGTAAAAAGTCACGATGCGCAGTGTACTTTCTTCCAGTGTCTCACCTCTCCCTCTTTATAAACACATAGAAGGATAGAAGGATAGGATCAAATCTTATTTAAAAAAAATTAAAGCAACAAAAATGCTACTACTCAATACTGGAGTTTATGTCAGACAAAGACAATAAATAAATTCTTAAACATGTCCACGGAAAGCTCACACTCTGGCAACACTTTTAATTTTATATTTTATTTTTTGTTTATATTTACTAATAATATAATATAACATACATACATACATACATACATATAATCACGCTCTTTCCCGTAGGTGTAGGCAGAGACCACTTCTTTCCACTTGCTACGATCCTTACATACTTGTTTCGCTTCGTCCACTTTCATTATTCCCTTCATACATGCTCTTCGGTTTAGGGTACTCTTGACCTGGCCTTTTTTCAAGACGTCCCTGATTTGATCTCGAAACGTCCGCCTAGGTCTACCCCTACCAACACCTTCATTCACACTCGCCTTAAACACTTTTTTCGTCAATCGTTCTTCATCCATTCTCTCGACATGGCCAAACCATCTCAGCATACCTTTCTCAATTTGTTTTGTTGTTTGTCACTACATCTTCTTTCAGACCACAACGTTTCCTTATCTCACTACTTCTTATAATATAAGAATAGTTATAATTTTGCGATGCCCTAACAGGGTTTGTAATAGGCCATCATATTCTATTTACTGTATGAATGTGATACTGTACACATAAGTACAATAAAATAAATAAATAAATAATAAAAACCATTTAGTGTGATAAATGTAATAAAACACAAAGTTAACATTAACATTTAATCCCACAATACCTATACTCTAACTAAGCCCTAATTATGTCTTGTGCTTGCTTGCTTGTTTGACACGTCACCAAGTATCCGTACTGTTTTATGTAATTTCCTTTTTAATCGTTGAAGGGGGACTGAATCACAATCAGATTGTTAATTCCCCCAAGTATCTAACAGGCCGTGACTTAAAATCCATCTATAGAAACACTACTAGCATTAATACAGTATCCACCAACTAGCCATTTAAAACCAGTCTATTAGATACCCCAGACAATCAATTCAATTACCACGGGGTTGACGTAAAACAGGGCGTTCAAGTGTAACAGTTGGACCAAAAAACCTGAGATCATATAAGATCATAATAAGGAGACTTCAGAAAGTAAGCTTAATGTATATCGCGCTTAAGCAAAGCACACATTGACCATTTACTATTTCCAACCAGTCCGGACGCAACACTGCCGCGCAATTTATGAACGCAGTACCTAAGTAGGTACCACTTACTGTGTACTTATATGATTGATTGTATAAGAATCCAAGACCCGTTTTTTTTCTATAAAGCTCATAAGGGCCTTTTTATAAATTTTTGCACGTAACTTAATGTGGTCACCCTAAAATAAAATTTCAACTTTCACCGCGTTTTTCTCGAAACTGTTCACATGTTGTTTACTGCGTTCATAAATTGCGCGGCAGAACAGCTGCGTTTGTATGAAGTTTTCCTTCTGCAGTCTCTTTTTTATGTTTAGTATCCCGGGAATCAAATAACCACAGTCCACCGCAGTGATTGTGAGAGAATTTTTGATAATTCAATTAAACTACGTCATTTTCTTGCTAAGATGACAGATGACAGATGACCTTAAATATAATTACTTTGAGCAAGCAAGTCTAATGACGTGATAATAGGGCGAAGGGCGATTAATCATTATACAGACAGTACAGCTGGCCCATATTAATAAATATTAAACATACAACGAATATTATTATTGTCTAATATATTGTTTCTTGACCAGGGCTTAATAACGGTACCAAATTCACACTATGACTATCGTGAAGTAACGTTATAAAGCTAAACTCGTAGCGGTGATGCAGGTAACGTTATCTAGTAAAAGTATCTATCGTTACTTTTTGCGTTATCAAACGCGCTTTCGCCAATGTGTGTAATGCGTGTAGAGCGGTTAGTTTATATACCGGTAAAAATGCCACCAACGATATGAGATACGATATGAGATACGAGATGCAACGATACCAAGCATAACGTTACCTTCGCTACTTAACGTTACTTTCTTATGATAGAGGTAACGTTATTTAACTTAAAGCCCTGGTTTCTCCAACAAGTTCCATTTGCGAGTAAACTTTAATTAGCAATTCTTAACTACTATTTCTATAAATGATTATGATAGTGTTTGTAGATAATTACTAAATGCTATTCAAAAAACATTTTTCAACATCCATTTTGAAATTCTTATTCTTTTTTTCACAAACTGTCTTATTCATACGGCACAGATAAGTTTTACAACTATGATAGCAGTATACACATTAAATCTAATTTTAAATGCAAGCAGGTATAACTAAATAAATCTTTCAACGTGGATTAGAAGTCTGGTTATAAGTAAGGGCAGTGACACCAGTGATCGACATCATCATCATCAGTACTGGGGCACGAGCCTTCCTTATGGATGTAGGGAGAACGGGCCATAAACCACCACGCGGGCCCACTGCGGGTTGGTGGTTGTTAACGACTGCTAATGCAGCCGGAACCAACGGCTTTACGTGCCTTCCGAAGCACGGAGGAGCTCGAGATGACACATTTTTAGTCACCCATCCGATGACCGGCCTTTGCGAAAGTTGCAACTGATTTTAGCCTTTAGCAACAATTAAATAAAGACCATCTGCTTTCTTCTGTTCTCCCGTCAAATTTCAATAATAATCTATGTTAATTTTGAGTGAAGAAAACTGAGTTGAATACTGGTGCCTCTACCCTACATGGTTGATGAGCAATGATTAAGAAAACCATAAAAATAAGGTGTAAAGGAATACAAATGAAAGAAATAACAATGAAAACGAACTTTGTCTTTATTCAAAGTCTATTCGTAAAATAATCTAAAAATATACATACTTAATAAGCGATAATAATTATGAAACTATAACTATATCGCTTTTAAATAAAATCGAAAACAAATAATAGCATTGTATAGAAATTGAAAATAATATTTCGCTTGGTGCCTTTCAAAAAGACTCACTGACGGCAAATTACTTCTGTTATGGAGGTCGGAATCTGCCGGTCATTCCAGGTCCGCACTCAAGTGTTGATTGGGGGGCCCTTTTTATATTTTTTAAGCTATGAAGGAAACTGACTGACTTTGCTTGCACTCTCAAAATAAAAAGTGGGTATTAGTGCACCAAAACTCAAATTGACCACTGAAATCGGAAATAACATTTTAGTAACTCTTGAACTTTTTTAAGCAAAAATTTTGCATTGTGTGTAAATAAATAATTCAGAAAAAAAAGCTTTATAAATAGAACCATGTATGACATGCATGATTTGATATTCAACATTTCTTTGAGTTGTCTGTCGGCTAAACTATTCCATTTGGAAAATTAAAATATCTATATTTAGCAAGGAGTTAATTAGTTTTCACTATAATATTTATAATATTCTGAGACCATAAGCAAATACTATCTACAGTAGTTTTCTTTCATTATCACATCTAAATTTAAAAAGAGGGTCCCCCAATCAACCTTTGAATGCGGACTTGGAATGACCGGCAGATTCCGATCTCTTCAAGCCGGACTTATGGCATAGATAGCAATAAGATACCTTATTTTTGCATGACAAGGTTTATTTTAGTCGTGATGTTGTGTTCAACTATTTAAAATTATTACGACGTTTTAGAATCAAGTCAAAGTTAAATGTTTAGTGAAAATGCCAATACTTTTTACTATACACATGACCCTTATCTACTTTGAAGGTAAGTAACGATAATGTTAAAGATAGAAGTGCATTTCACCCGGAATCCTCAAATACTGCAATGACCTTGCCAGTATCTGACGAAACGCATCAATACTGTTATTTATGTTGTTATATGAACAGCCTTTGGTAGGTGGACAAAAGTAGTTAATAGCTATACGGATTAAGAATAAGCCATAGGTAATAGGTAACCAAACCGAGTACAATGTGCACCACCGCTGGAAATCGATCCTGGGACTTCTGTGTCTAAGACCATTGGTTAACACAAATAGACCACAAAGGCGGTGATCATACGAAACGCTCGAGTACTTACAACTTAAATATATCTGATTTATGAGAATAGAACATTACAACCTTTTAAAAACCTTCAAATAAGTTATCTTGGGGGAGGCCTTTGTCCGACTGTGGACGACTTTTAGCTGAGATGATGATGATGACGATGATGAAGGTATCTTAAAAATATAAATGCCATTCAAGTATTTATATTTTCATACACAAAAGCATCAACCGATTCGCCAGTGACAGTGAGAAACTTTTTGATTCAATTTGATGTAAAAATCTCATTTAAGATATTTAAAAAAGGAGATACGATAAAACAATTTCCGTAGCTCTTTCTTTTTTTCTTTTTGCAACAAGATCTTGACAACAAATTGAATTTTCAGCAAAAAACCAATTATTAAGCCTTCCTTAATTACTGTAGGAACTGACCACAAATAATCACGACCTTACAAGTTTTGACGTTTAGTTCAGATAACACATCACTGGAAATTTCACTGCATTTCATAGAAAGGAGCGCTTACGAGCAATTAAGCTTAAAGGTACGAAGTGCTGATTAGCATCCTCGCCATAAAGTTACAGCGTTGACTGTAAAAATCATACTTAAAGATTAACAAAATACTTCCCACCCCCACCGGGTATACTAACCGATTATTTGATTGAACGATTTTTGCCTAGTATGTCGTGTCAAGCTAAAACACTGTAACTTGAGATTCAGTGTTATTATTTTACAGTAACTTTAATTATGCTTACAAATAAGTTAATAGAATAAAAAACATTGTAACACAAATTACTTAGTGTTTTGGCTTGACACAAAAAAAAAATTCTACCAAAAGGATGTTACTGGATAGCTGCGGATGACCAGATAGTGGGTAAATACAACCGTTTAACAACTATAAACATGTTATTTTAATGTTTTTAATAGATAGAATAACTAGATAGAATAGAATAACTAGATAGAATAGAATAACTGCTGCTGTGAATACGGCGGGCCTGGAAATCAACACTTTGTTTATTAAGCTGTTGGATGGATGGTAACACCAACTTGCCACAATTTCTGATCTTTGTCAAACGCCTGGTGTACAAAGTCCCACCTACATGTATGCCACGATGTACAGTCGACCATGATAATAGCTTTACCACCATTGACTAAAACTTCCATTACAATAACATTTCACTAAGGCGCATTATCAACGATAACAGCGTATCTGTCACTTGGTCTTGTAAGCAAAAATAGACCTAGTTGTTTTATGATATACAAACAACATTAGCTTTTAAGGTGAAAAAGCAAGTCCATGGTCGACTATAGGTACATAATCACTCGACTAGAAATTAATACAAGTTCGAGATCTCGCTGATATCCCTATTGAACAGTCTTAATGTGTATAAGATTATAAGACTTATCAGAAAGCGTACATATCCGAGGACGAATATGAAATTATCACGTCGTAAGATTCCTATAGACCTCGAATACGCCATTACTTGTAAGAACATATCATAAACACTTGTACATTCTTAATGTTCATTATGGGCCATCACATAATGAACATTAAGAATGCCCTAACTAAATTCTATGTTGACTGTACGATCTGATGAACAAAATGCTCGAATCCATAACATAATAGCAAATAGGCGAACCAATAGAAATGTTACTGCCATCATTAAAGAGTATATGTTTATACACATTGCATCGTTCCAGCTAGATTTTCCATTTCATGCCCAAAAGGGCTCTTTCATCTAATATCCCTCCTAAAATAAGTCTCTACGCAATTCGTTATTGTCTAAAACAATGTTTAAATAACCTACATAGCTCGAGTCAAGATCTTATATTTTTTTTAAATAACAATAAACTAACTCTCAAATCATCATACAAAATATGAAAACTAATAGGTACTTATATCGTGTTGAAAAGATCGGCACAGTTGAAACCCAGTTCTATAAATTATTATCAAATTATTATCTTGTAAATGGACGATTAACACAATAGGTACCTTATTATAACAATATTAAATTTAATAACACCTAATAATTGTAAACGGTGATTTAAACACTACACGAATAAGCGTCGATTAAATCATAAACATTTTAAAACAATACTAAAGCATATTAAACGTACATTGTATTATCGAAACGTAACTCCTTCTTCGTCGTTATCCACGCCCCAACGCACCGGCCACGAGTCAAGGCGACTGGCGAATTTTCTCTTCAATGCGCGATCGAAACGCTAACACTGCGGTTAATTGGTATGACAACACGCCATGTATTAGGAATTCGCCTCGCCTCGGAGCCAGACCGTTGGCGGCTTTACACTCTCGCGAGCAGTGGCGATTGGAGGCTGCAAGAGCTCTAGCCATTTAGATTCTCGGCTCGGGAGTTGTTCCGCTCGCCTAGGGCCCTAGCGTCTTTTGACTCGTGCCCAAAACCGCCACCGAGTGGAGCGCCGGCGCGAAGAAGACGAGGCGAGACAACACGAAAAAAGGCGAGTGCCTCGTCTACACTCTCGCACTCGCCTCGCCTCGTATCACCTCCTAGAGTGTGCAGCCGGCAAAGTGTCTCTTTGACACTGCGTCTCTCTGTTTTTCTCTTAATTTCATATAACAAAAGCATTAGCGACAACTCCCCTCTAAGGAGGTCGTACGCAACTAACTAATCCGTATAAAATAATTGCATAGAAAACGAAGCCTTCACATTAGTTTACTAAACGTACTGTTATCACACATTCCATATCATTCTTATCTAATAATCTTACCAACAAAAGAGAAAACATAATGGAAAGGAAGAGACGCTAAACGGCTCGATGATCTCTCCCTCCAGCCGAATAACCAAATGATCCTCACTAGAATTGACTGGCAACGGAAATTAGACTGTAATCACGTCGGCTGAAGGTTCACGTTTACACGGGCGTGTACTTGCCCTCGGGCTTGTAGAACATTTGGAAGGAGATGATGCGGCGGAAGATCTCCTTGAGCAGCAGACGTTTCTCCTTCTTGATCTTGACGAGGAAGCCGCGGTTCTCGTTGGCGCGCCGCGACAGGTACGGCAACACTTCCACCACGGGCCCGTACGGCACGTACTTGTAGGCCGAGTAGCCGGCTTGGCCTGTAGAACAATATAAAAACGTTCAACTAACTGCCTCTACAGTCATCATCTCTTTAAAACAGTTTTACGTTGCGGTCACAGAAAAATAAATTTTACTAGTACATAAAACCTCCTTTACGATGACCCTACCATACACAGCTTTTAAGTTTTATACTGAACCAACCGTTAGGTTATATACGTAATAAGGTATCGGTTCGGTATGCACTTGCATACATTGATTCTTCTGCATGTGCATATTTTTGAGGGCAGGAGGCTGGCTTGCGTGCTGCATCCAAGCTTGAAGAACGAGTGATTTAGCGGAATAAAAACTACTTTCAATTGCATTTTTGTGTGCCATGGATTTCCGCAGAGTAATGCCTGATTCCATTAAATATACGAAAGGTGTGCGACGACCTTGCGCAAGTAAACCAACTCGCACAAGGGACCATCTGCGTTAGGTCATAACGCCAGATCAGGACACGCCGAAGCGCATTCTTCATTCGGAACTCATAAGGCTAGTGTTTCAAGCGAGTTACCCCGTGGACACGTGTATACACTACCTATTCTCCAGGTGGCCAGAGCTGTCAAGCTTTAGGATCAATAGGAATGGTGATTTATTACGTATGCGTTTAGTGAAACAGAGAACCTATTCGCATACGTCCCGTATACGCTGTTCGTGACCCGCACGCAGTAGACGGCTGCAGTTACGATTGGTCACGGAACTGTGTAGGCGTATCGTACAGGCTTTTACGCGAAGTACCTTAGTGGCACTAGCGTTCGAGACCTGTTTTCGTCGCCAAAAGATTTTCATTTAAATTTTACTAGATGTCAGGTAGGAAGCAAGGAGTCTGCACTCAATTGTTGCTGACCCCTGTTTTTAAAGATTAAAAAGGAAAACAATGACGATCACTGGTTCCTGTCAAACACTGGTACCACAACCATATCATCATCATCCATATGCGTTTATAAAACGTTTACGCTGTTATAGCGCGTCTTTGTCAAACCGAAATCAGCTATGTGGCATTTTTTGAGATAAAGACATTTTGCTAATTTTAAGTTGTTCAGTGACCAATCTTTCATAATTTACAAAAACTGGTTACTAGAATTACCTTCATGTTTTTTTACAGAAGAAGGTATTAGATTATCTCATAAAGAACTACTGTTATTCCACATAGCAGGTTTTGGCTTGACAACGACGATAGGCAATTTACTACTTTACAAGATTTATAATAGTTACCGAGCGGGAAGGTGATGTGGTCGCACATGCCGAGCAGCTGGCCGAAGCAGACCACCTTGTCGGAGGGCTGGATGCCGTACTCCTTCATCAGCTTGATGGCAAACCGCACCGTGTCCTCGTTGTGGGACGCCACCATTATGCCCAGACCGGTCTTCTCCGTCTGAGAGTAGATAGATAGATATATATGGATTTATTACAAAAACCACAGACACACACACTATATTAAATCTCTTTGGATATAAGCAATACCTACATATCTAAATAAGCCTACATTAAACGGCATGTGTGTGTGCTGCAGCAGTGCAAGAAGGTCGTAGCTCAGTAATACATTTGCCCTGGAGTAGGAGGTTGTTCTGAATCTCTTCTAAGCGCGAAGAAGGTTAAGGACATAATAATAGAGATTATTTGTATGGGAACGCCACGCTATGGCCGCGTATAGCTCGATGGCGCAGAAGTTAACGTGCCCAGTTTGTGATTGCTAAGTTAACCTTAGCAATCACAAACTGGCTAACTTTCGCAAAGGCCGGTCATCAGATGGGTGACCAAAAATGTATCATCTCGAGCTCCTCCGGAAGGCACAAAAAGCCGTTGGTCCTGGCTGCATTAGCAGTCGTTATCCGCACTAGGCCCGCGTGGTGGTTTATGACCCGTTCTCCCTATCCATCCATAAGGTAGGCTAGTGCTTCAGCAGTGGGGACACAAAATGGACTAAGGTAGCATTCTAATGGTGAAAGAATTTTTTAAATCGGTCCAGTAGAGAGTGATTTGTATGGGAAAAGAAAATTGTTGTTCTATTTTCCTCGTATTTTTTACTTTTTTTCTCTCCATAAGAACCTTTTTCAGACTTCATCAAACACAAAAAAAAAAGAAATCAAGCACAGGTCAGGTCATTTTCTAAATTCACATTCACCACCTGTTTATTTATTTTATGATTTATATTGCATAAACTCAGTTTAATATATTTATTTCCCTTTTGTATGTACTTTATTTGATATTATTATTATTATAGTTTAGTTTATTCTTACTTGCACCCATTTTTATTTTCTTAATTTTATTATTTTTTGCCCAAGGTTGCCTGAAAAAGATTGCTTGTTAGAAGTAAGGCCGCTTATTTTGTACTATATCTTTTCATCAACTTGTCTGTATCTGTATTTTTTGTGTGCAAACCAAGTTTATTATTATTATTATTATAAAGTCTGTACTTTGTAAAAATTAAATCATATAAAAATAAAATAATATAAAACGGTACTCACCTTGACCCTGCTGAGGATCTCATTGAGGCACTTGTGGAAGGAGGCGGTGGTGGCGCCCACGTTCTCGCACGTGGGGTCCTCGTAGCCCATGGCAGCCGCGCGCGCGCGCTCCTGCCGACAACAACCACCATTCATATACAAAAAATATGTATTAATAATAATGACGGTAGTTGTAGACAATGAATGGGTGCCTTTGGCTTTCAAAGTAAAAAGTAAATAGTGTTGAATAATTTCGGCGGGCTGGTTAGAACCACGATAGCTCAATTGGAAGAGCACCTGACCCGGTATGTCAGAAGGGTGCAGGTTCTGAAACGTGGTCGCTCACTATGGGCCTTATAAGAAGGCTCAAGGTTGGAGCCAGCATTGGCGCGTGCTATGCTTGGGTATCTCGCGTGATCGAATAAGAAATGAGGAGATTCGCTGAAAAACAAAAGTTCCGACATAGTCCTAAGCTCAATTGGCAGTGGGCAGAGCACATCTCTCGCAGGACTGATGGCCGCTGGGGCGGAACAGTTCTTGAGTGGCGATGGCTATGTGGGGGTCTCCTCCCAGCTCACGCCTGCCTGCCCAAGCCCGATGGTCTCAACAAGGATTCGAACTAGGAGACTACATTAAGTGACCTCCTGGACTTCTTGGCGGGAAAGTGAAGAGTCATGTTTGCGGTTTTGTTTAATTTTCTCAAATTTTATGTCATGTTGAATATTAATGTGAAATGATGGTGGATTATTAACCGTTAAGTGTTCGTGAGCGGGCATGAGGGTTGGCAAATTAAACAAAACAGTGCAACTTCACTTTTCAAATTCTCTCAAGAAGTCCGCGTGAGTAAAGTAAAGCCCCTCATTTTTACTGAGATACTCAAGGGATTGGGGGGTACATCATTTCTCACTTCTCATTAATATTATCATTCATCATCATCGTATTAACAAAATAAACATTGCCATCTAAATAACAAGATTACTTTGACACTGGCTAAATGTGCTAAACGCACGAAGCCATCAACTAAAAGAAAAAAAAAGTGATCACCTACCTGTTCAATGTAAGCGCCGCGCACGAGCTTGGCGCCCCAGTAGAAGTCCTGGCGCGCCGCCTGCTCCAGGTCGGTTATGATCTCGTTGTACGTGTGCTTTAGGTAGGTCTGGTAAGTATTGAACACCAGGAACTTTTTCTGAAGACCAAATAAAAAGAGGATTAATTTACAATTATTAATAGTAATTAGCGTATGACTGTCCCACTGCTGGGCCAAGGCCTCCATCATTGAAATCAAGTTATCACTACAATTGATAGGTAATGGCTTAATCATCACGCTTGCCAAATGCGGGTTGGTGATCACAAACCAGGGCTATGCATCGAAAAATATCCGAAACACACTTTGCCCGACCTGGGAATTGAACCAGAGACCTTCGGATATATAACCGAGCGCTTTGCCACTCTGACACCGAGGCGTTGAATATTAATAATAAAGGCAAGCAAACCGGCAAATGAAGCTCTTATTATATTATCACTAGCTCATGCTTAAGCTTAGAAACATTCCTCTGCTGGTCTAGCCTTCCCACATTAACAATAACACATATCATGGGAAAACCTACAACCCACGTTTGTCAAAATCAGGGTCGTTGGATTGGACGCACGACAACTTAAGGCTTGCCTTCCGAAGCACGTAGCAGCTTGAGATAGTTTATTTTGATCCACCATCTTCTTCACACCTTATGACACCCCTTTTGAGGAGGCAACTTACCAGTCAGCATCGGACGTCCGTCGTTGACCACCTTATACCGTGTCATAATAGCTTAACTAGAAGTTCACAAGCGCCTGTTAAATTGTGCAGTTGGTACGACAAGGTGATAAATGTGTTGACCTACTTTTGCTGTCCCGGAAGGAAATAGAGGAGTTCGATGGCGCAGTGGTGTAACGCACCCGGTCTGAGATCGCTAAGGTTAAGCAAAGGCCGGTCATCGGAAAAGTGACCAAAAGTTTATCATCTCGAGCTCCTCCGTGCTTCGGAAGCGACGTTGGTTCTGGCTTTACTAGCTTAACAACCACCGCACCGCACTGGGCCCGCGTGGTGGTTTATAGCCTGTTCTCCCTATCCATCCATAGGGAAGGCTCGTGCCCCAGCAGTGGGGACATAAAATGAGCTGGTATGATAATGGGAAACCTGCGATGACTCACTTTATTGTATCGCCTCTGCATTTCGACGCAGATGCGCGATATCGCCGGCTGGAAGTACGTTTGCTCGGCGTCTATCATGACCCTGACATCTTTACCGTCAGCAACCTGAAATACAAACAAGCATTACTACAATCACTAATTATGAGAAGACCAGCGCCTCAGGCTCCCTGTGACCACAGACCGTGCAAATGGTTCGAAACGTCAGGATAAACATTAAAACAAACGCGAGTAGATCCGTAAAAACAGTAGTTTCATTTCAATACGTAGTGTGTAGAACTATCTTAAACCAGTCCGCGCACAGTTCTTGCGAGATTCCAAGTCTGTGAGAAGTTGTCTCGAGCGCGTTTGTATGAAGCTTACCTTTTGCAATCTTCATATTTTGTGGTACTGCACATCAACCTATCCAAAACCGTCAAATTTCTACAATAAATATTCAACATTATATCGTAGACATGAAGTTCAAAGTGGAACTTCATGTCTTTTTGACAGTTTGTGGTAGTCTGAGTACAGGCGTGTGTAGGTACCACCATAAGTACACCTTATTAATCCGTACTCTCTGCTAGCTTAATCAAGACCTAAAAAGAACACAGCACAGTCACCTGAATGATGTTGTTGATGCGTCGCAACATGTTCCGGAACATCTCCTCCTCCTTGACGGAGATCTGCGAGATGAGCCGCCGCATCTGGCCTGTCTTGGGGTCCGGCACGCGGAAGGAGTCGGAGAGGCCCATGTCTTCGTCCAGGATGTTGGACCACGGAAATAGATGAACGATGCTGTAACAAAGAATTAAAGGGGATGATCGTTTATTCGGCACATCATCATCATCAGCTTTTTTTATATCCCCACCGCTTGGGCACGAGTCTTCCCTATGGATTACAAGCGCCATAAACAACAGATTACCGAGCCCAGTGCGGATTGGTGGTTGTTAACAACTGCTATTGCAGCCGGGTCCAACAGCGTTACGTGCCTTCCGAAGCACGGAGGTGCTTGAGATGACACATTTTTAAATAACCCATGCGATGACTGGCCTCTATAAAAGTTGTTTCACTTTATAGCAATCGCAGACCAGGCGCGTAAATCACTGCCTGCGCAATCGAGCTCCTTTACACGCTTATTGAGCACACACAAAAAAAAACAAAACTATTATTTATTGTGGCATCGAATAGGAGTCCAACTCGGTAAAATTTGCGGTATTCATAATAATCAGATGTGGCATCCCCCGATGCATTCTTCGAGTGATAGCGATCGCCAGACGCGTTATGTCATAAGAGTGCTGGCTGACCGCCAAGCGTGAGCACGCGAGACGTGATTTGTGGGGAAAATGGAACGACCGAGAAAATGTCCCTTATGTAACGCCTTACGTGCATTGACAGGTTTTTATATATAGAAGAAAATGCATTACGCATACCACTGCGCCCGGAAAGACGCATATATAATGGTTATATAGGTCAAACTCGAAGGTTTAACCATCTGCCTCCCCGCAATGCATTTTTAGGCATATATTTAGGATTTTCAGTTTTCCTGTAAAAAGGAAAGGCGGCTGTTGAACCGCTGTATAAAATAATTAGTTCGGCGTCGGTAGCTGGTTGTAGGTTAGCGAGATATCTTGGTTCAATCCTTACATCTGTGATTGACGTAACAAAGTTAAAAAATCCCTCACGATACGAGTCGTTTATGTGTAGATAATTTCCACTACAGATTCTCAATGCATCACGAAATCTCAATTGACAACCAACCCTAACCGAGATGACACACCTTAGAACACCTCAAAGGTCTGCACAAACTTCACGTTCCACTACAAATGTACGATACAACTCGTCAGTTCACGACACTCAGGCGCAGCGTGCCGTTTCATGTCAATTCGTAGAGCAGCGCTGCGTGATGCTGCGGCCGACCGTCGCACTACAAAATAAGTAGAATACGACGTATGCTTCATACAAACCGGCTCGAGCAACGCACACATAGACAAACTCTCACGGACGCGGAATCTCGCAACAGGTGCGCTCGGACTGTTCCGAGATCCGTGTCCGTGCAAGGGGTCCATGCGTCCATCATAGACCTATGATGGCGTTGGTCGAGCGCGAAATATTAAGCTTGCCTTCTGTAGTCTCCTTAGTTTGTAGTCGCACGCGGCGCGGCTAACGACGGGACACGCTCGTCCGTTCAAGGGACGAATCACTGATATGCACTTTGACACATGACACATGACAGCTTCAAAGCCGCCATTTTTGTCGCGACGGAGCAAAGCGCGGGTGCCCACGACGGGCGCCCGCGCCGTGCTCTCTCTCTCGACGCCCTCACCCTTCTTTGTCCGAGGTGATCTTCTTCATGAACTCCTGCACCTCCGGCTTGCAGCTGTGGTCGCCGAAGTAGCGCTGCAGATCCTCGATGGTCTTGTGGTGGGTAAGCACGTTGCCGGTGCCGCCGGCTATCTGCTGCATGTAGTTGCGCGCTCGCATTATCACCTCGGACAGTTGGAGCTGTGAAAAGAACAAGAGACGAATAAGACTGTGGGTCAAATCCAAAAAAGTGTATGACTGTCATGGATTAAAGACTGTTCTTATCCCTGTAAAAGACTCAATATTGACTAATTTCTTTGCCGCGCCTTAACCGAAAGACGAAGGTGGCGGTGACGACCGACCCTCTGACATGAGGAATACGATGCGAGGAGAAAGAGCCGAAAGGCAACAAATTTTCTCGCGACGAGTGGCTCCGCTGTAACGCCTTTCTGCCTCCATAGCGTTGGTATGTCATCTTTCATAGTTACTTTAAAATTGTGATTTTACTATCACTGTGCTAGGTATAAGCTTATAAAATTAAAAGGTACAGGGACGACTCAGTTGGGAGAGCTGTCGCCCAAACTGCGAAAGGCCATCTTCTATTTCAACTTATCTTATATTTACTATTACAACAATTATTAAAGTAGTCATAGTGATAGATGTTTATTGCATCACGTTGTACAAAGATGTTACAAAAACAGTTAAGTCCCAAACATAATTAGTATTATATCTCACCAATAACTGGGGCCTTCCCAACGCGGTAAGCTTGACGGCCATAAGTCCGGTGCTTTTTGTGACACCTGCAAAAATTATATCAATGAGAATAACAAACAAAAAATAACATTAGAATTTACTTCGAGTAGTCCTGCCCTTTGAATGGCATATCACCGGTAGCCGGTGATTTGAAACATCGCCGCATTTAGCACGTCACCGCAGCGCGGCAATAGTACTGGAATAAACGCGTCTTGTATTGCGAAAACTGTAGCTATCCTTCTCCCGCGTTGAATGCAGTTCAAGTAAAAGACAAGGATGCTATTTACACTGACTAACCGTCGCCAACCATACAAAAATTAAAAAAGTTCAGTATTTTATTGTTGACCTCTATGGATGCCAGTTATTAATATATTTTGTATTGCTCATAGTGTAAAAAAATGCTATGGAATGGTGTGTTTTGTTTATGTAAGATAAGAAGTTGTTTGTTAAATTTTAAAGAAGACAGAATTTATATTTAAATTATTACAATGGGGATTATGTACAAAAAAAACATTAGGCCTTTGTTGAAAGTCAAGTAGTAAAATTTTGGGTAAGTGTAATTGCATTTATTGTCAATCAATCAGCGCATTTTGTAATCTTTTCAAAAACATACGACAGTCCCTACCTTTCATACAAGAAAACTACGAGAACTTTGTTTATATTATTAAACAAGTGGCGATTTCCGGCAACCACTACGAAGGTACTCAGCATATCCGCCATTTTGTTTTTAATAATGACGCCATTTTACGGGAATTACGATCTGACACATATATTGATGCACTCGAGATGTCAATTGTCTTGTTCTAAAACCTGTTCTTGTTAAATGACTAGACCACATGGGTGATAAGTCTGTCCTCCTTAATCTACACCCTCCTACAACATGGGGTTCTTTTACGAGATGGGAAGAAGCAACTTGTAGCTTGGCAAGGGAAGGATGTCTAGTGAAGCACAATCCAGCTCCACCAGCTGTCTTCCCATTTGCCTAGGGCAGGGGTCGGTAAAGCGCGCCTCGCAAGCCTCATGCGGCTCTTTGAAAAATATTTGCGGCTCTTCCAATTTCGCAATAAAACTATTTATTTTTTTCTATATTGTAAAAAAGTATATTTAGACACAATTAAAAGTTATGGCTGCCCGCGCGCAGACTAAAACCGAGGAAAAGTTTGTCAAATAATATAAATTTTCATTGAAACTTTACAGGACGACAGCTACGAAGCAGGTGTTTGTATTCAATTTACCCACTGGTGGGGCACGAGCCTTCCCTATGGATGGATAGGGAGAACGGGCCATAAACCACCACGCGGGCCCGTGCTGATTGGAAGTTGTTAATGACTGCTAATGCGGCCGGGACCAACGGCTTTACGTGCCTTCCGAAGCACGGAAGAGCTGAAGATGATACATTTTGGTCACCCATTTGATGACCGGCCGACCGGCATTTGTTGCGAAAGTTGCTTAGCCTCAGCACTTGCGCCGGGCGCGTCAACCACTGCGCTATCGAGGTCCTCCCACGCCTACGATCTATACGTACCGTGTACTGCGTCAATGCTCTTCAGGAAGGCATCCATGTTCTTCTCGCAGGAGGCCTCGTTCAGGTAGAAGTAGGTCCGGGCGCTGGTGACCTTGTAGCGCCTGTCAGCGAACCGCTGTTCGACGTGGTACTGCTTCAGTTGACCTTCCTCTTTCTTGTCACCGATCGAAGATACCGACGCACTGTAAGTTCAATGTTGCTATTAATAGATTTTGTTGTTGAAATGTTTTTGTTGGGGAACATCGAGTTAGTAACGCTTAGAGACGCAGCACTGGTGAAGCGGACTTCATTATTTATTTACACTTTAAAGAGCATCATTATCATCATCACCATCATAAGGCATACCATGTGGAATTTTATGACACTTTCAGCCTTATTTTGAGGGAATTTAGTTGATGTTACAGTGTCCAACATATTAACAGAGCGCTTTATGATAAGACATCGGCTGTCTTGCAACAGGTGTATTCTCTGATAAGTCATGACTTATCGAGCTCATTACTTCTGGGAGATATATATGCTCCCCATCATGATGGAGATCATATATATCTCCCAGAACTAAGGTTGTCGTTAGATCTCTTTCTGTATATAATAACGCTACAATACCACCCAGGTTACAATACCATTGCTCCAAGTTGAAGGATGTCTGCCGCAGATGGATACTGTCAGTCTATTTCAGTCTCTATCACCTACTCTAACGCAAGGTATTTTTATTTTTAACAACGCTGGTGTTTTAATTAATTTCGAAGCGAACGGTACGTGTTAGCAGGTAACTATTCTATGTTTATCTATTTATAATGGGGCATATTGTAGCGTTTTACACATTTTTTTCGATCAATAGGTATAACGTCTTTTGGTGGTTAATAACTCGATGATTGGGGGCACACAAAAACTGGCTTCATGGTCGCATTTTTCTGGCCTATCTCATGACCAAACACAGACTTGTCGATATGGAAACATACACGTTTGAAACATGAACCCTTTAGCCAAGGCGATAAAGCTTCATTTTCTGTTGCACACAATAAATATTTTGTAGAAGTTCAAAGATAACTCAAAAAGCTACAGTACAGCTATATCTACTTGGATCAGCTATTTAAGATGATTGCCAATTCAGTTAAATCACACATAGTGACATAAAGCTTTAGTTCTTTTCTGTTCTACATAAACTGCCGCATTCAGAGACGTCAATGTCAAATTACCTAGCTCCTATGATTTATCATTGTAAAAAAGTCTCTAATCATAACGTCTTAAGCACTTTTTTTGAAATGAAAAATTACAGATACTATGCAGTTGGTAATGTTAATTGATGTCTCTCAGTGCGGCAGTAGGGCACTGCCGCAATTGGCAGTTAGCAATTTTGGGAAACACACTATTACTGGTCACAAACTCAACTCGTCAGATCGACATCTGGTGGTAACAGCGCTCTATAAAGAAAACAAATATTTAGGTACCGAGTATATTTACAAAAACAATATTTCACAACACTACGAGAGTAGGTAGTAAGTAGGGTTGCCAACCCTACTATATAATATAGTATCCTACTATTTTAAGTGTTTATCTACTATTATTTTGAAAATATATTATAGTAGGCGAAACTACTATATTTTTACTATAGTTCTCTGTGATGAACACAAAGTGGAAAGATGAACGTAACAGAGCCGATACCGATAGGTCTGATAAAAGCAGAGTTAATGGTGTTTTGTAACTCAAAATTAGATTGTAATAATAGTTACGAAGCGTTTCTTTAAAAATAAAAACCTATTAATTAAAACTCAAAGCAGCAAAAATATTCATTTAAGAAATAAAATAAATATTTTTTAGTAAGCTATATTTTTTTAATTAGTTCCCTATCTACTATATTTGGGTACTGAATCCATAGATACTATATTTGGTCTAAAAAAAGTTGGCAACCCTAGTAGTAAGGGAGCAAAGTTGATTTTATAACACTTTATACGGATACACTCACTTATGACAACGGATTCTACAAACGGTTCAAAAGTTGAAAATAGGTAAGTATATTTTGAATAAACGCGAGTAGATCCGCATAATTCAATGTTTCATTTTAATGTGTAGTGTTCGCGTGAAAAAACAATAAACGATAATATTGTTACGTATTGTGATCTCACCATCAGATTAGCCTATATTTTATAATGGCTGTACAATAAACTAGCCTTTTATAGGCTAGACGCGTAACGCAAAAAGTCGGCAATGGAAAAGGCAGATCATCAATGAAAACACATTTTAATCTAATCCAAGCACTTTCACTAGGCCATTATTAGACGTACTACTTGGCACACGTAAAAAATCTATTCTCGTATAGCAACGTAATGTCATTGGCATAAAACACAAATTGCAATGTCGCGGGTCATATTCGTCATTGGTTATTGTGGCTCGGAAGAGAATCAGTACGAGCGCAACTAGGCCACCTGGATTCGATTTAGAGCGACGTTTTGGCATACCCACACAACACTTTCTCTAGAACTAGACGCAAGCCATTATCAATAGCGATACAACCTCATGATCAAAAGCGCTTTATGGATGGGTGACCGAATAAGTATGTACCTAAATCTATTCTGGTTTTGTACCATCATAAGTAATAATTGTGTGTTTTTTAATTTCCATGATACTGTAAGTACTTTAAGTCGTCCTAAATAGTTTTTAGAACAACGTATGTGTACTCAGACCAGCTCGGTAGTAGCGAATGGTGTTACATAGCCGCATGGTACATCTCCCTAATATCATCATTTAATTAATTATTAACATTTTGCCTCTACCCAATACGATAACAACTATTAATTATTGGGGGCCCAGCAAAGGCGACGGTACATATCTTCGTTTGATTTCATGATTAGTGAATTAATCAGTCAGCATCTACGTGGGTGGCTCTTTGCCTTTATAAATATAGACTACACCTCTTCATCCACCTAAACACCCGCATCCCGAGATCTCCTAGGGATGTTTAAAAATATTGCGTTGCTGGTGTCGACATCCTATTTAAGGAACACACCTGACCCTTTCAAATTTTATGTTTCTAAGTTTTTTAGCTCCTGAGATTTCGTAATTAATAATTCTGAAGAACTCTAAGAAATATATAGCAGCCGTCTCTGGCTCACTTCAATTTTTCAACTTCTCAAAGACGCGAAGTTAAGACTAAACTTCTAGATAATTTTGATTTTGTGTGTCTAGTGCCTACGAAACTACCTGTCTGACAACCTACCACCTCGCATAACGACAACGCATGACGTTAAACAAGAACAAACAAACAGAAGAATTGTTAAGTAATCGAGAAGTAGTAACTATGCAACGTTATATCACATGACCATAAGGCGTACGTCAATGCGCGTGTACAATAATGGGAAGCGTGACGTTTATACCTATGTCATTCTAACGAAGCCGTATGGAGAGCAGGGTGGAAGTTTTTATTAGGTAATAGTAGTCATTCGATTACGTTTGCGAAAACGAAAATTAGTATGGGGTTGAAGCAACGCCTCCTGCGACATAGGCCATACAAATTCTCGTTTTCATTAACGTGATCGAATGGCGAATGAAACTCGCACTTGACACCCAGAATCAGACATTGAACTTGTTGGACAATATGTTGCAAATGGCGGCATACAAAAACAATGCCAAACTCAAGGCCGCCCGCTAGCCGCTAGGCTATGTTACTAAGGCCCGATTTTTCAATCAATTCAATTCAATTTCTTGTAAAATGGCTCTCGCCACGATTTAGCCAGTGTCTAGTTTTAGGGCAACTTCAGTTAAGTTTTATCCAACGAATACATATGAATATATATGTTTGTGACATATTTCCTAAAGAGAATCAGTCATTATGTCAAAGTTATTCAATTAATAAACTATATCTGGCGATTGAAAACTCAGCCTTAAGTGTTGCGACGAATTATCTATATATTAATACGTGAAGGTAAAACTTTGTACCCCTTTTTAAGAAAATTGCGCGGACGGAGGAGTATGAAATTTCGCACACTTATAGTTTATATAGAGAAGGTTATCCGAATGTTAATATTTTTTTAATTATGCATAAAAATACATTAATTCAATAAAACAAACATTACACACGCTACCATGTATTTGACACACGCATAATACTCTTTTGAGATTAAATTATTAAATTTCAATAAATGGAAGAGGAGCGGCCGAAATCTATCAATGCCAATCCAAACTCACATTCTATCTTTTTTAATTTTTCAATTAAGCACAGTTTAGTCTGCAGCGGCAGCTAGTGGCTAGGTTTGATATTTGAAGCCGCACTCAGAAGTACTAATATTTTTTTTACTTTAGCAATATATATAACTTTTGAATTTAATGAAATTTTATTACTTATAGCCATTACTAAAGACTCCTAATGATAACTTAAATAAACAACTTAACTAAGTAGTAAAACTTTTTAATTGATATTTCTGGGTGCGGCAGTTAAGGGGTTTAATTATTTTAGACAAAATCGAAAGCTCCTTCTCATCCATTATATGACCGTAGGTAGATATAAATAGTAATACTATATGGATCGATGGCCTACGTACCTAGTTGTCAACCATTTTTTAAAGTCTAACATTCTTTATGTACCATAATCGTCTCCGCACAACGCCTATTGACTTTTGTGTGTGACCCCTCCCTAGTACTACCGTTGTCGTTGTCCAATATAGATAGATAAGTAGTATGAATGAATTGGTTTCCCCTAGGCAATCATATCACAGTGTTCGTATGATATTTTTAACATTACATAGATGTATTATTGACCGGAAAAATCATTGAAAACCGAAATTCTTGATTTGACCAAAGCCTTTTGACTTTATCGTAGGTACAGACGCCTGCGCATCAACCTATCCAAAACTGTCAAATTTCTTCAATACATTCTCAACCATATAGTTGAGGTATAAAGTTCAAAGTGTATTGAGGAAATTTGACAGCTTGTGGTAGGTTGATGTGCAAGCGTGTGTACCTGGTGATAATATTATTTTTGACGTAATTGGTATATCTAGTTATATTGATTATCCATTTTAAACGTGACTGTTTGACTTCTGTGATTGCTACGCCCAACCTAAAAAGCGTTGTTAAACTACATAGTTTCATTTAACTATTGACTGGTACTGCGAAATATACTTCTTGGGATTGGTGTTCAACCGTTTATGATTGTTCTCTGACTGTTCAATCTATTCGTCTCTGGAACTCGCTTCGATCAAGTACATATATATATATCATCATCAGCATCATCATCTCGGTTTAAAAAAAAACCACTACAATATTTGTAGTTATATCTAAGTGAGATATTGGTGTTTCAAATGTTTTTACATTTTGACGTAATCCATCTTAAATCGCATCCAATCTTACCCAAAACGATACAGCTTTACCTACTTCAAATAAGGATGTAATCCAACTATAGTTACACCCATTACAATACCTACACTATACTTAAAATGAGGCTATAAAAATACATACATATACACGTCATTGTCATATAAAATTTACAAACCAGAACCTACTAACAAAATGTGTATCGATACTTTCTAGTCAATGTAATGGAATATGACGAATTAGCTGATCAACGACACAGGTACAACCGAATTCTCGCATTTAAAAGGAAACACGTGTTATAAGCCTATTCTGTAAACTTTTGTCTCGTTTCTACACTATTAATAGCACAAGAACGCCTGCTTGCGTCAAAGGTTTTGTAAAATAGTCCATAGTTTACTGCATTTATCAGACACGGCAACATTGACATAATTAATTTTGTAATTTATTTGTTCGTGGTTGTGCAAACACCAATGTCAGGTTTTGTTACTTATCAGTAAAAATATATGATATTTAAAAATACATAGGTAAGTATATAATATAATTTTATTCGCTTACTCAAGAATGACAGTTGATAAATTAAGGTATGTAGACATAATATATAAAATAATTGTATTTAACAGATTGCTATGGAGGAATAAACCTTTCGTCGATTAAAAACAAAGACGCCGAATATGTATGTTAGTCTGTGCTAATAATATAACAACGTGGCAGTTTACCAAAAAGGTTTGTAACACGCTTTAACTTTTAACAAAGACGGGGACCACTATCTAGATGAATGATATACAAAAAAAAACGAAAATATAAACATAAACCCAACAACGGCTAGGTCGTCCATTTTCCTGTTGCCTTTCTCCATTAATTCCTTTAGTGTCTCACTTGGCAAACTGCCTCTGAAAGAAGCCGAACAAGCAAAGAGGTTAGACAACGCGAAAACTCTTGACGCGACCTCATTGATAACAGCGGGACCGAAGATGAGCGAGCTCTATGATTGATCATATGGGAGTTCTCCTATTAAAATCGGTATGTCTAATAGTCTACGTGAGTCTGCGTGATTTTAGTTGTGTGGACGCCATATTGGTTTATTCCTCCATGGTCCTCACTACTTAGTATACCGTTGCTGCCTTTAAAATAAATAAATGGTTAAAAGTAATCTTAAAATAAAAAATGGTCAATTAAATCTTAAATGTTGCTTGGTCAAGTGGCAAGGCGCTCGGTTCGATATCCGGCGGTCCGGATTCAATTCCCAAGTCGGGCAAAGTGTGTTTCAGATTGTATGATGCATAACCCGGGTTTGGGATCGTATTTGGAAGGCGTACCCTATACCCATCGATTTTAGCGTTGACTTCAGCTATAGCCGTTACTGCAGCAGTAGGACAGTGTAACTACTTTTAATACCTGTCATTTACATTTTTACTCAGACCAAACATTTCAGGGTGCCTAGTGCGAGTTTCATTCGCCATTCGATCACGTTAACGAAAACAAAAATTTGTATCGCACTAGGCACCCTGAAAATCAGTCAACAATCAGTATAAATACATGTTTAACTGTTAACAATAAATTGTTTCTTCGGAATGTTTCATTAAATAACTATGTTTTCATAAATTTCTACCGATAAGTTAGGAAGGACCACTTCATAATATACAATACAATAACAAAGAAATACATTGTCTATTAGGGGATAACCATTACTTTGTCAACTAGCAGACGGACATAATTAACAAGGAAATATGTACAGACACCAGCACGTCGACCTATCCTACTCTGTCAAATTTCTACAATAAATATTCAACCATATGACACATACATAAAGTTCAAAGTCTATAGAGGTAATTTGACAGTTTGTGGTAGTCTGATGTGTAGGCGTGTGTGTGTACATCAGCTTGCTTGCGTTCATTCTTTGGACAAGCTTGTGTTAATAAACAAATGCAATAGTTGTGAGAACAATTTCGATATCTATATATCATAGAATTAGCTCTCACGACTCTGTCGTATTGAGTTGTTGAATATATAAATCAATTGTTATGAGTTGACGACTCCTTACACCACAGACCTATTTGAACACCTTACACGCTTCTTAGAGGTATTATGAATATGTATATGGTATTCATTTAGCAACTTTTAAATTGTATTATAGAGTCAAAACATGATGAAGACTAATTGACTTAAGAACGGTCTGGTTGAGTTTATGAAATTGTATGAAAACCAAGTTATGATCAAATATGCGTTGTCACTAAGTGTGAAAAAAAGTAAAAGTTATAAATTAATATTTTTGACTATGCAATGGAAAATTGAAGAACTAATGAAGTTATAGGTATAACTGTATGCATAATGAGAATACTGCTGCGGCTGACTTGAATATAGATAGTCCATTCTAAATCAATTGTATTGCAAAGTTTTCAATAGTTATTGCTTAAAATATAAAAACCTAATATTTAATACCTCATTATATTTCTCATCTACGAAATCAACGAATTGATCATGATTCGTGACTACGAAGAAAGCGTTTCAACACCGATGTTCAAAACATGAAAAATTAATACGCAAATAAATAAATAAATAAATTATGAAAAGTAATAATATCACGATTTTTGTTTATTTTATTATTTAATTGTTAACTGCCGCACTCGGAGACGTCAATTAAAATTACTCTTGTAAAAACATCTCTAACATAGACGACATTTTTAGTTACACACAATACTGTAATATTACAATTTTTGACGTGGTATGTAGACATTGTGAGAGAGCAGAACCTTCGCTAGGATACCCTAGGTTACATATTATATATTAATATAGGCGTTACTAAGTAGCTATCACAGTGAAATTGTAAAGATTGTGTATCAATAATTGTTGGTTCCCTCTTTATTAGTATAAAAGGAGACACTTTGTTATCGTTATGAAACATCTATAGTTATATTTGGGTTTATCTATGTACCATATTTTCCTATACACGTAGTGCTGGCATTGCTTAAGAAAGTGATTTCTTGTCCTTCATATTAATTTATTTATATATAAAGTGTACCATCTGTGATAGGGTTAAAGTAATAAACAAAAGCTTCTAAATAAATGAACTTTGTTTTTATCATATATCATTATTGTTATTGGACGTCTCTTAGTGCGGAAATCAATATCTTAACTTAAATTGGTTGTTGGTAGTTGCTTGTACTTACATTCAGTAATTAAAAAACCTAAATGGGAGACAATAAAATACCCACAATTCATTAAACCTAAAAAAATTGCTTATTGTTTAAACTGGATAAGTAATTATATTAATGCTGATAACAATAACTTTTTTTTTAATTATTATTTACAGGTAACAACCTACCCAATTCCTTTCGTCTTCACCGGCGTATAACAAACTCGTAAATAATATTTTGTACGCAATTATGATATCACTCGCACATAACGATACTTTTATTGTATTTTTATTTTTAACGTGTCATGAAAAGGCCATCAGCAATTTAAATATCTCGTCAAAAAACGATTACAGCTCTTTGATTTCTATGCAGCATCTTAATTACTGTATCTACCTAGTTGCACAAAATAAGGAGACAGCAGAAAGAAAGCTTCATACATACTCTAGTTACGCACATACTGACATCAACACACGGAATCTCGCAACATCTGCGCTCGGACTGTTCCGAGCTGTTTCGAGATTCGTGTCCGTGCAAGACAATGTGTTAAGCTTACCTTCTGGGTCTCCTTGTTTGGTGCTAGTTGTATGACAATTTACAAAATGTCAAACTCTAATTAAAAAAGAAATTTCTACGAGAAGTAGCAAGTCTACTTTACCTGACTTCTCGTTTCTCAGCTTCTTCTTGAGAAAGATCTTCTTCAACGGAGTAGTCGAGGATCGATTTCACTCCGAATGACTTTAATCTGAAAAGAGACAGCTAATTTGACATATTATTTCATATTATAACAATTAAAAAGAACGACTGCTAAAGCAGCATATTTGTTTACAGAGAAATTTTTTTCTGCAGAGTTTGCTGATGGCCTTAGGCCGTCTTTTCAGCCTCACCAGACTTTTTTGAGGGCGGCGATAAACTTTAAGTGCCTTACAAATAAACAAGAATAAGCTCCGAATAGTTATTCCGCGTGTTGTTCCCGTCATGTAAACATCATTTCAAATTAGAGCAAAAGAGACAAAACTCGGAATAACTATTCGTAGCTTATTCTTTATTTAGTTGTAAGGGGTCCTCAAGCCGTGTGAAACACCGACAGAGGGTTTCTAGAAGAAATAGCCTCACGCAAGCGTGTCTTCTTTCCCTACTAGATTCTCCGGAGGGTTTGAATCAGAAGTGAGGCGTGTATATCGGAACAGATACAAATAACAGGTATCATTAAATAACAAAATGGAAATGTTGTCTAAACCTATCCGAAACTGTTCCAGTTCTACAACAGCCCGAATCTAGGCCGAAACATGCTTTTCTCTATTCTTGCTTATGGAGGTTACCTTTGTTAGAAAGAGAACGCTTCGGAACATGCTCTTCTCAAATCAAAAGAGATAGCAGCTGTCATGCCTATTCCAAGCACAGGAAAGATATGTGTTGAATTCGTTCGTTCGGATACGCACAAATTACGTTGCGCTCCTTTTTTGACAGATAAAAGTAATTTATTAATAAAATAAATAATTAATTAAATTAATAAATTAATGTATTTTAGCAAATTTTCTAAAATTCCATTTTTAAAGTCAAGCTGTCAGTCCTAAGCCTGTTAAGCATGAAGGATGGTTTTCATTTCAGGAACATCCACTGAAACCGTTTGAGTTCCTATGTTAGAATGTATCCTATGTAAAGGTACTCATACTATGTTACAACACAACAGGCTATTATGGAACAGGTTTCCTATTTTACCTGTTACAGCCCACTCCTAGTTCGGATCAGGAACGGCACAACCCGAGGTCGTCTTAAAAGGCTAGGACCTCGGCTCGAATTGATCGGGTCATGGAGTGAGGAGAAGCACCCAGGTACTGTCTGTACCTGGTATAAAGCGCGCGTGAACCGGGTCTTTGTACGAATGCAGCTCTACGAGTACGGCGTCTTGGGCCTATGCGAGAGTGCATGTTATTGGATCATATAAATATGACCTCAAAATACTACTGCATTTTGAGGTTTGAGCGGGACTATTGCCTGATGGTAAGACTCAGCCAAGAATCCGGTTCAACGGTCACAATTTTATTAATATCTATTTCCACCTTTATACAACATGGTTGTTGTGATCCTTTCGCAATAGCAGACCGCTGGGCGCGTTAACCACTGCGCCATCGAACTCCTCCTCCTTGCAGGTTCAGTCAAATAAAAGAAACTACAAGTTTCGCTGACCTTTCAATAGTTGGCCGAATTTTGTTCTGGTCCTCGCCAGCCACGAACTGGCCATAGAAGGTTGCCTTCATGAGTATCTCGAACAACCGCAGGCCGATCACCTGGCGGAGCCGCTTCATCAACTGCAACCAAAAAAAATAAATAAAAATAAAAGTAAATATATATATATATATATATATATATATATATATATCTTATCTTATCTTATCAAACATTCAGGTCTTTCAAACAAATTAAAAATTATTTATTCAGTTTAAGCTACAAATTATCTCATATGAATGTCATTATGCCATCGGTTCGTAAGTCTACACAGGGCGGGAGACCTTGTACTGAGAAGAACCGACGACAAACTCAGCAAACGTGCATTTCTTTTCACCCTTTCTTTTATTACGTCAAAATTTTCAAACATGTACCATTACAAAAAAAGCACATTTAAAAAAGACAACGATATGTAAAAATAAAAAACATGCTACTATTTTTAAATTTATTTTATTTTCTAAAGTTTACGCGAACACTACACATTGAAATGAAACAACTTTTACGGATCTACTCGCGTTTATTTTACACATTAGTTTTAATTAATGTTTATCCTGACGTTTCGAACCCTTTGTATTTTACACATTAGTTTTAATTAATGTTTATCCTGACGTTTCGAACCCTTTGCAGGGTCACAGGGAGACTGAGGTGTTGGTCGTCTCATAATTAGTAATAAAAGCTACTAACTAATTATGAGACGACAAATTATGGTTGACGACTAAAACTTCTTGGAGGAGAGGTAAAGAGGTACTTAGATGCGAGTACGTAAGCAATAGCACGATCGTTGCTTTAAATTTAATGTGCAGTACATATTTGTGGATGGGCTATAGCTAGTATAGCTATAGTACATATTAGCTCTAACCATGTCCTTGCCAATACTAGCTTTTTAAAATTGTAACAGTTTTTTCGCCTGTGTGTAAACAATAAAGTATTTATCTATCTATGATCTTATCTTTTACTGAACATTCGAAGGGTTGTCGAAGCCGAACGGATAGACAATCGAGTTGAATACGAGAAATCATGTGTGAAGCCTAAGCTCCGTTAGACTATACCATAGTATCCTATAGTTACCAATGTCTTATCTAAACCTGACGCCATCATAACAAATTTAGAAGCATTATTGTGTTACAACAGTAATGGATAAGATAGCCAGTTCCTCAGTGGTTCTGGGTGATGTGCGCTTCTATCATACGGAACGAAAGTCGATATAGTTACAGGGTAATCTATACTAATATTATAAAGAGGAAACCTTTGTATTTTTGTATGTTTGTGACGAATAAACTCAAAAACTACTGGACCGATTTAAAAAAATCTTTCACCATTAGAATGCTACATTAGCGTTGAGTAACATAGGCTATAATTTAAAAAAAAGCATACCCGAAGGCGGGGCGGGTGGGCCGCTAGTGGATTATAAATGTGTAAGACGGAGCGGCATAAGGTGGCATGCGTCCGCCTGCACATCAACCTATCCAAAACTGTCAAATTTCTTCAATACATTTTCAACCATATCATTAGGGCATAAAGTTCAAAGTCTATTGAAGAAATTTGACAATTTGTGGTAGGTTGATGTGCAGCCGTGTGTACTTAAACATGCACTATGCATTTCTGTGACATTTATTTTAAATTATACTGCCACGATTAATTCAATAAGTACCTATACGGGCAAAAATAAACTGAACTATTAATTCATCATCATCATCACCGGCGCAATTTATGTCCACTGCTGGGGCAAGAGCCTTCTCTGGTTGGATAGGGAGAACGGGCAATAAACCACCACGCGGACCCAGTGCGGTGCGGTGGTTGTGTCAACTATCAATTAACTTGCCAATTTTACCGGCATAATATCAGGGGTAGGTTTAGGCATCTTATACAGGGTGTAATCGTTAAGTGTGCACAGGCGATTATTCCGAAACTATGAGAGATATTAAAAAACTTAAAACTGATAACGAAAGTACGTTATCTAATGAGTAAAATGGCATCAATAAATAAATCTACCGCAGGCGAATACTCAGTTAGCGGTCTAGCTATCCCGATCCGATCCGAACCCTTCGGAGAATCTAGTAGGGCACGGGGACGCGCACTAGTGCGCGATACCGTTCCCTATAGAAAACCTCCGAAGGTGATTCGTTTCACACGGCTTGAGGTTTCGTTTCACACCCTTTACGTTCCTCGCCGCCCCCAAACAAGCCCGGTGAAGCTGAAAATGCCGTCTGAGGCAATCAGAAATCTCTCTCAAAAAAAAAAAACAATGTTTGTAGCATTGTTGTGTTCCGGCAGCTAGAGATAAGATAGCCAGTGCCTCACTATTTGAGGATTCCAAGTGCGTTTCCATCATTGGCCTTATCATCACTTAACATCAGGTGGGATCAAGGCACTATGCTTACCCGTAAAAATATTTAAAAAAAGCAAGTAAACAACCTATAACCGTCCCACTGCTGGGCAAAGGCCCCCATCATTGAAATCAAGTCATCGCTACAATCGATGGGTAATGGCTGAATCACCACGCTTGCCAAATGCGGGTTGGTGACCAAAAACCCGGGCTATGCATCGAAAAATCCGAAACACATTTTGCCCGACCTGGGAATTGAACCCGGGACCTCTGGGTATAAACCGGGGGTCTTAACCACTAGAGCTAGACCACGGGACCTCTCTGCCACTCGGTCACCGAGGCGTTATTAATCGTCTTAGCGTTTATTCATCTATTCCCTATATGTTTTATTAGCGTTATGCCACTTGTAAGGGGGGCATGACAGTTATTATTAGTCACTTTTCATTTGCATTCCAACCAATCATCGCAGATGTAACGTTGTAACGTTGTCGGGCTGCCAAGAAGTCTAAGTTTAACCGCCTCTGTGGTCTAGTGGCTAAGACCTCCGGTTTAGACCCAGAGGTCCCGGGTTCGATTCCCAGCGGGGGGTACATGTTTGTGCACTCGGTTTGGTTGGTGGTAGGGCTTGTTTGTCCGCCTGGCTAGCTACCACCATCTTATCTAAATATGTCGCCATAACATCAATGTTTGTAGCATTGTTGTGTTCCGGCAGCTACAGATAAGATAGCCAGTGCCCTCACTAGTTGAGGATCCCGGGTGAAGTGCGCTTCCATCATTGGCCTTATCATCACTTAACATCAGGTGAGATCAAGGCACTGTGCTTACCAACCTTACGTGGGCATTTCAAACGTCTACGTGTGGGGTGGGGTTCCCGTACATATCCTTCCACCACCACTACCTTACCACCTAGCTATTTAGCAGTAGTATACGATAAAGCTGTATCTGAGCATCTGAGTATCTGAGCCATCACTACTGCTCATTTTATGTCCTCAGCTCCTAATACACGAGCCTTCCCTGTGGATGGAAAGGGAGAACGGGCTATAAGCCAACACGCGCGGGACCGTGCGAATTAGTGGTTGTTAACGACTATTAACTTGCTAACTGCGACGTTAACTTGGTTGAATGATGAATGAACCTTCAGACATGCTCTGGTTTAAAGATAAGATAACCAGTGATGGTACTCGACATTGACAAATCAGTTAATGAGATGATACAGAAACTCTATTAACCTAATGTATACATCCACATTAAACACAACGCACACACACATAAACACCAATACACACAACTCTCATACACTCATCTACACACTAATACAACTCACATGATTTATGGCTATCTCAATCTTACGGTACATGGTTCGGGTGGGGGATCCTAGAGTCCTGAAATACAGGAATATCCTAGCTTAGGCTCCAGTCTTCCCAAATATTACGTGTTTTATTTAGTTATCAGCATATTTTCTTTTTGTTTCACTTCTCACTTTTAACTTTGAATTTAAATTTTCTTGAATAGAAGCTCTTAGTTTAATTATACAACAGGTGAGACATGTTGAGTTTTTTTGTGGAAAATAAATAAATTTTTATTTTTTTTTATTTTTAGTCAATAAAGCCTTAAGCACGACTAAGCGCATGTTGTCATAGAATAACTAATAGTAATATTGCCAGCCCAAGGCCCAAGCCGCAGTAACAAGCCGTCGATTGAACAAGGTTTCGCAGCATGATATTTTCGCAGTAAAATCGTCCGCAGTACAGTTTTTCGATGTAACGAAACATCTCAGTAACAAGACGTCGATTTAACAAGGCTTCGCAGTATAGAGATGTCGATGAAAGGTTTTCGAAGAAACATAATTCGATGATACGGCTTTCGCACTCAAGTAGGTATCCCCTTGGCTTATATTAGTATTATTGTATTGCCGAGTGTATCGTGTCACAAGGTTGATTGATACTTTACTCGTATTAAGTTAAATTAAAGTGGCAAATGCAAATCACTTAGAAGCATATAGGTACTGATTCTAAGGAGATGCTACGAAACTTATAGCGTGCAGCAAAACAATAATGCTTGCGCGACCTCACGTCGTCGCTGACATTAAAAAGTTTTTAGTTTTGTATAAATGATGAAATTAAGACATCTTTTTTTCCTATGATGCACCTAAAAAAGTTAAAAACCAACTATTACTATTTTAATTGAAACTATTTTAATTTTGTTACTGTAAATAAAAATAGTGGCACTTGTTTGATGCATGAAAATGTTTTAAATACATAACTAATCTGTTGGCATGTCGCCAGACACACCCATCTGCAGTTGTACCTAACGACGTAAGTAAATAACATAAGTAGGTACCTACTATATAAAAAGGCGAAGAACCTGTGCAAATGCAACATTTTATAAAACTTAAACAGTCCATATCTTATTCTGGTTGTTTTTTTTTAAATATTTTACGGGTAAGCACAGTGCCTTGATGTTAAATGATGATAAAGCCAATTGGTGAAAGCGCACTTCACCCGGAATCCTCAACTAGTGAAGCACTGGTTATCTTATCTCTAGCTGCCGGACCACAACAATGCTACAAACATTGGTGTTATGGCGACATATTTGGATAGATTTTCACAATATGGCTAAATAAACATAATTTTTTAACATAATTCTGAAGTTCACCCTAAGGCTGCGTTTCCACCAGAGATGTGCGTGGTAAGAATCCACCATTTCCTTTGCAGTGTAAAATCCTATTGGTGGATTTTTATCTTGCTCAAAAATGAGAATTTTAAAAGTCTGGTTAAACCTTCTTCGAGAACGGTACCCTATCCTTGGTACCTACCTATAGTATCAATATAAAGGTGGAAAATTAAAAAGGAAACATTAATTATTTTTTATCGCAGCGTTTATTTGTTTTTTTCTTTTTCGTTTCGGAGACTGATTCTGACTGACACTGCTCTCGTATTTCTGACCATATCTACTCTATTCCTTTGCAATAGCTAACAAAATTGATTAAGTCTAGTATTTGTAGCCGTGACCGAGAAGTCTCCTTGAGTCGTCCTTAGCTCTTCGAATTCGGCGTTGCCACGCGGATAAGTAACTTGATTTCAATATTAAAAACATCGTCGTGACCACCATAATTCATAGGTCATCATTATCAGTTCATTTTATGTCCCCACTGCTGGGGCACGAGCCTTCCATATGGATGGACAGGGAGAACGAGCCATAAACCACCACGCGGGCCAAGTACGCATAGGTGGTTGTTAACGACTGCTAATGCAGCCAGGATCAACGGCTTTACCTGCCTGAGAAGCACGAGATGACAAATTTTTTGTCACCCATCCTATGACCGGCCTTTGCGAAAGTTGCTTAACCTCAGCATTAGTAAACCGGGCACGTTTACTACTTCGACAACGAGCTTCTCGTATTGACTAATGTCCAGACTACGACTTGCAAAGGATGATCACTTCGGATGGATAGGTGAAATATCTACGAGTTCTACGACATAAGGATGAATCCCTTCTTGAAGTAAAAGCAAAACTACATTTTATCCCGAGTCTAGGAAGTAGTAGAAAGTAAAAACTACATCTTATCTCGAGCCGATTTCAGAAATCCTGACGAGGAGTAAATCACAATTAAACAGTTAGTGCTCTCAAATACTTCACAGAATGGACGTTCGTCTAAAATAGTCAATGGCCTTGTCGTAAGTGCTCGAAGTGGTTGTCATCACGTACAGTCACGAGCTTAACATGTAAACCATGTGACTCTTAACACAATGGAATAAGAGTCAAAAATAGTCAAAGTGCATACATGTTAATGCTCTTGGCTGTACCTACCTACCGCGCATTTATGACGTTCCGAAGCATGAAGGATATTATCGTTAATATACTTGTGATTGTTTTTGTACAAAGGCATTTTTTTTTTGTTATGCATAGTGTGCTCGATGTAACAATGTAGTATTGTCAGTCGTGTTAACGTCACGTCTAGAAGGTAGTAAAGTTAATTGTGTAAAGAAAAAGAGAAATACCAGTCAATGCAGATCGAAATATATTATTTTTTTAACAATCGACCGCCTCTGTTGTCTAGTGGCTAAACCACTGGTCTTAAATCCCGAGCTCGATTCCCAGAGGTACATGTTTGTGTACTCGCTTTGATTAGTTGTATAGCTTGTTTGTCCGCCAGTCTAGTTACTATCATATTATCTAAATGTCGCCACAACATCAATGTTTGCAGCATTGTTGTATTCCGGCAGCTAGAGATAAGATAGCCAGTGTGAATTTCGAGTAAAGTGCGCTTCCACCTTCAGCCTTATCATCACTGAACATCAGGTGAAATAGAGGCCAAGTGCTAACCCGTAACATATTAAAAAGAATGTTAACTAAAAAGCCCTAACAATCCCAAAACTAACCTAATCCTAGTTTTTACCCGACTGCGTCAGAAGGAGGGTTATGTTTTTCGAGTGTATGTATGTACATTTGTATGTATGCATATTTCTTTGGCACGCCCTACAGCCCAAACGACATGGTCGATTTTAACATATGGTGGGTGTCGTTAGATTTGTTTTGACTGTGGGAGTGACATAGGCTATAAAAAATCCGGAATGTACCGGTAATCTGGGGTGAAAAGCAACTGCGGGGTGTAATACAAAATTTTTAAGAAAAAAAATATTTAGAACTACCTTTTTTATCACGCTTATTCATAAAACGTGCTTTAATGTTTTTGAACGAGCTTCATTTTTTGAAAGTTGCCATTTTCGCGGTATTTTTGCTGTCAAAGTCAGTCGACCAGTTGAAACGACTTCTCGGTTTTGTTTTATTTTCTAAAATTTGTGTTGTCGAATATTAATGTGAAATAATGGTGGATTATTAACCGTTACGTGTTCGTGAGTGTGCATGAGTGTTAACAAATGAAACAAAACAGTGCAACGTTACTTTTCAAATTCTCACAAGAAGTCTGCGTGAGGACTTAGTAAAGCCCCACATCTTTACTGAGATACTCGAGGGGTTGGGGGGTAATATCATTTCTCACTTAAATTTCTATTATCATTCATCATCAAATACATCATCAATTATATTTATTTATGTATTACATAAGAAGATAGAACGAACGAATAGGCTTGATGGATTTCATCCGGAGCCGTAAAACAATACAGAAAAAAAAAATACCAGTTGAAACTAGATTTGGTGGTGAATAACTTTGCAATTATCTACAACAGAAATAACGGAATTGTTTCCGTACTGCTACTTTATAATACTTTAAAAAATTACTTTAATAATTTAATTTAACGTAATTTGTCATAGTCTTTTATAATAAGTTTAGTAATAATATGTTGCGAAAGAGCGGGGTTTCCTGCAACAGTTATTCTCGAATGCCTACACGCAGGTATTATAAATGTAATACCTTTGTGTTTTATTGTCATTTTCTAGGAAACCAGGAAGATATCGCATCTAGTTATAAGGCCGCCTCTAAACGAATTCTTTAAACTTATTTCGATATTATGTTGTATTATTTTTTATTTGTTTTGGATTAAAGACCAATTTGTTAGTATCATATATATTACTAGCTTTTGCTCGCGGCTTTGCTCACATGGGCAACACGACTTGTAATTGTTAAACTTATTAAGGGCCACAGTGTAGGGAAACACACAGTGTTCTGAAACACTTCATAATTTCTAACCAGGCCAAATACCGAAATTTAAGGAATAACAGATTTCCATACAAACTTTTCACCCTTGTTTACCCCTCTAGGGAATGTTTTTCTAAAAAATGCTAAAACATGTCATTCTTTATTTATATTGAAAAATTTATAGATTGATTAAATTATTCATTTTTTAGTTATTACTTACTCCCAAAATAACCTTCTTTCCTTTTTTACTCCTTAAAAGGAAAATAAACAAAATTCCTGAGATACGTCGTTCTTTATTTCTTTTCAAGAAGCCAAATAACAATTTTCATGTGTTTTACTTCAAAACTGACGGAATTTTATACAAACTTTCATCCCCTATTTGACCCCCTTAGGGTACGATTTCCGTAAAATCCTTTCTTAGTGGCTGGTTACATCACTCAATTAACCTACAGTCCAAATTTCATCTAATTAGCTTCAGCGGTTTCGGCTCTGCGATGATGAATCAGTCAGTCAGGACAAGTCATTATATGTTTATAGATTGTTAGACAAGCTGTGACATGTGTGATAACATACCAGACACAAATAAAAAAATAAATGTGTCTGTGTACAATATTCTGTTCTATTTTGTTTTTGTACGGTCAACGGCTGCGTTGTGTTGTTTTGTAAGGTACGTATTTTTATCTTAAAATATTTTACTTGTGACTAGACATACATGTTTACGATCTCTGAAACTGCACAGTTAGAGACTGACCGACTTTAGAATATTAAACAAATTCAACACAAAAACAATATCAACTAGGAATGCTACAATGTGGGTGACATGTAGAATAAGATAGAACATATTAAAATAATAGGTACTATAGTTCCTTTTGAAGAAAAAACATCATGATTTTTAATTTCTGAGTGTCGGACTATTTCCACCAAGACGAAGAAATCATTTTGATACAAAGGAGTTCGCAACAAATATTCCAATATTATTCTAGCAAAATCGCCATACATTCTCAACTATTATACCATCGGCACTGCACCGTGATTTCTGTCAACGACCTCTCATTCATCAAGAGAGGCTTTGAGGACCGGTTTCGCAAAATAACACTTGAATTTTAAGCTGAATCGAACTTTACAACAACTCCTCAGGTTACAATACCAACTTAACTCAGTGCTTGTAAAACTTTGAAATGGCTATTTTCAAGTTATTTAATTTACTTGTTTATGTACACAAGTAAATCTCCCGACAAGCTTTTATATTGTGTAGATAATAATGACGTTATAAGTTGATACTAAAAGTATTTTTTTTCTTATTAGCGCATTTAAATAAAAGCTTGTTTTTTAAAAAGGTTTTTTACTTTTAATTTACTTTTAACCTTTTTAGTTATCGCTGGACACTTTCTTAGTCTGTTCATCTGATTCAAGCATTAAAAACTTAGTCCGCTATATTAGATTTAGTGTGACGTCACTTTATTTTTCGAGTTATTCTCAGCAAACCCTTTCATTTGATACCCATATTGTAGAAATGCATTGAAAATATATATTTTTTAAATATTAAAAAAAACACCGTTTGACGGACAACTGCAATTCTATGACGATTGTAAAACTACTCGTATTACAACCCAAAAGTACCAGGTTCGATTCTCGGGCGCAGCTAAGAGTCTTGGGAAAAACAAATCGAGTAGTAAGTAATTAATTATAATATTTACTTAAATGTATTCTCAACCTTTTTTTTCAACGCCTCCATCTTATCAAAATTTAATATGAATCCTCTCCATCCCTAGGTTGTCCGGAAGATATTTAGTGATAAGGCCGCCTATTGTACGACTCCTGGTTTTTTTTTATTTCTTTATTTGACATATATGTGTTTGTTTTATGTGTAGGTACAATAAAGTATTTTAATCTATTATATTCTATTCATCTTTGGTTACCTATAGCACTATAGCTAAATCGAAAGAAGTGAAACGTGTAAATGAAATCGCTGCACAAATGCGTGTGCGCAATCAATTATCGCACTGAATTTTAAATTAACACCATTCAAACGCCGCCGCCGCAGGTTATTCGATAATCACGAGTCTGTCCGAATGCTGAGTGCGAGTTTCAATCGTTAGTCTAGATAAAACATCCGTTCTTCTGCAGGTTTCTGTAGGTTTCTTCAAACATTCACCAGTTCTTTGCTCTTTAAAACTGCATTTACACAACCGGGAATCGAACCCAGTCCTGCCCTGTTGGTTGCTGATGTTGATGTGTGTGTCCCGTGTCCACCAAAGCAAGAAAGAGTTCTACAAATCAATTTGCATAATTTGGTGACAAATTTTGTTGTTTTGAAAAATATTTGTATGAATTTTCATGCAGAAATTGAATGCAGTTTTCGTCTGGCCGTTGGCGTTGTTTCTTAGCACAACTTTATTTATCTCTTATCATAACAGTTCTGGCTTTCCACATACTGCCCATAATGACCCATATGGATGACTTTTACATATCGTAGTGGCACCGATCAATATAGTAAGTCCAGTATTCGAAACCGTTTTTGTCATAAAGATGATTTTTTACTTATAATTTTACGAAAATATTGTTGCGAATAAATTAAAATTTGAAAAAAGAAAGTTATCTTTCGATATTTGTAAAAATATTAAGATCGGATGTTAATGACGTAGATGTTTAAAAAGTAAGTAAGTTTGGCTTATAAAGTAAAAGTAGATAGTGTTGATTAATTTCGGCGAGTTGGATTGAGCCACGATAGCATAGTTGCATAGTGGCAGTGCACCTGACCCGGCAAGTCATGGTGTGCGGGTTCGAATCCCGCTCGTGGAATTTTTTCAGCACTTTGTCTTTTTTCAAATATAATATATTCATCTTTCATCATCATCATTAAGTCAGCCAAAAGACGTCCACTGCTAGACAAAGGCCTCCCCCAAGGATGTCCACATAATAGTGCTTTACAAATAAACAAAGAATAAGCTCCGAATAGTTATTCCGTGTTTTGTCTCTTTTACTCTAATTTGAAATGACGTTTACACGACAGGAACAAAACACTGAATAACTATTCGTACTATTCTTTATGTTTGTTTGTAAGAGGCATAGACTTTCATTTAAATTTACTTTATTTAATTTTACATATTCAAATGTTGCTAAAGCGAAAAATCATTTGATGACCCCATTTTTAATGATTAAAGGAAAAAGCGTCGATCACTGGTTCATGTGCCTGTCGAACACTGGTATCGTGCCACTACCCTGTATTCATTTAATGATACCTACCTATATTATAATTTTTTTATATACTACAATTGGATTTAAATTGGCCTACCTACCTATACCTATAATGAGTTAATCACGACATTACGATTAAGTAAGTACACAATTTTTCCTCAAATTAACATATACCACTCCATACATACATATACCGCTCCACCAACCGATGTGAAAGGAAATGGATAAGATTCGTTATAGCAAAGGCTGAGAAAGGTTGTGGGTCCGAATCCCACCCGGGGCATGTCTTTCCAAGTTCAAGTGATTTCCAGTTTCGATATAAATGCAGAATAATGGATGCATCACAACAATTTCAGAAAAAGATTCGTTATTTTTAAACTACCCACTGATAGAGAAAACAATGCATCGTAATTGTATTGTTCTACGTTACGCTACTTAGCCCAAAACAATCAGGAACCATCTCATTCAATTGAATCTTCAATCACTATCCATGGCATCAATAGAAATCAATGTTTAACAATCAATAAAACTATAGCTGCTTAGCACGAGTAAATGAATCGCACAACAAGCAGATGTGTCTGCAAATTTGTAAATTGCGTAAGTCTACCGGCATAGTTGGAGCCAAACCGGTCGGTTCCCCAAGACATGGTGTCTGCCCGGTGTCTGGAAGCCGTCGCAAACGACGCATGCGCCCCGCGCACGATCAAAAATCCATTCCCATTCAGCACGAGACTTTAACGATCACTTCGACATAACACTTCGGTTACGCGACAAAATCGATGCACAAATCACACATCAAAGCGAAAATCTGTACAATAATAATCTCCTAGGCTTTAGACAGAATTCCAGACGGTGACTCAATGTAAACGCTTCGCTGCGCGAGTAAAAAAATTGAACCATCCCAAATTAAGCGAACATCAATCACTAGCTCTGCACCGCATCAAGGACACAGCTATAGTTATTTCCGAGCGGCTCGCTGGCGTAAACATTACCATTGTTCGTTATGTAATCCACCAGCTGAGCATCGATCGACTCACCATGTCGTTATTCTCGACGATCCAGTTAATGGAGCATATCTGGTAGACCATGTAGGCCCGCACCAGTTCGCTCGTCGTCTTGCTCTTGAAGGCATCCTTAGGGCTATTGAAGTTGAGATCCAGCTCGTCGCGCACAGACGACGAGCCACTAGACAGCGCGCGTACATTTTTCGGCACATTCACGGCCAAACGTCTGAGCAGAGCCATCGTCGAAGCTCCGCGGTCTCAAACAATACGACGCGTGCTCGCCTGCTCACGCTCGCAACTGACACCTGACAGCCGCTGACGTCCGCTCGATACAGCGCCGGCCGGCGCGCGCAACCGTTCCAATTTTAAAACTACGTGAAGGTGTGTCACCGAGGAGGCCTACCATTGGTCTCTTGCACATAGCGGCCAACACGCGTGCGGCTGAATGCATCGAACAAACGAAAAAAAATATCGCTATTCTGTCCAACTGTTCAATCGGTCCATGAAACGAATGCCTCATCATTATAGGTATTATTACAAGCGCTCACGCATTTTATTATTGAGTTGCTTTTAGTATCGCATCTTATTCTTCAAGTAGGTAACTCTTTTGAGTTTAATCTTATAGAGATTTTGCACGTTTTTTCCAGTTCACAGCAAAGATTATGAATATAGATTTTTTTATATGAATAAAATCATGGAAACATGCTTTTTCAGTATTTCAGTCTGTGGTTGCGATGCCCTCAACTCACGTGGTCCTCCGCCTAACCTCGAAGACGGTTGTATGCCGGTTGCATAACCGCCCGGTCTTAGCGATGAGATCTGGTTCAAGCACCCCAATTGACCTAGTAACGCCTTGGAGCGTGCAATTGTAACAAGATGTATTATAGCCGTTACCATAGAATAACTACCAGAAAACTTCAGTAATAAATAAAGCTATTCAAGTAATTTAAAAAAATGTAATAATGGTTCATTTTCAGCAGCATGAATAGAATGCATGAAATGAGCACTGCAGCTATAATGATTTTTTCAGATGGAAGTAGACAGACACTATTATTTAGACCAGTGACTTAATACGGAGACCCGAAACGTTTATTATAATAACATTTTATTTTTGCCATGTTTCGAATCCTTTCTGGGGTAGCCACAAACTGTACCTACACTGTTACCACAGACCCCGCAAACATATGATTTCAATGATTATACCTACTTTGAAAAATTTGCTTTTAACGAAACATGTAAGTACCACTACTTCAACAATAACTAGCTGTAAGACAACAAGAATATAAATTTTAATAGGCAGGTAATTTCATTTATAAGACTCAAAACCATAAGTAAGGTTACCAAGAGTGCTGTCTTTACAGTTTACTTATCAAACGCCCATAAATCTTAAGAATATTCTACGTTTCTACGTTTCGTTCGCCATTTCGATCACGTTAACGAAAACGAGAATTTGTGTGGCAAAATCTTACACTTCTCGTATGTCGCCAGGAGGCGCTGCTTCAATGCCATACTAATTTACGTTTTCGTTAACGTAATCGAATGAATACGGATAGTAAACAAAATTCGCACTAGGCACCCGAGAGCGTTGTTTGTTCTAGTGTCTACAAATCGTCTACGAGATTTCGTAGCGATATTATACCGAATGATTGCATAACTCAAAACAAACATATTCGTAGCAGTAAAGTAAGTGTTTGTTATCTTTTTAGATAACTATTTACCTGGGATGAGAGATATAAATAAAAATAAATAATTTAAAAATGACAAAATACTTGCACAATAGAAAATAATTAATAATATTTTTTGTAGCATCGGAGAATTTTCAGTGTTAAATTAGAATTAAAAAAAACATTTATTCAATATCACTTTAATTAATCACCAAATCACCATTGACTTACAATACGAGAAGTGAATAGACAATTTTTTATTCGAAATAAAATAAAAAATATTATTATTATTTTATTTGTCCTTATACAATTTATTAATTAATCCAGTAAAGCGGATTTCACCACCGTGTCTATGAAAAAGAGAGAGAGCTCTCCTTGAGAATTGGTAATTATCAAGTATGAGAATTGTAAACGTACGGTATAAAATTCGCACCATGGGAATGCTTAAACTACCTACCTACCTCAACGCTTTAGGCAATGACGCAAAACGTTTCTTTGTCGCACCTCCAAAAGATGGAATAGTCTACCAGCACATGTTTTCCCTCTTTCCTATGATATGGGGTCCTTCAAACGAGGCGTGAAGAAGCACCTTGTGGGCCGGCAGAGTGAAGTTGACTGATGCTGCGTTGTTTTCACGCTGCACCAGTTGTCTTCGCGTCTGGACTCCATTTCCACTTAACATCAGGTGGTGTGGAGTCATTTGCCGTGCTAAGTATAAAAAAAAAAACGTTGCCAGTGTGAGTTTTGTTTCCTATCCGTAATCATTCGATTACGTTTACGAAAACGTAAATTAGTATGGCGTTATAGCAGAGCCGCCTGGCGACATACGAGTAGTTAAAAATTTCCATACAAATTCTCGTTTTCGTTAACGTGATCGAATGGCGAATGTAACTCGCACTAGGCACCCTGACCTTTATTAGACACGAAGCTATAGATTAACCGCCTTACAAATAAACAAAGAATAAGGTCCGAATAGTTATTCTTCCTTTCCTGTCATGTAAACGTTATTTCAAATTAGAGTAAAAGGACAAAATACGGGACCTTAATCTTTGTTTATTTGTAAGCTATTAAACAAGTACCTACGCTATGAACGTGAGTTGTATACATAGGTACCTTAGAACAATAAGCTTTCCTACATTCACACTCACACCAATTATCTAGCCCAAGAGAAGCTTCGTTATGAAACTCGTTAAAATGGTTACTAGACAACGGATAAACATACTTAAAATACTTAAATACATAGGTACTTGTAGAAATATAGAAAACACCCAGACCCGAGACAATTTAAAAAACAATAATTTCTAAATTGACCCGACCAGGTATCGAACCCGGGAACTCAGAGACGGCGACACCATGAAAACCGGTGTACAAACCACTCGACCAAGGAGGTCGTCAAATAAAGCTTTAGTTAGGAACCTCTCGGAGAATCTAGCACGGAACCCACTAGTGCGTGATGCCATTCCCTTTCCCTTCCCATTCCCTTTAGAAAGTCTCTGACGGTGTTTCGTTTCACACGGCTCGGAACCCTAAGTTTCTCGCAGCTGCCAAAAAGTCTGGTAACACTGAAAATGACCAAAAACAATCGGCAAACTCTCTCCAAACTCTCTCTTTAGTTATTGTTCTGAGATACCGACACAAAGGATAATGGCACAAGTGGTCGACAGGAACCAATGTTTTTTTCCTTTCATCATTATCAGTTCATTTTATGTCCTCATTGCTGGGGCCACGAGCCTTCCCTATGGATGGATAGGGAGGACGGGTCGTAAACCACCACGCGAGCCCACAGCGAATTGGTGGTTATTAACGACTGCTACTACAGCCGGGACCAACGGCTTTACGTGCCTTCCGAGGCACGGAGGAGCTCGAGGTGAAATATTTTTGGTCACCCATCCGATGACCGGCCTTTGCGAAACTTGCTTGTCCTCAGCACTCGCAGACCGGGCGCGTCAACCAATGCGTCATCGAGCTCCTCTTTTTTCCCTTAATCATTAGAGATAGGGTCAGCAACTGGTTTGTGGTTTAGCGACAATTGAAAACAGACTACCTGCCTCTTAACAGTCATCCAGGGTGCCAAGTGCTAGTTTCATTCGCCATTCGATCACGTTAACGAAAACGAGAATTTGTATGGCAAAATTTTAACTCTTCACGAATGCCGCCAGGAGGCGCTTCAATGCCATATTAATTTATCGTTTTCGTAAACGGAATCGAATGAATACGGACAGTAAACAATACTCATCACACTAGGGCACTCAGTAAAATTTCAATGAATCTCTACAGGCCGTCCCACGGCTATGCCACACGGAGGGAAAGTAGACACCTGGACGTCAACCTATCCAAAACTGTCAAATTTCTTCAATAAACGTTCAACCATATGCCTTACACATAAAGTTCAAAGTCTATTCAGTAAATTTGAGTCTGTGGTAGCCTGACATGCAGGCCTCAAATATTGTATAGGAAATTTTACTGAAAGAAGACTTCATTTTGATTTAAATAATAATTTGAACTGCGTTTACATATTTTTAAATAGTCGCCTCTCTGACACGGGAATCGAACCTGCCAAATGTGAAAAAATCACATGTATTTAATGATAACGGTCGAAGGGGTTAATCATAAGGACTATTTTTCCTAAATAACATAGCATTAAATAAAAGGAAGACCATGAAATTTTACATTTTATTTTTATTTGCTCAAAATATGATGCGTTCTGTAGTATACAAATTGTCACTCTTTAATACTTTATCTCCCTGTTGATTTACTTCTTTGCATGGTGAATTTTTACAGATTTTTAAATAATCGCCTTTGTGAACCAGGAATCGAACACTTTCGACCGTATTTTTTCACATTTGGCGGGTTCAATTTCCGGTTCAACTTATTTTAAAAATCAAAATGAAGTCTTCTTTCGGAAAAATTTCATACATACAATATTTGAGCTACTTTCCTTCTGTGTGACATAGTTGTGGGACGCCCTGTATATTATTTTTTGGCGACAAAAACGTGTCGAACTGGTGCCAATGCAATACATTCCATACCACTTGCATAATTACTTTATTTTATGGTTGCCAAGTTAACAAAAACTGCTGAACGACCTAGCCAAAACAGATGGAGACAACCTTGAAAATATGTTTGGGCTTGGGTCGGTTTTCCATTTATTTATAAGTATTTGGCAACAAAAACATAGTTTCCTATGACAATGTTGACTGAAAGAAGAAAATATTATATAAAACTTAATGCTTTGAGGATAGCTCAAGTGTATACGTAACAGGTTCTAGGAGAGGGGCTTCCAAAAGGCTTACTATCTCCGATGGGTTAAAAGCAATTATTAATAAAATTAATAAACATGATAAAAAACGACGGGTTGCACTCCGGGAGTGCTGGCAGAAGTGAAAACTTGAATATTAACGGTGTGCATTTTTGATATTTTGAAATGGTTAGGGAATAATTTTGCACGAATTGCTTCAATTATCAGTATAAAAGTACTATCATTTATGTGGTAGAATACAATATTTATTTATTGCGCTATCGTACACAAACATGACAATTTATATTACATTAAAAAGTTTATCTCTCAGAAAAATCAACACTGATGCACTTTGTTAAATTTCCATATTTTAAATATTTTATATACACGAATTTTATGAATACACATCAGTATGGCCACTACACAGACGGTCGAGCCATCAGCTGTCACCATCCATGGATGCGGGTGGCACGCTGTAACATAAACAAACACACACGAACATTCGCGCAAGCGCCCTGCGCCCGCCTAAACGAAACAGCAGGCATGCATTTTCGCCGCGCCCGTAGAAAGAAAGGGGAAAACTTCCTCTCCTACGCCGCGCCGGCTGTCTACTCTCCATCCGTCTTACGAATTTTCGATCAGGACACGTGACCTGACGCGAATTTAACATTTTTTACCCATTACAAAAAAAGTGTACAACGCCGCTAAAGAAGTTTTCACTTCAAAAATTATTACGCTCAGAAATATTATGAATATTATCTAGCCCGAATTAAGCATAGCTTGTTCTTTAAAGGTAAAAGATAATAAACAGATACATAAGCAGATATCTGGTTCCAATATCAACAAAAGTTCATTTACCGGGAAAAAAATCCGAACCCCCCAGGGGTCAGGAAAGGTAATGTCTATCATTCCTTACAGGCCGATATAGTAAAAACTGAGTTATACATTTTTTCCTGTAAAATCTCTCGTTACTTACACATTATACAGTTGCCTGGATTATAATAGGCGCGAGTTAAAAATCAGTCAATATCATTAAAACATATTTTTAAATATATTTTTAGTATGCGTTAGCCGAAATAAGGAAGATGGCTCTCTGTTACTCTAGAAAGTCTGACGAGGAATTCAAAATAACGATGATTGCTTGTACAACAACGTACATATCTCTGATGCGGCTAGCCTAATGAGTTTCCACCAGCTTACAATGCGATGAATGCAAACACAAACATTATATCCCCCAATCACACAAATATTAGAAAAATTTACTATTTTTTAAACCATCAAGCTGGGTGTTGATGCGACGTTTATTCACCATACTATGACGTCACGGAAAACAAGTATTTGTATAGCATTAAACAAAGCGTGTTTGTGACAAACTTTTCAATAAGTTTCAATTTAACGTGATCGAACGATGAATTAAACTTGCATAAACTTAGAACTCCTCAGGACAACAATAAAACAACGCAGTATCATGTATACATAGATATTTTTATTTGAAAAATACTTCGTGTCGCTAACAAACTAATCACAATATGGCATTCTACATCTGAATAGTTTTTACAATATTCGCTTACTGCAAATTAATATAGCAGCACGAATCACCGACATAATATCTGGTTCACATCTCACATCTCACACACACACACACCTACGCGACTATATACAGCGCACGTCAATTTAGAATTTATAATGTGATCACAATTTTCAATGCTTAACATAATAGAAGTGTACACAATGGCTTATTAGGTTGATTGAGCTATCAATCGTTGATGGCTGTCTTCGTAGGCATTTAAATATTAAACTCTATGCACTTGGAATAAGGTTGACAAATTAAATGAAAAGTTACAAATATTTATTATCATTATTATTATATTGGTAGATTTTCTTCTCTCTTTCTGTTTAAGAAAGAGGTATATTATCTTCCTCTACGGGCTTTTGCCAAGTGTAGGAAGTTAAGTGTGTTAGTATTGTTGTGTATGCGGAAGTGAGTGTGAAAGCTGAATATTTATTAGTGAACTAAGTATGAACTTGATTTATCTACTGGGATTCAGAAGACAAAAACTTGGACAATCCTCTTGGACAATGCTCGGATAATCCTGCATGTATTAAGAATTGCAGCCTTCTGCATGATGATGCATGTGCGTGGATGAATGTTTAATGTTTTTAAACTATTATGTAAGGTACGAGGTATGTCTCCAACTGATGAGATTTTTATAGGTACTATAGTGACAGTATCGACTCGCCACTGCGTTTTTAGTTCTGTCGCTAAATCAGTGTATTTAGTTATTTTTTCTGTGTGTTCTGTGTAGGTTGTGAGTGTTTGGGACAGCAATGTCTATTAAGCACACTGCTTTGTTAGTTTTGTCATGTAAAGTGATGTCTGGTGTATTGTAGTGAATATAACGATCTGTTATTATGGTTCCATCCCAGTATATCTTGTATTGTTTAGCGTAAATTGTCTGTGAAGTGTATTATTTTATAATAAGAAGTTTTCTGTTCAATAAATTTTAATTTACGTGCTAGGTCTTGATGTATAATCGCGGCAACCTGATCGTGTCTGTTTATAGTATTATTATTATTATACCCTTTATTTTTTTTTTTTAAACTAGATTTTTACAATATTTTAATATAAAAACAATAAAACATTATAGAAACCTAATTCTAGAGTACCTCTGTAGTTGAGGATCCCGGGTGAAGGGCGCTTCCACCAAATGACCTTATCATCACCTAACATCATGTGAGATCAAAACACAAATAAATAAATAAATAAATATTGCCTGCTAAAGATATGGTTTTTTCTTTACAAAAGTGTTTAGATTTTTAACACTGAAAAATAATAAATGCGAAGTTCTCAGTAGTGTTTATTAACATATCTGAGTGCAACCGACAGAGAGCAATAGAGAGGGCTACGTCAGATATCTCTGCGGGATCACAAAAAAATGAGATCGGCAATAATAAGTTGGCGATATAGTCCCAGGAATCGCACCAAGAGGCAATGGGCGCGGGGAACACTCGTCGAATTAATAATTTACTTTTTACATTGACATATTATATTATAAAATAGTTATTTCATTAGCTTTAAGTATTGAAAGTGTGACGGATATAATCAAAATAGTTTATATATCCTTTACAATTTTAAATATGACGAAATTGGATAACTACAAATGAAATCCGGGACAAACCTTCAAACACATCTAGAGAAAAGCAAAGGGCCTCAAACTATAAACGTTGGGATCAATAGTTCGCAGTGTCGTTGGACGAAGATGGAACACCTATATAAGTAGTATCAGATTTTTTTTTAATCTAATTATAAACCTTATTTCTTACATAATAAGAGACATTGTTAAAGACGCATACGAGGACAGCCATCAATTTCACAGTAGGCTAGCTTCTCTTTGAAGCCGAGTAAAGACACGCGAACGTAAGCGATTTGAATCGCTTGGCAAACGACTCATGCACATTAATTTCTTGAGGAGTTGAGCACACCACCACACCACACACCAAATGGGAAATGAGTAATTATAATAACTATCATGTTTGCATTAACATTTCGGGTAAGATATTTTAAAAGGGAATATAACTTGTGTCACTGTCGATTGCTTGTGACTGAAACATATTTCAGTGGCTAAAACATAATGATATTACTGTGTTTCAAATATCGATATTTGGCGTCGGATTGTAGTACACGCGCCTGACTACCAAAACTGTCAAAGGCGAATGGCCATATATCCCGTACCACGTTGCGTCACTAGTAAATTATTACTGAAAATCATATTTTTATTTTATATGATGAATACTCATTTTTTAACATAATTTTTGACCACATTTTAAACTTATAAATAAATAGTAACGAAAAGAGAATAAGATTTACTAGCTCTGAAGAGTGAAATCGGATTGACGCAAGGTGGTACGGATACCATACAAAAATTGGCATTCACCTTTCCTCATTCGAATTTGAACTTTATGTACATGGAATATCGTTGAACTCTTATTGAAAAAAAATAACAGTTTTGGATAGATTTATATGCAGGCGCAAGACGCATAGTCAAGACGTAAAGTCGTGGGGTCAGAGAAAAGTGCGGGAACGCCTGGTTTAGCACGGCATAGGACCAGCTTAATTATTACTATTACGAAATATTACTACCGAATATACTAGAAAATCATATTGCATATGCTTCAAGCAAGTTACGCCAAATGGATTAAAGCGCTCACGCTCACGACTCTCTATATAATACCCACATAAAATATGTTAAAAATATATTATACACATTACTACGTAGTACTTAAACAATATTGAAATTAGGTAAATCCATATTGATTTGTTATGATCACTGTCCGATGTTGTTCCGAAACAAGATAGCTGACTAAATGTTTGTTTTTACGAGGGCATCTCAAACAACTTACAATGAATCGAATATAATGCAAAAACAATTAATCGAAGTACAATTTCTCTTAAAAATATACTTCCGCCATTGGCGAATTCTTGTAAAAATAAGACGTGCAATAGAATCCAATGGTATTCTCTATGCGTCAATAAAATAATCATATTATTTTAACTGAGTAAATAAACAAAAAAAATATTATTCTATATAACATGCCTCGTTCAATGGCTAGTGTATTATGCTGACAGCTAAACTCGTTAAATAATAATATAGCCGATATGTCGGTGACAAAGCATTTCGCTTAAGCTAGTGATACATATAATAATATATAGAATAACTAATACAATCCGACAAGTTTACACAGACGCATCTTCATTATTGCTCGAGAGCTTAAGGCTACGCGACTCCATAAAATTGTCAAATCTCATTAATATATGGTAAAACCAACACATCTAATCATATCTTACAAATACAAATATCTATTATATCTTAAAATGATAAAAATAAATCTTTAAATGATAATAAGACTTAGGACTATGTTACAACTAATATGTACAATGTTTCGTATTAAAAAGATATTGTGATTTTGTGTCTCTTTCAACCGCCACAGTTTTTTTTTTTTCACAACTGTTACCAAAACTCTCAAGCATATCCAGGCGGATATACTCCGCTTTTAACACAAACATAAACTAAATATAATATAATGTCATATATTTGATGTTTACGCGACACTGTGTGCATTAAATATATAATATTAAATAAACTGACTCACTCACACACAATGGTAATTTCGGGCTCTTGAAAGTTTTTAATAATGTATGATTTGGTAACGCAATACTTTTTTTTTTTGTAAATGTCGTTACTTCTATTAAAGCTGTGGAGTTTCTTGCGCCCATTCTTCTCCACAGCTAAAAAATAGACGTCCTGAATGGATAGTAGGTAAAAAATGTATAGACGATTCAAAAGCACTTTTCGTAAGTTTATTTAATAAAAAAAAACTTTGACTTTGACTCATCTACAGGTAAAATGATGATTTTTGACCACTTTCTTTGCGTCATCCTACAAAACCGCATCGTGTTATTTAGGAAAACCCTATTAAAACTGCTAATGGTTAAGTTAATGTAAAGTATTATTTATAAAACTAGCGATTAAATGCGTTGAAAGTTATAGAAACCATTAAAATAATTTAAAACAACATGAGTTATTCATTACCTAATATGTGAGCTGCCTATTATATTTTTGTACATAATGTTGATATATAAATCGTTTTCTGGGTTTCTTGAAAACTGAAGCACTTGCTCAAACTAGATAAATATACTATTGGTGAAAATGACTATAAATAAGAAAAGCAATTGTTTTTCTAAACTGTATTTTACGTCATAAGGTAAACTGTCACTTTCGTGGCAAAAATGACAGATTGACCTATATTCTGACTTCAAAGTGACTCCATCTCTCTATTTGCTTTAAACAACAAAAAATCGAGACAGCGTCTTATTTAAACCAAGTTTAACTATGATCTATACTTTAAAATTAGAAGGTAATGTTAAACCGGTTCAAGTCTTTGTAGACGCTAGACGATTTATTTAAGGACGTAAGTAGTTGGGGCACTTTTGATGTTAGAAAATAGCTGCTGTTTAGTAGTACGCGCTACCATTGTGAGTTAAACTGCAATTTGATCTAAAAACGGTTAGACAGAAATGGCAATTACAAGTTTTCGGGTCACATTATTAGCTACTTAAATTCCAGCTCAACTATATAGGATTTCCCTAGCATCTGGAAAAATTTTAACACTACACATTCTTTAAGTTATTTCTGACCAAAGCGAGAAGTAAATATTATAATAACCGGTCTAGTGTTTACCGAAAATCAATTTTTTTAATTATCACTTTGTAGCATTTAATGCACATAGTATTTTATATCATTTTTGATTGTACTTCTGAACCAATAATCTTGATACTTAACACACGCACACACTTGGCTTTGACATGACAATGTGTGTGTGTGTAATAACTTAATATGTTATCATTGTCAATGATTGAAACAGTATGTTATTGTTTGTTGTCGTATAGTTGGGGTTTTAGTTAGAAAATTTTGGATCTTTTTTTATATTCTAATTAAAAAAGTAATAACTTAACAGCATTTCTGAGAAGTAGCGTTACATTGGTTTTCAATATCCGTAGCGTAAGGTAACGTTCACGTTGTAATATTGCCATTTCTGTCTAAACTTGTTGTTCAAGTTGCAGTTTAGCCCTTCTTGAAAAAAAAAATAGTTCCTAGCTACTTATTAATTACCCTCAATGGAACCGCGCCTTTAGGATACCTAAACGTTTGTCCTAAACGGTGCCACTCTATTCATAGCTTTGTGTGTATACTGTAAAAGTAAAGCTTCATACTTGTAACACTGATTTCATTAAAGACTTTTACACTTAAATATGAGAGATGGATATCTCACAACACTCTCAATGTCTTTGAAATATACCGAACAAAATATAAACAATATTTGAAATAAGTAAACATTTCTTTGCTTTATAGATTTTTGTTATATCATGAGATTCGTTTCTGAATAAATATATAATGAAAAGTTAAATAAGGTATGACAGTTTAAATAAAGTACAAGTATTGTCTAGCAGGCTATAATTTATTTTATCAATGTTGACACACTAATAAAGTCCGGCTAACTATTAAAGTGTCCCTGGGCCGGCTCTGCTCATAGGACGAACAGAGCGGCCACACAAATGTGAGGTTTTTATTATTTCTAAGACAAAATAAACACAAGAAGTACCGAATAATTTACTAACAGCTTTTTAATATTGTCATCTGTAGGGCTATCTCTTTCTAAAGGATGACTTGCCTCTCCTTAAAACAAACTCAAGCCGGCCCTGATAAGTCTATTATGTAGATTGAGGCGTAAATGCCTGAATGCGCCGCATCCCAACTCGTAGTTTCTGGTCTCAAAATCTCAATAAAAATACAGATCGGAATCACTCTATACGCATTATATACAAAGCGTAACGCATCCAAATTTAATTTGACGCCTGTACAAAAATAAAGAGGACACGCAACGAGACACAGCTTCCGTTTCTAATATATACAACACCAACTATTCAACTATCATTAACCTCTTGGTGTTACCAATTTATTAATAATTTATTATATTATTATTAAATTTTCCCCTTACGTTATAAAATTTGACTCCATACAAAATACAACATATTCGGCTATCAAATTGTAAATTAAATTGATAAATGTTCACACACATAGATTAGTTTACATATAGTATTAAATGTAATAGGCACAAATGAACAATATTGAGTGCCAATACACTATAAGCTTTCTCACTATCACTACTTACCAAGTAGGCGAGGGGTTTTAGTCCTACATTCAAACGCGATCCAAATTCTACCATCGACACGGCGATTCCTACCATTCAGTGGTAAATTTCTACCATTTAAAAGATTAAACTCTACAGAAGCAAAGCAGAAAGTATCTGAATTTGCAAAGTTTTTTTCAATATCACAAAAATTATAATTTTATAAGCGAAATGTCGAATAAGTGAAGTATTGGACTTAGAAAAAGTTTTATTAGTTTGTTATCTTCTCATGCAATTTTCATAAATTGTATTAACAGCTAGGATCATAACTTTAATGCTATTTAACTTAATTACCATCAGCTAGTAAGTTAACCTTACTTATGAATGATTAACTAGCCATACAATTTACTGAAAAATCAATGAAACCTAATTTTAAAAGTACAAGACACTTTGGGCTCATTTTGCATTAGTTAGAATCGATGGGCACCTTAGGTTGACTATAGTTAAAATTACTTTCCTACTTTAATACGAGATAATTTACCTTGTTAAACAAAGGAATGTGCCGGTGTTTTATTGATGTCGTAAGGTGCCTTTTTGCAAGACTTATTTATTTATGACTAAAAGTGTATTAAAATGTGTTTTGGAGCCGCGGTGTATTGATAACCTATAATACTTTTAAAAATAGAAATAGTATAATAATTATTTTACGAGTACATAGTTACTTTTCAAAACTGCTATTTACGAAATCGGATAAAAAAGAATATCCAACACTATCGTTTGTCACTTTCAAATATGTTTAGATTACTTTCAGATATGTCGAGCAGAGAAACATTTTACGAAAACACTGTAAAATTATGTTTAGAGAGTTATAAAAAAGTCTTAGGAACCTATTACTTATCAACAAATTTTCGCATTTGACCATTACACATAAAAATTAACAAGAATGTGCGTTTTCAAAAAACACCGCGTCTCCTTTAAACGAGAAACAAAATTTATGATTGTGGTACACTTTTTCGACATTTGATTTAAAACGATTTGGCAGTGATCATCGTATAGCATAATAGTTACCATTATTCACAGTAAAACAGTCGACACTTCCGTATCAACTAGCGACAATGCGTCAACAACAGCAACAAATGAAAACAATATATATCACGTTTTAAACACACATCTTAAAGTCTTAATAGTTCCCATATTTAAATAAAGTCTAAAGCATGACGTAAAATATAATATTATTGCGTTCATAGCGTTCACGACAGCACATCTCTACACTACGCCCAATTTGAGTCACAAGACGTTTACTAAGAAATATTACATTAGATATATTGTTTCCTTGACTTACAAATAACACGGGGCCTGTACTTATTAAATTTTAAAATATTCCCTAGTTTATTGGCCGATTAGACTCTTACATCTAGGTATTATTAAAATTTTGAAATATCCACGTTTTAATTTGATACACGATCTATCGTCTTAAACTACTTTCTCGGAAACAGTTATTCGCACGCAACTCATTTAGGAACACGTCGCCTTAAGCAATGCGCTCTCGAGATCAAATCTCTTTGATTACGATTTTGATTGATTTATATTTGTTAACCCCTTATTTGAGCTTTCTGGAGAGGTTAAAAATCGGTTATTTAAATAATATTAATCATTATTCTAATGAAAAAAAATGAAAAGTAAAAAAAAATTTTACGTACTCAAAAAATGTATTGTGAGGGAACAACTTTTTAGGTATTAAGTTTGGTTAGGTTAGGTTCTTTTTGCAAATAACATTCGATAGAATGTCTACGTGCCCTTGTTCACTTGTTTATTAAACTAGTATCGGGAGCGCATCACTACACGACCATAAACTGTCTCCGAGAACAAATTGAATAATAGAAGACTCAATTTGATACGAACAACAAAACGCCAAACTAAAATCTAATATCCGCTACAATAATCCGTCTAGTTTCACTAACCTACTGACTCGGCGTGATATACCCACGATATTACCACATTGTCATACATAGTTTGTTGTTCTCGACGTTGTATTACCTAATATCAGTAGGATAGAGCGATACAGTCTACCTTCATTGCACCGTTGCACCTCCGTCGAAGCACTTTCTAGAGGTCCGGCTGAGTCCAATCACTGCCTAGCGGGGAGTATCGACACTCTGTTTCTGATACTCGTTCACCAAGCGGAAGCGTGTACGACCACCTGCGGGTGAGATACATTCATATTAATATCAATATTAGTTTCTTGTCAAGTCGACTGAGTTATTAAAATGTTAGAAAACATTTTAATAAGTAATTGTCTATGTCGGGTCACGGGTAGAGATGTGAAGCCGGTTGTTATCGTAGTGAGCTAGCGGGTAACCAGCCGCTTTTTTCGCTGACTACGGTGATCACCCATAAACAGCGGCTAAAACATGTCATTGTGTTTTATTGAATCCGTTTTATGTCCTGAGTGATTATTTTTGTTTATCTACATACTACCTACTTACTTTACACGTTACTTCAGATTTCATAATTCATGTAAGCGCTCTTTTCCTATTTCTTAGTTGCGTCGATGTTATTTTGAAAAGTTTAAAGAGAAACCAAAACAAATAATGAAACCAATAAATACAGTTTGAGATTTATTAATATTTAAAAAATCATCTTACAACAATTTGTTAATTATTATTTCAATTTAGAATATACGATTAGGTACTTATTTCAAGTTTTTATTTATTTGGATATCGTAAGTCGTATTCATAACTAAACTTAGGTCTTTTTAGTGTGAACTATTTGCGAGCTTTGCATTAACCTACATAATAAGATTGTACAATTATAATAATAATAATAAAAGTGGCGAAGCGGATTCTCATACCTACAAACTATATACCAATTATGTACCTACGGTATAAATAAGTAGGTAGGTAGGAACGTTTGTTTATTATCTGTCGTGTTGAAGACATTGCAAAATAATTCATAATATTGAACATTTTATGTTTTACACCACTAACCTATTTGTATATAACGGGCTCGTATATTATAACAATTTCGACTCTGGAACTGTAAAAATTATAAGACCTTTTGGTATTGAGTCGGATAAGCAACCGGTTGTCAGCCGCTGTTCAATCGTTATTATCGGCTGCTTTGGATAACTACCCGATAACAACCGTATTTGTATAAAACGGCTCGTATATTATAACAATTTCGACTCTGGAACTGTAAAAATTATAAGACCTTTTGGTATTGAGTCGGATAAGCAACCGGTTGTCAGATGCTGTCTAAACGTTATTATCGGCTGCTTTGGACAACTACTCGATAACAACCGCTGTTTTACAACAGTCACGGGTGCAAGGGAGCAACAAAGTGACCAATGTAATTATGCGGCTTCATTTATTTATTTATTTAATCTTTATTTGACAATACAATAAAATAAAGTACAAAAGGCGGACTTAATGCCAAATGGCATCCTCTACCAGTCGACCTAGGCAATAAAATTGGTAAGCGGTGCGACAAAGAACGTAAATGAAACATATACTACATACATTTATAAGAACTGCAATATACATATTAACATTATTAAATTAAGTGATAATATATAATATACATACCATAAAAAAAACTTAAATAAAAATATAGACTACATGAACATACTTAAACATAACAGAAGAAAAGTTGATAGGAATCTCTTACGTGGGTGTTGATTCCTGTAGAAACAGTTTATACACCATTTTAAAGACCATTTTACTTGGAGCTTGTCGGACTTTTTCAGCGAGAGCGTTCCATAATTGAATGGCCTGAACCATGAAGGAATTTGCAACGAATCCTGAATGATGCAAAGGAGTGGCGAGAAGGTGATTATTTGATGAGCGAAGTTGGCGGGCACGAGTTGAGCTAAGAAAACTGAAACTACATTTTGAGTTAGAAGGAGAATTAGGATAATTTAGAATAGAAAATAGAGTTGTTAGAATTCTGGACTTACGACGTTGCTGGATGGTCAGCCATTTAAGCTGAAGACGATAGGAAGATATATGGTCGTATTTATTGGCGTAAACCAAAAATAAAGCGTATTGGAGCTTCACCGGTCGCGGGTGGACGCGTCACCGCTATCGTTACGTAATTCACCCGTAGCATAGCATAGTTCGCCCAGGCCCAATGCGAATCATTAAGAGAGCTAGAGGAGGGTGGGTACAATTTCGATAGTGAGGGGTTAGCTACTGTAAGGCTCCCAATACTTAGGGAACCCTACTAGGATATAAAATGAGAACAATTGTTGCACTTAACTCTGTGCATTATCATAAAAATATTACATTAGATTAAATCGATCTCAGAGCACTTCGGCTCTTAGTCGAGCTGCCTAGCTAGCTCCTGTCTACGACTGTCCACGATGTGTCAAACCGTTGCAAACCTTTTTAATTTTACCTGTTCGATGATTCAAATATTCATCCAGACTAAAGAGGCTTACACACAAATACAATAGACTAACTTTTACTATGAGCTGCATATAACCTCCTTACATTATTCCCCCTAGTATTTTACGTAGTCCTAGTTCTAGACCGTGCCGCCGGAGGAGTGTAGCTACAACTACTCACCTAGTCGGTGTCGGAGCCGCTGTTGACGCTGGACCGCAGCTTGGAGAGCGTGCGGCGCGCGGCGGGCGTGGCCTCCTCCTCGTCGGAGGAGATCACGATACGCTGGCGCGGCTTCACGCCGGTCGCGCCGCGCGTCATGCGGCGGGTGGACGCGTCACCGGCGGGAGTTGAGCCCTCCGCTGTGGGGGGAGGAATATTGTTTCATCATCTTCAGCTCATTTATTTCCCCTATGCTTTATAACGCCACTGCTGGGGCACGAGCCTTCCATTGGGATGGATAGGGAGAACGGGCCATGAACCACCACGCGGGCCCAGTGAGGATTGGTGGTTGCTAACGACTGCTAATGCAGCCGGGACCTGGCGTGAACTGGGGTTTTGGTCCTAGGACGTCTCGTGACTCGAGTCCCGGGACTTTTAGGTCGAAACTGGACACAACGAAATTTATAAGTTTAGAACAGCTTTGAACACAACAAAAGCGACTTCGACAATAGAAAAAGAGTGTTATCCTTGCCCAGAGCCGTAATTACCAATATCAGAAATAGATTGTATTGTCAGAAAAAAATTTCAATGCACTGATTTTTTTTAACCCATTTTCTTTTTAATTAGAGGTCATCTAACTGATTGATAATTGTTATTAGTAGTATACTTTGACTGATTACATTGATTTACAAAATTAGAAACAAAAAAGTAAATTTAAAAAAACTTTTTTTTACGAATACTTTACTAATTTTAAGTTATATTATAATATGAATGTATGATGCCAACACTGCGTTTATGTGGCCAAATTCCATCACAATTATCCATGCTCGCTGCTGTTTGGACTCTGTCTACTCCTTGTGGATTACAAGCGTGACGTTATATACGTATTTTATAAGAACAATTACAATGACCAAATGTCCACCTCCTGGCACTAACCTTCTTTGTCTTTGTGCTTGGCCTTGGCCTCTTTCTTGGCCAACTTCTCCTGCTCCTTCTTGTCCATCTTGGCCTGTTTCAACGCCTTACACTTGTCCAGGGTAGGCTTGCCTTCAAGCCCGGCAGCTGTTAAGAGATCCATCATTTTCTGCACTCGTTCCTTGTTCTTCGTACAACCTGGAAGTTAAAAACTATTTTAGATTACAGGATAATTTTATTATACTTCTTAAAAAAATATGTATAAAATATACAATAATGCTTTATCTATTATGATATATTTTTTATTATTATTAGAATGGTTTTCTAGGTATGGTCGTAGCAGTCGAGAAAAGTTTGTGCATATGTTTGAATATTTAAACTCAAATTCGATTATAAATGCCAAAAAAAATCTTTGGGTCTTACAAATAAACAAAGAATAAGCTCCGAATAGTTATTCCCTGTTTGTCTCTTTTACTCTAATATGAAATGACGTTTACATGACAGGAACAAAACACGGAATAACTATTCGGACCTTATTCTTTGTTTATTTGTAACTTTAAAATATAATTAAAAATTCTTAATAAAGGTCTTTCCTCGGAGTTTATGAATTGGTCTAAGACTGAAACCGCGACCTCCTTTTTATTTTTGTATTGTTTTTTTTCCTTCTACTGGATTCCGGCTACCAGAAAGGCAGCACAGCCATGCGGTGGTTACACCAACGAAAAATAGCACCTAGAACTGTGTTTTAAAGGCCGATCTACTTTTTTTTTAATTTATGTAATGGAAGTATGGTTATGTGGTCTCAACTAGTTTTTTTTTACATTTTGACATTTTTTGTTACTTTTTTGTTTTTTCGTCTTTTTTTATCCTATCTTCTTTCCGGATACCGGCTACGAGGGCAGAATTACTCACCTTCCACCAGCTTCTTGTAGTCGAACCGTATCCCGGCTGCTTTGCAAAACTTCTTCACATCCGTGATGCCGGGTTGCCGCAACTCGGGCGGCACTGGCGGCCGGCCGCGGCGCCCCGGCGTGACGGGGGCGGCGCCCGGCTTCGGGGACGACGAGTTCTTGGAGCCCTTCGGCCGGCCCGGACCGCGCTTTAGTGGTGTTTCCTAGTAAGTTACCAATTTGAACTTCTTGGCGAGGAAATGAAAAGTCATGTCTGCGGATTTGTTTAATTTTTTAATATGTGTTATGTCAAATATTAATGTGTAATAATGGTGGATTATTAGTGTTGGCAAATGAACAAAACAGTGCGACGTCACTTTTCAAATTCTCTGAAGAAGTCCGCGTTAGATCTTATTAAAGCCCCACATCTTTACTGAGATACTCAAGGGGTTGGGGGTCATTTCTCTTATCATTCATCATCATCATTTATTAAAAAATAAATATTGTATATTTATATTACTTGTAAGAACATTGCATTGACACTGGCTTGATGTGCTAACCGCACCGTATTTCGCCATTAGCAAGACATAGCAACTCTAGTCGCAAGATTCGATGATCGGCAACAGTTTTCAGTTGCTGCACTCGAATACAAATACAAATACTCGAATACAAATTGTCGCAACCAGCAACTTTCAAATTTGAAATAGTTGTGTGACTGTGACTGTCGACTATGGATTAGGAAAGTTTATTTAGAATCGAAGCAAACGTAAACTGTTGCTGCAACTGACACCCTTTAATAAAAACCTTTACGAAAGTTGATACTTTCTGCTGCCGTAGGAGGTGCAAATTTTAAGAGACAACAAAAGTGGAAAACAGTATAACAAAAAGATTCAAACTTATAATACATACATAAATATTATATAAATTACAAATACATAAGATACTTTAAAAAAATATATAAATAATATAATAAATAATTTATAAATAATTTAAAAATCGGTCGTTGCTGAGATGATTCTGCCAAGGTTTCATTAAGAAAAAGCACGCGGACTTTCTTTGCGACTTGTAGCCATCCTGATTTCGACTTTAGTCAAGTTGGTGTCTGCGGAGCGCCTTAAAAGTTACACTATAAGATATAAAAACAATGTTTTGATATTGATAAAGATTGTGAAAGAATCTTGCCATAGCTAGGCGTCAGCCTCTCAGTCACCAGCAGCGCTCGAAAGCACGTAGCGTTTATACCAAATATATTGTTTATCCCTTAAGGCACATTTCTTTAATTTATCCTAATGATAAGTTGTGAAAATGCCGAAGATGGAAGCGCACTTCACCCGGAACCCTCAACTACCAAGGTACTGGCATACAACAATACGACATAAATTTAATGGCGACATTTAGATAACATGGTGGGAGCTAGCCCGGCAGATTTAAATCAAGACAATTTTCATAAAAGTTTGTAATATGTATTTTAATTTTTTTTCTACTAGTCGTAAAAAATAATTAAAAAAAAACTAAGTATTTATATGATAATATCTGTATTTTCTTTGAGCACAGAAGTTTAAATTAAATAAAAAAAAATATATAAAAAAACTATTTTTATAACTGTATTTTCTTTAAGCACAGAAGAGTTTGAATTAAATTTTGTTATGATCTATTTGTTTTTAATTTTATAAATGTTTTCATAAGATACTTTTTTCTAGAGCTTTCACTAACTAACTTCCGCTTACAAAAATGTACTTACTTCGTCGCTGTCATCCGAGTCGCTGCCTGAAGACCCTGAAGAGTCGTCTGATGATGACGAGTCCACTGTCGTGACCTACGCAATAACACGAGAGGAGATTTACTAACAGACAACGGATAAATTAATACTCCATAGTGTAAACATGGTGCTCATTTTGAACAACTAATTATTTAGCTTAGTTATTTTTTCCCGTTCATAATGGAATAATATTTTTTATAAATAAGTTCAGATTTCTTTGTTTTCCTTTCATTTAATTTACCATGTTTATTAGAGATTTGATCCTTATGATTGACCCTATCGACTAATCATTAGTTTAGTCACTATTAGTTATTAGTCACTAATGCCATAAAAGTAGTTTGTTGTTTTTTTTTTCGAATGTTAGTCGGTTCGATTCCTGGGTGTGGGAAGCGTATTTAAAAAAAAACAGTTTTGTTTCTTTTCAAAAATAAAGAAAAGTTTGAGTGAAATTGCCTATCGTCATTATTAAGAGAACTTGCCCTCCAGGTGGCATTCAAACATTCCAGCCTGTATAGTACTATCTTGATATAACACTACCTGCACCCTATCTCACTAGACACGAACCCTCTCGCCTGCAGCATAAGAATAAACAATAACACAGTAGAACGGAAACTCACGCTCCGGGCGGGCTCAAGGTCGCGATATGAGACTACTTGTTAAACAGTATGCTCAGTCAGGCTGTCACGGCCGGCGTCACCGCACGCGCGTTTGCCTGTTTGTGCGTTCCGTACTTTATATTATATTCCGTTTTACGTGTTTTATATTTGTAACGGGTGTCTCAGTAAGAATGCACTTTTTCATTTTAAAATAAAACACGTATTTTTTGTGATTTTTTTATTGTATTGTAAAGAAGACATGTTCCGATTAAGTGTGGAATAAAATATCCGTCCCCCACGACTCTGCTGACAGGTCAGGCCATTACTCTTTTCATGAAATTTTCCATGCCTTTTTCACAGAGATGTGGCTGTATCTCACCGATGACGCGTTGGTTCTCGGATTGGAGCTCAGTAATTGTTCCTGGTTTATTCGCCGATTAGTATAAATTCAAATTCAAAATCATTTATTGTTGACATCAGATTTTTTTGAGATAATTTGTTATGGAAATCGTTGGCCTGTCATCAGAATCGTGTCGTGGGGGTCATTTGACGGATAACAACAGCGTTGTCACACTCGCGGTTGAACCATCGGTAGCGCCTGCCTTTGCTGAAGAAATAGGAGTGCGGAATATAGTATTCCATTCCTAAGACTATCTCATCAGCAACTGCAGTCGCACTAGCTGTCGGGTCCTTCCCTCTCAAGCAGAGCTGCCCCCAATGAACGGATGCGAAATAGTCCCGCATACCATCCCAGTCTGCCGACGAGTAGTACCAAATGTTGCGTTTCGATACCTCTGAAGGCGGTAGCGGGGCCAGAAGGACTTTGCTGGATACCAAGCAGTGATCCGAAGATCCTAAAGGAGCTCGAACTTACACTCGGTAACCAGCTGGGCGACTCGTCAGCAGAAGGTCCAGCAAAGAGGGCGCGTGTCAGCAGAAGGTTCAGCAAAAAGGGCGCGTGACAGCAAACATCCGTCTGAACGAATAAGCAAACACCGGCTTTGGCTTTGAAGGATTCTTCAAGCACAAAGTCCGGATAATCCTGATAACTGGTGTCAGCCGGACAGATTATTTGCGTCTCCGTCAAAAACAACATTGCTAGCCGTGCCGTCTCAAGATGGTGGTGGACGGCATTGAGGTTTGCATGGAGTCCGCGGATGTTAGCGAACTTGACCTCAAACGGTAAGGTTGTGGTGGGGGTGTGCACCGCTGTAAGACCAGTTTTAATGTTAGGCGCTGTCATGATGGAGAAAAGGAGGGAGGCGTGAATCGAGGAAATGCTAACGCGATGCAAATGGTCAAAGTGTGGCGGCCTGTTTCACCAGGGATCTGCCTACAGATGAGTATCATTAACCCGCCGAACGGAAGGGCCCCCGAGTGGATAGTAGGTACCAACACCTTACCTCACTAGACACGATCCCTCTCGCCTGCAGCTTCGCAGCGGCCAGCTTCGCAGCAGCAGCCTTCTGCGCGGCAATCTGTGCCGCCTGCGTGGCGAGCCGCTCGCGCTCGGCGTTCGCGTCGTAGTAGTTGAACAGGACCTCCATGGAGACGGGCACGTCGCCGAAGTAGACTTCGTTTGGGATGTGGGAGGAGTCGAGGGCGTCGTCACTCCACCGCCTGGGAAACGGGCGTTGTGTTATTTATTTATTTCTTTATTTATTACTGATTACAACGGTTAACACCAATTACAGTAAATAGTACAAAGGATAATAAAATAAATAACATAAATACAAATAGCAATAACAAAAAAAAGAAAAGAATAAGTAAAAAATCACAAACACTCACCTTTCTCGCAAAACAATATACACCTATTTAAGTTACCTATTTAGTTTCCTTTCATTGATTTGTTTATATAAGTAAACAATTATGTTAATGACGGTAGATGTTGACATTGAATTGGCGCCTTTGGCTTTCAAAGTAAAAAAGTAAATAGTGTTGAATAATTTCGGCGGGCTGGTTAGAACCACGATAGCTCAATTGGAAGAGCACCTGACCCGGTATGTCAGAAGGGTGCAGGTTCAAATCCTGCTCGTGGAAATTTTTTCAACATTGTGTTATTGTAATTTGTATCTCAACAAAATTTGCTTTAAAATTATATAAACAAAACAAAAAACATTTTAAACAGTTATGGTTAAATAAATTAATAGTTATGAAGTTATTTATTTGTTTGTTTACTTGTTTATAAAGGCATAACAGGTTACTGTTAAGGTAAAACCTAAATTTACTAAGTATCTTGACAATGAGTGATCTATAACTGATCTATAAGCTGAAATAGTTAAGTATATGAAATTGTCATAATTATTATAAGTTAGATAATCATCAAGCTCAGAGTTTCAGGTCATAGTCACATACATTTCACTATATTACATGTCGCTCGTACTAGCTAGCTACTATGAAGATTGAAGCTTGATGTTGCTGCATTCATAGAAACTTTTTTATAAAACAAAAAATGCTCTACATCACAATGAGCATAGACCTAATTGTTTTACTTACCTGTTTTAGCATTATTTTATGTGAAGTGAGAAACGTCTTATCTATCTATCTCTACACACTCACTTTCGAAACTGTATACCTATCTATCGATCTATACCTTCTTCTACACCTTCTTCTTCTTCTTCTACACCTTCGAAACTATTATACCTATCTATCTTTCTCTCTAAACCACTCATTTTCGAAACTATATATCTACCTCTTTAAACCAGTCACCTTCGAAACTATATATCCATCTATCTAACTCTTTAAACAATTCACCTCCGAAACTGTATCCCCGAGAAGTCCTTCCTGAACGGCCTGACCGCGTACTGGTAGCCGGGGATGCGCGGGCGCGGCGGGGGCGGCGCGGGGCGCGGCGCGGGCGGGCGGGCGGCGGGCGCGGCCTTGGGCGGGGTGCCGCCCGCGCCCGCCGGCTTCAACTTGTTGGTCGAGCCCTTGGGCCGCCCGCGCTTTTTTGGCTAGGGGAATGACAAATCTTTATTCTATTTAGGCATTTTGGAAGCTATGAAGGTCGTGTACCTATAATGTATTAAATATTTGAGTGACAACAGAATTGCATTGGTATAACGCGATATAATATCTGCTATACATCTTCTGAATGAACTTTGATTACTTAGTAATTTATTTATTTTTTGTTTATTTGTAACATCTTTCCCCTCGCTTTCAATATATACAATTTGAAGGAGTGATTTCGTGAAATGTGACGGTAGTAGGTGTAACAGTGTGACAGGAAGTCATTTTGTAAATTTAAAATCAATATTATGGACATGACATATTATTATTATGTGACATATTGTGTTATTTGACTATCAAAGGTCATTTTCAAATGTCAAATGTCTTCTAATGAGTATTTACGTGCTAATGGAAGGTTGCTGATGCATAGCATGGGTTTTCCCAGTTTAAGTACCAGCTGCAAAAAAACAATGTTTGTACCTAGTATATAAGTAGAAAATACTATGCATGGTCCGAACTGTATTTATGTATTGAAGAAAATAAAGATCATTTATTATTATTCACTCTATATTTATTTCAAATCTTAGTTTTAGGCCCCAAGCTTATTATTATTATTATTATTATATCCGTACGAACTGTAGCTTTGATCACGAGAAAACTATGCCAATGCTGGGTAACGTAAAGTTTTGAGCCGATCTAGATCTTGTATGCAAAGTTACGTAGACATAATTATTAACTTTAATTTGTGAGCCAACTAATTTTCATATATAAAGTTACGGGATAAAATTAATACTTTTATGAGGAGTATATGGACATATCCCCTTACAAATAAACAGAGAACAAGCTCCAAATAGTTATTCTGTGTTTTGTCTTTTTTACTCTAATTTTAAATGACGTTTACATGACGGGAACAACACGCGGAATAACTATTCCGACCCTATTCGCTGTTTATTTGTAAGACCCCTAGCGTTTCACTTGAAAATTCCCATATAATTATTCGCAAAAAAAAATCTCCGAGACGTTCGGATCGGTGAGGTGGGACTCTGGGCAAAATAATTGCTAACGTACTTCCAAGCTGGACATGGACGTCTTGCCCGGCGTGCTCCCGACCTTCGTCAAGTCGGGGCTGCTGAACGGTTTCCTGTCTTCATCCCTGCTGCATAAAACAAAGTAATTATGGAACCAACATTGAGCGAAATCATTATTGTTAATAAAAGATATTAAAAAAACTGTAAGCACATAACATTCTTGTGTTTCGTTTCTGTATTATGCATGTTATGCGTAACGTATTGTTAAATTTCTATGTCGTTTTTTCTTCATTTCTGTGAATGTCAATTTATGTGTGTGTTTATAAATGATTTCTATTCAATTATATTATACGAGAATAATGCGTAACAGAACGCACCCGACATAATTAATGACGGTATATAAGTTACAAATTAATTATGAGATTCAACAGCCTTACCCCTTGTGACCATATAAAATAAAGGTTTTGTTAAACAATATGTAAAGCAGAATACCCACTTGTAATGTCAAGTAATGTATCTGTCAAATTCGTACAAAAACGCATCCAACGATGGGCCGACGATTAAAAGCGATTACTTACGATTTATCAATGGGCGTGCCCGCTGCGAGGCGTTGGGCGTCAACGGAGACTTCTTTCGTATCGTCTCTTTTACACAACTCTGCAAGATAGGGAAAGCCATATTGCATTAACTGTCTCCAATATACCCCATATTGGAGACAGCTAATTAGAGAAGACCTGTGCCAAAAGGCACACTGAATTGAGGGATATTTTACAGGTATTCAATGTTCGGAACTAAAAGTAAAGTTAAGTTAAGTAAATAGCCTATATTAGCCCACTGCTGGGCAAAGGCCGAAGGCAAGCGTGGTGATTAAGCCAATACCCATCAATTGTAGCGATGATTTGATTTCAACGATGGAAATAAAAGGCTATAATTATTTAGTATTATTGTGTTGACATACGTTTTAAATGAGTTTAGTTTAGGTTTAAAGAAACTTTATTTTCATCATAAGAATACAGAATTTACTTTCATGTGATAAATAATTATAAAAGGTAATTAGATTGCTTTGTGACGAAACATGCATTTAAACTAGGCTATACATAATTATAATAATACGAAAACAGAACAAAAACAATACGTAAAATTAAGTGGGTAAAATTTTTTTGTAATTTACTCTCCGTAGCCGATTCTTATCAAACTAATTTGATCACAGTGTTACATGTTGTATATAATTATATACATACATATAATCACGCCTCTTTCCCGTAGGGGTAGGCAGAGACCACTTCTTTCCACTTGCTACGATCCTTACATACTTGTTTCGCTTCGTCCACTTTCATTATTCCCTTCATCATTCTCTTCGGTTTAGGGTACTCTTGACCTGGCCTTTTTTCAAGACGTCCCTGATTTGATCTCGAAACGTCCGCCTAGGTCTACCCCTACCAACACCTTCATTCACACTCGCCTTATACACTTTTTTCGTCAATCGTTCTTCATCCATTCTCTCGACATGGCCAAACCATCTCAGCATACCTTTCTCAATTTTTGTCACTACATCTTCTTTCATAATTATATTGAATATGAATATATTTTAATTCAGAAAAAGTGTATTGATACAGCAGTTTTGGGTCTCTTTTGCATGAATCTAAAATGTTAAAAGTTTATAACTTACACTAACCACATTATAGTAAACAATAATAAACCATTATTTTAAAGTTCACATTTTTCAGTACTTGCATCAATTTAAAGTCTTAAATCCTTAAATTCAATCGTGGAAATATATAAAAAATAATTTCATAAAGTCATGTTTTGTCGCTTGTTTCAATAACTGCAACTGTGTAAAATTTAGAGATGGGCCGAATATTGGTTTGGTCGAATACGAATATTCGGCCGAATGTTCGGTTTACAATAAAACGAACCGAATATTCGGCCGAATAATTCGGTTCATTTAAGCGCTTTGCCTATCCAAACAGTTTGTACAGGTTCGCGCCGCACCACGTCAGGTCAGGAATCACTCGCCGCCCGCCGCAGTTCTTAGTTGCAATTTCAAGCACGTCACGCTAGTAGTTATTGCGCACTAGTAGTTATTGTGCAGCCGTAGTGAAAAAATTCAGTGCTTACGTTACGTCAGCCTTCCCGGTAGCATAAGGTCAGTGCAGCCGCCCAGATTGCGGAAGACCCAGGTTCGATTCCTGGCTGGGTCGGATAGGCATTTAATTTTTTCACTGTATTTTATAAATATTTGATTCAGCTTCAGTGCAGCAATTAGCACTTAAAAATAAAAAGTAATTTTTTTTTATCGATTCATTGATAATAGTGAATGAATAAAATATTATTCTTATAATATTCTTATCATCACTTAACACCAGGTGAGATCAAGGCACTGTGCTTACCCGAAAATATATTTAAAAATAAAAAGTAGTCTTTTTAGAAGTCTTAGGTTTTAAAATTGTACAACTTTCATATTAGTTAATTATTCGGCAATTGAACCGAATATTCGGCCGATTTCAATGATTTCATTCATTCATTCGAATACAAACATGGAAAAATACGCCGAACATACCGAATATTTACCTAATATTCGGCGCATCTCTTCATTCGGCGCAATTCATACACGACATTTTTCATTAATTTTAAATTTAATTAAGCCTTTTATTTATAATCGACACTTAACGAATTTGTATTAATATGTTATTGAGAACATACCTGCAGATTTATCAGCAGCCTTGTTCTCGATGCTGGCTTGCATGTCATCTACAAAAATAGAAGCATTTTAAACATTATTTATATATCCTTTACAATCAGAAGGTCTAAACAGCGAAACGTTCAACAACGTCTAACGAGCAGTAAGCCTAATAAGGAAAAGGTCCAACTCTCAGATGGTCTGTATAGCAGGACGTCTATTTCGCAAATCGTCGTATTCTCAAAATGTCTGGCACATAATTTTTATACAATTATTTAAATTTGTTTCATTTGCTACATCGGGAGCTAAACGGACACGTCAGTAGTTATAAATAATGATAGTAAATAAATAGTAATAATATAATAATGGCCGACAATCTTCTTGTTTGTAAAGATGGCAGTGACAATAACAACATCTTAGTATTTTCAACACACGTTAGTAGACAATGCACTAAGACATTAAAAAATAAGCCAAGCCATTCTACCAGCTGTTATCAGTTCATGTTGATTTGAATAGGTGTGATGATTTAACTTGTATTATGGGAGTTATATATGAGTTATTACCGGACAAGAGACAAGAAACCTACGAACGCTGCTTTGGCCTAACCAAGCAGCATTTTGAAATAGATATGACGGCCATTAAATACGATTATGAGGTTGCGCTTGTAAATGCAATTATAAAAGCTTTTTCGAACACTCAAATAATGGGCTGCTATTATCATCTCAATAAGGCTGTTTGGAAAAAAGCGTCAACGTTGGGTTTTCCTGGAAACAAAGAGTGCCGAAACATTGCCAGAGTATGTTCCAATTTACCTCTGTTACCTTCTCCATACATGACGGAATGTTGGACTAGCATTGGTAATATCAAAAGGATATTAGGTGCATATATTTGTGCGCCTATAGCATCCTAATAATATTTTAAAAGCTAGTGCTTTTTAATGAGTTAAAACTTAACAAATAAATTTTAAGTACTTTACAAATGACTTTTATTTTTTTTACCTTGAGTGTACACATTTTAAAATAGTCGATTTGCGAAATAGACGTTCTGCTATACAGACCATCTGAGAGTTGGCCGTTTTGCTACATGGACCATTTCCTAATTAGGCTTACTGTTCGTTAGACGTTTCGCGCTGTTGGACGTTTTGCTGCTTAGACCTTCTGATCGTAAGGCTTTTTAATGGTAATACCTAAAAAATAACTATTATTGATTGATTAATGCTAGCTTATTTATTACCTAAAGGCTAAAATGTTTCAATTTAAAAAGTGATTATTACTTTATTAGGTTTGACAACCTCTTTATTAGGTTGGTCGAGTGGTTTGTACACCGGTTTTCATGGTGTCGCCATCTCTGAGGTCCCGGGACCGATCCCCGGTCGGGTAAATTTAGAAATTATTATTTTTCTAAATTGTCTCGGGTCTGGGTGTTTTCTATGTATAATAAGTATGTATTTAAGTATTTTTTAGTATGTTTATCCGTTGTCTAGTAACCATTTAACGAGTTTCATAACAAAGCTTCTCTTGGGCTAGATAATTGGTGTGAGTGTAGGAAATTTTATTATTATTATAATTATTAGAAACTATTTGACAATGAAAAATCAGAGATGCTAAGTAATTATTAATGCTTAAAAACGTCTCTGAATGCAGCATGTGCTTAAGAATATTGTTTGAAGTGTGCTTCTCTTATTCTAATTTCATTGGATCTGGCATGTGTGTCACTGCAAGGTATATGCATAGATATGGTAATGAGTAGGTATAAAAGTGTATGGAAAGGTAAAAATAAGGTAGAAAATCTCTTAACTTACCTCTGCTTTGATGGTCTGGTGGAATGTGAGAGTCCAGGGGCTTTTGTGCAATTTCTGAGAAAACAACAAAGTGACAAAATTATAACTTACATTCAAATATAAATTTATTATCATGTAAATTATTTAAACTTCAGACACAAGAATTTTTATTATTACAATTGGTTCGATGGCGAAGCGTTTTCCGATATTCCAAGTCAAGCAAATAAGCTTGGTTAGGTTTTAACGACTGCTAGCTAAGTTACAACAACTATTACCAACTTCACATGCCTATTAAAGGAAAATCGACTTTAAATTTGTAAATCATGTTCCCTTTACCAACCGCACTAAACGTAGCTTAACATTTGCCATTGTTGCAAAGTCGCGACACCAGGGTACCAATAACCTCAAATTCAAATTCAATCAGGTTTGTTTTAGTTTTACTAAGTTTTAGTTTTAGTGGGAATATAAATTATTACTGACCTAAAGGCTTTTCCACAACTGGCCTTAGCGCTAGGTCGTCTGGTTTAAATATATCTGTCTTGATTTTAATTTTGGGCTGGTCCAAATCTCCTCCCTAAAAAGGAAATAAATACATTATCAAGGAAATAAATATGTTATCCAAAGGTTGGGGGTTTGATTCCCAATCGGGCTTTCTGAGACTGGCTGATTTTTACAAGCTTTTATTTAGCTTGCCCTGTAACAAATTTGTTTGTTTGCTTATTTGGGTGGCTATATAGCATTGTGAATGCATAATTAAAAATAATTAAATAAATACAATTAAAATTAATAACAAAATACAATATTGTATAAGGCAGTAAAGTAATTTAGGCAGATGAGACCATAATATGAGCAACATTTTCTGTACTATAATTTATTGTGACCTTATATATCATATAAGATATTTAGATTATAATTATAAACTATAATTGAAGTTAATTCCATTAAAACATTTTATTTTTATTTTTGATTTTTTAATAATTAATGGAATCATCAATAATAAATGAAATCATTAATAACTTTGCGGCAATCCAGGCACATAATACAATTGAAATAATATGTGTTGTTAATTCTGCTAAAGCAGCGCATTCTCCCCGCAAAAATAAGCACATGCTTCTGCATCAATGGAAAGTGAGATGTTGCATCCAAGCCCAAGCTTGATAAACAAGTGATTTAGCGGAATTAACACTACATATTATTCAATTGCATTTTGTTTACTTTTGTGTTTCACAAAATAGATTTTTATGAAACTTGACATAGTTATAATAACATTATGGTCTTTTTCCGACAGTAGTGTCCACAAAGAGTGAGTTACATACATATGCCAAGTACATAATTACATGCTATAGTAATACTAAAAACATTTCTATTAAATAAATATAAAGGTTACCATTCTTATTTAGACTTTTGTTATTTAGATAGAAGTTTAGTCATCATCACCAGCTGAAATACGTCTCCATTGCTGGAGCATGATCCTTCTCTATGGATGGGGAGAAGGGAGACCAGTTTAGTTATGGCAACCTCCTTGGTCGAGTGGTTTGTACACCGGTTTTCATGGTGTCGACATCTCTGAGGTCCCGGGTTCGATCTCCGGTCGGGTCAATTTATTAATTATTGTTTTCTAAATTGTCTCGGGTCAGGGTGTTTTCTATGTATAATAAGTATGTATTTAAGTATTTTAAGTATGTTTATCCGTTGTCTAGTAACCATTTAACTAGTTTCATAACAAAGCTTCTCTTGGGCTAGATAATTGGTGTGAGTGTAGCAAAGTTTATTTACTTTATTATTTAGTTCAATACAAAGGACAAATCTATTTCTTACCATCATCTCATCCCCTGGATGCGGTCTTTTCTGTGCGTCTGTTGGTTCAAGCTTAATTTCTGGTTTTAATTGTTTCACATCCAATGGTTTCTGAGTGTCAAGTGGTGGCAACAAGTGGGGCTGGTGTGGCCACGCGGGTTTATGCACCCCAACATCTCCATAGCCTTGGACTGAAAACATGAATAGCAATAATATTAGTGACATTTAAAAAAGAAATAGGAATATGATAATGATGAAATTATTTCATTTAATATAATGCATTTTTAGAATTTATATTTTATTTTAATCAGAATAACAACAGCTTAAATAGTTACTAAATGCTTTACAAATATGTTTTAATAATTTAAGTTATCCACTTAAGTTTAGTAAAAAAACAGAAATGTTATTCTTAAAGAATCTAAAGAATTGCAGCAATTTTATCTAATACCTTTAAATAAGCAATTCTTGTATATATGTATATATATATAATCAGAATCTCAGAAACGGCTCCAACGATTTTCATGAAATTTAGTATGCAGGGGGTTTTGGGGGCGATAAATTGATCTAACTTGGTTTAAAAAAAATACCAAGCAAAGCTCGGTCATCCAGGTACTTATATAATAATGTTGCATAGAGATGTAGTTAAAATAAATTTTGGTTCATTATGCTTAATTAAATAAATATAAGTTTTTTCAGAACTTCAGACTTTTTATCTGTTTTTATATGCTTTAACTAACAATCTTTAATAGTAGTGTTATTTGTAACAAAATTAAATAAAATGTTTAAGAAATGAGTAAATTATACTTCTTGCAACATTTAAGTGTTAAGATAATTGAAATAATTAAGAGTAGAAAGAGATTTTCAGTTGATTTACTTACATAACTTACCCATGTGCGTCTGGGGCATATGTAATTGAGCCTGGGGGGGTTGTTGTGGTGGGAAACTCTGATGGTGGGGATAGTTCTGGTGCGCTGGCGGCGCGTAGGACAAGTTCTGCGGAGCATAGCCTCCCGGGGGTGGAGGTCCGTACGCCGCAAAGGCATCCGGAGGAGGGTAATGTGTATTATAAGCACCCGCGTACGGTTGGTAAGGTATTTGGTGACCATTATCTACAATACAACAACAAAGTCAATTAGGACACAGCAGTTTTCCCGCCTACAATATAACTATATACATAAGCACGGAACATCGTATACCTATATAATTTAGCGGCAAACCGTTTCCTTGAACGACACCATGGCCCGGCTCACCCTCCATACGCAGCCGCTTCTGATTCATAGCTCTTTCCGCTTCATAGTTCATCTTGGTAACTAAAAACAAACATGTCTTAATAACGTATACAACACTTTAACACTGAAATACGTTTCTCCGTCGGGAATGCGACACATTTGAACATATTCTTTAGTAATTCGCAAACTAAGAGAGACGCCAACCGGACGCCAGCACAAAACACAGGTTATACGCTTAGCAAAAGCAAACACAAGCGTACCTTTGTTGGTCACTGATTGTTATTGATTTTAGTTATTAGAAGCACTTAGAGCACTCCCTGCGATAAATTGAAACATAATAGTGCACGATATATGGTCAAAATAACTGTTGCATACAAAATATGCATCAAATTATCGGTCTAATGACAGTAAAATTAGAAAAAAACACAAGCTATGCGAAGTTGAGACGGGGTGTTCAGTTCATTTTCTTTTTTTCTCATTCTTTCTTGTAGTGATGTGAATATGATGTGATGATTCATGATTGTGATAACTCGTAAAATTGAGTTAGAGTAGGACTATCGTAAAATTAAAACTATAGATTGAGAAATTTATAACATACTTTGCTATTTTAAAAGTATGTATATTATGGCATCTTGTGTATCATTGTGATTTTGTGTGTTACATCCATTTTTCAGTTACTAATAAAGGATTTTTTTTTTTTTTGATAAAAATTTTTATGTTTCTTTCCCATATTTTTTATAAAGACTTACAAACAGTTTATTATTTAAAATTATAAATAGCATCAAAATAAAAATAGTTTTAGAACTAGCTACTGTCAACCGTTCACTGAACGCGCTGTCGATGTCGTGCCGGTGCCTGCCGGTGGTTGAGGAATCAATGCAATGTTCTGGAAACAGTCTTGCTTTTCTGGCACCGTAGGCTTTTTTTTAAACGACGACGTGTGTAATTCATATTATCAGCTAACTTATGGGGACACAGACTGGCCAGGATATAATTTATATTATGTAGCGAAACGAGATTGCAGATGTAATTTTGTTTGTATTGGAACGTCTTATAGAGTTCTGTGCGAGGAATTAATTAAGTCTAAAATAGATATTTTTTCACAACTCCTTTTGCTATTATTACTTCCAAATGTTGAGTCTAAACTTCTATAGTACAGTACAAGTAAAGGAATGGATTCATTGTTACAATCAATAATATATTCACCTACATCCCTAAGAAGAGTTATCTTATTTTTTAAATGTAATAGTTTTTTATTTTTTTATTTTTTTTTTAATATTGCCATCAATGGTAGCTTTATTTTTAATCTGTACTAACATATTTTTTTAAATTTTACATTCCATCTTTTTGTTTTCGCTCGCTCTCCACCATTGTTGTATCATCTGTGGTAGTTATTTATTCCGTTGGTTTAATGCTCTAAGTTTCTTCCTCATATCAAGTTATAAATAAGTCTTGTGTGTGTGTATTATATTTATTTAATTGTTCTTGGTAAATTTGCTTAAAAGCGCAAAATTATAATTTATTCCCTACTACGAATCCTTCCGTGTATTCTTAGAGCATTAAACCAACAACCGTGTATTGGCTACCTACGTGATATTGGCGAAATTAAGTTCGGCTGTAGACACAAAACATGCCATAGATAAAAGAAGAAGAAGAAGATATTTTACTTCTAAAATAAAACCCGCAACGGCACTTTTCAAATTTTCTCAAGAAGTCCGTGTGAGGACTTAGTAAAGCCCCACATCTTTACTGAGATACTCGAGGGGCTGGGGGGTATATCATTTCTTGCTTCTCATTTCTGTTATCATTCATCATCATCATCATCAGGAAGGAAATATTGTTTATTTATGTATTACTTGTAAGAAAAATTACTTTGACACTGGCTAAATGTGCTAATCGCACAAAACCATCAACTAAAGGAAAAAAAGAAAATATTTTTCATTCGTTCGTTCATTCAAGAGAGTTTAATTTTGGTTGGTCAAGAAGGAAGACATTTTTAATTTTTGGTCATTGCAGATAGCAAAAGTTTATATTTTGATTTTTTCTTTCCGTGTGTGCTTTTTGTAAAAGTTTTACTGGTACTATCTACTTATAAAAATATGTGTATTTGTAGTTAAGTGTTATTTTAATTTATTGCTTTTTAACCGTTACGGCGTAAGTTGCGGCCGGCCACGAAGTTTTGCGGTTCTTGCGGAGTGAGTAGGTACTTAGTTTTTATTTGTTTTAAAGCTATTCACAAAACAATTTGCAATTAGTTAAAATAATACTGATTTAATTACAATTATTGCGTTAATGATTATTGAATAAAAAACGACTTTTACTCAACATAAAATTATAATACAAACTTACTCAACAAGAGTTTGTGCTATTATTTCATCACCTTTGTTAGTTCCGTTTATTGATACTCAAGACAATACTTAAACGTTTATATTTTCAAAGATAGTTTACCTCACCATCGAAAGGTGCAACCTCGTGATATAGAATTCTTTAAAAAATTGTCTGCTGAAGTTATATTGGTCTTAGGCCTAGATATAGGTATTTTAGGTCTGGTAGACAATAATAACTGTCTACTACACCTCTGGATCTCTTGAACTGAACAAAATATCGGTCATTAGATTGATTAATAAATTTTGAACCTAAATTTTACCTTTTTTTTTTACCCATTTCATTCAACTGAATTTTAACAAAACTAGTACTTAAACAAGTCATACAACTTTTTTTCCTGCTTTACTCCATTTTTTAAATATAAAATACATGTTTACTTTTAGTTAGCTTATAACAAGTTTAAAACAAAACATATTACATAATATGTTTTGTAACAAATAACAATATCAATTATTATTACATTTACACATGCGCTCGCAATCATGAGAAAACAACACTGAGACAATATCGAGATTATGTTCTTACGACTATACCCAGAAATTGGATTAACCGAAAGGCAAAAAAGGGGAACCCTCAGTCAAAGAATTGAAAGGTTTTTTGTTAAGCCTAAAAGATAGGGGCCCAGAAACATGCAGTGCCTAGGGCTTCTATATGGCTTAATCAGGCTCTGAATTGATTTGATTGGATTTGATTTTGATTTGTATATACCACAGAATGTGACTATACTGACTAGATTTTTTTGGCTTTCCATATTAGCCATGTTAATTTTTACTTTTATAGTATTAATTTTCCGTCACATCGTCGTCGTCGTCGGTATTATGATCAGCCCCCCGACCGCCTAACTCTATCGCCATCGCTCTCGCTATCGCACTCTATAGTTTATGGCATCATCTTGTCATTTCAAAAGCGACATGAAAGCAATATGAAAGCAATATCGAAAGCTGAGGCCTATAGCTTTCGATAATGCTTTTATATCAAGTTTTTTCGTCGATAACATTAAAAACATGGTAATTATGTACCAAAACATACAAGGCCTGAATAACAAGACTGATTTACTAGAACAACTGCTATACGAAACTCAATTTGACTTAATATGCCTATCTGAAACATTTTTAACTGAAACAAAACTATGTAACCTGCGTATTAATGGATACACTATGGCAACCTACTTCTGCAGAAAACAACACACAAGAGGAGGAGTCGGGATACTGATAAAAGAAGATATAGAATGTATAGAACGAAGAGACATATGTGACATGTCATTAGAATTTGTTATTGAATACTGTGGCTTAGAAGTTAGGACTTTAAATTTACTGATTTTATGTATTTATTGGAATGATCGTGAAACGGACATTTTCTTAGATTCATTTAAAAAACTACTAAATAAGCTTAAAAATGAACAACAAAAAAATATAATAATAGGCGGTGATTTTAATATAAATATGCAACTAAATTCTAAACTATCCTCAGAGTTTAAAAATCTTTTACTTTCACATAACTTCCTTCAACAAGTCAATTCGCCAACTAGAATTTGTGCTACGACGGCTACATGCATAGATCTGGTTTTTACAAATTTCAACCAGACGCTAACCTCTGTACATGATTTTGGCCTCTCTGATCATCATGGGGTAATAGTAGAAATAAACACCGAACCTCTTCAAAAAAGTAAGAAACTACAAAAATTTAAAAAACGACTATTTACAGAAAAACAATTAAATTTTTTTAAAATAAAACTAAATGAAGTAAATTGGGAACAAACTCTTACTGAAACAAAATGTATAAATAAAAATTACATCATTTTTAATAATGTACTGCAGACTTTAATGCTAACATATTTTCCAGAAAAAAACATCTCAACAAAATCTATGAATAATAACCAAAAGCCGTCATGGCTTACTGTTGGATTAAATATATCGTGTAAACATAAACGAGCTCTGCGCATTTTATTGAACCATACAAATAATAACATCATTAAAAAATATTATAAAATGTATAGAAAAATTTTAAAGAAATCTATCATCATGTCTAAAAAAAAGGTGTATATAAAACAAATGGCAAAATCAGAAAATAAAACTAAAACAATGTGGCACATAATTAAAACAAAAACAGGTAAACTTTCTAAGAAAAAACATAGAAATCTAAGACTGAAAATAAATGATATGGTCACAGAATCACCAACAAAAATTGTAAACACTTTTAACCACTTTTTTGCAACGGTTGGAGCAACAGAACCAGTCACAAAACCACAAAGCTTTGTTGCTAGTAGTACCAGGAACAATCCTGTTTTAAATACTATGTACCTGCGACAAGTGGATGAAAGGGAAATAAAGTTTATAATAAATAACCTTAAAAATACACATAGCTTTGGAATAGACACACTTCCATCTTCAATCCTAAAAAAGTGCAGTCAAGAATTTATTAAACCGCTAGTTATGTTAATTAACCAATCATTTAACGAAGGAATTTTCCCAGAGTTACTAAAAACCGCTATAATTAAGCCAATTTATAAAAAGGGGTGCAAAACAGACCCATCCAATTACAGGCCTATAGCGCTCCTATCATCAATTTCAAAAGTTTTTGAGCGGGCCATGGCAAACCGGCTGTACTCATTTCTAGAAAAATATAGTATCCTGGATGATAACCAATATGCATTTCGGAAAAATAAATCTACCAGTCTGGCAGTCTATAAGTATATCCAGCAAGCGTTAACATTTATTAATGAGAAAAAGTATGCTGTGGGTGTTTTACTAGACATGACCAAAGCCTATGATCGTGTAAAATATGAAATCCTTCTACGAAAACTGTATGACTCTGGAGTACGAGGAATAGCGTACAAATGGTTAGCTTCATATCTAGAAAATAGGACTCAATATGCTGAAATAGATCACCAATATCCAAACACAAATGAAATTACAAAAATACGATCAGACGCCACAAAAATAAGCAACTCGATCCCACAGGGTAGTGTTTTGGGATGCATCCTTTTTTTGGTTTATATCAATGATTTGCCAAAAAATATCGACACACCCTGTGTCCTTTTTGCTGACGATGTATCCCTGCTATTTAAATATGAGAACTCAACTGATTTTAGGGAGACACTTAAGCAAAGTATAGCAAAAGTAACAGATTGGTTATCAGACCACAATTTAATAGTTAATTACTCAAAAACTAAATTAATAGAATTTATACCACATCAAAAAACACCGTTAAATGTTGAACTATCAATAAATAATTCTACTTTAGAAAAAGTTAATACTTGTACATTACTAGGCATAGAAATTGACTCGCACCTAAACTGGAAAATGCACATAGAGAAAGTAAAATCTAAACTCTCTAGATTTACTTATGCACTTTATCACCTCAAACTAAGTACCGATAAAAAAACTGCTTTAGCAGCCTATTACGCGTATGCACACGCATGGCTCACGTACGGCCTCATATTATGGGGAAATAGTACGGACGTAAACGATGTATTCATCTTACAAAAAAAGTGCATACGTATTCTAGCCAATATCGACAACATAGACTCATGCAGACCTCACTTTGCCCAACTAGGAATTTTGACTCTTACTAGTATGTACATCCTAGACATGTGTAAATTCGTTCGGAAAAATCCAGATTTATTTAAAAATAATAAAAAAAACAGATATACACCAAGAACAAACAATCAAAATAAATTTGCCATACCTGGCAGTAGAATGGCAATGCATGGCTCGAGCCCTTATGTCTCGGCAATAAAAATATTTAATAATCTACCAAATGAGCTGCGAGGTGAACAGAACACCAACCAATTTAACAAAAAATTAAAAGAACTGTTATCGATTAAAACATATTACAATTTATCTGAATTCTACAATGACAAATTATAAGTCCGCTACACATTCATTCACAATTTTTTCCTACACCTATAACAATGATAATAACATATACTATTAATAATAATATACTAACATACGCTAATAATACTTATTACTCAATTAATAATAATAATGAAATCATTTATATGTCTCGTAACACGCCACAGTAAAATTTCTAAGAATATTAATATACAATAATAATAATAACAACATTCTATAATCATAATATTAAAATACAATTTATAATTTTATAATAACAATTCTAAATGCATTGTAAGAAAATTGTAACTTATAAGCTTTGCTATACCCTAATGGGTGTCATGTCTGCACTAATTTGTTATACAAACCACCTGTAACTTACTGTACATGAATGCAATAAACAACTTTGAACTTTGAACTTTGAACTTTGAACTTTATCACTTTCGAAATGACAAGATGACGCCATAAACTATAGAGCGCGATAGCGAGAGCAAGAGCGATAGAGTTCGGCGGTCCCCTGATCCTTACAGATCTAATTGCTGGACCAATGTGGCGGACAGATGATTGATATTTTAATTATTTACTGTTGTGGTTGTAGTTTAGATTATATAAGGAATGATAAGATAAGTTATTCATTGAGTATTTGATAGCCTGGAGGACCACACAGTTTTGTGATATCATTTTTGAGAATAATTTCTTCCAAGGCCCTTTCGTTTTCCTTATAGACAAAGGATTGGGATCCATTTCATTGAAACATTCTTTTAACTTACTTGATCAAAATTTAATGTACTTCACATATGCATTTAACACTATAATCTATCCAAACATTTCTAGTAAAACACCCAAGGCAATACATAAAAACATTATGTAAATTTGTACTCAACAAAACAACAGTAAGCAATACAATCAATAGAATATATATTTTTCTCTATGTCACAACTGTATGAAAAGATTAGCTGTAAAGATTATTTTATAGCATCTTTATCCAGCCCGTTTTGCGATGTTGTCTTTCCATCTTTTAACTGGGTTAATACAATGTGTGAACTTAAACTACTTAAAATTAAACTTAAATAAACTTTATCATTTAAACTATAACTTTACTTACACTGTATACAAGTTTAGGTATAAGTATATGTGTGAACCATATTCTTATTATTAGCTTCGACTATAAATTGTTAAATAGTATCATTAGATATTAATGTAAATGTTTGTTCTAGATCACAAAACCGAGAAAATGGCATTGGACTCGCAATTCAGTATCCCAGACTTCATTGGGTAAGTTATACTACCTACTTGGTGATACTACATAAGATACAAATAAACTATTTTTAGTCATTCAAGTTGAATAAAATAAAAAATAAAAACTAAAATTTAAAGAATTACAAAAACAAAAATGTTGAAAAACTTCCACAAGCAGGATTTGAACCTGCACCCTTCTGACATATCGGGTCAGGTGCTCTTCCAAATGAGCTATCGTGGTTCTAACCAGCCCGCCGAAATTATTCAACACTATTTTCTTTTTTACTTTGAAAGCCAAAGGCGCCAATTCAATGTCAACAACTGCCGTCATTAACATCTGATCATAATATTTTTACAAATACTAAAGATCTGTTAAGAAGTAGGCAAGCTATTTATAAAAAAATTTTTGTTTTGTTTATGAAATAGTATCGTACAGATCTCCTTATTTAGAAAATAAACAAGGTATTCCTCAAGGAAGTGTTATGGGTCCGCTTCTGTTCCTTATCTATATCAATGATTTGCCAAAATCCACTAACTATCAGAGTATTCTATTCGCAGATGATGTATCAATTATTATTCCACAGCAATTAGACACTTTAAATTACGAGCATGAAATAAACATAGGTGTAGAAAATGTTAATAATTGGATGAATCACAATGGACTTAGTGTAAATGTCACAAAAACCAACTATGTACAATTTTCTAATTATAAATCAGAGCGATTCAAACTTAAAATAGAATGCGACGGGAGGGAAATAGAAGAAGTGAATGAATACAAGTTTTTAGGAATCACTCTCGACAAAAACTGTAACTGGAACGCGCACGCTCACAACATTTGTACAGGGCTGAGTAGGTTTGTGTATGCGTTAAAGCGACTCAGACATACATCAGGCCAAAGGGTTGCCCTAACCGCCTATCATGGTTACGTTTTATCGGTTTTGAGATACGGTATTATATTATGGGGGAACTCCCCGGACATAAATAGGGTATTCATTATGCAGAAGAAATGTGTCAGGGCTGTTTGTGGTGTAGGGCCAATTGAAACATGCAGACCGTTATTTAAGAATCTGAGATTACTAACGTTAGCCTCAATATATATATTAGAAATTGGAATGTTTATTAGACGTAACCCCACACTATTTGAACCGAGTGGGAGATGCTTACGGTTACGACCGAAAGACACAGCTTTGTTAAAAATGCCTCCTCACCGTAGTGCATATTTTGAAAAGAATTGTTATGGCATGTCGATACGTATTTATAATAATATACCTGTTGAAATTAGAAAGTTGCCTTTAAGTAAATTTATATCGCAACTGCGTAGTTGGCTAATAATTAAATCTTAATGAGTATTTTGACATTAAATGATGTTATAATTTGAATTTAAAATAAAATGGCAATGTATTTGTTTAATTTTTAATGATTTTGAAATGTTTATTAATTATTATTAGTGATTATCTGTTTTTTTAGTGGAATAATTAATTAATTAATACTTAATTGTTATAATTTTGCACGCCAAATTGTGGCAAAACATGCTGGTTTTATTTAAGTAACGATCTGTACTTTACCATGTTTTATGCAAATAAATTCTATTCTATTCTATTCTATTCTATTCTATAACTTTAAGACAAATTTAGTTGCGAAACAAATTACAAAAACAAATGTTGAAAAAATTTCCACAAGCAGGATTTGAACCTGCACCCTTCTGACATACCGGGTCAGGTGCTCTTCCAATTGAGCTATCGTGGTACTAACCAGTGTACTGCTTATATAAATATATATATAATATATATCTCTCTCTTTCTCTCCCTCTCTCTCTCTCTCCCTCTCTCTCTCTCCCTCTCTCTCTCTCTCTCTCTCCCTCTCCCTATCCTCAGCGTTTAGTAATGCCATCTGATAGTGGAGTCTGCTTTACTGGTATTTTTTTTCATCCTGTTGTGGTCTGATAAACACTTAATAAAAATCTCTTCACAGGCTCAGTGAGCTCGATACTATCGACATTATGAATGGTGATAACACACCTTTCGTTATATCTTCACCACAATTGGACGACGAGACTACCCTGGAATCTCCAATGCAGTTTAATGCCATTTTTGTGAGTAGATGTTTCTTTTATGCAGAGCAGAAGGTATCATAATAACATGAAAGATATCGCAACAAATAACTTCTCCACAGTGCCACAACACTACCATGCAACTGTCTATCACTAATTTTAGTAAGGACTGTGTAGTAGGAACGGATTCCATGCAGCGCTAACTTGTAAATGAATTTTACCATTCACAAGGAAGTGTTGTACGTATTTTAGTGCTCGGGTACAGTCACAAGCTTTAACATGTTAACAATGTAACTCAATGGAATAAGACTCAAAATTAGTCAAATGTGTATACTTGTTAATGTTAATACTGGTGACTAAATATTCGTACACGATGTGGTTGGCGGTACGGTTTGTTTTAATTTTGCTATAGCTATAGCTACAGATAGTGATGAAAGAGACTAAGGGCCTCTTTCACCATCTACAAGTAAGTTCCCATTAGCTTTTACTTGACAGATAGTCCATACAAAACTTTCACTTTAACTGCCAAGTATCTCCTAATCAGACATTGTGAAACAGGCCCTCAGTCTTTTAAGGCTTTTAATAAAGACTCGCCTTATTTTTGACGCCTCACGACTGACTCAGTCTTTTATAGTCCCCAACCTTTAGTCATACATAAGACTAGCCTTTTTAGTCGAAGTCTTTTAACATAAAAGACTGAGCAGTTACTTAAACAGCTTAAACGACTTAAATGACTGGCGACTTATCGCCTGGGAAGTCGAGAGTCGTAAGGCGTGTGTTGATGCAACTAGTGCTGTGCTTACGCCCGGAGAATAAGTATTCTCCCGGCAACAAAAGTATAAAAGTACCTTCACTTATTAATAGACAACGTCTTTTTTCGTCACTGTGCGCAGATTTACTAAGTTTTAAAATAATATTTTACAAAAAATTAATTATATATAACACAGAACAAGAAAGTCAGAGCATTTTAATACATTTTTGTGACTATAAAGTAATTTCCACCTAAAGAGTTTTTAATTACAATTATCACGCTTTACTTAAAGTCTTCTTTTGTAAAGGACTGCAGTTGTTTAAGTTGTGTTTTAGTTTTTTTTTGTCTACTAGTCTTATAATGTTAACCGACTGAGTCATATTAATTAAGACTAACAGCTACAGTCTCTATTTTAGAGCAAAGACGTGTAAAAAGAAGCGAGTTTTATTATAAATGACTAAAGGACTCGAGTCTCTTTCTTCACTAGCTACTAGAGAGTTGTAGCTAGGTAGTCCACATCTGTCCCAATAACCTCAATGTTATTAAACTTGTTGGGTCGTATCTAGTAACTATCCAGTACTGGATAAGATACCCAGTTCCTAGTACTCGGTTTGATTGCAAGGTTGTTCAATTCCGCCTGGCGAGCTACCACCATATTATTTTAGTCTGCCACCATAACAACAATGTGGTGTACCATCAGATAAAGCCTGAGCTTTCTTATAAGTTATGGGCTACTACCTCAGTAGTTGAAGATTTCAGGAGGTCACCTTCAGCCTTTTTAATACAAATACCCTGGTAATCTTACAGCTAAACCAAAGTCTATAGCAGGCCTGCTAATTACATCTTAAATTGTTGTATAATGTGTGAAATTTGATTATAAAAAAGGTTAACGTCTGATTCTTGAGCAATCAAGGCATTAGCTTATCACTTTCCATTAGATGAAAGCAAAGCGCTACTTCAATATGTAATTCAAAATTATAAGATAAAATAAGATTTAAGATGACGCAGCAACAGAACGGAGAAAAGTAGTAAAATAGAGTTGTTTATACAAAGTTATTTCCAGCCTTTGCTGAGGGGGCCTCCAGATAGGACCACCATCCAGAACAACTACAACTTCAATGTGGAAATAAACAGCAAAGATACCAACAAAAAGAAATATCTGGTAAGTTTGAGTCCTTATTGTTTGCTGGTTAGAGTGCTTTTTCCTTTGTCTGAGATCAGTTATTTACATTGTTGGTCATTGACATAGATGGTAATATGTATTTTCTGGTAATTACGTTGTGGTATGGGTGGGGTACTATACTAGGGTACCAGATATAAATTGGCAATGAAATCATTGATTTATCTACATCCCATCTTGATAAGATTGTTTGCACTATTGATACATTAATCACGCCACTCAATTGAACGTCATAAAGTCATAACATTATTAATCTTTACTAATATTATAAAGAGCAAAGCTTTGTATTTTTGTTTGTAATGAATAAACTCAAAAACGACTGGACCGATTTATGAAATTCTTTCATCATTATAATACTATGTTAGCGTAGAGTAACAAAGCTATATTAAAAAATATATGTCCACCCGTGCGAAGCCGGAACGGGCCGCTAATAATAATTTCATATTTTGTTTATGTAAAATAATATAAAATAGTGGTCGCCCAATGGTCGAAATTCGACCGTAATTTTTATATAAGGCTGCACGGATTGTATCATAAGCAATGAAAAAATTAAAAAAGATAGAATGTGAGTTTGGATTGGCATTGACAGAAGCCGGCGCATTAAAGACGAACAATATTAATCTATTCTCAAAAGAGTATAGGTATATGCGTGTGTGTCAAATACATGGTAGTGTGTGTAATGTTGTTTTTATTGATTTAATGTATTTTGTATGCATAATTTAAAAAAAAATAATAACATTCTGCACTCCTTCTCTATATAAACAATAAGAGTGCGAAAGGAGATTGTTCTGTGTCCATATATTGCTCGCCTTAAAATCAACTGCAGCGGAAAACTCATTTTCTAGTAATGAATTGCCTGTATTAGCCCATGAGAACTAAGTTTCATGACGGACACTTCTGAGAAGACAGTTTCATTCATTATGGCTGAAATGATTTATGTTTTTGTTTTGTCATTATCTATAGTGTATTCTGCTTTTTCTTATCAACGCTATTGTAAAATAAAACAAGATTTCGAAATACGTCATTATTTTATTTATCTGTAATATTTAAAAGTCTTTAACAGTATATTTATGGATAGAAAAATATGTAAATAACATTTATCGATAACATAATTAACCTCATCACTACATTTTACTATGCATTCGTTATTCGTCTGTCTGTCAATGATCTATATTTGAGTAGACTTTATTCTGAACCATTATCTGAAAGATTTAATCTAGGCATGTAATAAATGTTGTAAGCTCCCCAAATAAAATAGCCCATAACCACGACCACAACGACGGGTTTTGTTTGTGCTGCTTGCATCCAGCAGCTACCCTCGACCTTCACCAAATCGTCGGTCCAACTTGTCGTTGTGGAGATCCTTGAAGGAGGCCCGAGTTCAGCAGTGGACGTCTTTTGGCTGAGATGATGATGACACTGATGATTATAATGATGATAACAACAACCCTGACCTCGCTGCTCGCTTCCAGTACTCGTGCCAGCTGCACCGCGTGTACGTAGACATGAATTGCGACTTCGCGGTGCAGTTCTCGTGGCAAGGGATCCCCAGCGACCGGTTGTACGTGCGAGCAACCGTCGTCTTCTCGGACAAGGATCAGGCAGAGAAGCGGGTGGAGCGCTGTATGCAGCACAGGCACGAGAACACAGCCATTGGTGAGTGGGGAGCAATGGGGTTTTGAGGATATCTTTTATTTTCATCCAATTATCGATGAGGACCCGGCGGAGAAGCGGTTGGAGCGCTGTATGCAGCACAGGCACGAGAACACAGCCAATGGTGAGTGGGGAGCGCTGAAGCTTTGATCCTCAAATATGTAGCCATATAAATTTTTTACTTTTTTTTATTATTTTTTAAGTGTTTGCTGTTTTTATAAATTCTATAAGTAATTTAGCAAGCACTTAAAAAAACAAACAATAAAGTAAAAATTTACTGTAGCGTTGTGTTATCCATTTTGTGGTATTTCATCTGCAACGATGAATCTGCATAGCCATCGGTTGCAATAACCTATCGGTACCTATCTGTCGGTTGGATAGATGGCGCACTGTGTCGCTATTAGCACTAAAAATAATAATAAAAAAGTGACATAATTCATCGCTTACCGGCCTTCCCGGTAGCATAGCGGTCAGTGCAGCCGCCCGGATTGCGGAAGACCCAGGTTCGATTCCTGGCTGGGTCGGATGGGCGTTTAATTTTTTCACTGTATTTTATAAATATGTAGCCATATCATCAATGTTTGTAGCATTGTTATTGCTAGAAATAAGATAGCCAATAGAATTTAAGACATTTAAATTAAACGATTTTATGTGTTTTGAAAATGTCAACGTTTTCCCATTTCCCTTATGCATAGAAAGTTTCATTCAAATTTGCATAATAGATTGAAAGAATTCTCATACAAACTTCAATTAGCTTTGAGGTTTGTATGGGATACCGATAAAATGTAAAATGGCTTTTAACTTTACTTTACCTACTTTCGCTACCAGTGCCCGACGCGATCCGTATGAACGTGCTCCGTTCGTCGCGCGAGGTGGGAACACAGGGCGTGTACTACCGCGGCGATCCGCAGCTCGCCGACTCATGGTATTCAGTGCTCGTGGAGTTCGCGAACACGGGCGAGCAGTGCTTAAACGTGCACGCGTTCAAGTTCGTGTGCAAGAACAGCTGCTCGTCCGGCATCAATAGGCGGGCGATCGCGATCATATTCAGCCTGGAGGATGTGATGTGAGTTTTACCAATTTTTATTTAGGTTACTGGATAGCCAAAGGAACAGTTAAGGCGATACCTCGCGAATATTCAGCATATTTGACAAAGATTTAATCATATATGTCCTTCTGTTGTTCTTGTTTTTAAATATGTTATAGTCGACTAATCAATAAAGTATTTTACCAAAGCCAAAACATGAATGGAAACAATTTTCTCGATAGAAAATAAATCTAAAGATCATCCTTCCTCATTCCCTTTTTCTGTTTTATAGGCAGAAGCACGAATATTGAAAACCCAAATAAATTATATTAGAAATGCAATATACTATTGTAATCATTTTCCAATTTTTCTTTTTCAAAAATCTAGTTTTTAGTAAATACGAGATTTAACGTTATTTTATTTAGGTGCGCGAGCGCTATGGTTGTCCCCTTTCTTGCACTGAGAAATCCCTCCAGTGTGTACCGAAAATAGTCGGCGTCGACAAGTTGACGAGGTATCGTCTTAAGGTGTGTTTGCGGGTTGGCAAGGTGAGGGACTAGTGCGGCACATCTGCTTAAGAAGCTCTTATCGTCAGAGCTCGGAAACCGGTTAAATATATTAACTGGTTTGGGTCGTTGACCCCATATCAGAATGGTATAAGGTTATGGTTTCGGTTACCGGTAATTAACCGGTTAAATGTAAAAACTGTTTTTTTTTTATTAATTGCAATGAATTCCAAACAATTTGTGAGCAACGCCATCTGTTGTGTTTTGTGTAAACTAATTGAAACTAATGAGGCTCTCTCATCTCGCGTCGAGCGGCCGCCCCTGGCTGAGTTGAGGAGTGCATATGAGATTAACCGGTTAAATCAGCGCCAAGTATCGGTTTATCAGAGCTTTAAAATTCCGTTCTCTGGTCTAATTAACCGGTAGCCAAATTGTTTTCGGTTTGGTTGGAACAGTTTATTTAATTAACCAGTTAGTCAATGAACTGAATTAAACCGGTTTAAAGAACGATATTAACCGCTATTTGTTAATCGGTTCTGAGCCCTGGTTATCACATCTGGACTCCGTTTTCGCTGAACAATAGATGGAATGGAGTCATTTGTCTACATAACTACACATTTACGATACTGTCTTGGTGACGCTCGGTGACCCGAAAGTCCTGGGTTTAATTCCCAGGTTAGGCAACATGTGCTTCGGGTTTTTCGATGCATCGCCCGGGTTTGTGATTACTAAAACCCGCACTTCGCAAGCGTGGTGTGTGATTAAGCCAATACCCACAAATTGCAGCGATGACTTGATTTTAATGATAGATGCCGTTGCCAGCAGTGGGACAGTATATAGGCTATACTTTACTTATTTTTATAAAATGTCTCCCATTACCTTCTAAGGTCTTAAAAACCTTTCTCCTCAGCGGCAACGTATACGGCCGCCAAATAGTAGGAGTGAGAGTCTGCGCTTGCCCGCGGCGAGATCTGCTCAAGGACGAAGAGGCAGAAGGTGTGTTCAAGAGCGGCAAGAAGCGCGTGCCCACCAACAAGATAGAGCCCCCCAAGGCCAAGAAGATCAAGCTGGAGGTGGTTCCTAATACTGTGGACGACACCATACTGACTTTGCCGCAGGTATGCATGGAAACTGTCTGACCGGTTTAACCCCAAACTGCTTTGCCACAAAACGATGGCTAAAGTTAGACAATGCTCAGACAGATGCTGTCACCTTTTACCTAATACTATTGGACAGAGACACAATGTTTTGAACACGTATTTAGCCATTGTTAAACTTTTAACACTGTTTTGTAGTACAAGGGATAATGTCCAAAGCTCAAAATGACAAACAGCTACGATATACAGATATATATACGACATAAAGTATTATTCATTGCCCCTAAAGATTAAGGTGAGTAGTGGTTATTTTTTTTATAACAACACAATATATCTCTTTTGTAATTTTTCGAAACTTTCTCATTTTGTGTTTAAACGTGTCTTACCCAGGACTTTGAAACACGTTAAAAGTTAGGTAATGTTACCTCGTATACGAAGATAACGTTAATAGCCAATGTAACGTCGTATTAATGTAAACGTCGTAATGTAGCCATTGTATTTCAATATACTATTTGCTATTAGTATTAATCAGTATATTTAGTATTAATTTCGGTGTTAACCAAACATTTTTGTTCTTTGAGCCTGATATAATAAGCGACACATACAAGTTTTTGAAATAGGGTAAGATTTATGATAAAAGTTTGTATAGAAAAAATGAAGTTGGTTGGATGATATATAATATTGTTCCCTTTTCTTATTTTACAATACACTTTATGGCATAAAAATTGATCGTGCTAGTGATTCTGAACCAACCATATTCAAGTTTTGTATACACCAAAAGTAACAATGTAAGAATATTTTTTTACAGCTCACGGTCTACTAAGAGCAGAATAACTGCACCAATTTACAAAGCGGTGTGAATAGAAGGTTGACCTTATACCTATCCTATAATGCATACCTTTACCTAATGAAGGATGTTCTGAATAAGGTATAGGTCCAAAGTACCAAGAATAGGTGATGGGATTGATGCGAGCGGAGGAAGCGAGTGAAGTATGTCAGGGCTTTGATCATCATTATCGCCATCATCATTAGCCTTTATAAGTCCACTACATAGGCTTTTCCAAGTGTACGCCACTAAGATTGATTTCAGAAAAAAGATAATGCCAGTAAAGAATGATAATAGCAGAAAGTATTACACAAATTAATATTGTCTCATGTCGGAGAGAAGTACCTGGATGACCGAGCTTTGCTCGTAATTTTTTTTTTAATTAATAAAATTTTCTAAAAAAGAAACCTAGGTTGATCGATTTATCGCCCCCAAAACCCCTGCATACTTACTAAATTTCATGAAAATCGTTGGAGCCGTTTCAGAGATTCAGATATATACACGATGACTTTATCGGTGATCAGGACGTAATGAGTCCGACTAAGTAAATTATTGCCATTGCAATAATAATAAAACTTACATGTCAGCGTTCCATTTTTTTGTCTGGGAAGTAAAGTTAATAACAATGAATATTAAAATCATGGTCATCCTCATCCTACTCCTCCTTATTACAAATAAAACCTCTTACTTAGAGGTACAACCATGATAGATGATAAAAAACCTCATTAAAGATTTAAAGTTTTTCATGCTATTAGTAGTAAACTGTCAAATGGCAGACAATGTAAACAAAAACACTTCAATCTTCACTTCTTAAAAATGTAGGAAGACCATACATTCTAATTAATTAAGTAAAATTTAAACACTGAAAAAAGACGACAACCTCAGGCGGGAATCGAACCACGCACCTTCCGCATTCCGGGCGGCTGCCTTAACCACTTGGCTACCGAGGTCTGGCTTTCACCCGTCGAAATTTTTCAGTGCTTGATGCTTATGTTTTTTAGTCAACATTGCTTTCGTCAACAAAAAAAATTTCGACGGGTGAAAGCCAGACCTCGGTAGCCAAGTGGTTAAGGCAGCCGCCCGGAATGCGGAAGGTGCGTGGTTCGATTCCCGCCTGAGGTTGTCGTCTTTTTTCAGTGTTTAAATTTTACTTAAGTATATTTAAGCGTTAATAAAACGCTAAAATATATAAAAAACACTTATTCTAATTAATTTTGGTTACCTAATTAAAAATACAAAATCAACTTTATAAACAGATAACGTAACTACTATTATTATTACAATGGCCATAATTTACTTAGTCGGTTCAGTAGGTCCTGATCACCGATAAAAGTCTTCGTGTATATACAAGAATTGCTTGTTTAATTGTATTAGATACAGAACATATTGACCTGATAATAAAATTGGACATGAGGCTAGATTATAAGGTCTACCAATCTAGCAACCAGTCTATCTTTTGATATATCCTACCTTGTTTACTATAAGCATGGTTAGGTATATCTGCCACTAACCTATTGTATTAGGATTACTCATAATAATAGTTGTATATGTTAAAATAAATACAATGAATTTTTTCCACAAATTTTCAGTTGCAAGTGGTAGGAGTAAACGTGATGACCACCGGCTTAGAGATGATGATACGTATGATGGAGCAAGGGGCGCGCGCTCGTGCCGACGACCCACAGTACGTGGCTAACTGCGCTGCCTCCATCGCCGGGCTCAAAGCGGCCATCGACCAGTACAAGAGCCCCTCATAGTGACGAAGACGGTCACGCTTGTAGTGATGCGGACGGTCACGCTAGTAGTGACGCGGACGGTCACGGTTGTAGTGATGCGACATGTGTGTGACAGTGGCAAGCGAGACAGTGTTCTCGCTCGTAGTGAGAAGGTTGTTCCCACTCGTTATGATCACACTGCAGAAATGTGATTGAAAGGAGTGAAGTGAAGTGATATTGTGCCAGTGATGAAGATACAGTGTGATGGATTGCAATATGTCATGCGTAACTCCGATTCCACGCTCCGAGTTTCAGAGGGTAGGTGACAATCTGTTTTGGCACATCTCTTAAGGATGTCTCCATAAACAAATGTTGAAAAAGTCAGACCAACACACTGCCTATATGTGCCTTAAGTATTAGTTTTTAAGCAAATATTTTTTAATAAGTCAGTTGCCATTGTGAGTGCAGTTTATCTTTTTCTTCTCAGTAAGTTTAGGTTACTTAGGTAAAGTTTTATACGGCAAGGGCTTTTTCATAGAAAACTTTCAAAATATATTGAAGAGCAATTTTGGGATTGATTTTATAACTTTTTATAGTATTTTTTTTGTTGGCAATCATGTTTTCGACAGCCTCCCTTTCATATGACTTGTGTACATATTAGTATGTATAATTATGTTTAAGACTTATATTGCAACTAAAAGTTTTTTTGAATGCATAGATATAATATTTGTAAAAGCAATGCTACTCAAATACAACCCACCTAAAGCAATGATAAGTTGAAATGACACTTGATAACTATTGTAACTCATTTCTTGGTATGAGGGCTCTCTTAATAAAATGATTGTTTACAATTCCATGGATCACTTAAACTTTAAGGGCCTTACAAATAATTAAAGAATAAGCTTCAAATAGTTATTCTGTGTTTTGAGTTTCTTTTATTCTAATTTGAAATGAAGGTTACATGATGGAAAAAAGCACAATATCTATTCAAAGCTTATTCTCTGTTTATTTGTAAGGCCCCAAATGTGTAATTCATTTAAATTCACATCAAAAATCTTTGCTCTCAGCATTATTGCCACTTCACATCAGATGAGATGAAGGCCAAGTGTTTTCTTTACATCTTCTTTTTGCAACTACCTATTGAGATTACTTTATACACTTACCACTTTATAATGCAACAAATTGATTTTTTTTTACTTTATTAGGAACTGGTACTGAAATAGTCTCAGTCAATCACTAGATTTAATATTAAAATTGCATACCTATGAAACATTACATTTGAGAATAGTTTTGGTCTTTTTTGGATAAGCTATAGGGTTTTTCAAGTTTCTTAGTCTTTTTGAAGATAAGTCTTTAGTTATAAAGTTATAAAATATAGCTCAATAAGTCAATGTGTATTTTAATTATGACTATCATAATTTATAGTATTAAATAGTTTTCAGAATAATTTTATTGCAAGCATATTTTGTATGTATGCGTTCCAATATTCAATTGTAGAATTTAATGGGTGCATTTTTGCATTATTGTTTTATTAAGTGTATTATTATGTTTAAGTACAATATAATAAAATTCAATTACTTCTTCGAATTATCATTTGATTAGTGGACTTTTGTTCAAAATTATAATGTTTTGGTAACTGGGTTAAGTTTCCTACAACTGCCTATGTTGAATTTACAATAAACATTTATGATATCAAAGAAAACACCAAAAGTGCTGTTCCATTCATCAGTTCAGAATGTTATGTTTGCCTCAATACACACTCATCACATCAGGCACAATTAGAACAAATCATGTTTGAAACATCATACCGTCTCTATGAACTTTATACAACAATTCCTGTTAATTTCTTTAACTGATTGCAAGTTTTGGAAGGTACTAGCTTGTAATTGCAATTGCAAATTGCAATTCAGGTGATCAACAATTGACTTATTACTACTAATAGCTTTAGAAATAGTGTTTGTAATGTTTTGTATGAATGATAATAGTTTAATTGTACCGTTACAATATTTCCTATAATTTCCTTTTAATTGTATTAAAATTCATTTTTGATAGTGTATTTTTGAAATATTTGTTGCTAAAGTTTTTTATTTTTAATTTGATTTGATAAATCAATTGCAAGTTGCTCTTTTTAGTTAGTAATACACATCTAGGTACTATCTTATGATGATCAATTCATCATTTATTAGTTACGAGTTGTTAGTATTGTAGGTGCGTTTCGTCGCATTTGGTCCACTTCGCATTTGGTCTACTAGACGAAAACGTATCTATTTCGCATTTGGTCCAATTCGCGTTTGGTCCACCTAGCATTTAGTCCACTTTGCACTTAGTCCTTTTTGCATTTGGTCCATTCCGCACTTAGTCCTTTTCGCATTCGGTCCACTTCGCACTTAGTCCTTTTCGCATTTGGCCCACTTTGGGTGTTTGAGATACCATCATTCTGTCTGGTTACCATAACATAAGGAAAAACCTTTCTTTGGGACCAGGTGTATTATGAGATGTCTTAATTCATTTAGGTATTTATCAGTGTTGTGTGTCAGATGCACAACATATAATTGATAAAAAGGCTTTTGAGCCGATTTAAAAGTGCCATCTGCATAGTACTTGCCAGTACTTTTAGTAATTTTTTGTGCCAAATTTGTTCCGAACATCAATATTTTTTCCACTTTACCATCTTCAAACAGCAAAAAGTTTTTTAAACGCTTCCGGGAGTAACATTTTCAGGGCAGTCAAAAGTCAAAGTATCCGTTTCTATATTTTTTTTTCGTGCTGTATAGAGAAGCCCTAACAGACTCACTTTTCGGTATTGCTTCAGGAATCATATAGGCAGTTTTATTTTCAAATATGCTCAGCACTGGGCCTAAATCACTACAAACTGCTGTTTTTAATACAGTAATTAATTTGCCTGTCTCATTTTTACTGTTATCTGGTTCACATACATGTCGTGTTTCGCGTAAAACCTTTTTCCTTGTTGCATCCAATGTGGCAGATGCACTACATATCAATCTTTTGTGACATCTCCATAACGAAGTTCCATTTTTATTTGATTTATGGAAATTATACCGATAACTGTGATATATCAGTGTCTCATTACCTTTTTGATTATATGTCGCCCATTGCACTTTGGTTATTATTCGACACGTAACAAGAAACAGTATTCTATATTTAAGGACTCCGAAAAGCATATTAGTAACACAGACAATTATGGCGATGCAATATAATTTGTTACCACTATTAGATATTTAAACAAACTTTTTATAAGTACCCTCAATTCTTTTTATTAATGCTTATACTAAAATGACAGAACTGCAAACGCACTACAAAACTGTAGTATGTATAATTATGTTTAAGACTTATATTGCAACTAAAAGTTTTTTTGGAATGCATAGATATAATATTTGTAAAAGCAATGCTACTCAAATATACTAAAATGACAGAACTGCGTTTTGATATTGCAATTATGTACCAAGTAATTAAATTATCTAACAGAAGGAAATAGGATAATAATTAGTTTTACTCATTACAATAACCATTATATTATTATTGTATTATTTCTTGTTGATCCATAATCCATAATGTCTAGTTTTACATTCGAAAATCTAAAAAAAACACGAAGTATGCTGTTGTAGCCATGAAAACAAATTTTACTTAACGCTCTCATTGTCAAAAGTGGACCAAATGCGAAATGGACGTTTCGCGAATTAGACCTTTTGCGAAATGGACGTTTTGAGAAGTGGACCAAATGTGAAATTAACGTTTTGAGAAGTGGAACAAATGCGAAATTGACCAAGTGGACCCAATGCGACGAAACGTTGTAGGTGACCTAGTATTTTTATATTATAGTGTAATATGGTTGAATTGTTAAAACCTACAACAATCAAAATAAGTATGTATGTTAACTTGTATTTTTTAAATTGTTAAAAACATTAATTGAAAATGATAAAATGTTAATTTTGAAGAAGAAAATTGAAATTATTTCTAGTACCTTATTCATTAAAAATACTTTTACATTGCTACAATACACTGAATAATATCTTACAAAAATTTGGTATCTAAATAAATCTACAAGAAAGAAGGCATCAAAGATGATATCTATAGATTTGTTAAATTGTAAGAAAGTGTGGCACTTTACTTTCGCATAAACATTAAAACCTGTGTACAAATTATTGGCTATAAAATGAATGTGAAGTGCCTTAAAAATCCGCCTTAATGGAAATGACGACCTCCGTAGCCGAGTGGCTTGCACGCCGGACTTTGAGCGGCGCTAACTCTGAGGTCCCGGGTTCGATTCCCGGTCGGTATTGTGTCAGGTCTGGGTGGTTGTGGTACCGTCGTTGTTTCTGATTTCCATTAAACTAGTGCCTTAATTACTTACCTTGGGATCAGAACCAATGTATGTGATGTTGTTGTCTCATATATTATGTATGATTTTAATTTTAATAAAAATTTAAACTTTATAATTACTTGTTTTCTTTTCATTTTAAATTATAACTAAAATATGTAGTGGTTTCAATATACATTCTCTGCATGGGCACCAATGAATCCAAATAAAAGTCTTTTAGTCTTATAATAATAATATCATGTAATATCACTTGTAGAATTACAATAGTTTCAAATGTCCTGTCACTTTGTCTACAACATCTTTAGGAGCTGGCCCAACACCTAACACAGTGATGGAGTTGGGTGCAATCTGTGTCCTCCCGGCATCCCTGATCATTGAAGTTATCAATCCCATTTTCTTGGCATTGGCTGCTATCTGTTTAATTTCATCTACAGAGTCTGTCTTAAGAGCTATTTTAGCCTGACCAGTACTTTGCCAGCATTTCAGACTTTCAGGGTCTTTCCGTTGTGCCTGTTCAAAAGCTCCCACAGCTGCGTGACCACATTGTGCGCCAATCTTTCCTTTACTCATATTGAGATCTGTTCTTACAACTAAAACAAGTTTGTACTCTGAGTTTGTTGCAAACTGTAACAGGCAAATGGTTATTTATATTATTTTATTTAAACACTGGTTAAGTGTGTAGGTAAACATGAAGAAATTAGGTAGGTAATTATTTAAATAAGGACAAATTGAATCCAGAGTAAATGTGAAATACCTACCTATTTGAGAGAAGTTAACAAAGAGTAGGTAAGTATTAACTAAAATTCACATCATCACCGCTTAGCAAATATTTCTAATTAATGGACCTGACTATAATAATAGTTTTTAAAATAGAATTTTTTATTCGAGTTATTCAAATATCAAACAGATTTTTTAGAATAGAATTTTTAACAAAATCTGTTTGATATTTGAATAACTCGAACCAGTACGATTATTCAGTTCAGATTGTGACTGACCAATGGCTTGTAAGTAAATTGTTATTTTATTGAATTTTTCTTAACCTAATCGGTCTTTCAATTCTAAATTAAGTAGGCGTTTCTTATCAACCAACAAATAAAACTGATTAATTACCTTTTTCACAGCTTTAGCTGTATCGGAGACTGTACCAAAGTATTTTTTTAGAGCAAACAAAGATATCCCGAGGCATATTCCACACCCGAGACCGGTAAGAAAAGAAAGATTTAGGTCCATGTTACGTTTGGAAGAAATGGCTGTAATTTAAATATATTATATATATTTTTAATTTATGTTAAACGTAATTGTAGAAGTTTGTACGAACATAACCAACAATTACAGGAATAGCGATTCACCCACCCGGTTTCATCCCACCTGCCTGACAGTTCTTTCTTTTTTTTTTCTTTCTTTTAGTTGATGGCTTCGTGCGATTAGCACATTTAGCCAGTGTCAAAGTAATTTTTCTTACAAGTAATACATAAATATACAATATTTCCTTCCAGTCACTATGATGATGAATGATGATGAATGATAATAAAAATGAGAAGTGAGAACTGATATTGCCCTCAACCCCTCGAGTATCTCAGTAAAGATGTGGGGCTTTACTAATTCCTCGGCGGACTTCTTGAGAGAATTTGAAAAGTAAAGTTGCACTGTTTTGTTTCATTTGCCAACACCCATGCACACTTACGAACACTTAACGGTTAATAATCCACCATTATTTCACATTAATATTCGACATAACACAAATTTTAGAAAATAAAACAAAACCGCAGACACGACACTTCACTTTCCCGCCAAGAAGTCCTGGTTCTTTCTCTTAGTTGATGGCTTCGTGCGATTAGCACATTTAGCCAGTGTCAAAGTAATTTTTCTTACAATACATAAATTTACAATATTTCCTTCCAGTCAGTATGATGATGATGAATGATAATAGAAATGAGAAGCGAGAAATGATAGACCCCCCAACCCCTCAAGTATCTCAGTAAAGATGTGGGGCTTTACTAAGTCCTCGGGCAGACTTCTTGAGAGAATTTGAAAAGTGACGTTGCACTGTTTTGTTTCATTTGCCAACACTCATGCACACTCACGAACACTTAACGGTTAATAATCCACCATTATTTCACATTAATATTCGACATAACACAAATTTTATAAAATAAAACAAAACCGCAGACCTGAGTCTTCACTTTCCCGCCAAGAAGTCCGCCTGACAGTTTTTTTTTTTTTTTTTTTTAGTTGATGGCTTCGTGCGATTAGCACATTTAGCCAGTGTCAAAGTATTTTTTCTTACAAGTAATACATAAATATACAATATGATGATGATGAATGAAATGAAGTGAGAAATGATATACCCCCAACCCCTCGAGTATCTCATTAAAGATGTGGGGCTTTACTAAGTCCTCACGCAGACTTCTTAAGAGAATTTGAAAAGTGACGTTGCACTGTTTTGTTTCATTTGCCAACACTCATGCACACTCACGAACAATTAACGGTTAATAACCCACCATTATTTCACATTAATATTCGACATAACACAAATTTTAGAAAATAAAACAAAACCGCAGACATGACTCTTCACTTTCCCGCCAAGAAGTCCCTGACAAAAGGAAGGTGGTAAAATAAATGTCAATCTGACATTTATGTCTTGTTACGAAGACCAAAATACAGGCAAACTATCAGGCATAATCTCAGCCAAAAGACTTCATGATTCCTTGATTTATTTTAATTTTATTTGAAACTTAAACGCATGATACGTAAATACCTACTTAATAAAATAAAAGCAAATTATTTTAAAAATAAACAATATACCTCAGCACAGTACCTATATAGCACTAGAATAAACTAGATATTGATTTATGAACACCTGTAAAAAATATTCACACTATCATCGCCATAGACCTAAGATCTATGATCATCGCATCGTAACGTCCAACGCCTCCCAAACTCTTTACAATGTTTCGAATCGGTACATACTTTATTGATTGATCAATATCGAAACCTATTGTTTGTAAGAAATTACACCAAAAGATACATAAACTAATAATTAATACATACATACATACATATAATCACGCCTCTTTCCCGTAGGGGTAGGCAGATACCACTTCTTTCCACTTGCTACGATCCTTACATACTTAATAATTAATTAATTAAAAATTAATAATTACAATTACGCCTCGCCTCGCCTCGGTGGCCGAGTGGCAAAGCGCTCGGCCCGATACCCGTAGGTCCCGGGTTCAATTCCCAGCTCCCCGACCGCCTAACCGATCGCTTTGGCTACGTGTATAGTTTATGACGTCATCTTGTCATTTCGTACTGACTACGAAAGCAATATCGAAAGCTATAGCCTATATAGCCTATCGGTTAGTCGGTCGGTCGGGCCCCTGGTCGGGCAAATTGTGTTTTGGATTTGTTTCGGACCAACCCTCATTTGGCAAGCATGGTGATTAATTATCCATTACCCATTTGTAGTCATGACTTGATTTCAATGATGGAGGCCTTTGCCCAACAGTGGGACAGTTATAGGCTATTTACTTATTTACTTTTACAAGTACAATTACAATAAATTAAATAATTAAGATACAATTTTTAATTCTTTTAATTTTTTCTAGTTATATTACGTTATCTGTGTATTAGTTGTTGCTAGGCAACATTTTGTTTATTCAGGTTTATTTGTCGCAAAAAGATAAATATTTGCAATTTGGTTTAATAATTTTGATTATTAGTTACAACAATAAAAATGAAGAAAACCACGAAAGATTTGGCGCCGATAGCCATCCCACATGGCCCGCCTGTGGAGTCCACAGCGGAGTACTACAAGTCGCTTATGGAGAGTGCGAGAATGGTGAAGTAAGTACAGTTCGCAACCAAAGTATGTACCTAACCCTAAACACGTCATGTGACAATACCTATAAATGTTTCTCAGGTTTTTTTCAAAATATATTTTACGGGTAAGCACAGTGCCTTGATCTCACCTGATGTTAAGTGATGATAAGGCCAATGATGGAAGCACACTTCACCCGGGATCCTCAAATAGTGAGGCACTGGCATCTTATCTCTAGCTGGCGGAGCACAACAATGAAAACCGTTTTAAAGGCATGAAAAGTACCTACTATAATGATCAGCCTGTATATTTTAATGTTAAATAATTTCACTTTTTAAACGGCGTATGGTAGGCACCTGTCAGCGCAGTGCGGGTTCGCATAAAATTTTTTCCAACACTTTTTGTAGGTGCCTGTACATAACACAATGTAATAAATACATATGTTGGTTCCGAGTACTACAAGATCACAGAGGCGGGTTCTAGTACAAACTAGCAAGACTCCATTTATCTGTCTTTTTGTCATATTATGTCTTTTCCAGAAAATATCCAGTATGGGACGTGGCACGCCCAACACCACAGGTTCTGATGGAGCAAGCGCGCCGAGACCTCATGGAGGCTGACGAGAAGCTGGCGTCCAAGCGGCAGATGGAGGCTGCCAATCGCGCAGTCATGACCCAGAAGTGGAACGAGCTTCGCAACAAGGAGATGCTGCTCAAAGAGTCCTTCATCAGCTTTAACAAGGTCAGACTCTCTTAAGTCTGAAATAATTGGCTTAGTTAGCCGACATTGTGTGAAGACGCCGGCAATCACGCCGCCGCCCGCCGTCATGACTCAGAAGTGGAACGAGCTTCGCAACAAATAGTTCTTCATCAACTCAGGCATTTGAGCAGTGATTCTCAATGTAGCTACAAAGCGGGAGGGGGCCTACAACCACGACGTCTCATGGCCCAGTTAGAGAAGCTCCGCAACAAGGAGATGCTGCTCAAAGAATCCTTTATCAGTTTTCTCAGGTCAGACTTAAGTCTAGAGAACAGATTAAATAATATTTCTAGAGGTTCGATTACCAATACGCAATACTGAGGTAATGGATATCATTACCTCTTTACAGTCGGGACACAACAATTTTACTAAAATGATTTTGTTTTGTTTATATAATTTTAACGCAAATTTTGTTGCGAAACAAATTACAAAAACACAAATGTTGAAAAAAATTCCACGAGCAGGATTTGAACCTGCACCCTTCTGACATACCGGGTCAGGTGCTCTCCCAATTGAGCTATCGTGGTTCTAACCTGCCCGTTGAAATTATTCAACACTATTTACTTTTTTACTTTGAAAGCCAAAGGCGCCCATTCAATGTCAACAACTACCTAACATCCGATCATAATATTTTTAATCAATCAAATACTAAAGAACAGTTAAGAAGTAGGCAAGCTTTTATAAAATGTTTTTGTTTTGTTTATATAATTTTAACGCAAATTTAGTTGCGAAACAAATTACAAAAACAAATGTTGAAATTATTCAACACTATTTACTTTTTTACTTTGAAAGGCTGGTTAGAACCACGATAGCTCAATTGGGAGAGCACCTGACCCGGTATGTCAGAAGGGTGCAGGTTCAAATCCTGCTCGTGGAATTTTTTTCAACATTTGTGTTTTTGTAATTATTACTAAAGTTTAAGTTTTTAAAACTTGTCGTTTTGGCGCCACACTATTGAGGTAGAGGCTAATAGCCACTTACATCGTAGGTACTACCACAGAATAACTAATAGTGTACTACCCAACAAAACAGTCAAATCATACTTTATACCCTCCGTTGGGAATTGAAAAGCCAGGGACCTTTGGGTATGACGCTGGCTAAAAGTCAGCATAAGTATGTTAACAAGTAAATAGGGGAAAATAACGGTATTATAAATGTAAGTCTTCAACAGTTCATTAGAGAGAACCAAGAGAAGCGCGACCGAGCTGAACGCAAGATGGAGGCCGACAGTGAGGTGCTTGAGCGGAAGACACGCGAGACCGAGGCGATGCGCATGCGTGTTCAAGAGATGGAGGAGGTGAAGCAGCTCATGGAGAAGCAGGTTCAGGACTACACCATATACGAGGTGAGCGTCTAGTTAATGTAACAGTGTTCGACTTTTTTTTCTTTAATTGATTAATGGCTTTGTGCGATTAGCACATTTAACCAGTGTCAAAGTAATTTTTCTTACAAGTAAAGTGTTCTACTTAAAATTAAGATATTCAGTGTTTTTTTTATATAGTTAGCACGGCAAATGACTCCATTCCATCTGATGTTAAGTGGAAATGGAATCCAGACGCGAAGACAACTGGTGCAGCGTGAAAATAACGCATTATCAGCTGTTGTTACCCTCACTCTGCCGGCCCACAAGGTGCATCCTCACGCCTCGTTTGAACGACCCCATTTCATAGGAAGGAGGGAAAACATGTGCTGGTAGATTTTTAGAAAGGATTGTGATGGAGTTTGAAACCTAAAATCATTGTTGCTAGCCAGCTTGTATCTAGGTGAGAAGGTCAGGTTCACTCCGGAGTGCCTAGTGTCAATTTTGTTTACTATCCGTATTCATTCGATTACGTTTACGAAAACGAAATTTTTTTATGGCATTAAAGCAGCGCCTCCTGGCGGCATACGGGAAGAGTTAATATTTTGCCATACAAATTTTCGTTTTCGTTAACGTGATCGAATGTCAAATATAACTCTCACCAGGCCCTCTTAATTTGGATCCACTACTTCGACTTACGACGCCAGATTATATTCGACAGAAGATGACACAAAAAATATTGAAAGAAATTTGGCATTGGTGGGCTAAATAGAAACGACGAAGGAAACCTAAATGCCTTTAAAGTGTCCTTTAAATAAGAATTCTACCCTACATGTGAACCTAATTTCAGGACTACCTCATGGCAGTTGTCCATACTTATCCGGAGTTCAAGCAGCCCCTAGATGTGTTGAACAGATACGAAGCTTTGGGTAAGACCTCATTCCAATTGTGAACACAGTTTGAGGCTGTTTAGGTACGAGTACCTAATAGTCATAGTCGTAGTCATAGTTATTTATGGCATCATGTTGGTATGGTACAGATCTTACAATATTATAAATAGTCCCTTAACATGACCCTGTAAGGGTATTGCAACACTTTGGGGTTTTTAAATTTTTTTATACAACAAAAGCATTAATTCATATTAGCGGCTTATCATTACCCCGTCTCTACCTATATCCTGTCGAAATGTAAGAGCCGACGACAAAAGAATTATCATTGCTGCACAAAACATGCTAAAAACGAATACTTTTATATTATGAATCTGGGTGCGTCTTTGTTACGTGATCGGGCTCAGTTGCATGCATGAGGAGAGTCCTATGTCCAATAGAAGATTGATACAGGCAGGCCTGATTATAATGACTGACTATTGGTTGCACAGTGGCCAAAATCGACCGCAATTCAATGAACCTTAATATACCTAACACAATCATTTTATCTTTCTGCACTCCTCCGTAATTAAGAATTTTAACTAAGTAGTATGCCAAAACTCACGCGCATTGAGCGCAATGTATTATTAAAAAGGGGTAGCGTAATGGCACCAATGATCAACATGTTTGTAAAAAAAATACAAAAAAAAAAAAAATATCTCCACAAAGCATATTGTTATTGCTAGTTACAGTTTGTAAATATTATAATTGCAAGTTAGCATCTCTGTAGGAGACTGGTGCCTAAGCTAAGCAAGAAATGCCTGTACATCAGGACACCAAACAAGTTATTATAATATATAAATCTAAGAACTAGAACATAGTCGAACATAGTCGCGAGTGAGTGTGAAATGCGTGTAAGTTTCTATTGTGGTTTTGTGGTTTGTCCTTTAATCATTGAAAATACGGGACCAACAAATAGTTTTAGTCTTTTTAACAACAATTGAATACAAACTCCTGCGTTCTACCTAGCTATAATCCCGTCTAGTTTCAATGAAAACCTAAGTATGTTATTTTTTGGCGACAGAGGCTGTGTCGAGTGCTGGCGCCGCTACCCTACATAGCTACTTAGTATTTCTTCGCGTATTAATAGGTATTGATGATATTGATGACAATGTTGATTAGATGATAAATGTGTTGATCAGCGGCTGCCAAGAGCACGCTGGCGGATCGGCAGGAGCGGGACCTGGAGATGCTGGAAGAGGCGCGCCAGGAGATCGCCGCGCTCACCGAGGAGAAGAAGCTCTTCATCATGGGTTTAAACAACACGCTCGCCAACTTAAGGGTACTATTTATGATTGTCACATAATATATGAAGTTACATACAATACAGTGGGTCGGTCTCTTAAGTCTTCCTCCTTCGCCCTCGGGTTGTTCCACTCGCGATGCGATCCGAACCATCGGAGAGACGTACTACGAGGACACGTACTAGTGCGTGATGCACATTCCCTCTAGAAAACCTCTGACGGTGTTTCGTTTCTCACGGCTTGAGGAACCCTTTAAGGTTCTCGCCGCTCTCAAAAATGCCCGGTGACGCTGAAAATGAGATATAAGGCAATCAGCTAAATATTTTAGAACATTATTTTGTGTGTCTTACTCAGTTTAAATAATGATTTAAAAAATATCAACCTAACCTGAACATATTTCCAGTGGCAATACGACAAAGTGAGGAATCGCGTCATCAAATGGGAGCTGGCTCTAAACCGACTCAAAGAAACTGCAGCGAAGCGCCACGTGGAGCTATGCCACGTGCGCTCTGCCATTTGGGCTCTCTACGTCAAGATTTGCAAGCACAAGGGGCTCGCTATCGACATCAAGAACTCTGACTTCGAGCAACAGCTGGTCGTCATCATGCGGGCTTTGTTGGAGCTCAGGAGGATCTACAGGATCGCTCAGCGGAGATCGAAAGAGAAGTAAGCAAAAATATTATTTTGTAGATATACATGGTAGGACCCAAAATCGATCCGAAATTTCAAACACCGTAAGTGTGTTAAAGTCACATATCGGCTGTAACATGTTTTTACCATTCAATTTACTTACAAGAAAATGTTAAAAACACCCCTTTGCACCTATATTTCTCAGCAAATAAATGTTTTAGGGTACTATAGTAAACGAAATCTTACAAAAAATACATTTGTTTACAGAGATGCTGAATCAATGCAAACGGCGTGAAAAATAAACAAACGAACTTGGTAGATATCTGCTTATTTTATTAATCCGGCTGTTATTAGCATTTATACAAGTTATAACTATGTGCTTTTTCTTTAAATTTATTGATCATTAATAAATATAATTTTAAAAAACTGGACACAAAACGGTGTTTCACTTTACTAATTTGTTATTCGCAGTTATTAACTACTTTCTCTAACTCACAATGCAAAGTAAACTGGCTGACGAGCGCTTAATTTCTCATTAAATGTTTAATGGTTTCATGATAACTTTAATAAGAACTTTTGCCAGTTCCTACAATTAAAACTTTAACTAACTACAGTTTTAACTTGTTCGAAATGGTAAAGAGTTAATTGCCTTTTGCAATAGTTATTAAGAGGATTTTAGAGAGCCTTCTCTTTAAATTAGTCGTAGTATCAGATTATTATTATTAGTATTAACTGTTTTATGGCAAACATATATCGTGTATATCGTGATATTTTGTAGTGTGTGCCAATAAATGTATTTCATTTAATTTTCATTTTCATTTACATTTTCTTTTAATTTCATTTAAAAACTATTGCGACGAGACTACTTAAAATGGTTCTAGAAATTTAATACCTAGCCACACATTACTTGAAATCCTACCATCAAACAGCTTTCATTCAATTCCGATTTCTTTCAAATCCAAATACAAATCTTTTGGACGTATAATGCAAACATTAAATAAAATGCGTTATCCCATTTTTAAAAATACAGGCTCAGAAGAACCCAAGTCCACACTAGACACTGAACCAATAAATAACTACTTGCATTTCATAGAAGTTCCCTTAAAGATAGTCGGCTGTTGGGACTGGTACAGGAAGCCTAGCACAGAGAACCAGATCATCGTCAATAACGTCTACTTTGGCATGGTACTGTTCGTCTTGATCAATGTGCCAGCGACGCTATACATCCATCTATGTACCGACTGGGAAAGTGTGATGACGAGCTTGGATAAAATAGCCGATTGCTTGCCGTTCTTAGTCTCAATAGCCATTGTTGTGTACTTCGGCTTGTACCGACGGGATATGTACGATCTGACCAAGTATATAAAGAGGAATTTCAAGTATCGTTCGGCGAACGGCTTGACCAATATGACGATGCTCAAAAGCTACAAGACGGCGAAGAATTTCGGCTACTTCTACACGGCATGCACTCTGTTCAGTGTCACTATGTACGTGATACCGGAGGCTGTCAACTGTAAGTAGTATTTGAAGATGGCTCATTCAGACTAAAGACCACCACACTTCTCGCATTGAGGTCTTCTCAATATACCTAGCAAGTAGGGAGATCGGACCACAACTGCAGAAAATCATTTGGCACACACTCATTAATCATACATTCAAAACCCATAATTTTATAAGTCAGAATCATCTTTAGGAATATATTTTATATCCATAATATTAAGAGGCAGAACCATCATATCGCAGAAAGTCAATATTCTGAATCTTCTTTTAGCATACTTTTCATTTCCATAATAAAGAAAGTATAGTAAAAGACTCATCTATGAAAATGCATAGAATAAACATGGTTGAACCGTAATCTTTTCTCCACCATGCACGCATGCAGCATGCAAGCAACAGTCAGCAAGCAAGCATGCAGCATGCAAGCAAGCATGCAGCATGCAAGGTGTCTGTCACGGCTCCGGCGCTGCGGGGCTCTGGCGGGCGGTCCCACGCGAGCTTATCGTCGCAAATGGTTCTCACTCACCACTGCATCTTCGCCTTCTGCGCCTACGCGGGCTTGAATTACACTCTAGGGGTAGGGCAGACAAAACTACGTGAAGTCGATTTTGCAGCGATTCGTTTCTGTCACTTATAAACATTTTTATGTCACAATATTATTATGCATATCAGCGGATGGCATAAAATTAATTAGAAATAGTATGCCTAATGAAATTATTCCAAATGGAAAACTGCCATCATCGTAGTATGCCAAGTGAAATTATACCGAGTAATCGTCGCACTAAATAAGTGTTATGCTAAACGAAATTATGCGTAGTGAAATTTTGCTAAATGAAATTATGCCTAGTGAAAATCTGCCATCTTAAAAGTATGCCATTGGGAATTCGGACATATAAACATTCGACCAAATAATAAATATACTAAATGATTTTTATGCATTGAACATATTCGTTTAAAGAAAATTATGCCAAGTGTGTTATTTTCTTGGCTATGACTATAAGAGTGAGGTGCCGTAGGTTTTCTGCTTACTACTTGTTGATTGCAGGGTACACCAACGAACCGCTTCAGAGTTATATGTATATGGATATAACCAAGTCACCCTTTTTCGAGTTTGCGTTTTTGCGATTGTGTCTGTCGCAGGCATTTGTGGGATTGGCGATGGGACAATTTGGTAAGTAACACACCATCAGCTTGCTTGCTTGCTTAAAAGTTATTTCTACTTTGAGGGTATTTAAATCGAGTGTACAGATGACCAGATATTAGTACCTACTAATACTGGTAAAAACGGTAACAAATAATACATGCTTTGCAAAAAGGTTGTGTTTAAATGACGAATTAAATTTAATCAACCAATCCCAAACCTTATTTCTGCCACTCCTGAGTGTCAGCCTTAATACTGAATAATACTAGGTACTACTAGGTACCTACTATTGTTATAAGTTTTAAGTACGGCTGCATTCAGACAACCCAAAACTGTCAAATTTCTTCAATACATTTTAAACCATATGCCATAGATGTAAAGTTCAAAGTCTATTGTCTGTACCTTGTCAACCAGGTGTGTTCTTCGCGGCCAACTCCATCCTGCTGTGCGGCCAGTTGGACCTGCTCTGCTGCAGCCTGAGGAACGCGCGGTACACCGCACTACTGCTTAGCGGGGTGCATTACAGGTGGCTGCACTTTAAATTTTGCCGATTGCCTCAGACGGGGCGGCGAGAAACTTAAAGGGTTCCACAATGTTCTGAAGTGAACCACCGTCGTAGTAAATGGAAATCCATATTATGGGTAGTGGCACCAATGTGCGACACAATTTTCGTCGTCAAAACATAACATATATTTTCATTGTACATACATACGGGATGTCAGCAAGGAAGCAGGTCTCTGTATTCAATTGTCACTAAAAACTAAAATCACTTGTTGACCCCAATTTTCAATGATGTAAGAACAAAAATTCGACATTTTTGTCCTTAAATCATTAAAAATTGGGGCACTGGTACCACTACCCTACCTACTCCTTCAGTTCAACCGCGATTGAGTGTTTCGTCCCATCGGGATTGGGACGAAACACTAAACGACTCATTTATTTCTTTCACAGGTCCTTACAGACATCTCACTCTGACATATTATGCAGCGATGAATTGCACAACTACATATACAACGTCTCGGAACTTGAATCATCGAACTATCACTACGATGACAAACTTGTAAGTCTTCTAAGCAAATATTTGTTTTTTGTTTAATTTTATTTATGTGTGTATGTACAATAAAGATAGATAAAGATAGAGTGTAGTAGTGAACGGAATTATATCATATTATATCGCAACGCAGATTATATCATTCCTGCAAAGAAGGTTAATGTTTGTCTCTGAACACCACCACGAAACACAATCGAGAACACTTACTGACTGACGAACTATTAAGCAATACAATTTTTTTTTTAATTCCTTATTTGTGTACCACTACGAGTTGACGAAATCGCGGGCGAATGCTTGAGTTAGCTATGTTATGGACCGAGTAATAAATTAGGGCATTTTTTATAATGCCCGGGCATTATGAAAAATGACAAGCTACCTAAGCTGACTTAGGGCGAAGTAAATAATAATTATAACTTGAAGTTCTTTATTTATCACATTGCCTAGACATTATGAATATTTGCCACGTGGGTTTCGGGCAATCTGATAATATACCCTGTGTATTTTACATTGCACGGGGTGCGGGGAGGAGAACAAGGGGTTCTATGATGTTTAGGTACCACACAATTATTTTTTCCCACAATTTTACCACAAGCATCATTTGTCAACGTTTCATTTCAAAAACTACAGGTTTACAATGGCATCAAAACAAACATTCAAATGGCGAGCATAAATCATCATTTTGTTTTATTTTAAAAGATAAACTGACGTGTCAACATTTTTCAGAAAACAACAAGGTACCTACGTTTTACAAATAATTAGTTTGACTAAAATACAACATTTATATTTTTTTACACAATACAATAACAGTATTCAAAAGTTTGTTTCTGGGAGTTTCGCCGGCCGCTGCCGCGGCACGCTCGCTTCGCTCGCTCGGCTCGCGCTTTGTTTTGGTCACTGATCTAACCTAACCTAATCAACCCTCACCTTTCAGATATGACGGGTGGCTGCACTCCTCGAGCCCCTCTAGTGGGGCTCTGCGCCCCGTGCTCTCCGTTCTTCCTGACCAATCTAATTACTCTGCCCCATAGGTTATAAACATTATAAATAATACATACATACATACATATAATCACGACTCTTTCCCGTAGGGGTAGGCAGAGACCACTTCTTTCCACTTGCTACGATCCTTACATACTTGTTTCGCTTCGCCACTTACTTTATTCCCTTCATATTGTAAATAATGCCCGGACAATTTGATTATTTCAATAGTTGTAATCACACTGCCCTCTCATATTCGCATTACTCAAACTGCGCGGGCATTGTTTATAATGCCCTATTAATCACTTGGTCCATAGCAGCTATACCATTTGCATTCGCGTGCAAACCTAGCTCCTTAATTAATACAAATTATTGGTATTTTAATACCCAACTTGTTTCAGACAAACTTGGGAACTAGAAAGACTAAGTTTGGTGAGTAGAAATTTGCAGTGAAACTTTTTAGAATTTTTGTTTCTGCTAGTGGTAAATGTTCTAAAACTATAGGTTTATATGACTACTTATACCGGATACGAAGGACTAATTCTTAATTTAAGGTTTAGGGGCTAGGAATAGAATTAAGATAGATAAGATTGGCATACCCAAAAAAAATAAACAAAGATAAAAAAAAAAGAGATTGCCCTATTAGTTATAGTTTCTGTACTATTGACTGCTACATAAATGTGTACAGAACCAGCCAGGCTCATAACTAAAGACAATCGTGCAGATATTTACAACCACGACTACGACGAGGCGACATGCGCCGCCCTGAAGGATTGCGCGCGCGTCTGCCGCATGGTCAACCGGTACCGCGAGCTGTTCGAGAGCTTCGTGTCGCCGCTGCTGGCGCTGCGCGTGGTACAGGTCACGCTGTACCTGTGCATGCTGCTCTACGCCGCCACTCTCGTGAGCTAAGTCCGTAGGCTCTGCTTCCTTCACATTCTGTGCCTGTGAAGATTACATGCCTCCAGCTGTTTCAGTGCTTTGTGACGTCACAACAGGTGGTGCAGCTCACGTTACACCTGTGCACGCTGCTTTGTTCTGTTTCTAAAGTTTTATATAGATAACATCTTATCTTATCTTAGTGGGGCCTGCCGAGGTTTCCCTCTTGCAGTAACACCTCGACCCATCGGGATCTTTTGTGCAACCCCATCCTTTCACTCTTCCTCCTCTGTAAAGATAGAGGCCATAAGTTTGGCAACGTCTTTAAGAGCGAAGAGCCTGAAGTCCTCCGGTAACATACCTCCAGCTGTTCCAGAGCTTCGTGACGTTACTGCAGGTGGTGCAGATCACGCTCTACTCTGCCATGCTCCAGAGTCCTTTGGCTATATGTTTCATCGATCTTCTGTATAGATAGTCTCGGCTGTTCCAAAGCATCGTGTCGTCGCTGCTGGTCATGCTGCTCTACTTCGCCACACTGATAGGTTTGGTGGTAGGAGGAGACTGCCGAGACACAAGACTGGATGGCGAGTTGGCGACTACCAACCCCAACGGCTCGGCCACGACCTTGCCGCTGTAAACGGCGTCTAAGCGCGGGAGCGGCAAGTAGTAAAAACAAATGTACAAATATGTATGAGGCACGCCACGACGCGACGTGCCGACGCCGGCGGCAGCGACGAGTGCGGTTTTTGCCGAGGAGCCAATCACTGCGGCGGCTAAAAAACGCTAAGCTAAAAGCCGTGGCCAATTCGTAATATTTCTTTTTGCCGCCAAACAGGGTAAGTATGCAAAGCTGTCTCTGAAAGGTCAAAAAAATACAAGGCATAGAAGCATAAGATCTAACTAGCTTCAAGGCCGACCCTGAAGACAACTAAGCCGGCAAATTGGTACAATTGCCGCCTGATGGAAATCAGCCACTGCAGCCCATGGATGCTTACAACACCAAAGGGTACGATGCGTTGCCGACAACTCGGGATCTCTACCTTACCACAGACACAGAGGCAGATTGGTCAATGTTTTGTAAGAAATTAAAAACAAAATCTTTATTTCACAGAAGTTCGATATGGTCACCGTGGAGTATCTAGGTGCTGTAGCTTTGGACACATTTGTCTACTGCTTTTATGGGAATCAAATAATTATACAGGTTTGTGGACTATTTTTTTTTTCCTTTCGTGGTAGCACGAAATATGCACTGGTTACCTTGGTTTCGGACAATTTAAGTGTGATTTATGCAGGTAATTGGCCTGCGCAATTTTATCGCTCATAATGCGCAATATTACACATCGGGATGTGTAAGCAGTTAGATTTTTATATTTGGTTTTTAAAGCATGCAGTTTTAGTTTAATAATTAAAATTAAATCCCCAAACAAACCGAAGCGCAACCACTTTCTAAGGTTTGTATTGTCAGGCCGGTCGCGTGTCTACAGCGGCGTACCAGAGCGCGTGGCCTGCGATGGGTGTGCGTCCGCGGCGGCTGCTGCTCAACCTGCTGCTGGCCAACCGGCGGCCGGTGGCCGTGCGCGCCGGCAAGTTCTTACCGCTGGACCTGAACACCTTCCTCTTGGTAATATTTCGATTAATTTTGTACTACATAAAGGTTCTCGAATATAAAACTGCATTTCGAAAGTGGTTCTGATTGTTCATACCTATACCACAGAATAACTAATAGCACTACCGTACAGAAGACTCACTTTCTAACAAAAGTTAAGTTTAGGTATAAAAAATTGCTTACTACTTTCACGCGAAATTGAAACTTTTCGTGTGACCCGAGCGTTCATATTCCGTTAGGCAACGCTGACTAGTTATCGATTTGTCAGGAGCGCAGGGTTCACACTCATAGCATATCAGTTATTATCATTAACATAAGTCACAAACAAACCTAGGTAAGCGACCTTTTTTTTCTTTTTCTTTCATTTAGTTGATGGCTTCGTGCGATTAGCACATTTAGCCAGTGTCAAAGTAATTTTTCTTACAAGTAATATATAAATATACAATATTTCCTTCCAGTATGATAATGATGAATGATAATAGAAATGAGAAGTGAGAAATTATATACCCACCAACCCCTCGAGTATCTCAGTAAAGATGTGGGGCTTTACTAATTCCTCGGACGGACTTCTTGATAGAATTTGAAAAGTGAAGTTGCACTGTTTGTTCATTAGCCAACACTCATGCGCGGTTAATAATGCATCATTATTTCACATTAATATTCGATATAACACAAATTTTAGAAATTAAAACAAAACGGCAGACATGACTCTTCACTTTCCCGCCAAGAAGTCAAAAAGCGGACCTCGTTATTAATCTTTAGTGATATTTTTTTGAAGTGGGCTTGATAAACTCAAAGTGCCTTACAAATAAACAAAGAATAAGGTCCGAATAGTTATTCCCGTGTTCCTATCATGTAAACGTCATTTCAAATTAGAGTGAAAGAGACTAATCACGGAATAACTATTCGACCTTATTCTTTGTTTATTTGTAAGGGGCTAAGAATATTTAATTTATTTGTTAGGTACCCAATGGTAATTTGTTATAAATTAAAGTTGCAAAATATTTGTACTTAATAATTGCTGTCATCGCCACAAACGTCATCGTGGCTCGTTTTTCAAGCGCTCATCGGGAATCTAGCACATAATTGATCGAAGTTGTAATACTACGGAACTTGGAATTGCAGCTCATCTAGCTCTTTTGCTTGGTGGTAGAATTTTCATTTTTACGTAGCATGATCTTATAGGGTAGAATGCTGTCCAGAATCAGACTGGATAGCGACAACCTATTTCTGCCAAGCAGCATTGCTTTTTCGGTTTGAAAGGTACTAGACAGAAATTTTTAGGGCTCTTTGATCTAGAATACAATAAGCAATTACTTTGCCCGACTTGGGAACTGAACCCAGGATCTCAGGTTTAAGGACCCAGCGTTTTTTAATGTAAACAAATATAGTATTTAATACTTCAGCTAATATACTATATTGATATGAATAAACTAAGCGCTTATTTCCATTTTTTCATTTTTTCAGATTATCAAGACGTCGTTTTCATATTACACTCTACTAGTAAATGTAAATGAAAAGTAATAGAAGTTCGTGTTACTAACCAATGTAATTTCTTAGAAATAGGCAAGCTAAATTGAGATACAAATCTACAGTACTGTTGATATTGTTAAAGTTTAAGTGCCTTACGAATAAACAAAGAATAAGGTCGGAATAGTGATTCCGTGTTTTGTTCCCATCATGTAAACGTCATTTCAAATTATAGTAAAAGAGATAAAACACGGAATAACTATTCGGACCTTATTCTTTGTTTATTTGTAAGACCCTAAAAGTACACACGCCTGCATATCAACTACCACAAATCTAAATATGGTTGAACATTTGTTGAAAAAAATTGGCAGTTTTGGATAGGTTGATGTTCATAGACACACAGAAAAGGTATGTTAACGGTATTAGTGAGAAAATAAAAAATAAACATTTCAGAAAGTATTTTATTTACGAAATTAATATACAATTCTCTTGTTCATACAATAATAATCATCGTTCCAGTGTTGTTCGGCCGACGGCCACTGCACGCGGACCAGTAGCCTGTCGTCTAAATTATCTGACTATTGAAAGATAAGATACATTGCGCGCAATCCTTTGCGCCAACATGCCGCTCTGGCTTCACAACGCAATGTATCATGATCTGACAAGTAAAATCGAATGACATTTTCAGAGAAGTTAGCCGACAAGCGCTCCAGACTACACATCGTAGCGATAAGAATAAAAACAGGGTCTCTCGCGCCTCACCTAAGCGACATGAGCTGATATTTCTATTATTATAGAAGAATTTGGCATCTCATGGCATGGAAAACAAATAAATTACTTTAAAAGTCCAGTTCAATTGAACAGCGCGTTTTCAGACTTTGAAAAACCTCCATGTCAGTGATTTGAATGAAATACAAAAGGGGAAAGTAACTGGTACGAATTTGTTTCGATCAACAACATTGTAAACAGATGTAACTTTTATAATTATCAAATAAAAGTATAACTTATATATAGTCGCATAAGGTTCATAATCGCTTAGAAAGCATACTACACGTGTAACTAACTTACGCCCGGCCATTACTACGGGGACGGTGTTCGTTACAATTATTTTGTTCTCATCAACACACTACGCTTCGTTTACAATATTTATGCTTACTACTTATTATAAAGAGGAGTTTATTTTAATTTACTTCCAATATTATCAATTACAGTTTTCGATCATTAAATTTAAATTGCGATTCGCGCGGTTTCAACATCGGCCTTGTAGGTTTGGTGACCATTATCGACATACATTTCGGATCAAATTTTGTTTGTTTTGTTTTAAGTATGTTCGGCAAAGTTCATAACATATCTTTGCCTTCTTTTGCGTGAAAACAACACAGCAAGATTCTCATAAAAGAGACTGTCAAAAATTAAAAATGGCCGCCATGTCGATGGCCGATGTTAAAACCGCGCGCAACTTACACTAACTTGTTTGGATATCGAATGCAACACAAGCATACATTAGGGCAGACACACGCCACGCACGCACCAGTTAACTGTTACATTATATTTGCAGCATTCAGAGCATCCATCCACAAGCAAACGCTCACAGGGTTCCCTAGAGCCAAGACTGCCATCAAAATCAATTTAATAAAATAATAATTGCTACTTGCAACACTGGCAGGTTACCTTACAATAAAATGGCTGACAACGACGATAATAATATGACAAATGCACGTTTGTGTTTCGTGGCAACCGACAAGATTATTTCATAGGCCTGAATAATAAAGTGGACAGGATACAAGGCAATAGTAATCAAATCAATTTAAACTTACTTTTTATATTTACCAAAGGTGTAGAATTGTATCCATTTCAGTAGATGTCTCATCGTCACTAAATCGTTGCATTATCTCCTATCTACTCTACCAACGCCATTCTAATAACACGAACTACGTATGCAATTAATACCGCGCACAAAACCAAACCTACATCGGTCACATTAACAAATTGTTTGTATGGTCTCTAGATGTGCGACTACAACGTCGCCTAAAGACATCGGAAGCGTTTTGTTGACAAAGATGGCCGAATGTAAAGCGATCGTCATGCCTCGCCGAACACACTTGTGCGGCGATGTCGCTGCAGCTCGCGACAACTGGCAACACCCGACGTGCCGTGACCAATCAGAGAGCGTGGCAACACAACGCCATCAAATAATACTTGATTGATTGCTAAAATTTATGTCATCATAATTTATAAAATCATACAAAAAAAAAATGAATCAGAGTTCATAGTAAAAAATAACTGGCTGGAGCGACCCTTTATCGCAGTGCGGCCAACACGTTACATCACAAACAAATACGTCATTAATCTCAACACGAACAGCGGTAGCGTTGTCACAGGTTTTATGCTGCCATACGTCCGAGGAAGCTACTAACTTAAGCGGAAAATTTACAATATCAAACTATTTTCGATAATTTGCTGTGTCCGAGCCTTAATGCCAATAGAGCCAGCTCGTATGCGCTATAGGCTAAAACATAGCAACATTACGCTGTGCGAAAACGATTTTTATATAAGAAGTTTAGCATTTTGGTATGTTTTAGCGTACAGTCTAGGTACGGTTAGGTATAAATGTACGTAGGTGGTGCTTTAGTATGGGAATCCATGCAAGTCGTTGACATCTCAACTCGAGCGCAGCGGAGCGGGCCGACTAACTGTCGAGGCGAGGATCGGGAACAAAACAATCATACGTTAATGACGGCACAGCAGTACACAACTTAAACACAAACAGATCATTGAAGTTTGAAGCACCATACTGAAGTTTCTATTAGTTTATCAAAATCAAACAACTTCGATTTAAGTATACATTATGTATCAAATATAAATTATATTATTATGAGTTTATTGCGTCTAATGGTGAATTACTTTTCTCTGACACCAGATAATGTGTTATATTTTATTATGTTACAATGACTGAATGATGTGCTAAAATGCACATACTGATATTCACTCAAATAAAAAACAAAGTATCAGAGGTAAAATGTTGTATTTTTTTGGTTAATTAATGATGATTGGAATTTGTCACTTCAAAAGCACAAACTGTTGTGTACCTTTAATTAAAACAGCTTTAAATGTCTCTGAATGTGAAAATAAAATAGGAAAGATTTTGAAGTCACATTTTTTTTAAAGAGGTTGCTGATTGCCTCAGACTGTATTTTCAGCTTCACCGGGCTTGTTTGGGGGCGGCGAGGAACGTAAAGGGTCCCTCAAGCCGTGTGGAACGAATCACCTTCGGAGGTTTTCTAGAGGGAACGGCATGCCCTACTAGCATGCTCTCCGAAGGGTTCGGATCGGATCGGGGAGCGGAACAACCCGAGGGCGCCTCTAAAGGCTCGGACCTCGGCTCAGGTTGACCGGGCCGTGGTGGAGGAGAGAAGCGCCCAGGTACATGTCTGTACCTGGTGTAGAGCGCGTGTGAACCGGTTCTTCGTACCCTTGTTCTACGAGTACGGTGTCTTGGGCCTAAACTAGTGTGCATGTTTAGTGTATTCTGTAAATGTGTATTGGCATTTAGAGGATCGGGCGGGGTGAACAAGTCACAAGGGCAGACGTACACTTGGGTAAAGTGCTAAGGGGAGGTTGATAAGCGCACAGAAGGAAATGATTGACATGTACCTAACTAGTTTTTATCATTTGAATACTTTATGTTTTTTGGTTTTTCCGACGACACTAAATTTTGACAAAACTAAATTTATTTGGAAATGTTATTAATGAAAGTGTAATTTGTAATTTAATACTAACAATTAGTTTTAAGTCTAATAACAATTATGGATCATTGTTGTCTTTTTATTTAATAAATTACTATTATTATTGTATAAAATAACATTTTAATTTACGCTACCTAAGTGGTTGTTAAGTTGCAGTAAAAAAAAAAAACTCCAATAGCAACATGCAATTAACCTGAATTATAGCCAGCTGTTTATATAACTATTTAGAACATAAATTAATCTTAAATGTATAGCTCATAGAAATCATTACATACTTAGTAGCAGTGTAAAAGCCATTTAACAACATGTTCCGAACAATGACATTTGCGGTTAGAGTTCATTTTCGCGCGTCCCGCTCCACACATTCGCTCTGTCATGCATGACGCTGCCTTCGACATTTGTATTAATTGACGGTGGTCGCAGATTTCATTTTTTTTTTTTTTTTGGAGAGAGATTGCTGATTGCCGCTGCGGCATTTTCAGCTTCACCGGGCTTTTTGGGGGCGGCGAGGAACGTAAAGGGTCCCTCAAGCCGTGTGAAACGAATCACCTTCAGAGGTTATCTAGAGGGAACGGCATCGCGCACAAGTGCGCGTCCCCGTGCCCTACTAGATTCTCCGAAGGGTTCGGATCGGATCGGCGCAGATTTCAATTAAATTTCAATGCGTGATTGCGAGTTTTGTTCACACCATTCGATCGAGTTAGCGATTACTTAAATTTGTATTGCATTAAAGCAGTCACAAGTTTGTCACATTGCTTCGATTACATACCAATAAAATATATATATATATATATATTTATTTTCTATAATTTACAACGGGAAAGCACTTGCTCTTTATTTTACCTAATGCTGAAGGTTCTCAACTGAGGAACTGGCTTCACTAACTATTGGTACAAAAAATGCAACTTACACTAAGTCTTATTATATTACGGGATACGATACGATATTTCAGCACAGTTGCATGCGTTGATACCCAAAATTATAAACATGGTAAGAATCCCTTTAATAATTACTCTAATGCAAATGACCATGATAGTTTAAAAAGTTATACTACTATTATTGTAACGACAAACTTAGTTAAGACGGTGAAAACTAGTCACGGACTTTAAGCAAACCCTACCACTAGTACTCGTTCGACTAGTGTACAAAGCTTGCGGTCAACCCAGTGCGGTGTGTGGTGTTCAGGGCTTGATACCGTTACCAAATTCCCACTATGAGTATCGTTAGTTATCGTTATTTCTATAAGTTAAATTAGGAGCATTAATGCGGGTAACGTTCTCTAAAAAAGTGTCGTTACCTAATGCGCTTTAGCCAATGCGAGTAGAGCGGTCAGTTAAAATTTACCAAGTAAAAATGCCACCCAGTTAACGATACCGAGCATAACGTAATGCTCGGTATATTAGTTCGACAGAAGTATCGTTGCTTACCCTCTTACTACAAAACAGTTTTTAAAGTTAAACAATGGCAAAATACGTGTTTAAAATATTGTGTGTCTGTATAAAAGTAATAGCTTAAAAGTGATAGCATCTGTTTTGAGCATTGTTTAACTTAAGCCATTTTGCGGTTATACAGTTAACGTGTAACGGTATGCGGTATACTGGCGGTGTGTGCACTCACTTCTTTTTATTCTTGGGCTGCGCGCGCGGCGGCGTGTTGGGGCGGCCCATGTTGAGGCCGGAGTACAGCTTGCGCTTGTCCGCGGGCTTCAGGATCTGGAACGAGCACATCAGCGTCTCGTCCACCGACATCAGCGCGCCTGTGCAAGGATGGAGTTTGCATTAGTAACTGTTGTACCAGTTGCGGGCTTAACTGTCCGTATACTGAGTTAAACGGCACTATTGTTGTGAGATACAGGACTAGTATTATGAGACACAGTAGCACTAGTATTATTAATACAAATATAATTATGTTCTAAACATTGGTGACGACCGATGACAAATGGTGATACGAAAATAAATATTTAAAACACTATTTTGATTATCGGGACCGTTTCGGATTAGGCTAGCATAGAGATTTACACAGAAGACGGTGGCAGCTTATAAAAACACAGCTTAGGCGGACTATATGTTTGTTTTAAGAATCAGTTAAATCACAAACAGAGCACGACGCAATCCATCTCGTAGCTGTGCTGGACACCGGAGTCACGCAGGTGGCTTACCAAAGCTCTTGAAAACTTCACAACTGGCGAAAGCGAGACGCTTATATATATGCCGCTACACGCGTCTCGTTTTCACAACAGCAACAACACTGCTCATGGTAAAGCCTCAATTCTCACCATACGCCGTACATAAGCTTTATACTCACCGGCGTTGTCGAACTCGCCGCAGTAGTTGGGCGCTGAGAACAGCGTCACCAACTGCCGCTTGGCGAAAAACTCGTAGCCGTCCTCCACCACTTGATGTGCGCGGCAGATCAGATCAAACTCATGCTTCGACAGAAACTTGCCCACCACCTGCAAATAGTTAGACGAACGCTTTAACAAGTGTATTCGGGAGCCGTGCCGTCAGCTTTAGGCCGGCCGCACTTTGGATTCGTTTTCGTACAAATAGTAAGTAGGTAAGTAAAATAGGCTGTTTACTGTCGCACAGCTGGGCCAAGACCTCCCATCATTGAAATCAAGTCACCGCTACAATTGATGGGGATTGGCTTAATCACCACGCTTGCCAATTTACGGGTAGGTGATCAATCACAAATCCGGCCAACGCATACACACTTTGCCGACCTGGAAATTGAACCCAGGACCAGGATAACGAGCCGAGCGCTTAGCCACCGAGGCGTGCGCACAAATACTTATATTTATTGCAACGCTCAATTGAATGCGTACAATACATCCTGTCCTCTAATTACTATTATTTTATGGTACTTCGCACACTAGGTGCGAGAACATCGCATAAATTTACATATGCACTGAGCCACTGATCAAGCAAGTTTCTAGATAAAGAACTGTCACTTTTTGGACTTCCCAAAGTGTCAGTGTATTGTTTAGGGTCAAGTTTAGAGTTCCTAAAAATAGAAATCAAACGAACAAAGACAACATATCTACATACATACTTATAATTCCTGTCCTTTGTTATCGTTCGAATTTGATATGATAATACTGTCACTATATTTATCAGTGATAGCGACATACATGACTAGTTATTGATCACTGACGAAATGCGACTCGTAAATATTGCGACTATTTGAATCGACGACGTCATCTTTCATTGTACCTATTGTTTGAAATACTTTGGGCATAATTCTCAAGAATGTGATTTAAACAAACTAAATGTATATAGTAAGTATTATTATTATTAAGTTAGATTAGTATATAATTATTTTGAATGATAACAGTTTTTTCTTATCCTTTAAGTTGTATACGATATAAGGCTTTCAGACTTACATTGGAAGGGTGTCACAACATGTTTTACCCAGTAAAGGTGTGCAAAATTGAGAAGGTGGCAATTATAATTATAACATTAGAAATTCAAATAAATATAATTGGGATTAGGTAGTTATTGCAGTTTCTGATAAGACTGCAATAAATATAATTGGGATTAGTAGTTATTGCAGTTTCTGATAGACTGCAATAAATATAATTGGGATTAGGTAGTTATTGCAGTTTCTGATAGACTGCAATAAATATAATTGGGATTAGGTAGTTATTGCAGTTTCTGATAGACTGCAATAAAACAATTTTGCTTGTACATATTTGTGGTACTTAATCTTGTTGGTTGTACTATTAAATAAAATAAATAATATGTTATTAACTGACATTTAATCAAGACGTAGCGTAGATTAGAAACACCAAGATTAACGTAAGAGGTTAAGTAAACACTTCGTAACAGCTATAAACAAGTATAACTGCAATTATTATATAATTGAAGGCACGTAATCAAGGACCAACGTCCCTGTTGTTTCCGCTAGGTGGCAGACGTTGTATCGATCCACCTAATACTCAATACTCACTCGCGCGTACATATTAAATCAATTAGTTAGTCTAGCTTGTAATGGTAGTTCGGCTCAATGAACGGGCACTAACTTTTCCTGTATATCGCTTTTTTATATGTAGCATAATATTATTTTAAACCAGTTTATACCCGTGTATACTAAAGGGCTGTGCTCCATAATTATGTATTTTAATTTTATAAAGTCCTGATACAGTATTTTTTTTTTTAATTAATTTAATGAACCACAAACAAGTTTACAATACAGATTTACAATATTATTCTTATGTCTAATTTAGTTATTGTAAACTCAACAGCGATGGTTACAGGTTACATAAAAAAAGTAATAATGATAGTGAAATCCAGTCAGAGTCTTATAAAAGTAAATTAAATATACAGTGTAAGTGTGTAACAATAAATTAATCAATTATGCAAGTGTATGCAATACTAATTGAATGACTTGTCAACTCCAAAGCTCACACTCCTGTAAATTAGATTTAGAAAGCTGAAATTCCTGGGAACTGGGGTCTCTTTAATGTGATGACGTCTGATTTTTTGCGGAATTCTTTTAAATTTTTAAGCGGACTAATTCGCGAGCGGTCCCTAGTATAGTAATTAGCATAACTACTCTCCAGGAAGGCTTGAGTCTAACAGTAAGACATATCTCCGACTGAAATTACAGTAAGTATACATGCCGTGCTACACTTCCAAGTGAATACCCAGCTTAGTGCTTTACAACTCAATAGCAAGCAAAAATAACAAGTCTCCAGCATCGACATACCTCCGTGCCAAAGGTGAAGCTGACGCCGCGGTCGTTCTCGCCCCAGCCGGCCGTGTCCTTGTCGGGGTCCGACCAGAGCAGGTCGCACAGCAGCCCCTGGTCGGGCACGTCCGTGGGCCGCATGATCCGCCGGATCTGCTCCATGGCCTGCAGGTCGGGCGACAGTCCGCCGTGGCAGCAGAAGATCTTCTCGTCCACTGTAACAATTAGAAATTGGCATGATTAGTTTTTATTACTTTCAACAACAAGGACCTTACTCATGAACTGTGTTTTGTTCCCGTCGTGTAAACTTGATTTAGAATCAGAGTAAACGAGACAAAATGCGGAGATAACAATTTAAAGCGTATACTTTGTCTATTAGTGCGAGGGTAGTAATTATTTAAAAGCAAAGATAGTCAGCAGAGCCGGAGAGCCTAATTAGATGGCTATCACACATTGTTCCGCTCCCCGATCCGATCCGAACCCTTCGGAGAATCTAGTAGGGCATGCCGTTCCCTCTAGAAAACCTCCGAAGGTGATTCGTTTCACACGGCTTGAGGGACCCTTTACGTTCCTCGCCGCCCCCAAACAAGCCCGGTGAAGCTGAAAATGCCGCCTGAGGCAATCAGCAATCTCTCTCAAAAAAAAATGCACTAACAATTTACATGGTGATGCACCTACACCTTTCCTAGGTGCTGACCTTTTAAATTTTTTTTAATGTTTTCAATACAAAAGATTAGCTCCTATAAATGTCACTACGCCATTATTGGTGCGTGAGTCCCACTGAAGAAGAAACGACAAGAAAGTCAACAAGGGCATTTGTTTGGCTTTTCGCTGAAGATATGTATTTATCTTATTTCTATTTCGGAAATATTATGTGAATCATTAACGCATGCAATTGTTCAGACGAGATTCCAGAATATGTTATCTTTGGATACAGTTTGCAAGAACAATTATAAATGCGTAATTCAACGAAGATGGAAAATCAAGGAATGTAATTGGCTGTTGGAATTCGAAGCAACACGGTTAATGAAGCAATCACAGATCTGTAATTGGGACACAAGGCAGGAAGGAAGTCTCAGGAAATTGGCAAAATGAAAATGCCAGTGTCTCGTATTGTTTTGATTCGTATTCACATGCTATAAATCTATCATTGGATAAAAGTAATAAATAGTCAAAGAGTCGGTCATAAATCTAAAACACAAACTCGACAAATAAAAATATTATCGATTTACATAACAACTGACAATAGTTAAGATGCTATTGTATATATTTAAACGTCATCAACGAGAGAGAAAGCCCACGTTGCGTAAAATTTGCTGACATTTAGCACAAAAAGCAAAAATCTCGAGGGACAGTCAATGTCGCTAACGCGGTATGACATTGCTAAATTACACGTATAACTGATATTAATGCTCTAACTTGTTTATGACTACCCAATGTACAAAACACGTTAAAATCAAGGAGCTTTATGATATAAAGTCTGAAATAGCAACAATCTTACTAATATTATAAACGTGATAGTTTGTAAGTATGGATGGATGTTTGTTACTCTTTCACGTAAAAACTACTGAATGGATTTTAATGAAACTTTCCTCATACACAGACCATACCCAGACCAGCATATAGGATACTTTTTTTTTACTGTAGTCTTCGCGAACGAAGTCGCGGGCAACAACTAGTATAGTAATAGAAATGTGATATAATGTTCAACATTTGTAATACCATCAGCTGCCTTACGTGATAGTTTTAACTTTATTTCAGAAAACTGCAGAATATATCAACAATATATTATTTATGGAAACCCATTTCTCATAAACTGTTAGACGCATATGCAATGCAATATTCCTCCCAAATGCGCAATACCGCTCGCAAATGTCCATATTTCTTTCAGTTCGTACGTTTTTATTATGTGATATGAATTCGTAACATGAAGTGTAAGTGTAAAAAGAACACTCCAAAAATTCTCCGTCGCGTCACGCAATATGGCCGCCTGCCAGAGTCGCATGATTCACCTGCTCATACGGAGTGGCAATGTGCTTAAACGTGTTCACATTTACATCCCGTGCCGTATCGACCGACAAGTTGAACAGCTTTTAAAGATTATTAAAGATGAAGAATAGAACATCATGGCAGTTACCAAATTGTGCTGCACCACCACACCCAATTGTAACGAATAAAATACTATTAAAGCATAATTTCTATAAACGAATCGCTCTGTATCGTCTCGAGTATTAAAATGAGATGACTCCTAGAAAATCTCTGGGGTTGTCGGTTACAGGCACAATTTTTTTTAAATATAATTTTTGATGCCCGTTCTCTATCATCAGTGTTCACAGTTCAATAGAAAACAATTGCGCCGGCGCAGGTGACACGTCCCGTGAATCCACGTGTCTAACATGCCCTGGTACGACACTTCTATATGCTAACTAGCTATGAGTCTTATTCCAAAAGCCGTTACGCTTACTATTGTACGACAATGTTAATCGTAGTAGTAATTACTGGGATTAAAGTAGATAGGAGCCAATGGGAATGGAACAAATTATATGTATTGGTACTGCAATTCTTTTGTGTTTGAAGCGTACACAGTTTCATTATCATCAACAGACACTAGGTAAAACGATGCAAGACTCGATATAAATTTAAAAAAAAACAAGCGTAAGCAATCTATGTTTACAAAGAATCTACATTTCTGCACTTCATAAACAGAATATTACTAAAAATAGCATCAGGTTGTTTCTCAATCCCAACGTCCAGTAAAAAGGAATTGGGGTACAAACACAAGGCTGCAGCGAATAAATAAACAGAAATGGCGGTATGACGCGAGAGCGCTTCATATCCGGAACGTTTGGACTTTCTTCTGTAATCGTGACGTCATTACACGGCGCATGTGGCGGGCAGGATGTGGACAAAACGTGCAATATTGCGATAATAAACGACCCTAGTACCCATTATGATTAAAATAGAATATGATTTGATACAAACAATTTTCTCGCTGCCCGAGTGGCAAAGCGCTCTGCACAAAATCTGGAAATACTAAGTTCAATTTCTAGAATCCCAGATCAGGAAAGTGTGTTTAGATTTTGCGTTGCATATGCCCGCGTTTGTGATCACCACCTGTCCTGATCTTTCACCCGCATTCGAAAGACTTCACCACGCAAAGTTTGAGTGGTGATTAAGCCAATATCCATCAATTGTAGTGACGACCTGATTTCTATAATGCAAATATAGATTAATTACTTAAGTAAAAAAAACTATTTTAAGGTTATTCCTGATTAGCTTATTAAAGGAAAAGAAAAGGAGGTTAAATAGTTAAAAGAACCAGCTGGTGAAATAACCACACGATGAGTAACAAGGAAAACTATGTTATAAACTATAGGAAGAGATGGATAATTTTATTGCGTTCTCACACTCACAATCACCAATGGTTGGTCTATTGAATACAATCATGATGAAACGAGACAGGAAATACTTTACTTACTTTTATCGTTTAATGTACGAATGATCAGACCACACCAGAAAGTAAGAAATGCTGTATTCTGGGGGAAAATGTCGAGTTTTAGCTAAAGTAATAAAAAAAGTAGAGGTTTTTAGGAAACTAAGAATTAAATTATGTATGTAATGTAAATACATCGTAAAAAAGTAGTTATGAACTTATTATTTGCGTACTATTTTACCGTAAAAACCTTTAATATTGTATGTTTTATTTCAAAGATAGAAATATTGCAAAACGAATACTAATAGCAGCTTATATTTCGACTGCACGAGGAGAGTGATCCAAAACTTTCACCAAATAACTCGTGTTCACCAAACTACACTGTCACGCTACGTTCGCTTAAAAATGTATTAAAAATTTATATGGTAATATTTTGCAACGTTGCGCAACCATTACGCTTATATTTTAACGATCATCACTGTTCGTCTGCATTGCTTTCAATTTTATTTGAGGTCGGCACAATATGTCTTCCACTTCCATTATTTTCGATCATTCGTCATCTCAACATTTACAGTTTTCTTTGCCATTATCACCTATCATTTTAATATCTCCACCGCTGGAACACGAGCCTTCCCTGTGGATGGAGGTGGAAGGAGAACAGGCCATAATACACCGCAAGGACTGAGTGGTATTGGTGGTTGTAAATGACTGCTAATGTTGCCGGGACCAACGGTTTTCGAGACTTCGAACGCACAGAGGAGCTCGAAATGATACATTTTTAATGACTTATCCGATGACTGGCCTAAGTTGCTTAACGTCTATAGCGGCATCGAGCTCCCTCCCTTCTTTGCCATATCATCTTTTAATCTGTCTATCCATTTCTTAGGTCTTCTTTTCCCCACTAACGATCTGAGAAATAAACGTCAGTCACTATATTAGTGCAACACAAGAGTAATTACATACATAAATCGTGAGACAAAGATGCGAAGCTGAGATAAATCCGATTCAGGAAATTGGATTGGCGATAAAACGTGTTTGTGTAGGTACTTATTAGATATTAAGCTTTACGCTTTTGCGTATAATTTTCAGTGTAATTAATTAGTGCTAATGTATTACATTCAATATTAATAGTTTTCAATTTCCCAGTCCAAAATAAATAATTTAAACATTTATATGTGCAAACGTTTTACCACAATTACCTTCTACCACTAAAAGTATTTACGAGAGACACCTTTTTGTTTTTCTTAAAGCCATTATAAAGTCATGTTTAAAAATCTTTTGTCTCAAGGCAGTACTTTTGCATTGAGTGAAGAACTTCATCTTTATATGAAAGACGAGCTAGAGCCCCCCTTCCCCCTTTTCTCCATCACTTTCAACAATGACTCTCCGGGGACGGGTAACAAGCGTCGCGAGAACGTCTACTACCTACGCTACGGTGTTTGGTGACCAACTTCAGCTTAAGAATATGCTCGCGACACATATTTCCTTAGAGGACTTGAATATAGAGCGAGCTATGGCGTACCTAGTTAGTAATTTTCTTTGGGATCCCTCTTTTTAGTGTACCACTGATATCTTTAAGTTAAATGCTTATTTAGCTTTTAATTGTTAAATTGTTATTTAATTATAGGCAATTACTGTAAAACGAAGTAACATATAAATAAACTTGGTTTATCGTAGGTAAATATTTAGTTTTAAAGTTGACATGACGCGGGTAAGCCCGCGTCCTGATTCCAGAGCGACAATAAACACATTATAAGGGACCCAGGACATTGGTAGCCCCTAGAATTCTAAATACTAAGTATCTTTAGCTACCTAACCCATGATTCACTTGGTACCGATATATGTTTACTTTTTATCAGTGAAAGAGGTGAGTGAGCATACAATCGATAGTCATATTCAACTGGATCATATAACTTTTACTGTATTAATTAGAAATATCATAAATAATATTTTCAGCGAAAGTACCTAAATTTCATCGGTTTGTAATTGAAATTTGACTTGAAATTGTGTGCGTCTATGTAAATATTTGTCAAGGACGTAAGTACATGACAAAAGTAACTAAGACACCAACCCAACAACGTCCTATCATGCCATGGTAATTTCAGAAGCTTAGAGATCGAGCATACCTACTATTGTTTTCAATATTCTAAATTATAGAGACAGCTGAATTTACAGTTCAACATACTTTCTTAAAGATGTAAATCTTTCAAGTGTGTGTTGAGTTATAGAAGTTTCCGTTATTTCATAATTTTTTATAACGTTTACGATGTTAACATTATTGTAGTGAGTCATACACGTTCTTACAGTCGCAGGCATAATACAGTTTCGTAATGCCTGCCCTGGTCTAAATGCGAAGTCCGTGTTCTGCATTGCGGTTGTATGGAAAACGGCAAATAGTTTTTATCAAGTCATGTAAATAAGTTACTGTAGGATTTAAATAGTTGTACACACGCCTGCACATCAACCTACCACAAACTGTCAAATTTCCTCAATAGACTTTGAACTTTATGCCTCAGTAATATGGTTGACAATGTATTGAAAAAAATTAGTTTTGGATAGGATGATGTGCAGGCGTCTGACCTTGGTAGAGATTACGAATGTATCTTTTGTCGGTCGTATGCATTCGTACCCTAGCTAATATACACTCTATACACTGCATCAAGAAAAATCAATTTAAACAGAAGTTGAAACCAAACTAAGTCGTAATAAAGTAAGCCAAATTGTATCTGTAGAATATAAGATTTGGTCAGAGTGTTTATGTAAACAATTCACCGACGACCGTCTTTAAATGCTTCGAAATATTTACTATGAGGCGTCAGGTCTAGGAATCAGGGGCCCGATCGCCTAACCGATCGCTTTGGCTACGTGTATAGTTTATGATGTCATCTTGTCATCTAGCTAATAGGTATAGGCACATATATATATATATATATATATATATAAACTATAAAGCTGTATATATATAGCCTATAGCTTTCAATATTGCTTTCATAGGCGGTACGAAATGACAAGATGACGTCATAAACTATACACGTAGCCAAAGCAATCGGTTAGGCGGTCGGGGGGCAGGTCTTAAATTAAGACCTAAGAAGAGACTTATGATACTGAATGTCAATCGAAAGACCGCAATTATGATGTTTCCAATCAGTAAACGAGCAAATATTTTAAAGAACTTCGATGTAACATTGAACGGTCAGAGGTAGACGTGATGTATATAACTAGCGACCGACCAAACAACTGTGACAGCGCGTGGCCATGGCCTTGGGCAAGCGAAGCGGCCGGCGGCACTAGGGAAATGACTGTTTAAACCAACCCATTAGTGGGCAAGGGTCAGGATGGCAATAGGAAAGCCGTGGAACATTTATAGAAAAATGTTTCAGAGCTGACTTTATGAGCCGCAAATGTAATAACGTCGTAACGCTTGTGTAGAAAACATTGGTGTGTTAACAACTTTAAGACAAATATTAGGGCAACAGCATAAGTTCAAATAATAAACGTAATCTTCTTTTCAATAAAACAAAACAATCTAAACACAGCAATATTGTTTAGTTTATTTAAATTAACCAATGATACAACATAAATTCCATGAGGTTTATCAAAATACTAGTAGAACTGGCAGGTCTAAATCAGTCTTGCGGCCTTGTGTAAGGCGAGCAAAGCCGCTATCTATATGATGGATGAAGGACGCGCATGTTGACTGATTTAGGGTTGTTGAAACACTCGGATCTACAATGTTTTTGTTATAAGGAAGGCAAATTTCTTCACATCATCCAAGTGCTGAAAGCGTGTTTAATTCGCAATTCAGTCATGTTACTGAAAACAAGAATATGTATGGAATTAAATCAGCGCTTCCTGGTCAAACAAGAGGGAATAACAATTTTGCCATATATTTTTTTTTTATTAAAAAAACACAATCTTTTATTTAATGCTATTTAAATTTTTAATTAAAGACTAAACGTTACGTCACAAATCATTATATAGATATAAGGACTTTGTATTGTTAATGACTAAGCGCCGATTTTTGAATCTTATAATAAATTGCTTTGAGAGTAACAACGATTTCGATTTAAGCATGTCTTTTTAGTTAATGGCACAACCACATACATTTTTAACATTAGGTATATTATTATGTAATCACTAATCACACAAAGGTAAAATTACATATTTATTATTTATATTTTAAACTTTATCACTATGTATTATATTATTAATAGCATTATTTTTATAACATAACACAAACACACTCACATCACGGGCTCCTCTGAATTAGCGTTGCAGTTTCTTGAAGCTGCAACTTTTGCCGAGAGGAGTCCAGTTCGTCGCAGCATTTTAATTTTAGGATTATGTATTAGTTTTATTGTGAAAACCTAAGCCTGCTACGCCGAATTGTTTTTTTTTTTATTTGAGTTTTCTAAGATTCAATAAGTATGTATTAAATTAAGTTTTGTATGGCTGAATGTTTATATTCAGAAAGAAGAAGAAAGATCAGAAGCTTACGTTATTATAAGTTCCATCTGATAACAGAAAAATCTGCCCTAACGTGTAAAACAACACAATCACCAACGATGATGACGATAAATCACTCAATTAATGACGTTGCCAAATATTAGGAAAGTTTCGTTTTTCAATGTTGATAATTCAATTCATCTAGTTTAAATTAGTATAATATAATAAATAATAAATAGCATCATTTTTAAGTAGACCCAACTTACCGTATTTTTTATTTGACATTTTGCATTTTAACAATCTGTATTGGCATGCACTGTACAAACTTTAGGGGTGGATTCTACACTCAAATATACATAATAATAAAAAAATACTTAAAAATTTCCAAGCTCAATAGTTTAGAAATGGCAGCCTTTTTTATTTTATTGTCTTCGATTTTTGCAGGTGCTAAAAAAGGTGAAACTAAAGTAACCAAAAGTTCGAACATTCGAACGTTCAATAAGACAAAAAACAAATATGTCGGTTTTCAACACCAACAATGACGAAAGAACTTATGTTCTTATGTACTTTATAGTAACCAATTTACAAAAACACAAATGTTGAAAAAATTTCCACGAGCAGGATTTGAACCTACACCCTTCTGACATACGGGCCCCCCGACCGCCTAACTCTATCACCATCGCTCTCGCAATCGCGCTTTATAGTTTATGGCGTCATCTTGCCATTTCGAAAGCGATATTAAAGCAATATCGAAAGCTATAGGCTATAGATTTCGATATTGCTTTCATATATAGCGATATCGATAGAGTTAGGCGGTAGGCCCTCGGGTCAGGTGCTCTTCCAATTGAAAAAAAAAGAGATTTTTTTCAACATTTGTGTTTTTGTAATTTGTTTCGCAACAAAATTTGCGTTAAAATTATTTAAACAAAAAAAATACATTTTATAAAGTGACCAATTTACTACGTGGAGTTTGGATTTTTGCCTTCGTCTGAAAATCAGCGTCACGGCGCTGCCGGCGATGGCTTATGCCGTGACACATGCTGAGCCGGAGACTTTTTTGCCACTGATTCACTGCTCACCTTAATAAATTCTTCTATGCTTTTATTTTTTTTGTTACCCTTCTCTGTGTAGCAAAATAAATTATTTGATTTGATTTATATTCACTGCAGGCGGTGAGTAAACTGCGAATGCGAATGTAAAAGTAATTATCTTCATCATCATCATTTAGTGCTATCTTCATAGTTTGGAGATCAGTAAACAACATTTTCTGCGATCCCATAAGATCCTTAAAGTTTGTTTTAACTGGCGATAAGTAAGTCTAGTCTAATGTTGAATTAGCAGTTACAAAAGGCAACCTTTATGCATTGAGGTGTTAAACTTACACCGATCCGCTTAATGACGGCTAAGCCTTAGAGTTCGGCTTATAATTAAGGTAGGGTCGTAGTGTACGCAAAACTCCACGGTTTCGATGTTGCTAACTATGTTTGGGTAGCCCTTGACGTCATCGCTGAAGACGAAAAACACGTAATCTTTATGAAATTCAAAATAAAGCGTGTATTTATTAATCAGGTCTTTAATACTAGCGTTGCGATTAGATTGTCAAACACGATTAATGATGGATGAATGGTAATGTTAAAACATAATGAACAAATAATTGTTGTTATTATGAACGTTTATAATACCACCACCGTAAAACTTAGCTTCAAAAAATTTTTTTGTTTATGAAGGCAGATTTAGGTAGGAATAAAGTTAGTCAATATTCAAAGTCAATATTGGTTTTGCAATTAAAAGCTTCCTAATTGATTTAACAGCACATTGAGCTTACGCTGTTTATTTCTCAAGTTCGTTTAAAAATAGCCTTCCCTTGACGTCATCACGTTGGCAGACTTTATGTGATACCATGAGGCCAATTACTTACTCGCATGCAATTTCATTATCTTTGAACGTACGCTTGTCGTCCCGCACATACTTTTGATGATGATCAGTGGTCGGAGTAGGTATATTGAATTAAGGTCACTGACATCAAACGTATATGTTAATATGGATACTCCTCCGAGTTTCCGGATTATTATGATAAAAATACCGAAACATCGAAATTATTACATGAAACTAGTTAAAAATGTATCAATACTCTCAACGCTATGCTGCTAGTGGCGTAGATGACCAGAATTTAATAGTAAAAAATGACTGGTGTGTAAAAACCTTGTTGTAGTAAAAGTGTTGGAGTAAAAGCCTAAGCATGTATAAAATGATATAATAATAATATTCATTTCAACACACGACATCCGGCAAACAGGGTCTTTTGTCCTCTTATCTCTATGCTCAACGCATCTGACCAATTAGAATCAAGTATCCAGGATGACTCATTGACTGTTTGTTCGAAAACAATGCGCTCGCACCGACATCCAGACCAAGTGGCTCACTCACTTATTTCGGTTCGTGGAGTGCGCTTATTTTATGTGTTGTGAATATCTTGACTTGACCCTGGCTTGTTTACTGTCTTCTGAAATCTACTTAAAACGACGAATTTGGCTTATAACTACGGACATCGATTTATTACTCTTGGATTGGGCCCATTTGAAGTTGTTTTTGTACGGGTAAGTTTTAATTATTTTCACTATTTAAGAAGGTTTTAGAACTTGGAAACAGTTAAAAAAATCACTTTATAGCAATCATCACAGCGCATGAGAGTCCGGTACGCACACCGCAGGGCTATCACCGCTTCAGTTAAAAAAAACACTTTATATGAAACAGAATTTCATTATCGACTTTACAGTTATGTATGTATATATTGTAAATTTAAATCATTGTTTTAGGTGAGATATAAATAAATATGGCAAAGGTCAAGGCTGAAACAGTGCAAAAGTGGTTATTGCACTATCCTGAGCTACTTTACGATAACGCTAGTGGCACTATATACTGTACAAAGTGTGAAAGTCATTTGAAAGCTGTGAATAGAGGCAACATTACCAAACACATTGAAGGCGCTGTACATCAAGGAAAATTTAAGAGACCGCAAGAGGAATTTTACTTCGACCTCATTAAGTTCCTGATTCTATGCAATATTCCTTGGTCGCAAATGAAAAATCCAGCGTTCAAAGAGTTTTTTCAGAAATATATGTGCAGTACTTGTTGTTGCGTTTGTACCAATCGTAAAGTGGTTGACGAATCACAGTTACGAAAAGTTTATTTGGAGAAGTTTTATAGGAATAAAATCAATTCGATTTATGAAACTAATAAAAATGAGAAACTATGGATATCGCTGGATGAGACAACAGACATTTTTGGTCGATACATAGTCAATTTCCTAATAAAACCATTGCATCCTAGTAATAGTGCAGGCCGGCCTTATTTGATTGCTTGTAAAATGCTAACAGCAGTAAATGGACAAACAATAACACAATTTGTACTGCAATGTCTAGAAAATTTATGGCAAAACACTTTTGAAGCGAAAGTTGACAATATTTTAATGCTTTGCACTGACAGTGTAGCGTACATGCTATCTGCAGGGCGAAATTTAAAACATTACTTACCTGAAATGAAGCATGTGACATGTTTGGCGCACGCTCTTCATCGTGTAAGTGAGCAGATAAGGTCAGAATACAACGATGTTGATATTCTTATATCAAATGTTAAAAAAGTATTTTTAAAGGCTCCTAGTAGGGTAAACATTTTAAAAGAAAAATATCCTGACTTACCGTTGCCTCCGCAACCAGTCATTACCAGATGGGGTACTTGGTTACAGGCAGCATCTTACTACGCTCAACATTTAGATAAAATAAAAGAAGTTTTATCCTGCTTGAGCAGTTCTGATGCTATAGCCATACGAAACGCAAAAAACATTTTGGAAAAACAAAATTTAGAAAATGATTTAAAATATATTGAAGAAAATTACTCTATTATACTACTAGCCCTAAAAGAGTTACAAAAACAAAATTTATCTCTAGCTGATTCACTTTTAGTATTTGATCAAGTAAGGGCTACGCTTAACGAGTGCAATAATGAGAATATAAAAAATAAAATAGAATCAGTTATGGAACGAAATCCAGATTTAGATACAATTAGAGAATACAGCGAGAGTATTGAAAAAAGCGTAGCAAATAATCAGAAAATTTATTTCAAATTCGCTCCATTGACATCTACAGATGTTGAACGATCATTTTCCACTTACAAATGGATCTTAGATGTTAAAAGAAATAGCTTAAAATTAGAAAATATTGAAAAAATTATAGTTATTTATTTTAATTGTATAGAGACAGAAAATCAAAATGTAGAACTTGTAACCGATGAGGATTAAAAATAATTATTTTTAATAAAACTGTAATAATGATTATTTGTATTAACAATAAACAATTTTGTTTGCTTACATATGGTTTTTTATTTTATTACTCTATTTACCAAATTTTTGGAAACTCCGGTACATTCCGGAAGAAATGCATGTCCATGTTATGATATTATGACGCAAGTATCTAAAATCAATATACCTACTCCGACCACTGATGATGATACATGATGACATTAATATGATATTGTGTCAAAAGGAGGAATCCATTTTAATTTTCATACCCCGTTCTGTAAGGAATATCAAATAAATGAGAAAATATGGGGAACTGGCTTACATAACACTTGGTGGCAAATTGTGGGTTTTTAAAGGTATAGAGATATTGTTGAAACATGGGCTCTATATTTATTGTTTCGACAATGTTGCCCAGTAACAGCTTATGTCTACCATATTAAGGATACCCCCAAAGTTACTGTTAAAGTTGATTAACTATACTGAAAGCATTTCACTTACCCCGACAAAATATATCAAATTTTTGAAAAAGCTAGACAAATAGGTGTTACGCTTGTAAATATTGGATCAGTATTCAACGTTCTAACTCGGCGTGTTGTATCGATGGCGCTGATTAATCGCAAACGCTGAACGTGAAGTGTATTGTCAACAAGCTCCATCGGCAGCTACGGAAACGTGCTCTACGATTTGATCTAAAGCGCGCCCTATTTACCGCTAAAGCTTGTTAAAATAACATCGAATAGTAATCAAATTAATGCTGGTACATACATAGACGTGTTTTGGCATAAATGATACCCTTTCATAATGAAAATATATTGAAACGGTTCGAGTTAGGCGTTTTCCTTTTTACCTTGTCAAGTTTTTTTTGAAGGGGAAGACAGTTATTAATTTATTCTTGGCTATAGTTTTTCTGTCCGCCCAAATTCTGTCGAAAGTAAATCCAATAACAATTATGTGAATAAAAGGTAACCTTACTACTCAAGAATCCATCTTTGTTGGGGAGGTTTAAAGATATATTTAGTTTAAGTACCGTTCTAGCTTGGGTTGAAAAAATAGACTACACGTGATGGAAGTCCCATTTATTTCAAGACGTGTTTTGGCTGATAACTATCATTGAATTAATTTATTTTGAGGGCATACTACAGCTATTCTTGTATCACTTCGGATTTTCTACAACACGTGACTTGTATACCGACACATTTCCTAATTCTAGCAATTCACAGACGCACTCTGAAAGATGTCTTCAAACAAAGCTTATGTTTACTAACTCACCATTGTGTGAGTAATCACAGGGATTGTCATTTTTCATGGTTGTTAGTGGAGCTCAAGAGTTCTTAGATGATTGTTAAAGAATTCAGAACTCAACTAGTCAGCCTTTATTTAAATTTTAAATTACAAATCTAACACATGACATGATACACATGCCGCCTAAGCTCTCATGATTTAGAGAGAAAAAATCATACAATTTGTCAAATTGTACATACAAGCTGTACTTATTTATGTAAGTTGTTCTGGCACACTGCGTTGGCAACACAGACAGGTAGGTAAGTCAGTAGGCACTTTGTATACCGCGAAAGATACAGACGTTTTGCGCACTCACGTGCGCAATTCACGTTTCAACGTCACGGTTTCTCACCCTTGTTTTTCCTTGTCCAGTTTTCATGGAGCAAACTGTTGTGAAAACAAAATCTATAATAAGACCAGATAGAAGCACCGTTAACATTTTTTCTATAAGAACTGATTGTTTAAGACTAAGTTGAAGGATTTTGTTGCTTATATATTCATATATACTAGTGGTCGCACAGTGATCGAAATTCGACCGTAATTTTTATATAAGGCTGCATGGATTGTATCCTAAGCAATGAAAAATAAAAAAGATAGAATGTGAGTTTGGATTGACATTACAGATTTCGGCCGCCCCTCTTCCATTTTAATTTTTTTTTTAAATGTATAAAACAATTTTTATTTAATTTATTTAAAAAGTAAAAAGTACCAAATAGGCAGCCTCATTGCTAACAAGCAATCTCTTCCAACCTTGGGTGAAAAATAATTTAATGTATTTTTTATGCATAATTTAAAAAAATATTAGCATTCTGCACTCCTTCTCAATATAAACTACTAGCTTTTTGTTCGCGCCTTTGCTCACGTGGGTGGGCTACATGACTTGTGTTTGTTCGTAATAAAAGCCAAACTTATGAAAGGTAAATATCATAAGGGTATAATTACAGCACAACACACAAGAGCTTTTTGTAGCCTAAACTGAATAAATGATTTTGAATTTAAATTTGAATTATTAAGGGTTAGACAACTAAACATGTCACGTTATTTCAACGTTAAGCTTTTTATTTTGTATCATTAAAAAGCCCATCTATGCGAGCTGAAGTTGATTGATGAATTAGTAAAAAGTGTGACACAAAACCGCGTAATAAAGATCACTCTGTATAACTAATTTTGGTCCGTTCCCTTAAGTACAAGAGGTGTTTGTACAGGAGGTTTCCTGTACAAACTGTCATCCCCTACTTAAGGAATCGTTTTTCAAAAATCTGAAACTCTTCGTAATTTCTAATAACCAGGCCAAATACAGAAATTTAAGGAATTACAGATTTCCATACAATTTCACCTCTCCATGGGAGGTTTTTCGAAAAATGCTAAAACACGTCATTCTTTATTAATGTTGAAAAATCTAAAGATCGATTAAATATTTATTTTGATAGTTATTACTTTAAAAATAACGATTTCCCCAAAAGAACCTTTTTCGCTTTTATATAATTTAAAGATAAATAAACAAAAATCCTGAGACAAGTAATCTTTAGAGCCCAAATACCAATTTTCATGTATTTAACTGCAAAACTGACGGACTTTCATACAAACTTTCACCCCCTATTTGACCCCCTTAGGGTGTGATTTCCGTAAAATACTTTCTTAGTGGTTACGTCACTCAATTAACCTACAGTCCAAATTTTATCTAATTAGCTTCAGCGGTTTAGGATCGGCGATGATGAGTCAGTCAGTCAGGACAAGTCATTATATGTATATAGATTAGTGTGCGAAATTTCTTACTACTCCGTCCGCGCAATTTTCGTAAAAAGGGGTACAACATTTTCGCTTCACGTAATAATATATAGATTCTACAAGGGGTGTTGCTGAATAGGCCTGATACTTACTGCTTTTGTCTGACTCAATAAAGACAGTCAAGATTTTATATTTAACCCTCTGCGACTGACGTGGTAGTCCAATAGAAACCGTAAAATAGAAAATCCAGTTTACAACCGTTAATTTTTAACCTCGCGCGTCTGTCAGTAATAATAATAATAATAAACTTTATTGCACACAAAAGAAAAACAATACAGTCAATTTAAAAAATAAAAATAAATAAAGAGTACAAAATAGGCGGCCTTATTGCTAACAAGCAATCTCTTCCAGGCAACCTTGGGCGAAAAATAATAAAATAAACAAAATAAAAATGGGTGCAAGTAAAAATAAACTAAATAATAATAATAATAGTCAGTGTGCTGTGATTGTTCGAAACCATTGTTGCCTTCAGTGTTCTAAGCCACTATGTGAAAATTGTCAATAAACCTGAGATTATGAAGCTGTCTTATTTTTAAGAGTGACTGATTATTATAATTGTTAATTTTTTAAATGTCTTAAGTTAAATTTAAAAAAAGTTTATTTTTATAATTTTTCTATGTCATTTTAAGATAATGTACTTATTCATAATACTGATTTGTGTGAAGTCATTAAACAGTGTTTAACTTTGAAAACAGGAATTGTGTTTTTTTAATTTAATGTTCGTTTTAATTAAAAAGGATATGCTAAGAATTTAATAAATGTAATTTAAATAGCTGCATAATATAAACCTTTATAAATATTTGCTATCGGAATGGTGTCTCGTGTCACGTCAGTAGAATTGTAAAAATTGAGCCACGTCAGTCGCAGAGGGTTAAAGACAGTAAATATAAAATGTTAACTTTTATAGCAGTTAAACCAAAAGACGAATTTCAGAAAACTTATTAGCTTTTCCGAAATAAACCTACTCAATAAGCTCGACAGAGTCTGACAAGAGAAAACCATTTTTTTAATAGCATTATGATTGACAATAAAACAAGATCATTGCTGATTCCAAACATTTCAAGGAACAATAACTAATTCGATGCACCATGGATAATGGCCAATGGAGATGCTTCTTCATAGCAAGGTTAGACTAATGAGTACGAGAACAATGAGCAAGCAAGTTAATAAAAATTAGATTAGTTTGGTATCGACTCTTGATAGTTCGATTGGTCAATGTTATTTTCTGCTGTGAATTTCGGAGATATTGCTAGAGATTTTTAAAGACCAGTTTTTGATTAAATCTATATAAATAAAAATGAATCGCTAAATGTGTTGCTAATCGCAAAACTCGAGAACGGCTGAACCGTTTTGGCTGATTTCTTTTTTGTTGTTTGATGAAGTCTGAGAATGGTTCTTATGGAGAAAATACGAGGAAAATAGTAAAAACAACCATTTTATTTTCCCATAAAAACCAATCTCTACTGGACTGATTTAAAAAAATCTTTACCATTACAATGTTACATTAGCGCTGTATAGGCTATATAAATAAAATTACCACCCGTGCGAAGCAGGGACGGGCCGCTAGTATCACATAAAAATTAATTGTATAAAAATACAATAATTGGCTTACACAATATTTGAAAGATGAAGATTATTAATTTAAGCTTTCCAAAGAAAGAAAGACACGGTTTAATGTATAGAAAAATGATAAGTACTAAGTAGTACATATTTCAAAATGTAAAGGTATCTCTGAATTATATTCCATCGTAAATCTATAACTTCCGAAGGCAATTAAACACAAACACTGCTTGACAATTATAGCTCATTCATTAGCCCGCCAATAAGCTTTCCTGTCAAATGTGCCAATTTCATTTGGATTCACGTAATAATTTCGACATCGCCTGCCGTAACAGTTTTATGTTTGTTCATTGGGCTGTAAACCATTTATTGTATGGAAACACAATAAAGTTCGGATTTCGGTAACAAGTGATTGTTCTCAAGTTGTTTAATGAATATTACTAACTATTAACAATTGTCAATATAGGACAGACAGCCCTACGATACATGAAAGACAGTCTGGGTTTAATGTGTCTGGAGTAGTCTGGATTATCTAAAGGGTGAATTAAAAATACCACCCTTAACTGGCATGCATACACATATATACATATCTTATTCTACGCCTTTCGTTACGCAATTATTTTTTTTTAAGTTAATCAGTAGATACCAAGGCAACATTACCCATAAATTAAAATATTCAAAAGTGGCTTCACATTTTAAGCGTGAATATTATTTTTATTGTGTTTGCTAAAAGCCGAGATGATCTCGTTAATCTACCTGACGTCAGAGGCATTAATCCAGGGCAAAAGTAATTTAAAAATAAAATTAATAAAAGTAACTTAAATAAACAATCTTAAAAAGACAAATAAATTTCCTGATTACAAATCATTTAAAACTAATCCACTCAATGTCGGCGACCCCCAATCGAATAGTGAAAAGTCGAATGACATTGATGCGGCGACTTGGATAACAGCCAACATTAGTTTGGTTACAAAGAAGACATATTTTATCGAGTAGGTACCTACCTAAGTTTGTTTTGAAACGCAATTGGAACTGGTGATCACTTGTTGTCATATCTGACAAAACATGATTGACAGAACATGAGAATGAAGCACAAAAAAAGTAACTAAAACCGTCTTATTACACAAGACGTGGACTATCTTTGGTACGGGGTTTAGTTCCAGCTTTAGGTCTTGGACTAACGAAAACTTTATTACGAAATCAAGTTTTTCTCCAGTCCGTGAACTTTCTATGGTACCAAAGATAAACCCACGTGACCCCTAGTTTATCAAACGTGTTAAACCCTGGTCAAGGTCGCAACGAGTGTGTATTAGCAAATACTAGTACACGACATTTTTATTGGATAGCTTAACTATCAAATACAAATTCTCGCCTTATACGTTCCGTGAAAAATGTTAATAGCGCGATTCAGCTTGGGTACAGCGCCATCTGTTGATGATCTACGGAACTAATTTGATATTGATCTATAGATCCTTAACTTAACATTAATTTTATTTAACATTTTGTAACATTTACTATTTTTTATATATATTTATATTATGTTAATATTTTAATTACTAATAATTAAGTCTAACAAACGACTAAATATGGCTGACTACAAATTATAACTCAGAAACTTCAAGCTATCTGTTTTGACGTTAGCGTTGATTTTATTTTTATGGATTGTACTAAGATTATAATTATTAAAACAATAATAGCATTGACATTAATTATTATTTTCATTCATCGAAGTAAAGATCCAAAGCATTGCCTACATAAAATATTTTTTAATGTTTCTCAAACGTCAGTGTCAGTAGCATAGAGGAGTATATAGGTAACGGGAAAAGAGAGCTCTCACGGATTCTTTTTGCATATTTATTTGATGTGTCAACAATCGCCATCTACATTTATTAACAAGAATTACTGAGAATGTGGTTAGTATTAATAATTACCGTTACCATTATTATTAACTCCTGGCTATATTACTTTACTATAAGCAGTTACCAAATTTTAATTATATTAAATTTTATATCATATCATCATTAGATGAAATAATATAACAATTTGATTATAAAATAAAAAAGAACGCCTAAAGTGTCATATTTTTAACGTATTGACATAGCATCAAAAAACAATTCTGATTATTTGTATTATATTTTAATCTTGCTCAATGATTTCTTAACTCTAAAGAATGTTGAATGACGCTTGTATGAACGAACTATGGTCTATCTAGTCCTTGGAAGGTCTTCGATTTGTAATAAAAACACAATTTAATCCTCGAATTAACTTTGATACCGTAACATACCCAGACCATGTAGTCTTGGTTTAAACCACGACCAAAGTTGATTTTTATAACAAGACGGAAATAGTTTCAAGCTTCGTTTAAAATAAAACTCAAAATTATTCTTCGTAACCTACATTTCTTTTAATAAAACGATCTTTAAATATCTTGCAAAAAGAGCTTCACAAAATGTTACATTGTAGTCATCTAAGAGACGAGTTTTTATTACTTTTTTAATATTAACGAATCGATCCGGCGGCGGCTCGGAAAGTTCTTCGTCTGACCTCCCGCTCTCGACGATTTCGCCTTAACATTGCGTAGTGCTATCTATGTTAATCAGACCAAACATTCTTGAGGACTGTTTTCTAAATTTTTCGCGAACACTACACATTGAAATGGTACCAAACAATTACGGTTTGCAAGTACAAATTAATTATGAGACCTCAGTCTTCCGCAGTTGTCAGAGACAAAAATCATCCGTAGTTTTAAAAACTACAATTTGCAACCTATATCATGAACAAAAATACAATGTAGCCAATGTTGACTCGTGTGTATTTAATAAACCTATCCCAAATTGTCTCTTTCTGCTTTTATAAACAGAAACGAGACAGCATCAGTTTAGAACCAAATTTAATCGATATCTTGGGATAAGATAACAGGGACTAAGTCCGAACAGATATATCCAGAAGAGCAACGATACAGAAGTGAAAGCGAGTAGGGATTCACTTGAGTCTGTACATATGACATGATCAGATGGGGCGAGTCGCACGTGTCGACCAGAAATAGCCGGTGCCTAACCTTCGCAAGCCTTGAACTGCGGTTTTCTTGCCAATTAATGTGTTAACGCTACTCTGTAATAATCAACATCTGTTTCAGAAGTTCAAAAACTTCGAATAATAATTTATCACATTTAGAATATAAAACCTTTGATGTTAGCAACAATGGATGAGTGACAAGTAAATTACTAAACTCGTGTAAGGTAAACGAAATTTCTTGATTTTTAAATTTTCGTTAACCTATTTATTGATTTAGGAAAACTGATACCTTTATTTAAGGACGAAACCGCAGTGTGTGCAAAGTAAACATTGCCCGAAGGGTGTCGACTTAGGACAGAACTAACACACGGACAGAGCTTTTCCTAGGCAGAGTTAGCCAATATTGATTATAAGATGGCCGTGCCCGGTTAGCCTCTCGTCAATAAAACTGTCTAATCAAGTTGTTATAATTATTTGTGAACTTTACCCAATTTGAGTTCTGCATTGTTAACTTTTCTAACTGTATGCGTATAAATGCTAAATAATGTGTATTTTGTAACGGTAGTTTACCTAAATTACCTAGATATAAACAGATAAAAATATATATCAGTCGACATTGTATACTACGTTCTGCAAATACCAAGTGTTCTATCCATATGGATACCTTGAACTGAAATGAACTGCATTCCGTCAACCATGTTACAGATCCAGATCAGTCGCGATTCTGAAGCAATATAGAAATCTTCATTCATTCAATTTATCTGTAACATCTATTACTGCGGAGTGCAGACCGATAGATCGTGGAATTTCTCTTTGGAACTTTGTTAGGTATATAAAATAGAGTTCTTTATTGGAGAGTCTATTCATACGGCATATATTATTGGGCACTGAAATCCCATTATAGCCTGTTTTATCTCAATCACAATATAGAATATACAATAGACATTTTGTAAAAGGCAGGTGCTCCTAGACAGACACGCGAGTTCCAGAAATAGAAAAGTCTAGCAGCCGTCTTCTAAAGGCCTTGGGGAGCACATGCATTTAATTAAAACTAGCTCGTCCAGCCACTTCGTATTGTGATGGCTACAATAATACTTTTATTCGCATCACAAACGAGGGGATCAATTTTAAGGCTAAGGCTAGGGGCTATTTAACAATGTTCCATATTTGAGAGAAAGTGGTGCAAAGAAGAAAAAAAAAGAAAAAAATGAAACCAAAAAAGAACCTGTATTGACACAAAGAAATTAATAAAGATAAAACTTGGTTTTATTCACACATAAAAACAAAGGTCCGTATGCGTAGAGTAATGCTTTAGAAAGTTAATAAATAGGATATGTAGGAAGGTCAGTTATTATTAAAACGATGTAAGACGATGCGACTAATGTGGCTACTGTCGTGTTATGCTTAACGACAAATTATTATAAACAGCAAGTAGGAAGCGCTGAAATACAATAACAATAAAAGTACTAGTTTAATCTAGAATATACTGGTTTCGATATTGATATCTTTTGGTATGTTTCTTTTTTCTTGCCACATTGGATCAACTGACAGATTTGGAGAAGGTTATTAGAAAGAGTTTAGGATAAATTAGTTTAGAACTAATCATTTAGGAATGGAAAAACCTACGAAACTAACATTAACGACTATAGAACTCGTCGGTCCCAGAATAGATTTGTTTACTTCGTAACGATATCAACAAAGTTCCGAACTTTGGGAGTTGTTTGCGAAAGTGATTCACACCCAGTTGATTTGTCTTCAGACGGATCACAGACTTGGGTGGGTTCTGACAAAACTTTATTTTTATATATACTAGCGTAACTCCAACTGATGATAAGATGGTCACCGCAACATATCAATCAAATAAGCTATGCCAAATGTTCAGTAATTATAGTAGATCTAATTCTATAAAAAACTGGAATACAATAATTTAGGACACTGCTGCTGCTGCTTGACAGCAAAAATAAGCTTTCTACCTGGGCAATGTACGTGGGGTGATCGGGCCATAGTGCCTTAAGAAGCCACTACGCTGGCTCAATGAGTGTCGACTGTCGACCAACCAACCACCCAGAACCAACGACTTACCGTGCCTTTGTTTGGTATAGCTCGAGATATTTTTAATTTGGTGATGCGTTTGAGGATCCGGTATAGCGATAGTTGTATAACTAACACGACCACATCAGTCCAAAGAGCTGAAGAACAATATCTATCAGGTTATACAACGAGGATAACGACAAATTTCAATTCCCAAAAGTGGTATTTTTATAGCGCGTAATAAAGTACAATGCTGTATCCGACCTTGAACTGGAAACACACCTATTGTCAGCCCAGGCTTAATGATATCATCTACGACATTACAGCTTAACAACCGCAGGGATATTCATTTCATCGAGCCTTTCTACATTATGTAGACTGGCTACAAGATTTGCTTTATTTTTACAGATTCTTCTTCGTAGTTAATATCAATTTACATCTCATGTGTTATATTAACCAGCTTGATGATACTATTTATTAGCTTAGCATACGTTCCAAGGGTTGCGAATGCCTTCCATGGTCATTTAAATATGTTATGTCTGTGGCCTTATTAATAATGTTAGTAGCATTGGATCCAGATAGTTAAGATGTAGGATAGTCAGTCCCTGAATAGATTAAGGATTCAGACGAAGTGCGCATTCACCTTCAGCTCTATCATCACGGGTGAAATGAAGGCCAAGCGCTTCTTCGTTGCAATATAAACTAATGTTACTTAACAACAAAATAAATGTAATCATCATCCTCAGCCTGCAGAGGTCCACTGCTGAACATAGGCCTTCCCATTTCCAATGGATCACCACCACACTCGGTTTAATGTACTTTATAAAAGTTTAATAATAAAACTGATTGGTGTAATGGAAGGACCACCACAACTACATCAAATTATTAATAGTCTTACGCACGCTTGTTTCCAAACAGACTAAAATGCCTGTAATTACCGACACATCTTAAATCGCAATTGTTCCAAAAAGTTAAAAGAAAAAATCCATTAACAAATGCCACGGAATGGAAAACTAGAGGAAGAAAAACAATGTCCGAACTCATAACACTAACCATGCTCAGAACTTCCAATAATTTCACCTTGACCGTATTGCCAAATGCGTTTAGCTTACGAAGGCATTAATATTATCAGTAACTCGTATGTACTTTGAAAAGAAAACGGAAGTCAATTACTACAATGCGATAGGTGTAAACAGAAATGGCCGCGAGAGATAAAACGTTCAAACATTAATTGTGTTTAATCAAATAAACATAGTTGCGAGTCACGAGGTTTGGTAGGAGCATCATCAGTATCATAATGTTGGGACTGGGAGTGCTCAATGATTACGGCTGTGAATTTACTTCCTTTCAAGATAAGCGATAAGCTTCGCAAACATTTGCCAATGGTGTAACCTTAACATTATAAATTTTATCTCTCTTTGTGTCTATCTCTGTTTGGTATGTCAAAATTATAATTCGTATCAAGAGACTTGATACTTTCGATTGTAAATTCTACATCTTGTTAGTAACAGGCAGCTAGCAGTAGTTCTTGAATATAAAACGTTGTTTAGAGACATCCAACGACGTCTTAATTATAAAACTACCTAATACACAACGATTGCTGATAATCACTGCTTCTGCTTCGTCCAACGTAATAAGAAAGTCAGTGAGCAAAGAATCACTAATTTCCTAGTATAACGGAACTTTAGAATTACGTTCTAATCAATTCATATTTTATGCTTAAATGTGTTCGTGCCAAATATCGCAAGCAGCAAGCATGATTCGCCGACAAGATGATATAATCTGTCATCTGTCGAAGTCCTAATCTGCGTTACAGTGAACCGCGGCGTATGGTGTGAATGGCCTTAGATTTGCGTTTTTTGCCTCCAATACTTTGAACAGGCCTTCCAAACGGAGCGTTGATCGTTGAGTTTTGGGGTTATCTGTTAAAATGAATAGACAAAAAACAAAAGATTATGAATGTAATGTTTTTTATTTGATTAACGCGAAGGCCTTCGCGTTTGCACTTTATGACGAGACGTCGGCTTAGTATCAAACTGATAAGGATGTAAAGCCGGCAACAGTCAATTAAAATAAAAGTTTGATAATACTGTAACATTGGTAAAAACCTTCAGAGAATAGTCAAACGTAAAGTTTCTAAAAAAGCTATAAAGAAAGATCTTACAAAATACGAGTTTTGGATCGTAGAACCGAAAAAACATCTTCTTTCTTATAAAGATTTCAGAACTAAGATGTAAAGAGACAACATTATTTAAAGCACACTTTTCAATAAAGCGTCATACGTATCACAAAGAGTTCGGAAACAGATGGCACAAATCTTTTTCTATAAAAAAAAAAAACTGACAAAAAAGCACTGAATATGAAAGCAGGGATGGAAGGATTTCAAAGACTTTTAGGCACATAGGTAGTAGTAATGTCTCGGTCAGAATCAACATCTGCATTACGGTAGGAAATCGTGCATCTACGAAGCATTGTAGCCGCGATACAATCGCCTGATACACCGTACCAGTCAGACCGGTCGACCTTACATATTCGCGGCGCGTCGTTTCCGGCCGTCTACTTCTGCTAGTCTCTGAGGGAATCCAAAGTAAAGAGCCTGACTTTACATCCCCTTGCGAGGTCTTTGTTTAGTCACCATGCTTCGATAGTGGTTTTATTAACCAAGGAAAGTTGGAATGTTGTTAAATACAGACAAAAGTATTAATGTTACAAAGGTAACATTAGCAACATAACAAAGATAACAGTCAAATAAAATTATTTTTTTGCGCTTGTACAAAATTCGTAATACAAGGCAAATCATGAAGCAAACCTAGGGATATGACAAGATAAGAAATACATTATTAAGTAAAAAAAAAAAAAACATGAAAAAGAAAAAATAACGCGAACTAAAAAGAAAAAAATAAATTTTAGTGACATTTTTCATACACAGGGTGTAACGTTGAACGTTTATATCTCTTCGCCAACATTCTCTATGACCCTAACAATGTATATTGGACGACTTTCCCATTATACATAAAATTTTATGATAGGTAGATTTTAGGGACGTATACAAATAAATATAGATATTTTCCAAATGTAATCTATATATAAATTTAAACGCTGGAGGCACTGATATTATTATGTGAGTGTATAACGGATAGCGTACATCAGTGCCTCAAGCTTTTAAAATTTAAGATATATATAATTAAAAATTAACTGTAGCAACGACATTGATAGGCCCGTCTTGTCCCGTTAGTAACAGTTACCCAACTGTTTTCAAATGCAACGGTTCGCACATGTTATGAAATTGAATGAACCGAGAACCAAGCTTTCTAAAGTAAACCGATATCTAAAACAAAACAACGTAAGAAAAGACAGTTGCTCAAAGTCTAAACGTTCCAATAAAGATCAGTGCCATCCCACACTTTAGACCCGCAAAGGACCGCATAAAGACCTAGACTAGCTTTCTCTTAGAGTGCGCCATTTTCTAGATAACTTTCCACCACCTGATTGACTATCTACTGTCAACCTATTTAGCGACTGTGCGGTAAGAAAAAGTACGCCTCTGAATATTTTGTCCTCATAGCAACGCAGTAACATTGGCATGCATTAATGACACAAGTTTTTTTTTTTCGCTGACTGATCATGGCCGGGCATAGTGAGGGCTTCCAAGATCTAGTATACATAGACCCTTCAATCCAAAACAAAGTAATGTAAAACAGTACTTGGTAGAAACAGGTATTTGTTTGGTCGCTTTCCATTCGGATTTTCGGCAGAATCCTGTCACCAGGTCATTTGTTATTTCTTATTATTATAAAATATCATCCATTAGAGTAAACTTCCTGGTTTGCACGGCAATAATAATAATATGATCATCATTTAACGCCATCTTCATACTGAAGTTTGGAACTCCGTTCACAAAACTTCCTGCGGTCTCCTGTATACACTTTTGACTCTGATCCCATTGTATTAACAGTAACATTGTTTACATGTTAATGCTCGAGACTGTATGTAGCATCTTTTAATTGACGATCGCAAAGTCAAGTCTATTATTTGATGTCGTCTAGCAATTTGCGTCTAATAATAATATAGCGTTTCATTATAGCCAAAGAAAATTCTCTATTAAAATTTCTTTGATAATAGTATATCACATTTATTACTTACCTATTTTATTTCAGTCTCATTTCGAATGAGTACAAGTTAAAGAGGTTATGTTGACCTCTAAAGCAAAAATTAACGTTAAGCACATAGAAACATAATGAGTTCTTCTCTAAATCCTCGAATATAAAATGAGGGCAGGCGAATTTGTGCCATTTGGAGCGAATTAATTTCTAGTATTTTGAAAGCAAACAATCCTTAAAACGAATTGGGAGTTCGTATCTCAGGGTTCGTCGGATTGGAGCCTTTGGGGTTTGCGATGTATCTAAATATTAATAAGGGCCTGATTTGATACACTTCGAATATGGTATAAAAAGCCGTTTTGGGATGGAACTGTACGACTGGATCAAGTTAGAGATTATGTTTTAGTATTAGAAACAAATAATAATTTTAGTTAATAAGTTAATGTTGTTTTGTTCGTTTTAAGAAACCTGAATTAAAACCAATTAAATTATTTTTTCATCTAACTAGATTAAACAATAAAATATGTAGTACTTAATATTAAGTTCTCTAAATACTGTTCAAAAACCGACCTTCCCAGTCACAGCCTGCAGAATACTGAGTGCGAGTTAAATTGTCCAGACTTGAGTTTTTTTTAACTTCGATATGAGAATGATTCCATTTTATTTTAAACCACACTCTATCGACTACTAGAAGACTACATACAAGTTCTTCGACCTCAAAGATTTTGCCAACCTTGTGGCAGTCATCTTCACGGCACTGCTGAGAGGGTAACCTCGGCAGACCCTACTAAGATAAAATAACACCACTATTACAATGACGCATTTCATCGAATATTTTCAAACGTTATGACTACGTCAGAACTCTACGTCAGATCCAGACATTTTTGCAGAGCCAATCTACAATCGAATGCGAATGAATTAATAACTAGATATTATTGCCATTTTTCTTAAGCTTAAGTACCCGCTATTAATATGACTAACGTTAGATATAACTATGCGAACGGGTTCGTTGACTGGCACAAATGGATGTACTGCAGTTCTGCAGTGCTTTGGCATACGTCCGTTTGTTGCTATGACGACGAAGTGCATACGGCGTGCGATAGTGTAAATATTTGCCAGTTTATTTTATACTCTGGAATATATTAAAAGCTATTACATATATTTACTTATTTATTAATTAATGCGTATTGCTGGATTGAAAGTTATACGACCGAAAAACGATAGCTAGAATTGCCAACTTGAAATAAACATTTCAAATAATATGACAGGGAAGATGAGCACGGTGGCGCAGTGGTTAAAGCGCCCGGTCTGCGAGTGCTGAGGTTAAGCAACTTACGCCAAGGCCGGTCATCGGATGGGTGACCAAAAACTTATCATCTCGATATCCTCCGTGCTTTGGAAGGCATGTAAAGCCGTTGGTCCCGGCTGCATTAGCAGTAATTAACAACCACCAATCCGCACTGGGCCCGCATTGTTGTTTATGGCCCGTTCTCCCTATCTATCCATGAAGGCTCTTGCCCCAGCAGTGGGGCCATAAAATTGAGCTGATGATGATGATGACAGGGAAACCAGCTTCATATCAATAACGTGTCAATAGTTTATTGGTAGTCTAACGTTGACATTAGGACTGTAACCACCTACAAACGGTTCTGAGCGCTTAATAAGCCGGTCGGTGGTCTCACCACAAAAGAAATATAATATTATAAATCTAAAAGATTTTATATTTTCGTTATCTTACTATTTTTCTTGTAAACAAAAACTTGGCTTATTTACTGTACAATAGCCGGCAGCTGAAAATAGCATTTTGTTCTTGAACGATGATATTGAAAGTGTGGGCGGGTTCAAAGTTATATCAACTGCGTCACAGTCACAGTCGCTCGCATTCGTTAGTCTACATTATTAATGCTAGTCAAAGAGCTTACGGGCGCAGGTTAGCGTGTTTGAGCAACGATTGTGACAACAAATTTTTTATAACTAGCTCGGCGAAAGACTCTTCTACACCTAATGATAAGTGCAGATGGAGTGCAGTCGCGAAGACAGCTGGTGCAGCGTGAAAACAACGCAGCATCAGTCACCCACACCCTGTCGGCCCACAAGGTGCCTGATCACGCCTCGCTTGAAGAACCCCATACCACAGGAATGAGGGAAAACGTGCTCTAGTCCATCTTTTGGAAGTGTGAGAAAACGAATCAACTTTCTTTGTGCGCTGTGTCCCGTTGATGTTGAATGAAGCAAACTTTCGTAACCGACAATAAATACAAAAATTACAAGCATTTTGAAGTTTCCAAAAGTCCTTTAAACAAAACATGTAATGCTTCAAGCTCTAGATTTTACTAGTCCAAAATATTCCCTTAGTTTTGTCGCTTAGATTCGAAAGTTCTGACCTAAATAATAGTATGGATAAATTATTGAGGTCAGAAATGTAACCAGACCTTAAATTGAAATATAACTCAAAAAGAGAAGACCTAGTTCTAATAAAAAAAAAAAACGCCTCTGTGGTCTAGTGGCTAAGAACACCGGTTTAGACCCAGAGGTCCCAGGTTCGATTCCCAGCGGGGGTACATGTTGGTGTACTCCGTTTGGTTGGTGGTAGGGCTTGTTTGTCCGCCTGGTACGCTTGTTTGTCCGCCATCTTATCTAAATATGTCGCCATAACATCAATGTTTGTAGCATTGTTGTGTTAGATAAGATAGTCAGTGCCTCACTAGTTGAGGATCACGGGTGAAGTGCGCTTCCATCATTGGCCTTATCATCACTTAACATCAAGTGAGATCAAGGCACAGTGCTTACCCATAAAATAAAATAAAAAAATCCTAACCATATTTAGTACCGAAAGAAGGCGATAAAAAAAAACCAATGTATTAAAATTCCTTAGGGTTATTTATAAGTCAGGTTCAACATCTGTATTATATTATTCGGGCTACCTATATATAGCACCTCCGTATAATCGACCTTCGCGTTTTAGCTGCAGACCGCTGAACATCTGATAAAGGTAATTTAATTAGAGATGTCAGTATGAATTACGCAATCGCATAAAACTCGATGAACCGACTGGAGATCAACGAGTAGGGTATGTAAACAATCATAGGAGTACGCTTTGGTATAATAACAGATATGTTTCTAGCACATAATAGCTACTGTATGTATGGCCAAGTTTTTAACTGAGAAAAACAACAACGTACAATAATTTAGATAAACTTTAAGATATCAAATGTTTTTGTTTTGTTTATATAATTTTAACGCAAATTTTGTTGCGAAACAAACAAATCATCTTTAGTATTTGTAAAAATATTATGATCAGATGTTAATGATGGTAGTTGTTGACATTGAATGGGCGCCTTTGGCTTTCAAAGTAAAAAAGTAAATAGTGTTGAATAATTTCGGCGGGCTGGTTAGAACCACGATAGCTCAATTGGGAGAGCACCTGACCCGGTGTCTGAAGGGTGCAGGTTCAAATCCTGCTCGTGGAAATTTCTTCAACATTTGTCTTTGTATAAGATATCAACTAAACGCCTTCATAATTTTTGCCCAACTTTAAATGATATTGTAGAAACAACTATAGTGTGTTATGAATTTATGGATCGGAATAATTGTAAACACGTTCCCTTTGATACTAAAAATACATTTTGTTTATTTAATACGATAGTTATTTCAATTATACCAACTTAATCGTGACTGCATTTTTGGTATTTTTTGGTCGGCGCACCCTTAATTAAGGCTGCATTATTAAATATGTTAATAAGAGAAGTTGACAAAAAATTGCATCACAAGGCATTGAATGAGTAAAATGTTCGGATCACATAGTTACAACTTTAACAAAATGCAGTGTTCATATATCTATCGATGATTCAGCATTTTGCACAGTTCAGCGCACCACTGAGCGTTTAATCAGACGGACGGGCAACAGAGCCAAATACAGGGCAAGGACATTGAAAAATAACTGTTAAAATAGCGACGACACATAACCAGTCGGAGTATTTGGCGTGACAGGTGTTTGAACGCCAATGATGAAGTATCATCACCGGTATTTCCTTAACTGATGATCAGATTACGTTATAATGGATGACGCTTTTGTTGTTTTGCAAAATACTGTCTGGGTAAGGACTGTATTTTGCCACTCTGTTTTGTTTGCCCAGTCTCGGGAAGCTCGAGTGGGATCGAACCTTCGGATAACCGGTCCAATGCTCTGACCGTTGAGCTTCCGAGGCTGGTTGATTTTTATTAATAAAAAAAAAATATCTTGTTATTATACAGCAAATACAAAAATTCAAAGTAAAATAATTATTACAACTGTTCATATAAATTTTACGCAATGTTGCAAACAAATTACAGTTAGGAGAAGTGTTGGAATCTTATTTCACGAATAAGGTTTCGAATTCTTTCAAACAATCAAACAGGCATTTCAATTTTGAAAAAAAAAAAAAAAAAAAAAACTTTTATTACATAGTATTTTATAAATTTTATTATATGTAGAAAAGAAAGGGAGAAAAAAGCAAGCCTGAGTTTTTGTTCTTTTTTCTTACACTCCCGTTGTAGACGTAGTGACATTCATCGAAGCTATATTTGTAGCGCAAATAGTAAAAAAATAACACCAGCTACAGCTATCTACTTTTCCAGTATCACAGTACAGATTCGATCTATCTCGTTACAATATCGTAACAGGAGTTGGTGAAACTAATCTTAGGAACTGAGACTTACCTATCGCCGCTACGGGTAAGCAGTTAAAGCAGTCTGTGAAAGTTTTCCATAACTTGATGTTGTACCTCCGTTTGCACTCGTCGTAGAACCTGGCGACAAACAGACAAACATATATTACTAAATTGTATATTATAAAATGCCTCCGCGCTTCGGAAGGCACGTAAAGCCGTTAGTCCCGGCTGCATTAGCAGTCGTTAATGACCACCAATCGGCACTGGGCCCGCGTGGTGGTTTATGGCCGGTTCTCCCTATCCATCCGTAGGGAAGGCTCGTGCCCCATTAGTGAGGACATAAATGCGCTGATGATGCTATTACAATTTGCAGCGTTCAGTAGCCGAACCGATAGATCGGGTCTCGGGTTAAATGTAAGAAATTGTCCGGAAGAGATTTTTTGACACATCATGTTAATGACATACCATCACCCCAAGTCAGAAGCCCAAAGCCAAGCGTGGAGTGTTTGATGATAAATATTAATTTTGTTTGTCCGGAAGAGATGTTTTACATTCATTTGCGCCACTTTTAGGATGTATGATGTAAATATTTGATAAAATGTTTTTATTTTGTTTATATAATTTAACGCAAATTTTGTTGCGAAACAAATTACAAAAACACAATGTTGAAAAAGTTTGTTTCGCAACAAAATTTGCGTTAAATTATATAAACAAAATAAAAACATTTTATAAATAGCTTGCCTACTTCTTAACTGATCTTTAGTATTTGTAAAAAATATTATGATCGGGTGTTAATGACGGTAGTTGTTGACATTGAATGGGTGCCTTTGGCTTTCAAAGTAAAAAATAAATAGTGTTGAATAATTTCGGCGGGCTGGTTAGAACACGATAGCTCAATTGGAAGAGCACCTGACCCGGTATGTCAGAAGGGTGCAGGTTCAAATCCTGCTCGTGGAAATTTTTTCAACATTGTGTTATTTGATAAAACTTAAAATATTATTTAATTCGAGATTTAAATCCTAATCGAACATACTTGTGTCATTCAATGAGTTTAAAGGCATCCCTGAAAATATCCGCACATGATTTAACGACATCCTGTATGCCGCACGATAGAAAGACATTACAATTTACAATCATCAATGAACACTACCAGCGTATCGCTTACATTACAATCACAATGTTTGGTTACAATCACATTTCGTAAATACATAAACACGTTGCGAATAACATACACTCTGCACTCATATATATTCATGGAGACAAGCGTTCACAAACACCACGCCATAAGATAATACGTGGAAATGTCTCGGTAGTTTAGATAAACGCTTGTTTGCGAGTTTTGACTCGGTAAACAATTCTTTGCCACGACACGGTGCGAATTTAATGGCTGTTATGGAACGCTGAAACTCAATTAACTGCCTTTCTTTTCATTACGGGCAAGGCATGTTGGTAAATTTACCAGTAATAATATATTGTACTTTACCGGTTTATTACGATTTTACCGGTAATATATTGTACTTAACCGGTTTTATACCATTTTAAAGGTAATATCCGTAAAAGTAGTTTAACCGGTAAAAATGAAAAACAAGAAAACTGGTAAAGCTTGGTATTGGTTTGAAGTCGATGGCGCCTTAATGTTATATGCAATCGCAAAATTAAGCTACTATGAATGCTGTTAGTAGGTAGGTGACTAATATTTTAATCGCTATTTTTTTTCAGAGCTTTATAGACACGTTATTATAATATTAAAATCGTAAGATTGTTCGAACATCCCCGCTACACACGGCTTTAAAGTTTATACTGACACCCCCACCAACCGTTAGGTTATAAAGTAAGAATCAGACAACCTTGCGCAAGCACAGGGGACCATCTGCGTCAGGTCATAACACCAGATCAGGACGCACCGAAGCGCATTCTTCAACCGGAACTCTTAAGACTAGTGTCTCGAGAGAATTGCCCCGTGGACACGTATAGTCCACTACCTAATATCCAGTAAGGTTACCGGAGCTGTAAGTTTGCTCATTTCTCGTTGCACTAAGAGTACAACTCGCAGTTTACAGAGTTTACTCTATAGTCAAACAAAATGTCTTTGGTGGCGGAGTTGTAAGCCCACATCTCAGTACTCATCCAGGTACCTCGCCAGTTCCACAATCCAGCCGGACCCGTAGTTCCAGCTGCCATACCCTGTCTATCAGGGTCAGTAGATAGGGACAGAGATTGTTCGAACAATCGACGTCGGAAGTCTGGCAGGAGCAGTTTAGAAATACTAAATAAAAAACTAAATCTACACATCTACCCATGTTTACAATTATCGCTCAGAAAGGTCAGGAGGGTCAAGAAGGACACCAATTTAACCTTGTGGTTGATCTTCTTTGATCGAGATTAAAGATGTTGATACATCTCGCTCAATTTTAATTAAAAGGATTATAAGAGACTGAAGATTAGTGCAAACAAAGGGTTAGTCGCGAATTTCCTTTTCTCATTTTCGCCTAACCAATTAAATATGTAATCTGTCAATCATAATAATATATACTAGTTGTTGCCCGCTACTTCGTTCGCGAAGACTACAGTAAAAAAAAAAATATAAAAAACAAAAAGTATCCTATATGCTGGTCTGGGTCATGGTCTGTATATGAGGAAAGTTTTATTAAAATCCATTCACTAGTTTTTACGTGAAAAAGTACCAAACATCTATCCATACTTACAAACTTTCGCGTTTATAATATTAGTAGGATTTTCCCGATTTATTATTATTGGGTAGATACGATTTGAATTGTATTACTTGTTAGAGGAATTCCATTGACGAGTTATTTATTTATTTATAGGAAGACCAACAGCTATGATACAACTTAAAAATAATAACAGAAAGCGAAACAAACGACTACTCTCCTGCTACGAAGTGATAGCTAGCCCGACAAACATATAACAAACCCTACCACCAACCAAAGTCATCACCGCCAGCTCATTTTATGTCCCCACTGCTGGGACACGAGCCTTCCCTATGGATGGATAGGGAGAACGGGCCATAAAACACGACGCTGTCTCAGTGCGGTGCGGTGCGCGGTGGTTGTTAAGGCGAGACACTGAAAAAATGCACCAACTTTCGGCGAATAGTTTAAGACTATATTAAGACTTACGAATCTGAAATGTTGATATAGGTAAATTCTGTCTTTATCTTGAATTTGTTTGCTCAAATACAAGATTTTTGACTCGATCATAATTATTTTCGACAACACCACTATAAATCACTATTGTTGAAATTACAACAAAATTACTTAATTTATATGCTTGGAAACCACTCAAATATATTGATAACATCAATATTCGTAATTTGGTAGCTGCATATTTTGATAACTAAAACCAATATTTAAAAAAAAAATATTTTATAGATTCTGTTAATTTGCGGTCTCATTTGTCGCAGACGCTACGTATTTCCGACCTTATGCCTGCGCTAGTAAGGATCAGCCTTTTTGAATGTTCACAAATCGAGGTGTCGTCTTAACGACTGCTAATGCAGCCGGGACCAACGGCTTTACGTGCCTACCGAAGCACGGAGACGCTCGAGATGATAATTTTTTGATCACCCATCCGATGACTGGCCTTTACGAAAGTTGCTTAAACTTAGCAATCGTAGACCGTGCGTGTTAACCTCTGCGCTATCGAGCTTCTCCCAACCAGAGTACTATACAATAATATTTACATTCCGCTTAAAATCGAATCTGGGACCTCTCGGTTTAAGGCCGGTGGTTTAACCACTATTCTACAAGAGGCAGGTCAATTTGTTTTAATTTTAGGGCCAACGGTCGTTGTATACAAACCAAGTTTACAAGTATCTGCAAGAGGGCTGGGACAACTTATAAAAAGTTGGGAAAGTGCGGAGTTGAGCGGACGACATCACAAGACGGACATGTCAGGTCGATCTAGCAAAGTTGCGAGTAACGAAAAATCCAGACTGTTAATTAAAAATGTTACTATCAAACCAATTTCTATAGGGATGTTTTCCTTGCTCATCGTAAACTTTTACTATCCGCAAAATGTATCATCATCATGATCAGCTAAAACATGGTCGTTCTGAATGGGTAGTAAGTAAAAAAATGTTTGGACGATTTAAAAGCTCTTTTCTTAATATTTAAATTAAAAAAAAAATACTGTGACTTTGTTTCACTGCTGATCCTTTCCACAAGAAATATAGCACTGCACGGCGTAGTTAAATGACATGACCCCTTTGGCATAGCCAAGGGTCAAAAATGATTTCTTTTTAAAATATTTTTGCGCGGGACTTAAAGTATAAAATTTTTGATTTTATATTCTTTCAAAATTATTTTCTACCCTTTTCGGTATGTAAGTTATTCGCAACAATATTTGCGGAAAATTTATAGACGCCCACATTTATTTAACATGTTGGTGATATAATTATAGCCAAAAATGATTATCAGATCAATAACATAAACTTTGTGTACCCGATAATGAGAAGTAGTACCTATGTACGTTTCCAATCAAATCGAAAAGATATATTTAATCTTTTAAGAATGATGCAATCTCTGAATAAGTCAATGTGCTTGGAATATTTCCACGTTTTCTATGGGCGGCTAAACGGTTAAAAATTAATAATATTTCGGCGGTTAAATTCTAGTTTATAAAGTCTAGTACAGGGCGCCTGTCTAGTGACGTTAGGGAATATGAGAATTAGAATGTGAAAATGTTTACTCTCCTCGTTTATCACCAGGAGGCACTGCTTTAATACAATGCAATTTTTCGTTTTCTTTATCGTAATCGAATGGCGAATGAAACTCACACTAGGCACCTCTAAGAGTGCTAACTCACAGTTGTACGTAGTCTAAACCGTACTAACTTTTCTTTTGACGTTGATTAAAATTAAATTAATTATGACTGTCATGATTCATAACTTTAACACGTAAACTCACTAGTAATATCATGCCATTATCTGACAAATAAAATCCATGCTCAAGTTCAAGTAAGTTACAAGCGTCCTATAGATTGCCGGCAACCATTGGTCTACACAGAGTTCCCGACCTGACTCGGGAACCTTTCTACACCAACGCTATGCTAGCTGGAAACCTCTATAGTCTATACTCGAGCTGAGTGTGAGTTTTCTTCAGCATTTGATCCCGATAGCGAAAAAATATTATTGCCCAAATTAATGACTTCACTACCAGCTATTATTTTATGTTTCGACCGCTCGCTGGGGGCACGCACCTTCTATGGATAGAAACACCACACCACAGGGAGAACGGGCCATAACCCACCACGCGGGCCCAGTGCGGTGCGGTGGCGGTTAACGACTACTAATACAGCCGGCACCAATGCATTTTGTGCATGCCCTTCCGAAGTACGGAGGACTTAATGAATGATTATGATTATTGAAAGTTGCTTAGATTACGGGCGTAAAACCTATTGGAATATTCATTAAATTAATGGCTAGAAAAGAGTAAAATATAAAAGAATATTTTCGTGGAAAAACAAACTACTGGAAAGGTTATAGCAACACAGTACCGAATTATCTGCGATGGATAACATGAGCTACGATCTACGATATAGGTAAACAAATTTTTTTCATACTGAACATAAACAGAGATACTAAAATTGTAAACATTGTTATGAAAAATATACAAGAACTGTCGAAGTAATATGGGTTTTAATTTTAACCTTCGTTTTAAAGATTAAGATTTAAAGTAGATTTTTGTAAAGTATATGCAAAAACTACATATTGATGTGTAAATCTAAGAGAGCCTGCAGTTTCATTCACGGCTCAGGATAAAAATAAGATGAAAAATAATAAATAAATTGCAGTAGGCTGTTTACAGCCATTGGCCTGACAGAGAGAGGCTTACTTATTAAAAATAAGATAATATTATTAATACTCCCGAGGCCTTAGTCTGATATTGACAAAAAATACCGGCGTATTGATAACTGATATCTGAATCCACAGCGTTATCGGTCTTGCATTAATGATTCAGTACCTACCACTGTCCACTACATACGACTGACTCACGCATAACGATTCATATAACCTGATTGGTAGGGCTTAGTCATAATAATGCTCGACGATTTAAGACAAGAGCTTAGAAAACCTTGTAAGGACCTAGATGGAGGAGATTCGGCATTACCAGCAAGAACATATAAATATCCATGTATAGTATACAACAAACAAAATTCTTTTTGTGACAATTATGTACCAATGATATGGTTACTTTCTTTTGACATAAAATTATAATAAAACACTATCTGCTTTAGATACAGTTTTTGTTTTTTTTTTTTAAATAGTATGGATTACTCGGCCTGCCATTGACCACAGAACACATCTGCCTACATAGAAAAAGTTAAATAAAAAAACCGGCCCAAGTGGGAGTCTGGCGAAGTCGGACTGGCGCACGAAGAGTTCCGTACCGTTATGTATAAATAAGTCTGTTGTATGGGAGCCCCTTAAATATATTTCTTTTTCTGTTTTTTAGTATTAGTTGTTATAGCGGCAACAGAAATATGTATATATGTATATCATCTGTGAAAATTTCAACTGTCTAACTACCACAGTTCATGAGATACAGCCTGGTGACAGATGGACGGACAGCTGAGTCTTAGTAAAAGGGTCCCGTTTTACCCTTTAGGTGCAGAACCCTGAAAAATAGTATTGATGGCAAATGACTCGGCTCTACCGATATGATGCGAGGACCGCTAGTGGAGCAGGATTGTGCCTCGCTAGCAGTCTTCACCTGGCCGACCCGCAACTTGCTTCTTCACACCTTCCACTTTGTTTAAAGGACCCCATGATGTACGATTATTAGGTTAATAGGAAGGTGTTAAGTTGTTTTAAAATATTGTCAATTCCACAGTCATCAGAAAACAGAATAAGTCAGTGTTCTTAATGATTATTGAGGAATAATATTGTAAAGCTGAAGAGTTTGTTTGTTTGTTTGTTTGGTTGGTTGGACGCATTAATCTCAGGAACTACTAGTTCCAATTGAAAAATTATTTTTGTGTTAAATAGTCCATTTATTGAGGAAGGCTATAGGCTATAAAACATTACGCTATGGAATAATAGCTGAGGAATAAAGGGCTTGAATACTTCCACTTAAGATGTTTAGGCAATCTTTAAAGTAAGGGGCACTAACCTTTTAGACTAAAGGCCACTAATATAACAAGTTCCGAAGGCCAAAACCTAATAAGCTCACATTCCAATTTACTGTAGTTTGTACGCGTCGTCAGTTCATTTTCGTTATGGGAATAACGTTAAAACATACATTATAATGTACCTTATTTAGGTATATATTTTTTAAACGATTGTCATATAATAATATCTGAATGCTATTATATGCTATTATCGGCCGGCCTGCTGAATGATGGAATCGCGGGCCGCAGTTTGGGGACCCCTGCCGAAAAATACAAACGAAACGTACGAAAGTGCGTGTTCCATCCCTATGGGAGTCATCTTTTGTGCGGACGCGGCGGACCGCGACGTCAGGACGTGTTCACTTCCCATGACAGGGCTGGCATTGATCAATTATTTTCTTTTTACAGAGACTGGTAACAGAAACTTTTTGAGGTTGACTTGGTTTAAAAAGGTAAAATTGGAAGTGACTTTGAATAATTGTTAGCAGTTTATTTTATGCCAGCTAGGCTATCCAAAAGTTTGTCATGTGATAATTAAAGTGACAACTGGTAGCTGACTGTTAGATTACTATTAGTGAAACTGTGAAAATACATGTGTGATACTGTGACAGTAAATGCATAAATAACATATTGTTTTTTAAAATCAGGGAAATCCGAAATATTTCAAAATATTTTAAGTTTTTTTCTACATGCTATAAAATTTCTTCAGATATTGCTAATAAACAAGTGACAAATGTGATTTTAACTCAGATCTAAGTATGTACCATTTTTTTTCAAACTTAGCACGGCAAATGACTCCACACCACCTGATGCTAAGTGGAAATGGAGTCCAGACGCGAATACAACTGGTGCAGTGTGAAAACAACACATCATCAGTCAACTTCACTCTGCCGGCCCACAAGGTGCTTCTTCACACCTCGTTTGAAGGACCCCATATCATAGGAAAGAGGGAAAACGTGGTAGACTATTCAATCTTTTGGAGGTGCGACAAAGAAACAAATCACCAAATTTCTTTGTGCCAACATGATGCAATAAATATCATTTACAAGTATATGACAATAATTTGACTTACATGATATTTTCTCTATAAAATGTTTCTGCTTTTATCACTAATCAAGCTGGTATACAGACACCACACCATTTCGCACACTTTAAATGTATGTTAAAGAAGAGTATGTTGTCATACCAAGACTGACCAAAACCTAAGGCATGTCAGAAACAATAAAATATAAAATATTAATACAAAAACTCACCCGTAAATCCTATTAATGCTAGCACACTCATGGTTCCCTCGTAGAAGGAAGAAGTTTTCTGGGTATTTAATTTTGTACGCAAGCAATAAACAAATAGTCTCCAGCGATTGTTTGCCACGGTCCACATAGTCTCCAAGAAACAAGTAGTTAGACTCCGGTGGGAAGCCTCCATACTCAAACAGTCTTAGCAAGTCATAGTACTGGCCGTGAATGTCACCTAAAAAGATAAAATTCATTACAAATCAAAGTTTAATTAAGTATTTTTGACCAATATCAAATTGTAGTCCTATGCAGAGACTGTGTGTGTGTGAACCAATGTTGTCATAACTTTCTTAAGGTATTCCATTTTAGTGTTTACTATTCTTAACTCCAGTGCTGTGCTGAGAAATGGCTTGATCTCATTATGGGATTGATTTAATTTGGAAAGGTCTATGATCTACTGAAAAGTGGGTAACGACAAGCACTCTGACCAATATAATGAACTACTTCAACTTTAAATCTAGCCCTGAATTTGGTCTAATATATTTTAGAACTGCATGTAGTGGTGTGGCTGCTGTAATTTAGAACAGTTCTGTTTAGTAAAGATCCTGAAGATCATCCCATTGAAGTAACTACAGATATTATTTGTAACAAAGTATTGCTTGGTGATTTGTGTGAGTGGTGTTAATGTTTAATAAACATTCAGCACTGAAAATTCCACTATTTGTTAATATGCTACTATTTGCTAATATGCTACACTGTACAAAGAGTAAAGTTGTCCTATACCTCAAAGGTTGTCTGAAAGAGATCGCTTTAAGCGATAAGACCGCCTTTGCCCACCCCATTATAAAAATTTCATTGTTTGTTTTTTTTCTGTGTTGTGTGTGTGCAAAAAAGAGTTTTATCAATCTATGTATCTATCTAAAGTTAAACAGTAGGTAGTAGTAGTTTCGAAAATTTGCAAACACGGTTCATTTTGACATTGATGCGGCTACCTTTGATCAAGGCGGAATGCAAAGGATAGAATAAAATATTAAAAACCCGTACATATTACAGTAGGTGCCTAGTACTTAGTATTGTTTGTGCAAGTTGATAAAATAATCAGACTACCCTTCAATGATATCATGAATTACCCTCCACTCTTTCACGTTTCATCATCATCATCATCATCGGCCTATACGTATAAATATACGTTTAAATCCAGGTAACTGTTGACAAATCAAATACAAGAAAGATGCTTACCAATTCGAAAGTAGAACTATTTGTTGTCGAGTGTTAGTAGGTACAAAATTTATAGGAAGTACTCACCGCATATTTTAAGGGGTGCCTCCAGTTCAAGTAATATCGGTTGTGACAAAAAGATTTCCCGCGATTTCAAGCATAGCCCTTTGATCTCTATTTCTGTTAACTGAACATTCATACCAGGCTTCTCACCCCGTACTGAAAACAGCCAAATAAAAACATAACACTAGCACAATTTAAACACAATTTATTTACTTATTACGACACAGTTCATATCACAATTTGCACTAGGATATTTCGTTGAAATCACAAACTATTTCGTTTACACCGTCAGTAAATAACATTTACCTTTTAGTAATTTTTTTATTACATTATCGATGTTTAACTCATCTGTGTCTCTGTCAGCCATTGGATATAATGTTTGTGCACGGGATATGACTAAATAGAACAAGCAAAGGAAGAAAGATTGTTAAGATTTTTGCCGATTATGAAAGGTACAACCTATTTCAATTCTCGGCTTAAATGAATTTCAATGGCGGAAAGGAAACATCACTCACACACTCAAACAAGAGAAACACATCATCAGACCAGTGTGACCAGTACACGGTAGAAGTTCCCCATTTTCCAAAAGCAGACATTTTTATTGGGTGTTATTTAAAGTCAACTAAATTTAATTGAATCAGTCCGAATTTATTGACTGTTTTTACAACATACAAAGCTCATTATTTCAAATAAATTAATAAAGCTTAAATAATTTCAGTTATAACCCTTCTTTTAACTAAATGATAATAATAGTACATATACATTCACAAGAGAGTTAAATGATAAACATGACATCTCTACTTAGTCTGATTAATGGTGTTGATATTTCAGTATAAAAAACTCGTTTATCCAGCTTGGATGCAGTACGCATGTTTGCTTGCATCCATTGTTACTTCTGCATGTGCATATTTTTAGCGGGCGGGAGGGCGGTGGATGCGTGCGTACTGCATCCAAGCTGAATAAACGAGTGTTTTAGCGGAATTAACACTACATATTATTTCAATAACATGTATTAAATTTGTACCATGGATTTCCGAAAAATAACGCCTGATTCCATTAAAAGTAAAACTATAATATAATATGTGATTTACTTAAAGTGACTGAAACAAATAATCTTTTTCTGTATATTGTAGTTAATACATTATATTAATTTTATTTCATAGCAGTTAAAAAAATAACTTTTAGAGAGTCTGATACGATAACATATTCTTGTCAATGTAATTAGGGGATTTACCATTCTCCGTGGGAGTTCTGTTATTAATGGTAACACAAAGATAAAAGGAAAGTTGCCATATTAAAATAAAGTTGCCAACTTTTAAAAGCAGTTACTTTTTGTTACATGGTGGACCTACAATACCTACATTATACAGCCTAACCTTCATTTATTTTTTACATTGAATGACAACAAAATAATGGTGATTGAGGAATTATTGATCACAGACCAGACGGAATTGATACAATGTTGAATGAAGTTTAAGGCTATGGCAGTAATAAAGATAAAATAGCTTCGTGGTTTATCACTCAGAATAAAATAGCTTTATTTATTGTGCTGAGGTTTATCTACACCTTCGTGACTGTTGCTATCCGATCCGAACCCCTCGGAGAATCTAGTAGGGTACAGGGACACGCACTAGTGCGTGATGCCGATTCCTTTAGAAAATCTCCAAAGGTCATTCGTTTCACACGGCTTGAGGGACCCTTTAAGTTTCTCGCTGCCCCCAAAAAAGCCCGGTGAAGCTGAAAATGCCGTCTGAGGCAATCAGCAAACTCTCTCAAAAAAAGAGGGAGGTTTACAGTAGTCCCATATGATGGGTAACATTTAATTTTGACATCTCACCTTAGTATTAAGCCCCCGCCCGATCCTCTAAATGCCACAACACACACACATTTTTTTTATCTTCACTAATTTTAAAGAAAATTATTTTTAATAGAGAGCGTGTTGTTATATTAATATCAAGGCAATGATCTATCAATGTTGTTTTCATCGTATTCTAGCATTGATTGAGCAGATTCATTCAGAGCTTTGATGCCCATTTCCTTTATAATATTTAAATTTAATGGTAGAAATCCACTTTATCTCTCTATTTCATCACCGTTGCAATTGCTATTTAGACTTTTTTATGACATCTGCACTGTATAACTTATTACAAAGAACATGTTCTACAATATATGAAATATGGCATTCACATTGTATATGGACTTTATTTTCGACGTCGGTTATTTTAAATTTTTTCTTTAAAATATTAAGTATTTCGTTCTTTGCCGAGGATGTATTTTGGATCAGCTTTTTCAATATTTTTTATCAAATTAAACCTCCTCACCAGCTAAAAATGCTTCGTTCAGGAAACCATCCGTATAACCAAATCCAAATCCGTATAACCGTATAACCAAAACCAACCGTCATCGAACCAAAGGCACAAGTGTTACTTGTAATGTAATTACGTTTGTTTCGGCTTGAGAACCATTTTTTTTATACATAGCTCGGCAAATGACTCCACTCCACCTGATGTTAAATGGAAATGGAGTCCAGACGCAAGGACAACTGGTGCAGCGTGAAAACAACGCAGCATCAGTCACCCTCACTCTGCAGGCCCACAAGGTGCCGCTTCACGCCTCGTTTGAAGGACCCCATCCCATGTCATAAGAAGGAGGGAAAACGTATGCTGGTAGACTATTCCACCTTTTGGAAGTGCGAAGATTGAGCGCGCCACCCCACTTGAGGCGCGCCGACTTTACCACGGCGCGCCGTACACTCTGAGTAACGCCAACGTCGTCGCCTCCCACTCCAGGAGGCGACCGTTCCGTCAGCCTATGTAGCTCTTCCAAGGCTATAGGCAACACCAGGGGGTGTTTAGTCAGTAGGAGCCTTTTTCGCATCGCTTTCCAATTTTTCGGTCGACTGGTAGAGAATGCCATTTGGCATTAAGTCCGCCTTTTGTACGTTATTTTTATTTTATTGGGCAATAAAGATTAAATAAATAAATAGTCTATCTCAACCGCTCGATTCACCTCCTCCCACCTCCGGGTTGCTATAGGTGGGTTGTCCTACTCAGGGCGCAAAAAAAAAAGAAAAGATTAGCTTTGATTAGCTTTGATATTTAAGTATACCTTAGGCCAAATTCCAACTTCTTACTTAATCCGGCTGGAAAAAAATGTAAACCAATCAAAAAAGTGCTAGTTTTCTTCTAATAATTTATTTATGATCAGATTATCAAAACAAGTAACACTGACTATCAAACAGATTTTCTTCGAAAGACATTTTAATCTTTCTTTGGTCCTCTGTATGGATGACGTTTTCTGTAAAATAAAAACAAAGTTATTGTCACAGGGCACCAGGTCAATCAAGGGAGGACCCTTGATTCTCCATATCCCATAGGTAGGTAGACGAACTTACGCCGGGATGGTGAGCGTGTAAATGCCAAACTTGGTGTTGATATCCTCAAGATGGAAGATTCCCTCGACGTACTCTTTGTCGGCGGGTATTGCGGGTGTCTCGAACACCAGGTTCATTATGTAGTCTTCCACGCAGCTGGAACACAATTGGGTCATAGGTTATTGAATTTTATTAAAATACTAGCACTATGCACGCGACTTCGTCCGCATAGATTTCGTTTTTACCCGTACAAAAATGAATACATTTATTTTTATTAAAATAAAATAAAAAAATTGCCTATGTTATCCGATAGGACTGTATAATTCTATCAGTGAAATAATTTTTGGAATTGGAGTAGGTAATTCCCTTCTCAAACCAGCAAAATCGCAAACTTCACCTATAAAGACTGCGATAGAATTATAGAAAAAAACATACCGAGGACGTGGAAGAACGTTCTTCGTTCATTCGTGGTTTGAGAAGGCACGTGAAGTCGTTGGTGCCAGCTGCATTAGCAGTCATTAACACCCACCAATCCGCGCTGAGCTCGCGTGTTGGTTGCCCTTATGTTTATGGTATTTCCATCCATAGGCAAGGCCTGTGCTTCTAGCAGCAGGGACATAAAAAATATCTGTGGTTAACTTACTAAGCGCAAGGTTGGTAAGGCACGAGCTTCTCGATCCTGTTGGGGTGGAGTGGTGCCACGTAGGGGTCAGCAACTAGTTTGGTGGGTGCTGGGCCGGCGGGGCCTTTGCGGGCCTTGGGCGTGGGTGCGGGCGGCTGTGGGACATAATAATACTTGGCTTAGGAATTTCGGTTATAGTGGTCGGGGTTTACTGCTACCGTGAGGGCGTCAAGCAAGCGCATAGCGCGGGCGCCCGTGGAACGAGTCACTGATACGTTCCTTGACACACGATAGCTACAAAACCGCCATAATATTTGCCCTCGACGGAGCACGGCGTGGGGCCACACGAGTGAAAAAGCATGATGATGATTAACCTTGACCGCGCCGTACGCCACTTCGATGAGCGACTTGACCTCCGTCTCCAGCAGCCTCAGGAACTTGGGCACGTTCCATTTGGTCACCTCCTTGTGGTTACCGAGCAGGGATAGTAGCGGGGTGCAGTCGCATCGCGCTAGCCTGCACAAGAAGAACATCCGACAAATTTGTCAGAATTTGACTTTGTCGACTTGTCACCACAAGTCCTGTATTAAAAACGCGACTAATTATTAAAAACGTGATTGGTAAACGGTAGTCAGTTTGTCCACCTGTCAACTCCGTCCTATAAAACTTTACAAATCTAAAGGCGCCTGTCGGATTTCGCTGACAAATATGTAATGGTAACTGACAATATTGAAATTTTTATTATGAGTTGAGAATTAATTATAACAATAATTACTTACTCGGTTATTTTATTGACGATATTAAATAAACACCAAGATGGAGCTAAACCATAATTATTGATAATTCTTTCTGAAAATAAAAATTAGGATGTGTTTGTTGTTTGGACAAGTTGGCACACGATGGTTAATTCATAAGACAGTAGAAGGAGTGTTTGAGGACCTCAGTATATTTTTCTCAAAATAATGGAGTTATTTGAGGGATACTAATACATTTTTTTTGGCAGCAGGAGCAGGATTTGAACCCTCACCCTTCTGACATACCGGGGGGCCTACCGCCTAACTCTATTGATATCGCTCTCGCTATCGCGCTCTATAGTTTATGGCGTAATCTTGCCATTTCGAAAGCTATATAAAAGCAATATCGAAAGCTATAGGCTATAGCTTTCGATATTGCTTTCTTAATGCTTTCATATCGCTTTAGAAATTACAAAATGACGCCATAAACTATATAGCGCGATGGCGAGAGCGATGTCGATAGAGTTAGGCGGTTGGGGGGCTGGTCAGGTGCTCTTCCAACTGATACTAATACATGGCAAAATTGGAGGAAAAGAACTTTTATGGTAAGCTCATTATTTACGTATCATGCTTATAAGTAGAAGCTAGCTAGTAAGTATCCTGTTCTAGGTACCTATGGATTCTTATGGTTGCAAGCAACAAGCAGCAAGTGATTTCGCGATCACTCAATCAAACCAAACTTGTTTAAAGCGCGGTTATCTTTTGTGTTTCGATTCTCGACATTGCCCTTTAACCCTGTCAGATTGTCGTGACATATTCTACAAAGTCAACTTGTCAGTACAATGGCTTGTCTTGTCCTAAAGCAAAATACAAGTTTTTCGTGACAAGTGACAGCTGAAAATTTGTGAAAATGTTTATACAATCTGTAAAAAAAATGAGCAATAATATTTAAGGGTGCGTACATATACCCTGTAGACTTCACTGCTTAAATGTGGTAAAAAAAATTTTTTTATGTTTTCATTTTGTACAACCCTATTTTGTCATTGATTGACAAGCGCAAGCGCAGTGCCGGATTAGTGGTCTTTGACACGTGGCACGCTTGTAAGTACCTCCACCGTCTCCCACAGCCGCGCCGCGCTCTCAGACCGCCTGCGCCCACCCTTTTTGTCTTAAAAATATAAATTTCTCAGCTACCTATTACTTGTGAAAAAAACAGTTATCAGTTATCACCAATGATGTAGCTGCTCAAATTTTATTGCTAATTTTTTTTCAGGTTGTAGAACGGATCTAAGTAAAATTGTCATGACATTTCGACAAATATGCCAGTTTTCCACTATTACAATTTTGTAATCAGCAATTTTTATAGGACAGGACGTTGTAAAATACTACATTGTCACCTGTCGTCTTTATAGTACAGGGCCTTGACAAGATCATTGATGCCTTTCAGCATGAGCGCGATGTTTGCGTCGGCGGCGTTCAGCTCCTGCATCTGCTGGGTGTGCCAGTTCTAGCTTCAGAGCGCCGAGCGAGACGCTGTGCTCCACCTCTACGCGGGCTTCGTTGATATGTCGCTGGTTTACCGGGAAGTTGCCAGACCGGAGCTAGTTAACAGTCAATCGCTGACCTGACGAGATCATCGATGCCTTTAAGCACGCGCACGATGGTGGTGTCGGCAGCGTTGTTCAGGTCCTGCATATGCTGCGTGCGCACGCGCCGGTGCTCCAGTTCCAGCGTCGTGGCGGCGATACGCTTGTCCTCCACCTCCTCCCGAGCTTCGTTAATGTCACGCTGGTCCACTGTGAAGTAAACGGTTTCGTATAGTTAAATTTTCACCAACATTTGAGTTACGTCTAAGTTTTTGATCGCCCCTGTGCCATAGCCAGGACTTGTAACAGTATCACAACCACCTCTGTGGTATAGTGATTAAGACCACCAGTTTAGATCCAGAGGGGATTTCTGCAGCCAGGTTCGATTCCCAGCGGGGAGTACATGTTTGTGTACTTGCTTTGGTTGGTGGTAGTAAATGCCACTACACATTTACAGAATACACTAAACATGCACACTAGTTTAGGCCCAACACGAGCCGAGCTAGAGGCGCCCTCGGATCCCCGATCCGATCCGAACCCTTCGGAGAATCTAGTTGGGCACGGGGACGCGCACTAGTGCGCGATGCCGTTCGCTCTAGAAAACCTCCGAAGGTAATTGGTTTCACACGGCTTGAGGGACCCTTTACGTTCCTCGCCGCTCCCAAACAAACCCAGTGAAGCTGAAAATGCCTCAGAGGCAATCAGCAATCTCTCTCCAAAAAAAAATTTTAGGAGCCTTACAAATCTCCACTCTGCGAGAATATGTATCGTTCGGGCAGCCCGGCGTATCGCATTTTGTAGTAATTATGCAGTTCTATTTATCGTTTTTATTGAAATAGGATAATAAATTCATGCTTAAAAATTATAAAATCTTTTTTCCTCAAGAAGTAAATTTTGCTCAATAATATTATCGTAGACAGAATAAATTTACAGTTAACTTAAAGCTATTTTTGAAATTTTTTTGGTTTTGAATAAGATTGTTTTTCTATAGGTATTCTATCTATAGGTATTCTATAGGTAATCAATTCTATTTAAAAATTCTGAGGCCGCTATGAACTATACGACTGTATAAGAGATACATTCAAATTTTTTTATTTCATTTGTTTAGATCATTTAATCGAGGAGCTCAAAAAAATGCTTTCACGTATTTTATGAAAATCTTTCTCTGCAATTTTGGGTATAATTAAAAAGTTAAACAAAATTTACAAAAAGCGAGGCCGCTACGAACTATGCCAATAGCTATTCTACACTATTCAATAAGTCAAAATTGTTAATGTATTTTTGTTTCTTAGATCAAGAACACCAAAGCCATTTTACGCAAAAATCACAGTCGAGATGTAATAGGGCTCTTATGTAGTTAATTTGTTTCCTACGATACAAGCCTTAATAATTGTTACGTATTTGCTTAATTAATTTCCTATTTGATATAATTTATTTCCAATAGTTAATCTTTTGACGATGTTGCCATCTCCAAGGTCCCGGGTTCGATTCCCTGTCGGGTCAAGGTAGAAAAACGAACTTTTTCTATATATTCTCGGGTCTGGTTGGTTGTGGTACCGTTAGTGCTTAAAAAGCTACTGTGTTTGGAGTCAAAGCAAAGTACTTATGAAACGGATGATAGCTATTAAAAAAAAAAAAGGTTCTAGCTTACGAATCTTCTGGCGCAGTATCTCGAGATCGCGCCGCAAGATGATGGACTCCTGCAGCACCTCGCACAGCAGCACGAAGATGGAGTAGTTCCCGATCTCCACTACCTTAAAGCGGTTGATGATGGTCGCCACTCTGTCTGTACCGGTGTACTCCTGTTAAGTCGAACAGTAAGTGAGTTGAAGTTTGGAAAATATTCAACGCACCCTAGTCGACTAGTAATAGAAGAGAATAGAATAGAATAGATTCGAATAATGTAAAATATAAATAAACAAAACAGAATATAGAGAGCAGAGCGTTTTGTCGCGCGATCTCTTCAGACCTCCCGATGCCAACTTTTTCTCCTATTCTACTTAGCAGTTCTGCAGAAGTTAAAATACTCTGACGTACAAAGATATCTTCAAGGAGGGCGTCGTGCCGTGCGATCTCCTGCTCGCATCGCTGGATCTCCTCTTGTCTCTTGATTTCCTCTTTCTCGTCAGCCTCGCAGATCCTACGGGAGCCCTTCACGCGCAAGAACTCCTCCAGTTTGGCGAGGTGATTTAACTCGCCTTCGTATGATTGCATCTCCTGGAAAATAAACTTTAGGCTTTAGGCTTTCGTTTACCTACCTCTTAATAATCATATCAAATCATATCTTTATAGCTACCAAGTATATTTAAAAGGTATTTTAACATTTTTTTAAGAAACTTAAAAATTAAGGACTCATTTCGGACACAGCAATTTCATACAGTGCTGCCAAATATTTTTTATTTGAATCTATAAAAAACAGTTATCTCAAGTCTAAAAGTTAAATGGAATAAAAATAATAATGAAGATGATTATTCCATCCTTACCTTTAATTGGCATGTCTAAAGATAGTCGTATTTGATTGCTAAAATACCCGAGAAAGTCTATTGATTAAACTCGATTTCGACTTGCACGCTATAAATATTTGTTTGCACCGATTTTTGAGATTGTAACATTTGCCATTAACACTTCTAACACAAACCTTGTAAATGAGTTGCATGCATGTAGCCCTTTAACAGTAAGGATTCGAGATAAAGAGCGCAAGTAAAAAAACATAAAAATTACAAAAACACAAATGTCGTAAAAATTTCCACGAGCAGGATTTGAACCTGCACCCTTCTGACATACCGGGTCAGGTGCTCTTCCAATTGAGCTAGCGTGGTTCTAACCAGCCCGCCGAAATTATTCAACACTATTTACTTTTTACTTTGAAAGCCAAAGGCACCCATTCAATGTCAACTAAAATTTGCGTTAAAATTATATAAACAAAACAAAAACATATTTAAACATAAAAAAATATTATTGATATTTATATATAATACATACATTAATATCAGTCCTGTCCCATATACACCAAGAAAGCTAATATACCTACCTGTGTTAGAAATGGGTTCACGTACTGATGTGACGGGTTAGACCGAGCTATGACTATTAAACCACGAATTCTAAAATTCAACCTAGTCGGCGGTTTTTGAACCGATGACTAATTATCACGCTATGATATCAATTAAGAGTGCTCCTTTTTCTCTTATTCAATGTCACTGGTACACGCCTGCACTACCACAAACTGTCAAATTTCCTCAATAGATTTTGAACTTTATGTGTATACCATATGGTTGAACATTCATTGAAGAAATTTGACAGTTTCGGAATGGTTGCTTTGCGGGCGGGCGTCTGTACGTATTTTTATGTAATAAAATTGTATTGGTTCTTACCGATATGTCTCTGTTCAGTTGATACAGCCCTTTCCACTTGAGTGCTTCCAGCATCCGGCAGCACTCGTCGCGGTCCCCGAAGGCGACGGCTGCGATCTCAAAGATGTCCATCAGATACTCCTTGCCCTTCACCAGCTTGCCGATGGTGCGGTTCCATTGGATGTTGAAGTCGTTTCTACGTTACATTTGTAAATATAATAAAATTAGTTCAATTATTTCTAGCTAGATGGCGCGGATCGTATTGTGACTGTCGCCCAAGACACCGTACTCGTAGAACAAGGGTACGAAGAACCGGTTCACACTCGCTCTACACCAGGTACAGACATGTACCTGGGCGGTTCTCTCCTCCTCTACGGCCCGGTCAACCCGAGCCGAGGTCCGTGCCTTTAGAGGCGCCCTCGGGTTGCTCCGCTCCCCGATCCGATCCGAACCCTTCGGAGAATCTAGTAGGGCACGGGGACGCGCACTTGTGCGCGATGCCGTTCCCTCTAGATAACCTCTGAAGGTGATACGTTTCACACGGCTTGAGGGACCCTTTACGTTCCTCGCCGCCCCCAAAAAAGCCCGGTGAAGCTAAAAATGCCGCAGCGGCAATCAGTAATCTCTCTCAAAAAAAAAAAAAACGAGTCCCTCGAGGGCACTTTTTACTTCTAAGGCTGCATAATAGGTCACTTTTAGGCTCTTGATGATACTCTAGCCTTATAATTGACTTTGTGACCTTTTTTATAAACAACCAATGGAAGCACCTAAGACAACTGTTAACCAGCTTTAAGACTACTGTTACCTCTTGTACCGCAAATTTAATTCATTGTGAACATACGACTGTATCAACTGTGCCCAAATAGGCTGCATAAGGGCAGTATAACATGCTATACTGCTGTTATACAGCCTTCTTGATCAGCTGTAAGTACCAATGTGGCCTATTATGGCCTCCATACACGGAAACTCCACACCATCACTCCAAATTTAATCATAAACTTCTTGGATTGCGAGAGCGGTGCGATGTCGCTTCGAGCGTTGGATTTCCAAACATTCCATTCCATTATTTTAAAGTGAGTCCATTTATGTATAGGAGTGATGGAGTGGCGCGAAAGAGTGCAGTACCCTTAAATATGGGACAATATGATTAAATTTGGAGTGATGGAGTGCCCATGTATGGGGCATTAGTCAGCTACTATAAAAACCCCAAGTGCTACTTGGGACATTTCCCCAAGTAAAGAGAAGGGCTTTAACAGTTATTGTGTTGGTACAGATACCTGCACATAAACCTATCCAAAACTGTCAAATTTCTTCAATAAATGTTCAACCATATGCCATATACATAAAGTTCAAAGTCTATTGAGGAAATTTGACAGTTTGCGGTCTGATGCGCGGGCGTGTGTACCGTTCGACCAGGAGCCTGTGTATCTCCTCGCGGACGTGCTTGTTGTCGGAGTTGACCACGCAGAACCGCTTCGTGGCCAGGTCCAGCCGGTTCTCCATGCGGCGCAGGCGGTTGCTCGCGTTTTCAATCATCGCCAATTCCTGACAATAATATAAAATATTATTGATTGGTTTCTCCTGTCTGAATTAGTTAGGTACATGATTTTTAGTAAATCAATTAATTGATGCCGCCGTACAATTTTACTATACATATAAATAAAGGCAGTAAATTGTGGTGCAAAAACGTGTTATAGTTATAGTAATTTTAAATTTTAGGGTAGTAAGTTTTTCGCCAGATGGTAACTGAAAATAATCGCACATTTTAGGTTACAGAAGTTCATCATCAGCTCTTTTTATGTCCCCGCTGCTGGGGCACGCACGAGCTTTCTCAATGGATGGATAGAGAGTACGGGCCATAAACCAGGGGGCAATATCGGAAGCTATAGCCTATTACAGCTTTGGATATTGCTTTCATATTGCTTTCGAAATGACAAGATGACGCCTCCTCCTCGCCTCTTCTTCGCGATCGACAGCGGTCGGGGGGCTGCACGCGGGTTCAGTGTGGATTGGTCGCTTGCTAAAGCAGCCGGGACCAACGGCTTTACATGCCTTCCGAAGCACGGAGGAGCTTGAGATGACAAATTTTTGGTCACCCATCCGATGACCAGCTTTGCGAAAGTAGCTTAACCTCAGCACTCGCAAACGGGGTGCGTTAACCACTCATCATCATCATCATCATCATCATCGAAGTTCATGCTTAGGTCAAATTAAAAATTAGGTCAATGTTTTGAAGAACTGTCGCGTGTTTACATTTATACGTTTCATGTTCAGGAATTAATTATTGTTGTGCTGCGAAAATTTACAACGGCTAATTTGCTTCCTTCTATGGAAGGAAGTATATGCCTACCTACCTAGGTAGTTGAGGCAGTCGAGCTCCGCCTGCTGCGCCTTCTCGTCGCGCAGCACCGACTCAACAATGATAACCAGCAATGACGCAGTAATTACATGACAGCTATCTTCTAAGGACGTATATGCCTAGTTTAAGACATGCAACAGTGAATCTTACGTCAGCCTCCGTGGGCACCCTCTTCAGCAGCTCCACCAGCTGCTTCTGCGCCAGGTAGTTGAGGCAGTCGAGCTCCGCCTGCTGCGCCTTCTCGTCGCGCAACACCGACTCCAGGTGCTCGTACTCCACTATCGACTTCTTAGTGCCACTCTTCACCATGTTGTCGCGGATTGCGTGCTGACCTTTCCTTGCAAGCTGTGAAATCAGAGTTATGACATTCTTTCTAGCATCAGATAGGCGATAGGCTAGACAGACGCCTGCACATCAGACTATCCAAAAACTGGCAAGTTTCTTCACTAAATGCTCAACCGTATGCTATTAACATAAAGTTCAAAGTCATTTGAGGTAATTTGACAGTCTGTGGTAGTCTGATGCGCTGGCGTGTGTACAATGTGACTATGATTGTGTGTGCTACCAAGGATTTAGTAGCACACACGTGCGTGCGTGCGTGCGTGCGTGGGTGTGGGTGCGTGCGTGCGTGGGGGTGCTTTTTTATGTTTCGCACGCTACGCATCGGCTCCTGTCCAGTTGAGCGGTTGGTGCCAACTCACATTGATGCACAGCAGCGTCTCCCGCAGCTCGTACGCCAGGATGCCGAGCTGCTTCTCTTGCGGCGCCAGCTGTGGGATGCCCCCGGCGCGCTTCTCCACGCTGCACATCGGCGCCAGCTTTTGGAACTACGCAAAACATACAATATGATAATTATAAGATATACCTACACAAAAAAATCTTCATTCGTGTTTGTTAACCGCCTCTGAGGTCCAATCTAAAATGCCAGTTCTAGACCTAGATGTCCTGACTTCGATTGCCGGTCATATACCATAAGAATAAACAATAACACAGTAGAACGGGAAACTCCCGCTCCGGACGGGCTCAAGGTCGCGATATGAGAGTTGCCTGTTAAACAGGATGATCAGTCGGGCTGTCACGGCCGGCGTCACCGCACGCGCGTTTGCCTGTTTGTGCGTGCCGTACTTTATATATTATATTTCATTTCCGTTTTACGTATTTTACATTTGTAGGTAAGTAAGTAATACTTACTTAAATGGCTTCATTTGATATGGTACCTATGCAGGTAGGTACGTAATATAATAATTTATAAATCTCATATTTTGTAAAACTTCAAAGTAAAGAAAAATGCTTTATCGATATAATTTTTAGACGTAATCAATATTCAACAGTAAGCAACCCTGGCAACTCGCCTGGACGACAGAGGGGCGTAACGCCATGAAGGGGGAAGTAGGTATATAAATGGCGGCGTTTGGGACTCTGTCAACCCGCCCGATCCTCTAAATGACATTTACAGAATACACTAAACATGCACACCAGTTTAGGCCCAAGACACCGTACTCGTAGAACAAGGGTACGAAGAACCGGTTCACACTCGCTCTACACCAGGTACAGACATGTACCTGGGCGCTTCTCTCCTCCTCCACGGCCCGGTCAACCCGAGCCGAGGTCCGTGCCTTTAGAGGCGCCCTCGGGTTGCTCCGCTCCCCGATCCGATCTGAACCCTTCGGAGAATCTAGTAGGGCACGGGGACGCGCACTTGTGCGCGATGCCGTTCCCTCTAGATAACCTCTAAAGGTGATTCGTTTCACACGGCTTGAGGGACCCTTTACGTTCCTCGCCGCCCCCAAAAAAGCCCGGTGAAGCTGAAAATGCCGCAGCGGCAAATAGCAATCTCTCTCAAAAAAAAAAAAAAAAGACTGTCAAAGAAAATTCCGTTCTTGTGTTATCGTTTATTATGCATATACTTACTTAATATTGTGATTGGTTTGGTTGGTGGTATGGCCAGCTAATAATTTCACTTAAATCTGTCGCCATCTCCAATCTCGTTTAAAACAGTATTAGAAGACAGAAGAGACAGAAGAGATAGCTTTAATTCCTACAACACACTTGATTGTATGTGAGGATATTATGACCGAAGGTGGAAACGCACTTCTTCAGCAGCTCAACGCAGTTCTCAAAAACTGAGGAACTGGCAATCCTATCTAACTGAAGGAACACAAAAATTTTACGTAGATACTAACATTGTAATTATAGTGGCCTTTGGAAAAATGGGTGAAAGCTAGCAGTAGGAATTAGAACAAACCCTACTTATCACCAATAGTATGATGGGATAACGGAGGTACCGTTATAAGTGGTACCCGGAACATCTTTCTAGCATCTAAACATTTTTCACCGTAGTCCACACATTATGTATGAGCATGTTTGTTAATACTTAAATGTCTTTTTTTTCTTTCTTTCTTTCTTTCTTATTCTCATAAATAAATATCGATGGTGTAAAGGAAAAATACTACAACGACATCTTACCAACAGTTCAGCAGAGCAGTAAAAATTAAGGAAAACGTTATAACTATATTATTTGTTATGTATTATTTTGATATTCCGCATAAATATAATATTGATTGAGAAAAAAAAATTATCGCACTGTGTATAAAACTCATTTTCGACCAAAACGGCATTTCAGTAAGTTAGTAGGAAGGAGGGAAATGCTTACTTATTACAAATATAAATAACCCGAGCACCGGTTGTAAACGATTTAAGAGAAGAAGAGATTATTAACTACCTCTGTGGTCTCTTGGTTAAAACCATTGGTCTCAGACCCGGAGAACCCGAGTACAGTTACGAGCTAACATGTAAGCAATGTAACTCTTTATACAAAGGAATAAGGGTCAATAATGTTAATGCTCGTAACTGTACGATACAAGTATGTACTCGGTTTTGTTGGTGCTAGGGCTTGTTTTAAGTCCGCCAGGCTGTGGCTACCGCCATTTTGTCTAATTATGTCGCCATAACATCAATGTTAGTGGCATTGATGTGTTCCGACAGAGATACGATTCGTCAGTTCCTCAGTAGTTGAGGATTCCGGGTGAAGTGCGCTTCCACCTTTGGTCTTAGCGTCCCTTAGCATCAGATGAGACGAAGGCCAAGTGCTTACCCGTAAGCAAATAAAAAAGAAGAAGAAGAAGAAGAGAAGAAGACTTACTGTTCTCTGGACATTGCTAAGCTCGGCTTCCGGATCGATGGTTTTCTGTTCAACTTGATTAGGCATTTTGATAAAATTATATTCACAGTTAGAAAATTATATCAATAATAACAACAACAATAATAATAAGTAAAAATATCAGAATATGATTTAACTTTCAGTAAAATTGACACTGACAGATTTTCTGCGCCATTCCTCTAGTATCTCTACCTAGATTGTGCTCTCGTTGCTTGATAATATTCTTTTTCCTTTTTTAGAAACATACCATCCATAAACTTAGTATTGACCAGTTTGCATGGCTTGAGGGTGCTCTAAAGGCTCAGACCTCGGCTCATGTTGACCGGGCCGTGGTGGAGGAGAGAAGCGCCCAGGTATGTCTGTACCTGGTGTAGAGCGCGTGTGAACCGGTTCGTCGTACCCTTGTTCTACGAGTACGGTATCTTGGGCGTAAGCTAGAGTGCATCTTTAGTGTATTCTGTAAATGTGTAACGGTATTTAGAGGATTGGGCGGGGAGGCATTCGCAACTGTTATGGGATCGTCGGGGTCATCTAGGACGTGTTTAGGACGTCTAGATGTGAACCGTCTTGTTGGTGGAAGGAAGGCCTTCAACATTATAGTTGGCGGCCGCCACAACAAGCGGGTTAGGGTGGTGGGGGGCGTTATCAAAGTAACGTATGGAAACGTCCTTGATAAAATCTTTGATAGTGGGAAGATCAAGATCACGGTGGAGGTCTACATCGCGATAGTACCACGGGCAACCCGTAGCACCAGGCATGAAACTGTTTTGGAGAGTTTGTAAGGGATGATTTGTTGTATTTTTTAAAGTAAGGTTATATTTTGGTTTCTAAAAATACAAGATAATATTGAAATTTTATTTATTGATTTCACAAACAAATTATTCATAATGTAAGTAGCTAGTCATGATGTATCTAACACATTAAAATTATAATAATTAAGTACATAATAAGGTGCTATTTAAGTACACTTGCACTTAACAATACATACGTGATAATCTTGTTAATGTATAAAAAGTTATAACTCACCCCGAGGCCAAATATTATAATTATTAAAAATAATTATGTAAAATTAAATTAATAATTTATATATTGCACTGAGAATTACAGTTGTGAATCATTGCAAGTAAGTAAGTAGTTAGCCTAAATACTTTCCCACTGCTGGGCAAAGGGCTCCATAATTACAACCACGCTTGCCAAATGCGAGTTGGTAAAATAACTTTTAATCAATGTATAATACAAACACAATTTATGTTAAGTAATTCATAATTAAGTTTTGTTGACTTAAAATGTTCAGAATAAAAATAATTTAATTTTAATAAAAAATACATGACCCCTGAAATGCAACCAAATGGAATGACTAAGGAAACATATCTTAATAGAAAGGTAAACATTTGAGCTTAAATATAAATAAAAATTTGTTATAATCTGTTTAAAAAAAGTATTACTGCGCTCATTTGTTTGTATCAATATTATATTCAACATTTACTTTGTTACATAAAGATGCTCGTTTTAAACAAATAAAATAGATTGTTTAAATATTAATACAAATAAACTGATATGATAATTGAAAGATATTACTCTAAACAAAAGGCAGAAATAATACTTTATAATTCCATAATTAGTTCAGTCTTAACAATAAATTAATAAAATAATGTATTTTCTCTAATTAATTATGCATTATGAATATTGTAAAATTAATCATTATTATAATTTGATATTAAAAATACTTAATGTCTGTGCCGTTATTTATTATATTATGTAGATATTAAGAGCCAATGTAGCTATTTGAACGTAACAGTAGGTACATTAGGTCGCATAATTATATGTTGGAAAATAATAGGGATGTTGACGGTAACAAGAAATAAATCCAAAACATTACGACAAAAACTATTTCGTACCAACTTTAAAAAAAATGTAAACCAAATTTTTTATTTGATCTAATTAAGAATTTCTGTAATGGTGAATACTAAAAAAGTGAACAATTTATGGAGCTTAATATCTATGAATTAAGTGACGTCATATCTCATACTATTTCTACATGATGGCTCTCCCTATGATTTAGCCAGTGTCTAGTTTTAAGGCAAGTGATACTATTTCTATAAAAAAAATATATAATTTTGTTGACTTACCAGCCAACTTCCCTATTATAAATTAAGCTTATACCATAAATTAAACAAGTAAAAATAAACTAACTGAAAATATGTTTTTTATTTGCGATCGAGCTTCACCTATCCTAATTTTGACAACACACACATTCGTCAATCGACGCATACAATCGTCGTTTGAGAATGTCATTAATTACACTTTGTTCAATGTTTTTACACATTAACCCCCTTATTCATGAAAACTATTTAAGCATTATTTAGTTAATCATAGTTTTGTCTCTTTTTCTCAAATTCAAAATGACGTTTGTGTGACGTTAACAAAACAATATTTAACTAAATAATTCTCAAAAAGTTTTTATGAATAAGGGGGTAGATCAATTGAATGATGTTTAAGTACCTTGCCAGATGACAAAATTAAAACATCAGAAACAAAATTACTGCACTGAACTGAATATTTCAAAAGATTTACTCTTTTATATAAAATAATTATGACTTTAAGGTATTGTATAAGAGTCATATTAATATAAAATAAATAGTTATATAAAAAATAAATTATACTATGATTATACTGCGGCGAAGTGTCATTTGAAAGGTACTTAAATTTACACAAATTTTCTTACGCCGACTGCAGGTGACGCCACTCGATTTTTATAGGTAATTCATTTATGTGCCAATTTATTTATTATGTATAAATATAGTATAATACGTTTTTAAGGTTTTGATAAATTATCGATACATTTGCAAGAACATCTGACAGTTTAACACGATATATAAATAACATGTTTTCCTATTAAAAATACATTATTAAGTCATCTTTTGAGCATGTGTTGTAAGTGCCGTTAAAGCAATATTCAAAATAAAAATAATTTATTGCACGGATTTCAAAATGAAAGCCTTATTAAATAGGCATGAAATTCTCTAAAGTTAACATAGACAAGTAATTCAGAAAATGTATTTCACTGTTTCATTGAGGTCAGATGTTTAATTTATTATAAATGGCCTCTTCTTAATTTATCATTCATTTGTTTTGCAATTTAAAATAAAATTTACTCAAAAAGGCACTTTTTAAGGCCAGGTACTTGATAAGGCACTGTACAATGTCACATTACAGTTATTGCAAATACAACGTAATTGAATATACATTAAAACAATTAATCCCTTACAGATACTGTATATTACTAAAATGCGAGCATCAAAATGACAGGCGTCATCTTTTTATTGAAATCTTAAATCTTGCTATTGATTGTACTGATGCATGCCTCAAAGAAATTCGTTTAAGGCAGTGAATAAGGCACTAAATTCCATGAGGACCTGTATAATCAGTAACATTATTGCTAAGGCCATAAGTTTCAAAATCGCACGTCCGACGCCGGCTATCTTGACAGTCACATAGACTAAAGACCCGGTAGAGCTAACTATGTTAAATTGTAGCAGATCATGACCAATTCGCTCATACGTTAAAATAAGTAATATGGCTACTAAATGTTCTATTGTTATGGGCTATTCTAAATATAAGGTGCACCATTTTCACTTATAGTGAATGTAAACTATACATACTTAGTTGTTGTAAAATCTCTTCTCTTAAATTATTGTGTATTTACATTTTCAAAGCGATGACGGTTAGTAACAGAAATGGTATTTATAACGATGAACGCTGTTAAATGAAATTGATGTGGAAACTGATATAATAAACCAACAACCCTAGTGTAGATCTAAGTATTACATTTACCACTTTAAAGAGTTGTGTTTTCACGGCTGTATTATTACGCTGAGCTAATGGCTAAAGTCCCGTATCAAATATAGGCTTGGAAACCGGACGACTATGGCCACAGACTTTGACGAACCGTACCGAACATAAAGTTGTCACGTCTCATTATGTTGTCGAGTGAAGCCATTTAACTTGCGTACATCGATGACTTTATCATAGTTTAACGTCGGGCGAGTGAAACTTGTATGTAAAATATTAGAATCGAATTATTCGCGACAGTTACTCACATAACACAATGGAATACTTATTCGTAGTAACATATTAAACAAGGTCTTTTTTTTTTGCAAAAAACGTAATGAGGTAGTGTTACCTGACCAAGATCTTTCTTATTCTTCTGGATTGTCCATGTGATATTATGTGGGTGACAATGGTAGTAATAAATAATAATAATAATAGATGTAACGGCTTTTTATGGCTTTTTAGTGCAAAGTGCAAGTTTTATTCACCATTCGACCACGTAAAAGGAACGAGACTTTCTATAACGTCCTGGCAACGTTGGATATTATAGAGGGTTAGATAATTTAGTTCTTGCTCAGCCACATTTAAAGGGGTGTACTACTTCGAGATTGTGATAGTGGTTCAACACCCCACGTAAATTACTAATTCGCTTAATTCGTTTGTCTCTTTCCACACCAACGTCCACGTTATCATAACGAAATTAATGTGATATTACTAATTGATTACATAACTTTGTTATGTTAAATATAATGATCATACGAATTGTTACACGAGTAGACACAATGATTTGACAATACAGCGATAATCAAGTGGTTATTTTTAAGATGAAACAGAGGTTGTCTAGGGTACTTTCACCATGTTTAATATAAAGTTTTCGGTGTCAGTCAGCACCCTTTATTAGATTTCATTTTATTACCGCTGTATTGACGATGCAAGAAGTATCACCACTTCTTCATTTTTTATTTATTTAATCGCTACAGCAGTCTGTAGCGATTACACGATGGTAATTTACTCTTAGCTTTCAAATCTGTAGAAGAATCGATCTGTTGTACCAAATCCGCCCTAACCGACCAAGTGAAAAATCTACCAAAATTTCTTACAAAATGTCCAAATATCTAATTTTATATCGACCAAAAGAAAAATAAAGCAAATGAAAACTCCGTGTACGACTAAGAGAAGCTCAGTAGAACGTTAAAAACAACAAGTACAGTAACTATAAACAATTTAACTAAAACACTAGCTATCACTGCCACAGTGTACACATCACACGGCTTATAAAATAAAATAAGAACGTATCCGAGACTCGCCGCGGCAGCGAACGCGTCTATTCTATACAGCCACACGGCCGCCGCGACGACCGTCCTCAAACTCTTTTTGTACAAAATTAAAAACAAACCGAACGCCGCGCCGGAGGCTACGGGCTCGTACTCACAGAATATTAAAAAGTATAAAGTCGTTATGGTCGTGTTGTCTATGGCTTCGTAGAGGCGCGCCAAGAGGGGGGTGCAGCAGATCACCGTTGAAAAAACCCGAGCAGTCGCGACGCGCGCGTGGGCGGAGGCGGCTGCGCGGGCAGCTTGCGCCGCTTCTCCTGCGACGTCAGCTTGTGCTTCATCTGCTCGTCGATCAGCTCTTGCATGTCCATCTGGAAATTGGGAGCATAGTTAAAGTTTGCAGTTTGCAGTGCTTGCTAAATTCCCAAAAACTTTTTGGAGTTATCTTTTACACAAAATGATTTATGAAAGGGTACTGCCGACATTTCTTTGCTTAACTCACGTTTGACCATTGGTCATGATTGTTGTCGTAAGATGGCTGTCAATAAAACCCAGCATTCCGCATTGGGTCAGACTGGTGGGTTATGGCCGTCCTTATCCTTCCTTAATGAACTTCACCATTTCATGTATGAAGGCATGAGTCTAGCAGTGGGACTTTTATAGGCTCATGATGATTTGGGTTGCAGTTGCCATTCTTAAGAACTTTAAACGAATTACATTAGTTCTCATCCTTCATATACTTTCAGTACTTCTGTCAAGGACATCTACCCGAACAAGTTGTCGAGGACACTAACCTGCCACTGCTCGAGCTGCTGGCCCAGGTCCACCTTCTGCCGGACGGCTTCGTACAGCTGGCTGTTGGCTTGCATCAGCTCTACTCTAGTCTTCGCTAGGGCCACCTGGAATTTACAAACGAAAAGGTTTTAGTGATGCCATGGTCATTTTAACTTGAAATTTAATTACTATAAAATGACTATATCACTAACACATTGGAGGTTGCTGCTTGACGGCAGAAATAATAATAGGAGTAAGAGCTATCCACATGGATTACATTTGAGATTCGAAACATTGGTCAAAAATGTTCTCTTTTGTATTCTAAGATATTTTAAAAGATTTCACATTGTTTTGGTCCACTCCCCTACACTTCCTCCATTGGTCTATTTTCAGTCTGTGGTATTTTCAGTATACTCGATATTACTTCGGTAGCCTACATCCCTTTTAAAACTAAAGTGGTGGTCTAGTGGTTAAGACCACCAGTGGTCTAGACCACTAGACCACAGAGGCGGTTAAAGTTTCGGAAGGCACGTAAAGCTGTTGGTCCCAGCTACATGTCGCAGTCGTTAACAACCACCGTACCCCACTGGGTCCGCGTTGTGGTTTATGGCCCGCTCTTCCTGTGTTTCTTCATAGTGAAGGCTCGTGCCCCAGCAGTAGAGACGTAAATACGAGCTGGGAATGGTGGTATGCTATTATTTATAGTGTGCGCATTTCGCTTATTGTTTCTTCGATAACTACAAACTGTTGGTCAGCTGCACTGTCCTCAGTCTACTGCGACCTTCTCAGTCTTACCTCAGCGGTCTTCTTCCTCTCAAGGGCCTCGTCGCGCTCCTGCCTGGCCCGCGCCACCGCCTCGTCGTTCTGAAGGCTGCTGTAGTTCGCGTCATTGAGGAGTTTGTCCCGCTCTTCCGCCGCCGAGCTTAGCTCAACTTCCGCTACTGAGAGCTGGAAATTGAAAATAAAAGAATTTAAATATGTAGGTAGGTAGGTATATTTGTGAGAGATTACCGAACAATCAGTTTCACTTGAGACAAATATACACAAGACTTGGCTTACATACGCACTTTACCAGGTACAGACATCTGCCTGGGCGCTTATCCTCTTACCCACGAGTCCCACGACACGGGGCCCCCGAAGCCTTTAGATTAGATATCCGACTAAATCGCCCTTGAGTATCTAATAAGGTATATGCGCGGGATGCCGACCCTTTAAACCTTTGGGATTTAATCGGTCCCCCGGCTAGAAAAACTATCCGGCTTTTCGAATAAGTTGTTAAGAGTGGGTCCAGCCAAGTCCCCCAGACTCAACGCTGGTTAAAGACATCTTGAAACAACAGCTGAATAACCTTGCCTTCATTTTCAACGCGTATCCACCCACTGCCAGGCATAGGTTCACTCAATGTATCGCCATTCCTTTCTGCTTTGAGCTGATCGCTTCCAGATTTTAAAGCTGTCAAATCGGATAAGTTATATGCCAATACCTTGCTTTGTTAAGCAAAAATGAGCTAAAGATCAAATTAAGGTACCCCAAAATATCATGTGTTTCAAACCATTGTGTTATACGTATGTATGTACGACTATACAATCTACTCCTACATTTAAATAAATAATCAGTACTCGTTCAATGTATTAAATGCGCATGGGAACTGGGAACTAGTTATGAGGTTATCATTTTAATTTGCACTAAAAACTCAAAATGTTATGGTCCAAAAATTTGTGGGATCTCACGATTCACTTCCGTAGTTTTAAATCGAAGAAAGCGGACCCACTTTGGCAGTAGTGTTGCCAAGCACTAACAATATGAATAATTAGGGTAATAAATAATAATAATGGTAGATTAAGTTTTTTATAATATTTTATATTGTAAATATGTTTTTATATAAAATATTGTAAAAAATATTTCTTAAGAAATATATTTAATAAGTGAATAATAATAAAAATACGTTTATTGTCTCTCCACAAAATAATGTTAACAAAGGTTTAATTAGGCTAGCTTAATAAGCTTAGCTTATAATCTCGGTCAAATGTGAGAATTTCTACTTACGAATCTAGACATAAGGCGAGGTGTTAGTTAGATTATTTTAAGACGTGCTCTCTAGATTTCAATGATCTTTATTAACTACCTTGAGCTTTTCGACACAATGCCTCGTAAATCGAATGAGTGTTTTTAGCATTCATTAAGATTGTATTTAGAATAAATTTTCGACTTTATTCATTCAGGGAGATTATGGTCAAATGATTAACTATGATTAAAAAAATTGGTTTGACCGTGTAGTCTTGATTATTGGGTGTAGGTACTTAAAAATGAATTACCAAATGATTTTCAGCTATTTATAGCCGTGCTAATCAACTAAATTAAAATCAATTAGTACATCCATTGTCTACTTTACCCCATTGATTTGCCCCATCAATGGGGTAAAGTAGACGTTTTTCCATTTCTCCCCATTTCGATAGTCACGTGGACTTGAAATCGCAAACTTATATTCAGTGACTTACGAACGGTTTTTATACATTTTTTATTATCTGTCAATTTACAGGAAAATTCCATTAAGCTTTGAAAGTTTCATTTAAATTAGCTAATTGCTTTTCAACAATTAGCCCTTTGAAGTTTGTATAGGATACAAAAAAGTGAATTCTTAATTTTTTTTTTTTCCCTATAACGAAAACATGAGATGATTTTCAAGTTAACATAGTAGTATATAGTACCACTCGTATGTGGTATGATGAGAATAACCAAGCATAATAGCAATGTGCTACAAATGTATGCATTTAGGCAAATTCCCACATTAGCGCAGCGCGTTTGTTTGTACCGCACAGCGCACGCGACGCGACGCTTTCCTTTTGTCGTGTGTCTTTATTGTTCTTCACAAGGTCGGACCAATTTTGAAGATTTTCTAATTGTCTCATGTTGTTGTCATTGAAATTAGTGGTGCCGGAAAACTAGAATGTATTTATATTGTACATTGTATTGTATATTGTTATATTTGTAGGATGGTAATGGTAGAGAGAATGCCACATTGAGAAAGGCCAAAGGGAAGATCTTCTTCCGAGCTGGGTGGTATTGCTCGGGGACCGAGGTCCAACGGATGTTAGTTGGAGGTGCTATATATAGCGAAGGAGATGGTGATGGTAGCTTGCCTACTTCATAACTGATCTTTGTAAAAATATTATGATCGGATATTAATGGCGGTAGTTGTTGACATTGAAGGCTGGTTAGAACCACGATAGCTCAATTGGGAGAGCACCTGACCTATCGTGGCTCAATATTGTATATTTTTAAAAATGAACACAGAAAGAGAGGGAAACAATTATAAAGAAGTCCTTTCGAGACTCATGAATTATTTGTTAAATCCGATGTTCCAGAAGTAGCAATAAGAAAAATAAAACTAAATGTAACATTGTATACATTCTCATCTCATTGTAAGTAAACTGTATGTTTTTATGGGAAAATAAAAAATCTTTGAACCTAATCCCGGATCCCGGAAATTGTTTTACTACTTACTTAGTAGTCTGTACGAACATGTATTTACTCGTATTGATGTATTTTATAACAATTCCAACGTCCGCATATAAAACTTATGAAACGTATATCTATGAGCACAAAATATTCTTAGCCAGTTCAAAAATATATTTTTTTCACAATGCTGACGTTTTAATTACAACAATACGAGTAATATGGGTACTAAGATTATACGAAGTAAAACTAATTCCGGGATCCGGGATTCGATAAAATATTTTTTTTTTAACCACTATCAGTCTTGTCTTGTTGTCAACTTTAGGTGGGTATATTAGCCCCCTCGATTCTGATGACTGATCGTTAGGGAAAGCTGATGATGATGGTTATGATGGTTTTATTATTGTTGCTTTAGTACTGAGTTTTCTTATAGTATTTACTTAATACTTCGGAAGTATGGAGCACAGAAAAGTACGGAACAACTGACAATACGGAAGATGTTTAACTTTTGCAAGTTAAACATCTTCCGTATTATCAGATCATCGAATTGGTGTCCAAATTAAAATATCAATACTTTTCTGTGCTCCATGCTTCCGAAGTATTAAGTAACGAAGTATTAAGTACGCGCAAGCCAGTACCGAAATCGTCGACGCTTTTAACGACAAATGCGCCTATTCTATACAACCAATTTGTATGCCAACGGCCTTTTTTTATATGAACACGATTATTATTATCAAACGACATGACTGTGTTATATTTTTGGAGGCTATTTATTTAAATGTACTTTAAACTTGCCCTTGGTGACAAAAACTTGTAGGCATAATCAAGGTTAGCACTTTCACGTCGCCATAGAACAAGGCTGCATGGATGTTAATTCCATTGTCAGAAAAAAATGGCGTCGAGAAACAAATGCAGTGATAATAATACATAACGTTATTAATATTATATCTTCAGGGTCCATAAAACAAAGAAAGAAAGAAAGAAAGAAAGAAATATATATTGTGCTGTCATGACCTTAGAGCATTAATGCTCAATTCAGCAATCATGAGTACACATTCGTGTACTCACGTTTAATTTTCGTATATTCTACCCCTCTTACATATAAACTAAGTATACTGCTAAGTTTAGCACTCAGGTATAGCTACGAGTTGGTATTCTAGGTTTTGTCTCTCTTCATACAAATTAAAAATTGTATTTGAGTGACTTAAACAAAACACAAAAATTTATAAAAGAAAAAAAATACTAGAAAAAAAAACTGTCTCTGCAGCTCAGCGGTCCGATCATTGGATCGGTCATCCAAAGTTCGTGAGTTCGATTCCCACTCGAGCTTCCTGAGACTGGTAGTTTTTTTCTAATAAATTTTTATCTTGTTACTAATATAGCATTGTAAATGCAAAATTAAAAATTATAAATATTTCCAAGCTTATACTTAATATATTAAGGCCCTACGGGTAATGGATGGATAAGTATTTGCCGTCATGTAACTATACGAACCAAATCACTGAACCTCTAACGCTGGTGTCGACTAACTCCAGGTCGACTGCCCAAACACTAAACCCAGGCAACCTGCTGTGTAGATCTAGAATGCTAGACGTGGCGTGGTTGACCCCAGCTAGGTCAGCGCCGAGTCAATGACCGCAGGATGTTTTGGTTTGCACGTTATGATCCTCGGCAACTTAAATCGGCACGTGAAAGTTAACGCTATTGCATTGTACGGATCTATTGCATGCATAATTTTGAAAGCGTAATTCCTAAATGTTCTGTAAAGAAATTCAAAAAGAGGAAATTTTGTCACAAGAATTTATGAACATTTGTTGAAAAACTGACAAGCAATATACTTTAGAGGGAATATTACAAATATTTTTAAATGCTAATTTAACACAAGAAAAATGAGAATCGTAAAGCAATAATATACTGGTAGTTACGACCACACAAGTTAAATTTAAAGTTAAAAGTTCTTCAAAACATTCACCATTATTAATTCTGTCTTTCCGTGACGTCATGGTTTGCTATATATTCTCCTACAATTTATATAAAAGAATAAACCATACATGTAGGTACCGCAATTATCGTATGGAACTACTGTGTCTATATGTTTCTCTGCGCAACACCTAAACGAACATAATACGTATATCTACGACTCCAAAACTTTTAATATCCCAACCAGAAAACAAAGAAACAAAGACATCGTGCATGATCTACCTCCTACCTACCTACTTGACCTTCAAAGGCTACTTTCTCTAGACTCTAGATCGTCAGATATTTACTCCTGCAACACCCACAGTTGACGTCATTCATAATTCTAGAACAGTCTCCATTTTGGTATGTGGTGCTTTATTGTTTTTTGAACAAATAAGGTGGAGGTCAATTGCTTCGGATCATATAAAAGGAGGTTGGAAATACCTTATGAAGTGGGATGTGTTAATGCGTGGGATTTGATGAATCATGGGTATAAAAGCCTACTTATCAAAAAAATATTATTTGTCTCAGCCCTTTTTAATTTTACAACTAGATAGCGCTTGGTTTTCCTTTCACCTACCAGGATGCCAAGTGCGAGTATCATTCGCCATTCAATCACGAATAAAGATAACTTTAAGAATAACGTTAAGAATTTTTTATGGCAAAATTTTAACTCTTCTCGCATGTCGCCAGGAGGCGCTGCTTCGATGCCATACTGATTTTCGTTTTCGTAAACGTAATCGAATGAATACGGATAGTAAACAAAATCACACCAGGCACCCAGGGCGCCTAGTGGCATACGAGACGAGTTAACGTTTTGCCATACAAATTCTCGTTCTCGTTAACGTGATCGAATTGCGAATGAAACTCGCATTTGGCACCCAGAAGACGTGTTCAAAGGGTCCACAGTGACGGGTCGTGAACGACTCCTTAGATTTCTTCGGATCCCACCCAAGCGAAACCCGTGCCCTAGGTTTTTAGTAGGTCGCCCAATACATCAGGCTATCCTCTTACACTGCGGAGTTGGAGAACCGCTAGATGATTCAAGACGAGCAGAGTTAAAATTGGTGTTAACCGTTGTAATAGTCATAAATAACTATAATGCAATTGCATTATTCGCAATCATTGTAACACGTTAAGAAATTATTATTACCTACATCTAAAAAGAAAAGAACAGACTGATCTGAATAAGAACCATTAATTTAAAACAGATTTAAACAGATTTTAAGATTGCGAATTCGCAATCATTGTAACACGTTAAGAAATTATTATTACCTACATCTAAAAAGAAAAGAACAGACTGATCTGAATAAGAACCATTAATTTAAAACAGATTTAAACAGATTTTAAGATTGCGAATTCGCAATCATTGTAACACGTTAAGAAATTATTATTACCTACATCTAAAAAGAAAAGAACAGACTGATCTGAATAAGAACCATTAATTTAAAACAGATTTAAAAAATATAAACATTGTTGTTAAGTTTTAGGTACACACGCCTGCACATTAACCTACCACAAACTGTCAAATTTCCTCAATAGACTTTGAACTTTATGCCTTTACAATATGGTTGAAAATGTATTGAAGAAATTTGACAGTTTTGGATAGGTTGGTGTGCAAGCGTCTGTACTTAAGGTGGTTTTTCCTGGTCATAATGTATTTTTGGGGGAGAATTGCTGATTGCTTCAGACGGCGTTTTCAGCTTCACTGGGCTTTTTTGGGGGTGGTGAGAAATTTAAAGGGTTCCTCAAGCCGTGTGAAACGAAGCACTTTCGGAAGTTTTCTAGAGGGAACGGCATCACGCACTAGTTCGTGTCCCCGTGCCCTACTAGATTCTCCGAGGGGTTCGGATCGATGTGTTGTGTTGCTTCAATAAATTATAATAAAAAATTAGCCCCACCCACATACCTAGGACAGGACACGATGAGTACTTTGTGATAAAACCCCAGGCTAGTTAGACAAGATTATCTGCCACAATCCCGTTATGCGGTGTCGCGTTACTTCTTCCGGATGTAAGGCTTTCGAGCCTTGGCTCCGGATTACAGATTATCCGGATCTGAAGACGTTGTTTGTTTATGGCTTGAAAATCTGAACTAGTAGTATTCATACCTACTAACAAGTAGGTACACAACTGAACAGATTACAAAGACAAGTTCTTAAGTGATAATATGCAGTTTTTAGGAGATTTAGCGCTTGCCTCAGGTGGGACTTGAACCCACGACCTTCCTTATGCCCGGTGGCGCTGTTTAGGCCAGATGTGTCCAACAGCAAACTTTAATATTATTAGAGATAATATGGAAAAATAAATGAAATTTATTTTTTCATTTCTTTTTCCAAATTTGAGAGGCCGGACAAGACACAGTGTTGTTAAAATGATCTTACTACATAATAACCTATTTTTGTTCTTTTTGCACAATTTATTTGTAACTTAAAGATATGTTTGGACACTCTTTGTCTATGAATCTTGTATATTTATAGTATACAGTTCCGTGACAAAAAAAATCTTATGGCAAATAATATTCGCACTTGGCACCCAGTTATGAATATAACAGTAAACATTTACGTGTTTTTTCACAGTAACCCCCAATCTGTAAATCGGCTGTTAGCTGCCGGTGTATTCAATTCGAATACCGTTTGAGCCAGTACCCAGATAGAATCGATTCAATATCGATAAAGCAACCGATTTGTGGCTACGTCGCCATATAGCTCTGCGGTTGTCTATGGCGAATTACGCGCCAATATCAGGTTGATATGGTCAATAAATTCACTCACGTTATGTGTGTACGTGGTTACGTATGCATGCGTTCCGATTTTTATTGAGTTTTGAAATAGATATCAGTTTAAAAGCTATTTAGTTCAGGTTAGCTTTGCGTTAAAGCATCTGATGGAAATCGGTTTTTTTTTTTTTTTTAAGCACTATTGCTTTTGCGTTTTATTTGACCGCTCAGTCGCTGTCTCTTACTAGGAAATATTTTACTGCTGTTTGCCACATATATTATGGCCTCAACATAACGAAACCGTGTTAAAGGGCAGCGAGGAACTTAATGGTTCCTCGCCAAAGTGGCTGATCAAGCTAACTAACGCGGGAACTCCTTTCAAAGTAGGTAAGTTAACCTCCATTCTCCTTACCTTAGACGACAATTCAGCAATCAGCTCGTTCTTTTAGTTGATTTGTCGCTTTCTGTCGAGCACACGGCGTGCGTGCGCGACTATGGAGTCCCTGACACGGGATCCCTTTTGAGTGACGTGAGAAGTGACTTCATTGCGCGATCCTTTTGAAGTATGTTACATTGTTCCTTACCTTAGACGACAGCTCAGCGATCAGCTCATTCTTCTCGTCGATCTGTCGCTCCCTGTCGAGCGCGCGGCGTGCGTGCGCCGCTATGGAGTCCCTGACGCGGGATCCCTCCAGAGTGGCGTAGGCGGCGACTGCGTCCGCGCAGGCGGCGGCGAGTGCGCCCCTGCGCAGCGTCTCGCCCTCGTCGCCGTCCAGGGACGTGAGGGAGAGGTCTGAGTGTAACCCTGGAAATACAGACACGCGTTAGAATACAAATAATTATAGACAATGGCACAGTGCAGTGCAGTACAGTCCTCTACACAACAGTACAGTCCCCTACACACTGAAAGGATAAAAGTTTATTTTTTTGCGTATACAGGAACGCATCCGGTTGTAAAAAATTGGTTAAGTAGGTAAATCTCAAATTATTGAACTATTTATAACTTGTAAGTAAAATTACTTTGACACTGGCTAAATGTGTCATCCGCACAAAGCCATCAAGATAGAAAAAAAAACGCATTGGCCAGCGATAGATCATCATACCACCACATAGACTGTGCGGTGCATTATGTGACGCTGCGGTGTGCGGTCATTGCGCAACGGACAGCGCGCCGGCCGCACTGCCCTTGCCCAAGGGGTTCGATTACCAACTGTGCATTTATGTAATTTATTGTTGTATATTTAAAACTTAACCTCATTCAAACGGATACAGTTTTACACACATCCGACATCATTCGGTCGCAAATAGGTACAACACCAATTTCAATTTAAAGTCCGCAATGGAATGTTTCAAATCCCATTAAAAAAAAACTTTTACACCAAAATTTTATAACAAAGGATTAGGGTAGACTCCTTTTTTTGATAATATAAAATCCATTAAACATACGTTCCTATAAACATAAAAAGTTTTATTATAATATTGGCTTATTGTTTCGAAAGAATTAGAGCTGTAAAGTATTGTATCGGATACCAATCATTTAGTAATTTTTGGCAATCATACAAATAAAAGTAAGACAACTTAAACAATCTATATTTTTTTTATCCTTTAATAATTACGCAGTTTCTTTATCATTAATTTAATTTAATTTTACCCTTTCCTTTGCGTTGTTACTTTAGTATGTGTTGAATTTTGGATTAACGAGCACAGTCGTACTCATTAAAGTAGTTACGGGACTATGTTTACAAAATTGTATGAGATTTGCAGTTAAAAGGCCATTCTTTCAAAAACTCTGTATTGTTAATGGCTATCCACATAAATTGTCCTCAGTGTGAAGAAACTGGTTTTACAAGAAGCTCACTTTACAATAACGAGCTAAGTCATAGGCGATGGATACTCTATATTTTATTTTTAAAATATATAATTTTTATTCAACTCATGTTCAAATCAATGTCACATAAATTGTGAATTGTAACCCAAAATCAAAGACAAAAACTTTTTATTTTTGAAAATTTGGTTTATGAATCTCACTAGTTACCTCGAAATTAAAAGTGAACTGAAATACACTATGAAAAACAATGATTTTTTGCATCAATAACAAATTGATTAGAAATATACATTCAGTTCCAGAATTTTCGGGTGTTTTGTTACCAGTGACTTTGAATAACTTAAAATAGATATCATAGCATTCATAGCGTGACATTTAAGCATAAATAAAACTTTTATGTTATTATAAAGCCTAGGTATGCTTTTAAATAACGTAATAACGTTGCTTTATCAATATTTTTTATTCATATAAAAAAGCCTTCAAAGTCAGATTATATTATTATTAAAAGCTATTTCACTCAATCGTGAATATATTTTGATCATGTAACTATACTTCAAATTCGATCACTTTAATGCTCATTTCCGCTCATCGCATAACTTGGACTCAACCGCGACGCGGCGGTCTTCGTTCACTTGATTGACACTTAAACACTATACTTATAGTGCGGCGAACTGTACTACACGCGTGATGTCATTGCATTCCCGGCGTCTCCGTAATGCAACGCTTGAAAGCCCACGTGTTCATGATAATTGAACAAATCGTTGACTGAAGAGGTTGACTGCCAAATCAGCAAGCTATTGACAACATTATTATTTATTAACACATCATCATAATCAGCTCATTTTTGTCCTCACTGCTGGGGCACGAGCCTTCCCTACGAATGGAATCACCACAGAGAGGGTGAATGGGCCCATAAAACTTGAAGCACTGGAGTCGATTAGCAGGAGAGCGAGAAAGCTTATCAACGATGACGATCTGCTTGACGCCAAGCTGCAGAGCTTAGAACATAGGCTTTCGATTTTTATCGAATTCACTTCGGAGAGTGTGCAATGGAATCGTTCAATTTGATCCATCACCTTTGATCGCGCAGTTTGTCTGGGTGTCCTGTGATAGCACAGGACAACCAGACAAATACAGTAGAGATTCCACCAATGCGTACAAAACGTTTTGCGTCCACGTTTTTCTTACGTACCGCAGAGCTGTCCTCCTTGCCTCATTCTGTTTCCTATCAAATACAATATTGGGGTCTTCAAATCACGAGTGACTAGTCATAGTCATAGATATTTATTGCATCTCGTTGTACAAAGATCTAATAATAATAGGTAGTAGGTACCTTTAGGCAAGCATGTTACATCGTAGGCTACACCATCACCATCAGATGAGATAATAGTCAAATGCAAATTTAAAAAAAAACCACCACGCGGGCCCAGTGATCGCACACAACGCATCGGCGTTAGCGCATTTGTTTATAGCTTCACTCGCTGGACAGCACGCTTGTAAATTGTTCTGTAACCATAACGACTGGCGTGGCGGTCTTGTTACTTGTTACAATAACAGTAGTCATTCGACATCATAAGAGCTATAACAACAGGTTTTTTATAAAAACCGGCCAAGTGCGTGTCGGGCCACGCGTTGTGTATGGTTCCGTAACCCATCTCAATAATGCAGACTCTGAGAAGAGAGCTTTTATGAACATTTATTTAATGTAGATACTACCGGTTTCACACACCTGACAAAGTCATTTAAGTAGTTACCAATGAGGAATTTGTACTGCGCCAAGTACATTTTATAAGTTCGTCGACTGTTACTCGTAAACTTGTAAAGCTTACTTAGCTGTGATAGTTTTCCTTTTAACTTCGTCATATATAAAACTACCGTAAATTTTTTCTCGTATTCAATAACAACCATTTGGCTGGGGGGGAGGGGGGGACACTTGACTCTGACAAAATTTTTCACTTTAAAGCTTAATAGTTCACAAACGGAAGCCTCAATTAAAAAACTGTTTTCACAAACCCGCAATATTTTTGAAATTGCTATCCAACGACTCCCCACACTATGACGTAGACAAGAAAAAAAATTACATCCTCATTTCACGTGTAGGGGAATTAACCTAAAAAAAAATATTTTTAAACATTTTACTTCACCACTTTGTCGGCATGATTAATATGTATATCCATGTCAAATTACAGCTTTCTAGTACTAAGAGTCTATGAGCTAGGCTGGGGACAGACAGACGGACATGGCGAAACTATAAGGGTTCCTTGTTGACAACGGAACCCTAAAAATGTGCGTTACGCATACGGTACAGACCAGTTTACAGATAACCCTTACATAGTACATAAATAAAAAAGTCAAATTTCTTCTCTCTTAACACGTTGACTGCCGCAAAACCAGACACAATAGAAAATTTATTGTTTGTCGGTCACCGGTGACCACTACGGCGATTAAAGACTTAAAGTTAGGCTAGTTTAACTTAACTTTAAAGAGTCGTCGATAGCCGAACCACAGATTAAATAATAGTTACTACGTGCCGATGTCCCGATATAGATGCTGCCCAGGTTTAGTGAGACATATCGTGATTCAATCTCCCATAGCCTAGCACAAGCTTACTGGATAGGTTAGCAGGACTACAAATGATGTGTTGCAAAATAACAAATAAGCCCTAATAATAATAAATAGTCTAGGTTCTTCCCACAGATTCGGATCGGAACCACATTTATAACCTAAGTAGCACTTTACTCGCGACTTCATTGAGATTTTAAGAAAAAATATTTCTTTATATGAAGTAGCCTATGCCTAGCAAAGAACGTAGCATTCTATAAGTGAAAAACTTTTTGGAATTGGACTAAAAGATCCAGAGATTACCGTCCTCAAACAAACAAATTTTGTGATGTGACGTAATGTAATGTAATAGGTTGGGGAAAAAGTTTCTTCCCATTTTTTCGAAAATTCATAACATTTTTTAATATAGTTTAGGTGCCATATTGTTCGATAACTTTTTGCCATCTTGTAGGTCGGGACATGATCCCATTGATATATAAATTTTGGGGCTTCTGATTAAAATACCGTGACAAGTGGTTTTGGCAGTCCCCTCGTGATGTTATCCTGACACTGCCTAAGCAATTCTGAAGAGACCGAAACAGGTGGAAATCTGAAGGTCCAAGGTCAGGACTATATGGCGGATGCATCACCTCCCAGCCAAACTCTCTTAATTTTTGCTGAGTGGCTAAAGATGTGGGATGTGTCTTGCGTTATCATGATGAAAACCCACACCCCTTCTGTTGATTAATTCCGGCCGCTTTCTCTCAACTTCTTGCTATAATCTCATCAGTTGTTGTAGTAAAGTTCAGAATCGATGGTCCTGCCTGGTGGTAACAGCTCATAATGAATAATGCCCTTCCAATCCCACCACACACGCAGCATCACCTTGTTGCGAGTTAACCCGGGTTTCGCCACAGTCTGTGAAGCCTGACCGGCCTTTGACCGCGACCTTTTTCGCATGTTCTTGTCGTACGTGATCCACTTTTCATCACCAGTTATCAGCTTCTTCAAAAATGGTTCGGTTTCATTACGTCGTAATAAAGATTCACAAAGTGAGTACACGGTTCATTAGGTTTCTTTCAGTGAGCTCGTGTGGTACCAAAATATCGAGTTTTTTTGTGTACCCAGTTTTTTTTCAAATGCGCCAAAACTGTTTTGTGGTCAATTCCCAGTTGTTCAGCTACGTCGTAACTACCGATATGCCTATCTTGCTCCACTTTTTCAAAAATGGCATCCATTTTATCCGTAATAGGGCGACCAGAGCGACGTGCATCTTTGACATCAAAATTTCCGGATTGAAAACGCTTAAACCAAATTTGTGCTACTCTCACAGATGCTGCACTAGGTCCATCAAACATCGCATTTTTTTCGCGGCTTGTGTTGCATTTTCACCTTTTTTGTAGTAAAATTTTAAAATGTATCGAATTTCTTCATTAGATTCACACATCTTGATAGTAAGAAAAGCAAATGAAAATCACATATTTTCCTAATTTGAATTTGGAATTATCTTCTTTAAAATTTAAACTTTTAATGATACCAAAACCAGCCAGATACGAATAGTATGGCTAAAGAGATTTTATTACAAGTTCATACATACTATATGCAAAAAGATTTTTTCCCAACCTAAATATATTTAAGTGTTTTTTTTATATATTTTAGCGTTTTATTAACGCTTAAATATACTTAAGTAAAATTTTAAACACTGAAAAAAGACGACAACCTCAGGCGGGAATCGAACCACGCACCTTCCGCATTCCGGGCGGCTGCCTTAACCACTTGGCTACCGAGGTCTGGCTTTCACCCGTCGAAATTTTTCAGTGCTTGATGCTTATGTTTTTTAGTCAACATTGCTTCATCAATCTTAGAAGTTTTCACCTCTGAGATCCGAAAGAAATATTTTTACAAATATTTGAACATTCGGTTAAGATGAAGCTGCGTTATAGATAAGTGTTTTTTTATATATTTTAGCGTTTTATTAACGCTTAAATATACTTAAGTAAAATTTTAAACACTGAAAAAAAGACGACAACCTCAGGCGGGAATCGAACCACGCACCTTCCGCATTCCGGGCGGCTGCCTTAACCACTTGGCTACCGAGGTCTGGCTTTCACCCGTCGAAATTTTTCAGTGCTTGATGCTTATGTTTTTTAGTCAACATTGTAAAAAAATTTTACTAAATATATTTACAATAACTTTAGGTAGGTAGGTACTAACGAAAAATATATAAACGATTACAGCATACAAAATATCCGTGTGATGGTAGTTAATAGTAGTTTCTATTAGCGTGCATCATTCACATAAACGCGCTGCGGAGGCAATGAGGAAAGGCACTGGTGGTAACCACCGGCTTTACAGCCACCAACCCCACAAAATAAGGAGAAGAAGCAGAAGGTGAGCTTCATACAAACGCGCTCGAGCAACGCACACATAGACAAACTCTCACGGACACTGCATCTCCCAACTAGCCACGTTTGCCAATTGAGGCTACAGCTACAAAATAAGACCCACAGATGGTAAGCTTCATACAAGCGCGCTCGAGCAACGCACACATAGACAAACTCTCACGGACACTGCATCTCCCAACTAGCCACGTTTGTCAATTGAGGCTACAGCCACAAAATAAGACCCACAGATGATAAGCTTCATACAAGCGCGCTCGAGCAACGCACACATAGACAAACTCTCACGGACACTGCATCTCCCAACTAGCCACGTTTGCCAATTGAGGCTACAGCCACAAAATAAGACCCACAGATGATAAGCTTCATACAAGCGCGCTCGAGCAACGCACACATAGACAAACTCTCACGGACACTGCATCTCCCAACTAGCCACGTTTGCCAATTGAGGCTACAGCCACAAAATAAGACCCACAGATGGTAAGCTTCATACAAGCGCGCTCGAGCAACGCACACATAGACAACCTCTCACGGACACTGCATCTCCCAATAAGCCACGTTTGCCAATTGAGGCTACAGCCACAAAATAAGACCCACAGATGGTAAGCTTCATACAAGCGCGCTTGAGCAACGCACACCTAGACAAACTCTCACGGACACTGCATCTCCCAGCAAGCCACGTTTGCCAATTGAGGCTACAGCCACAAAATAAGACCCGCAGAAGGTAAGCTTTATACAAGCGCGCTCGAGCAACGCACACATAGACAAACTCTTACGGACACTGCATCTCCCAACAAGCCACGTTTGCCAATTGAGGCTACAGCCACAAAATAAGCCCCACAGATGGTAAGCTTCATGCAAGCGCGCTCGAGCAACGCACACATAGACATACTCTCACGGACACTGGATCTCCCAACAAGCCACGTTTGCCAATTGAGGCTACAGCCACAAAATAAGACCCACAGATGGTAAGCTTCATACAAGCGCGCTCGAGCAACGCACACATAGACAACCTCTTACGGACACTGCATCTCCCAACAAGCCACGTTTGCCAATTGAGGCTACAGCCACAAAATAAGACCCACAGATGGTAAGCTTCATACAAGCGCGCTCGAGCAACGCACACATAGACAACCTCTCACGGACACACAATCTCCCAACAAGCCGCGCTCAGACTATTCCGAGCTGGGAGCCTCTTCATCCTCCTCTATCACGATAAATTTCAAAGGTATAATACGGTATACCTTTGAAATGTAAATTAAATGAAATGTTGTTATAAATAAATGGCGATGTCGTAAATTCAACGTCATTCAAAAAAGCATCGCGATCGCAATCACTGGCTAAATAGCTTTCAACTGTCATATTGAAAGGTTTTACGATAGTAAGTAGAGTTAGACAATAAGCCCCCTGTTCCGAGATCCGTGTCCGCGAGAGGTTCTATGTGTGCGTTGCTCGAGCGCGGTATGTGTTAAGCTAACCTTCTGGGTCTCCTACTTTGTGTCAGCCCTTAGACCGGGGCGCCAGGGTCACGGTGCCTTGCCGTACCAGTGGAAAATTTGCATACACGGCCTTCTGAAGGTGAAAGCTTTGTTCTATTGGAAAAAAAAAAGATTTTTTCGAATCGACAGGGCAGGTAGCAACTTTCTGCTGCGACTACGGATGTGGAAAAGATTCAAAATGTCAGGACAAAATAATATGTCAAATTAAAGGAAGGTCTCTTTGTGACCCTGTAAATGGGTCAGGAAACATCAGGATATAATAATAGGTACCTATGTAAAATAAAAAATGTTTCATGATAAGGAGGTGCTCGATGGCGTAGTGGTTAACGCGCCCGGTCCACGATTGCTAAGGTTAAGCAACTTTCGCAAAGGCCGGTCGTTGGATGGGTGACCAAAAATACATCATCTCGAGCTCCTCCGTGCTTTGGATGGCATATAAAGCCGTTGGTCCCAGCGGCATTAGCAATCGCTAACAACCACCAATCCGCACAGGGCACGCGTGGTGGTTTATGGCCCGTTCTCCCTATCCATCCTTAGGGAAGGCTTATGCCCCAGCAGTTAGGACATAAAATGAGCTGGTGATGATGATGAATTCTATACATAAAAGAGACAATAACAGTACTAAAGCAGATGAAGCATTTACCCACGTTTTGGAATAGGCGTTTCCGGTTTCTTGCGACAATTAAAACTAATAGTTCGTAAAAATTGGTCATTGGTTGTCGTTGCCGTGAAACCTAATCGAGAGACGTGCGGCATTGTACATTTCAAGATGAATCTCTGAATTGAGTTGCCAAATAAGCTGGAGTGCGAATTTTGAACTGGTGACAATAGTTCTCAGTTCTCACACTATGATACCAGTTACGAGTGCCTCCCAGAAGTATTCGAAGTTTCCTGTGGAGTATTATCAATTGCCCATCAGCGTGAAAATAATGTATCGGCTGCCTAACTTCCCGTGCATATCGTAAGGGCTGTCTAAGGGACAAGGGTTCCAAGAGTCTCGCTTTTTTTTTTCCTCTACGGCATTTTCAGCTTCACCGGGCTTTTTTGGGGGCGGCGAGGAACGTAAAGGGTCCCTCAAGCCGTGTGAAACGAATCACCTTCAGAGGTTATCTAGAGGGAACGGCATCGCGCACTAGTGCGCGTCCCCGTGCCCTACTAGATTCTCCGAAGGGTTCGGATCGGATCGGGGAGCGGAGCAACCCGAGGGCGCCTCTAAAGGCACGGACCTCGGCTCGGGTTGACCGGGCCGTGGAGGAGGAGAGAAGCGCCCAGGTACATGTCTGTACCTGGTGTAGAGCGAGTGTGAACCGGTTATTCGTACCCTTGTTCTACGAGTACGGTGTCTTGGGCCTAAACTGGTGTGCATGTTCAGTGTATTCTGTAAATGTGTGCTGTCATTTAAAGGATCGGGCGGGGCCAAGAGTTTCGCAAGTACGGTTCATAGATAGAGGTGGCATAGATAACATCAGTGATGGGTTGCTAGTCGATCGCCTGATGTGCTAGCATCTTGGAACACTTGTCCCTTAGTCGGCTTACGGCATTCCGACTACTTCATTTGTTTTTTTTTAGATTAAAGCTTTATTTAAATCTGAAAGCAGATGCCATATTTTATGCTTAACTTGGTAATAGTTGTAAATAAATATGGACTCAAAATACATTGTGGCAAAGTCATTTTTGTATTTACAAGGTAGGCAGCAACTGCCAAATCACGTTTCCATATCTCGTTGCCATGGTGGCCTACAAACGGTCACGCGACGTTGGCTATGGTATTATGTTCTCTTTGGCCATTTAATGCGTTATGGTTCGTGATATTTCCTTTCCTGGTGGTAGCACCATTCCTATAAGGGTTAATGACCTTTGGATTGGTCAGCAAACAGTTGTTAATATTTTTACAGGCCTTTGGCCTTCATCTCACTTGATGATAAGACCAAAGGTGGACGCGCACTTCACCTGAAGTCCTCAACACTGAGGCACTGGCTATTTTATCTATAACTGTCGGAACGCAACAATGTTTTTAACATTGATGTTATGGCGACGTATTTACATAAGATGGTGGTAGCTACTAGCTAGCCAGGCGGACAAACCAGCCCTACGACCAACCAAATAAATTTAAAAAAAAACACGAACTACCCGCTGGAAATCGAAACCGGGATCTCTGCGTCTGAGACCGGTGGCCTTAACCGCATGACCACAGAGGGGGTTAATTAGAAAAATATAGAAATCCTTAACTTCACACATAGTCATTTTTATTGATGAGAAAAAGGCCATGCCTTAAACAAAAGACAATCTTCAATTGATTAATCATAGCAAAAATGCTTAGCCAAAACACGATATATCTTTAAAAAAAACACTATTATTATTGTCAGGATAAATTAAACTAATATATCCGAGCAAGTGTTTCATTCCATTACGTGTTCCTGTAACCATTAAAAATAACACTAAGTATTTTTTAGTATTTTTTACCTACAAAAACCAAAGCAATTGAATATTAAGGTATGTATTTAAGATGGTCCACTAAGGCCCGAATTTTCAATGCTCAGTTAAGTTTTATCCAACGAATAACATTTCCATTGTGACATATTTCCTAAAGAGAATCTGTCATTACGTCAAAATTATTCAAAGAATAAACTTAAACTGACGATTGTAAAATCAGCCCTAAATTGATAAAGTTTGCCATAAGTCTGTTAACATTCAAACACTCCGCGATCGATAGTATCGTGATAACACAAAACGTTTGCCATTGAGGCTACAGCCACAAAATATGCTAATACCCACAGAAGGTACGCTTCATACAAACGCGCTCGAGCAACCCACGGGCCCGGAATCTCGCATAAGCTGCGTTCCGATCTGTTCCAAGATCCGTGTCCGTGAGAGCAGGGTTAAAAAATTGGTATCGATACTTCTGTCAAACGAAGAAACCGGTAAAAAGTACCGGTAAGCTTGGTATCGTTACCTGGGTGACACTTTTACCGGTAAATTAACTAACCGCACTACGCGGATGGGCTACAGCGCAATATTTAACGAAAAAAGTACAAATATGCTTTTAAAGAAATAAGTACTTATAGTGGGAATTTGGTAACGGTATCAAGCCCTGGGTGAGTGGGTCTACTATCTGTGCGTTGCTCGAGCGCAGTATTTATGTATTCCTTCTGGGTCTCCTTATTTTCTGTTACAGCGGCGAGCTGACACATGGAGGTCGGAACCAAATAGCTTTCAATTCTGTATACTGGCACACAGTGTGGGCAAGGCAATAGTTTGTATGAATCACGCAAAGTTATTTAGAATAATCAAAACCCAATTTTGGACAGAACTAGATTTATAAAATGTTTTTGTTTTGTTTATATAATTTTAAAATTTTATTGCGAAACAAATTACAAAAACACAAATGTTGAAAAAATTTCCACGAGCAGGATTTGAACCTGTACCCTTCTGACATACTGGGTCAGGTGCTCTTCCAATTGAGCTATCGTGGTTCTAACCAGCCTGCCGAAATTATTCAACACTATTTATAAATATTATGATCGGGTGTTAATGACGGTAGTTGTTGACATTGAATGGGTGCCTTTGGCTTTCAAAGTAAAAAGTAAATAGTGTTGAATAATTTCGGCGGGCTGGTTAGAACACGATAGCTCAATTGGAAGAGCACCTGACCCGGTATGTCAGAAGGGTGCAGGTTCAAATCCTGCTCATGGAAATTTTTTCAACATTTGTGTTTTTGTAAGAACTAGATTTGACTAAGCTGACTAAACAGAGTGTATGGTAATAGGTGTATAATCCCGAAACATAGCCATGCAATCAAATATAAAGAACACCCTGATAATATGCAAACAAAATCATATTGTTCCATAAAAAAAAATCTCAAATTAGTTTAAAACAATTATTTTTATTAATCCTGACATGTTTTGACTGCTGTTTCGTTTGGACCATCAGGTTGACGGCCAAGAACACTGAATCAGCTGGATCTAGGGTTGTAACTTTGCAATATGCTCCGTTTCTTGCCCCGTAAGTAAACTAAAGTAAATAGCGTATAACTTAATAACTGTCCCACGGTCTGCCCCCCAACCGCCTAACTCTATCGCCATCGCTCTCGCTATCGCGCTTTATAATTTATGGCGTTATCTTGGTCATTTCGAAAGCGATATGAAAGTAATATCGAAAGCTATAGCCTATAGCTTTTGATATTGCTTTTATATAGCTTTCAAAATGACAAGATGACGCCATAAACTACAGAGCGCGATAGCGAGAGCGATAGCGATAGAGTTAGGCGGTAGGCCCCCAGGACAAAGGCCTCCATCATTGAAATCAAGTCATCACTACAGTTCTGCCGCGCAATTTACGAACGCTGTAAAGGACATGTAAAGAACAGTTTCGAGAAAATAGATCGTAATGTCAGCACCTCAAATATCACAATCGCAAACACAGAAAGTTGTACTTACTGCGTTCATAAATTGTGCGGCAGACTGTTGATGGGTAAATCACCACGCTTGCCAATTGCGGGTTGGTGATCACAAACCCGGGCTATACATCAAAAATCCGAAACACACTTTCGGCCTTCGGCTATCGGGCCGAGCGCTACGCCACTCGACCACCGAGGCGTTGACCTGTAGTTTTGAAAAATGTATAGTGTCTAAGCATTTGGCCACCAACCAGCCTGATAGTAAGCAGGTAGAACGAGATGCCACAAAGAACATACCTGAGTCATCATCATGGCCGGTGTTCAGCTGCATCGCCATGGTCCTCAGTTGCTTGTACACCTGCACGGCCTCGTTGCGCAGCCAGCCGTCGTCCTGGTCTTCCGGCTCCGTCTCCATCTCGGCATGGAGTGACCTGGCCGAGTCAGCCACGTCCACGGGGTCTGGTGACCCGATCCTCTCGGCTAGGGTGTCGTGTGACCTCTGTAGGCGCTCCAACTCCTTCAGAGTGTTCTGGTAAAGGTGTTCCTGTTGAAGAAAAGGGTTCATGTCAACATCATTGAATGTAGGGTAATAGCACAAGAGTTCAACAAAGTTTTCGTCGGTAAAAATTTACATAGATTTTCATGCAAATATTGCCATGATGCCGGGATTGCCGGGATGCCAACCACCAGCTTCCACCAGCAGTATTTTATTGTTGCTGAAGACTATAATTACTTGCTGACCCCTGCTTTTTAATGATTCAAGAATAAATATGACGATCACCAGTTCGTGTCGATTATAGGTGCTATCCTAAATATTGACAATAAGTTTTAAGATTTTTTTAAAAAGATTAACATAAAGTTCGATTTTGGTTCACTTGGTTACCTATAGCGATATTTCAATGTCATTTACCAATCATATTCTTTACAATATATTTATGAAACTTTTAGCGTAAAATTATTCAATAAACATTTGAAGATTCTATTACAATTTTAATGTACTACACATGTTCAACTGACAGTAGTTAGTAAGTTCCAAAATTCAAGTTTAATTCAATTCGTATTATATTTATCCTTCTTCTTTAACTAAGTTTTAAAAAGTTCTCTCTCTCTTATTAGTGAACATTTTGATCATTAAACAAATTTCAAGGGCAAAATGGTCTTTTAATGACGACGAAACGCGTATCTCCTAGAGATTTCGAATTTCACACGTGCCTTGAGAAAACCGTCATCTTCTTGCCTTCACCGTTAAAACTATAACAAATTGTAATCTAAATAAAAGCAACATGATTAATTACAATGAAGATCTCATTTCTCATAGCGGTTCGTTTTGTGTTGTTGCATTATCAACCTTACAGTTTCTTCACTAAGAGCTATACTTGTTGCTTTCGATATATCGTCTTATGTACCATTCAGTGTCAGTTTGTTCAATCTGAGAACCTTCGAGATGAGTTTATAATTGCCGGTCTATTGTTCTTGAATTAAACATACGGATGTTTCTCAAAACAGTGAAAGGCAGAATTCAGGTATTGTTGCAAATCATCACCTTCTGATATATAAAGTTAAAAATACTCAATGCCCACACTGACGCACACGGAAACATTCTCCTGGCATGTATGTCTAGTAAACACACTAGGGTACCTACGCTTTGGAGAATACTACTTTGCACAAAATGTATAATATACAGAGGTGTGGTAAACATAATTTGTTTTTTTATCAATTGATGTAGATCTTGTATGTGTTGTTACGTTTAATTTCTTCACTGTATTTTATAAATTTTATAAATATTTAATTTAGCTTCAGTGCAGCAATTAGCACTTGAAAATAATAAGTAAAATTTACTATAGCGTTGTGTTATCAAATTTGTGGTATTTCATCCTGCAAAGGTGAATCTGCTTGGCCATCGGTTGCAATGACCGTTGGATAGATGGCGCACTGTGCCGCTATTAGCACTCAAAAATTAAAAAGCAGTGACAAAATTCAGCGCTTACGTCAGCCTTCCCGGTAGCATAGCGGTCAGTGCAGCCGCCCGGATTGCGGAGGACCCAGGTTCGATTCCTGGATGGGTTTAATTTTTTCACTGTATTTTATAAATAAATAATTATTAATTTTAATTTGTCACGCTATTGTAAATTAAGTATTTATATTAGTGAAGTCATACGAGTCAGACGCGCATCACCAAGCAGCAGTGATCATAAATGTAAGTACACAGAGGTTACTAAACCACCAGCCCCCCAACCGCCTAACTCTATCGCCATCGCTCTCGCTATCGCGCTTTATAATTTATGGCGTTATCTTGTCATTTCGAAAGTGATATGAAAGCAATACGAAAGTAATATCGAAAGCTAGAGCCTATAGCTTTCGATATTGCTTTTATATAGCTTTCAAAATGACAAGATGACGCCATAAACTATAGAGCGCGATAGCGAGAGCGATAGCGATAGAGTTAGGCGGTAGGCCCCCAGGGCTGTGACTTATTTATTTTGGTGTGACGTCACAATAGAAATATTTTATTAAAAATTGCAAAACAATCAAAGCTAATAATTATGTCTTAGTAACTCTGCGTACAATATCTAGATCGGATACACTTTGGATCCCTTAATTTTTACCACACCTATGTTGTATAGATACTGCCAACTCAAAACTGCATCAACACACCGATAAAGTAACTCAAATTGATACATGTTGCCAAATATCGAGATAAAGATCGATACGCTTGTCCGTCGATACAGTATCTGATGTCTGAGAAATCGAGACGTTATCGGATTGCAACCGAAAAATTATTTGCGGAGCGTTGCGACACTACACCGTGCCTGATCAAATGATAGCAAAAGTTTGACCCATGAAGCCAATTTAAATTAAGGTGGTTTGGAAAAATTTAATGTGGAAATTTACTTACATACATACAAGTAATACTATACTACTTGTGCGAGTTTTTTTAAATTCCTTACGGGTAAGCACTTGACATTGCATAAGGCCGAAGGTGGAAGCGCACTTTCACCGGAATCCTCAACTTCTGAGGCACTGGCTTATCTCTTATTGCCGGAAAACAAAAATGCTACAAACATTGACAAGCCCTACCGGCAATCAAACCCCCCGCTGAGAATTGAACCCGGGACAACTAGGTCTGAAACCGGTATTCTTAACCACTAGACCACAGAGGCGGTTATTTGCCATTCGATCACGTTAAGAGCCCCTTCACATTTCGGTATCCTTAATAATACTTTCTTTGCTTACTATAAAAAGTTAAGAAATTAAAGAAAAAGTAAATAGTTAGTGGAAAACATTTTAACCCTTATTCACTGAAGTCATACGATTTAAAGTCGCTTATTGAAACTATTGAAAGTATTTTTCCGAAACCTGGATCCTTAGCCTTATTTACAAATATTTTTCTATTATGTCAGGAACAGGATAAACTTAACTAAAAGCGAAATTTAAACACTGAAAAAAAAAAAACACTTATCTATAACGCAGCTTCATCTTAACCGAATGTTCAAATATTTGTAAAAATATTTCTTTCGGATCTCAGAGGTGAAAACTTCTAAGATTGATGAAGCAATGTTGACTAAAAAAAAATAAGCATCAAGCACTGAAAAATTTCGACGGGTGAAAGCCAGACCTCGGTAGCCAAGTGGTTAAGGCAGCCGCCCGGAATGCGGAAGGTGCGTGGTTCGATTCCCGCCTGAGGTTGTCGTCTTTTTTCAGTGTTTAAATTTTACTTAAGTATATTTAAGCGTTAATAAAAAACGCTAAAATATATAAAAAAAAAAAAAAAAAAACACTTATCTATAACGCAGCTTCATCTTAACCGAATGTTCAAAAATTTGTAAAAATATTTCTTTCGGATCTCAGAGGTGAAAACTTCTAAGATTGATGAAGCAATGTTGACTAAAAAACATAAGCATCAAGCACTGAAAAATTTCGACGGGTGAAAGCCAGACCTCGGTAGCCAAGTGGTTAAGGCAGCCGCCCGGAATGCGGAAGGTGCGTGGTTCGATTCCCGCCTGAGGTTGTCGTCTTTTTTCAGTGTTTAAATTTTACTTAAGTATATTTAAGCGTTAATAAAAAACGCTAAAATATATAAAAAAAAAAAAAAAAAAAACACTTATCTATAACGCAGCTTCATCTTAACCGAATGTTCAAATATTTGTAAAAATATTTCTTTCGGATCTCAGAGGTGAAAACTTCTAAGATTGATGAAGCAATGTTGACTAAAAAACATAAGCATCAAGCACTGAAAAATTTCGACGGGTGAAAGCCAGACCTCGGTAGCCAAGTGGTTAAGGCAGCCGCCCGGAATGCGGAAGGTGCGTGGTTCGATTCCCGCCTGAGGTTGTCGTCTTTTTTCAGTGTTTAAATTTTACTTAAGTATATTTAAGCGTTAATAAAAAACGCTAAAATATATAAAAAAAAAAAAAAACACTTATCTATAACGCAGCTTCATCTTAACCGAATGTTCAAATATTTGTAAAAATATTTCTTTCGGATCTCAGAGGTGAAAACTTCTAAGATTGATGAAGCAATGTTGACTAAAAAACATAAGCATCAAGCACTAAAAAATTTCGACGGGTGAAAGCCAGACCTCGGTAGCCAAGTGGTTAAGGCAGCCGCCCGGAATGCGGAAGGTGCGTGGTTCGATTCCCGCCTGAGGTTGTCGTCTTTTTTCAGTGTTTAAATTTTACTTAAGTATATTTAAGCGTTAATAAAAAACGCTAAAATATATAAAAAAAAAAAAAAAAAAAAACACTTATCTATAACGCAGCTTCATCTTAACCGAATGTTCAAATATTTGTAAAAATATTTCTTTCGGATTTCAGAGGTGAAAACTTCTAAGATTGATGAAGCAATGTTGACTAAAAAACATAAGCATCAAGCACTGAAAAATTTCGACGGGTGAAAGCCAGACCTCGGTAGCCAAGTGGTTAAGGCAGCCGCCCGGAATGCGGAAGGTGCGTGGTTCGATTCCCGCCTGAGGTTGTCGTCTTTTTTCAGTGTTTAAATTTTACTTAAGTATATTTAAGCGTTAATAAAAAACGCTAAAATATATAAAAAAAAAAAAAAAAAACACTTATCTATAACGCAGCTTCATCTTAACCGAATGTTCAAATATTTGTAAAAATATTTCTTTCGGATCTCAGAGGTGAAAACTTCTAAGATTGATGAAGCAATGTTGACTAAAAAACATAAGCATCAAGCACTGAAAAATTTCGACGGGTGAAAGCCAGACCTCGGTAGCCAAGTGGTTAAGGCAGCCGCCCGGAATGCGGAAGGTGCGTGGTTCGATTCCCGCCTGAGGTTGTCGTCTTTTTTCAGTGTTTAAATTTTACTTAAGTATATTTAAGCGTTAATAAAAAACGATAAAATAAATAAAAAAAAAAAAAAAACACTTATCTATAACGCAGCTTCATCTTAACCGAATGTTCAAATATTTGTAAAAATATTTCTTTCGGATCTCAGAGGTGAAAACTTCTAAGATTGATGAAGCAATGTTGACTAAAAAACATAAGCATCAAGCACTGAAAAATTTCGACGGGTGAAAGCCAGACCTCGGTAGCCAAGTGGTTAAGGCAGCCGCCCGGAATGCGGAAGGTGCGTGGTTCGATTCCCGCCTGAGGTTGTCGTCTTTTTTCAGTGTTTAAATTTTACTTAAGTATATTTAAGCGTTAATAAAAAACGCTAAAATATATAAAAAAAAAAAAAAAAAAACACTTATCTATAACGCAGCTTCATCTTAACCGAATGTTCAAAAATTTGTAAAAATATTTCTTTCGGATCTCAGAGGTGAAAACTTCTAAGATTGATGAAGCAATGTTGACTAAAAAACATAAGCATCAAGCACTGAAAAATTTCGACGGGTGAAAGCCAGACCTCGGTAGCCAAGTGGTTAAGGCAGCCGCCCGGAATGCGGAAGGTGCGTGGTTCGATTCCCGCCTGAGGTTGTCGTCTTTTTTCAGTGTTTAAATTTTACTTAAGTATATTTAAGCGTTAATAAAAAACGCTAAAATATATAAAAAAAAAAAAAAAAAAACACTTAACTAAAAGCGACTAAACTGTTACAGACATCTTTAAAATGAATATTCATAGGTGCCAAAGTAATCATTTATGTTAGGTGACGTTACTAACTGCTTGGCGTGATTGCTAACAAGTATAATTAAAACAAGATTATACCAATAACTCTCCCCTGTTGTTAAATTACCGACTCGTAAAATAAACGCGAGTAGATCCGTAAAAGTTGTTTCATTTCAAAGCTGAAGTGGCAATGGGCTGGTCTTGTAAGCCGCAGGACTGATAACCGTTGGGGTAGACGTGTTCTAGAGTGGAGACCGCGACTCGGCAGACGTAGTGTAGGACGCCCTCTGGCTTGGTGGAGCGACGATGTACGCAAAGCGACTGGCAGCGGTTGGATAAGGATAGCCGAAGATCGGGCTAAGTGGCACGCATTGGGAGAGGTATATGTCCAGCAGTGTACTGATGTGGGCTGATCTTGATGATATTGGTAGACCACAGAGGCTTAACTGCCTCTGTGGTCTAGTGGCTAAGACCACCGGTTTAGACCCAGAGGTCCCGGGTTCGATTCCCAGCGGGGGGTACACACGCCTGCACATGAACCTACCACAAACTGTCAAATTTCCTCAATAGACTTTGAATTTTATTACTAAGGAATACGGCTGAAAATGTATTGAAGAAATTTGACAGTTTTGGATAGGTTGATGTGCAGGCGTCTGTACATGTTTGTGTAATCGGTTTGGTTGGTGGTAGGGCTTGTTTGTCCGCCTGGCTACCTACCACCATCTTATCTAGTCTAGTCCAGTTCGTCGTAGCATTTTAATTTGAATATTATGTATTAGTTTTATTGTTAGAACCTAAGCCTGCTACGCCGAATATTTTTTTTTGAATTTGAATTTATTTTTATCAGACACCTTTTTTTTAACCTCTTTTAGTGTGTTTAAAGTTATACATATTGTGTTTAATGTTATACATATTGTGTTTGATGTTATACATATTGTGTTTAATGTTATACATATTGTGTTTAAAATTATACATATTGTGTTTGATGTAATACATATTGTGTTTAATGTTATACATATTGTGTTTTTTCAGATATGGTCCTACATCTTTTTACATCTATTCTTCTGTACCTCTATAATCTACATTTTTGTTCGTTTAGCTATTTGTATTGTATTCCTTCTGAATATTACGAGTAATTGTTTGGTTTTTATGTATTTTGATACATCACCATAATTATCTACATGAATGTACAAATAGAAATATAAATATTTAGATCAATTGAAAAGCCCCAGTCTTCAGGTCTTCCTTCATGTCGACAATTTGATCAAACCAAAAGTCTTAGAAAACTGACCCTGTTCCTTCAGTTGCCGTTCTAGCGCCAATATCCTGTTATTAGCCTCCTCCAGCTGCTGTGACAGCTGTTTCTTGTCGTTCAGCCAGCCGGTGAGCCTCTTTTCCAGATCTACCTTCCTGTCGCTAAATATCGATAAACCCAAAAGCCCTAGTAAACTGACCTGTTCCTTCAGCTGCCGCTCGAGTGCTACAATCCTGTCATTAGCCTCCTCCAGCTGCTGTGACAGCTGTTCCTTGTCGTTGAGCGAGCCGGTGAGCCTCTTCTCCAGGTCAGCCTTCTTGTCGCTCACCATCGCCAGCTCAGACTTTAACGACTCGAGACTGTGAACGTGATCCTGTAGGCAAAAGAAACCGCTTGAGTAAATGGACTGGTAGAATATTATGTCTGGAATTTTGGTTGTAGGATATTGTCCAGATAAAATTTAGTTTTTCTGTTAATCTAAGTAGGTACTTTAAATGTGGTAGCTTGTCAAGGTTATAGTTATAATTTTTGTAGTTATTTTTCAATTTGTAAGCTGTTAGCTACCCTAAAACAAATAAATAATTAACAACTTTACAAGAGAGCAGCCGGTGTTGGTTTCACCATTTACAACACGAATACGCTAGCGGTAGTCACTGCGCGATTGGGTTCCTCTCTTATTGAAGGCTTTAGTGGACAGTGAACTATCGATAGCCCATTTTCAGAAGTGAAAGAAATCTATGTTACCTGTAAGCTGGTCTTCCTCATGGAGCACTGGTCCTTCAACCCCTCGAGCTGTGCCATGAGTTGCGCCTCCGTCGCTGAAGACTCCTTCAGCTGAGTGGTTAGCCGAGAGTTCTGGGCCGTCAGATCTGCTATTAGGCTGGCTTTCTCCTCATCACGCTGTTAGGACAAGAGATAAGGAAATTGTTAATTAACGCTTGACAAAAATAAATCAAAACAATTCCACACAAAAAGTGTTGAATAACTGTTAATAACCTTATTACAATTTGTTCGTAGCATTTAATTCAATTTAGGTTTTTGATTGTAGTTTATGGTAGTCATCTTGAAAGAGGAAAAGAGTGAAAGGGAGTTTGTACAAAATATTCCAATGGATCAAAGGGAGAGATACTACAGCAGACCCCACTAAGATACAATGCTCCTCGATATTATTATCATTATAATTATAATTTATATTTGTATCAGGCTACTGTAGATCACTTATTATGGGTTCTATGTTCTCGTTACCTGACTCGAACGCTCTGGACAATCTAGCATTTATCTGTTTCAACCAACAGGTTTTTCGATTACCTTCCAATGCTACAGAAATCATCAAGTTTCTTACGGGTCATAAACCCTGTACTGGCAGGGCTGTAAATGCCATAATAGGCGAACAACTTCTTTCCAAAAAAGATATGAAGAGTATCATTGTACTCTTTTTTAATTTGAATGATAGACACACGATTTATACGACTACCGGCCCGCTCGCGACTTCGTCCGCTTGAGTGAATACCCGTATGCTATAGAACCCTAAAGCAGCGCCACCTACCGGGTCCAATTATATGCATGAATCACTCTATCTATTAAAAAAAACCACATCAAAATCCGTTGCGTAGTTTTAAAGATCTAAGCATACATAGGGACAGACAGACAGCGGGAAGCAACTTTGTTCTAAACTATGTAGCGATTGTACCGGCCTTTCACAGTCGCTTTATGAGGCAACGTCAGTAGCCAACAGTGGAATGCGTAGGGTCGTGATGATCATCGAATATTCATAACTCATGCCACGAAAGTGATAAGACTATTAATTCTAATACTCTTGTGTTTGTATGAGAGTAATAACCTAATTTACTTCATGACGTTGAGTAACAAAGTTTCTCGCACTAAAGGACTCTTGTGCGATCATTGTATGAGTACGATGAAAAGTATCCTACTAATATTATAAACGCGAAAGTTTGTAAGTATGGATGGATGTTTGTTACTCTTTTTCGTAAAAACTAGTGAATGGATTTTAATGAAACTTTCCTCATATACAGATCATGACCCAGACCAGCATTTTTTTTTTACTTTTTTTTTTTACTGTAGTCTTCGCGAACGAAGTCGCGGGCAACAACTAGTACTGTATAAAGGGGGCCAATAATATGCTACTGCAGAAAACGGAAGAAAATAAAAGGCTTTGCTAAGTTTCTACAAGGTTCTTGTACAGGGATTTTTTTTAAGCCTGGGAAAATTTGCAACCGAGTCATCCCGCGGAGCTCCAACTTTGCGGGGAAAGTGAGGTTAGCCTGTCGTTATGGACGACCCATTAAAAACCTAGGGCACCCGCCTTCCGCTTGGGCAGGATCCCAAGAACTCTGACAAGTCGTCAAAGACTTATGCCCTGTATAAACTCTCGAGCAGAAATTGTTGCATTCAAGCCATAAAGAAATATATAGTCACATTTTGAATTTAAAGTCCCTCTAATGTTGAGGAATGATTTCCAATATTACAGTTATTTATTATAAAAATTCTCCGTTAGCTAACTCAAATGAACCTAAAAAAAATAGCGGCATGTTTGGACACCTTCGTAAAATTGTTTGCAATATTAAATTTTTCATAATAATCCACTTATCACAGTTAATTTAAGTTTCAATATCTGCGCAAATTATATGAGCCTGCAATATTTATCATAAAGCATTAGAAGCCGTGAAATCACTGTGATCTAAACAACAAGCGTGGTTAATCGTGTTAATAAGTGTAACGATGTCTCTGACTGCCCCAACCGAAATTGCTTCTTCTACTTTGGGTTTAGAGTCCACAGTCACATTGAGATCATTTACGAAATGGCTGCTCCCAAGAGGTTTTGGAAGGACGTCAGCAGCCGTGACGATGCCGATGGTTCTTGCAACACGTATTGTTGGCACAAGACACGGGCTGATGAGAAACAAGTCTTGTATGCTTTCACATAATTGAAATACATTTTTTTTAATTCATCTCACCTGATGTTAAGTGACGATAAGGCTGAAGGTGGAAGCGCACTTCACCCGGAACCCGGAACTGAGGCACTAGCTATCTTATCTCTAACTGCCGGAACACATATTGATTGACAGGGAACCAATTGATTGTGCGCATCACTACTGTAGCCTGGTTCCATACCTCAGGACTGGTAGTCTCTTGGACAGATCAGGGGCATCTAGCATGAGCTAACATGAGTTCTTAGAGCTATAGAGCTCATTTTAAGGCTAAGGCTCCCAATCACGGATTTCTTATTTATTCTGGTTACATGCAATCATATATTCAAACAGTTAGTAATAATAAATTTTATCTTAAGAATAAAGACATACAGTGCTGAATAGTTTGATAATGAGTAACTTAAGTTCTCAGACAGAAATAAAAAAAAAATAACGTATCAACATTTTTGTTTGAAGAGATGATAAATTTAAACTCTTAATTGATTTCGTAAAGTTTTGTAACGGTGGAGCGATATATTAATAACTATTTTCTCATCAATTAGGTAGCTAGGCAATTATATTTTGCATTTTAGACACTAGCAAGAAGATTATAATACCGACGCGCGGCGCACGCGCGTTTCTCGCGAACTGTTAACTCAACCGCCAAAAGAAAAAGAAAAGTCTTATTTTTGATTGTAGAGACCAAGAGCTACTCGCTCATACGGTATCCAGTTTATTCAAAAACTTCGGAATCATCATTTGAAAAAACCGTTTGGTTTCATGTCTGGTCTGATACTGACAAAAATGATTGGGGTTTTTACTCAGTTAGTGAATTTTAGTCTAATATAATCTATAAGTCGAGGAGTCGAGGAGCTCGATGGCGCGCTCGGTCTGCGAGTGTTGAGGTTAAGCAACTTTCGCAAAGGCCGGTCATCGGATGGGTGACCAAAAATGTATCATCTCGAGCTCCTCCGTGCTTCGGAAGGCACGTAAAGCCGTTGGTCCTGGCTGCATTAGCAGTGGTTAAAAACCACCAATCCGCACTGGGCCCGCGTGGTAGTTTATGGCCTGTTCTCCCTATCCATCCATAGGGAAGGCTCGTGCCCCAGCAGTGGGGACATAAATTGAGCTGATGATGATGAACCTATAAGAAAAATAGTAAAAAATATAGGAACTTTTTCGAAGCTAAATAAATAAACTAAAGCCTAAAGCAAAACATTTTTTTAACATTTGTGTTTTCGTAAAGCCTAAAGCGTTAGCGTGTATCGTAAGATTAGGCCGCAGGCCGCACCCGCTCGCCTCTCACCGCTCAAACACTTATCGGATGGCTAACCGCAAATGTCCAATTAACGAAGTGCCAACGGAAAACAAACATGTGCTATTATCATTAGCAGCATCCCGGCGGGCGGACAAGTGCCCGACGAATGGTATCCTCATCTGCAGCCACTTGGAAAGGACATTTCCACAGCGGTCGATGTTTCTGGATGAAGTGCGCTTCTACTTTTGACCTTATCTTTACTCACTGTCAGGTAAGGTAAAAGCTGACGGATTGTAGCTGACCACTTTAGTACTATGTCATAATAGCTTTACTAGAGTTGACAAGCTCCTGATAAATATTAGAATATAATATATTCGAATGATCAGCATCCCGGGCGAGCGCGGACAAGTGCCCGATAAATGCAGCCCCTTCTGCAGCCACTTGGAACATTTCCTCAGCGGTCGACGTTTCCTGGTGAAGTGTTGTTGCTGCTTTAGAAGCTGTACAGTTTGTACACTCCCAATTGTAGCGATGACTTGACTTGACTTGACTGAGATTGGCTAAATAGCATTAATCCGTTCGATAGCTGCTCGGTCTGAATGCCAGAGCAAGTTGTTCAATCCCCAAACATCCTTAAGGGAAAAAATTGGTATTTCGATGGAGGCGTTTGCCAAGCAGTGGCCTGCCCCACTGCAAGAACAGAGCAGCGCAGATGTTATGCACGAAACGGGAAATTGGGAAGTGGTCCAAACTATTTTGACGACCTCCGTAGCTGAGTGGCTTGCACGCCGGACTTTGGGCGGCGCTAACTCTGAGGTCCCGGGTTCGATTCCTGGTCGGGTTAATGTCGAAAAAAAAAAACGAACTTTTCGATATTGTGCCGGGTCTGGGTGGTTGTGGTACCGTCGTTGTTTCTGATTTCCATGAAACGAGTGCTTTAGCTACTTACCTTGGGATTAGAACAATGTATGTGATGTTGTCTCATATATTATCATGTATATATTATATATTATAATGTATATTTATTATTTATTAGTGTTTGCTAATGTTAATTACTATGCTTAAATACCTCGAGTCGCTCCCATTAATCATCACCCGGGTTTGCAAGGGCGTGCCGTACCACCGCCTGCCCGTGCCAAGTAATTGTCAAATTTATCACTAGATGGCTCTGCTTAGAAGCCATCTTTAAATTCAACAAAATAATAAACAAAACACTTGTACAAGGTACTTTGATATCTGAGAACGCTTTGGTAAACAGCTACGCCCGATATCCGGAGATCCAAGGTTCAACTCCTAGGTCGTGCAAAGTGTGTTTGAGGTTTCTGACCACCTATCTAAATGACAAGCGGGGTAATTAAGCTAATACCCATCCATTGTAGCGATGCCGCATTCTATGATGAAAGCTAAAAAAATATTTTTTTTTAGGTTACCTCCCCTACATGTGAAGTGGGGATGTAATTTTTTTTCTCGTCTACCTCATAGTGTGAGGTGTCGTTGGATAGCAATTTCAAAAATATTGCTGGTTTGTAGAAACAGTTTTTTGATCCGTTTGTGAACTATTAAGCTTTAAAGTGCAAAACTTTGTTAGAGCCAAGTGGTCCCCCCCTGCCAGCGAAATGGTTGTTTTTGGATACGTGAAAAAATTCACGGTGGTTGTATATATGACGAAGTTAAAAGGAAGACTATCACAGCTGAGCTAAGTAGGCTTTACAAGTTTACGAGAAACCAACCGACCAACTTATAAAATGTACTTGGCGCAGTACAAATTCCTCATTGGGAACTACTTAAATAACGTTATCAGGTGTGTGAAGCCGGTAGTATTTACATTAAATAATTGTTAATAAAAGCCCTCTTCTCAGAGTCCGCATTATTGATTAAGATGGGCTACGGAACCCTACACTGCGCGTGGCCCGACACGCACTTGGCCGGTTTTTTTTTTATTTCTTACGGGTAACCACTTGCTCTTTATCTTTTCTTTAAGTGATGATCAGGCCGAAAGTGGAAGCGCACTTCACCCGGACTCCTCAACTACTGACTAACTTACTATCTGTTAATATTTGCTATTATTAATCGCTGTGCTTGAATTAAGCACCTCTAGTTTCTCCCATTAATCATCACCCAGGTTTGCCGGCCAACGACCAACAAGTCGTCCGAAGGGCGTGCCGTGCTAGTAATTGGCTAATCGTCCCTGAAAGCTTCGGACCACGCACAGGCGTTGGCAACACCCAGTGCTTGCGTCATTTCATGAAACGTCTGCGGCCTTCATGGTCGCTACGTCATCGTTAATTAGCCGTGATATAGTTATAATGGGGCTCTAGGGAGTAATTAATTAGGTTAAGCAATTTAACGGTGTGTAAAAAAGGGTAAGTTCGTAATATGTTTTTTTTTGTTTAGCATAATATAATATTACAATATAATACCAGAATGGCTACAAGTCGTGATGCTTTTAAAAAGAAAGTCCGTGAGCTCTTGTTTGATAGAACCATGGTAGAATCATCTCAAAAACGTCCTATTAGAATTATGTATTTTATGTATGTTTATTTATTGTACTTTACGTATTTACAATACACACATATGTTTCTGTATATATAATATTTATGTATGTATTACATAGGTACTTACAATCATATATCTTAAGTGCACCTACCAATGTTATCTCTGCACCACCCTATGGTTGACTGGTAGAGAATGCCTCAGGCATTAAGTCCGCCATGTAATATTTTTGTTGCAAAAGTTTAAATAAATAAATAAATAAATAAATATTACAAACACATACATACTTTCACGTCTTCTCCCAAAAAAGCGGAAACAGAGCATCAAAATCATAAATTTTGAGTAAACCCGCCGTTAGTGACCTCGACGTCAAATTTAGCATAATCAAAGTAGGGCTCCGAGGTGGAGTAGATACCATCAGTGATAGGTTGCAAGCCGAAGGCCTGTTGTGCGAGTATCTTAGAACAATTGTCCCTTAATCGGCTCTTTTACGACACGCATGACTAAGGCAGCTGATACACTATTTTCAAGTCCCAGACCAGGATGGAAATACTCGTATAATACAAACTAATAACATTTTAATCTCTCATGGTTCCTTTAATTGGAGTAATTATGAATCCGTCTGGGTTCTTTAGTATCCTAGTGCCAGCTTTGTGCCATTCCATCACGTCAATGAAATCGAGATATCGTAGGTTCGTAGGTTCTCGTTGGCAAATAAAAATAATTGTTAAAACTGTGAAATATTTTATATAGAGAAAATCACATTAACTTCACCCTTTTAATTGTGAATGACTATAAAACTGAAGGTTATAGCAGGAAATCGAACACGTTGCGTATGAGTATGAAACCGGTTTAACCAATAAACCACAGAGGCAGTTAAAAATAAAAAATAAAAAATACATATACAACTAACAACAAAAACCTACACGGACATACAAAACTCTTTTGTTTGTTGCGAGATAAAAAAAACTAAATTCATTAAATATCACCGCGGAAGATCTTTACCATAAAGCCTGCCTACATACAATACATCAAAATCCCGGTACAAAATGTCTAATTACGCTTTATCACATTCCCAGTAGCACAATGATGGAGCCCTGACCTTAAAATTAGCAGAAAAACAGCTGCAGTCGAAACCGAAAATCAGCGTTTGGTCGTAATTAACATTGAGCGGGGCTCGCGAACTGAGTCAAGGTTGGAGGTGCCCCGCGGAGCGCGGTAAAGAGTTTAGGCTGTCCAATGCGCTCACTAAACCACAATTGTCGTGTTTACAAAGCAAGATATATGAATTGAAAATTGAGTGACACCATAAGCACTGTGTTAGGGGATAGATGTGGTTTGGAAGAAGACGTCGTGACCAAAATTAAGAAAGAGATGGTCAGATGGTTTGGTCATGAACTTTGGTGAAAAAAGATTGACCAAAAGTTATTTTAAACGGATGTTAGTAAGTAAGTAAGTAAGTAAGTAAGTAAGTAAGTAAGTAAGTAAGTAAGTAAGTAAGTAAGTAAGTAAGTAAGTAAGTAAGTAAGTAAGTAAGTAAGTAAGTAAGTAAGTAAGTAAGTAAGTAAGTAAGTAAGTAAGTAACTTTTATTTCACACCACAATCAACATACAAAAAAACATAATTATAATAAAAATAGAGTGATACCTACAAAGAATGAATGAATGTGACGTGAATGAATATACATAATACACCTATTTATCAGCATAGTATTCGTCTTTTGTTATATCTCTTAAGGCAAATCCTTAACTCAACGGGTTTGGGGTAACCCGCAGAGTAAATGAGTGCTGTGCAGAATGGAATGCAAGAGATCCCGTGGTCGCTCACCAACCTAAAGGGCCAAGTGCGAGTAATTTTTAACATTCGATCACCTTGACGCAAACGACAATTTGTATGGCAAAATTTTAACTCTTCCCGTATGTCGCTAGGAGGCGCTGCTTCAATGCCATACTAATTTTCGTTTTCCTAAACTTAATCGAATGGATAAACTCACAGTAGGCACCCAGACGGGCAGATTTCATTAGACTGACAATGCTTTCGCCGAATGTAGACGCATAACTAGAACCTTCACTGTAATCCCCGATCCGATCCGAACCCTACGGAGAATCTAGTAGGGCACGGGGACGCGCACTTGTGCGCGATGCCGTTCCCTCTAGATAACCTCTGAAGGTGATTCGTTTCACACGGCTTGAGGGACCCTTTACGTTCCTCGCCGCCCCAAAAAAAGCCCGGTGAAGCTGAAAATGCCGCAGCGGCAATCAGCAAAAACTCTCAAAAAAAAAAATCACTGTAATCAGATGACTCAGAATCAGAGGCGCTTGTAAATTTTCAGTAAAGCTATTATATGACATGTTACTAAAGTGGTCAGATGATTCCGATGCCAACTGTACCTACTTTAAGTTACACCACCGCACCGTAGATACACATCTTCGCTCCACCATTTAAAATGTGATGTTTTTGAGGCTTTACCCGAAATCTTAACGTATAATCTTGTGTTGTTATGTGAGATTATGTTCAAGAGAGACCTCAAACCGACAGTATTTTCCCACAGTCCGATACCGCCCTTGCCAACGGTATTTGTTATTAAGACAATATCCACTCATAAAGAAGCATAGACAATTACAAAACTTGACAATTAAGTTTAAAGCATGCCTGATTTATTTAAAAAAAGTGCTAGGTTTGGACTTCTTGGCGGGAAAGTGAAGAGGCATGTCTGTGGTTTTAAGTCATAAGTGCGCATGAGTGTTGGCAGAAACAAAACAGTGCAACTTCACTTTTCAAATTCTCTCAAGAAGTCCGCCCGAGGAATTAGTAAAGCCCCACATCTTTACTGAGATTCTCGAGGGGTTGGGGGGTAATGTCATTTCTCATTCTCGTTTCTATTATTATTCATCATCATCATCATACTGGAAGGAAATATTGTATATCTATGTATTATTACTTGTAAGAAAAATTACTTAGACACTGGCTAAATGTGCTAATCGCACGAAGCCATCTACTAAAGGAAAAAAAAGTAGGTACTTCAAATTGTTTTGGATCATATTCGAAAATGAAATCATAGGAGTTCACATGAATACACTCGTAATTTAATTTCGGTTTTCTGTAAACTGGATTAAATTGAGTTCATGAAGTTGAAAAATTATTTAGTAAATGCAACTTTAGAGACTGTTTAAAAATATACATGTCGTTCTATTGACGCACATTGAGTTATTCCAGTTAGGATCACTTAAGCAAATATCACCCAGGCGAGTATCACCTGAGCTGATCCAGCTAGATCACCTACACTCAAGTACGTACTAGAGGTTGCGATGCGATGTTTCATTTTATACAATTTTGTGTTGTTTTTTTTTATGTTTACAAATACATGTAAACATACTAATATAAAAAGAATAACGTGTCGTCTCTAATGTGAATAAACCATCACTATTACTCCAAGAAGTTTTTCCCATAATTTGTCAAAGAACGTCTCATTACAATTCAATCGAATGAACCTGGAAGTAAAAACTATTCTTGAATAGTAATCACAACAAATCACTATTGGCCGTGCTATTGGTGAAGTGTCTGATAAACACGAGAGGTTGCGTGCTGGGTACCCGCCACATTATTCAATTAGCAAAGATGTTATCAGTGCCAGCTGGACAGGCAATTGCAATAAAACATCACTAAGATATGTACCAAATAGTTGCTTAAGATATATTGCTAAAGTTGAGATATATTTTATCATTCAACTTGTATTTGCAATCGATGTTATGAAATAGGAATTAGTGGAGAGAATAATATTATGATTCTGAAATTAACCTTCTTTAATCTTAGTCTGTTACTTTGATTACAGATAAACCTATCTGTAAATAATAATAATAATAATAATAATTAGATCAAAGAAATCTCTTTGATCTAACATTTTAATTAATGTAAAGCAAAAGGATCGAGCCCATGCATATTAGTTACACTAAATTAGACAATAATGATGTGTCAACATTATATAACACTAGTTAAATTTTTATTTTAAAATAATAATAAAACATATGAAGTGTTATAATACAATTCTGTTGTGGACATATAATTAGAAACAAAAAAAAAAATTAAAAAAAAATTTATAATAACTTATCTAAAATATATTATTAAAAATAGTCCCTTTAGGCAAGGTTCCGAAGATACTGGCAGCGTTCCCCCTTTGAATAGCTAGACTAATTCTTTGTCCGAGGTAGCTGCCAGCTCTTCGGTCTCCTGTGATGTAGACTAACCTTTTTGCTATTTCTTTAAAAAGCTTTATAGCGCTAGGACCCCACGGACCAAGGGTCTCGACACCGAATGGGATAAAATCATATTCGGAGCCTAGACCCCCGTATTTACATGTTTTAGCTTTTTCAGCCGCTTCACAAGCCGCACCAGCTCTATTGTTGGTTCCATGTAGATGGGAAGGGGCCAGCGTGTCTGAACAGGTTGCATCCCATACCAGCACCCGGCCCATCTTCCATGGAATCAAACTCATACCGTCCGGTCTCTTGCCATCGTCTCTTGCAATACCAGTCGGCTCAAGAAGACTTGGCACGTTGACGGTGGCAAGGGACCGGCGTATGATATCGTTAAGTGCGGCATGTCTCGAGAAGCGGCCTGCACTTTTTTGGCATGACAGTCCGTGATGTCCTAGCTTGTCGACATCACTGCCACAGGGACATTTATGAGGAGCGCAGACCGGAACCCCAAGCCGAAGACAGGTAGCGATTCGGAGCGTGTCAGGCTCAAGAAATGTTCCTGTATTTGACGAAGGGTACGCGTGAAGCCAGTAACCGGCCTCATGCGTACCCACGGCCAAAAGCCTAGCACGCGCCGAACCTGTACTACAGCTCAAAAGATTGTTATAAATCAATTTACAGTTTATGTCATCCCAGCTCCTCTGTGAATTTGGAGAAACTGGAAAATTTTGACCTGGGCATGCAATTAAGAAAGCTTTTCTAGCTTCTTCCAAGCCAGCAATCTCAAAGTTTGAAGGGGATACCCTTAAAATTTTACTTATGAGATTTGCTGAACTATGGACAGAAGATAGGAAGGCTGGTAAAGCGACACTGGAAATTTTGCGAAACCCTAAACCACCATAACGGATGGGTAGGGATGCTTGAGTCCAAGATTGCTCGTTCAGCTGCATATTAAGAATCGATTCTAAGCTAATTTTGATAAGGTCGTCTATATGTGTCAAAAGATCTGGGTGATTCCAAAAGGAGCAGCAACGAAGCACGTACGTAAATTTTTGGACGAAAAGACAGAATTTTAAGATGCAAAGTGCATAATGTGGACTAATTTCAAAGAGACGGTCAGCAGAATTTTGAAATTTAGTAATTGAATTATTAATATATTCAGAAATAGATTCATCAAAAATTGGAGAACCTAAAAGGAAAAGGGAATTACTGTTAACTATTTTAATATTTGGAGCCAAAATATTAAATTTCTGTTTTATGTCATTTAAATTTAAGTCGCAATTATTTATAAAAAGTTCGCATTTGCTAAAATTAAGCTCCAAACCAATGGCTTCAAATTTATTTTTGATTAAAAAAAGGTCCGAAAACACAGTATCCACATCACCTGCTAGGGCTCCGTCATCCAAATACCAAACGTTGAAATTAGAATTTAAATTTTTGATTATCGGATTAATAGCCAAACTAAAAATTGCAGGCCCAAGGGGATCACCCTGTTGACAACCTACTTCCGAGGACAGTTCATTAGAACGATATAACAATTTTGTTGGGTCAGCGTAACTGAGAAGAAGATAATTGTATATTTCCGGTATATGTTGTTTTATTTCCGTCAACAGGGTATCCCTATTTACCGAATTGAATGCATTTTTGACATCAATTTTGAGCAACACGTCAGGCTGTCCGTAAGTTAGGAAAGAGCGTAGGGCATGGACGGCTGCCTCACACCCTCCTTTTACACCGAAGCCTAACTGTACGGGTTCAAATTCCGAATTTAATTTTGGTAAAATAAGACGAACAGCAATTTTGGAGGCCAGACGTCGTAGTGTTGATCCAACAGCAATTGGTCTCACCCCTCCGTCCTTTTTGGTAAGGGCAATGAGGTTCGCGCCGAAAAGAATGGGAACAATTTCTGGATTGACATTACAAGTTGCTCGCCTGCATCACCCACAGAATGCGATGTTAAGTAATTATTATTGTTATTTTAATTAGATGAAATTTTAATTTATAGAGAACGTCAGTCTATTAATATAAAAACAACTTTTTACCAATTTATTTCAGTTTATAAAAAATATTTTGTATAGAAACTTACTGTAACTATAAGGTTTGAACAAATGATTTCTTATTGTATGTGTGCGAAACTGTCATGGTGCCTGTACTACCTGTAGTAAGTATCAAAGAAACATGTTTAACAGGTCAGAGCGATTAACAAAGGCACGTGTTCGGCAGGACCCAGTAAACGACATATTTTTATTTTAATCATTAAAGGTAGGGTTACTAATAGATTTTGAATTTCATCATCATCATCATCATCAGCTCATTTATGTCCCCACTGCTGGGGCACGAGCCTTTCGTATGAATGGATAGGGAGAACGGGCCATAAACCACCACGAGGCCGCGGGCCCAGAGCGGAGTGGTGGTTGTTAACGACTGCTAATGCAACCGGGAGTTTATGTGGAAGGCTATAGGCTATTTATCATCACGATATGACCATTAAGAGCAGAACAAAAAAAAGTCAGTAAAAACAGTAGCGAATACGAAGTATAAGCGCATTCGGGCGACGACGCGACGCGGTGGGTAGAGGAACAGCTCGTGTTAGTACCGTACCTGCTTGACGGAGGTGTCCCTGGAGTCGATCTTGGCGGTGAGCTCCCGGATGTCGTTCTGCAGCTCCAGCAGCCGCGCCTCGTACTCCCCCTGCGCCGTGTCCAGCCGTCGACGAAGCAGGTGCTTCTCCTGCTCTAACTCCTGTGAAAAGAGAGAGACAGAAATAAAATATATGCGTAGACTGGTAAACAACATCTTTTGGTACAATTTTTATGTATGTTCCAGATATTGTTTTCTAAAGTTTACGCGAACGACATTGAAATGAAACAACTTTTACGGATCTACTCGCGTTTATTTTACACATCAATTTGATTTAATGTTTATCCTGACGCTTCGAACCCTTTGCAGGGTCCGTGGTCACAGGGAGACTGAGGTGTTGGTCGTGTCATAATTAGTTGGTAGCTTTTATTTAAATCACGTGCGTTCCGTTTCACGGAGAAAGAACTTATAGTAACTTTTGGTCTGGCAATATAGAGTACGTAGGTTCAAGATGTAACTTATCATTATCAAGTAAAAATCATAGGCAAAATCATAGTAATAATATCATAAATACCGAGAAAAGTCTGTTTCATAAACCCTATTTCATTTTAAAAATCAAAGCTATGAAATTTCCTAGCAGGCCTACTGTTCAGGACCTATTCACAATCACAAATTCAATTCAATTCAGTCGTCTTTACGTTTTAAAAGGCTTAAATTATAATGTTACATAAACATGAAATGCAAATGAAAATACACTTTATTTTACATCATACAAGACTCGAAGAAGTTCAAATGGCGGCCTTATCGCTAAAAAGCAATTTCTTCCAGGCAGCCAAGTGTTGAACTGGACAAAAAAAGGCTCAATTGACATTTATATCGTAACTAAAAATATATTTAAAGTTACGAGTTTAGCTACTTTGCATCTTGGTCCTGTCCATGGGTGCACGCGACAAAGACACGGTCGAAAGCTAATATTATACAGACACACAACTGGCACAACAACAAATAGCTGCACCGTGCACGGAAGGCAATTTTAATTAATTAATCAATGCTATTATCTCGCGAACTTGCTGATAGTTTCTGATACTCCAAAAAAACTGATACTGACATTTTTTTTACGGGTATGCACCTGGCCTGCATATTACCTGATGTTAAGTGATGATAAGCCCGATGGTAAGAAGCGCACTTCACCCGGGATTCTCAACTCAGTAGTTGTCATTTAGCTATATGACGTTTAGCTTTATGACGTCATCTTGGCTATAGCTTTCGATATTGCTTTTATAGGCGGTACGAAATGACAAGATGACGTCATAAACTATCACGTCACGTAGCCAAAGCAATCGAAAGCAATCGAGTTAGGCGGTCGGCCCCCAGGTCCTGTGTGTCAAATTTCGGGACGGAAGGCAAAGATAATCGGGATTTGGGATTTTAAATCGGGACAGCTACAATTGCTAAAAAAAATCAGGTTTTTGCGAATCGTTATTTATTTACGAAACGAAAACAATGAAACTTAAACTAGATAAACTTCTACATGTTACTTATCTCCCGCCGCGCCGACGGAGAGAGAATTCATTTTCGCTGTCAAAACTATCGATCTAAGTACACTAAGGAGGTTAGTGAAAAATCGGGACATCGGTGTCCCGATCAAGGGTAAATCGCGACCGGTCACCAGACCCCTGGAAATCGGGACACCTGGCAACGCTAGTCGTGACATTAGATGTCGCAACTTTCGATTTCATGTAGGGAACCCAACAATTATAGTATGTAGATACCATATGATAGTTTAAATAGTTATAATTTATGTAACGTGTCTATTTTCAATGATGGTGATGTAATGGACACTCTTAATACCACCAAACCACAAAATAAGAAGACTGCAGAAAGTAAGCTTCATACAAACGCGCTCGAGTAACACGCACACATTACAACCTTTCACCGACTAGGATTTTCGCAACAGCAGCGCTCGGACTGTTTCGAGTTGTTCTTAGATCCGTGTCCGCGAGAGGTGAGTGAGAAGATCTATGTGCGCGTTGCTCGAGCGCGGTATGTATTAACTCAATCTTACCTTCTGGATCTCTTTATTTTGTGTTTGAACGATGAGCACTATTATAGTGTTTTACCACCGCTCGAGCTATTAATGCCGCGTTAATTAAAAAGCTATATAGTTCCAAAAATACATTAGGTACCTACGTATAACCATTTCATAAGTACACCTATCTACTCGCGTTTGTTAACCATATTATTTTATGTCCGAGCGGCGATGATAGGAGAGTCGAGTGTCAGAATAAAATTGTATTGAAATGAAACAATTTTTACGGATCTACTCGCGTTTATTTTACACATTAGTTTTAATTAATGTTTATTCTGACGTTTCGAACCCTTTGCAGGGTCCGTGGTCACAGGGAGACTGAGGTGTTGGTCGTCTCATAATTAGTTAGTAGCTTGTATACCCTCATTTAAATTTAATCAGGTGCATTCCGTTTTACGCAGAAAGAGCTTACAGTATCTTTTGGTCTGGCAGTATGGTGTTGGGGCTGGGATTTAATATTCTGTATGATGGGATCCCAGGCTGGTGGTAGATTCCAACCATCTTCTCTATTAAAATTAGGATGATTTTTAATTTCAATAGCCTCGCGTATCATCCTAGGGATGAATCGTTGTTCTCTGGCGAGTATTTGTGGTTTATCAACATTAAAACTAATGTGTAAAATAAACGCGAGTAGATACGTAAAAATTGTTTCATTTCAATGTGTAGTGTTCGCGTAAACTTTAGAAAACAATATAAAATTGTATGTAAAATTAAGGCAAGTTGTGGCAGTAAAAAGCGTTTTACTTTAGAAAACTACATGCTCATGCCCCCGATCCGATCCGAACCCTTCGGAGAATCTAGTAGGGCACGGGGACGCGCACTTGTGCGCGATGCCGTTCCCTCTAGATAACCTCTGAAGGTGATTCGTTTCACACGGCTTGAGGGACCCTTTACGTTCCTCGCCGCCCCCAAAAAGCCCGGTGAAGCTGAAAATGCCGCAGGGGCAATCAGCAATCTCTCTCCAAAAAAAAAAAAACATGCTCATGATTTGTGTTGGATCAACTGCAATTTAAAAACTCAAGACCAAGTTGCCTAACATTTTTAACCGAACACGCAAAAATGCGACCGAACATATAAAAATGTCGGCTACATCCCATCATATATTTTTAATTTAATTTTTATTTTCCTTTATTCTACTCGCTTCACTCTACTCCCATACTGCCGCACAATTTATGAACGCAGTAAGTGCAACTAACTGTGTTTGTGATTGTGATATTTGGGGTGCTGACGTTACGGTCTATTTTCTCGAAACTGTTCACATGTTCTTTAATGCGTTCATAAATTGCGCGGCAGCATATCTCATATCATCATTTTACATATCCCCAAATCTTATTTCAATCAGTCTCTCAAGTCGCGTTTAGTGAAAAAAAATTGATATCGTAAATTTAATCCGGTTCACCAACTTCTCTAAGATATATCAGGTTCACTGTCCATAACGTATAACAATGGTTAAATCAATTGTTACGTGTCATCATAATAGGGCGTTTGGACAGACTAGGGGATAAATGAAATTGCTTTATTTAGTATAAAACTATTCACCTAGATTGAAACAAAAATGTGTAGGTAAGCGTTGGTCGCCTTGACTCTTCCATTGTGAGTTCACATACAACAATAAGTGCCATAAGCCATTGTGGACCCGGTGTAGAAAAAACCCCTGAAAACCTATAAAGATATAATGATACCGTCGTCGGTGGAAAGGGAAAACTACTAAAGCGCAAAAATCAATTGGTGTGAGATTAATAGGGATGTTGACAACAAGATGAGATAAGAGGAGCTCGATGGCGCAGTGGTTAACGCGCCCAGTCTGCAAGTGCTGAGGTTAAGCAACTTTCGCATAGGCCGATCATCGGATGGGTGACAAAAATGTATCAACTCGAGCTTCTCCGTGCTTCCGAAGGCACGTAAAGCCGTTGGTCCTGGCTGCATTAATAGCCCGTACTCCCTATCCATCCATAGGGAAGGCTCGTGCCCCAGCAGTGGGGACATAAAATGAGCTATGATGATGACAACAATAACAATAAATTTCAAAATAAAATCACACAACAATTTTTTTAAACATTGACCTATTTCATATTTGACCTAAGCATGAATTTCTGTAACCAAAAAGTTATTAATAAACACTGAAATGACGGAACAAAATGGTGACGCCATAGTTTGCCACTCCCATACAATGTCTATTACAAAACATCGTTTTGACAGTTGCTAAAAAAATTCTCTATTGACTCACCAGTCAACCACCCTATTTAAAGTTTAAGCCATCGTTGGCCGTAAATACCAGACGCAATATAATTTTAATTGTATTCCGCTTACATGCAACCGCTCGGTCAACGATGGGTTAAACTTTTTTGACTACATATACGTTTGCACCTACGTTTTGAGTGGTGACGTACAATTGATCGAAGCGATACCCTAAGGTCCCGCCCGGGTTCAATTCCCAGGTCTGGCAAAGTGTGTTTCGGATTTTTTCGATGCATAGCCCGGGGGCTCAACCGCCTAACCGATTGCCTTGGCTACGTGTATAGTTTATGACGTCACCTTGTCATCTAGCTAATAGGTATAGGCATATATCGAAAGCTATAGCCTATACCTTTCGATATTGCTTTCATAGGCAGTACGAAATGGCAAGATGACTTCATAAACTATACACGTAGCCAAAGCAATCGGTTAGGCGGTCGGGGGGCGGGTCTGTGATCACCACATCGCATTTGGCAAGCGTGGTGATTATTCCATTATATAATACCCTACCCATCAATCGTAGTTGTCATTAATGGGAATGAAAGGGGGTGTAAAAATGGACTGTATGATATTATAGCTAAATTAAAGGTCGCTATTAGGTAGTTGACACTGTGTAATCCAAGATCACGAGAAGACCAACAAAAGTATAAAAATATGTCAATCTCTTAAAAAAACTTAAATATCAATAACATAAACAATATCAAAAAGTATGTACCATGAGGTACAGTAGTGATGACTTGATTTCTACGATGGACACCTTTGCCCAGCAGTGGGACAGTATATAGGTTATTTACTACTATCTACTAATTATAAAACTAAATCAGTGAAAGAGTACGACGTGGGTTTACGTGTGAGTGTGTGAGCAAGCGTGTAATGTTGAAAGACGGTTTGGTATTCAAAGACAAAGAAAATTAATTAAAAAATAATGCAATGTATTTATTTATATATCTTCAAATTAATAAATATACCTATATAATTATTCTGTACGTCTGTTTGTCGCCTAACTTCTAAACGGCTGGACCGATTTAGATTAAATTTTGTGTGTATATTTCAAGGGGTTCCTGCCTGGTTTGAAAACACAATTGGACCCGGTAAGTGTCGCTGCATTAGGGATCGGGGAGAATACGGGTGTTCTCAAGCAGAAGAACTTGCGAGCGGGCCACTAGTATATTATATTTTTATTAATTTAAAATGTTACTAATTGGCTTATACAAGTTGGTATTGTTTATAAAATACTAATAAATTCGATTATCCGACTCCATAATATTCCCTGAGAAAATCATAGTGAGTTCTCGTGTAGCGTATGCCTTCCATGGCACACAAGTTTTCCAACCAAAGACAAAAGATGGGAAACATCAAAATGGTTGACGGAAACGCCGCCGTTTCTTCCGGCGCGGAAATTTGCTTTTTTGTTGTCTAAGACCTTAATTAAACCGTTCGCCGTCTCTAATTGAATTAAATTGAATTGAATTTAGCAGCTATATACATGCCTAGTGTATTTTCGAGGTTTCGGTAGACTGCCCTAATTATATACAACGTGTAATAGAAATGTGTGGTGAAATGAAAAGATCCGAAGTATATTCGATCTAGATCTTGTTAGTGGTGTTACTAGTACAAAGACATAATCATTAACTTAAATTTATTATGCAATTGTAAATTAAATATTTATATTAGTGAAGTCATGCGCGTCATGCGCGTCATGCGCGCATAAGTAAGCAGCAGTGATTGTAAATGTAAGTACCTGCACAGTGGTTACTAAGCCATTAGGGCTGCGGCTCGATTATTTTGATATGACGTCACAATAGAAATATTTGATTAAAAATTACACAATAAATAAAATTTTACTTATTTTCAAGTGCTAATTAAATATAAATTAAATATTTATAAAATTTTATAAAATACAGTGAAAAAATTAAACGCCCACCCGACCCAGCCAGGAATCGAACCTGGGTCTTCCGCAATCCGGCCGGCTGCATTGACCGCTATGCTACCGGGAAGGCTGACGTAAGCGCTGAAGCGCTTTTTTTTTTAAAGCTTATTAGCGACACTGCGTAATGACCGTTGGATAGATGGCGCACAGTGCAGCTCAAAAAAAAATTAAAAAGCAGTGACAAAATTCAGCGCTTACGTTAGCCTTCCCGGTAGCATAGCGGTCAGTGCAGCCGCCCGTATTGCGGAAGACCCAGGTACGATTCCTGGCTGGGTCGTGTGGCGTTTAATTTTTTCACTGTATTTTATAAAAAGTTTATAATAAATTAAAGTCAACAATTATATCTTAGTAACTCTGCATACAAGATCTAGATCGGATACACTTTGGATCTTTTCATTTGTACCACACCTTTCTGTTACACGTTGTATAAACATGACGATGTCATCTCATCTTCATCATCAAAAGCCACTGTGCCGCTAAAAAGCATTAAAAAAAAGCAGTAAAGAAATTCAGTGCTTACGTCAGCCCTCCCGGTAGCATAACGGTCAGTGCAGCCGCCCGGATTGCGGAAGACCCAGGTTCGATTCCTGGCTGGGACGGGTTGGCATGTAATTTTTTCACTGTATTTTATAAATACTTATTTAAAAATGTAGTTTCGATGATTTAAGATGCATCAATTTGATGTTGACCAAGCTCGATTATGGAATGTTTGACATATAGAATAAGCCCCCTGATTGAAAGAATACAAATAATTGTTACTTCAGTAAACGAGTTCAAACACACGCAATTCTTTTGTAGAGATCCGTGTATCGTGCGCAACACGAAACCAGACTGAACTAACATTGAATTGAAAAGATAATAAAACAATACGTCTTTTAGTTGGGTTTACACAAATGCAAATGTACAAATACGCCGCAGACTTTAGACAACAAAGTCGACATCGTCATCGTTATCTATCTATCTTTCTGTAGTCCTTTTTTTTATACATATGAAAATGCATTACACATGCCCCTGCGCCCCAAACTTTCATCAACATCTTAATTAAGAAAAATCTTCTAATTCGCTAACTGGCTTAGAAATTTGACATTAGAAACTGAGACGCGAAAGCCATTGTTTCCTGAGAGAAGCGCCGGCCTACATGCGCCCCCATTCAGAATGTCAACTTATGGGATTCCCTGAACCGTAGCTTCAGACATCTGGGCCGTTTTCACAAACGCCACAGTACAGTGGTACGCGAGCAGTAATTCTTTGTAACCTTTAAGGAAATAAGAGAATAATTCAAAAGTGCGCGTGTTAATCTCGTCGGTGTTCAGTCTTATTTAGAATTTGATTATTTAGGTAGATACTTCTTACCCTGAGAGAAGTTTTAGTGTAACCTATTAATTATTCTGTGGTGTAACTGACAAATTCACCAAAATATGCCTTAATTTTATGTTGGATGTAAGTAAGTATCTTAACCATTTAGGAAATCTCTAGATACCTTCATTGTTACGTCAAACAGAAAGAATAAATAATATTATATGTTTAACAAATACTATCACGGTATCAATGGTCGTTAAAATGCCGTTGTATATTGCTGTAGCATTTACATATCTACAGAGTAACGTTATTTATTGTAAGAAAAAACGGCTTTCGGAAAGTACGATCCTTTTCAATAAAGACCGCATTTATCTAACTGTTGTTAATTTTGAAAACGCACGAAACACAACATGTTCTTATTGGGCCGGTAACACACACTACTGATGATATCTCCACTGTGGCTTTACGTTCACCTTCAATGGCACAAAGCGACACATATCATATTGTGCATCACGATCCGCGATTTATTATGCCCTAATCTTAACGTGAAACAAAAAGAATTGTTCTCTTAACCTTACGAAGAATCATTGGCTCTGACAAGAGAAACTATTGTTTACAACGTGACGACGCAAACGTTGCTCAAAATAATCTGTGGAATCAATTACTTGCTGATTGTATAACCGCGTTTTCTTAGGGCCTCACTAACAATCAGAGTATATACTCTGTTTATTATTGAGGCCTTCGATCATACATGATCGAAGATTGAGGCCCTAGGAAATATGTAAAAGCTAACTTCATTGGATCGACCGATGTAGCTTGTTCAGGTATCGGCATTTATTAAACAGCACAAACGATTATACCATTTTATATTAAAAAAGGTGGCTGGCAAGAGCTGGATGAGAGTAGCCGCGGATCGTGCTCGGTGGCGTGCACTTGGAGAGGCCTATGCCCAGCAGTGGACTAGTATAGGCTGATGATGATGATGATGATTATATTTAAAAACAGTATGACACGGGACAACGAAAATACAATTAAGAAGCGGGACGGCGTTGCTTGCTGAGCTAGTGGCTACTGACTCTAAAATTTTTTATCTGCAAAAACGCAGGCGTGCCCTGCCGTTAATCAACATTTTTGCAAACTATTAAAATTAAAATTTAAAAAAATATTAAAATTAACAAGGGCGCCGCGTCGCCTACAACCGGTAAAAGTAATGCAATACAATTGCCGTTCGGCGGCAGAAATATGTATTAAAATGGGTATCCATTATGTTCGCGCACCTACCTACTGCGTTCCGCGCTCGTGTAACTGCTCCTTATAATGCATACGGTCGTTCAAAAACATGGAGCGTGCAACGTTTGCGAACGTATCTAAATATTAGCAGGGTGCGAGTTTCATTCGTATTCATTCATTTGTATGGCAAAATTTTAACTCTTCTCGTATGTCGCTAGGAGGCGCTGCTTCAATGCCAAACTAATTTTCGTTTTCGTAAACGTAATCGAATGAACACGGATAGTAAACAACACTCGCAGGCACCCACCCTGGAACTATTGCAGGAGCGCGGAGCACAAGAAGTTCGCGAACATAGAGTGTACTCACCTTTACGTGAGTCGCCATCTATTCAGGTATTAGGCAAAATCCAACCAGCCCCCCGACCGCCTAACCGATTGCTTTGGCTACGTGTATAGTTTATGACTTCATCTTGTCATTTCATACCGCCTATGAAAGCAATATCGAAAGCTATAGGCTATAGCTATCGATATATGCCCATACCTATTAGCTAGATGACAAGTTGACGTCATAAACTATACACGTAGCCAAGGCAATCGGTTAGGCGGTCGGGCCCCAGAAGGCTCACTTACTCATTTAGTGTAAATGCCAGCTGTTTTGGCTTGTATTTGTATCTACTAAGTTGTGTCATTAAGCAGGTACTATAATAAAGTCGGGATCGTAATGAGACACGTTCAAAATGTCTTTAGAATTCGATTATTATAACATGTTTGACCATTCATTCACCGATTTGCCACATCCTTCAATTCGACATGGTTTCATCAGGGAATGTTTATGGTTGTGTCCTTGCACACTCAGTCTCAGGTTGAACCCATTTCAAACCAAGAAGTATAAGAATAAATATAAATAAATAAAAATGTCAGTATCTCAACTTGAGACGTGGTTTTTGTACAATCACAGGTAGAAAGTTTGACGAGACTTTTAAAGCCTTTTTTTATATTTGTTATGAATGTCATAAACTAGCGTAATACGTAATCATAGCCATATATCGTCCCACTACTGGCTTAGTCTTCCTTGGACATGAGAAGATCGGAATTGTACACCATACCGGCTCAAGGTACTTGGTGAGAATTGGTCTGTCACGCATCAAATCAAAAAGCACGGAGAAAAACAATACTAACTTATACATAACACAATAATAACAGTTTCAAACAATTTGTCCAGGATAAAAAATTATAAAATATATTTTTATTTATTTTATTCTTTTCTTTACACTAGAATATAACGCCTCGGTGACCGAGTGGCAGAGCGCTCGGCCCGATACCCGAAGGTCCCGGGTTCAATTCCCAGGTCGGGCAAAGTGTGCTTCGGAATTTTCGATCCATAGCCCAGGTTGGTGATCAGTGTTCACTGATCACCAACCCGCATTTGGCAAGCGTGGTAATTAAGTAATTACCCATCAATTGTAGTGAGTACTTGATTTCAATGATGTAGGATCTTGCCAAGCAGTGGGACAGTTATAGGCTATTTACTACTAGGATATTTAAATGCAGCCTTTGTACACTGGTGTATAAATAATCGCTATCATCGGCGCGCCGGCCGGCCGTCTCTCAAGATAAACAATTGAAGAACGATTTCCTATTTTCTAATCATTGCAATATTTAGGTTTCCAACAGCATATTCTGCATAATGCCGTCGAACAAGCCAAGGAGATAGAAAACGGTCGCATGTTACATGTTCATTCGCGAAAACGTTCACGCGAGCTGATAGGAATTCGATGAGAATTCATTATGGACGACCGTGTTTCCGATAGATACAATGAGATTTTTTCACCTGATTGACTGAGGATAAAGCCGAAGATGGAAGCGCAGCGGCGTTTACAGCGGCGTTTTATAGAGTTCGTCAATCCATGTGATTGTAATACCGTCAGAGGTTTTCTAGAATTTGAATCTTTAAAATATTTATATACTACAATTAATAACCCACGGTCATAATCAATTCGAGCGTCCATGTAAACCAAGTACAATATTACACTCACACGAACTAATTACACATCGACACAACACAATCAGATTCACACCTATTCTGTAAGTTATCATTCGGCAAAATTTCATCTACCTACCTATTTTTTATTTTTAAACTACCTACCTGCGTTCATTAATTATGTCAACATTTTTTTGTAGCATAATATGTTTCTGTAATTGGCTTATGTTTAAGTAACATCTTCTGTATCTTGTGTTTAGATAAATGCTGTTGAAACATTGTTGAATAAATAAATAGAAAGGAATTGCATCACGAAAGCATCCCTGTTCCCTGCTTGAGTCTAAAATAGACCCCCCCCCCCCCCCCCCAATTCACACAAAATATTTAAATTTGTTGCATTAAATATTTACAATTTGATTAAAAATAATTAAAAATTGAATATCTTTAATTCAGTTTAGGCTACAAGTAGCTCTTATGAATGTCTCTATATATGCCATCGGGAGATCTTGTAATGAGAAGAACCGGCAAGAAACTCAACAAGGACATTCTCCCTATCTTTCACAGCGTCACGTAAGATACATATAGTATACAACGTATAACAGAAAGGTGTGGTACAATTGAAAAGATCCAAAGTGTTTCCGATCGAGATCTTGTATGTGTTGTTATTAAGACATAATTATTAACTTTAATTTGTTACGCAATTTTTAATTTAATATTTATATTGTGACGTCACATCTAAATAAACAAGTCACAGCCCTACTGGTGTAGTAACCTTATACCTACATTTACGTTCATATTAGGTCGATTATTCCACCTTATAGGCAGGCGGAGTAAAATGTCTCTTAGACATAAGACGACAATTTACAAAGCTTGCATCCGCCCCGTCATGACTTACGCTAGCGTAGTTTTCGCGCACTCCGCGCCCTCCTATTTGTATCGCTTACAAACCCTCCAGAACCGTTTCATGCGTGGTGCCACGGGTTGCCCGTGGTACTATCGCAACGTAGATCTCCACCGCGATCTTGATCTTCCCACTATCAAAGACTTTATCAAGGACGTTTCCATACGTTACTTTGATAACGCCCCCCACCACCCTAACCCGCTTGTTGTGGCGGCCGCCAACTATAATGTTGGAAGCCTTCCACCAACAAAACGGTTCATGTCTAGGCGTCCTAAGCACGTCCTAGATGACCCCGACGATCCCATAACGGTTGCGAACGCCCCCCCGCCCGATCCTCTAAATGACAGCACACATTTACAGAATACACTAAACATGCACACCAGTTTAGGCCCAAGACACCGTACTCGTAGAACAAGGGTACGAAGAACCGGTTCACACTCGCTCTACACCAGGTACAGACATGTACCTGGTCGGTTCTCTCCTCCTCTACGGCCCGGTCAACCCGAGCCGAGGTCCGTGCCTTTAGAGGCGCCCTCGGGTAGCTCCGCTCCCCGATCCGATCCGAACCCTTCGGAGAATCTAGTAGGGCACGGGGACGCGCACTTGTGCGCGATGCCGTTCCCTCTAGATAAGATAGATAGATAGATAGATAATACTTTTATTGCAACACTAAAAAACATAAACATGAACAAAAGAAAAAAAAAATTAATAATAATAATTACAAAGTTACAATTTGGCGGTCTTATCGCTTTCAAACGATTTCTTCCAGACAACCAGTCGGATGGAGAGAGCTAATAAACTTTAAGATCAGAGGTGATAACCTCTGAAGGTGATTCGTTTCACACGGCTTGAGGGACCCTTTACGTTCCTCGCCGCCCCCAAAAAGCCCGGTGAAGCTGAAAATGCCGCAGCGGCAATCAGCAATCTCTCTCCAAAAAAAAAAAACCTACATTCATTTATGATCACTGCTGCTTGCCCTAATATAAGATCGAATACACTTTGGATCTTGTCATTTTTACCACACCAGCAAGAAGGGAAAAAACCGAACTCGTGATTGATATTATAACCATCAGAATAAGCCACCGGTTCAAAAATCGCCCCCTATTCATTAGTTAGCTTTTTTTTTTTTTTTGGAGAGAGATTGCTGATTGCCGCTGCGGCATTTTCAGCTTCACCGGGCTTTTTGGGGGCGGCGAGGAACGTAAAGGGTCCCTCAAGCCGTGTGAAACGAATCACCTTCAGAGGTTATCTAGAGGGAACGGCATCGCGCACAAGTGCGCGTCCCCGTGCCCTACTAGATTCTCCGAAGGGTTCGGATCGGATCGGGGGTTCGGATCGGATCGGGTCATTAGTTAGCGTACGTACGTACTGAAACGTTTTCGTGTCGACCTTGTTCCTCAAACGAATTATACTCGCAGTCTGTCTGACAAATCGAGAGCACAAAATAAGGAGACTGCAGAAGTTTAGCGTCATACAAAGCAACGCACACATAGACATCCTCTCACAGACACGGAATCTCGCAACATCTGCGCTCGGACTGTTCCCAGCTGTTCCGAGATCCGTGTCCGTGCAAGGGGTCTATGTGTGAGTTGCTCGAGCGCGGTATTTATTAGGCTTGCCTTCTGTGTGTCGTTATTTTGTGTCGAGACGCTATATCAGGTTAATACGTTGCACATGCAGCGCTAAACTAGCAATCATTTGGGGTCTAGAAGGTTAGTAAGCTATATAAGTCAGGTTTAATGACCACCGGTTGGGCAAGGTAATGTTCTGAATAGTAATTGAGAAAAAATAAAAGGAATTTGGACATAAATAATTATATGTTTTAACTAATACGGGAAACAATTTTGAATAACAAATATATGTGTTATTGTATTTTACGTCGTCGTCCATAATTTTCGGTAGTTGGCACGTATCAGCGTTCGGGTTGCGATCTTGCTCTCTCTTCGGTCGCGGTCTCTGGTGACCTAATTAAAATATGGCATACCTATGACCTCCGTGCTTCGGAAGGCACGTTAAGCCGTTCGTCCCGGCTGCATTAGCAGTCGTTAAAAACCACCAATCCGCACTGTGCCCGTATGGTCCGTTCTCCATATCCATCCATGGGAAAGGCTCGTGCCCCAGCAGTGGGCATAAAATGAGCTGGTGATTTGGAGCCTATGGCATGAATATGACATTTATTAAAACCCACCAACCCGCTTGAACTTTACATGTAGAAAAGCCTGACCCCAGCAGTAGGCTGTTGATAATTATATCTACACTTTGATAAGTATAAAAATCAATTTATCAACCGCAATGAAGAAATGTTTCGGTAAAGTTACGAGGCGAGAAGAATGTGCCTAATCGGAATCACGAGCAGACCAGGAGGAGGCCGCTGCCACACTTTCTCTGATGAAAGTGACGGTGGTCTCTCGCTGCCTCGTTTGACATGCGCATGCGCATACACGGTGCCTTATTATGGGAGGCAATAGTCTTCGTAAAATTATAAGAAAAACTTGAGCGATTGCAACATACTTCTTAGAGATTAATTTTATATGAGCCTATGTGGGTAGGATTCACGCATATAATATGTCCCCAACTCTTACTAGATTTTCCCAAAGGTATTTGAGGTGTAAATTTTATTTTTATTTTTAAGTGCTAATTGCTGCTTTACATTACTGTAAACCATTAAATACGTAAGTTCTTTTTTTATATCCACTTTAAAGTAGCGTGACCCACTTTTCTTTAAAAAATAATATAAATAATATTTATTTGCTTGCAGGTTGAATACAATTGTGCTAAATTTAAAAAATGTTACATCCTAATTTACTGTGTTCTAGCAAATAAAATTATTAGTTTATCATATCTTTATTTTTAAATCGGTACATTTTTGCTCTATCTACCCGAGGGCAAATTGAGTTCTAATGATCTTCACTATCACCCCTAATAGGGATCGCTACGTATTTTCAATAACCCTGTATATACACACTGTAGTTATTAGCCTGAGGACAAGAACATGCTAATAAGTTTACAGTAATATTTTTGAATTTTACAACTTTCAACTTAAAAGAAGATTGTTCTACCAGGTCATTATTGTTAAGACATGTAATTAAATGCATTAGCCCAGATAATGTGGAGCTTTCATCCACACTCGAGCTCACGGCCCACTTGTAATGAGAAATTAAGCCAAAGCAACGATTGCAATCATACTGTCTAAACAATTATTTATCAGTGGCGCAAGTCATAAGCTAATAGCGATTTGGTTCTAACTACTCTGAGACATCAAAGTATAAAAGGATTGCTAACGACAAGATTATTTTTCAAATATGAACTATTACAATTCGCAAGACTTTGCTAATTCGGTCCACAGAAAACCACAATTATTTTTATCTGTGGAGATTTAGTTATGGTCAAATTGTACTGTAGATAATACATAATAATTGAATGCATTTTTTTTTACAATTAAATCAATACTTAAACTGTAACGATGATTACAAATACAGTAAGGTAGATAATACGGCATTCTAATTTAAAAAATATTAGAAAAGTCAATTATTTTTAATAAGTCCTGTGTATAGATATTCTTGTGTGCTACGGAAGGCACGTAAAGTCGTTGGTCCCGGCTGCATTAGCAGTCGTTAACATCCACCAATCCGCACTGGGCCCGCGTGGTGGTTTATGGCCCGTACTCCCCCTATCCATCCATAGGGAAGGCTCGTGCCCCAGCAAAGGGGACTTAAAATGCATGACAAGATGCAGTCACTCTGCGTGACATTTTCATGTCGCCCATGACTTGAACCAATCAACAAAGGTCACACGCATTGCTTGGGCAACGAACGACTTCCGCAAAAAATTCTCATTGTTTTGTTTCAACACGCGCACGCGCATTCATACCAACACGCTTTTCTATGGATTTGCAGAAATAAAAGAAAACGCATCAAAGTAGACCTTAAAGAAAGTGCGTTAAAGTCTTAATTAAAGTAAAGGGTTCGTGTGAAGTCAGATTAAATTCATAAATTGGCTAAATCTGTCATACCTACTGTATGCAATTACCCTACTTAGTAACAAGTCGGTCGTTCAACTCACAAAATCAGTAGGATAAGCAAATATGAAATGAGCACTACCTACTAACTAATCATAACTGATATTATGAATACATTATGAACGAAAGTGTGTGTCTGTTTGTTTGTCCTTCTTTAACCTCGACACGGAACAACGGATCGACGTACTTTTGACAAAGAAAATACTAGATAGTACTACTCTCTAGTATTTTCTCTTAACTATCCCGGATCTTATAGTTAATACACTATGACATTTTAAACATAGGTATTTATTGTTGTCTAGGACGTGAAAATAATGTATCATTTAATTTTGTCTAACTTCTCATGCATGTCGCAAGAGCCGACTAAAGGACTAGGGTTTCAAGATGCTCGCACATCAGGCGATCATAATCATAATCATAATATTTATTTGCTTTTAAACAGGGTATCATTAGTTACAGATGGTAAAAACAATTATAAAGTATCTTATGCCTATTTAACTATATAACCATAGCATGCAAACATTTTAGCAAGTTTAAGACATTTATAAATTATTAAATTATTACATTTCATTAGTATTATCATTCTCAATAAGTATCACAAATTATATTAGTTAATTTAAATTATACAAACATCAATTTTATCAATTTAGATTAATTAGCTTACAAATATATTAATCTAATTACCTATTACTACTGTTTCATAATTTATTTATTAAAATATTACAAATAAAAACTGTAAATCGATTTATTTATTTATTGTGTCTCATGAATTCATCAATGGTATAAAAGGTATTCTCAATCAACCACTTACGTAATGCAGTTTTAAATTTACCTATAGGCAGTTGTTTAATTTGGTCTGGTATTTTATTAAATATTGTTATAGCCATCGCTGGAGCATTCCTCTGGAGTCGGCTTGTTTTCGGAAACACTCTAAGCATTGATTTATTTGGATGTCTATTACTGCTTTTTGATAAATCCTTTGCTTTTACATACATGTCATAATTTTGTTTAACAAATATTCCTACCTCTAGTATGTACAACCCAACCAGAGTTAGTATTCTTAGATTCTTAAAATATGTTCTGCATGAAATATCTGGTGCAATATTACATATGGAACGGCTCGCAACCCATCACTGATGTTGTCTATCCACCTCGGAGCCCTACTTTGATTATGCTAAATGTTGCGTCGAGGTCACTAACGGCGAGTTTATAATAATAAATAAAATAACTCATTTATTTCTGATATTTTTTTTTTATTTTTTTAAAATATGAGACAACATCACATACATTGTTCTGATCCCAAGGTAAGTAGCTAAAGCACTCGTTTCATGGAAATCAGAAACAACGACGGTACCACAACCACCCAGACCCGACACAATATCGAAAAGTTCGTTTTCGACATTGACCCGACCGGGAATCGAACCCGGGACCTCAGAGTTACCGCCGAGTTATTAATATCCATAATTAACACATACAATAATCCAATACAACCAAATCACATTAAATTACATTACATTACCTACTTAATTAAATATACATATAAATAAAAAAATAAGAAATAAAAACAAATAAATGTCACAAATAATAATCGTAAATTTATAAAAAAGAAAGAGGGGATGCACTGACGTGCGAATGCATCCACCTCCTCAACAGAGGGGAATGCCACCGCTCAACCAACATATTCAGGATACCGGTACTGCTCCCTCTTAGAAGATTTAAAAGAGATGCCATTTTTCTTTCTCACTATGGCATAAAAATCGTCTGCAAGTGCCTCAGCAAACATAGCAGATGCGCTACAAAACCAATTTTATACTGTAGTGGTGATTTTGATGCTCTGTCTACCCCTTCTTGGGAGAAGGACGTGAGTGTGTATGTTTGCACACACGCCTGCACATCAACTTCCACAAACTGCCCTCAATAGACTTTGAACTTTATGTGTATGGCATATGGTTGAACAATTATTGAAGAAATTTGACAGTTTGTACTAAAGACTAATATAGATCTTACCGCATCCTTCAAATCAGCACATTAAAAAAACACAAATGTTGAAAAAATTTCCACGAGCAGGATTTGAACCTGCACCCTTCTGACATACCGGGTCAGGTGCTCTTCCAATTGAGCTATCGTGGTTCTAACCAGCCCGCCGAAATTATTCAACTCTATTTACTTTTTTACTTTGAAAGGCAAAAGCGCCAATTCAATATCAACAACTACCGTCATTAACGTTAACGTCATTAATTAGCAAAGCTGAATGTAGCCTAATTTCTGCAATGTTTGTTGCGTTCATTAGTTCTTCTTTTTCTAGCGCATCACTGTAACAATGCTCAACGACCTCCTGACCCAATGACGCACCAACTTTATACGCTGTCAGGTCTTATTTCATGGCTGTTTAGACTGTACGCAAGTCACGTTCATTTAACCTTCGAGATCACCACATCATCACCCACCAGCTCACTTGATGATCCTACTGCTGGGGCACGAGCCTTCCCTGCGGATGGATAGGGAGAATGGGCCATAAAGGTAAGCGTCCACATGTCCGCATCGGACGCATCGCAGCAAACTGATGAATTTTTCACAGTGCGTCCACTGTATCGGCAGCGATCGGATTTGCCGACGCAAGTACCAGCAATCGGATTGCCGATGCCACTTCATTCGGATTTTCGTAGTGATCGCACGTGCGGAAAGTGTTTGTGAGAATGGAGGAAAGCGAAGAAGAACAAGTCGTTATTGCTTGTTTGTTAGCAGATCAGGGCGAAAATGCAAAAAAAAATTAAAAAAAGGAAACAAAATCTGGATACACGACAAAAATACGAGCGCGCGGAGCGAGTCCACTGATCGTCATTCCGTATGACGTCATCGGCACGCAACGCAAAAGTTGTCTCTCGGAGCATCGGTGTCGGCATTGCCGATGTGCGATCCGTACCTAGCGGATCAGTGGACGCACTTGTATGACTCTCTACAAAGAATACTCCAATCCGTTTGATGCGATGCGTCCGATGCATTCGATGCGGACATGTGGACGCTTACCTTAAACCACCACGCGGGCCCAGTGATGCGGATTGGTGGATGTTAACGATTGCTAATGCAGCCGGGACCTAAATTTTGACTCTAGAAAGTTTATGGATCATTCATGGGACAAGGTGTCACGTATTATAATAAAAATCCCGAATGATGTTTTAATTTTGCCCTTTGCGAAATTTAAGACACGTAAAAAAGGGCTATTACAATGTAAATGATTATGTTAATGATAAGAATGCATGGAACTGACATTCCTCCAATTCTCGAGAATGTATAGCTTATATAAAGCGTCATTCTATAATTTTCAAGTAGTACATACATAGTGCCCAAGTACGTTATTTTAGAATCAAGGCTAAGTAAATGTACTAGAGGAAAGCATTATTTGTAATTCCGGGATCTTGAAAGTTTTTAATTATAATTATTATTATTTATTATTTATAAATGTATTAAATTAAATATTGTATGATTTGGCAACGACATAATTTTTTTTTCTATTTGTAAATGTCGTTACTTCTATTAAAGCTGTGGAGTTCTTTGCGCTTATTCTTCTTCACATCTAAAAAATAGACGTCCTGATTCCTGAATGGGTTTCAAAAGCACTTTTCTTAAGTTTATTTGATTTTTTTAATACAACGGCTTTACGTGCCTTCCGAAGCACGAAGATGATAATGGTCACCCATTCGATGACCGGCCTTTGCGAAATTTACTTAACCTTAGCAATCGCAGACCAACTCTTTACCTTCGAGATACTGCGGTGTAATAAGGCAGTGCGTTGCTCAAGCGAACATTACTTCACAAGCCATTACCCATTGTGAGGTAGACATTAGCCGGCAATTAATCCACATACGACAGTTGGATACTGTAATAACGGTGTTGGTAGGGCTTTATGGCGACTTTGTTTGAGATAGGTGGAGCATAGCGGCATTTTCTAAAGAAGGGAGAAACTTCAAATACGTTTTCATGTTCCTGCTGGTGCGTTGAGTAAATTCGTCTAAGTTTTTTTCCCGTCAGAGGATATTCTGTCATTAAGCAAACTTAAAAATAAAAACGCTCTATTGATTAAGCACGTAAAAAACCATTCAGAACTAGGTAAAAAATGATTTAAAACATTTTCTTTCACCATCCGGTTCGAAGGACCATTTGATACTTCATAATTTATACATATAAATATTTTTAAATAAAGCCTAAATTTTAAAGACATGCGCCTAATGCGATAGTGCAGTACCCCACGCTTAGTTTGTTTACAAGCCTACTAATGATAGCAACGGGCAATTTGTGACGTCACGGATTAATTGCGAAGTTAATGGCCGGTAATGAAACCGCGAGACTGTGGGATAATGACCCGTTGTCGTCGGGAAAGAGGTTACTCATGTTATAGTCATCTGGGACTATGGCTTGGGGGCCTAGAAGCACGGTAATACAGAAAAGATTAGACGGGAACTGTTTACTAACTCTACTGGGTACTTGGTGGGACCGGGACTAACTTTATGTGCCTTCTGAAGCACGGAATTGCTCTAGATATTTTAATTTGGTCACCAATCCGATGATCTTGCATTGCACAAGTTTTTCAACACTCAAGATTGCAGTTTAAACAATTCCGTATGCTTAGTGAATTCATCATCTCAGTCAAAAGACGTCTACTGGTGGACAAAGGCAGTGGACAGCCTCCCCCAAAGATCGCTGAGAAGGTTTTGTGCTGCTCGCATCCAGCGGCTTCCGACCTTTACCAGATCGTCGGTCCACCTTGTTGGAGGCATGCCTACAATACGCTTTGCGATACGCGGTCGCCACTCAAGACTCGGCCATCAGTCCTGCGAGCGATGTGCCTTGCCCACTGCCATTTGAGCTTAGCAACTCTTCGGGCTATGCCGGTAACATTTGTTCTTCTGCGGATCTTCTCAATTATGATTCGATCACGCAGAGAAACCCCGATTAGCCCTCTCCATTGCTCTTCAAGTGACCTTGAGCCTCCTGAAGCCCATAGTGAGCGACCACGTCTCAGACTGTTTAGAATTTAATTCTTCATGTCTGAATGAATATAAGAATCAGATGTCAGAGTAAAATATAAGGTATAACAACATCGACCAGCTACTGCATTTAAATGAAAACATAACATATACTGTTTGACTCTAAATGTAAATAAGTAAATTACAGGTATGCGAGCCTATTGCTACAGCACATATCATGTATACGTACTCCATTTACCGAATAGAAACTTTTCCTCTCCTGTATTGTTATTGCAATCAGTCTTCTCATTCCAATTCTTCAAGATATTCCCCGAATACTCATCGTTTAAATCATCATTTAATTACACGGAAACTAGCTTATCAACGTATTCTATCATGTTAACACACACGTTTTCAGCATACAAAAAGTCGAACAAAGCGCTGCGTCGTGAACACAACTCTGCTTATGTTTCCGCAATGCAAAGACACAATTTTTTCGAAACATTTTATTGAGTAACCGCACTACGTAGGTTTATTAATTGCTTAACGCAAACACTGTGTTCGGGGAAAAAGAAAAATCATGGGAAAACTACATAAGCTGCCGCATAATGAAACGATTAGTTGCGCCCACGTTGCACCAAGCCATACGAACTCGTGAGACTGATCAATCGAATTTCTTTGGTGAAAATTTCCACAAGTTTGCATAATATGTGCAGCGGCAGTACTTTTGATTAATGACTTTCCTTAATGCGCCTTGATTCCATCGTCGATAAGATAAGATAAGATAAGATAAGATAAATTTTTATTGCCATAAAATTGTGTAAATACATAGCAGGTGTTAAGCATAATTGGGAACAAACAATTTACCCTAGTCGGGCATGCAATTTTTAGTGGGTAGGTATATGTTACATAGAAACAGCCACTATGCTGTTTTTGTACCGAAATATAAATTTTCAGTCAAACTGTAGAACGCCTTATCTGTAAGCCATCTCTTTAATTTAATTTTAATCATCATTAAGGGGTTTTGTAATACTTTGGTCTCTTTGGTAGTAAGCATTACGAGTAACTGGATTGGATCGTATCCAAACATCGCACATTTTATGATTGAACAGTTATCAGTAACACAGTTCCTCAGTGGTTGAGGATTCTGGGTAAAGTGTGCTTCCACCTTCCGCCATATCATCACCTAACATTACCTGAGATGAAGGCCAAGTGCTTACAGTAAGAAACTTAAAAAAGCTATCTTCTATTCTTATATTAAGATCATTATTTAAGTGGTTTACAACCCGTGCAATAAGTAAAAGGATTCTCGCTTGATGGAAAGCGACCTCGAAAGAACATGTACGCTTGCGACACCAAGGGTATCAAGCGCGCGATGTTGACCCTGAAGCTTGTTCTTATACTTTTTTAAAATATATTACCGGGTAAGCACAGTGCCTTGATCTCACCTGATGTTAAGTGATGATAAGGCCAACAACAAGTTTCTCAACACTCAAGATTGCAGTTTAAACAATTCGGTATGCTTAGTGAATTCATCATCTCAGTCAAAAGACGTCTACTGGTGGACAAAGGCAGTGGACAGCCTCCCCCAAAGATCGCTGAGAAGGTTTTGTGCTGCTCGCATCCAGCGGCTTCCGACCTTTACCAGATGGAAGCGCACTTCACCCGGGATCCTCAACTAGTGAGGTACTGGCTATCTTATCTTCAGCTGCCGGAACACAACAATGCTACAAACATTGATGTTATGGCGACATATTTAGGTAAGATGGTGGTAGCTAGCCAGGCGGACAAACAAGCCCTACCACCAACCAAACCGAGTACACAAACATGTACTCCCCGATGGGAATCAAACCCGGGACCTCTAGGTCTAAACCGGTGGTCTTAGCCACTAGACCACATAGGCGGTTAAAATTCTATATGCTTACACGAAAACAAGATACTTGGGAATTTTTCATAGTGCAAATTAAATGAGACACGAAACATCACATTAAAGTCCCATCCCAGTCCCAGTAAGAGTATATTTATTTATTAGACAACATGTATACGACGACACGCTTCATCTAGAACCCTTAGCTACTGAGGATAGGGTAATTAGCCAGACCACGCCAGACGAAATTAAAACAAGCCCTTCCATCAACATATATACCCGAGGAAATAGGAAATACGGAATAAGGAAAGCGTGGGCCCCTGATGGTGATGACATCAAGTCATCATCAATCATCATACACACATAATGAATGTCCCGACTCCTGACCGACTCATCAAAAGGCCCAGCCCAAACTCTTGGACATAGAAAGCAGAAACTTTGCGGGGGATTTTGCAGAAGTTTCCCTTATGAAGTTGACAAGGAATTAGTATAGTAGGTATATGTATTTTTTTCTTTGCGTATAACCATTTGTCTTTTAATAAGACAAAAAAAAAATAAGTGCAGGTTTTTCAAAATTCTCAGTAGGCACTACGGAATACGAGTTAATGTGGGGACGAAGTCGCGTGCAGTCTAGTTTTATTACGCAACAGCTAAAAGGAGTTCAGTTACAAAAAAAATTATACGTTACGTTTAATTCGAGAGTCGGTTAACTTAATTCAACCAAAGGTTAATCGTCTAAATGGTTCATTACAGCAGTCCTTGCCGTTCATTGCGATTACAAAGAGCATCGTAAATACAACTAGTTGGGTGTACTTATATACTTGGTTTTACGAAATGTTTTTAATGTTTTGTAACTTTATTTGCATTTTCCAGTCGTTCTGTGAGATGATAGCGATATAAACGCGTTTTATTGTGGCTGGTTCTGAAAGTCAGCTTTCAAGTTTCTTCGTTTCAAGGGTAGTTATTAATTTATTTATTTGCAAGCCGCCGCCTGCGACTTCTTCTAAATGATCACCCGTATCCCATGATCCCGAGGGGTTTACGGAAAATCGCGTTTTACTAGTTAATAGCCTAAGCAACGAGTGTGAAGGCCTGAAAGATTTCAGCGCTGTATGTCGGCGGTTTGGGCTGTGCGATTTTCTTTTTTTTTTTCTATAAATATGAGTAAGCGACAAATTTCAAGATTGTTAATGTTAATAGCGTCAATGGGGAATGGGGATGCCATTGCCCAACAATGGGACAATACAGGCTAACTGTAACTGTATCTGTAATGAGTAAGCAAATGACTCTGCCTCGCCTAATGTTAGGCAGAAGCTGAGTCAAGATGCAATGACATGTTGATCGTTATTCAGACAGTCAGTCAGTTAGAAGAAAAAGAAGATGGTTTTTTTTTAAATATTAATTGTTAACCTTTTTTTTTTTTTTTGGAGAGAGATTGCTGATTGCCGCTGCGGCATTTTCAGCTTCACCGGGCTTTTTGGGGGCGGCGAGGAACGTAAAGGGTCCCTCAAGCCGTGTGAAACGAATCACCTTCAGAAGTTATCTAGAGGGAACGGCATCGCGCACAAGTGCGCGTCCCCGTGCCCTACTAGATTCTCCGAAGGGTTCGGATCGGATCGGGAATTGTTAACCTATATCAGTCTGTAGGTAAGTTAGCCAGTTTCTCAGTGATTGAGGAGTGAAGTGCATTTTTAGACTGACAATGCCTGATATTGTTTATAATGATTAGAGTTTTTAAATTGAGTAGCCAGTTGTACTTAAGTAATAATACAACAGAGCTGTAGCTGTTGCTGTAGCAAGAGAGACATTCGCCAACAATCTTATACACACTGCAGTTTGTTTTAAAAGTCGAAATAAAACAGTCCCCCGCTTAAAATCACAACTAAGTATATTTTCATAATACAAAAGCAAACCGAAATATTGATATAGTAAGCATGACCGCTGCGCTGCACTGTGCTGTTAACACACGCTTCGTCAGTGGCCACTTTAGCACCGTGTCGTAGTAACTTTAGTTGGTTGGTTGGTAAGCGCCTGCGCCCGGTTATATTATTTAGTTGCGATGACAAAGTACTACATACCTAAATATTGTTAGAAAATAGTTGTATACTGTATGTTTTATTATAGACTGTACATCAACATGGGACCGCAGAAAGGTTTGTGCACTGGTCTCCAAACTTCAGTATGAAGATTGCACAATGATGATGATAAAATTTTGATATGGCATTCTTTATTTTTTATTTATTCATTTTTATAGTTTACTTAGAGTAACTTACCTTAGTTTTTTATTGTTATGTATTATTTTTTATGTAAAAACTCAATAAAATTGTACAGTTTTTTAAACTCAAACTTTCTATTTTATATAATTCGCACTTTTGTCACTCAACATACATATAACCGTACCTTAAAGTAGTGGAAACTTTAATGTGCTAACACATATAATAATATTATGATTATAATAAAAAAAATATATATAATTTATTTATTTATATTTATGATTATAATAAAAAAGTTGTTGTTTCCTGAATAAGGAAAAAAAACTACAGCCCTTTAGCTTTTATGAAAGTATAGAGTACAGACATGCCATGTCGACTGTTAAACCTCATGTCACCTGAAATGAAATATTAATACCAGAAACTTAGGTAAGCGCTTAAGTTAAGTCTCAGTACCCACATAAACCGTGTGATACGACCGTCAGCAGTTCCATTACGATTGTCTCAAAACCATATTTGTCAAGTGACAATAGTTCGAGTTTTTGTGGTGACACAGTGGCGCAACGATATGTTACCTGAACAATGTTGAAGTTAAAAACTGACAGTCCTTTTTGCATTAGAACGTTATCTCATGGTAGATGTCGAAGTTGTCGTTAGCCAATTTGGTCGTTTACGACGAACGTGCGTTACGTCAACGAAAAATTAATTACATGTCATAGTTGCTAGTATCGAAACTGAGAACAGCTATATAACTTTTTGAAGTATCATGGTCACTTGCTTATGAGTAATTATTAATGGGATTCTTCCGGAAAATAGCGCTTAAAAAAGACAACCTGACTCAGGGTACTCAATCCAACCTAGACTAGACAATTAGACATGAGAGAGAGAGAGAGAGAGAGAGAGAGAGAGAGAGAGAGAGAGAGAGAGAGAAACATTTATTGACCACACACACTAATATACATAAAAATAAAAACAAACAACAACAATAGGTCAATCAGGACCCCGCCTCAGCTTATGTTGTTGCGAACGAAGCGTGTCGCAACAACGCTGGTATTCTGGCGGAGCCTGCCGCCACCGGCGCGCGGTGCAGAACATAATAATATTAAACATACAAACATTTACTTACTTAAACCATATACAGACACAAATACAAAAACTCCTAACACATACAAAACAATTACATTAAACAATTACAAAGAAAGACAGAAAAAAAAAAAGAAAAAACACAAATGTTGGCAGAAAGACAAAGACTCCTTAGCCATTGCAATTGTGTATAACAGACAAGACAGACATAGACATCTTGTTTTTATTATTTTTTTATTATTACGGGCGAGCACTTGGTCTTCGTCTCACCTGATGTAAAGTGATGATAAGGTCAACGGTGGAAGCGCACTTCACCCGGGATCCTCAACTGAGGCACTGACTATTTTAGCTGTCGGAACACAACAATGCTACAAACATTGATGTTATGGCGACATATTAAGATTAGTCAGGCGGACAAACGAACCCTACCGCTAACTTAACCGTGTATACTTAAGTACCCTTCACTGGGAATCGAATCTGACAGAATCGACCTCAGATTTATCGAGTTATTTTAATGATTATATTAATAGTCGAGTCTTATTTTTTAAGTGCTGTGCAACGCTTACGCTGACGAATTCGAGGATGATGATGATGACGATGATTCATAAGGGCTTATTTACTGGAGCCAAAACTTTTTAAGACTTTTTGAGTTATTGATTGAAGACCGCGTATCGGCAAACGTAGTGTAGGACGCAGTCAGGCTATGTAGAGCGACGATTCTGGAGATGTCTTTGTGGACAGCTGTGGACTAACAATGCTGATATTTTTTTTAATTTTGTAACTTATTTTAGACGAGTCGAAAAAAGTGGAAGGTGGTAGTCGTTTTAGTTAACAAGCTAACAATATCAAGGTGTCGCCATACCTGTACATTGTTGTGTTTCGACAGTCAGAGATATTATAGCAGGCTCCTTAGCAGTGAGAATGGTGATGATTAGATGAAATTAAGGGCAAGCAAGAAAAAAAACAGTTTAAAAAAAGACATAAATAATTTGATCACCGCCTGTGTTAGTCACTGTATTTATAATGTCCGTTCCGTACTGAACGTAACACTATCAAAAACTCATCTAAATAACATTAGACATGAAAACTAACGTAACTTAGTCGTGGCTTATTCCCACACCACACAAAAATGTTCTAATTGAAGATTGCAATCGCGTAGTGATATAAAATCATTATGTACCTTTCCTTATATCATTTGTTTTAATTGATGCTAAGAAGCGCCTTGGAGCGTGTCTAACTTGTACACAAAAATACTAAAAACAACGGATTTTGCGGCGAACAACATATAATTATAAAGGGAAAGTGGAGAAACTTGCGCGCAAGGTTGTACGGAAGATAGAAGGGCGAATGTTTGAGTCAGAGTCATCACAATATAGAGGCATGACAAAACCCTCAGGGTATTCGACGCATGTTCTGGCTTGAGTTTAAACCACTCGTTGACTCCGTGTACGAAGGAACTCATGCTGTATTGCAGGCGTCAAAGACTGCAGTGACTGCTTTCCCTGTGCCTGTGTTTCTCAACAGTTGAACAAAATGATAAGTGCTTTTCTAAATCATGACCAAGTCTTTAAAAGACATTTCAATTAAAACCATAAAAAAAATCGGTTTCGATGACCTGATCTTTTTAACTCTTGAGCTTCTATCGGTACATCCTTTAAAATAATCATTCTTTCTTCAAAGATCTGGTTCGAATTGTATGTACCTAAAATGTTATTAAACATGAAAATCCTTTCAAAGCATAACAGTGGCAAGTATTTCTTTTCTCTGATGGTAATATCCGTTCGCTTCAGAATTGATAAGTAAATTGCTGAATGACGCATGAATAAATTATGGTATCCTTGAAACTATTGATTTCAAAAGGAAGGCGTTCAACAACCTTGATAAAATCTATCAATGCTTCAAGAACTACGCTACTGATTTCAGTTACTACTAAAAATGTAGAATCCAGGACTAAATCAAATACATCAAAGAACAGAAATGTAATATCAATAGTTTTGTTGCAGTTGTAATAAGTAAACTACCGTCATTAACAATACAGTTTTTGTAATTTTGTTGCGATACACGCAACAAAATTTGTAAAAATATTATGATCAGATGTTAATGACGGTAGTTGTTGACATTGAATTGGCGCCTTTGGCTTTCAAAGTAAAAAAGTAAATAGTGTTGAATAATTTCGGCGGGCTGGTTAGAACCACGATAGCTCAATTGGAAGAGCACCTGACCCGGTATGTCAGAAGGGTGCAGGTTCAAATCCTGCTCGTGGAAATTTTTTCGACATTGTGTTTTTGTAACGACAACGCTGATCTTCCGTGGATACCCCAGTTTTGTGAGAATGTGCGCGGCGTCGCGCTGTACATAATATGATTCAAAAGTACAGTGATATAAATACATATAAAAAAAAGGATTAACTTTATAATACTCGTTATTGTTATTGGAGATATCCCAACAAATTCAGTGTAATGTCTGCAAATTCAAAAAATATCTCTCTTGTGTTAACCTTAAAGGAACCCACTGAAACAGAGTTACGGAGTGGTGGTGGTGGTAAATGTGTATAGTTCTTTCTGCGATGACGTTACATTTTCTGATGTTGCGATTAAAGTATTATTTATTTATCTGTGGTAAACAACAACAAATAAAATAACAGACATGTCGCTAACTAGCATTAATTTACTATAAAAACTTTTGACCTAAACAATCATCTATAAAAAATAAACACTGTATGGTGTATATTTAGAGCAAAACAATGTTTCCGGCATAGAAACGTTCCAAATTGCAACCAATAACACCGAAAACGAACTGGGCAATTATGATATAACGAAATCTGTTGTAGGACCTCCAAAAACTAGACTAGCCCTTGCATTTCCCAATGATCTATCCCACGGAACACAATAGTTAATGTCGTAAATACACGTAACACCATTTGACCCGAATGTAAGTTCGTGTTACATAGCAATGAGGAATTCGGAGCGGGCCAAACAGTCTCACGTGATACCTTTGTGAGGGCACAGACGAAATACATGATACACATTTGGATTATGACGTTGTTGCAAACAATTTGGGATTGCTATCAGTGGTATAATAATGAGAGGAGTTATTCAAATTGCCATTTAAAAGAAAAACTTCATTAATTCTGCTCTTAAAGACCCACGTTGTCTGTAAAATGTATTTGTAGATTACATATGACATACACTATGAAAAATAATTATTCAATCTTCAATCATTTCATATTTACATACTATTCTTTCAAGATTTTTCTGTGGCACCGCAATAGCTGACTTCGAATAGGAGTGTGGGGAAGAATTCGTAATTGATATCATAGTGTGAGAATCATTGGTACCAGTTAAAATATCCTTGAAGTCTATCTATGCAACATCAAACAGCCTTCTGAGAATTGCGTTACCGAAATCATAAGAAGGCTGACAAATTCCGCAAAAAATCTAATTCAGAAAAAATCTAATTCGTAACTTGTTTTGTGTTGTTTTTCTTTCAAAAAAATAGGAAAAAACTATATACACCCATATTTTCATTGCTAAGCTTACAGCATATTATGGTCAGTACGATTTTTAATTCTTTCACAGAATAATGCTATCAGAACTGATTGGCCACACTAACAGTCAAGATAACAATAGTTTTCACAAAGGTATAAGACTTTTTGTTTTGATTTTGCTAATACTTCGTGGCTTGTTTATATATTTATTTATTGCTGGAATAAACCTCATACTTCCAATATTGCGTTTTGTTTTCAGTGATTTCTGTTTTGGAGAAATTAAAATCAATACTTTACTTACTAACTACTTACACTGCTGATCATTTCGAATAACACAGCCATTTACCTGAAACAAAAAATAGAACGCATTGTAAAATTTTATAAAGCAAACCATATACTTTGTAAAATATATAAAACATAATGACAGTTTAATTACAAACAAATGAAGCAGCAGTTTCTTTTAAACATTAACCCCCTTATTCATAAAATCTATTTAAGCATTATTTTGTCTCTTTTTCTCAAATTCAAAATGACGTTTGTGTGACGTTGACAAAACAATATTTAACTAAATAATGCTCAAATAGTTTTTATGAATAAGGTGGTAATTGTTATATGCTATTTAAAAAGCGGTAATAAACACATTTAATGGAACATCAGAGTAGTAGCGACTTCATATTCGCGTTTTCATCATCACAATCTATGATAGTAAATCGCTTTGATAGCGTCGCAAAAGTTTCTCTATTGACTAACCAGTCGACAGATCACCGTATTATGCAATTATTTACTTGAGTGACATGTAGCTTTAAGATATTAAAAAAAATATACGAGTGCTTGAGGTCATGTACCCAGAGATAAATCAACAGTTTTTGCTACAGTTGAAAAAGCGAATGAATGAACAGAGCGTTCGTCGTTTTGATCACGGCTGCCTCCCTCAGTTATGACCTCAGCATGTCTCCGCAATTGTGCAAGCGGGCTCGGTGTAACGACCAATGTCGTGACGAGCTTCCTCCACGATCACGAGCGTGCTGGGAAACGGCAAAAAACTGCGCCATTTGACGCTGTTCATCTGGTAATGGTGGGATTACACTAAAGCATTGACAGAACTAGTTATGATTTATCTCTTACATCTGTTTAAACTCCATCACTATTATGAGGGAAGCTGCAAAAGGCGGAGCCATTTGACACTGTTACCCTGGTGGTAGTGATAGGATGACACTAAACTACTGACAGGGATAATTACGAGTTCTATCATTATTATTGTCTTGTGAAATGGCTTCTGTAGGGTTTTTCCAACACCAATAATTTTCGCCAATGTCGAGTGATTAACGAGACACGTCATAGTTTGGAAATTGGCCAGTAGAAGTTACAAATATTGGCCGGTAGAAGATATTAAAATCTGTTTAAACTCCTTCACGCAGTTTGACACTGTTACTCTGATGGCAGTGGTAGGACTTTTTATTTTTTATTTATAGCTTTACAAACTGGACAGTACAGCACACAATCTTAGAAATATTTAACATACATGACATAAGTCGGCTGAGTGGCTTTATATATGTATAACTGTGAACTCAACTTTTATTAGCAAATTAATGTTTCATTAAAATCTAAACTTTAATTAAGTTGCCTAGTTATACAAACTTACAGTAAATTACAATTTAGAATAAATAAACTTTTTTATGATAAAAAACACTGACAGGAAAGTCATATAGTCATATGTCATAATCATAAGACACCTCTTTTACATATATAAGCGAATTGTTTGAAAACTATCTTATTAGGGCTTCTAGAGGGGATAGCATCATGCAGGCGTGTCCGTCCCCTACTAGATTCTCCGAGGTGTGCCGGTCAGAGTCCGTGGTCTATTTGGTGGACAAAAAGTACGCCGAGTAGGTATTGTCGTCTGCGCTGGCCTTAGCCACTCGCGATGTGTATCACACCAGAAACATCACGTACGAATAGCTCACGTTTCACGAATCTAAACAGGGTGGACTTTTGTTTACTATCCGTATTCATTCGATTACGTTTGCGAAAACGAAAATTAGTATGGCATTGAAGCTGCGCCTCCTGACGACATACGAGATGACTTAAAATTTTGCCATAAAAAATCTCGTCGTTAACGTGATCGAATGGCGAATAGAACTCGCACTAGACACCCAGTAAAATATAGACGAACATACAATGTCGCAACGATTCCACCAGGTGGTGAAATCACACACACAGCACAGCACAGTGAGTGCGTCGTGAGTGAGTGAGTGAGTCAGTGGTGAGCACAGGAGTGCTTGACCACCGATTACTAATTTGCAATTGGTTCCGTATAATAAGGTGATTGTGCGTTTGAGCGCTACCGTTTCTTGAGTTAAACTTATTTTAATATTACCGGCATTTCAAAATTAGATCTCTGAATTATTTTTGGGTGATGCCTCTTTGGTCACAGTGCAATTTGGTCGTAACAATAGGGAGTGCCATTTGGTCACCAGTAGGGTTGCAACACGTCCGGAAAACTCCAGACAAAATAAACTTTTATTTATTAATTCGTTCATACATATCCGGAAAATGGGTTGATTGGCCGGAATGCTGGGAAAATTTTAACATGTCTGGATTTTTTAAAGAAATTGTATTAAAAGCTGTAAGGTAATAATAAAATGTTTTAAATTAAATCAATATTTTCTGCAAATAATTTTTGGCAGACTTACTTTTTTTGATCTGGTAACCTTAGCCACGAGTTGTTTTAATTATTTCTGATGTTGTATATTTTTATAATTTAATGACTTGTAAATGTTCCGATTTTAAAATGACCTAAAGAGATGACTAACGATTAACGACAAACGAAAGGCACCTCAGAGGGACTTCTTGGCGGGAAAGTGAAGAGTCATGTCTGCGGTTTTGTTTTATTTTCTAAAATTTGTGTTATGTCGAATATTAATGTGAAATAATGGTGGTGGATGGTGGATTAGTGGTGGTGGAACCGTTAAGTGTTCGTAAGTGTGCATGAGTGTTGGCAAATGAAACAAAACAGTGCAACTTTACTTTTCAAATTCTCTCAAGAAGTCCGCCGAGGAATTAGTAAAGCCCCACATCTTTACTGAGATACTCGAGGGGTTGGGGGGTATATCATTTCTCACTTCTCATTTTTATTATCATTCATCATCATACTGACTGGAAGGAAGTATTGTATATTTATGTATTACTTGTAAGAAAAATTACTTTGACACTGGCTAAATGTGCTAATCGCACGAAGCCATAAACTAAAAGAAAGAAAGAAAAGGCACCTCAGAGATCAAAAACACCGGATAACGATTTTTTTAATATAGTCTGAATGACTACAATTAATGTAGAATGTTACTATCGCAACAAAAACTTACATTCTTATAGCTTTAAAGGCTTTCTTTTCCGCCGAAGGAAGCTTGACGATTTCACGGCATTTTCTTTATAAGACCGATGACCAATTTGCAAAAGGCAACCAGCCTTATGCTAAGGTAATACGGTCTAAAATCCTTACAAGAATGTTAGGTACTTGGTATGATTATAACATTTACTTCTTTTCAACAGTCGGTTTTCACTTATAATTGAATAGTAATTTTCTGCATTTTTCACTTTGTACGCAACTAACAGATTAACAAGGACAGATTGACATGTGAATTAGACATTGCTGCTGTATAAAGTTTGCACAAACTATTACAAAGTAAAATGTTTTTGTTTTGTTTATATAATTTTAACGCAAATTTTGTTGCGAGACAAATTACAAAAACACAATGTTGAAAAAATTTCCACGAGCAGGATTTGAACCTGCACCCTTCTGACATACCGGGGCCCGACCGCCTAACCGATTGCTTTGGCTACGTATATAGTTTATGACGTCATCTTGTCATCTAGCTAATAGGTATAGGCATATATCTATAGCTATAGCCTATAGCTTTCGAAATTGCTTTCATAGGCAGTACGAAATGACAAGATGACGTCATAAACTATACACGGGGGCGGGTCAGGTGCTCTTCTAATTGAGCTATCGTGGTTCTAACCATAGCTCAATTGGGAGAGCACCTGACCCGGTATGTCAGAAGGGTGCAGGTTCAAATCCTGCTCGTGGAAATTTTTTCAACATTGTGTTTTTGTAATTTGTATCGCAACAAAATTTGCGTTATAATTATAGCTCGTGGAAATTTTTTCAACATTGTGTTTTTGTATTACAAAGTATACATTTAACACTTTGATACGGATTAAGTAGCGTCTGTTTGTATTGTAGACTGAGGTAGTGTAGGTCTTAGATAGTTTTGAAAATGAACAAAGTGACTGAATTGGACTGACAGTCATTTACGGTCAAATATAAAAAACCGTCAAAAACGGTCCATTTCTAGTCACCTTGATTTTAGTGGTTTCGATCACTGGCGAGAGGCTTATGAATTTGAATTTTTTGAAGAGTGACTGTATGTACTGTAAAAAATATGTATGCATAGTAAACTTCTTCTTAAATACATTCTCCTACATCACTAATTAAACAGTGTTGTTGCTTATCCATTTCTCGATTATGAAAATCTGCAGATGTAGGACAGTCAACTCGCACAGCAGCACCACAATACACGATGTCAACACTAACGACAATTAGCTGCATATTGCATTATTTGCAGTCCATTGCGGCCATTAGATAACGACAGATATAGCGGGGGTTGCCCAACCGCCTACGAATATCGGTTTACGGAACACCTTTTGCCTACTGCGTGGTGTGAAATGTATATACAGGAAAATGGATCGGGTTCTAGTCGTGATTAGGTAACTTTCCATTACCTCAAGCAGCTCGAAGGCGCAGTGGTTAGCGCGCTGCGAGTGTTGAGGTTAAGCAACTTCCGCCAAGGCCGGTCAACGGATGGGCGACCAAATATTTATCACCCCGAGCTCCTCCGTGCTTCGAAACGCACGTAAAGCCGTTAACGACTGCTGATGAAGAAGCAGTCGTTAACAACCACCAATCGGCACTGAGCCCACGTGATGGTTTATGGCTCGTTCTCCCTTACCATCCATAGTGAAGGCTCCCCAGCAGTGGGGACATAAAATTGAGCTGATGATGATGATGTTGACCTTTTCTTTCGTATGTAGGAAGGAGAAGTCGTAGTGCAGCGGGTACTTAAGCCACCTCTATAAATGCTAGAAGTGTCACACCAAACGGCCGGCGTTGGTATAATTGGATAATCTTGGTAATCCCTCAATAATAGGTGTTGAAATATTATCACGAGCGGGATTTGAGCTCACATCATAATTTAAAACCACCATAAGAGAGAAGCTTTATGAAAAGGCTTATGATAAAGTCTTTACGTAATGTTTAAACTTTTTATAATTTGAAATGTTTTAAGGTTAGTCTACATCACAGGAGACCGAAGAGCTGGCAGCTACCTCGGACAAAGAATTAGTCTAGCTATTCAAAGGGGAAACGCTGCCAGTATCTTCGGAACCTTGCCTAAAGGGACTCCTTTTAATAATATATTTTAGATAGTTATTATATTATATTTTTGTTAAGAAATAGCTTATCAGATTCAATTTTATTTTAATGTGCAATATTGAAAAATTAAACTTATATTTAAGTTATTGTTAATTCAAGTAAATTGCAATACTTGAAAAGGGTAAATTAAGTTCGTTCAAGCCACCTACATTTTACCTAGTATGAGATCTTATTAATATATTTGTATTTGTATTTGTATTTGATTACACAGAAGACAAACACTCCAACAGGTATTTCTAATTAAAAATATTCTCAAGTATTTGTATATAGCATATTTGGTAACAATGTATAACTTTGTAAATGTTGTTTCTTCTATATAAAGCTGTGTAGATTCTTGCGCCCGTTTGTCTGCACGAATAAAATAAGTACAGACGCCAGCACATCAACCTATCCAAAACTGTCAAATTTCTTCAATACATTGTCAACCATATGCTTTAAGCATAAAGTACAAAGTCTATTGAGGAAATTTGACAGTTTGTGGTAGGTTAATGTGCAGGCGTGTGTACGTGAAAATCGCTTATTTTTTAGTAAGTTTACTAGAAACAAAGTTTAATCTAATTTGATTTCACCTTTTGACTCCAACTATAGTAAATTTTTACTTTTTATTTTCAAATGCTAATTGCTGCACTGAAGCTAAATTAAATATGAAAAAACATATATTTAAAAAAATATGAAAAAACATATTTTTTTTATTATTAAATACAGTTATTAATATACAGGGTTACTGGAAATATGTAGCGATCCTTTTAAGGGATGATATTATAGATCATTAGCATTTTTATTAAATCATTACATTTTTGATAATGATGGCAATTTGATAGCTAATGATCTTTAGTATCACTCCTTAAAGGAATCGCTACGTGTTTCCAGCGACCCTGTAGACCAAACTAAGGGTTATAATTTCTAGTTGTTATCACTCAACCATATTTAGCGTGCTGCCTATAGGCATTTAGGTCAAAATCGAGCCTAGCCGGTTAGAGCACAGACCGGTCAGGCTAGACCTAGCTTAGCCTTAGGATACCGACTTCCTATGATTACGTGAATGTTTCCTTCCATAAGCGATCAAGCTGACTTGACACCAAGTTAATTGAATTGGTTAAACGTTTCCAGATACTTGTAAGTGATTACGAACATAAATATTTTTGCTAAGATACCGATACAGGCATTTAAAAGTATCAATGACGAAAGGCTTTGGTTGTTGTAAGATAGTTCAGGTTTATAAAAAAGCTTCACATAACATCACATCACTAGCTCATTTTATGTCCCCGCTGCTGGGGCACGCTGCTGGGGCCTTCACTATGGATGGACAGGGAGAACGGGCCATAAACCACCACGCGGGCCCAGTGCGGATTGGTGGTTGTTAACGACTGCTAATGCAGCCGGGACCAACCAACGGCTTCACGTGCCTCCCGAAGCACGAAGGAGCTCGAAATTATATACTTTTGGTCAGTTCCGATGACCGACCTGCTCAGCAACCGCGGACCGGGCGCGTTAACCACTGCGCCTTCGAGCTCTTCTATAAAAAAGCCTACAATATTTCCAGTAGAAACATTACCGCGATTATACAGAAGACAAAACAGTTTGATTGAGCAGTGGATACAATAAATTCTTGGACGATGCTAAAGCGATTAACAGGAAAGTTTATTTGCTTGAAGTAATACGAACAAGTCTTACTATGACCGTCACTAGAGCTCTTCCCCAGCAAACTGGCTACCACCTTAACTTGATGTGCTTAATGCTTAATGAACTTACTAAAGAGGTCACCAGCGATGAGTTACAGTGAAGTTTGTTCACAACCAATCAACAATAGCACCATTGTTTCGGACTGTACCGACCCGTTCCTAACCACACCGCCATCGAATCACTTTCGCCCGACCCAGATTATTATTTTGTTTAGACGAATTATGTTCTCACGATAACACCAACTCACCTAAACAACAACAAACCTAAACAAGCCTTAATGCAACGTAATAAGGATGGCAACAACGGTGAACGAAACATTGTCCGTCGCGGTCAAGTTCTTTTGTAGAGTTGCGTCAAAAGTTGCATTCTTTCCCATTTGTAGAGGAGGACGGGATGTCACCCGTCTCTGTCGGCTGTAGGCTCGTGTCACAAAATAAGACGACTGCAGAAGGTAAGCTTCATACATACCGCGCTCATAGACCCTCGCAGGACACGGAATCTCGCAACAGCTCGGAACAGTCCGCGCAGAGCAGGGTGCCTAGTGCGAGTTTCATTCGCCATTCGAACACGTTAACATAAAAGAGAATTTGTATGGCAAAATTTTAACTCTTCGCGTATGTCGCCATGAGGCGCTGCCTCCATTCAATACTAATTTTCGTTTTCGTAAGCGTAATAAAATCAATATGGATAAAAAATACGCATATAATGTGTAACATTTGACATCTCACCTTAGTAATAAGCAATTTTAACATTATATTCTGAAAAAATGCAGTAATGCAGTAAATACTCAATAAAAGACATTTGACATATCAAAATGACCTTTGATAGTCAAACGACACAATATGTCACATATAATATAATAATATTATGTCATGTTCATAATATCGATTTTAAATTTACAATATGGCGCGCGCTGGCGCGCTTCCCCGACTTCCTGTTACACTGTTACACACACTTCCGTCCCGTTTCACGAAATCACTCCCACAAATTGCTTCTAAAGAAAGCGAGCGGAAAGATGTTACTCATCAATAAACAAAACGTCCACTACGCACCCTGAGCGCAGCTGTTGCGAGATTCAACGTACAGACGCCTGCACTTCAACCTATCCAAAACTGTCAAATTTAATCAATACATTTTCAACCATAATCTTAAAGCATAAAGTTCAAAGTCTATTGAAGAAATTCGACAGTTTGTGGTAGGTTGATGTGCAGGCGTGTGTACGTTAGATGTGTATGCTGCTATCTGTGCGTTGCTCGAGCGCGTTCGTATGAAGCTAACCTTCTGTTAATTTGTGCTCGTGTTCAGCACTTCAGCAGTGATGGATGCACTGGTTGCGTAAACGTTGATGGGGCAGCTCGTTCCGCGGTTCGATGCTTTTTGTGTCATTGTCAGTTGAATTGAGTTCGATCATCGACTTATCTGCGAGTAGGTATCTGAAATCTTAACTTTTAAAATTTTATCGTGACGAGTACAGAGTCGTAGGTACACAGGTACATAACGAGTAAATACTTTTTTTGTTTTGTTTTTGCAAATACTTCCGCAATAACGGGTCATCGGATAGGTGACCAAATTTAGGCATTTCCAGCTCCTAGCAGTCGTTTAAACTATCATCCCGCATTAGGCCAGCGTACATCTAAGATCACTAGAGAAAATATCACACCCTTGGTGGGGAAAATTAAAATAGGCTGAGTATCTAACAAAAGTGCGAGTTTTAATTCACTTGTTTTAATTGTTTAAGTACCTACTGTTTTCTTACAAGATAAATTTTAACTAGAAAAAATCAACCAGCCTCCGAAAGCTCGAGTGGGAATCGAACCCACGACCGGTCCAATCTCTGACCGCTGAGCTACCGAGGCCCCAGAAGACTCCTTCAATATTTCTAGTAGTTTCTGATTTACGCTGTAAGCCAGCGGTATTACGGTAGTATTACGTCACTGTGAAGTTACTAGGTACACTCACACTCTAGTTGATTTGTCTAGTAAAAAATTATATTTTAACTATATATGCAAAATAAAAATAATACTGTTTTCTTATTACAAAAGATACTTCTCCCACAAAGAAAACCTTGGATACTCTCAATCACGATGCACTTCACGATCAAGGTACAACTCATATAATGATAGGTCAAGCAATTATTACTGCCATTTCCTGTTAAATGTATTTATGAGTTTGAACTACATTTTTCCAGACAATAATTGCTTTGAGCAACCACTACTGGCATATGCCACGGATAGCGAATAGGAGCTGTAAGTGAAATGTCAAGCCCTTCACCACATCTGGCATTTTTTTCCTTTAGTTGATGGCTTCGTGCGATTAGCACATTTAGCCAGTGTCAAAGTAATTTTTCTTACAAGTAATACATAAATATACAATATTTCCTTTCAGTATGATGATGATGAATGATAATAGAAATGAGAAGTGAGAATTGATATACCCCCCAACCCCTCGAGTATCTCAGTAAAGATGTGGGGCTTTACTAATTCCTAGGGCGGACTTCTTGAGAGAATTTGAAAAGTGAACTTGCAGTTTTGTTTCATATGCCAACACTCATGCGCACTTACGAACACTTAACGGTTAATAATCCACCATTATTTCACATTAATATTCGACATAACACAAATTTTTGAAAATAAAACAAAACCGCAGACATGACTCTTCACTTTCCCGCCCAGAAGTCCTGGCATTTTTATTACCTGCGAGTAATAGTTGCCAACTTTTATGACTAATCATTTTACTTTGTTTCTTATATAGACTTATCAATAATTGACAGCATTTAAGATGGTTATGTGTCCATATCATGCACTGGACTAATATAGGCCGATGATGAAAATGGTTTTCGTTTTCATTAGAAATAAAACATTTCGTGTTCAGTGGCATGCACTTAGAAAGTCAAAAGTCAAAAGTCAATTGTTTTTATTCAAATAAACTTAAGAAAAGTGCTAATGAATTGAGAGGCCTATATATCTAACAGTGGACTTATATAGATTGACGATGATGATAATTATGATGAAAACTTTTTTTTCCAATATTAAGTTACTTTTGCACCTAACAAACATAAATTAGATTAATAATTAATAAAAAAAAATCCGATAGAAATTAAAAACTAAAAACGCAATTTATGTGAGGTTAACGAGTTATTTGGTTGATAAGAATTATTTTCATGCAATTACTTTGCAAAACCATTTACAGTCTTTTACATATATTGTAACATCTTCGTGATATCGTGTTTTGCGCAAATAAAGAATTATTAATTTATAAATTGTTTAATATATATATATTTATATATTTATATATTGGCGGACGTTTCGAGATCAAATCAGGGACGTCTTGAAAAAAGGCCAGGTCAAGAGTACCCTAAACTGAAGAGCATGTATGAAGGGAATAATGAAAGTGGACGAAGCGAAACAAGTATGTAAGGATCGTAGCAAGTGGAAAGAAGTGGTCTCTGCCTACCCCTACGGGAAAGAGGCGTGATTATATGTATGTATGTATGTATGTATAAATTGTATTTCCGCAAAATATAAACAAACACCAACTTACTCACAATAAAATCGGTACAACTGTTTTATCGGTATTATGCCTAGAGGTATACCATTTATGAGCTATTATGAGTAATTGTAACGGAATTTCCAAGTCGATCGATTACAAGTAAACGCAAATTGGATCCAGTTGGCCACCTGCAAGGTGAAGTAAGAGGGACGTTTACCGAGCCTAATCCAATGTAGAACTAATTATGATCTAAAATTACAATTCAGTAAAAACTGATAATGACATTTCAGCTACTAACGCATAATGATAGATGACTCTAGGTGGCGTTTGCGCACACGCTTCATACAAATGCGCTCGAGCAACGTCTCGGAACAGCTCGAAACAGTCCGAGTTCAGGTGTTCCGAGATGCCTTGTTTGTGAGAGTCTACGTGTGCGTTGCTAGAGCGCGTTTGTATCAAACTTACTTTCGGGGTCTCTTTATTTTGTTTTTTTATCTATCTATCTTTATCTCCATCTCTTCTCTTCTCTATTTCTATATAAATAAAAATGAATCACTGGAATGTATTACGTACATAACTTCCGATCGACTGCACAAAAAATTGGATAATTTTTTTTTTCAGTTTGTTATCAGGACAAGGTTTGTACAGAAGAAAATTAAAATATCATGCTTTGAAAAGTGAGTGATCGAATGTGACACAATGACCTACAGTCTCTTCTACAGTCTCAGTCTCATATACAGTTCTTTAGCCAGCATTTGACAACTTCAAACGGACAATACGTCATGACATGGTACATTTGGGTACATCTTTATCAAAACACTAATAAGTTGCCCTAAAACTAGACACTGGCTAAATCGTAGCGAGAGCCATTTTACAAGAAATTGAATTGAACATAATATCAATAGGCGCCAGGGTAGTCCACCCTCACCGCTGCGTGTGTGGCGAAGCTGTTGACGAGCTTGGCCACCACGGCCTATCATGCGCTCGCAGTGCTGGGCGTATGCTGCGTCACTCCACTATAAACAGCATCATCCGCAGTGCTTTTGCCACCGTTGGTATACCGGCTGTCTTAGAACCAGCTGGTATATCTCGCAGCGATGGCAAGAGACCTGACGGGATGACCATTGGGCCCTGGAAGCTTGGCAGGCCGTTGGTGTGGGATGCAACCTGTGCTGACACCGTGGCTCCCTCACATGTACGCGCCACCTCTCTTCATGTGGGGGCTGCTGCGGTAAGTGCTGAAAATCGCAAACGGCACAAATACTCAAACCTGGGTCCAAATTATTTGTTTGTTCCGTTTGCGGTGGAGACATTGGGTCCATGGGGGCCGGAGGCCAAGCAGCTTGTTAAAGAGTTGAGTGCTCGCCTTATTGAAGCCTCCGGTGACAAGAAGGCTGGCAGCTACCTCTGCCAACGTATTAGCTTGGCAATCCAAAGAGGTAATGTTGCCAGCATTCTTGGGACCGTTCCCATGAGCCCACAGCTGGAGGACATTTTTTATTTATAGGTTTTATTTTGTCTTTAGTGATGTAGGTAACTTATATTATAATTAATTGGAAAATTATGTATAGTTGTTAATAAATATAAATGTTTATTTGCAAAAAAAAAAAAAAAATAGAATTACCGCTTCTTTTGTAAAAGTAATATTGGCACCGGTGTTTCGTGTGATTGAAGGTTTATCGGGTAGTGTTATTATTGTTATTGATTTAAAGAAAAAGCCACCTGTGAGGCGTCAAAATATCGGTCGGCGAAAAAACTCGAGAATGGCTGGACCGATTCGGCTAATTTTGATTTTGAAATATTTGTGGAAGTTCAGGGATGGTTTAAACGGTGAGAAACATAAATAATAAGTAACGGAAAATACTAAAAACGACAATTTAATTTTCCAATACAAAATGTTCTACGATTTGTTTGTTTTGTTGGCGGTTGAAACACTGCGCAAAAGAGTATTAAGAGTGTGATTCGAGCTGATCCGAACGCCTCGGAGAATCTGGTAGTGAGACACGCTTGCATGCATGTTGCCACCCCCTCTAGCATTCTTTGACTTCATCCCACCTTCTCCCTTCCTCCATAGGAGTACACATGCTGCTCTCCGGAGTCACCGCTTCACTGTCTCAAATATTCCATCGCGCACTAAGAAATTTGGTGACTCGTTTTTATGTCGCACCTCGAGAAGATGGAATAGTCTACCAGCACACGTTTTCCCTCTTTCCTATGAGATGGGGTCCTTCAAACGAGGCGTGAAGAGGCACCTTGTGGGCCGGCAGGGTGAGGGTGACTGATGCTGCGTTGTTTTCACGCTGCACCAGTAGTATTCGCGTCTGGACTCCATTTCCACTTAATATCAGGTGGTATAGAGTCATCTACCGTGCTAACTATAAAAAATAATTTTAAAGGATGTTTTAATTACGCGGCTTGAGGAACCCTTTAAGTTTCTTGCCACCCCACAAAACGACCAAAGACCAAAGGCGGCTGACAGGATCTCTCTCCAAAAAAAGTAATGTGGCCTTTCCATTTTGTTGTCGTCCAGCAACTCAATTAAAGAAAGAGCCAAGTCTTTCTTCTGGCTGGATGGATAGGCTGACTTTTAAAAATGTTATTGTTCAAACCAGGAGTTTGTTTGATACAGTATAATCAATTAAAGTATATACATTATACACTTAAACTCACTACCATTCATTATTTATTAATAATAAATAAAATAATCAATCCTCACAAAGCTTCTTTTTATAAATTGTATTTGTATAGAATATGTTATGTTGTATAGATATTCGATTGTATTATATTATATTCTCTTCTGAGAGTTCCGAAATTGCTGCATTGGTCATGGTATAAACAGGATACAACCATCAATATCACCAAAGCATTTTACGAGCCAATAGAGTTACCTATTGAAATTTAAACAGTCAAAATAAACCAGTTCACCATACGGTGATCACACAAAATTAACTCTATGATTCACCAACACGTGATATATTGAGTAGACCTTATTGGCTAGTAAATAAACATTAAAATCGAATGGGGGTACAACATATTCGATCATCTAAGTGGGCCAGCCTGCTACAAGTTCGCTTAATAGCGTATAACAGTAATAAAATGATTTATTGGCAGTACGAAAAACTAATTTAGTTACGCCATTTTGGTATTAAAAGAGTGACAAAGGAGGTACACGCGTGTGCCAGTTTAAAAACATTCAATGAAAAGCAATTTGCGATAGGACACACAATATTTGCTATTGTGACAAAAGGCTGGCTTGTGTGATGGATGATTAAATTAGAAATTACCAATTAGAGTAACACAAATTATGATGAGTTCCATCCTACGACAACATTACGACAACGGATTAACGTGCTTCACAAAGCACGGAGAACTCAGAACATTTTAATTGGGTCACCTATCCAATGACAATCCATTGCGAATATTGCTTAATTTGCAAAATCGCAACCGCAAAACGCTTCACCAACGACCTTCTCGCGTGAAATATGAAACAGGATACATTCACAAACAAAGAAAGACCAACCGGAAAACCCATGTAAATAATAACATAATATACTGACTAAGATACCTATTACTAAGTGTAAATACACCTCGCCCCAAGACTCAGCATCACGACCCATTGCCACTCGAGTCCGGTTCTGTCTGAGTCACGGCTTGAGCCAATGACATCAACTTACTCACTGCCTTCGAGAGCCTTAGTGCTCAAAACAAGCCAGATTTGTAAATGAGGTAATTTGGTGCGGAGTTCTGCATTAGAGTGGTTATTTTGACAATGAGGAAGTGTTTCGCCTTTATGATTCGCTGATTTATTGCAAGTGTCAGTAGCCAAAAGGATAAACGCTCATATTGAATGCTAGAAATCTAGGTTCAATCCCCATAGCACTGTTAGACTCAACCCCACGACCCGGTCAACCCGAGCCGAGGTACTAGTATTTAGAGGCGGCCTCGGGTTGTTCCGCTCCTGATCCCATCTGAACCCCTTGGAGAATCTAATAGGGGACACGCATTAGTGCGTGATGCCGTTCCCTCTAGAAAACCTCTGACGGTGCTTCGTTTCACACGGCTTGAGGAACCCTTTAAGTTTCTCGCCGCCACCAAAAAAGCAATTTTACCTGCTGAAGTAGGTAATTGTACAATTGAAGGCGACACTTGAAAATATACATCAACTTTCATTATTTTTTTTTTATTTTTTACTTTTGATAATTAATGGTAAAATTACAATATGTTTTGAAATCACTCAAATATATTGATAACATCAATATTCGTAATTTTGTTGCTACATATTTTGATAACTAAAACCAGTAATTTTATAAAAATATTTTTTACATTCTGCGGTGTTTGCCTTGAACCTGCACCTTTCTGACATACCGGGTCAGGTGCTCTTCCAATTATCTATCTAGCTATCGTGGTTTTAACCAGCCCGCCGAAATTATTCAACATTATTTTTACTTTTTACTATTATTTGCCATTTGGCCATACAAATTCTCGTTTGATCGTGATCGAATAGCAATAATAACTCAGGCAGCCAGGAGGCACTGTTTCAATGCCATATAATATCTCGATTTCGTAGCTAATTAAGGTGTGATTTCATAGCCGACTGCAAGCGGCAGCAGCAGACGACACGTGTCGCCGCGACGCTATTTTGGTTTCCATGTATTTCTATGCAGACGACGACGTGTCGCTAACTACGGAAGTATGAAATTTCACACACTTATAGTTTATATAGAGAAGAAGTACAAAATGCTAAATAAAAAAAACCATTAATTAAATAAATATTGCTTCATAAATTTTTAAAAAAATTCAAAAATGGAAGAGGAGCTGTCGAAATCGGTCAATGCCAATCCAAACTCACATTCTATCTTTTTAATTTTTCTTGCTTAGGATATAATCCGTGCAGCCTTAATAAAATTGTTCGAACGGCAAATGAAACTCGCCCAAACACCTTAGGTATTTTAATTTTATGTCTCGTAATAATATTGTTAAGCAAACGGTTAGTGTGTTGTTATATGGCGATTGTGGAGTGTGCAGTCACAAAATCAGAAGACCCAGAATATAAGATAATTTTTTCATACCGCGCTCGAGCAACGAACACATAGACCCCTTACACGGACACGGATCTCGGAACAGCTGGGAACAGTCCGAGCGCAGCTGTTACGAGATTTCGTGACCGTGAGCGAGATAGATAGATAGATAGAGAGAGAGGAGAGAGAGAGAGAGAGAGAGAGAGAGAGAGAGAGAGAGAGTATTATTGAACATTTATAATCAGGACCCCGCCTCAGCTTACTTACATTTTACATGAAATTTATAAAATTTATCTCTATACTAGCCGTCCCGGCGGACTTCGTACAGCTTTGACAGTTTTTTATGACAACAAAACAAACAATTCCCAACATCAAATCCAAGACCTGTAGTAAATTGTGGAACCAAATATAGAGAAAAGGTATGAGTTTAATTCCCGCGGGAATATCGGGATAAAAACTATCCTGTGTTAATCCAGGTTATAAACTATCTGTATGCCGAATTTTATTAAAATCCATCCATCCGTTGCAGCGTGAAGAAGCAACAAATATACACACATACACACAAACTTTCGCATTTATAATATCAGTGTGATATACATAGTTTCACCCAGCTTTACAATGAGTGGTTGCCTATGTGTGCGTTGCTTGAATGTTTGTATGAAGCATACTTTCTGCGGACTCCTTATTTTGTGGAGTGCAGTACGTGGAGTGCAGAACAAGTGAGGAGCTGGCCGCTTACGTCACCAGTTAGTCAGTCTCGTACGTAGTGGTATTGTTACATTATTTCATTTTGTAATCTAAGCCGGTAGTGCAGTCAATGGATGTGTGCAGATTCCATTAAAACCGCCAACTTCAAGTTCCGAGAAGACCAACAGAGAAATTATGAAATGTAAAAAAAAAACTACGGTCCACTTTCTTTATTTCCCGCACCCTGTGACATCGGGCCAGGTGCGCTATTAATTAGGTTATCGTGTATGTTAAAAAAATCCTTGAGCGGCATTTGAACTTGCACCCTCTAACATAGGGCCCGGTGCACTACCATTAGGCTATCGTGGCTCTGTCCTATCCATGCAAATTTATTTTTCTACTCTTACTTATCTTCATTGTAGATCGTGGTTACAGAGATGCAATCCTCAGATTACAGGAAATAGGCGTACAAACAATAATGCCACCTGTTCTAAGACCCGGTCAAAGTCAATTGACAACTGAAGACGCCAATTATGCACGGATTGTGACAAAAACGCGATGGGTAGTGGAAGCACGTAATGGATTTAAAAAATACATTCAAATTCTTTGGCCGTGTCATTTCGACATCCCATGTTCCGAATTTAAACGTGTTTCTTTTAATAGCTGGAGCTATAATAAACAATACTATGGGCCTATTACAATGCCGGATGGTAATGTCCAGATAGCAAATGAATTGCTTCATCGTGTTGAAGACGTTAATGTTGTACAGGCACGAGTTGAAGCTGAAAATCTTGGCCGGAGAAGAGTACGATGGACTCCGCTAACTGCTGCACAAATACCTTAAACCTGGGGTGCATTTGATCACATTTGGAACATATCAAGTGAAACTGTCTCCCGGATATATACAAGACAGTACATTGCGTCATATAAACGACTTAGCAGCGGAAGACGAAGACGAGCGAGTTTTCAAAATAGATGAAAACTTCAATGAGCTAGGATTTATTAAAATAAGGGCTACATCAAGATTCCGAAACGCAACGAGAGATAAAGAGATGGCTTATAGATAAGGCGTTCTACAGTTTGACTGAATGTTTCGGTACAAAAACAGCATAGTGGCTGTTTCTATGTAACATATACCTACCCACTAAAAATTGCATGCCCGACTAGGGTAAATTGTTTGATCCCAATTATGCTTAACACCTGCTATGTATTTACACAATTTTATGGCAATAAAAATTTATCTAATCTTATCTTATCTAACATTTTATTATGTGTGGATTGCGTTTGATCAAGAACATAATAATGTGTGTGATGAAGATGCCATCTTAGGTTATTATTGCACGTGTAAAAGTGGAATAAGAACCTGTAGATAGCCTGTGGTAGGATGGTGCGCCACAATGAGGAAAGATAAAGGGAAGATCTTCCTCCGAGCTGGGTGGTATAGCTCGGGGACCGAGGTCCGATGGATGTTAGTTGGAGGTGCTATATATAGCTTTTTTTTTGGAGAGAGATTGCTGATTGCCGCTGCGGCATTTTCAGCTTCACCGGGCTTTTTGGGGGCGGCGAGGAACGTAAAGGGTCCCTTAAGCCGTGTGAAACGAATCACCTTCAGAGGTTATCTAGAGGGAACGGCATCGCGCACAAGTGCGCGTCCCCGTGCCCTACTAGATTCTCCGAAGGGTTCGGATCGGATCGGGGAGCGGAGCAACCCGAGGGCGCCTCTAAAGGCACGGACCTCGGCTCGGGTTGACCGGGCCGTGGAGGAGGAGAGAACCGACCAGGTACATGTCTGTACCTGGTGTAGAGCGAGTGTGAAACGGTTCTTCGTACCCTTGTTCTACGAGTACGGTGTCTTGGGCCTAAACTGGTGTGCATGTTTAGTGTATTCTGTAAATGTGTGCTGTCATTTAGAGGATCGGGCGGGGGGGCGTTCGCAACCGTTATGGGATCGTCGGGGTCATCTAGGACGTGCTTAGGACGCCTAGACATGAACCGTTTTGTTGGTGGAAGGCTTCCAACATTATAGTTGGCGGCCGCCACAACAAGCGGGTTAGGGTGGTGGGGGGCGTTATCAAAGTAACGTATGGAAACGTCCTTGATAAAGTCTTTGATAGTGGGGCTATATATAGCGAAGTCACGTTACAGCAATCTTATGGTTTTTAGGTTTTGCCCGATACGAAGAAAATGTGAAGTATCCATCATTAAGAACGCTTTATACCATACTTAACGCATTCCATGCACAAAGGTAGCCCTGTGAAACCAATTATACATCAAATAATTATAACTAGTACAGTTTTGCATCGTAATGTACGTACATACCTACGAGTTTGTTACTTCTCCACGCTCAAGTTCGAATGGAACTGGACGAAAAGAAACATCGTGAAGGCGTGAAGATAGCTTGAACTGTCGAATTATGTTTTTTATACCGATATTGCCACGGAAATAATGGTAAGCCAGGTTCCTAGGTGAGTTTTTTATGAGCAGACAAAACGATCTACCCTCTTCCTTAGTCTTTTTCTGCGCTCGATGCCCGTACCACCGGTTTCTAAGTCACTATTGACTGGAAATTGCTCACGAGTCACGACACACTACACTCACAGTATCGGAACGCGAAACGCCTTTATTGTTGTTTTTGCGTTTTTTAACAAGACTAATCACTGGATTCCAGACACGCGACAGATTGAATGGGGTACCTCAAAGTTTTTTCTTAACGTATTAATTTAGATTTCAAACACAACCTTTTATAACTTAACCCACTCAAGCTACTGTATGTTAATGGCTATAACATTACCGCACACTATGATTACATGCGATTCTGAACGAGGAGCACTAACAGGATTAATTATGACATCTCTCTTACATTTTTCAAACTGTGTTTCAAAACGTCTCCGGCTTATGCAAAAATTTATTAACTACTAGTTGTTGCCCGCGACTTAGTTCGCGAAGACTACAGCAAAAAAAAAGTAAAAAAATTATCCTATATGCTGGACTGGATCATGGTCTGTATATGAGGAAAGTTTCATTAAAATCCATTCAGTAGTTTTTACGTGAAAGAGTAACAAACATCCATCCATACTTACAAACTTTCGCGTTTATAATATTAAGTAGTAAGAAATGGCTATCGTATCTCTAACTCTAGGAACACAACAATGTACTAACATTGATGTTATAGCGAAATATTTAGATAATGTTGTGGTAGCTAGCCAGGCGGACTTGCAACAAGCCCTATCACCAGCCAAACCGAATTCAAAGGTGTGCCCCCCGCTGGGAATAGAACCCGATAATATAAAACCTCCACAATCGTTTTTAGTGTGTTTTTGCAATTTCTTCTGTGCTTATGTCAAATCAGGCTTACGATCTGACAGACTAGCACCCGTTTGCACTAAACTTATGAATCTCCTAAGTCTTGGCTCGAAAACGTCGCTTACACTCAGGTGCCGAGTTAACTTGACCGGGTAGTAGTTAGGAAAAGACTTAAAGTTTAGTGCAAACGGGTGTAGAAGTTATTGAATTAGGAACTGCTTTATAACTGCTTACTTACAAAATCGTTAACAGAATACATGTAGTTTATGCCCTATATCCTGCTCTTCTCCTAAACTTTTATTATTATTATTATCAGCTATTGCTTTCCTTTCTTCCCTTTGCTGGGCAAATGACTCTCCTCCTGACCTTCTCTATCTAGAGCTGTTTTGGGCCAATTTTTTGAGTGGAAGTCTAGCTCATCCCGCCATCTAAGTCTAGGTCGTTCACGTATTCCTTCTGATATATGTGTATATTAATAATGTATACATAATACATCTCTGTTATTTAAGTAACTAAGTAATTAGCCTATATTAATGATTTAAGTCTTTCTACTGGTCAAAGGTCATCGCTACATTTACTTTTTGATTGGAATTTAATTGGAAGTTGCTTTGATATAGTAAGGTACCTAATGATATTATTATTTCGCAACAATACCGCATACGATGAAAAATCGAAAACAATTTCACTTTTAACCCAGTAAAAGCACTGTTCGGTGACTAAGCGCTCGGTCACGAACATTGGCGGCATGCGACGCGGAACACGATTCAATTATGTTCATTGCGTTCTTCTATTACCGTTGACTTACACTTTCGTAGTGTACCGCGCAATGTACTAGACATTTGCTTGCCGTATCGCATGACGCTCGTGCTCGTGGTTGAAGACCTAAGCCACAAAATAAGGAGGGACCAGAATGTAAGCTTCATAAATACCGCGCTCGAGCAACGCAACACATAGACCCGTCGCACGGACACGGATCTCGGAACAGCTTGGAACACTCCGAGCGCAGATGTTACGAGAGGTTGCTGATTGCCTCAGGCGGCATTTTCAGCTTCACCGGGCTTTTTTCGGGGCGGCGAGAAACTTCCTCAAGCCGTGTGAAACGAAGCACCGTCAGAGATTTTCGAACCGGATCGGGAGCGGAACAAGAGCGCCTCTAAAAACTAGGACCTCGGCTCGGGTTGACCTGCCCCCCGACCGCCTAACTCTATCGCCATCGCTCTCGCTATCGCGCTCTATAGTTTATGGCGTCATCTTGTCATTTCGAAAGCGATATGAAAGCAATATGAAAGCAATATGAAAGCAATATCGAAAACTATAGCCTATAGCTTAGTATTGCATTTATATCGCTTTCGAAATGACAAGATGACGCCATAAACTATAGAGCGCGATAGCGAGAGCGATGGCGATAGAGTTAGGCGGTAGGCCCCCGAGTCGTAGGGGGGAGAGACGGTCTCTCCCCCAAGCATGGGCGCTCTCAGGTATACATATGTGTACCTGATATAGAGCTCGTGTAAACCGGGTTGTCGTTCCCTTGTTCTACGAGCACGGTGTCTTGGGCCTAAATTCATGTGCCTCGTGTGTGTGTCGTAGTTTAGTGTTCTGTAAATGTGTAGTAGCATACAGAGGACCGGGCGGGGGTGCGTGCGTTGCTCGACCGAGTTTGTAGGAAACTTACCTTCTACACTTGCCTTATTTTGTGTCTAAGCGTCGCGCTCGGTTTGACCATCGTCGCTGCGGTATTGTGTTGTGTTACTACTTACGAACAATATTTTGTTTTATTCTAAACACAAAGGAAACGAGCATCGACTTCTTACAACGATTATTGCTGTTATGGTTTAAAAGTGACATCTCAACTTTTTGCGATTGTAGAAAATACTAGTCTGAAATTGAAGGTTTCCTTTTCTTTTCGCCATCATTAACGTCTCAACGCTGGATTTATGCCTTTCTACAAGAGTAAAGACAAGTAGGTAGAACATGGGAGCGTCGATTTTCAAGTAAAGTGCATGGCCTGATATTCAGAGGTCTGGCTGGTAGAGTGTCAGATTTATTGATACAAAGCCTAGTTTGTGATAGATAACGCTGATGATATGGTGAAATATTTAGATAAGGTGCTGGTACACCCGAGGCTCTCGATAGCGCGTCCGGTCTATGATTGCTAAGCAAAGGCTCAGCAATTTACGCAAAGGCCGGTCATCGGATGGGTGACCAAAAAATTTACAACCTCGAGCTCCTCCGTACTTCGGAAGGCACGTGAAGCAACGTCCCGGCTGCATTAGCAGTCGTTAACAACCGCCAACCCGCACTGGGCCCGCGTTGTAGATTAAGGAAGGCTCGTGCCCCAGCAGTGGGGACATAAAATAAGCTGGTGATGATGATGATGATGATGATGATGATGATGACACCCGAGGCGGACTTAAGAAAAGCCCTACAAACCAAATTGTTATTCGATGTAGCTCGGGTTCGAGATCACCATTCCGCACTTGGTGGTGATTATGCCAATAACCATCAATTTTAGTGATGATGGAGTGTTGTTGGGAACGAAGCGTGTGGCAACAACGCTGGTATTCTGGCGGAGCCTGCCGCCGCGCCGCGCGACAAGCAGTCGGTAGAAGGTTCGGTTTCCGAAGGCACTTTACGTTAATCGTATAAGCTTAATCTGCTTTGGTGAAACCTTACAACGGTAAGGTTTGTACGAAATCTTGTTTGCAATTGAGTGGCATCAAGTTGTTTTGGTGACGAAATTACATTTTTTTTAAATGGGTTTTTTTTTAAGTTTGCTGTTTGTCTCAAACGGCATTTTCAGCTTCACCAGGCTTGTTTGGGGGCGGCGAGAAACTTAAAATGCTCCTCAAGCCGTGTGTAACGAATCACCTTCGGAGGTTTTCTAGAGGGAACGGCATCGCGCACTAGTGCGTGTCCCGTGCCCTACTAGATTCTCCGAAGGGTTCGGATCGGATCGGGGTAATTGGAAATAGGTGAAATAACCGTTTATTATCTATCATCCAGTCTTATACTTCTCAATAAATTCTAGAACTCCTAATGCGGTTTGGTCGGTAATTAATATTTAGGATACTGACACCAGCGTTCGACAATTTAAGCCCAGTCCCATATTTCGTCATAGTTTTCGTCTTCAGAAAATAACATTAATTTTCATTAACATTGCTCCCCTACAACAAACGTGATTATTTTGCTCGTTTTTGCTCGTTTTTATAGATAATGGTACGGAACCCTTCGTGCGCGAGCCTGACTAGCGCTTGGCCGGTTTTTTTAATGATTAAAGGAAAAATGTCAATAACTGGTTCCTGTATATATATATTATAATTATAATATATTTTTTTATTTTTAATTTATCGGTGTTCGAATAATGTAACCAATGAATGGTAAGCGGGTTTAAATCCATGACAATAAAAGCTAATAATAATAATAATACGTTACAATAATCATGTATTATAGTTTTAATATTTAAATGTTTTTTTTTCACACATTTCAATAGCGACATTTATTTGTAGTAAGTAAATAGCCTATAACTTTCCCACTGTTTGGCAAAGGCAGTCATAACTACAATTATTGATGGGTATTGGCTTAATCACCACTTGCCAAATACGGGTTGGTAATCACAAATCTGGGCACCGTATAAATCCGAAACACACTTTGCCCGACCTGGGAGTTGAACCCGAGACCTTCAGGTATCGGGCCGAGCACTCTGCCACTCGACCACCGAGGCCTTGTAGATTCGTTGGCGTATTTGTAGATTCTATTACTAATTATAATAGCAAACATCTTGTTGGTTTGAGAGGGGTGAGATACGGAACGTGCCCCGATTTATATTTCACCTGCAGGATGTGAAAAAAAGTCGGAAGTCATTTAAAAAGTAGGAAGGTCTCAAAACACACTCAGCTGTTTCATAAAACTGAGACAAAAAACGTTAGGGAGCTAAATTAGGACATTATTTTTAAACAACGAGTCAATTAAATGTTTTCTATTGTATTCTTTTCTAAATGGAATTACAAAATTAGGTGCCTGAGTCACACAACAACAATACTTAATTATTTATTGCATTCTTAAATATATATATATTTTAAATATATTTACGGGTCAGCACAGTGCCTTAAAGTGATGATAAGGCCAATGATGGAAGCGCACTTCACGCGGGAACCTCAACTAGTGAGACACTGTCTATTTTATCCTTAGCTGCTGGAACACAACAATGCTGCAAACATTGATCTTATGATATTTAGATAAGATGGTGGTAGCTAGCCAGGCGGACTAACAAGCCCTCCCACCAACCAAACCGAGTACACAAACATGTACCCCTGTATGTATGCTGGGAATCGGTGGTCTTAGCCACTAGACCACAGCGGCGGTTAATATTATAGAAGATGGCTGGAAAAATTGGTATAAGAGCACTTCTCAACTTGAAATACGGCAAGGTGAGGACGGCTACTGAAGCACAATCCTGCTCCACAATCTGTGTAACATCTGGACTCCACTTCTGCTCAACATCAGGTGAGCGGAGTCATTACTAGGAGTCATATACTTAAAAAATAACAACCTACTGAGCAGGGCTTGATACCGTTACCAAATTCTCACTGTTAGTACCGGTAAGTAACGTTATTTCTGTAAAGGTAATTTGGTACTGGTAGTGCAGGTAACATTATCTAGAAAAGTATTGCTACTTTTGTCGTTGAATCGCAGCTAGCCAATCCGCGTAGAGCGGTTAGTTTATTTACCGGTAAAAATGCCACCTAGGTAACGATACCAAGCTTACCGGTATCTTTGTTTGACAGAAGTTTCGATACCAATTTTTGAACGGTATTCAAAGCCCTGCTACTGAGTCGTTGCCCGTTGTCTTTGGACGAAAGATTATCTACGTCACTTGTGAACTGTACCAACTTAATGTATCTAACTATTATTCCATGAAAAGTTCGTCTATTACGTTACATAAATACCCAGACGTTGCATGGGCTAATACAAAAACCTGTATTCTTCACGCTCGCACCCAGTTATTTGGGACCGTACTTTTGCATGTCTAATTAATGGGCCACAATAATAATTAACACGAATACATTCACTGTACAACGGGCTGAATACAATAATAGGAGCTGCTTACATTAGTTTTTGCAAACTGTTTTATTAAATTGCTACAGGAATATGCTCGGCATCGAATAATTAGATTGAAGTCGCATTTTACCCGAAATCCTAAACGAATGTAAGAGACCGAAATTCAAAATTCTTCTTCAAATGTAATCAACATCTATAGCCCATTAGTTATTCTACAATCATCATAAATCATTCATGACTTTAATTATTTTCTATATTCATGGCCATTGAATTAGGAAAAACGACTGAAGATTTGGCTGTATGGCCTAAACCCATGTGCCTTCACTGGTTATAATGTGATAATAATATAATAAAAGAGCTCCTTAATTTTTAATACATCCATTTCCATAAATTCTTGCGAATAATTTAAAGTACCTACTTTTTAAATACGTTTTATTTCGTGACGAGAGTTCTTGACACTAAACCGGTGATTAGAGATTTCTTTAGACTTGTTCCGACCACGGATATGTTAGTGTAATTGTTAGTAATTTGTTTATGCAACGTAACATTAGTCGTGCGAAGAAAACCACATTCGGTCGTATAAATACTCTTTCAAGTTCATAGAAATTATTACAACATTTGGTAGTTATAACTATAACTGTCAATTTTTATTGTTTAAAAACAACCTATCATAATGTTTGCTAAAGTTTACGCGAACACTACACACATTGAATTGAAACTACTTTTATGAATCTACTCGCGTTTATTTTACACATTAATTTGATTTAATGTTTATCATTTTAAATACTAGGTACTACATATTAATATTTTGAAAGTGACTGGCAAGAGCTAGATAAGAGTAGGCGCTTATCGTGCTTAGTGGCGAGAAGGTAATGATAATTTTAGACACTGGCTTTTAAAACCCCTTTTTTATAAATCAACAAAATTTAGGAGGCGAGTACCAAAATAGAAATGCAATTAAAATACGTTTTTTATTTCAACCCGGAAGTAATATTTATAATAGCTCGAGTGTACGGGAAGCGGGCGGAAACCGGATAATTGTCGAGAGCTTTCAACTTATTAAGATCTCAAGAGACTGCGCTTTATTTAGCTTACACGATTAAGCGTTCACATTTTCATTATTATTTGGTTCCAATTTAGAAAGGAGAATCGATATTCTTGGATGTGTTCGTCCACCGGGACACAGATTAAATAATAGAAAGAGGGTTTTTGGCAACGCTTTTATCACATGAGTAAGTATTGCTAATATTACCATAACATCATTAACAGCAATATGGGCATAAATGTGTTTAAAAATGGAACCGATGAAATGACATCTCACACACTACAGAAAAATATTTTTTCTTTTGTTCCTAATTTGTCATGGTCTGTGGTTGCAAGCCTGACTAAGAATAATATCAAACAATTATGTAAATAAAATCTAAGAAGACCCTCGGTTGCAACGACCGTTGGATAGATGGCGCTCGTGCCGCTAAAAATCACTCAAAAACATTAAAATAGCAGTGACAAAATTCAGCGCTTACGTCAGCCTTCCCGTTAGCATAGCGGTTAGTGCAGCCGCCCGGATTGCGGAAGACCCAGGTTCGATTCCTGGCTGGGTCGGGTGGGCGTTTAATTTTTTCACTGTATTTCATAAATTTTATAAATATCTAAGAAGACCCGTAAAAAAATATTTAAATTCGATGTCTAGTGTTCGCGCTTTTCTATCTATCCGCTTTCTACTAACCTGCATTGAATACTAATTAATTTTAAAGTCAAATGAGATACAATACGCCTTTTATCCTTTGCTCTTTAAGGTCATAATTAAACTAAAAGACATCGAACAAAGAACGGTATACAACAGATGCCTCTATTTTTAATTAAAGCGCCAAATGGTTGTAGAAAAAAGCCGCCATCTTGCGCTTAATTCGACAGCTGAGGCCGCACGCGCTGAACACCTTTGCTGACATTTGACGACAAAGGATGCAGCCTCTCATCTCCACAGCTGGTCTTTAATGACGTCGATCAAATTTCTGGAATACCATAGACGCACTACTGTATTCGAGTGGTCCGTATATAAGCTAAGAGTAGTCCTTTAAGTTATTGTTCCGATCTTTAAGTAGTTACATAAAAATACCATAGAGTTTATGGATCACTTTTTTATGTGTTGACAGGCTAATTAAAAGTAATAAATACGTTATACTCAAATAGTTTTATTCCAAATGAACTTTATACAAAGTATTTAGTGTACATCAAAAAGCGAATGCTAATAAAAGCTACAACTTAGTAAACTCTACTCTGGAATGGTATATCCTCGATATACCATGATGTACCAAGAAGCTGTAAGTCGGCAAGGGAAATTTTTCCAGTTCTGTGTTACAATTTGGTTTACATTACATTTTGATTTACCGCCAAAACCTGATAGTTTATTGTTCCACATTTAGCCAGTGTCAAAGTAATTTTTCTTACAAGTTATAAATAAATAAACAAGATTTACTTTGTTAATAGATTATAATAAGGATATAATTAATGATGACAGAAAGGAGATAATTAATGATATTCCCATAACGGATGTGGGGCTTTACAGAGACCTCGCGCGGACTTCTTGAGAATTTGAAAGTAACGCTGCACTGTTTTGTTTTATTTGCCAACACTCATGTACTCGTACGTCCACGAATCCACCATTATTTCACACTCATTTTCGACATAACACATAGAAAATAAAACAAATCCGCAAACTTGACTCTTGACTTTTTTGCAAAAGAAACAGATGGCATTGGCATAGGCATGCCATTATACATACATTATAAGAGCTATTTGTATACCACTTGTATACTAAACTAAATAAATCATTTTGAATTCTGAACTTTGACCATTGCTAGTTTAAAAAAAAATTAACGATCCTTACAGTAATCGCTATATATGATTGATTACACATTTGACATCTCACCTTGAGAAATCAATATTAGAATAGTAAATAGAATTAACAATGAAAGAATGTATATTTATTCTCTTTTTTTTTTTTTTTTTTAATATTGTTTAAAAGTCTATTACACACGAAATAGTTGATATCAACATTACAATAGTAAATAGAATATAGATTTACAAATCATAAAGAGAATGCAGTAAATATTCATTAAAATACATGTCACACTGTTATCCTGTCACACTGTTACGATCACATTTCTACGAAATCACTCCCACAACTATTACGACCTACAACAACGGACATTGGGTTTAAAGTGTCGATCACTGGTGGCTTCCCCGACTAACACGTAACAGTTACAGGATCACACTGTTACGATCCTACTTCCGTCTCTTTTCTACGAAATCACTCCCACAAATTGTATATATGATATATGATGTTACACATCACAAAATGTGCTATATAAAGAGAAGATGAGTAATTCCAATGTGTATTAAGGGGATATGATACCAGCATTAACGAGCTCCGAACAAAACACACCGTTTAGTTATGTCGGACAGGGTTTCTGCGCAAGGGCGTGAATTGTATGCTAATATTGTCTGTCATCTATGAAGCATATTAATTATAGTGTTTGACAGTTTAGCTCTATGCAAACTATTAGTATTAATGGGACTATTAGTATTAGTCGATTTCTTTAATGTTTAATTTATCTGTCTTAGGGCCTCTTTCACCACCTACAAGTAGTTTCCCATTAGCGTTTACTTAATAGATAGTCCATACAAAACTGTCACTTTAACTGCCAAGTATCTCCTAATCAGACATTGTGAAACAGGCCCTTACTCTTATCTACATATTTTGAATTATTTAAGCAGTAGAACCAGATTATATATATTCCCTCTCAAAATATTATCGTGCCCAATCCGGGCCCTATCTAATATTTTAACAACTCATGTATAATTATGGAGAGCAATAAATGGTTGAATTGAATTGAATAAATATTTTGCTCGAAGCCTATTATGAATATGTATATTGTTAAAAAAAACTAACATTATTCATGGAGTGACGCTTGACATATTTATTACTCTCCTGTCTCGTAAAACTAGTTATTTACTCACCGTCTTGCATCACTACATAGTATAAAACAAAGTCGCTTCCCGCTGTCTGTCTGTCCCTATGTATGTATGCTAGATCTTTAAAACTACGCAATGGATTTTAATGCGGTTTTTTTAAATACATAGAGTGATTCAATAGAAAGGTTTATATGTAAAATACATGCATATATTTGGGCCCGGTAGATGGCGCTGCTTTAGGGTTCTAATATGGTACGGGTATTCACTCAAGCGGACGAAGTCGCGAGCGGGCCTCTAGTAGAATATAAAACATGTAGACGAATTAGGTATTCTAACATGAAATTGGTATGTAAATTTGCAAACTTAGATCATCATCATCATCACCATCTCAGCCAAAAGACGCCCACTGCTGGACAAAGGCCTCCCCCAAGGATCTCCACAACGACCGGTTTCGTGCTGCTCGCATCCAGCGGCTTAATTTAAATGTTTGATTTTTTTTTTTTTCATGTTGTGATTGTCTTTTATATTTTTTTTTATTTGTAATGGAAAGTGTCCTTTTATGAGATTATGATTTTCCAATATTTTGACGATATCTTTCTCAGTGCAAGGTCCCGCCCAGAGTAGACTTAGTTGTAAGTTACAAACCGATGGCATAGTGACATTCATAAGAGCTATTTGTAGCATAAACTGAATAAATAATTTTGAATTTTGAACCATTGCTAGTTTACAAAAAAAAAGTGCTACAATTAAAGAGAAGATGAGTTACCTAAATGTGTTAGTAAGGTTAAGACCGAAACCGAATTGAAAAATCTGTTCTAAGGAACCACGCATTTGTCGTTTTAAAGATAATTAAAACTACATTTAAAAAAAACTTTTTATCACCATTTTATGTTCCTGCTGCTGCGGCAAGAGCCTTTCTTATGGATGGCAACACCACAGAGAGAACTAAGAACTTATTTAAAGGAAAGAAATTACTTTTATACACAGCCAATATTTAAACTCCGTATTTAAGCCTTTAAGGCATAAAACTAAAAATGCCAGAAGGTTTAGGATTGAATCGCGCTCAAATTAAAATACCTAAATACTGCAGACACATCTTTATATATGTATATGTATAAAGTTCTGTGCGTGTTTGTATTTGAACTCCTTCTAAATGGCTGGACCGATTTTGATGAAATTTTTTGTGTGCGTTCAAGTGGATTCGAGAATGGTTTAGATTTACAATTGGACCCGATAGGCGGCGCTGCAATAGGGGTCCATCATGGGGTACGGGTGTTTTCAAGCGGACAAAGTCGCGAGCGGGCCACTAGTTATCAATAGTTCACTATAGGTACAAGCTATAGGTGATCGCAGAAAATTTTGTATACTGATCTCCAAATTTCAGTATGAAGATCCCCTCCCGCCCGATCCTCTAAATGACAGCACACATTTACAGAATACACTAAACATGCACAACAGTTTAGGCCCAAGACACCGTACTCGTAGAACAAGGGTACGAAGAACCGGTTCACACTCGCTCTACACCAGGTACAGACATGTACCTGGGCGGTTCTCTCCTCCTCCACGGCCCGGTCAACCCGAGCCGAGGTCCGTGCCTTTAGAGGCGCCCTCGGGTTGCTCCGCTCCCCGATCCGATCCGAACCCTTCGGAGAATCTAGTAGGGCACGGGAACGCGCACTTGTGCGCGATGCCGTTCCCTCTAGATAACCTCTGAAGGTGATTCGTTTCACACGGCTTGAGGGACCCTTTACGTTCCTCGCCGCCCCCAAAAAAAGCCCGGTGAAGCTGAAAATGCCGCAGCGGCAATCAGCAATCTCTCTCAAAAAAAAAAATGAAGATGGCACTGAATGATGATGATGACTGGCTTGTATAGTCCTACTTTGGTGTAAATATGTTTAAGGCAATCCTAATGAAACCTTCAACACGCTTAATTGAGGCAGACAAATCGTATCAAGTTTCAATAAACAAAAGACATTGCAGCCGAGACAATCGAGAGAAACCGGATCTCTTAGGAGCCACCAAGGTTTCTGTTGAATGGATTCGTATAGATAGAGATAGCATTTCGTAAAATAAACCTTGTGCTTATTGTAATAAGCTATTGGTACAGAGATATTCAAGAGATCAATTTTTGACCAGCGGCGCTAGTAGCTTAACAGACATTTTGTCACAGATTAGAAACAAAACACTGTCTGTTACATTGTTAAACGAGAGAACTTACAAGTTTGGTACGCATTAACTTATTTCTAGAACTATAGCTACTATAAAACGTATAGAATACAGACGCAGAGGCGAATCAAGGCAAAACATTGTAAGTGATTTAAACGATGAATGTATACAATGTATAAATTATTGCCAATTACCAAAGACTAGCCCCCTTATTCATAAAAAACTATTTAAGCACTATTTAGTTAATCATTGTTTTGTCTATATTGTTTTCTAAAGTTTTCGCGTAAACTTTAGAAAACAATACACATTGAAATGAAACAACCCTTTGCAGGGTCCGTGGTCACAGGGAGAAATTGCACGGACCCTGCAAAGGGTTCGAAACGTCAGGATAAACATTAATTAAAACTAATGTGTAAAATAAACGCGAGTAGATCCGTAAAAGTTGTTTCATTTCATTGTTTTGTCTCTTTTTCTCAAATTCAAAATGACGTTTGTGTGACGTTGACAAAACAATATAAACTAAATAATGCTCAAATAGTTTTTATGAATAAGGGGGTAAATTGTTAACTATAAATCGTAAATAATAATGAATCCATTCTTGGTACAATTTATGTTAGATAAAGTTAAGTTAAAATAATTTTCAATGTATTGTCTCGATTCACTATTGAGTCTTTTGATGACGTTTACCCGGTACCTACAAGAATTCCTTTTGCCCAAATTAGCGTACAAGTAAAATCTAGGATTTTGTAAAAACTATATTCTTAATGTGCGTAAGCGACAAAGGGGTTTGTTTATGAATCGATGTAATGCCTTTCTCTACCACGGGAATAACTCAGGACCATGAACGAAAAACACCAAAGTAGCTGTCGATGATGATAAAAGCAGATAACCAGCAACACAATGCTGAGTAGTGCTTGTTTGGCTTACAAAGTAAAAGTTGATTGAAATTTCGGCGGGTTGGATTGGACAGAACCAAAATAGCATAAAGGTAGTTAAACTGACCCGAATGAGGTTTGAAGTGAATCCCGCTCGTGGAAATTTTTCCGACACATTTTTATAATAAAACCTTATTCCATTCTTCAATGAAATAACGCAAAACAAACTACCAAAACAAACAAACAGTCATCAGGCTACCAAAATATGAAAGGACGTATCAAATTCGAAACAACAACAAAAAAAAAACAACCAACAATAAACATCCTTGGTAGTTTAACGAATGCGTGTGCGCCGTTGGTAAGCGCGTGTGGTAAGTTGGAACTTAGAAGGTTGCTTGCTATGGAAAAGGTAAACACTTCGAGATTTCAAGAGATATATTTTCAGTGTACCGTTCGTTACAAAGGTCGAATGGAGGAGTGAGCATAAAATACAATATTCATTTTACATTACAAAACTAGGTTAAACTTATATGGAGAGACACGTACTAAGAATTGTATTAATCATAGGCATGTTCTAAATAATTTATGTGACTAATACAGAGTAGGCACACTAGTGTTAGAAGACCTGAAATATTCCGTTCGATAACGGCGCGATTGAATCGAGTTTTAATTCTTAATGTCTGTCAATCGATATCTAAAACTGGAGCGGAACCAATATTATGAAGTCTAAACTTTATTGAAGAAATATTGAAGAATAATAATATAATAATTCAACCTTTACTGTGGTCTAGTGGTTAGAACACATGGCTCGATTTCCAGAGGAGGGTACATAATACAGAAGATTTTTTTTTTATATTTTTGTACTAACTTTTTTTTAAATTGTTTTAGCATATGTTACCATTATAAAAATTGGAGGCCAGTGCAGATATAGCAGACCACAAGTACGGATCCAAACTATTCTAACTATTCTAATATAGTCTTAATTAAATGTGTAGAAAAATATTTGTAATTGGTATTGAATTTTAGAAGTAATACACTTATTAATTAGTTAGAAAGAATCGGCAATTTCATAGGTAAAGACCTAATATTACTATAGTTGATTTGGTTGGTGTTAAGTCCGTCATAACAACAATTTAGTAGCATTACTGTTGTCCGAGAGTTTGGAGCCTCAGTAGTTCTTGGGGGAAGTTTGCGCGATCATCGGCGATATCGTAAATTACCATCAGAAGACCAAGCGCTTCCTAAAGTGAATTTTTTTTTTTTAAACTTTACGACAACTTACCCTTAGCACTGTTTAAAGCCAGCCTGGTAGACATATCATAAAGTTATTACCTGTAAGAATAAAAAATAAACATTAGAGCAATATTTAGGTTTATTAATAAATATAATTATATATGCGCTAATTCTCGAGACAATGAAGAATTAAACTTATTTAAATGTTAACACAAACACTACGGAAACAAATAAAATTTTATACTGAATTCCAAAAGTTTCTAAATATAATCATCAGATACATATAGCCACGAAGGGATAAATAAGGCTTTTTGTAGGAAGTTAAAAAGATCGACGATTGTTAAAAAAGATAAATTCAAATCATCATAGTAATATACGTGTTTTGCGTGTGTGTGAGTTTTGTGGAAGCAAGCGGATAGTTGTATGTGCAAAAACATCGTCTTTGTTCTTCACTTTGGTCTCCACGGAAGATTAGCGTTGTAGTAATGTGTTCACTGCAACAAATGGTGAGTGGAGTCCTATTAGGACACATTTTTCAAGTTTTGTTTTTTGTTCTACATAAGTTTGTACCTACTAACTGTGTGTTCTAATAAATACATTTCATTTCATTCCAGAAAAGTTAATTTGAAGGGATAGGTACCTATTCGAGGTTACCACAACACAGTAAAAGTGTCAATTTATAATAGGGTAACCCCTCAAGCAATAACGGCAGATGTCTACTGTGCCGAACTTCGAACAATGATAGCAAAACTAGCAGTGAAACAGCCTCGACTCATGAATCGATCTTCACCATTATTGCTCCATGATTACGCGAGACCTCATACAGCACGAGAAACCGTTTTAACTCTACAGGAACTGCAATTAGAAACCATTCGTCACCCTCCGTATTCGCCAGGCCTTGCTCCAACGGACTACCATTTTTTTCGTGATTTGGACAATTTTCTACGTGATAAAAAGTTTTCTTCTCAGGAGGCAGTACAAAATGCTTTCACATAGTTTGTCGAATCTAGATCACTAGAGTTCTATCGCAAAGGCATAAATGACCTTCCTATTAGATGGCAGCAATGTATCGATAATAATGGTAATTATTTTGATTAAAAAATATGTTAAATTAAAAAAAAAAACTAATTTCAATTTTTCAGTACAAATCGGCAATTTCATACTTTAACCCCTAATATTATAATTTCAAAATAGTATAATCAGATTAGGCTATCTATAGGGCTTTAATGAATATAACGGGAGACCGAGAACAACCGTACAAAACTCATCAAACGCATTTCTCTTCTATTTCTTTAGCCTTTGCCCTGCAGTAGGACAGTATATAGGCTCATTACCACTCACTTACGTTAAGAATATGTAAAGTGTATTCACTTTCATGGCTGTTGCAACAGACACGACCGCATAAGCCTCAGATGACAGCCGCAGCCACCTTGGTTGGCACACCATATCGAGTTTCTTCAATGAATGTTATACATAAAGTTCAAATATACATAAAGTTCAAAGTCTATTGAGAAAATTGGACAGTTTGTTGTAGTGTGATGTGCAGGCGTCTGTACAATGTTATCGCGCGTAAGAATCTAGATAGATTACCCATTTCGCGTTCCATTGAAACGTTTACGTTAGATCTGTTTTAGCACTTAAAATTCTTAGAAGGCACGCGCGAGTTGTGTGTTGGGCGACTATCGTTTACCATTAGATAACGTTATCGGGAATGAGAATAAGTTTAGAAAAATTTTAGCTTTCCATGTTGCCAGAAGACAACCGCCTCTGTGGTCTAGTGGATAAGACCACCGGTTTAGACCCAGAGGTCCCGGGTTGTGTTTTTGTACTCGGTTTGGTTGGTGGTAGGGCTTGTTTGTCCGCCTGGCTAGCTACCACCATCTTATGTAAATATGTCGCCATAAATCAATGTTTGTAGCATTGTTGTGTTCCGGCAGCTAGAGATTAGATAGCCAGTGCCTCACTAGTTAGGGATCCCGGGTGAACAGATGGCCTCAGACGGCCTTTCAGCGTCACCGGACTTTGTTTGGGTGCCTTACTAGTGTGAGTATTTTTTATATTGGATCATGTTAATGACAACGAATTTGTATAGACCATTTTTAACTCTTCTCGTTTGTCACCAAGCGTAGCTGCTTCAATGGCATACAAATATATGTTTTTCGTTTCGCAAATAAAACTTTGGATAGATATTTTTATGATAGTCCCACAATAGGTATGAGTTGGGTAGCATGTGAGTAGGTAGGCCTTTCTGTAAAGTTATTTCCATTAAAACATTAAGTAACAGTTCAAAATAATAATCATAAACCTAATTTAAACATATGGTTGAAAATGTATTGAAGAAATTTGACAGTTTTGGATAGGTTGATGTGCAGGCGTCTTTACCTACAGGGTAGTGTCCCCAGTGCTGGGCAGGAACCAGTGATGGAATTTTTTTTAGGGTTCCGTACGCAAAGTGTAAAACGGGAACCCTATTACTAAGACTCCGCTGTCTGTCCGTCTGTGTGTCCGTCTGTCGCCAGGCTGTATCTCATGAACCGTGTTTCTGTTGCCGTGTTAAATACTAAAAACAGAATAAAATAAACATTTAAGGGGGCTCCCTTAAATGTTTAAAACAGACATGATTTTTTGTTGTTTTTAAAGATAACGGAACCCTTCGTGCGCGAGTCCGACTCGCACTTGGCTGGTTTTTTTTTTATTTAACCATTAAAAGTAGGGATCCGCAACTAATTTTTGTCTTCAGCAAAAATTTTATACCTATACCCCACCTGTTTCTTAGGCGTTCGATATGGCGTAGGTAACCCTGTTTCCTAGGTGTCATCCCGTAAAATTTTTGTCGAATACTAGTAACACTACCCTACGTTCATAAAAAATTAAGAATTATTTTTCTAATGTCAGTTTTGACGTCACAACTAAATAAAACACAATCAATTCAATCTCCAAAATCGTGAACGCACGTTCTTTGTTCCACTTCGGTCTAATCTACAAAATGAATCATCGAATCTAACTAAAACAATGAAAACTGTACGCGTTTCATCTTCCGCCGTTTTCATGGCCACACACGTACTCACCGTGGCCACTGAACCAGCAGCGAGTGGAACCACAAAATAACACTAGAAGGTAAGCTTCAAACGTACACAATGACAACCTCTTACGGACGCGGAATCTCCCCGGTCCGATCCGAACCCCTCGGAGAATCTAGTAGGGCACGGGGACACGCACTTTTGCGTGATGCCGTTCCCTCTAGAAAACCTCCGAAGGTGATTCCTTTCACACGGCTTGAGGAACCCTTTAAGTTTCTCGCCGCCCCCAAAAAAGCCCGGTGAAGCTGTCGTCTGAGGTGAGGCAATCAGCAAATTCTCTTAAAAAAACACACAATCTCGCACAGCTCGTAAACTCGGTGTCCTGAACCGGGTGCGGCGATTCTTCACGCCGGATCAGTTGTGCCTTTTGTACAAGACACAGGTGTGGTCTTGCGTAGAGTATTGCTCGCACCTCTGGGACGGTTCCGCAAAGTACCTTCTCGATGCCTTGGACAGATTGCAGCGGCGCGCTATACGCATTATCGGCAATGCAAAGGTCACTAATGCTTTCGAGCCCCTGCAATTGCGGAGAGATATAGCGTCACTCAGCGTCTTCTACCGCTTATACCACGGCGAGTGCTCTGAAGAACTCTTTGACCTTTTCCCACCTTCTCCCTTCCTCCATAGGGGTGCGCGTGCTCTCGAACATTCCATCGCGCACAAAGAAATTTGGTGACTCGTTTCTTTGTCGCACTTCCAAAAGATGGAATAGTCTAACAGCATACGTTTTCCCTCCTTCCTATGACATGGGGTCCTTCAAACGAGGCGTGAAGAGGCACCTTGTGGGCCGGCAGGGTGAGGGTGACTGATGCTGCGTTGTTTTCATGCTGCACCAGTTGTCCTTGCGTCTGGACTCCATTTCCACTTAACATCAAGTGGAGTGGAGTAATTTGTCGAACTAAGTATTTATAAAAAAAAAACAGCTACGCACGGATTGCTCCGAGCTGTTCCGAGATGTTCCGAGATCCGTGTCCATGCAAGAGGCCTATGTGTGCGTTGCTTGAGCGCGGTAGGTATGTATTAAGGGTGCGCCGACCAAAAAAAGTCAAAAGTGCAGTCACGGTTAAGTTGATAAAATTGAAAATACTATCGTATTTCATAATCAAAATGTATATTTAGTATCAAAAGGAACGTGTTTACAATTATTCCGATCCATAAATTCATAACACACTATAGTTTTTTCTACAATATCATTTGAAATGGGGCAAAAATCATGAAGACGAGTGGCGGTATTTAGTTGATATCTTATAGTTTATCTAAATTATTGTACCTCTGACTTTGTCTAAATCACCAATCTCTTAACTACAAATCGTCCGTCTCACATTTTCGATTTATATAGCGGTTATTTAAATTATTATTTTTCATTAAGCACCTTAAATTCCCCATACAAAATTAGTATGGCCGCGCGGCATCAAATAAATATGGACAAAGACATTTCCATACTAATATTATAAAGAAAAAACCTTTGTATCTTTGTATGTATGTATATTTGCAACGAATAAACTCAAAAACTACTGGAACGATTTAAAAAAATTTTTCACCATTAGAATGCTACATTAGCGCTGAGTAACATAGGCTATATTAAAAAAAATGTCCACCCGTGCGAAGCAGGGACGGGCCGCTATTTTCAAATAAAATAATACTTATTTATTATTAAACAACAAAATAGAAACTTATCTCAACTGAACTTAAAAAAAAAAAGAGAAAAAAATAGCAAATTAAAAAATAAATACCTATAAATAAAAAATGTCCTCCAACTGTGGGCTCATGGGAACGGTCCCAAAAATGCTGGCAATATTGCCCCTCTGGATTGCCAAGCTAATACGCTGGCAGAGGTAGCTGCCAGCCTTCGTGTCACCGGAGGCCTCAAAAAAAAATTTATGACACTTGTCACACACAGACGGCGCACCCATAAGCTTACCTTCTCGGTTCCTTACTTTGTGGTTGAACCAGCCAATGGCCGTTCACTTGGCCTTCACAACGGATTAAACTGAGAAATGATACGGACTTATTTTCGCTATTGTTATATTAGGTCTGAGTGTAGGTGTATTATATAAAAACGTTTTAGTAACAAATGTATGAGAGGTCTTATGTTCGTTCCCCAAACGGACACAGGAGCAGTTGGTCCAGTTTTCTAGATACAGCAACTGCATAAATCTAATATATAAAATTCTCGTGTCACGGTGTACGTTATTGAACTCCTCTGAAACGGCTCGACCGATTTGTCGTGAATCTTAGCGTGCATATCGGCTAGGGTGGAGAATCGGACAACATCTATTTTTCATCCCCCTAAATGTTAAGGGTGGTCCCCACCCCTAATTTTTTTTTAGATTTTTGAAATTTTTCCAATACAAAATTATTTGTTTGTAGTGTTGTCATGGAAACTGTCAAAGCGGTACGAAGTCCGCCGGGTCAGCTAGTAATCCCATATAAATATACATTTGCAGTTAATGAATCATGGTACCGGAAACGAAAAAAAGTAGGACTATCTACAAAAGGTCCCTTAAGTAGGGACTGAATAAACTAACCGACTTGTTATTACATGGATCTCACAACATTTTACGGTAGAAGAACTGAGTTGCGAGACTTGGTTTTTTTTACAAGTTGGTTTTTGATGACATTTTTTTGTCAGAATGCCTTTTGGTACACCAATAATAAAAATGTGTATTTAAGATAAATACAGTTTATTGTACATAATAAAGTGTATTTATCTTATCTCATCTTACATGCTGTGCAAATGAAACAGTTAGTTAGTGGTAGTGCTTGTGGCACAGAATAAATTATTATTATCCTATTATTAATTATACAACATTACAAATCACATACATTGTTCTGATCCCAAGGTAAGTAGCTAAAGCACTCGTATTATGCAAATCAGAATCAACGACGGTACCACAACCACCCAGACCCGACACAATATGGAAAAGTTTGTTTTCGACATTGACCCGACCGTGAATCGAGCACGGGACCTTAGAGTTAACGCCGCCCAAAGTCCGGCGTGCAAGCCACTCGGCTACGGAGGTCGTCTAAAAGATAGAAGTCACTAAAATATAAAATCCAAAATCCCCGCATTCGACCAATCTCATCATCATCAGCTCTTTGTATGTCCTCACTGCTGGAGCACGAGCCTTCCATTAGGATAGGGCGAACGGGCTATAAAGATATTGTTAAGGTCTGTTTCTCTCCGAATGTAACAGAATTCTTGTTTCGTCAGTAGAGGTGATATCCAAAATCTGTATGCCTTGTGTGAGTTTTGATTGTTCATCCGATTAAGTTTACGAAAACGATAATTAGTGTGGCATTGAAGCAGCGCCTCCTGGCGACATACGAGAAGAACATTTTGGCATACAAATTCTCGTTTTCGTCAACGTGATCGAAAGGCGAATGAAACTCGCACTTGGCACCCTGGTGGTAAGTGATGATAAGGCTAACCAAAGCTGAAGTTCTTCTTTTCTTCACTTATTTTCACTTGGTATCGATATCGGCCTTATCCAAATCGCTAGTGTGGCTGGACTACTTTCCCCACCCCTACGTCTCAGTCAACCCAAGCCGTTGTGTTAACCAATACCACTTGTAAAAAAAACCCTGTCCGATCGGAAAGGGGTACATAGATACCTATGTACCCCTAAAAAATATTGTTCATGAGTCATGAAAATAAAAGAGTTATCGTAACTTAAAACGCAAGTTTTTTGTACTTGTTTTTGATGTTCAGTACCCCAATTTTATGCTAATTTAACAAATGTGATCACACTTTCCATCAATGGCGGCGGCGCCAAAGGTCCTGTCTACCGAAAAGTGCCGACAAAAGTATTGCTATGAAAGTTTTGTCATTTAACAAAATTTTTACCGAAGTAATTTTTTTTCACTTATTTTTTTAAATAATTACGTAAATACAACTGAATCTCGATACCTAATAACACGTTTACGGATCGGACAGGGACAGGTTATTTTAGAGGCGTCCTCGGATTGTTCCGCTCCCGATTCCGAACTCCTAGAAGAATCTAGCAGGGAACGGACGGAGACCTGCTTGCGTGATGGCATCCCTTCTACAAACAGATGTTTGAATATTACGGCGCAAGGAAACTTCGGTTTAGTCCGGTTAAGCTGTTATTATAATAATATTTATTAAATGCAGATAACGATCCATTTGGTTACTAAAATTTTAACTTAAAACTATATTAGTACAGTATACTTTTATTCAACAGCATACGGGTCAAAACTTTATTGCATTCATTCGAAAATAAAAAATAAAACAATTCAATTGGAATTCAATTACTGCGCATGTACCATATTACGTTACTAGCAATCTTTTTTCAATTAAAAAAAATCAAAGTGATAATTTATCAAACAAAATTAGCTGCATCTGTAGCCTCGTCTTCCAAGAGTAATATCATTACTTTTTGCTCATTACCCATTGGTGACTGTTGTCCTGACCTGAATTGGCCTGTTGGTCAATCACAGTTTTGCGCACTCATAGCGCATCTCGTCGCCACATCAAAGCTAGTTTCCTCATATCTTGAAATAGGTTAATTTATACACCGTGATGTATTATGTTGTAACGCATAATATACTCGGAGATTGACACATTTACCAACTGTCACATGTTTTTATATATAATTGCGTGACACACATAAGAAAATGATGAATGTGAAATGGTAAATGAATACGAGGATTGATAAGTAAATTGTATAATAACAATCCATGTAGTATTTGTAATTTACAAGTGTTTAAGTAATATGCAAATTCGGTACTAAGGCTACAAATTGTTTCTATACAATTTATTTTTATGTCTTGCTAACGTAACTGATAGATAATGCTGGAAAGATATAAAAATAAATATAATATGCATATATGCATATATATAATATTATGCTAATTACTGAGGCTACATAATATTTACATAAGTTCTCTTTTATGTGTAAGTGTAAAGGAAAATGTAATTATTGTCTATGTAGTTAAAGTTAGTTCGTTCGTTCAAAATGGCGAACGAAAGTTTATTGTCGAAACAAAACTAAAGATTGTTTTATGATTAAGGTTGATTTTATGTTTGATATTAAAATAAAGATTACAAAAATAATTCAAACTGGTATAGATGTCGGAGATATGTATTTACTTATTATCAGCCATTACCCCCTGCAGTATACAACCGAATTGATAACATTCTCCTTTTCTTGAAATCGGTTAAAAATAAGGGTTAGGAATATTTTGACGTCAGTAGCCTAGCTTTAACACTAGCATCTACTAAAACCTATTTTTTTTAAATATCGAAGGTAAGAAAGTTACTATTTAGACTTCTTAGCGGGAAAGTGAAGAGCCATGTCCGCGGTTTTGTTTTATTTTCTAAAACTTGTGTTATGTCGAATATTGATGTGAAATAATGGTGGACTATTAACCGTTAAGTGTTCATAAGTGTGCATGAGTGTTGGCAAATGAAACAAAACAGTGCAACTTTACTTTTCAAATTCTCTCAAGAAGTCCGTCGAGGAATTAGTAAAGCCCCACATCTTTACTGAGATACTCGAGGGGTTGGTGGGTATATCATTTCTCACTTCTCATTTTTATTATCATTCATCATCATTCATCATCATACTGACTGGAAGGAAATATTGTATATTTATGTATTACTTGCAAGAAAAAATACTTTAACACTGGCTAAATGTGCTAATCGTACGAAGCCATCAACTAAAAGAAAGAAAGAAAAAGTTACCATTTCAAAAAGTTGAAATAAATTCATTATATTGTTTGATGGCCGCTTTGTTTTAGCCAGTGTTTCCATTGCTATTAAATACTCCTGCAGTTCATTGACATTATTTTTTTTAAATTCTAAAGTATTTTATCGTATCGTGACAATGCGCTTTTAAGCAAAGCCCTGGTTCGGATTGAAATCAAATGACCTCGGTACAAAAAATGTTAGAACAACCAAAAAAAAGCTATTCGATTGTTATGTAGGTACTGAACTGAACGGACTATTGGTTTGATTTAACCGATTGGTGCTTTATATAAAGTTATATTTAGTTTTTGGTAAGTAAGTAATTTAAGTTGACCGGCTATTTGGAATTGGGGTTATTTACGCGGCGCGTCTTAGTATTTGATAGATTATTACAATTTGGTATGAGTCACGCACGGGACATTACAGCAACTGGTGATAAACTAGGTCAGTTGCAATTTTGTCAAATAAATTGACAAAAAAAGTATATATATATATATTTCGAAGTGTTAAAATTACTTACTATCGTAGTTCTACCATAAGAATATACAATACTGTTTATTCTTATGGGTGTACCCAATACCTACATACTATCTACACTTACTTTGTAAGCCATAATGTATGTGTGTTGGTATATCAGGCCTTGCGGGTTCAAACCCCGCTCGTGAATAGTTTATTCAACATTTCTCCAAATTGTAATTTATTTGGAACAAAAAATTTGCGTAAAATAATTCAATTATAAAATTGGGGACAATTTTAGTTATTGTTACAGCTAATGTTTGACTTTAAATACTGACCTGGCGGTCATGCTATAAAATTCAACGAAAATCTATGTTATTTTTTTGGCGACGAAAAACAAATAATTTAATTTAATTTAATTAATTTAATTTCATTTATTAAAATAAATAATTTTATAACTGTAGTTATAAAATTATTTGTGTTTGTTAACGTGATCGAACCGTCAATCATACTTGCACTCTGGGTGACTAGTGCGAGTTTCACATAAGTACGCTTTTCGTTCACTTTAACGAAAACGAGAGTTTGTATGGCAAAATTTTAACTCTTCTTCCATGTCGCCAGGAGGCGCTGCTTCAATGCCATACTAATTTTCGTTTTCGTAAACGTAATCGAACGAATACGGATAGTAAACAATACTCACGCTCGACACCCAGAGCACACTGACAGTAAACATGAAAAAGATAGACACCAGCAATCGATGTGGGCACGACTTGATCACATTCCACTATCACCATATCACATGCTAGATAAAATTCCATAAATCTAACACGATAAAAGCATCCGAGTTTTAACGAGTACCTACGTTGTTATAATAACAAAATGTGTGAGTAACCGCGCCGTTAACATATGATGTCATCATCTAACATACAATTCGCGACGCTCAATATTAGTTTAATGTAAAAACAGTAACAATATATACCAACAACAATAATATATATTGTTTTCTAAAGTTTACGCGAACACTACACATTGAAATGAGTCTCCCTGTGACCACGGACCCTGCAAAGGGTTCGAAACGTCAGGATAAACATTAATTAAAACTAATGTGTAAAATAAACGCGAGTAGATCCGTAAAAGTTTTTTCATTTCAACAATAATATAATAAAGATATGGTGCTAAATAATAACAACGATATAATTATTAATTAAATAAAAATTGTCCTCCAGCTGTGGGCTCATGGGAACGGTCCCAAGAATGTGGCCGTTGGTGTGGGATGCAACCTGTGCTGACACCGTGGCTCCCTCACATGTACGCGCCACCTCTCTTCATGTGGGTGCTGCTGCGGTAAGTGCTGAAAATCGCAAACGGCACAAATACGCAAACCTGGGTCCAAATTATTTATTTGTTCCGTTTGCGGTGGAGACATTGGGTCCATGGGGGCCGGAGGCCAAGCAGCTTGTTAAAGAGTTGAGTGCTTGCCTTAATGAAGCCTCCGGTGACAAGAAGGCTGGCAGCTACCTCTGCCAACGTATTAGCTTGGCAATCCAAAGAGGTAATGTTGCCAGCATTCTTGGGACCGTTCCCATGAGCCCACAGCTGGAGGACATTTTTTATTTATAGGTTTTATTTTGTCTTTAGTTATCTTAATTTTTTTTTTTTATGTAGTTATGTTATTTTTATTATTAATTTAAAACTAATGTAAAACTAAATAGATAAATATAACGTCCCCATGCTGGTCTGGGATGTGAAAATTTACGAGCCGACTAAGGGACAAGGGTTCCAACATACACGGACATCAGACGATTGACTAGCAACCAATGACTGATGTATCTGTTCCACCTCGGAGCCCAACTTTGCTTATGCTAAATGTGGCGTCGCGGGCCACTAATGGCGAGTAGCAATACACAAAATTGGTGGTTTCGGTGCTCTGTCTACCTCTTTTTGGGAGAAGGACGTGTTTCTTCCTTTATTCCGTGTATTGTTCCTGTCATGTAAACGTCATTTCAAATTAGAGTAAAAGAGACAAAACACGGAATAACTATTCGGACCTTATTATTTGTTTTGTGTTCTTGTTATTTTCAAATAAGTAGCACTGTAGGCTTTGCCAAAGTAACATTAAGAAAACGATAGCGAAGTAAGAAAAGAATAAAATGTATGGGATTGACTTTTCGAACTTCGCTAT